>CM077670.1:363586122-365986122 GCA_039707655.1 Elymus sibiricus | reverse complement strand
GTGAGTTTATGATCAAATTATTCATGAGAAATATTTGAGTCTTCTCTGAACTCTTTTATGCATAATTGTTATATCTTTGTATTTCTCTCCGATCTATCGATTTGGTTTGGCCAACTAGATTGGTTTATCTTACAATGGGAGAGGTGCTTTGTGATGGGTTCAATCTTGCGGTGCTCAATCCCAGTGACAGAAAGGGACATGACACGCATTTGTATTGTTGCCATTAAGGATAAAAAGATGGGGTTTAATCATATTGCTTGAGTTTACTTTGTCTATATCATGTCATCTTGCTTAAAGCGTTACTCTGTTTCATACTTAATACCCTAGATGCATGCTGGATAGCGGTCGATAGGTGGAGTAATAGTAGTAGATGCAGGCAGGAGTCGGTCTACTTGTCTCGGACGTGATGCCTATATACATGATCATTGCCATGAATCCGTCATAATTATTTGATTTTCTATCAATTGCCCAACAGTAATTTGTTTACCCACCGTATGATATGTGTTCGAGAGAGAAGCCTCTAGTGAAAACTATGGCCCCCGCGTCTATCTTTATCATATATTAAAATTCAAAAATACCATGCTGTAATTTATTTACGTTTATTTTATTTTGCAATTTATATTTCTATTTATCACTATTAGAATTAATTTTTGCAAATAACCGCTAAGAGGATTGACAACCCTCTTATTTGCGTTGGGTGTAAGTGTTTGCTTTTGTGTGCGTAGGTGCTGCTAAAGGATTTTGCGTGGTTCTCTTACTGGATTGATAACTCTGGTTTTTAACTGAGGGAAATACTTATCTCTACTATACTGAATCATCCTCTCCTTTTCGAGGAAATACCAACGCAGTCTACAAGTAGCAGCTGGTACTAAAACTTTGTGATTTTGTCGGTCGCTTGTACTAAGTTCTAAAAGTTGAAACTTAGCAAAAAAAATTAAACTCGCCAAAACATATTCAAAATGGATCTCATTTGAAAGCTCTCGTCACGAGAAACGCAAATAAGAAAATAGAACTTAATTTGAACTTTTCGTTCAAAAGATATGAAAGATTGAAAGTCGAAAGCCAAAAGAAAAGGCACGCACAAGGGGCTCGATGCCCCCGCACTTGCGTGCCAAAAATCATCTATGCAAGTATTACATGATTGAGGGCTACTGGTACCCGATATCTTCTATATCATTTATATCTAAATACTCACTCCTTTCCAAAATTTTAGGCACCTATTTTTTCCAAAAAATTACAAAATCTAAGGCATGTTAGTTCTCGGCTCTTAATATTCCATCTTGTGCGGTCAGTGAAATCTAACCATTGCTAATTGTGGATCACTCAGCCACGTTTGTTTTGAAGGATATCATGAAAGAAACTTTCTGTAACCATGGGTCAGTAATTTTGCGGCTAGTCTTGCGCTAATTTCTATGCCAAAATTTTAAACGCCCTACATAATGAGAAGGAGGAAGTAATTAGTTAGCTCTCACTAACCCATTTCTCTCAACATGCAAGCATGCCACCTTATCAAGCAACATGCATGAGAAAAGTCCAACCTCAATATACAATCATGCATAGAAAAGAGTATACCCCAACATGCAAACATACATGAGATATTTAATAAATCTTTTAAATCTATACAATAATCATACACAATAAAGCATGTGTATTTCCAGTTTTAGTTTCCATATTATTTTTTGAATATTTATATTTCATACAATCAAATGTCATTCTAATATATTGTAAAATATTTCTGCAACAACATGTAGGGTATCATCTAATTCTCTACAAATGTGACACAACTGCATCACCACTCGGGCCGTAGGGTACACTTGATTGCACATTTGTCAGTGTCTACTTTATAGTGTCAAACCATGTTGACAATTTGTGATATATGCCTAGTTCAGAATATTGATGGACCATGAAGACAAAGACGGTGGACATGTAGGTGGCGTGTCCCTTGATAGCACATTTGTCAGTGCTATCAAACCATGTTGACAATTTGTGATATATGCCTAGTTCAGAATATTGATGGCCCGGTCCTGGGTTTTGTTTAGATGCTGGGAGAAAAGATCTCCCCCGTCCTGCATCACGCCACCAATTTATTTTACTAAAACGTCTCCTTTTTAAGATAAAATAACAAGGTATCAAATACTGAAACTCGTATCATTGCTCCTATAAAGTATGCTCGAGTACCACCTTTCGGTAGTCCCGCCGCGCCGTCTGGAGTGATAAGGCCTCGCGTGGCTGACTCCTGGCGCGTTCTCGGCCGTCTGATCTCTGCGGACGGCCCGCTCACGACCGTTTTTTCTCCTGGGTCCATGACGTGTGGGCCATGGGCATGGCTAGGGCCACCGTCCTGTAGTGTTTTTTGTGGCATCGGCGTGCGCCATCTCGCGCGCTGCCCCGCGCGTGACGGGCGAGGCCAGGTCGCCCTGTCAGGGTCGTTCGCCCCTGCCGGGGTGACTCGCTCGGGCAAGACCGAGACGCCCGCACGTATCCGGCCGGGCGCAGCTTCGTCTGCACCTTACCGGGATGCTTCGGTCGAGCGATGCTTGTGTGTGGGGCATGCCCGGCTGTCTGTGCGCGTGATGGACGACTCGGGGAATTGGCCTTGCAGCGTGCGTGCCGCCTTGGGCGTTCGAGAGGCGCCTTGCTGGGCTCTCTGCCCATCCGACTGTTCGGTTGCCCTGCTTGTGCCTACCCAGATGTGCATGCGCGCATCGGATGGCTCTCGGTGTTGGCCTCGCACCGCGCGTGCCGCCTCGCGCAGTTGAGAGGTAGTTGCCCGGGTTGTCTCCCCACCCGGTTTTTCGGTTCCCCTGCGCGGTTTATTTTTGGTAGTCATGTAGGCTGTCGGGATGCCCTGTTGCCGTCGTCCCGATCTATCCCGGGTTGGTGGGCACTGGCGGGGGGTGCTCGGTGTGTGGCATGTCGGTTTGTTGTGATATATAATGGGGGTGGTCTTCTCCCCTACCCGAGGTACATTCCCTCGACAATTGCATGCCCTGGGAATGAGTAACGCGTGCATCCGGATCAAAGCAATCCTCGCACTCCCACCAGCAATCGCCCAATGTTTCTTGGCGCGTGAGAGGTTCTCGTTGGGGGTGCCTCCTACGGTGGGGGCGCCGACCCAAGCCCGGTGACTGATGCTGGGCTGGAGGTGAAAGGCGGCGCCTTTCACTTCTACTATCGGGGTTGGGTGGCCGTGATGGCGATGGTTGGCGATGCCTAGGGGCATGGATGCCGGGACGGTTGTTCTGGATGGAGGGCTCCACGGTTGGCTTTCCGGCAGGCCCTGTGGTGGCGGTGGTGGCTGCACCTCTTGGTCGTATGGGTGGCAAGGGGTGTAGTAGCGGGAGGCCCTGGTCTGCTCTAGCAGTGCCCAGATCTGGTGTGGACGAGCCGACCCTCGTCGTGGTGGTGACTGGGACCCCTCTTGTGGTGGTGACGAGTGTCCGAGCGAAGGCTTTGCGTTTCTGGCGCCGGCGACGGCGGCGCCCATGGGTGTCGCGTGCTTCTTGAAGACGTCGTCGTGGACCTCGTCCTTGTGCCAGGGCGCCGGGTGAAAACTCTAGTCTGTTGTTGGACTCGACAATGACGACGCTTCGCGCCGTCACCCTCTTGGGGGCGTTGTCGTGGTGTTCAGGTGTCTTTGGTCAGGCCTCGACTTGGTGTTAGGCTTGTTCTAGTTTCATGTTTATATTTCGATCTGCTTTGTAAGTGGGTCTCCCTACCATATTGTATCATTCGACCGTGTACTCTATTGTATGGTTGCTTTATATATAAAGCGGGGCATTAGGCATCGATCGAATGGTGCCGGGCTTGACTGATCTACCCTCCTCGTGACCGACTAGCGCACTGCAAAATCTTCCGTACATATCGTCGCTCCGTCCCTTTAGGCGTCCGCCTGCCAAAGGCCGTCATGGCTTTTCTGCGTTGGGAACCCGCACAAGGTTTAACAACCTTTCCTTCTTGTCACATCTCCTGCAACGGTGGTCGTTCCAATCACCAGCCTCACACGCCTATCGTGTCCGGCATTGTCTCGTGGCTGGCCAGCCCAGCTGCACATGCATGGTCTTGACGACCACGCAGGGACCTGGGAATCACCTGCGCGGACGCATGGACGTACCAGACGCGCGAGGGCCAGGCGGCCCGGCGGCAAACGAAGCAATAAATTAAGGGTAAATTTGATATATGCCACTACAAAGTTTCCAGTTTTGAAATATGCCATTGCTATTTTTTGATTTGAAAACATGCCACTACAAAGTTCACATCCTTTGAAATATGCCACTGCATCCCGTTTTGGAGTATTACCCATAAATTAATGGCTATTCCACATTGATGACCCGTGCTACACATCCAGGTACAAAACGGTGGTCGTCCAGTCACCAGGGTCACACGCCAGTTTTTTTGCGAAAGGAGTTACACAACCAAAAAAATAGTGGTCGGCAATCTGGAGTCGCAAAACAACAACCCTCCACCGACCCGACCACGGCGCAGAATACGTGCCGGACATGATCCAACCCGACACACACAAACAACCGAATAAGCCCGGGAGCCGTCCAACCGGGGTCGGTGACACGCGGGCCGAGGACACTCCCGAGGCCAGCTGGTATGCAGCCTATTGTCCTTGCCCGGTGTGTGCCGCCCCGTGCGTTAGTGGTGGGACCCGGTGTTTGTTCCACCGGGTAGAGGCGTCTGAGCTGCATGCGACGGGTGCACCAGACCCAGGGTGTGGGCTGTTTGGTACTTTTTTTTAAAGAGAGCTGTCTCTCCGATTTCATTATCATAGACCACAATGTCTTCATCTTACAAACTACCAACAGAAAAGGAAAGTGAGAGAAAAGCTGAAAATATGCAAGAGGGCACATGAATAACCTTATGATCTATGGGAATCCACAAGCCAGATCCTCAAAGCATCATAGGAAAAGCACACGGAATGCTAAAGTTGCAATCCATACGCCACCTCTCAAGGCACCCAGCTAGGGACCAACAAGAAACCTGCTAGACTCCTAAACATCCAAGACCCAAAAGACCTGACAAGAGCAAAAACCAAAAGAGCAGCTACACCTTCACTGCTAGATCATGTTCAGTCCAATCATCCATCCATACACCGCCTGGAAAACTTCACTTGCTAGAAGTTCGAACACTCCTACTTCCCACTTCAGCGTTTATTGATCTTCGTGTTTTCTCTTCAATCTTCAAGGAATCTTGCAGTCATATTAATAGGAATGCAAGGATCAGTAATCTTAAGATTATCAAAAACCACACTATTTCTCAATTTCCAGACTGTCCAGAAAATAGCAGACACCCATGCCATCATCAGCTATTTTCATCAGATTTAAACTTGATAATCAAGTTGCCAAACAAAGCCTAAGTATTGTCAGGTATATCAAGAAGGCTAAAAGCACATTTCAAAATATTCCAAAGCATTATGGATATAGAACATCTCATGAAAAGATTATCAATTGACTCATCTTCACCACAAAAAAAGATAGGACGAGTTACCAATCCAGCCTCTCCTGATCAAGTTACCTTTGGTCAGAATACTATTCTAAGCACCAGCTACATAAATATTTTCACTCTAGGTGTGATTTTAGTTTTCCAAAGGAATTTATGAGGGAAAGATACTCCATTTTCAATCAAGTTTATATTATGTGATTTAACCAAATATACCCCATTTTTGGTGAGAGTCCATTTAATAGTCTCATTCTGATCAGATAGTTCAATCCCATCACACACTTCTTTGATATGATTCCAAAGCTCTAGAGAAACACCCCCCCCCCCCCCCCCCCGCGCGCGCGCGCGAAGTCCTCCTGAATTGTATATTGTTTAGAACTTTTCTAAAAACCTCAGTCACTGATAGTTTTTTTTATCAAAGCAAATATTTTTTATATAACCTACGGAAGTTAGACTTGAGGGGTTTGTGCCCTACCCACAGGACTTCCCGCTGTCTCACATTTCTGCCATTCCCAACAGTTAACATGCAGTGAAAAATCAAGTGCACCTTATGTTTGAGCAAGGGAGTCCAAAATTGTGAGTTCCCTTGCCTGGGTTTAATCTCAGTCGGGCATTAATCTTTCACATACTTATTTGTAAGATTTTTTGCCAAAGCCCCTCTGTATTATATATCTTCCACCATCATTTACAAAGAAGAGCCTGATTTATAAACCCCCTAAATCTTTAGGCCTGCAGACTTCAGACCATTTGACCAAGTAGTATTTCTTTTTATTAGCTTCTTCCCGCCACAAAAGTCTGGCTCTGAAGAAGTCCATTCTTTTATTAACACTCACAGGGAGTCCATAAAAGGACATGATAAAATTAGGAATACCAGTCAAGGAGGATTGTATTAATGTAAACCTAATCCCACTAGGAAGTAATCTACCCTGCCACCTACTACATTTCTTTTCCATTTTATCTTCAAAATTCATCCAATGTTTGTTTCTAATACTTTTTTCATCAACACAAAGCCTTATGTATCTCATAGGAAGATATCCTATCGGGCAAGTAAAGATCTCAGCAAATTGTGTTGCTTTGCTTTTTTGCTTCCCCAAAGATAAATAGTTCACTCATGTGGAAATTTATTTTCAACCCAGGCATTTGCTCAAAAAGGCATAATATAATTGAAGTTATGAGCACCATCAAAATCATCATGAAGCACGAAAATTGTGTCATCTACATATTGTAGCATATTGACACCATTTTTAGTGCTCTCCTCCAGTGCTCCTTTCACCGAACGATTTACCCTAGCTATATTCATTAACTTGGCCAGGGCATCGGCAGCAATATCAAAGATCAAGGGGGAATATAATCCCCCTGCCTCGGTCCTTTGTAAGTAAGGAAATAAGGTCCAATATTGTCATTAAGTTTAATACCTACCTCCCCTTCTCTAATAGAGTGCATAACCCAATCAATTCATTTATCAGAGGATTTTTTTCAACTTGAGCATTTGTAAAATAAAAGGCCCTTTAACTTTATCATATGCCTTCTCAAATTCAACTTTGAAGTTCAGAGCACTCTGTTTTTTCACATGAATATTGTTTAAAGCTTCATACAAAATCAAGACCCCCTCCATAATGTATCGACCTTTAACAAAAGTAGATTGAACAGGTGATATAACCTCACTAACGACTCCTATGAGTCTGTTCATCAAGACTTTGGTAAAGATCTTAAAACTAACATTAAGCAAACAAATAGGTCTAAATATCTGGATATGGGTGGCATTCTTGGTTTTAGGCACCAAAGTGATGATACCATAATTCAATCTAGAAATATCTAGCCCCCCCCCCCCCTTGTGAAAGTCATCAAACAGAGCCTTCAAATCAAATTTAACTAGTTCCTATAAATGTTGATAGAACTCAGCTATAAAGCCATTAAGTCCAGGAGATTTGTTTGTGAGCCATATTAAAAACCACATCCTTTTTCAAAAAAAAAAAAAAACCACATCCTTAATCTCCTCTCAAAGTAGGATCCAACCAGACATCTCCGACTAAGTTATCAGTATGTTTCCTTAAGAACCAACAATTCTCAAATCTAAAAATAGGATCATTTTTAAACCCCCAAGAAATTTGTCTGCCATTCATAGCTATTTCTCTTAAATCAGCTAATCATGCGCATGACCTGGGCTGCATTATCGATCGAAAGAAAATTCTTGCGTGGTACCATCTTCCTCCTTGGGTCGACGGACATGGCCGTGTTGGGATGGGATTGAAGAGATCCGTGCAAGTGCAGGTGCAGATGACCTAGCTAGGCTGCATTATCGGTCGAAAGTAAATTCTTGCGTGCTTGCTACCATCTTCCTCCTTGGGTCGACGGACATGGCCGGGCTGGGATGGGATTGAAGAGATCCGTGCAGGTGCAGGTGTGATTGGATTAGACCTCTCCCGATCTAATCGGATCGATACCTCACAAAGCTAGGAACATAGTCCCCTGATCTATAAAGCCATCCGGAAGCAGCCTGGCCGGCCGGCGCCACAGAGAGATACGTACCACAAGTAACCTACCACCTGGTCTAGCTAGGTGATGGCGAAAATGGAACACGCGGTGACCGCCGTCGGCGAGCAGCAGGAGGGAGGAAGCCAAAGAGGGAGCCCCGCCGGCCAGGCACAAGCAGGAGCAGGTGCAGCCACCTCCTCCTCCTCCGCCGCCGCCGCACAGGGTGAGGGTGTTCCCCTGCCGCTTCCGCAGGAGGATGTTCTTGAGCCCGCGCGCGATGGGCCGCCACCAGAACGTGCACAGGCGGGAGCGCCAACCGCCAAGCGGGCGGGCTGTCCCACAACCACAAGCCGGTCGGGTAAGAGAACCTCCATGGCGTGGACGTGCTTGGCCCGTCGCCGCCGCTCGTCTACGAGGACGAGGAGGCGCTCAGCTCCTCGACGTTGCGGCCAGTGAGCTCCACGATGAGGACGCAGCCGGAGCCTTGATTGAATGTACAATTTTCGAGCTTACACTAATATAATCTCCAAATAATTATTAATTCAAGCAAGCTTATATTAACCATGTATTGTTGCCTACTGTTTTGTGTATTAATTGTTGATTGATACACCATCCAATCCAGTGAGTTTGGAGTTCAGCTATGTTCTGTCCAGTGTGGTTCATTCCACCGGTTTCTCTCGTGCATTAGTTAGTTATTACTAAAAGCACGAACGCACCTACAGATCGATGACGTCTACAACAGGGTGAACATGCAATTTGCAACAATTATTACTGGTAAAAGTCCTAATGCGGAATTGAACTATATATAGTCGGATTTTCCAAGCACAAATCATAAATATGCTAGGCTCACAAAGAAGATCCACTCCTTCGCATCATGGCATTGGCTGAGGCTCAAGTCCACAAAGTGTGTTTGATGAGCTTTGCTTTGTGACAACCCGAGTCGTGGACTTGACTTGACCGGACCCATGTGTGTCGGGCTGGCATTTGGGGTTGCATTCGACTCGATTGCTCTCGCTGGACTTGGTGATGAACTTGAGATGGGGGCGCCGATAAGAACCGACATTGTCGATAAGAATCCAAAAGTTACGAGCGTCAAGTAGCATGTCATCCTCGGGAGCAGAGAATTGGACGGACGTGTGCCAAGGACCATTCCAATAATTTCTCACCACGACATTCCAAGGTATTTTTTTAGTTAAGAGATTCATTGGACACGTTCAAAAAAATTCTTTACTACCATCTCTCACATTATTTGGACAACCCTTGTACGAATTTACATATAAGTGGTTTATTCCATTGGTATGGTACGGTGCCGCCAGGCGTCACAATTTGATTGAATGGCTTCAGACATCTCCTCCGCTCCCTCCATATTTACCTTGTAAAATAGCAAGTTGTCGTCTGTAAAATAATAGATACGGTCGATAGCAGGTGCTAAGCGCGCCACAACAATGAACGATAAATTTTCAGAATTCCCCTTGCCCCTTACTCCGATGCAAGACAAAATTTCAACCCAATACAAAAATAAATATGGAAGGTATGGATCCAGAAAGCGCCCTGAAATTCCGGCAAAGCGAGGCTTTTTCATCTACCATTCCTTTAACCATCTATCAAGGTAATCACAAAGGAAAATTCATGAGCAGGGGACAAAAAAGTCAAGTAGGAATCTCATGGATGTGCAACCTCGTCTTGGATTCATTTTATTTTCCCCAGACGGACGGCCATGTACGTGCATCTAGAAATTTCAGAGATTTTCAATCATTTGAGAAATTTCGGAGAGATTTTCAATCCTCTTAGAAATTTCAGAGAGAACTTCAATCATTTGTGAAATTTGACAACGCAAAGAGGAAGAGGGTGATGATGGGCCGGAAACATGAGTCCTGGAGTTGACTTGATTGGACCCATGTATGTCGGGCGGGCATTTGGGGTTGCACTTGACTTGATTGGTCTCTTGGGACTTGGTGATTAACTTGAGATGGGGACGTTGATAAGATCCAAAAATCCAAAAGTTACAAGTTTCAAGTAGCATGTCATCCTCAAGAGTAGAGCATTGGATGGATGCGTGTAAAGAACAAGGTTCACTTTTTTGCAAAGTTTTGGCCAATACGCATGACACTTGAACTTGTAGTGCTTGACATGGGCCCATCGTGTTAGGGATACATGAGTCCCAACACGGCTTGTGATTTCCTCATATTCTACCCTACGTAGCAGCCTCAGATTAAAGCATTAACAAATGCCGCACGCTAACTTCAAGAAGGGCATGGAATATGTCAGTGTTGCCTAGGCTTCTTGTTTAATGAGCATTCCAAGGCATTTTCGAGTGGATAATGTCTGCTCCATCCGGCCTTGCACCCAGCACCCAACATGGACCTTGAAGTATTCGAATGTTCAATTCCTAGAATTTCTCACCTCCAGGGTATTTTTTAGCTAAGAGATACATTGAGTGCGTATAAAAATTTCTTTAATATCTTCTCTCACATTATTTGGACAACCCATGTAGGAATGCACATTAAAGGATTTATCCCATTGGTATTGTATGGTGCCCCCAGGCGGCACAATTTGATTGAATGGCTTCAGATATCTCCTCCGCTCCCTCCAAATTTACCTTGTAAAATAGAAAATTGGCATCTAAAAAAAGCAAGTTGTCATTTTTAAAATAATAGATACAGGGGATAGGGGGTGCTAACTCGCCACAACAATGCCCGATAAATTTTTCGAATTCCTCTTGCCCCTTACTCCTGATGCAAGATAACCCTTCAGCTCTCTACAAAAACAAATATGGTAGGTATGAATCAACAAAGCATCGGTGGTTCCTGAAATTTCTGCAAAGCGAGGCTTTTTTTGTCTACCATTTCTTTAACCATATATCAAGGCAATCACAAAAGAAAATTCATGAGCATAGGAACATAAGAGTAGAGTAGGAATCGCATGGATGTGCATCCTTGACTTGGATTCATTTTTATTTTTTCTAGTCAGATGGCCATGTACGTGCTTCTAAAAACTTCAATCATTTGTGAAATTTGACAAAGCAAGTAGGAAGAGGGAGATGATGGCACGCAAGCATGAGTTGTGGAATCGACTTGATTGGACCCATGTATGACAGCCGGGCATTTGGGGTTGCGCTTGACTCGATTGGTCTAGCGGGACTTGGTGATGAACTTGAGATGGGGACGTTGATAAGATCCGCCATGTCGATAAGAATCCAAAAGTTAAAGGTTCAAGTAGCATGTCATACTCAAGAGTAGAGCATTAGATGGATGTGTATAAAGGACAAGGTTCACTTTTTCACGCAAAGTTTTGGTTAATACGCATGACACTTGAACTTGTAGTGCTTGACATGGGCCCGTCGTATTAGGGACACATGAGACCCAAGACCACATGTGTTTTCCTCATTTCCTACCCTACTAATAGCGGCCTCAGCTAAAGCATTAGCAAATGACGCATAGTAACTTCAAGAAGGACATAGAATATGTCGGTATGGCCTAGGTTACTTGTTTAAATAGTATTCAAAAGTATTTTCAAGTGGATAATGTCCCCTCCATCCAACCTTCCACCCAGCCCCTTACTTGGTCTTTGAAATATTTTAAGAATCCATTCCAAGAATTTCTCACCACGACATTCCAAATTATTATTTTTAGTTAAGAGGTTCATGGAGTGCATACAAAAAAATCTTTAATATCTTCTCTCACATTATTTGGACGACCCTTGTAGGAATGTACATATAAGTAATTTATCCCATTGGTAGGGGCGTCACAATTTGATTAAATGGCTTCAGATATCTCCTCCGCTCCCTCCAAATTTACCTTGTAAAATAGCAAGTCTTGTCTATAAAATAATAGAAACGGTCAATAAGGGGTGCTATGCGTGCCACAACAATGCCCGATAAATTTTCAGAATTCCCCTTGCCCCTTACTTCGTACGCAAGAGAAACCTTCAACTCTCTACAAAAACAAATATGATAGGTATGAATCCACAAGGCACCCTGAAATTTCTGCAAAGTGAGGCTTTTTCGTCTACCATTTCTTTAACCATCTCTCAAGGCAATCACAAAGGAAAATTCATGAGCAGAGGAACATAAGAGTCAAGGAGGAATCGCATGGATGTGCATCCTTGTCTTGGAATTATCTTTTTATTTTTCCCAGTCGGACGACCGTGTACCTGCATCTTGAAATTTCAGAGATTTTCAATCCTCTGAGAAGTTTCAGAAAGACTTTCAATCCTCTGAGAAATTTCAGAGAGCATTTCAATACTTTGCGAACTTTGACAACACAAGGAGGAAGATGGTGGTGATCGGCCACAGACATGAGTCGTGGAGTTGACTTGATTGGACTTCATGTGTGTCAGGCGGGCATTTGTGGTTGCACTTGAGTCCAATGATCTTGCGGGACAAGGTTCACTTTTTCACGCAATTTTTTTCCAATACGCATGACACTTGAACTTGTAGTGCTTGACATGGGCTGGTCGTATTAGGGACACATGAACCCAACATGACTTTTGTTTTCCTCATTTGATACCCTACCAAAAGCATTACCAAATGTCACACAATAACTTCAAGAAGGGCATAGAATATGTCGGTATTGCTTAGGCGACTTGTTTAATGAGCATTCCAAGGTATTTTTGAGTGGATAATGGTTGATCCACCTACCCTTGCTCCTTGCCCCCATCTTGGTCTTTGACGTATTCGAAGGATCCATCATCTCTCCAAAACCTGGCAGCTGCCACTGATCATGCCCAACTTGCCCCCATCTTGCTATGATATGCACCATTGCTATGATCAGTGCAATGGTGCCCTGATCATACCAATGGTGCACTGATCATGTGGTAGCTGCAATTGGGCATGCACATTTGTCCTAGGGTGATCATGCATGCATATTTGTCCTACTGTTTATAGCATACACATGCATTGTCCTACTATGATCATGCAAGAACATAGCAAGCATTGTGATCATGCACACAACAATAACCTAGCAACTATATTGATCATACCAACAACCTAGCAAGCTTTCTGATTATAGCAACAACATAAGTAACATTGTGATCATAGCAAGAACAACCTATTACCCACATAGCAAGCAGTCTGAACAATGCAAAAACATAACTACTAATCTAGCATTGCCATCATAGTAAGCACTCTCTAAGCAGGCACATAGCATGGATGAAATCGATTTGATTCGAATCGAATCGGTTCGGATCGGGCGAAAAAAATCTTACCAACGGGGAGCAGATTGCTTACCGCCAGTGCCGGAGCGTTTACCAAAGGAGGGGCCGGCCATCGCGAACCAAACCATGGCGAGAACAAGGGTCCGGCCGACGCGAATGACCCGGCCTCGTCGATGCCTCGCTGCTCCTCGTAACATGCGCGTTGGAGGAAAAGGGCACTACCGTCGAGGCTCCGGCCGCGCTCCCCTCGGCTTGGCCCGGAGCAAGGGGAGAAAACCCTCGCACGGGTGTAAAAATCCCCTGCCCGGGCATGGCCGATGGGCTTCCCGCAGCCGACATGCTTCCCTCCGCCGCCGCAGCCGATGTGCTCCCCACAGCCGCATCGACTGGCACGAACGCCGATGGTGGGTCCATGGGCACTAACCGCGGCCTTGTGCAGTTGGGGGATGGTGCACAGTATGAGGTCAATGCCCTGCCGGGTCAGGCCGTCCACCCACCGCTCCTAGATTGGGTTACTGTCGGCGAGGATGGGAGTGGGGCGGCGCGGTTGAGGGTCGGTCGTTGGAGCGCACGAATGAGGGGTGAGTGTGGTGTGAATGGACAGTGGGTGGTGACGGGAGAGAGGGGAGGGAGTTATGAGACGTCCGGTCGTCTTCCGCGCTTCCAAACACGCGCAGGCAAGAGGCACGCGTGGTTCGAGGAAAACGACTGGTTCGGCCGTACCCCCTCAACCCAGCCCGGGGATGCTTTAAGCTTCACGCGGCCCACAAAACGCATGCGACCTAGCCTATCAAACGCTCGATTTTTAGACAGCACGGGTCTTGTTGGGCCTCATGCAGGCTACCAAACGCGTCACTAGTGTTTTTTAGTTCCAAAATCTAGTGGTAAGAAGAAAATGGCAGGATGCAGTCATATGGAGACACTCAGTACTACAGTACTACTGCACATTTCCTTTTGCCCTGAACCCGGAGTGTCTAGTGTTCATAGCAGGCAGCTCTACCGCCATTAGCAGAGAGTGGCCGCACGTTTATTCGAGAGCGGCTATACATCTACATATACTGCATACTAGTATCAGTGTATCACACGAATTAATGAATGGAAACTATTTGAGAAATCGGAAAAGAAGTCTCAATTTATTGGTACCACGTAAAATCGACCACATCCATATATCACCCTGCAGCTTCAATCATCGCAAACTATCAGTTGCGTCATGGCGTGCTAACCCTAGCCCGTTGGAAGAGATCCGCAGAAATTAAGCACCCACAAAGATAAAGTAATTAATAAAGTTTTGGTCCTGTAGAGCCCAATCTTCCTCATCCTTGGGTCGACGGACATATTTTTAAGTCTTGCGTGCTAGTACCACCATCTTCCTCCTTGGGTCGACGGACAAGCTGGGCTGGGATGGGATGGGAAAGAAGAGATCCGTGCAGGTGACTGGATTCGATTAGACTACTGCCGACCTGATCGGATCGGTTCCTCACAAAGCTACGAACCTTGTGCCCCTCCCCCGATCTATAAAGCCAACCGGAAGCAGCCCGGCCGGCCGGCGCCAGAGAGAGATACGCACCACAAGTAACCTGCCACCAGCCACAGGTCTAGCTAGATGATGCCCAAAATGGAAGACGCGGCCACCCGCGCCGTCAGCGAGCAGCAGGGAGCCCCGCCGGCCAGGACACCTCCTCCTCCCCCGCCGCCGCGGAGGGTGAGGGTGTTCTCCTGCCGCTTCTGCAACAGGGTGTTCTTGAGCCCGCGCGCGATGGGCGGCCACCAAAACGCGCACAGGCTGGCGCGCCAGGAGGCCGGGCCGTCACACACGCACACGCCG
The DNA here is from genome assembly GCA_039707655.1 of Elymus sibiricus. Classification (NCBI taxonomy): domain Eukaryota; kingdom Viridiplantae; phylum Streptophyta; class Magnoliopsida; order Poales; family Poaceae; genus Elymus; species Elymus sibiricus. The sequence goes on along the minus strand of CM077670.1, from coordinate 365,971,223 downwards.
GTCACGGTCGGGCAAGAGAACCTCCACGACGTGGTCGTGCTTGGCACGCCGCCGCCGCTCGTCTACGAGGGCGAGGAGGCGGTCAGCTCCTCGACGTCGCGGCCGGGGAGCCCCACGACGAGGATGCATCCGGAGCCGGAGCCTGCTGGCTCCGACGACCTGGACTTGAGCCTTGAATCTCTCTCATCCATATGACCATATAGACGTACTTAGCCGGAGCTTGCTGGCTTCTTCTATTACTACTACTGTATATATTATATACTACTAGTTATTAATTTGACCACTAAGTATATAGTGGTAGTATAGTTTAACTGCTGGATTGAATGTACCATTCTCGAGCTTAAGCTAATATAATCTCCAGATAATTATTTATTCAAGTAACCATGCATTGTTGCCTACTGTTTTGTGTGTTAATTGTTGATTGATACACCATCAAATCCAGTGATGAGTTTGGAGTTCAGCTATGTTCTGTCCAGTGTGGTTTTTTCCATCGGTTTCTCTCGTGGATATGTTAATTAGTTCTTACTAAAAGCACCTACAGATCGATGACATCTAGAACAGGGTGAACATGCAATTTGCACCAATTATTACTGGTAAAAGTCAAGTCGGCTTTTCCAAGCACAAATCATAAATATGCTAAGCTCAGCAAGAAGATCCACTCCTTCGCATCACGGCATTGGTTGAGCTAAAGCCCACAAAGTGTGATCGATAAGCTTTTGTTTTGTGACAACCCAAGGAGGAAAAGGGCGGTGACTGGCCGCAAACATGAGTCATGGACTTGACTTGATTGGACTCATGTGTGTCAAGCGGGCATTTGGGTTTGCACTTGACTCAATTGCTCTCACGGGACTTGGTGATGAACTTGAGATGGGGACGCTGATGAGATCCTCCATGTCGATAAGAATCCAAAAGTTACGAGCATCAAGTAGCATGTCATCCTCAGGAGCAGGGCATTGGATGGACGCGTCTCAAGGACCATTCCTATAATTTCTCACCACGGCATTCCAAGGTATTTTTTAGTTAAGAGATTCATTGAGCACATTCAAAAAATTATTTAATATATTCTCTCTCATTAGTGGACAACCCATGTAGGAATGTACATATAAGTGATTTATTCCATTGGTACGGTACGGTGCCCCCGGGCGTCACAATTTGATTGAATGGCTTCAGATATCTCCTCCGCTCCCTCCATATTTATTACCTTGTAAAATAGCAAGTTGCCGTCTGTAAAATAATAGATACGGTCGATAGTGGGTGCTAATCGCGCCACAGCAATGGTCGATAATTTTTCAGAATTCCCCTTGCCCTTTACTCTGATGCAAGACAAACCTTCAACCCAATACAAAAACAAATTTTGTAGGTATGAATCCAGAAAGCGCCTTGAAATTTCTGCAAAGCGAGGATTTTTCGTCTACCATTTCTTCAACCATCTATCAAGGCAATCACAAAGGAAAATTCATGAGCGGGGAACATAAAAGTCAAGTACGAATCTCATGGATGTGCATATCCTCGTCTTGGATTCATTTTTATTTTTCCTAGTCGGACGGCCATGTACGTGCATCTAGAAATTTCAGAGATTTCAATCCTTTGAGAAATTTCAGAGAGATTTTCAATCCTCTGAGAAATTCCAGAGAGAACTTCAATCATTTGTGAAATTTGACAACGCAAATAGGAAGAGGGCGGTGATGGACCGCAAACATGAGTCGTGGAATTGACTTGATTGGACCCATATATGTCGGGCGGGCATTTGGGGTTACGCTTGACTCGATCGGTCCCGCGGGACTTGGTGATGAACTTGAGATGGGGACGCTGATAAGATCCGTCATGACGATAAGAATCTAAAAGTTACAAGTTTCAAGTAGCATGTCATCCTCAAGAGCAGAGCATTGGATGGATATGTGTAAAGGACAAGATTCATTTTTTCACGCAAAGTTTTGGCCAATACGCCTGACACTTAACTTGTAGTGCTTGACATGGGCCCGTCGTATTGGGGACACACGAAACCCAAACAACTTGTGTTTTTCTCATTTGCTACCCTACCAACTGCGGCCTCGGGTTAAAGCATTAGCAAATGCCGCACAGTAACTTCAAGAAGGGCATAGAATATGAAGGGCATAGAATATGTCGGTATTGCCAAGGTTACTTTTTTAACTAGCATTCCAAGGTATTTTCAAGTGGATAATGTCTGCTCCATCCAGCCTTGCACCCAGCCCCCAACTTGGTCTTTGAAATATTTTAAGGATCCATTCCAATAATTTCTCACCATGACATTCCAAAGTATTTTTTTAGTTAAGAGATTCATTGAGCGCGTACAAAAAAATCTTTAATATCTTCTCTCACATTATTTGGACAACCCTTGTAGGAATGTACATATAAGTGAATATCTCATTGGTACGGTACTGTGCCCCCAGGCGTCACAGTTTGATTGAATGGCTTCAGATATCTCCTCTGCTCCCTCCAAATTTACCTTATAAAATATAAAGTTGTTGTCTATAAAATAATAGAAATGGTCAATAAGGGGTGCTAAGCACGCCACAACAATGCTTGATAAATTTTCAGAATTCCCCTTCGCCCCTTACTTCGTACGCAAGACAAACCATCAACCCTCTACAAAACCAATTATGATAGGCTTTTTGGTCTACCATTTCTTTAAACATCTATCAAGGCAATCACATAGGAAAATTTATGAATAGAGGAACATAAGAGTCAAGGAGAAATCCATGTATGTTCATCCTCGTCTTGGATTCATTTTTTTTTATTTTTCCCTGTTGGACGGCCATGTACATGCATCAAGAAATTTCAGAGATTTTCAATCCTCTGAGAAATTTTAGAGAGATTTTCAATTTTCTGAGAAATTTTAGAGAGATTTTCGATCCTCTAAGAAATTTTAGAGAGAATTTCCATCCTTTGCAAAATTTGAGAATGCAAGGAGGAAGAGGGTGGTGATCGGCCGCAAACATGAGTCATGGAGTTGACTTGATTGGACCCCATGTGTGTCGGGCGGGCATTTGAGGTTGCACTTGAGTCGATTGGTCTCATGGGACTTGGTTATGAACTTGAGATGGGGACCATGGAAAGATCCGCCATGTCGATAAGAATTCAAAAGTTAAAAGGGTCAAGTAGCATATCATCCTCAAGAGCAGAGCATTGGATGGATGTGTGTAAAGGACAAGGTTCACTTTTTCATGCAAAGTTTTGTCCAGTACCCATGACACTCTTGACATGGGCATGTCGTATTAGGGACACTCGAGACCCAACAATAGCGTCCTTAGGTTAATGCATTAACAAATGGGCATGTTGCATTTCCCTCATTTGCAACCCTACCAATAGCGTCCTTAGGTTAAAGCATTAACAAATGTGTATTGCCTAGGCAACTCGTTTAATGAGCATTCCAAGGTATTTTCGCGTGGATAATGGCTGCTCCATCCAGCCTTGCGCCTAGCACCCAACTTGGTCTTTGAAGTATTTGAAGGATCCATTTCTATAATTTCTCACCACGACATTGCAAGGTATTTTTCAGTTAAGAGATTCATTGAGTGCGTACAAAAAAAAACCTTTAATATCTTCTCTCACATTGAACAACCCTTGTAGGAATGTACATATAAATGATTTATCACATTGGTACGGTAAGGTGCCCCCAGGCGTCACAATTTGATTGAATGGCTTCAGATATCTCCTCCGCTCCCCCAAATTTACCTTATAAAATAGAAAGTTGTCATCTAAAAAGCAAGTTGTCATCTTTAAAATAATAGATACGGTGGATAGAGAGTGCTAAGCGCGCCACAACAATGCCCTATAAATTTTCGGAACTCCCATTGCCCGTCTCTACAAAAACAAATATGGTAGGTATGAATCCACAAAGCATCGGTAGTTCCTGAAATTTCTGCAAAGCAAGGCTTTTTCGTCTACCATTTCTTTAACCATCTATCAAGGTGATCGCAAAGGAAAACTCGTGAGCAGGGGAACATAAAGAGTCAAGTAGGAATCACATGGGTGTGCATCCTCTTCTTGGATTCATTTTTATTTTTCCCAATCAAATGGCCACGTACGTATGCACCTAGAAATTTTAGAGATTTTTAATCCTTTGAGAAATTTTAGATAGATAGTCAATCCTTTGAGAAATTTCAGAGAGAATTTGGGAAATTTCACAACGCGGGGAAGAGGGCGGTAATTGGGCGGGCATTTGGGGTTACACTTGACTCGATTGGTCTCAAGGGACTTGTTAATGAACTTGAGATGGGGGCGCCGATAAGGTCCGCCATGTCGATAAGAATCCACAAGTTACGAGTGTCAAGTAGCATGCCATCCTAAGAGCAGAGCATTGGATGGGCGCTTGTAAAGGACAAGGTTCACTTTTTCACGCAAAGGTTTGTCCAACACGTGTGACACTTGAACTTGTGGTGCTTAACATGGGCCAGTCGTATTGTGGACACACGAGACCCTACCAATAGCCCCAGGTTAAAGCATTACCAAATGTCTCACAGTAGGACATAGAATCGGTGTTGCCTAGATGACCCGTAGGTGACTCGTTTAACGAGCATTGCAAGGTATTTTCGAGTGGATAACGTCCTCCATCCGTCTTGCACCCAACAAAGCATGGATTATGCGCTACAAAAAAAAAACTAAAGCATATTTGAAAGTAAGTTTTCAATGGTATAATTTGTATCTACTTACTGATCAAATCTATGATCAAAATTGCATCACAAAATGCAAGTGGATCACGCAAATATGGAACACAGGGAGTAAATGGGAAACACTAGAGATCTACCAACTTGGCACCAACAAAATGTTCCATAGGCAGGAAGCCAGCCAATAATCATATATCAACAGGTCAAACCATCTCAGTTAAAAGCAGCAGCAGCAGGGCAACTTGCACCACAATTAGACCAAAGAATATATGAGCCTTTTCGGCGAATCAGCTAAGGTGCATCGCCATCATCATCTTCCTAAACCTGGATAATTGATTAAGCTACACGGACAGGGCCCGCTGCTCGCGGAGCGGACTAATGTCCCCCACTATGTACACCGTCCCTCCTGCGAGGCGCCCTAGCAACAAAACAGAGGCAAGGTCGGTCGGTATTCTACACGGGGGGCCGCCCCATAAGGCCACGGTTTCCACCCTCTTGTACACTGGAGAAGAATTCGGTCCAGTGCGAGAACAGGTCACCCTCGCTGCACTGGCATGGCTGTGCGTCAGCTGTCGTCGTCCAGAGACCCGATGTAGGTCAGCTCCGTCCTCCGCACCCTGACCGCGCCCTTGAGCCAACTGCATGCCTTCAGGTTGGAGTGGTCGGGGGCGATGCCGCTGGCGCTGTTGCTTACTGATGAAGTGGAGGAGCAGCTGGTGCCGTCTTCAAGCAAGGTCCAAGGGTCTACCTCCATCTCGGGGTCTTGGGGAGGCAGCACCGCCTTGCTTCTGCTCGAGACGTTGGTGGGGACCCAACTGTGAGAAGTGATTTTCTGTTGAGGACCTGATGTAGATGGAGTGCTCTGGAGTGGTGACAGTGCGGCCAAGGACAGCTGAGGAGGCTGGCATTGTATGCTAGGGTGCCGAGCTGGTGGGAGAATCGGCATCGCGGCTTGGATCCTTCGCCTGATTGCTCCAGGCAACTCCATATGGTCCAATGCAGACTGCAAAGGAAAGTTAAGCATTACTGACGGTAGGCAAGTAAAAGGCAGGAGAGACACAATTCAGGAAGTGCATGGCAACCACTTCTGGCATATGATGAAGTAAAAAGGACATTATATATAGCACATGATGCAACAAGTATTTCAAGGAAGCAAGTAACAGCGGTTATCGATTCAAGTACTGAACTGACCTGCAAGGCCACAGCTGCTTCATTATCAAATGCAGGGATATCTCGTGAGGCTCTGACGGTTGGCTTGGAAACTGGCTTGGACTTCATCCAACTTGGTTTGCAATTGCCAAGCAGCGCATGGAAAACACATAAAAGCCTCTCGAAAAGACTCTCGCTTGGGCGATCAAGCAGGACATCCATGGGAGGTTCCAGCAAAGAGTCCACTTCCCGTCTCGAGGCAATCAAACTGGCAGGAGGAAGGGGCGAATCTGCATCTTCATAGATTATGCGTGACGCAAGCAGGCTTAGTATCGCAGGAGCAAGTGTATGCCTCATGCCCCTAGAGTTTTTAGTAAGAACATGGAAATACAAGAGTAGCCATTAGTATAGGAAAAGGTCACAAGTTGCACTTGAGGGACAGCAATGCCCTGAAGTATCAAAAGAGCAATCAATAGAGATGTTTCACACTACCTAAGCATGCTAGTGATCTAGTACATGAAATACAGTCACACAAAATTTGAAACTAAGCAATGATGTTTTTCAATAGAGATGTTAATCATTTAAAAAACTAATATCAGGAAAATCTCCAAGCAAAATTAACTTCAAACAAAACTATATTGTTTTTCAATCCTCACCTATCTGCCAGGATTACTTGAAGCAACCTGATGATAAATTGGAGGCGCAGCCACACTATTGCCTGCAGAGCAGATGCTGAAGGAGGAGTTGGATCATTACCCACCGTGCCTCGCCTGCCAATATTTGGACTTCCACCTCGAATTCCTTTACGACCACTGGATTTGTTCGATGAAACATCATTTCCTGAAGGAACTAAACCAACATGTTTGGCACCATTTCGTGAAATTGCTTTGATGTGTTCACTGACAGTTCCAATCTGTTTGATCAATTCACCAGCAAATATACTGCGAAATTCAGGAGAACTCCTGTCGATGCATGGCAACATTAATTCAGCAAAGGCCTTCTCAGTTACATATTTATTAATAGAAGATCTGATGGCTTCAACGCTTCTATCCACATTATGTGGGGTACTTTTGCTTGGCCTTTTGGCATCGGCAGGGTCGTCCACAACTTCTCCTTCCTCAATCGGAGCGGCTTCCAATTTCCTCTTGGCACTTCTGTTAGCCATTATATCAGTAAGCAAGCTGGACCATCCCCATGGTTTCCAAACCTGTGCCTTTATTGGAACACCTCTTCGTGTAGCAATAGTAAGAAGCTGCTGTCTTGTGGACTTGCGTCCCAGAACAGCATCTTGCCCTTGAAGGATCCATTTGACATCCACGACAAGTGACTCCTGTAGCTTCCCAAGAAGGTGGACAACTTCAGAGTAGAGAGGAGCAGCATCAGGTCTGGCAACTAATCTCGACAGGATGATTTCAGTAAACCCTTTCTCGCTTTCAGATAGTGTAAAGCTCTCAGAATTAGGGGACAGCTTCCGAAGCCCGTCTGCAAGTGTCATCAGTATCGGCATCGGTATCTTACTTTTTTCAGCTTTATCAAGTTTTTCTGCAAGAGCCTGTTCATCTAAAAGAAGCCTCAACTCAACCCATTGCCAATGGAACTTTGCAGGTTGGAGGGTATCTAGGGACTGAACAAGCCTCTCCGAGAGGAGTTTTAACTCATTCTCTTTTGCCTCACCAGGTTCAGAACCATCCACCTGAATAACTGCTGGCGTTTTACAATCAACAAGGGCGTTCAGAAAAAGACGGCCACGGAGAGGCATAAATAGCTGCCTCACATTCTTGTCGGAGCAATGTGTTTCAAGCATTGCAGCAAACTCCGAATCACCAACATCAGCAGCCAGAAGATCATACAGCTGATGTGTATTACGAAAGCAAATATCTCGAAAAGGTTGATGCCTAGTGATGTCATTTATTGCATTTGCAATAGACTGGTAAACCTGCATGTCTTCACGGCTAAGGATATACTGTCTCCAACGGACTATTGCAAAAATTGAATAGGCTGGAGGAAATACCACACTCAAAGGAAGCTTCTGCTGCAACCTCGAGAGTGCAAGAACATAGGACTCGCCAAGAATGTCTGCAATAAGCCCATCATAGACGGTTCTACAGTTCCCCAATAGAATCCTAAACCAGTGAACCAAAACCTCTATTGAATTATCCATCTTAAAGGTTACAGCAGAACGGGATGCACCATTAGTGCTAGGTCTCAAACCTCTTAGGACCTGCTGAATTTCCAAGCCATCTTTTATTTTCAGGACAGCAATCATCCGCTCAAGACTGACAGCTCCATGAACAACAGCACCCACAACAAGTGCAGAGATAGCAGCCGCTACTTTTCCAGCCCTCCAAACAAAGCCTTTCCCTGAGGTACTACTTAGAGGTTCATTTGTATGATTTCCATAGGCATCATGAGTCTCAGAAGATGGTTGAAACTGATTGCGCTGGACCTTAGGAGGAGCAAAAGCTGCTGTAACAGCTGAAGAAGCTTCAACAGCCAGAGCTACTTCAAATACCCGACTGAAGCGATCCCCAAGAGCTTCTTTCAGTAAGCAGAGAGAATTTATGTGGATGTGCAAAGTGTGCCGAACAAAGCTTAATGAATTACCAATAGAAGCAACTCCATGATAGTTACCCCCTGCAAAATCCAAATGTTTAGCTATGACATGCCCGGCGTTCACAACAACTGCAGAAACAGCAGAAGCAACTACTGAAGGGTCTCCATCTGGAGTTGCTCCTCCGTTTTGCCTGATACATTCTACTAAGCCCAAAACAGTGTCATGTGCAATTTGATAACTGTCTTCCTTCTCAAAAGAGGGACTCTTGGGTGCTGCAGGGATTTTCTTTTCCTTCAAATTGCGTTGAATCTCTTCAGCTTGCCGCTGCACTATCTCCTTCATATTTGGAATAATTCTTGAACCCCTTCCGTTAAGCTTTTGACGAACTTGATCATCAATCTCTTCACCTCCTAAGACTCCCGAAGAGGAAACAAAATCACCATCAATCGACCGACCATTATCAAGATCAGCTAGCAGTCGCTGGTCACATGTGGTCCTAAAAATTTTCTCCCACCTAACCACACTAGCCACATCCCTATATTTCCTCAAAAAATACCGGGTATAAGGAAAAGCTGCTGGTGCGGGATGCCTTGCAGTTCCTAACACAAAATTTCTGTTCGTTGAAGCATTGAGGACTTCAGGCAAGAGATCAGTTGCAAGAAGTATGTTCTCGTACCTGTAAGGATTACATAGTGGAGCCATCAGAGAAAATCAATATAGCAGTATATAGCAAAGTTGAAACATCCATTCATCACAGATGACTCTCTCTCTCTCTCGCTACCCTCTAGTCAAGGAACTTTGTTTACGTTCAAAAACAAATACTGAGCAGTTGCTTCAAAAAGTTCATTCCACTAATTCACATCAGTAAGCATAAAAAACACTGAGCATGTCTACATATAAAACCAGAAACATAAGTAATTCTTCCTAAATTGTAGAGCATATCAGCACATAAAAACAAAATGGTGTCTACTTGATAGATAAATGGTGGTGGATATATGAGGACAGACTGCAGACATCACACAAGTATTGATCATTTCTAGTAAACCCTCATGCCATGGAACTTGATAAGGCAAAACACATGTGAAATCACCACAATTTAGGCCACGTTTCGTTTCACATACATGCAGAAACAACAAAACAGAAGATGATACGTTATCCTCTATACTAGTGACTAGAATTTCATTATCTTCTATTGACATTCCTTCCCATGTTACCTGCTTCACGTTTGTTTAAACTGAGACTAATGGAATCAACATTGGGAGAAACGTACCTAAGCAAGGATGAGAACACAAATGCCTCACCGACCTGACAAACTTGGTTATCTCTGTTCTTCATATGCGCCGCACTTCTCCCGACTTGACCAAGCGTACCCATTCCTCCACGAATTTTTGCTAGCAACCATACAAGGAACCTTGCAGCAGAGGCTAAATCACAGCATGTGTCCAGTATATAGAGAATTGACATCAGTTCTTCATCGCCTAGCCTCCATTTGGACACAGTTTTGTCATCAGGCTGAGAGGAAAATGAGCTTATGGAATTGCTAGCTTTGCAAGCTGTTGTTTCATTTCCTTCAACAAGTTGCCTTACTGATTTCAACAACCACACAGAGATGGAGCGCCTTTCAAGCAATCGAAGCTTCTTCAAAGACTTCCCAACTTCAGCCAGATTTGTCATCCTCGTGTGATCAGCATCTTTGCCATTGTCATCATCAGTGCTAGGTTTATGGTGAGGACAGCTCAGCTTGCTCTCGCAAAGATGACTTGAAGATGCCTCCCCCTGACTGCCTTCAATTTTAGCAGTCGCAAGCTGTGCGAGATTCTGTGTTTTGCGAACCACTTTTGCTCTACCTCTAGAAGTTTGTTTAATAGACTTCAGTGCAGGTTCAGCCTTAAAAGATTCATGTAGCTCTGTCCCTTTCCTCACCCACCAAACATCTTCCTCGTCTGATTGAATCAATGGGAATGCTTGGAAAGGAGAGGCTCTCTCATCCAACTTTTGTCCATTAATCCTCATACAATCCTCACAGCCATTGTTTGCTTCTCCGGTATCAACTTGTGTCAGTCTTGAAGTAGACGATCCTTGAAACTTCATTTTAGTTTCATTTTGTTCTGATTCTGCCGAGTGAGGATATATAAAACACAACAGGCTCGACACCAGAACTTTCACATCTTCTACTTGTTCAGGCACACCACCATGATTAGTACCTCCTGATGGAATCCGGAGGTAGGAACTTGAAGTATACTCACCCCTGTTATTTGCATCAAATGACTGACCACTCGAAAGTTCAGAAAGCACAAGGCGTCGCTCACTGGAATATGTTGACATCACCTCATGCAATTGTTGCTCTTCAGCAACTACATCTTCCTCGAGAATATCAAATAAAGACGACCCGGGAAGCTGCTTTAAAATTCTGTGGTGCCTCCTTTTCCTTTCCATATCTAGCAGAGTACCATTCTTATCGGTTACTCCACTAATAATTAGCTGCCTTACATAAGCTTGAGGATAAAATACACCGCTGCGAATAAGCTCTATGATGAGAACATCCACACGTTTAAAACCTGCAGCACTGCTAACCTCATGTTGATCCAGCCAACACACAATAATGTCATGCAATGGACCAGGACTTTCAAAGATATCCTTCCTTTCCTTCTTCTCCTCCTCATTTTTTCCATTACTTCTCAATCCAGAAGAATCACCCACTTTAGTTGCAGCCATTGAAGCATCATTCAGCGAAGAACCTTTACCAATATTATTCATTGCAATGCGACTGCTACCCTTAGACCGAGACAATTTATTCATCTCGGTCATTTTGTTTTTCAAGATAGACACCGCCAGATGTATCTGAGATGAATCTCTTCTTCCTGTAAATTTTACATTCTGACTGGGAGATGTGCGGCAATCACGATAATCACATGTTGCCCATTCACAAAGAAAAAATATGGAACAGATTAGGGATAACTCAACAGTCCCAATCCACATTAGAGAAGACTGCAAGCAAGGGCTGACTTCTTTAATCCACCTTTCTTCCATTAATGCATCAGATAGATCATTAAAGAGTGAAGAATACGCCATTGTCAAATTTCCTGTGACAAGAGCCTTGTCCAAAGCCTGTACCACTTTCGCTGCACCACGTGCATGAACGTTAGGACTGGCAAGAGTCGCCAGATCAGATGCTCGTCTCTGAATTGAACAGACAGCATAACCGCAGGACAGATACCGGTACACATCCCGCCTCTTAGAACTAGACATTTCACCACCACCAGTTATCTTCAGCAAAGCACCTCTACCATATACATCAGGGGCCACAAATGAAGGAAGAGGAAAGCAGTCCAGAGAAACAAATGTATCCGGCACCGCAAGTACCATGTATCGCAGTAACTCAGCTATAACAGAAGAGATAGATGACCTTTTCGGGTTATCAACAGCAGAAGCATCACTCAAACGTCTAACCAGAATTTCCGCGAACATGCGCACATATGTTTGTGAGAGAGTGATGGTCTCAACCAAGCCATGTACAATAGGCAAAAGAAGCTCCAATGCCTCAACTGAATCTCTCTCCTGGGTGGAGGGTAGAAGCAAATCATTAACGAGAAAAAATACTGTCAAGAGAACTGAAACATCATGGAATAAGATGAATCACTCTTTCAATGCAACAAAAGTACCTGAAGTTGGTAACATAACCATTCAATAAGTACCGAGGGAACTAGCAATTCTTCTGTGAGATGCCAATGGACAAGACGAACCATATACCACCATTTGAAGTGCACCAAGGGCTCTTCAGTGTCTCCACCAGCTGAGGGTGCTTCATTTTTCAATTTTACTTGAGTTGCTCCGGAAATAAGCCCTGCTGAAGGCTGTTCTTTAAAAGACGGATGTGCCTCTTTTAGACTAAATTCGTCCAGAAGCTGTTGCAAATATTCAACAACATCCTTTGTCCACTGGTTAGATCGTTGATTATCAGAAGCACCAGTTGAGATACTGCTGGATGTTGGTCGAACCTGTGGCTACAACAGGACTTTGTTACGATTATATAATATATGCCAGTTGATAGGAAGCATGAGATAGCTGAAGACATTGCAAACCTGATTGAGGTATGTAACTTTCACAAACCATGTTGCCCTTAGTAATGGAACATTGCATCGAGTAAGAACATCAAAAAGTGATTTCCTACGATAACCATGAGGAACGTGCTCAGATAACAAACGCAGTCGCTTGTTTGGCTGGGCAAGGGCCTGCAGAGTAATGGCACACAAAAACAAGAAAAAAAAAAGTTAAACTAAGCATAGCCATGGCAGCAGCAATGTAACAAAAGTAAACTCCGTTCCAGTAAAAACCACAAATTGAGATTCCCATCCTATTAGCGTTCACACCCTTTCTAGATGCAATTTTTATGAGATACAGCAAGGGAGATCTACAAAGTACGGCCTATGCCAAACAACATAATAATCGCCAAACGGTAATACAGGGTTTGAAGTCAAAGCAACTCCGCAAAAGAAATACAGATCATCATTAACTGGTATGCAAATACTCAACTAAAGAAAAACACCTAACCATCATGCAAAGATGAGTGAGATAAGGTGTTTGGTGAAATAGATAACAAATTGCAGAACTTTTGCCAGAGTCCTATTTAAAAGAAATTTTAATAACAAACAGAAAGTTATTTCGGCCAACCTCAGCCCATTTTCTGCGGGAGTCCTCATTACACGGTCTTTGCTCCGGATAAACTCCAGGTTTTATCAACAGTGATCCAGAAAGAGAAACTCCATAAACTTGGCCAGCCTATGAAAACAGGAAAAGTCACTGGTCTGTTTGACATATCAGAAGATAAGACATATCAAGTTTGACAGACATCCACATTGAAGCAAATTAGCCAAATCAAGAGCGATGACGCGATACCTTTCTCTTTTGAGCACGAGATTCATTAATAGCCCTTAACCGTTTCTTTAGTGCCTTCAGAAAACAATGGACAACAAAAGGTGTGAAGTGTAGCCGTAGTCTCCATCCAATACATAAATAAACCGGACAAAGAAGGAAAGAAACAAATGTGACAAAGAAATGAAAGGTGTGCTTTTAAGGTTCAACGTGCTATCCATCAGCGAGAAAGGTTTAGCAACTAGTAATCCCTAACAATCACATAATGCATCTACAATCCTCCCCTGAGCACTTCACATTGAAGTCACATTCTTGAAACATTACAGATCAACAAGGTAAACTTAATAGGACCTCCGATTCAACTCAAATATAAAAGGAAGACAGCCCAGCCTGGCCTTCCGCATAACCAGCCAAGTTGAACCACAAACCCTGACAGCGCGCTAGATGCTACCGTCTCCACACAGCACCCAAAGAGAACAGAAGCAAACAAGCCACGATATCAAACATCAGAGTAAGGTTTTCAATGATTACATGTATCATGTATGCATGGATGATCAGCTAGCGATTGCACCATCCACAATAGCAATTTGTTTTTCAGGCTAGTGAACTAAAACAAACAGAAAACAGATGGGCAAAAGATAATTCCTGTTTTACAGTCAACCTATCATCAAATCATCTATGTATAAACTCGTACACTACAGAAGGTAAATAAATCTGTAACACCCAGGTGCTGATTGGGTTACAGAAAGGTGAAACATAAGTGGTTAGGACTGAAATCATATCATAAAAAATTAAGCAGTAATTAGTTATACATACTGGCAAAACAAGATACTCCCACAACCAAGTTTTCTTACCTCCTTGCATTTTCCAACGATATCTGGCTTGCAGAAGTATGAGATATGACTGAGTACGATCTCTCTTGCTTCCTATCAAGCCCATCAAAGAAATAATAACAGTCAAGAACGATAGATATGTAGTAAATTTATAATTATGTCTAAACCCATGACAATATTCAATAAGCAGGGGGGTGGCCCTAATGCATCATACAAAGCTTTTATTCCCAAACGCACCTCAATTCCTTCAACAGTCTCCTTGTACCCAGACTGTACATATTCTTTGGTTAATGTCTCTTCAGGACAGTTTGGTGTTTGAGGATAGAAATCAGGTGGTCCAAGCCTACAAAAGAGCCATATCGAAGAGGACTGCTGAGTGAGACTAAGTGAAGTCGTATCACAGGACAAAACAACTAGTATCTGTTGCCGAAAAGAACAATGGAAATGTGTTCACATATGCAAACAATGAGTAAACGCTGAAACTAAGGGCAAAGAAAGTAACCAAAATACAACCACTGTGAGGACAATAAATTAATAAGCATACTCTGGCTCTTTCAGTGAAGTGCTTTTGGTTCAGAAGTTTATACATACTTGTTGTTAAGTGGTTCCCTGTCACACTTTAGCCTGTACGGAGCGAGCTGTTGTTGTCGCCTGAAAAACAGTAGTATTAGGAAACACAGGTCACAATTTACTACTGGCACGGGAAAATGCAGATGACAGATTTGGATAACAGTGTCAACTTACTTCACCGGAAACATGGCAACAATTAATTAATTTTGGCACCAGCATATTTTTTTTCTAGTCATCAAGAACCCTATGTTCGGAAGGGGAGCCTTGGCGCAGTGGTAAAGCTGCTGCCTTGTGACCATGAGGTCACGGGTTCAAGTCCTGGAAACAGCCTCTTACAGAAATGTAGGGAAAGGCTGCGTACAATAGACCCAAAGTGGTCGGACCCTTCCCCGGACCCTGCGCAAGCAGGAGCTACATGCACCGGGCTGCCCTTTTTATCAAGAACCCTATGTTCTAGTTATATTAGATACTGTGAATTTATGGTATAGGATAAAAGTGACGAAAGACTCTCCTATTTGGGGGGAAAAAGATGCATTTTTTATTCCTCGAGTTAAATTAGCTGTGAAGGTTGGGGGGTTATTTCACCCCAATGAAAAACAAAAATCTCCATTTTCCAACAAACAGAGTCTGCAGTTCCTTTTTTTTTCAACAACACAGATTGAAGTATAATGTAATGCCATATATAACCAATGATAAGGACCTGATGCTCCGCGAGACTGTTTGACAGATAACCAAACAAAAATATCCATTTTGCACATGCTACTCAGATATTTCACAGAATTTGACAGATAATACATTCACGTGTCACATCATGGCGTGGATAGACAACTAAGAGTCGCCTGAAGTGCTATTCAAAATATGAGCTAGCTAGTCCATCTTCTGGACAAATGACGGTAAATACGATGGCTTAGCTTGCACTTGGTTCGATTAAAATAGCTTCGGGTGTATGGTGCTAGGTTGTGACAAAATAATAGTTCATATAAAGGATAGCTATTCATTTCATTCAATATGCAGAAAATTCCAAGTATAGCATACGGCGGGTTCATTATTGGAAGTTTGAGCGTACACGTGGCGTGGCGTAGTAACGGAACACAATAATGCCTCTAACGAAACGCCATTACTACGGCACCATACTTTTTAGCTTACTGAGTAATTATTGATCCATGAGATACTACTACCAACTAAATACAGACTAATTGGAGCGCCTCGGCTCGCCAACACTACACTATTGTTGAACCGGTTTGATTAAGCAACTAAATTTGCACGGGCAGAGCAGAACAGGGGGGGCAGGCAGGAGCGTGTTACCTTGGGTTCAGGGGGTAATTGGGCGGAGCGTAGGGCGACACATCGAGCCTGGAGCTGTCCCTGCTGCCGGCCGACGCCGGGCCGCCGCTAAACCCAGAGCTGTTGCTGTTGCCAGCGCCCGCGTACCTCTGCATCTCGCACAGCGAGTCAGCAGCAGCATGCCGCTGCCGCCGCCGCGAACATGGGCCGGGTTCCCCGCGAAACCCTAGGAGCGGATCAGGGCGCCTCCCCGCCGATTCGGCCGGGATCCGCGCGCGGGCCGCCCTGATTCCCCGATCCCAACCCCAAAGCTAGGGTTTTGGCGGCCGGAAGTCGGAAATCCGCGGAGAATTTTTCCGGAAAAAGGAAGAAAGGCGCCGCCGGCCGGCGCCGGAGGGGGAGCTAGGGTTTCCCAATCGGGCGGCCGGAACCCTAACCTACCTAGGCTAGCGGCGCGGAGGGGAGCAGGAGCGAGGGGGGCGAGCGCGGAGGGGGACGGGGCAGTGACGCGACGGCGATTAGTGCGGGGGGATGGGGCGATGTAGAGAGAGAAAGTGGGGGAGCCGGAGTTTGCCTCTTTTTTAAAGCTGCTTCCTTTCCTCCCTCGTTGCTTCCCCCTCTTCCCCCCCTGCGAGGCTGCGATGGATTTTTCTCTCTCTAGGACTGGACTAGATGGTCGGATGAGCTCTCTCTCTATCTCTACTTCGAGTCCCTCACTCTCTCTCTCTCTAGATTGTGACGACGATGATGGATGGAGAACAAGAAGGGATCTGGTCTCCACAAGAGTCTTCGTCCTATATATGCCCTCTTGGTGGCAAAAAGGTGAGAACCTGAATCTCTACGGTCCCAAAAAACATCATCTTTGCATCTTGGCAAGAGGATGTGATGCTTAGATGCTTTAACCTATTTTTGGTAGAATTAAGAGAACATATGTGGTGATGGGGTCTTTTATGAGATGGGATGCATGTTATGAGTTCTTTTAAAAAAAAAGTGATGTGTGGGATGAGTGTTGTTGTTCTTCTCTCGGAAGAGTGGGAGTAGGCATACAAAGGAACCCTCCAATTTAAACAATTCAGTGTTACTATTTATGGGTTATTTAGTTGTTTTGGTTGTACTCGTGTTCACCGCAAAGGCCTTATCATTGCTCGTGAACAAATTGTAATATCGCAGCTCATGTAAATCATCACTTACTATTAACTTGTTTCGGTGCATTTGAGGAAGCATACATGTGGCACATGAACATAAGATTTCTCATCAAATGCAAAATCATCAAAATAGTGTTTCGATAATAAATAACTAGTCATATCCACCGTACATTTGATGATTGTATAGTAGTTAGTGCTAGAAATATTTTGACAAAAGAAAGCCATATGTATTATGTAGCAACTCCACTTGTTAGTTGTAGCCCGACATACCAGAGTGTATTTCACTTTGTGTCTTCATAGAATCGTAGTGATCAAAATATCACTTGACTCATGCTTCCAACCTGACTGTTTCGCCTCTCTTCGACGTACATCTATGCCTCTTCTCTACTCTTGGTTACCACTCTTTGTATAGGCATTGCCATTCTTTCCAAATTGGTAAATCAAATAGCCTTCTATCCTCTTAAGACACATCACTGTGGTGAGTTCATCTACCCAGTACCATTACAACTCTTCTCACGAGGAAGTTTGCCATTCTGCTCGCTCAACTAAGGTTTCAACCCAAAATCCTAATAAGTTAATACACGACTTTGATAATTTTATCAAGGTATACGATGATGGCTAAAAGACGTGTTTTTTTTTCAAAATTAAGTAGGTTCCACTAGTGTGGGAAACGTGTGCTCGTAAGTTTTGCCTTAGTGAACTTACTTAATTATCCCACCTTCGAGTGGAAGATTGGGAATTGCGTCAAACGCAAGCCAATCCTTTATATATGACATAATGAAGTGTGTAGGTGACATGGCCCCTAGAGCGCCTAGGGTGGGCGTCTGGGCATGTGGGCCTCCCCTTGCACTAGCTTTTCACTGTAGTATTCCCTTGGAGATCCTAACCGCCTCTGAATTTTTTCTGAGGTCCGTAGATGTTTATGTTCCTGAAATATAAAATATTAGAAAACGTGAACTCGCACTGGGCACTAATTAATAGGTTAGTTTTAGAAAAACTTCAAAAACATTGCATAAACAATGGATAATAGGCGTGAAATATACAAAAATAATAGATACGTAGGAACATATCAATACAACTATAAGTTTCTTTCTTACTGCCACCAAAATAAGCATTCATATATATTAACATCATCCATTGCACACGACTCCCACTATTGACCGTTCATCTAAATTGGCCAATGATTAAACAAGTAGATTGGAGAGAATAAACATTTATAATCCATACAAAGCATCACATATAATCTCATCATAACATAATAATTCTTGACATAGCAATAGATTGTTGGGCACGTGGTACCCTACGCTTAGAGCAAAACAAAAAAACTTACCGCGCAAACCAGAAACATGATGTGGAGATAGATCGCGGATCGGTTTTTACCACTAATGCGGGGTCACTACAGCGGAGTTAGCGATGCGCATCCCTCCCATTTTCTTCTAGCGGATCCCTCAAGCAGCTTCTCGTGGTTACCTCGAACAGTTTGTTGGAAATATATGTGCTACTTGTGATAAGCGTTGGAATTCCCCGAAGAGGAAGGGTGATGTAGTATAGTATCAGATAGTATTTCCCTCAGTTAAGAACTAAAATTTACCGAACCAGTAGGAGACACCACACAAACAAGATAAGCGGTACCTGCACACACACAAAGCAAATGCTTGCACCCAACGAAGACAAGGGGGTTGTCAATCCCCTAGTTCTCACCAATTGTAAGGATTAAATCTGATAGTGATAGATATATAAAACAAAATAAAAATAAAAGGAAATAAATTGCAGCAAGTATTTTTAGGGTTTTAGTAAATATGCAAAATGGACCCGGGGGGCATAGATTCACTAGAGGCATCTCTCTCATGAGCATAGCAACGGTGGGTAAATAAATTACTGACAGAATAGCGCATAGTTATGATAATTTTTCATGGCATGATCAATATATAGGCATTACGTCTGTGACAAGTAGACCAAAAATCCATCTGCATCTACTACTATTACTCCACCCCAAGACCGCTATCCAGCATGCATCTCAAAGTATTAAGTTCATGACAAACAGAGTAACACTTTAAGCAAGATGACATAATGTAGACATAGTAAGATCAATCAATATGTTCGAACCCCGTCGTTTTATCCTTAGTAGCAACAATACAATACGTGCCTTGCAACCCCTCCTGTCACAGAGTAAGGACACCGCAAGATTGAACCTACTACCAAGCACCTCTCCCACTGAAGATAAATCAATCTAATTGGCCAAAAGAGATAGATAGATCGAAAAGAAATACTCCCTCCGTTCCTTTATGTAAGGTGTATTTGTTTTTTCAAAAGTCAAACAAGGTCATGTTTGACCGAGTTTTTCGAAAAATATATCAATATCCACAATAAAAAAATTATACCATTTGATCCATCATGAAAAGTAGTTTCATATTTTATCTATTTGGTATTGTAGATGTCGTTAGTTTCTTCAATAATCTTGGTCAAACTTTCAAATGGTTGACTTGCACGGAAAACAATACACCTTATATTCTGGAACGGAGGGAGTACAAGGCTATAAAACCACACATAAATAAATTTTAGAAAAGACTCAAATACTTTAAATGAATAATCTGATCATAAACGCACAATTCATCGGATCCCAAGAAACACACCGCGAGAATTATATCGAATAGATCTCTAAAGAGATCATTGTATTGAAGATCAAAAAGAGAGATAGAAAGCCATCTAGCTACTACTATGGACCCGTAGGTCCTGAAGGAACTACTCACACATCATCATGGAGGCAGCAAGGTCGATGAGATTGCCTCCCCAATGGTTTTCCTCTTCGGCAGAGTACCAAAAAAGGCCTCCAGATGGGATCTTGGAAGAATAGAAGCTTGTGGCGGCGATAAAATTGTTTCGGGTCTCTCTTCGGGGGGTTTCTGAATTTTAGGGAATTTATAGGCCAGAGATTAAGTCAAACGGAGTCACATGGGCCCCACAAGTGCTGATGGCTAGAGAACTCAAGAATTTATTGTAAAAAGTTTATTAGCCCTCGAAGCAAAGCATATTTTTTCATACCCCTATGGGGATAGATTGGGAGGAAAAGACCATCGCTCGTTCCCGACCGTCATTCATAAAGTAGTCAATCAATAATAAATCATGCTCCAACTTCATCGCAAAACTAGAGGCTATACGTGCATGCTTCGGAAATCGCAAACTTCAGTACCAATATTTTTCTAGGCCAAGATTACTCACTAGTAAACTTTCATATTATCACATCAATATCATTTATCAATCACAACATATTTAGTGGTCTACATGCAAGTTTTTTTATACCACTCTTGTATACCTATCATTTTTGGACCAAACATATAACTCGTCCAAATTATCACTACCTATTTAACTCTCAAAAAGATATAAGTGAAGCATGCGAGTGCAATTGATTTCTATAAAATATAAGTATCGCCGTGCTAAAAAGATATAAGTGAAGCACATGAGCAATTGCCTTAACTCAAAAGATATAAGTGAAGCATAATGAGCATTCTATAATTTGCGATGAATGTGTGTCTCTCATAATTAGTGTGATCAGGAAACAATGACTGTGTAAATAAACAAACAAATAAAACAAAAACACACGACGCTCCAAGCTGATGTCTGGAAGCCAAACAGGGTAGTGTAGCACTTTCGCAAAAGTATCCCAATGAGTAATCATCCCAACGAAGAGCGGAGGAGAGTATTTATGGTGGCACTTCTGGCACACACAAGGTGTCACAGCTCTTGTGTGAAGTAACTGCTTGAGCTTCTGCAAATATTGTTAGGGAACTGAACGACGGATAAACCAGATTGACAAATATAAAAGGATGTTTGAAGTAACAACTATAGAGCTATTAAAAGTAAATAACATAAATAAGACTAAAAGTTGTGTTTCCTGCAATGAAGAGATTAGGCGCGAAGAGACTTTAGTTCATGCTAAGAATGTATCAAGGGTGCTAGTGCGACGGTAATACCAGTTACCTTGTATTGTATTCATAGTATTTGATATGTGTGTTCTGTAGGCGGATCACCCTAAGGTCATGAAACTCCTCCACGCGGGATTATGTTTCATTCTATGGTCCTGCTTCACCATTGCCACAGAGTGGTCATTTCCACAATTAAGGTCCTTGGACCGGAACCAAGCATTAAGTTTAATGGATCACCGTTATCTCATATTGTCTTCGGTCCTCATAGATATCTCCACCTGTCACACGTCAGAGGTCACATATTTCCTAAACAATATGTGTTAGTTGTGCAGGTCTTGAGATCACGTTGCCTGGGCCCTTAAATTGGACAACACGGATAGAGTTCACCACATCATAACAACGTACTAGACAGATCATACCACTACAGATACAAATGACGACATATAAAATACGCACGAATGAATCTTACCACTTACCTACATCTCCCACGCCTATGGGAAATTACTCACGTGTCATAAGAGGGGAATCAATCACAACAGAGATAAAACCCATGAAAACCATATCGATAATACCGTGAAGATCCACAATAAGATGAAATGGATAATTCAACTAGTCTTGAACTCCAGATGAGATGAAATGGAATTACAATTGTTCTCTCAACCTTGGAATTCCTCTTACAAAGATGAAGGGGGTGATGATGATGGAGATGAATGGACCAAAACTAAGAAAAATCTCCGAAGGTTCTTCGAATCCCTTCTCCTGTTCTCGGTGTGGTGGCGGCGGCTAGGGTTCTCTTCTCCCCCTCGTCCCTTCATGAAAGTGGCTTGTATAGACATGGTGGAGCTGTTGGCAGTCCATACGACTGCTTATACGAGCGCTCGCGGTCATATGGAATGCCGTCTTTTGCTCTGTTGCGCCTGTTGACTTGAGTCTCTTCATGGAAGTTGCTCCAATTGGCTTGATTTGTTGTAATCCTCCTTGGTTTCCTTCCAAATATGATGTTACCTGCCAAACACTAAGGAAATGGATTTTCTTCTCTTTCGAGGGATTAGCGTTAGGAATATCCGAAGAGTGATAGAAATCTGATGAAAACCAAGCAAGAATCACTAGCAAAACATTACAAATTCTCGAGCCATCAACTCCCCCAAGCTTAGGATTTGCTCGTCCTCGAGCAAACAAGAAATCAAGAGAATGAAGTGGAGCTTGATTGAGTAGAAAGAAGTTTTACCGGCTCGAGAATATACATCATATCCATCTTCTCTTACCCTGCAATTTCATTCAAGAAAGTATTCACATTCGAAAAGCTGCACTCAATCTCGTTGCCTAACCACGTATAGTTTTTCTATCACTAGTTATAATTTCTCAAACCAAATTTTCTTTGTTAACCAAGTGTTTAGGCAAGCGAAAACATTTCTTTCTTAGATGGATATTCAATTCAAACTCATTATTCAACAAATTCATTAAGGGGTTTTGGATATGAAGACAACAGAGAATTCAAGCATTTCATTTACTCCCACAAGTACATCCTAATCATGGCTTTCAAACATTTCCACCAATTATTGTTCTTTGGAACTACAACTCTCGGTAATGGGGTTATGCCAAAATTTACTATATGTAATTGGGTTCTGTTGTGGCTTAATTTTGTGCACTTTGGATCAAGAATAGC
Organism: Elymus sibiricus; assembly: GCA_039707655.1. Taxonomy (NCBI): domain Eukaryota; kingdom Viridiplantae; phylum Streptophyta; class Magnoliopsida; order Poales; family Poaceae; genus Elymus; species Elymus sibiricus. Next base: position 365,948,599 of record CM077670.1, on the reverse strand, counting down.
TGTCTCTTTTGAGCTCAGCGATCAGTGCTCTTATTTACCACATACACACTCCCTTGGAGAAGGTCGATCATTTACCACTCAATCTCCAAGTTTGTAACGGCGTCGCAGTTACCCGAATTATCTCAACATATAGTAACGGGACGTGAAGCCAGCCATGAGCTGAAGTCCCACGATTTTAGTATCGCGAATAAATTTTGGCATAACCTAAATCACTTAAAATATTCATTCCTCCAAACAATTATCAATTGGTGTTATCAAGTCAATCAAATTTAGTATATGGAGTTGAAGTGTTTTTTTTTTTTGCGAATAGGAGTTGAAGTGTTTGAATGCTCGTTCTCTTCAAGAATTCAAGCCCCTAAGTTTTTCTTAGAATTTCTTTTGGAACAAAATCATGCCTCACCACAAGGTTTCACTAGCAAAATCTGAAGTTGGGAGTTATGACTAAATTATATTCAACTAACGCGGGGAACTCGCTTAGGTGCAGCCAGTCAAATGAAAATTCTTTCTCAAATAATATTGCGAGACAAGGGATTATGTATATGATATACCTCCTCGCGCTGGCTCACTTCTCCCCTCAGTCAAATCTCCGCTTCGTTTTCTTCATTTCCAACTTGCTAGTGGTGAGCAAACCTGTGGGCTTGAAGAAACAAAACACAAACGAAGAGAATTCCAACAAGGCAAGAGCAAAGCTTGCTCCTCAAATTTATTATGCAAATTGAAAATAAACAAAAAGAAAAAGAAGAAAATAAAATAAAATAAAATAAAATAAAATATGCATGCATGGATAACTAGGGGATGAGCTCCCCCAAGCTTAGGCTCTTGGCCTACTCTCTAGTCCATGTCCTCGTCATCGTTGCCCCTTTGGCCAACGTGTGGCCACCGCATATGAGACGGGCCATTGGAGGAATCACCTCCCATGCCAGGGTGTGGTTGCCAGAAAGAAAAGAGGGATTGTATGTTCCCACTAAGCAGGTTGATGTTGTTGTTGGCCTCACAGAGGTCCGTACGGATCCATCCGACCTGCTGCTGCAGCTGCTGAAACTCTACCTTAGGCACAAAATCTTGGGGCTGTCCAAAGTTAACCTGCGGTGCAAACTGTGGTGCATGTTGTGGTGCAAAGTGGGGTGCAAATTGGGGTGCATTGCCCCATGCATCCCAACTGTGAGCATGCCCTGCTGCTGCAGCATCCCACTCCGGAGCGGGCTCGGGATGAACATCATTCCCGCTCATTAATTTCATCAATGGAGAGTACCCACATATCACGCGTAGAAACAGTAAAAGCTTGCGGCAAGGGCGAGCGCACATCAATGGTTTCAGTGTTAGGTAGGGGGCATTTGTAGCAATGCTCCCATTGCACAGGTCCAATAAAATGAGTGTTAGTCATAATCCTACGGTTAAGCACCGTAGGACCTGGAACGTGCGGCATATCATCCACATCGAGGCACTATGCCTCCCACAACAATAGTCCCCCTCGGCTGCTTGTGTTGCCTACCGAGGTGAATCATCAGAAAGGCTCCCAAGTTTGGCTTGGGGTGTAGTTGGTGTGGAGTGCTGCGTGGAGCACACACATGTCATACCTCGACATGCCTCCAATGTTCTCCCAACTGAAGATAGTGTTTGCGAGGAAAATCATGAAGTAACGAATGGCGGGGTTCTGTATGCTTGATACCTTCTTAGCGGAGAGGTCGTGCTCATCCCTAAGGGAGATGAGGTCCCCATGTCCCCAACGCATCAGCGATGGGCACACCCCTGGTGTCGAGAACCTCTCGGTTCTCAAACCCAAAGGCGTTGCACCACTGCTCAAGCGTCATCGTACGCGGAACTCTCCCGAGTGTGAAGGAGCAGCTCGCCGGCACCCTCGAATCCTCAAGAGTGTGCTCGAAGGTGGAGAGGAACTCCACGGTGATGTTGCGATACGTCAGGTAATGGAAGTTGCTGAAAACTCCCATCCCGACGTTGTCCGCTAGCCATGTGAAGTCATTGTGGAGCCCTTGGGACTCCAAGAACGTGTCACACTTCCACTTCATGGGCGTCATCCCCCGGCTGTTCACTCATGCAAAGTCCTTGTTGGCAGCAGCGCGGAGGTCGTCCCCCTTGTTCCGGGCACGCTTAGAGTGTGAGCCCATGGCCTTCTTCCCTGCGTCGATCGCCGATCTCGTCATTTTCTATACACAACGAAAATAACAACAGAAAAATGTAAGTTTCACGTAGGGATCGAGTTCTAATACTACCTAAGATCGATCCTAACCTATTACTTTGAATCCTAATGTGCAAATCGAATGGAAAATCTAAAATATTTGCATCTCATCTAGGATATGAACATGGATGAAATCACCATCAAAACTCGCAAATGAACCATGCACTACAAAAAAAACACTTCCGTGATGATACGTCTTTGTCACAGTAGGTCAAGTTTTCTGTCATGCATGTACATCCGTGACAATTTTATGACAGAATCAAGATAGTCATACCTGTGCTGTCATAGAAGTGTTCCATGACAATACTGAAATTATCATCACGGAATTGTCCACTTCCATGACGATAAATGTCGCGTCATGGAAGTGTTTTCGTCAAAGGTAACCGACACATGGCATTCACCGTAACGGGTCGCCGTTAAGCTATCGGGTTTCGGTTTGGATCCGATAACCCGTTAGCAGCCCTGACCAATGACGATTTTCCACGTGTAAATTTCTCATTCGCCGGCGGAACCACGTGTCAGCTCGGCATTGGGACAGATGTCATCCATTCATTGGACGCGAGACACCTATGATACATCGACACGTGGCACGGCCCAATAGTGGCCCATTTACGTTAAAAAGGCCGGCCCATTTGACTTGGTCAAAAGTAGGCGAGCCGGCCCAAGGAAAGCCTGTTAACGGCCTGTTCGCATACAACCCATTTACGGCCCGGGTACTCACGGCCCGTTATGGCCTTTCAAAATTTGGCTCAGTAGCGCCATGTGGGTTGTGCCTTATGATTTCAGCCCGTTGTCACTTTCGGCCCATCTATGGCCCATGACGTCTTTCGGCCCATATTAGGCCTTTTGTTTCTCTGGGCCCATCTATGGCCCGTGACGTCTTTCGGGCCATATTAGGCCTTTTGTTTCTCTGGGCCCATTGACGGCCTGTGGTGATTCTGGCCCATCATGAAAAGTAAACGGCTTTGAGCCCATTAAAGGTCCATGATTCAGTTGGGCCGTTTCCAGCCCGTGTTTTCTTTCGGCCTTCTAAAGGCCCATAAAATCTTGGGCTCATTTCCGGCCCTCGATTACTTACGGTCCATTACTGGCCTGTTATGCTAATGAGACAGATTCAACCTGTGGTTACAATCGGCCCGTTTGTGGTCTGTTAACCCATTGGGCCATTTTCAGCCCGTCATGTATTCCGGCCCATTAACGACCCGTTATGACTGTTGATAGAATTAAGCCTGTCATGACTTTTGGCCTGTTAACGGCCCGTTATGCTACAGGCCCTTAAATGGACCATTCCCACTATGGCCCGTTTACGGCCCATAATGCGGTCCGCTTTTGGCCCACGGATTCTACGGCCCGTAGATGGCCCTTGGGCACTACAGCAGGTAGCAGGCCCATGGTTACCACGGGCCGTATGTGGCCCATGGTTATTGCGGCCACTAATAAACCGAGGAAAAAGATGACTATGAGGAAATAAATAAGCAAGCAACTAACGCTAGGCTATTACGGCAATTGCACACATTACATCCACTGGGCATCAAAGTTCGCCACCCGTGCAAATATAGGGAACACGCTACACTATACAAAAACCGCTTGTTGTTTTCTTCAGCCGGTCGCTGCCCGTTAAGAACAAATTTTGTAACACAACAAAACAAATTACAACCATATAACAAAAGGAGGGTTGGCATAAAAGTAAATGCACCATCAGAAGTTCAGAAGCTCAGATGATTTGACCTGACTGGTACGTTTTCATGTTGTAGTGTCTGATGGAGCACCATAAACTTCGCTGTCATTTCTCCTAGGCTCCTGAACAACATAGCAAATGTCTGATAGTCTGGTTTCAAAACCATGCATATCTTGATGACATCGAACAATGGCTGTTCTTGTTTCACAAAGGGTCTCTGTTAGGGATTAGACTTGTGTCTGGAGCGCAGATATATCATTCTGTCGAGCTTGCAGATCTTGTTCATGAGGCAGTTTGGACGAGGTTGCCTTAACAACCAACCCAGTATTACGCAGGAAGGTGCTTTTGGCACTGTTAGTGGAGAGATACTGACCCACTGCAGCAAGAGGTGACATTGTGGTTATGGTTGCCTCATCACCTTCAGGAGGTTGTTGAGGTTCCACCATTTGTTCCATAGCTTGCTGAAAAGTTGAGTTTGTACATTAGTAGTACGAGAACAGAAGTTATTAATGAGGCAGCAAAACCAAACAGAATAGCTTTGGTTTATATACAAAACTTATTTTGGTGAACCCGTGTAAAATATTAGTTGTATTTTACTGCAAAGTACATAATAAAACCAGGTTCCAAACATATGACCATATACCATGGCTAATGTATTGTCTATTTCTTCACATTGTATTGACAGCTAAGATAAAGAGACAAAGTTTATAATACGGTGAGCATAGTATGACATCATTCATATCACAAAACTACTGAGATCAGACAAACAGGCAATTGTAACATTGTGTGCAGCACGGAACTAGATTACAGATCAAGAGCAAAGGAACATCGTTCCTCTCTTTTAAACCTTGTAAAGTGCAATGATACGTTCAGACAACTGTGTATAAAATTGAAAAGACTAATAGACATTGGATGCAAACCATGAAGTTCAATGCACCACAAGTCAGAGTAATCAGTAGTTCAAAGGGCCTGAGGATTAAGGACTTACTACAGCGGCTTTGACTGGTGTAGTCATGCCCTTCGTCTTGCTGGTGTGACAGTCCTTGAAGATTTCCACCGCATTTGGTTCTGGTTCTTTTTGGTCCTTGCGGGCTTTCCTCTGCATTTGGAACAAGTCAATATAGATATGATAATATGGCATAGCCAAAAGAGTGAAACAGCAGCTAGTTACCAGAGCCTCGCAGTGTGCAATATAGCTACGAGATCCTGTCGTCTGTTGGAATTTCACTTTCGTACGGTTGACCTTGTTCTTTGAACAGTTCACCTAGAAGAAGATAGATTTGTGAGGGACATGCGTAAATAGGAGTTCAACATGTGATCTGATCACATCTATATAACATACTTGATACTTTGGACCAGACCAGTGTTTAACAAGGGCTGTCTAGTCTTCATCCGTTATATTTTCCACTGGAGATGTTTGGGCAAGTTCATTGTTAGCCTTGCCTTCAAAGTGAGTTTTCCTCAAATTATACTGATACTGTCGCAGAGCAGACTTGAAAACATGAGTGCATGCTTGTCTGGTTGCATCATTTTGCCGATCCAACTTGAACCTCATCTGTTCAAAATTATAGGAGTCTCATTACCAGCAACCTAGAAAGTATGGGACAGAGCAAGACGATATTACTAAGTTCCATAAATAACCATACTTACAGATAAATGGTCGGGGAAGGTGTTAAACTGGATTTCGTCTTTGTCATTCATGTACTGAATCCATGTTGGGAGGATACGTGCATAACACCTAATAGCAGCGACTGCCTCTGATACTAACTTGGCTGACTCTGTAGCATCACGTGGCCTTTTTAAACCTGACTCAAAATGGACCTCCATTCTTCCTCCTTTAGATTTAGTTAACCTGTCGAGCATTATCCCTGATGTTTGTTTCCTCTTGCACCTAGGTGCTAGTTCAACAACGAACATGGGAAGTGTTAGTGTACATCAAACTGTGAGACTACATATAAAGAGTTCATCAAAGACTACATATAAAGAAGCATGCAACTGTAACTTGACTCGATCAACTACCGTCTTGGTGTTGAAGCTCACATGGTTCATCTGATCTTGCCAAGTCCTCTTGAGCCAAGAGTGCTTCGGAAGTAGTGTCAGGTGGCAAAGGAGCTTGGGAACTTGCCGCTAGCAGAGTTGACGAACGAGTAAGTCGTACACATGTTAGTACTGTGGAAGAAGGTGCTGCAACTACTAGGGCTGTCGTTGCTTGTTTGGTTCGTTTGTCTTTGGTACGTTTTGCAGGTGGTGTAGCAGGGGATACTGTGTTTGTACATTTATCCGGTGGACTTCAACCTTCTCTTGCACTATCAGTACCAGCAGAATCTGCAGAGTTGTTCCGCTTCCGTTTCCGTGCCTCCCGAGTAGTAACACCATCCCCTACCATTCTGTGTACCTTCCTCTCTTTTTTCCATGTCAAGTCAAACCTATGAGAAAAAGGAATAAAAAATTAGTTCTTCAAAACTAATTGATGTGTGATTCAGATGAACTGAACTTTGATGTTAGACAACCGCATGATAGGAGGATGTAATATGTATGAAAAACAGGACGGCATGAGATAATCAGACCTATGATGCGTAAACTAATAGAAGGCATTTCAATAGATTAGAAGCAATGCAATGGAAGCTAGACACCATATGAAAGATGCTACAAATATCACTCTGCCAAGTTAATAGTGTCTCATCTTTAGTGGTATTTAAACAAATGTCAAGCAGTACAAGCAATAAATCATATGCAAGATCCAAACAATATCACACTACCAAGTTAAAGGTGTTTCGTCATTTGTGATTGATGCAGGATAGACACGAACAATACTTCGATGTTAGAACATGTAATCGACAGATGTAGTATATGCAAAAAAAGGAAGACATGCCATGTTAACATGTATAATGTGTAAAGTAAGCAGATGCAATTTAATCAAATTAGAAGCAATACAAGCTAGACACCATATGCAACATGCAAGCAAATATCACACTGCCAAGCTAGAGAAAGCACCTGGGATGCTGGAGTAGGGTTGTTGGGCACATCATATTTACTTGGAACTTCTACTGCACTAGCAGTAGTAGCAGAATCTCTAGAGCGCCTCCTTACCGGTGGCGCCAAATGGCCGCCATCAGCCCCTGCCTTACCTTTTCCCTTCCTCTCTCTTATTTTTTTTGCCTTGTCAAGTCAAACCCACAAGAAAAATGAATAAAATTCGCTTTTCAGAACTCATTGATGCATGATGCTGACGAACACTACTTTCATGTAAGGCGACCGCATGATAGGAGGATTGAATATGTAAGAAAAAAGGACAGCATTGCATATTCACACCTATGATGTGTAAACTAAGCATCAGTCATTTCAACAAATTACAAGCAATGAAAGCTAGACATCGTATGAAAGATGCAACGAATGTCACTCTACCGAGTTAAAACTGTCTCGTCATAAGTGCCATTTTAACAAATTAGAAGCAGTACAATCTAGAAAACAATGCAAGATGCAACCTATATCACACTCCCAATTTAAATGTGGCTTATGATAAGTGATTGTTGCAGGTTACACAACAGTTGTACTTTGATGTAAGAACATGGTGTGATAGACATATATTGTATGTTCTAGAAACAGGAACACGTGTCTTATTCACAAGTATAATGTGTAAACTAAGCAGATGCAATTCAACAAAATTAGAAGCAATACAAGCTAGACATCATACGTAACATGCAACCACATATAACAGTGCCAAGTTAGAGCGAGCACCTGTGATGGTTGGGTAGGGGAGATGTGCTCATCATCAACACAACTACGTTGACTGTCTATGCATGTGTTGTCTTGCAAATCTTGTTTGGAGGATGGCGGAGTAGAATCTATAGAGACCCTCCGTTTCAGTTGGTTAGAAGGAGCACCATCATCCACTTCCTTGCTAATTTCCTTCCGCTTTATTGATTTTGCATTGTCAAGTCAAACGACAAGAAAAAGGAATAAAAATCACTCTTCAGAACTCATTCATGCATGACACTGATGAACACTACTTGGATGTAAGGCAAACACATGATACAAGGATGGAATATGTACGAAAAACAGAACGACATGGCATATTCACACCTATTTGTGTAAACTAAGAAGAAGCCATTTCAACAAATTAGAAGCAATGCAAGGTAGACACCACATGAAAGATGCAACCAATATGACTCTGCCAAGTAAAAAGCGTCTCATAATAAATGGCGCTTCAACAAATTAGATGCGGTACATGCTATAAATCATATGCAAGATGCAACAAATATCAAGCGGCATATACTAAAGGTGTCTCGTCATAAGTGATTGATGCGGGATACACAAGAACGGTAGTTTTATGTAAGGACATGGTTAATAGACAGATGTAGTATGTACCAAAAACAGGAAGGCATGTCACATTAACATGTATAATGTGTGAACTAAGCAGAATAACAGATGCAATTTAACCAAATTAGAAGAATTATAAGCTAGACACAATATGCAACATGCAACCACATATCACACCGCCAAGTTAGAGCAAGCACCTGCGATGGTGGTGTAGGGGAAATGCGGTCACCAAGTACAGAGCTACGTTGACTATCTTCATCTAGTCTTGCTGTTTGTTGAGAATCATGTGGGGAGGATGACACTGCACTCTTTAAAAGAGTAGCGCGTCTCACACTAACCCACCTGTCTGACTGTTTCATCATAAGTGATTGATGAGGGATACACAAGAACATTAGTTTGATGTAAGAACATGGTTAATAGACATATGCAGTATGTACCATAAACAGGAAGGCATGTCATATTCACAATATATGGCTAAGCAGATGCAATTTAACCAATTTAGAAATAATATACAAGGTAGACACCATATGCAACATGCAACCACATATGACACCATGAAGTTAAAGCAAGCACCTGCGATGCTGGTGTATGGCGAATGGGGTCATCAACTATAGAGCTACGTTGACAGTCTTCATCGATTGACACTACACTCTTCTTTAGAGCGTCAAACCACGCCTTTCCAATCCTCGATCCAGACTGGAGCGACAGCTGTGTTTTCTTTTTAGAATACTGTGGTTGAGATTCTGAAATACCCATGCGTAATAAAACAATAGTGAGAGAGTATGGGTGTAGTTTGTGCACAAGTAGTGCAGTGTAAAAGTATCAGATAGCTGGTGGGTCAAAAACAAATGACGGCAGACATATGATAGCTCTACAACATGCATGTCACATGAAATTAGATTCTAGGCTTTTGAAATATGAGCACAGGGATGGCTGGGAAGTGCAGGTAATCCTCCAGCAAACCACCACATGTGGTCCTACAAAAGTAACGATAGATCAGTCGATTTTTTCTGCACCGTCCGATCTACAAGGAACGGGCAGATGACCTTCATCTACCTCCCGCCAGTTACTATTGATGATCTTCCTCGAACCGCCAGCGACCACCGGCCCAGACCCCTGCCTCCGCCGCCCCTCCCTCCCCTCGACCTCACCCCACCGCCGTGCTTGGCAGCGCCCCCCGGCCATCCCTTTAAGCCCGGCGGACCTCCAGATCGGGCACCAGCAGCTCCTGCACCACACACACCTCTAAGATAGACACTGAGGCGCTGATTCCCCGGCGAACAGGCGGACTAGGTGCTCCGTGCGCCTCCGCGGGTGGTGCTTCCTTTAATTGGGAATCAACTGACACTGAATTGAAATCCAGGCCGGCGACGGACCTCTAGCTAAAGTGAAATAGTAAATGGGGGGAAACCTTGTGCATCGCGAGTTACTTGGAACATCTTGTATCAGGAAGAATGTGCAGTAAGAAGGGGTCAACTAGTTTCCTTCGTGAGATGAATATCGTGCGAGCAGACATGTAAGATTTGCAAGAATAGGGGAAGAGGAGTACCAATATCGACTTGCCATGCTGTGTCCTCCTTATGATTTTTCGACGATCTTCTTGTGGTTCGCTGGAAATCAAATGTTGTGGAGGACAGTGGAGCCTTGGACGCACCCATGGCCAAGTTGTTGAGTGTGGTGCGGTGGTCCTCTGTTGGTGGCAGAGAAGCAGATCCGAGGCGGCGAACGACGGCGTAGCGGGAACAGCTCCGGTGCGATGGACGGTTGCGACGTTGGAGCAGCAGCGGTGAGGCGCAGGACGGAGGGGTTGAACTGGCTCGGGTATGACGCACGTCCGCGTCGTGGAGGCAGCTCTGCCTCGGCTTCAACTGCTAAGTCCTGGAGGGCGCTGCGGTTGAGGTTGCGGTGGACGATGACGTCGGGGTATCGGCTCCGGCGTGATGGAGGAGGGCGGCGGTGGATCGGTACGATGGGGTGGCGGACGGAGGAGGCTGGGGTTTCGCGGCTGGTGGAGAGGGAGTTTTGGCGCCCACGGAGTATGAATGGGGAATCGGACGGGGGAGGGGGGGAAGCTAAGGGGGAACCATGTTTCCGGGACGCGCTTGTTTGAAATTTGGGGAAAGTTACAAACTTTGCCCCCATCTAAAATTTCGGACATGCAGCGGGTCGGGGGTAGGATTTTAATCTCACGTGTCCAAAATAGTGGGCGGGAGTGATTTCGGCCGAGCACATCGGCATTTAGGTGCCCGCGGTATATGAATGTTTTTTCGGAGGCGGTTGTGTGGCGTCTCGGTGAAGTTACAAACCTACCCCGGTTTAGAGTTCTGGACGTCGGGCCGATAGGCTTCACGGGTCAGAGTTATGATGGTAATTTCCTTCTACCAAACATTGGTCTCGTGCGGTTTCGGGCGAGGAGAGGCTCTTTTAGCGCTTCGTTCAAAATTTTGAACCAGAAGCATTCACGTTTATAGTACTCTTGAGCTATTAGGATTGACCTTAATAGACCTCGTTAAATTTGACCTTGTATGATTGAAAACCTCATTAAATTATGCGCTTCTTTTGAAATTTTGACTCTTGAAAATCCTATAGCTACTATTATTTTGGAATGGAGGTGGTAAATTTGAATGTATTTTGTACACAACTATATGTTATTATGTACAAAAGCAAAGCAAAGATTGATGCACCCTTAATTTAGGTATGATTTACAAATGCCATGACCTCGAATTCAAATAATTGAATGTACTTCATGTTGAATTCGAATATTTGAAACCACCTTAAGTTGATTTCAAACGTATGCTAGTTCCTAGCTAGCTATTTAGAATGTCCACTATGTATCTTTTGTATGTATAATGTGCTTTACACACACAACATAAACTATAATCACGTTTATACTTGAATTGCTAAAGCCATGCATTGCCTGGATTTCAAAATACTGACTCTATGGATCAATTATGTCGAATAATACCATACACATGCTCAAATTCGACAGAATATGGATGTTTGATACACCAATGATCGTTCCATACGCGAATCACAAATATCATGATCCCATCCAAATATTCAGATACAATTTTATATTTTAAATTGATGTGTACATCAGTCTTTTACGCGTACCCTCCTCACACACGTGTTATCTTTCTCTCTCACACATACGCGCACACGCTGTATATCCATCGGCCTTCTCTCTCGCACATCCTCACACTCTCTCCTGAGGTGTCTCTCGCACACACGCTGTCTATATATATCACCCTCCCTCCCTCTATCTCACAACTATCTACGACTCCTTTCACTAGTCTCTGTCACAAGATCTCTTTCACACGCATAGGCACGCACAATCTACATCGACCCTTTTCTCTATACATATACATGCCTACGTGTCTCCCGGACGCTTAGGCCTATCTCGCATGCATTGTCGATCTCCACCTCTCTTACTAGTTGACGAATATGATTTCAGCAGAGCATTCAGTAGGATATCCCTTACAGCTAGGTTGGATGCATGGTAATAAGAGACAAAGATTTACCTTAATTCGGGCCCTTGCGATCCAGGAAATACCCTATCCCCGGTCATGTATATTTGTGACTAGGGTGTGTACAGAGTACACTACGTGAATACCAAGGGATTTTGTGTATGCTATCGACAGACTAGGCCCCGGGCTTGTATAAACATACCTGGGGCCTAGGGTTACAATTCCTAGCCGGCTTTGTCAATGGACACAAAGTCCTTCGCGGCTCTGGTTTCTTTGTCTTGTGCGACTAGTCCTCCAGGGGTCTCCGTATAATGTGTCACGGGCGGACCAATGTGGCGCAGGACGGAACCGACCGGGGGCCTCACCTCGGCCCACCAGACCTCACACACCCCTACCCCTAAGTCTCGGTATCTTGTCACACCCACACATGCATACCAGACACACACACCCCACACACTATTTCTGCTCATGTCTCTCTCCCCTTCTCCCTTGCATACACACACTGAAGACCATCTCTCGTCGAGACATATCCTATTCGTCTCTATCTCTCTAGACCTCTCTCATTTCTCGTGCTATCTATCTCTCATCGCGCACACACACCCCCTCTATCCGCGCCTCTCTCGAATACGTACACATACCCTCTCTAGGCCATGCCAAATACGTAAACTACACATTCACACATGTTGCATCTAATCATGTGCTCCATTGATCTAAAAAGCCCTCTGTTCACGTTTACTTCGCATACAAGATTCCTTTTGAATTAGAACTACGCAAAGTGTGGCCAAATTTTATTTTATAAAATGCCAAATTTTATTTTATAAAATCTACATTCATATAATATTGCAAAGTTATATGGAGTACGAAAGTTAATTGCATGGTGCATCCAATGATATTTATTCCGCATTGTGAATGTTTATATTTTTATACCATGAAGTTAGTCATAATAAAGAGAATCGAAGAGCATCTCTCTCTCCCCATCGCCCCCTTTCTACGCCTCTTTCACGTACGCACACAAACTATCTCTAGGTCCTCTAAAAGTACGCCCCGTCACATTCACGCATGTTCCATCTCTCTCTCGTGAGATATACACCGACGATCACTGTATTTGAAGCGAAAGCACCATACGATCACTGGACTTCACAATACACTCACTACGGTCACCATATACATTTTGTGGTTGTTATACAGTCACTGAGTCACAGGCTCACCGTAGAGCTCTGTATTTGTTGAGGACACGATTAGTTGACCAGTTAAACAATCCACGTGGCGCATTTAGTGTTGCATCATCAGCGCTCATTATCTCACTACCATAGGGCCCACCTGTCAGCGGGTATAAGAATGTAAACAAACGAAAATAAAATATTGCACGGTGGGTATCACTAGTAGAAGAGATTCGAAGTGGCGCGGACAAGGTGGCCTTGTATTGGTATGCCGTGCTGGTTGACTGGTTCTTTTAATTCATAGGATCTAGTGTGGTGATTATACACACACGCATGCATGCACACGAACTGCATGCATGCAACACTCACACGCACACACGCACGCATGCATGCACACACACGTAGACACGCACGCACGCACGCATGCACTCACCACACGACCAACACACACGCTCACGCTCAAGTGATCAACCTACACGTGCGTGCACACACATCAGGCCCTGACACACACATACACAGCCAGGTGGTTCGCGTGCAAGGGTTCGAGTCTTGCCGCGCCTGCATAAATTTCTGTTTATCTTATCTCTTTCCTTTGCCAACTGACAGGTGGGACCCACAAGGAACGTGGCAAATTTAACCAGTCAACATAGTGCCACGTAGACTATTTAGCCGGTCAACAGAGTGCAACACGATGCTGAACGGTGAGCGAGTGACCGTATAATCACCGTCAAACGTATATAGTGACCCTAATGAGCGTATTCTGAAGTCCGGTGACTGTGTTATGCTTTCGCTTCAAATATAGTGACCGCCATTGTATTTATCTCTTCTGTCGCTCTCTCCGTGGAGCCGACTAGGCCAACCTCCTGATGACCCACAAGTATAGGGGATCAATCGTAGTCCTTTCGATAAGTAAGAGTGTCGAACCCAACGAGGAGCAGAAGGAAATGACAAGCGGTTTTCAGCAAGGTATTTTCTGCAAGCACTGAAATTATCGGTAACGAGTAGTTTGATAGCAAGATAATTTGTAACAAGTGACAAGTAGCAATAGTAACAAAGAGTGCAGCAAGGTGGCCCAATCCTTTTTGTAGCAAAGGACAAGGCGGAACGATCTCTTATAATAAGCAAAGCGTTCTAGAGGACACATGGGAATTTCATCTAGTCACTTTCATCATGTTTGTTTGATTCGCGTTCGCTACTTTGATAATTTGATATGTGGGTGGACCGGTGCTTGGGTGCTGTTCTTACTTGAACAAACCTCTCACTTATGATTAACCCCTCTCGCAAGCATCCGCAACTACGAAAGAAGAATTAAGATAAATCTAACCATAGCATTAAACATATGGATCCAAATCAGCCCCTTACGGAATAGCGCATAAACTACGGTTTAAGCTTCTGTCACTCTAGCAACCCATCATCTAATTACTACTCCACAATGCATTCCCTTAGGCCCAAAGATGGTGAAGTGTCATGTAGTCGACGTTCACATGACACCACTAAGAGAATCAACAACATACATATCATCAAAATATCGAATGAATACCAAATTCACATGATTACTTATGACAAGACTTCTCCCATGTCCTCAAGAACAAAAGTAACTACTCACAAATCATATTCATGTCCAAGATCAGAGGGGTATTAAATAGCATAATGGATCTGAACATATAATCTTCCACCAAATAAACCAACTAGCATCAACTACAAGATGTAATCAACACTACTAGCAACCCACAGGTACCAATCTAAGGTTTTGAGACAAAGATTGAATACAAGAGATGAACTAGGGTTTGAGATGAGATGGTGCTGATGAAGATGTTGATGAAGATTAGTCCTACCACGATGAGAGGATCGTTGTTGATGACGATGGCTCCAATTTCCCCCTCCCGAAGGGAAGTACCCCCGGCGGAATCGCTCCACCGGAGAGCAAAAGTGCTCCTGCCCAAGTTCCGCCTCGAGACGGCGGCGCCCCATCCCAAAAGTCCCCTCCTTATTTTTTCTAGGGCAAATGGACTTATATACCAGAAAATGGGCACCGGAGGCTGGCCAGGGGCCTCACAAGCCACCCGCCCTGGTGCCTCGTGGGCACCTGGGTGGCCCCCTCTGGTACTTCTTTCTTCCAATATTTTTTATTTATTTCAAAATAAATCTTCGTGAAATTTCAGCTCATTTGGAGATGTGCAGAATAGGTATCTCTGACATAGCTTTTTCAGGTCCAGAATTCCAGCTGCCGACAATCTCCCTCCTTGTGTAAATCTTCCATATTAAGAGAGAAAAGGCATTAGAATTGCTCCACAAAGTATTATATTGATTAAAAACGCTAAAAATAACAGTAGTAAAACATGATGCAAAATGGACGTATCACCTCCCACGCCTAAATTGGCACACGCCACCCCAATATTGTTGTACTGGTTTCGTAAGAGCGAACAAGCATTCACGTCTACTGTATAAACTCTAGATATGAGTTAAAAATGCTATGATGACGAATACAAATATTTGAATCCACTTTATGCCGAATTTCTCTCTGTAGGCCCTCGAAAAGTACATCCCTACACGTTCTCGCATGTTATATCTAACAACTATGCAATACAGTACTACTATACTCTAACACAATAAATCATATGTATTTTAAGTTTTAGATCTCATATTGTTACTTGAATTATTCATGTTGCATACATTAAAATTGCGTTGAAATGTATGGCTAGTATCATCTAGTGATCTGAAAGGTCCGACTACACACACACATGACAAAAAAAAGGGGCCACTACACATTCAAGCATTTCACATCTTTCTCTCGATCTCTCTGTCAAACCGACTATGCCAAACTACCCTGCCTACCGCGCAGGAAAAGACCCGGCCTCGCCTGTTTAATCGGGTTTGTATCGATGAATTGCGCGAAACAGCAAAACCAAGTGGTACAAGAGTAGTACAAGACTACCACATAGTAGTAGTACAGTACAAGTTACAGTTCACTGGGCCGCCGTGTCTTGTAATCCTCCGTCGTAAGAGTGGAGCGCTCGCTTTCATAAATGTTTTACTCCCTTTCGCCGACATGTGGGACGTCCAGCATCCGGGTCCACGTGCCATGCACCAAATAACAGTGTAGAGCAGCAGGGGTCGCACCCCGGTCGTGGCGCCGCAGTGGTAATGAGCAATGAGGCATCAAATCACAAAGCTGTAGCTTTCCCGCAGTATAAGTTGGAGGGACGAAGCAACCATCATTTCACTCCTCGCTGAAGTTGCTTCTACCGTTGTTCTGCCTCATGTAGTCATGTGGGACGCGGATCGGCTTGGTACATCACTGACACGTGGGACCGCATGTTAGCAAACCATGAGGCCAACCTCCCCTGCCTTCAGCGCGGCAAAACCACCTCCTCTTTAACCAAGTGGTACGCTTAAGGGCATCCATAATGTGTAGCCAAATGGTAAAATAGCTTTTGGCATCGATGGGAACCATTGTGGAGGGTGCCACGAAAGCCAAAAAAAGAGGGAACCGGAACTCGGTGGTGCGCCGATGCCAAATTGATTGAAGGAATAAAAAAATGCAACCTCTCTCCTCTTTCTTCCTTGCATGGACGCATGCATAGAGCACAGAGTCTACTCCCTTGTACTATCACAAATCACAAAGCAATGAGGCGTCAAATCACAAAGTCACGGGCGAACCAACCATAATTCACTCTTCGCTGAATCTGCTTCTCCGTCGTCTTCTTCCAGAAACGACCTTTCCCGCAGTAAGCTGGACGGACGAAGCTATTGTGCTACATTTAATAATATAGGAAACCCTGCATCTACTCCAACCTAGGAGTATTTTAAAAATTCATCTGTATTTCCTATGACATCAAACACACAATCCTAATCCTATACTCCAATCCAAGCCATTCCCATCCAAAGAGAACAATCCTATATTTTTGTGATTCCTGCGTTTTGAGGATCCTGCAAATCAAATAGGCCAAGGTGATTCCGGCTGGTGGAGTGGTGGAGCCCAATGGTAACATCTCGTTTGATCATGACTGTGTTTCAAATTTAGCTCGGACATCCACGGCTACGCAACATTCACCAAGTAGTACCAGTTACTCAATGGTTACAAATATAGTACTAGTACTTATTTGTGACAAGACCAAACGTACATAGAACATTATATGATTTAAAAATTCTCATATGTGCATCAATAGGCCGGCTAAAGCCTAGATAAGCGGTACTACTGTACTACTTGTTTGATGGTGTGTGCGAGACATGCCGGGCACGTCCTAGCACCTTCCTCGCCAAGAAGCTTCTCCACGAACGTAGCGCCGGCAGGGTAAGGACATGACGCCAGTCCACCTTCATGTCGAAGCTGAAGTCACACCCTCCTCGTTGATGCAACCGCCGATGATTCGCTTCCTGGACTATCTTCCTCACAACGCCGTCGGGGACGACCGTCTCCCACTTTGTTTTGTTGGGACATAGATCGATGAGCGGAGCCAGCCCCTAACTGCACGCTGGCATTTCCATTGGTTGCACAGGCTGGACGGGTCCCCGATGTGGAAGAGCCTTTCTGACAGTAAACCGGTGCCTGTGTAAGGGTACACGGTCACGTTTGAGTCCCTTTGCGGCAGCTCGAGCTCGAACGACGTGGTCACGTCGCATCCAACGGTCATGGTGACACGACAGTTGCTGTCTCCTATGGACTTCCTGGATGCAAAGAAGGCGGTTGTCTCGGCTTCTAGGCGGCACTTCCAAATGACATGACCGTCGTCTGCCTCAATGGTGCGCTCTGTCGAACGCACTTCGCCAAAGCCACAGCGATCGCGATATCGTCGACATCACCGTAATGGGGAAAGAAGTCAAATAGAAACTATATGATTAGCGCGATGATTGTGGCCGGAGGGGCGAAGAGGACGCCTTTTTACGGGATTTAGTAGAAAATTCTGCGTCATTATAATCGGGATTTCCATCGATGTATCGCGCGAAGGCAAAGAACCAAGTGTTATCTTCACAATTTTTTTTGATACGCGCGCGCGCGTCGGAGCACACGATTTCCGACTGGCTGGGCTTGTCCTAATTAAGTAAGTTCATCAGGGTGTATTATTGATAATTAAGGAAAGGGCGGGCCCCACCCAAGTGAAAATCAGGGGGGGGGGGCGATAAATTGGGGATGGAAAGGTCCATGCGCATTCACCAGACGAGGATTAAATGGAAAGTAAAGTGGGACAACGTGCATGTAACCATGTGCTACTTGTATCATCAAAGGAGGAGGTGGGGCCACTGTAAATACATGGAAACGGCTGCAGTTATTAATTCGGAAAGAAACAGACTTGGTCGGAAGTTGATTGAGGTTGCGAGAAGGGCATCCGCGCGTTGGCATGCGCGATCGCGGAAGAGTCTTTTCGGATACGAATCCCACCTACAACATCTAAAAAAACAAATTCCACAGACCGAACGGGTGGGGAGGTCCGGACGTCTGCGACGTCAAACTCTGAAACTTTGGTCCCATCCCACCCCCACAACTCTCCAGGCTCCAGCCGTCCGGCTTTGAAACTTTGCACAGTCAAAACCGATTGACTAGTCGTCACCGGTACCACTATTCACACCGGAACCTTTGCTGCTCGGCCTACGCCAGCTACTTGCCGGCCAGTCATCTTTGCCCCAAAACCCCACCTCCCAGCCCATTCTCCCACCTTTCGATCCCCTAGCCCGCATCAGCCGTCCCCTAGTTCGTCGGATAGCCATGGTGCGTAGCAAGATCACGTACAACAAGATGTTGACGCCGGAGCGCCGCGCAGAAATCGCGGCGGCGGTATGCGCCACAGACCTCCGTTCCCAAGCTCGCTTTGCGGCGGGCCAATCCCCGAGTCCTCTGGAGCCGAGCTCCAAGGAGGAAGGCGATCCAATGTTCATGGCGGAGGTCGTGGCGCAGAAGTCCCCCGCGGCGAAGGAGACGATGGACGTCGACTTCGTGCCGGCGTCCGGGTCCCTGATGTCTACTACACAACTTATTCTTGTAGACTTGTGTTGGGCCTCCAAGCGCAGAGTTTTGTAGGACAGTAGCAATTTTCCCTCAAGTGGATGACCTAAGGTTTATCAATCCGTGGGAGGCATAGGTTGAAGATGGTATCTCTCAAACAACCCTGCAACCAAATACAAGAAATCTCTTGTGTCCCCAACACACCCAATACAATGGTAAATTGTATATGTGCACTAGTTCGGCGAAGAGATGGTGATAAAAGTGTAGTATGGATAGTAGATATAGGTTTTTGTAATCTGAAAATATAAAAACAGCAAGGTAGCAAGTAACAAAAGTGAGCACAAACGGTATTGCAATTCTTAGAAACAAGGCCTAGGGTTCATACTTTCGCCAGTGCAATCTCTCAACAATGCTAACATAATTGGATCATATAACCAGCCCTCAACGTGCGATAAAGAATCACTCCCAAGTTCCTATTAGCGGAGAACATAAGATAGAAATTGTTTGTAGGGTATGAAACCACCTCAAAGTTATCCTTTCCGATCGATCTATTGAGCTATTCCTATAAGTGTCACAAATAGCCCTAGAGTTCATACTAAAATAACACCATATGATACACATCAACCAACTCTAATGTCACCTAGATACTCCAATGTCACCACAAGTAACCGTGAGTTGATTATACGATATGCATCAAACAACTTCATAATCATAATATTCAATCCACACAAAGAACTCCAAGGAGCACCCCCAAAGTTTCTATCGGAGAAAAGATAATGAAAACGTGCATCAACCCCTATGCATAGATTACCCCAATGTCACCGCGGGAATCCGCGAGTTGAATGCCAAAACATATATCAAGTGAATCAATATAATACCCCATTGTCACCACGGGTATTCATATGCAAGACATACATCAAGTGTTCTCAAATCTGAAATATTCAATCCGACAATAACGAAACCTCAAAGGGAAAAGATTCGATTCATCACAACAAAGATAGAGAGGGAAGAAACACCATATGATCCAACTATATTAACAAAGCTCACGATACATCAAGATCGTGCCAAATCAAGAACACGAGAGAGAGAGAGATCAAACACATAGCTACTGGTACAAACCCTCAGCCCCGAGGGTGAACTACTCCCTCCTCGTCATGGAGACCGCCGGGATGATGAAGATGGCCTCCGGTGATGCTTTCCCCCCTCCGGCAGGGTGCCGGAAAAGGGCTGTAGATGAGATCGTGGAGGTACAGAGGCTTGCGGCGGCGTAAAAACTCATCTAGGTTAACTTTCGGGGGTTTCTGAATATATATGATTTTTTGGCGTTGGAATCACGCGAAGAGGTGCCACAAGGGGCCCATGAGGCACCAGGGCGCGCCTGGGAGGGGGCAGGCGCACCCAGGTGGCTCGTGGGGCCCCTGTGGCTCTTCTGCTGCCCCTCTGAAGCTTCCTGGGTCTGTTTCCTTCCAGAAAAAATCGTCAAAAAGTTTCACTGCATTTGGACTTCATTTGATATGGATTTTCTGTAAAACCAAAAACAAGCAGAAAACAACAACTAGCACTGGGCATTAGGTCAATATGTTAGTCCATAAAAATCATATAAAAGTCATATAAAAGTGCACCAAAATCATATAAAACTATAATAAACATGGCATGAATACTTCATAAATTATAGATACGTTGGAGACGTATCAGCATCCCCAAGCTTAATTCCTGCTCGTCCTCGAGTAGGTAAATGATAAAAGAAATAATTTATGAAGTGTGAATGCTAGTATAGTGCATAAGTTTGATCAATGATAATTTCAATCACTTTTTCTAGCATCAATATATATCATAATCAGTAGCTCATCTCATAAAACTTCTCATGATCAAGTAGCAAGCTATTCACATGTTTAAAGTATAGGCCATAAACTTTCTTGAACACTAACAAACTATGTTCTCAGTCATCAAACAATTGCAATTCATCTTATTTTCAGGAAGGGTCTATGTAAGAGCTTTGATCTAGCAAATTCCACATACTCAACCATCATTTAGTCTTCCATGATTGCTGACACTCAAAGCATATTTTTAGAACAAACTGTTTCAGTCAAACACATAGGAAGATAGGAGCTTAATGTTTCGCCTCCCAACTTATTTATCTCAGGGATAATGTCAACAATAATAACTCATGATCATCTATATTCAACTGGATATATGTGCCTGGATCTTTCCCTACCACATAATGCTTGCCAACTAAAGAATAAATAGAGCAGAATAGGGATGAACATTAATGACTCTTGCATAAAAGTAAATACAGAAAAGTAAAAGATAGGCCCTTCACAGAGGGAAGCAGAGGTTGTCATGCGCTTTTTGTTGTTGGATGCACAAGCCCTTAATGCAAAGGAACGTCATGTTATATTGCCCCTTGTGATAGCAACCTTTATTATGCAGTCTATCGCTTTTATTTCTTTACCATCACAAGTTCGTACAACGCTTATTTTCCCTTGCAATAAAAGATCATATATATTTAAGGAGCAATTTTTATTGCTTTTTGCACCGATGACAACTTACTTGAAGGATCTTATTCAATCCATAGGTAGATATGGTGGACACTCATGGCAAGAAACTGGGTTTAAGGGTTTTTGGATGCACAACTAGTATCTCTACTTAGTACAAATTTTTGGCTAGCAAAAGATCCTAAGCAAGCACCACATGTTAGAGGATCCATGACAATATAACTTCTATGTGAATATAAACAAACATAACTCATTACGTTGTCTTCCTTGTCCAACGTCAACTACTTGATCAAGCTTGAAAATAATTAATGGGGGCTCACAATCATAGAAGATGTCCAAGATAGTATATTTATATGTGAAATTTCTCTTCCTTCAAAATTCTTTCATGAATTGTTCAAGTGACCAATGCTAGGTTTGTTAACTTTTAATAAATTTTACCACTTATACTTCTTGTATGTGAAGTCGCTACTCCCCATGGGACAAGCATATGAAGCATATAAATTTCAACTTTATGATATTCAATTTATTTCAACAATTTACTCATAGGATATAAGTGAAGCACAAGAGTAAATGACAAACTACTCCAAAAAGATATAAGTGAAGATCAAATGAGTAGTTAAGTAATTAAGTAGCTATGTGAGGACTCTCTCTCATTTAAAAATTTCAGATCTTAAGTATTTTATTCAAACAGCAAAGAAAACAAAACAAAATGACATTCCAAGGATAACACATATCATGTGAAGAAGCAAAAACTTAGGCTCAACCAAAACTTACCGATAATTGTTGATGAAGAAAGGTGGGATGCCTACCGGGGCATCCCCAAGCTTAGATGCTTGAGACTTCTTGAAATATTAATTTGGGATGCCTTCGGCATCCCCAATATTGAGCTCTTGTGTCTCCTTAATTCCTCTCATATCACGGTTTCCTTAAATCTTAAAAACTTCATCCACACAAAACTCAACAAGAACTCGTGAGATAAGTTAGTATAAATCAACTCAAAACCTTGACATTCTCTACTGTAACAAATCACTAAAATTATAATTAAACATTGCATACTAAATGCCTCTGCATATTTAATACTCCTATCCACAAATAGAAACATTAAACTAGCAAACATATGCAGACAATGCAACTATAACAGCAATCTGTCAAAACAGAATAGTCTGTAAAGGTTGAATAAGAATCCATACTTACCTAACTCAAAAAATTCTAAAAAATTACCACGTGACAGAGAACTCATGCATTCTTACTGTGTAAAAATTTCAGATTTTTATCATGTTCTGACTATTCAGGAATATTCTGGACATAACAGAAAACTTTCTGTTTTCAAACAGCAACACATGAACTTGCAAACTGAGCATGGTAAAGGCTATAATTGGCATTTTATTGAACTAAAAGACACAAAACATGATTATTGATAACATCAAGCAAATATCAACAAAAGAAAATGATGCTCCAAGCAAAACTCATATTATGTGACGAATAAAAATATAGCTTCGAGTGAGGTTACCGATAGTGTTGAAGACGAAAGAGGGGATGCCTTCCGGGGCATCTCCAAGCTTAGTTGCTTGGGTCTTCCTTGAATATTACCTTGGGGTGCCTTGGGAATCCCCAAGCTTAGGGTCTTGCCGCTCCTTATTCTCCTCATATCGATGTCTCACCCAAAACTTGAAAACTTCAATCACACAAAACTTAACGGAACTTCGTGAGATAGGTTAGTATGATAAAAATAAATCATCCACTTAGGTACTGTCAAGACAAGATTCATAATTGTTCTCACATAATGCCTACTGTATTCTATCATTTCCACAATTTATATTACTCAATATAAGCTATGGAAACACTAAAACAAGCAAACTATGCATCGAAAACAGAATCTGTCAAAAACAGAACAGCGTGTAGTAAAAGATTTAAAAACCATACTTATGTACCTCCAAAAATTATGAAATATTAGGAAAACGTAAAAAATTTGTAACCTAATACTGTGTAAAAATTTCAGAATTTTTCCACGCTCTAGTACAGAATAGAAATTCCAGCACTGGACGCAAAAGTTTCTGTTTTTGCACAAAATCAAATCAACAAGCACCCACACTATCCCAAAGGCTTTACTTGGCACATTATTGAAAGGAAACATATAAAGCATTATTACTACAGTAACTTAATCATGTGAACACACTAAAACAGTAGGGTTAAATATTGGGTTGTCTCCCAACAAGCGCTTTTCTTTAATGCCTTTTTAGCTAGGCATGATGATTTCAATGATGCTCGCATAAAAAGTGAAGAATTGAAACATAATGGGAGCATCATGAAGCATATGACAAGCACATTTAAGTCTAAACCACTTCCTATGCATAGGGATTTTGTGAGCAAATATTTTATAGGAGCAAGAATCAACTAGCATATGAAGGCAAAATAAGTATAACTTCAAAACTTTCAACACATAGAGAGGAAGCTTGATATTATTGCAACACCTACAAGCATATGATCCTCTCTCATAATAATTTTCAGTAGCATCATGAAGAAATTCAACAATATATCCATCACACAAAGCATTCTTGTCATGATACATAAGCATAGAATTTTTATTACTCTCCACACAAGCAATTTTCTTCTCATTCATAATAGTGGGAGTATCGTATGAAACTCGAATACTATAAATTGTTTCCACATTAAAAGAGTGATGTTCAGTAAAAGGACTTTCATAATTATAACAAGTATTATAATAATAATCATCACTATTTTTTATGACATAAGTATCATCACAATAATCATTATAAGTAGGAGGCATGCAATCATCATAACAAATTTGATCATTCAAAGTAGGGGGACTAAAAAGATCATCTTCATTAAGCATAGCATCCCCAAGCTTGGGAAAAACATTAATTGCAGCAAATAAATTCTCAAACATGTCATTCTCATCAAACATAGCATCCCCAAGCTTGTGGCTTGGCATATCATTAGCATAATCACTATTATCATCAATAGTATGAATAGCACCAATAGTATAACAATTATTATCACCACAATTTTCTAAGTTGGTGCCAAAAAGATTTTCAAGATTATAAGAAGTATCATTATTTTCCCAATCATAATCATCATAATGAGTAATAGGCATAATAAAATCATCCTCAATAGTTCCTTTGGACATTGTATCATAAGACAAAGAAGCAATATCATCATCAAGTATATCCTTCCTCAATTATTTTTGATTCACTCTCATGAGGCACAACAATAATAGGAGCAACATTATTTGGGAGGGATACCTTTTTACCTCTACTCTTTCTTCTTTTCTTCTTATTCACCACATCATGTGTGGGTTTAATCAATTTTTCCGAGCTTCTTATTGATGAGATTGGTTGAATAGGAAGCTCCTCCTTGTCACCTATTTCATCATGAGAGACAATAGGAGGGAAAGTGGAAATCTTTACCCTTTCATTAGTGTTCCTTTTATATTCTATTGGTTTTCCCGTCTTTCTATAGTTGGCAATATAAGCATTCTCATTGCAATTTACCACACAAAACATATAGATTTCCTCTAGATTAGTTTCAATGTTGTCTGTGAGAATGAATACTTCAAACCAACTATTTTTATGTGTCAATTCCTCACACCCCAAAAATAGATAAAGCTCATTATATAGTTCAAGGGCGGTCAAGTCATTACAATATTTAACCATGATTCGATCATGAAAAAGTATGCATTGAAAATTAAGGTGACCAACTTTATTGCAGAGTTCACAAGTAATGGGATGAAGAGAGCATAATTTTGTAGCAAATTCATCTATCACTTTGAGCAAAAAATTGGTTCTATCATGTTTATGCTTCTTACAAAATCTATCATCCCTATAAGGCATGTCTTCACAAACTTTATGCACTCCACAGAAATTGACATGCTTATAAGAAACATTGTTGTCATGACTAGTGCAATCATCATTAGTATTTTGGATATTCATAGAATTCATACTAACAACATTGCAATCATGCTCATCATTCAAAGATTTTATGCCAAACATTTTATTGAATTCTTCTTCTATCAATTGAGCACAATTTTCCGCTCCATCATTTTCAATAAAGACATTATGAAGATGAATAATATGAGGCAACCTCAGTTCCATTTTTTTGTAGTTTTCTTTTATAAACCAAACTAGTGATAAAATAAGAAACTAAAAGATTTGATTGCAAGATCTAAAGATATACCTTCAAGCACTCACCTCCCCGGCAATAGCGCCAGAAAAGAGCTTGATGTCTACTACACAACTTATTCTTGTAGACTCGTGTTGGGCCTCCAAGCGCAGAGTTTTGTAGGACAGTAGCAATTTTCTCTCAAGTGGATGACCTAAGGTTTATCAATCCGTGGGAGGCGTAGGTTGAAGATGGTATCTCTCAAACAACCCTGCAAACAAATACAAGAAATCTCTTGTGTCCCCAACACACCCAATACAATGGTAAATTGTATAGGTGGACTAGTTCGGCGAAGAGATGGTGATAAAAGTGTAGTATGGATAGTAGATATAGGTTTTTGTAATCTGAAAATATAAAAACAGCAAGGTAGCAAGTAACAAAAGTGAGCACAAACGGTATTGCAATTCTTAGAAACAAGGCCTAGGGTTCATACTTTCGCTAGTGCAATCTCTCAACAATGCTAACATAATTGGATCATATAACCAGCCCTCAACGTGCGATAAAGAATCACTCCCAAGTTCCTATTAGCGGAGAACATAAGATAGAAATTGTTTGTAGGGTATGAAACCACCTCAAAGTTATCCTTTCCGATCGATCTATTGAGCTATTCCTATAAGTGTCACAAATAGCCCTAGAGTTCATACTAAAATAACACCATATGATACACATCAACCAACTCTAATGTCACCTAGATACTCCAATGTCACCACAAGTAACCGTGAGTTGATTATACGATATGCATCAAACAACTTCATAATCATAATATTCAATCCACACAAAGAACTCCAAGGAGCACCCCAAAGTTTCTATCGGAGAAAAGATAATGAAAACGTGCATCAACCCCTATGCATAGATTACCCCAATGTCACCGCGGGAATCCGCGAGTTGAATGCCAAAACATATATCAAGTGAATCAATATAATACCCCATTGTCACCACGGGTATTCATATGCAAGACATACATCAAGTGTTCTCAAATCTGAAATATTCAATCCGACAATAACGAAACCTCAAAGGGAAAAGATTCGATTCATCACAACAAAGATAGAGAGGGAAGAAACACCATGTGATCCAACTATATTAACAAAGCTCACGATACATCAAGATCGTGCCAAATCAAGAACACGAGAGAGAGAGAGAGAGAGAGAGAGATCAAACACATAGCTACTGGTACAAACCCTCAGCCCCGAGGGTGAACTACTCCCTCCTCGTCATGGAGACCACCGGGATGATGAAGATGGCCTCCGGTGATGCTTTCCCCCCTCCGGCAGGGTGCCGGAAAAGGGCTGTAGATGAGATCATGGAGGTACAGAGGCTTGCGGCGGCGTAAAAACTCATCTAGGTTAACTTTCGGGGGTTTCTGAATATATATGATTTTTTGGCATTGGAATCACGCGAAGAGGTGCCACAGGGGGCCCACGAGGCACCAGGGCACGCCTGGGGGGGGGGGCAGGCGCGCCCAGGTGGCTCATGGGGCCCCTGTGGCTCTTCTGCTGCTCCTCCGAAGCTTCCTGGGTCTGTTTCCTTCCAGAAAAAATCGTCAAAAAGTTTCGCTGCATTTGGACTTCATTTGATATGGATTTTCTGTAAAACCAAAAACAAGCAGTAAACAGCAACAGGCACTGGGCACTAGGTCAATATGTTAGTCCATAAAAATCATATAAAAGTCTTATAAAAGTGCACCAAAATCATACAAAACTATAATAAACATGGCATGAATACTTCATAAATTATAGATACGTTGGAGACGTATCAGTCCCCCATGGTGCAGGCGATCCTAAAGAAGCACCGGGCGGCGGAGGCTCTACTCGACAGGGAGCGCGCGGATGCCGCTGCCATCGAGGCCCTCCTGCAGGCGGAACCGGATGTCGTGGTCGTGAACTGCGCGGCGGAGGCTCAACTCGACGCGGAGCGCGCGGATGCCGCTGCCATCGAGGCCCTCCTGCAGGCGGAACCAGATGTTGTGGTCGTGAACCGGGCGGCGGAGGCTCAACTCGACGCAGAGTGCGCGGATGCTGCTCCCATCGAGGCCCTCCTGCAGGCGGAACCGGACGTCGTGGACTTGAACCGGGCGGCGGAGTCTCAACTCGGCGCGGAGCGCGCGGATGCCACTGCCATTGAGGCCCTCCTGCAGGCGGAACCGAACGTCGTGGATGTGAACCGGGCGGTGCTCGCGTCCATGCGGGGCTGTGACACCCCTGCTCGACCGTGCACTAATCATACAATTGTCCAGGAAACCGGTAATTGGTAGTTGCTCGGTCGGCTTGGGAGTAATGATTAATTAGTGAATCGGCCTATTAACAAGATTAATCGGTTGACCATTAATTGGTAGAATAAATAGGAATTGCCAACATATATCTAGTTTTTTTTATGTATTATACCATACTCTCATGGTCCCAGCTATGTAATATACCAAAATATGCTACTGTTTGGTCGAACCCTAGCTATTGAGGAGCGAGAGAGGGACGGGAGGGGTTACGGGGCTAAATTTAGGGCTTTGTTTATCCAAAAGTTAATGGGACAACAACGATTAATTGGCCTAATAACTGATTAATCGGTCTGACAGGACAATTAATCGGCCTGACAAGTTAACCTGATGAATAGGTGCTATTCCATTCGGCCACCCTACGAGTAGCGATTAACTGGCCCGTTAACTGATTAATCGGACAAATTCTTGAACAGTGATCATACACGCAAACGTGCACGATCGAGATCAGAGACTCACGGGAAGATATCACGACACAACTCTAAAATACAAATTTAAGCATAAATCTTCATATTACAAACCAGAGGTCACGAGGACCCGAATACATAAGTCACACAAACAAATATTATCTGGGTACATACATAGTTAGTCAAGTTTGCCTTAAGAAGGCTAGCATAACAGCGGCACTGATCGAAAAGGCGAAGGCCTCCTGCCTAGAGCCTCCGAACTACTCCTGGTTGGCGGGATCAATGTAGTAGTAGGTGCCTCCGGGGATCTCCTGCTCCTGGACTCCGTCGTCTGATCGCAGCAACCGGGTAGGGGAAAAAGAGGTAGCAAAGCAACCGTGAGTACTCATCCAAAGTACTCGCAAGACTTACATCAGAACTATACTAAGTATGCATCGGTATCAAAGGAACGGGGCTATATCTTTGGACTAAACTGCAGAAATGCCAAAACAGAGGGGGAAAGGCCTGGCCTATTGAAGACTAGCATCTTGAAGCAATCTTGCAGCATCAGAAGAGAATAGAACACAGTAGCATATAATAATAATTATATAATTGCAATGCCCTGAGATCCTTTCTTGACTACCCTGCGAGAAAGTGATCCTGAGAGCAGTAGTATCAATTTAACATTGTAACGGTATCCATTCATAGTTGTAGTAGATCAGGTTACAACTCCGAGCGTCCTGTTACCGTGGACACGGCTATTCGAATAGATAACTTCCCTGCAGGGATGCACTACTGTTACCCAACACGCTCGATTACATCTGGCCGGACACACTTGCTGGGTAATACCCGGCCTCGGGTAATCGACATGGCGTAGTCCTACCTAGGCTCAGCAGAGAGGTCAGCACGCCGGTCTAAATCCTAAGTGCGAAGGGGTCTTGGGCCCATCGCCCTCTGCACTCCTGCACGATGCGTGACTGGCCGGGGCCCAGGCATGACACTGTATACACAAGTGACGTAACCAGCCCACCCCAGCAATCAGCCCGCATCTCTGAACTGTGACATCTGAAGAGCTTTCGGGAGAAACGTATGATGTAGAGGGCCCCATAAACCATTATCCCGCGTGGTGGTAGTGCGTATAGGCCAGTGGCCAACTCAGATCAAATACCCAAATCCGTTAGGCGTGTTTTAGTAACTCACAGAGACGAACATGATCCCTGTCGCTCCGACTTGGTAATCCACGGACTACGACCAAGGACCAGGCCCACCTCTCTCCTAGGTGGTCTCCGCCTGCCCTGTCGTTCCGCCACAATATCACTCACGGGTGCTCTTGGAGCCGACCCGTCTTTAATATTATTCTCTCGCGGGTACCCTTCGGGCCGACCTGACTTTACAATTTTATAAGTATTGCAGTAATGAAAGTATATCCGTGATCATCACCCAGAGTGATCACGGCCCGATAACAAGCATGGCATACGGACAAGGCGAAGGGCCACAGATGGATCAACAGCATAGCTAACTAAGCATCATAGGACAGCAGGTAGGTATCACTAGTAGGCGATGAACTCAGGCTATGCAATCAGAATAGGAGCTATCGGAGCAACAACAGAAGCAATTCTAATGCAAGCAATAGAGAGAAGGAGTAGGCGATATCTGGATGATCAAGGGGGTTTTGCTTGCCTGGAAGCTCGGCTGAAGGGGTCTGGTCGTCGTCGACGTAGTCGTACTCAACAGTGACGTCGACAGTCTCGGGGTCTATCGGGAGAGAAGGAGGGGGAAGAAACAATAAATACACGGCAAACAATGCAACAGGGATGCATGACATGTCAACATGCAGTGCTAGGGGTGCTCTAATGCAGTGTTAGTTATTTTGGTCGGAGCGGGAAACATCTGGAGGTGTTTTACCAGCTCCGGGCATTTATCGGACAAATGAATCAGAGGGGAAAGTTCCATGTTCACCATGTTAGAGAGGGCTGACAGGTATGTGGGTAGCGTATTCGTATTCGTCTTATTTTTCTGATCATTTTTCATATATAAATTATTTTCATCCGAGTTACGGTTTATTTTATATGATTTTTCAAAGTTTTATTGAATTTCTGGAATTGTTTTAATTATTAAATTCGAATTATCCAAAACAGTGAACTGTGATGTCAGTATGACGTCAGGGTGACGTCATCGGTCCAACCCAGCTGGCCAGGGTCAAACCTGACGAGTGGGTCCCACTTGACAGTGACTGATTTAACTTAAGAGAGGTTAATTTAATTAATTAGGTTGATTAACAGGTGGGACCCCACTGTCAGTGACACAGACTAATTAACAGATTAATTAGCATTTTTATTATTTATAAAAATGTTTAAATTATGCGGGGCCTGCATGTCAGTGGCTGGGCTGCCCAGTCAGCGGTCTACGGTGACCGTTGACCGGTCAACGGGTCAACTGGGCCCACCCGTCAGTGGCACAAGGAGGGCCACGTGGTTGCCGCGTCAGTGCCACGTCGGCGTCGACCGGCGACCAAAACGACGGCGGCGCGCATGGGAGGGTGTCGGAAATCGCCCACAGAGGCTTGTTTTCCACGCGCGTTAGCGCGTTCGAAAGCTGGGGGTGAGCCGCGTTGTGTGGTGCTACTGCTTTGCGCCGGGGAGGCCGGAAACGTCGCCAGCGTCGAGTGTTGCGGGCGCCGGAGTTCGGGCCTCGATCAAACCGAGCATAGGGAGCAGGGGAAGACGTGTGCGTGTGCTTGCTGGGCTCCTGGGAGCACCAGGAGCACGGCGCGGTGCTCGGACGCGAGCATTGCTGGCTGTGGGCGCGGCTGTGACGAGCTCGACGGCGGCGAGCTTGGCCGTGATGGGAGTGACCCCTACGGGCACGAGAAGAAGGGGGAAACGGAGGGGTTCTGGCCGCCAGCTCACCTCGAGGCACACGGCGGCCATTGGGTGGTTTAGTAGCAGTAGCAGCGACGCATTTCGCCGGAGACGCTCACGGTGCAGAGGAAGAAGACGACGGCGCTGAAGGCGAAGCAGGGGCTCCCGACTCCAGTTGGTTGGTGCAGAGGAAGCAATCGAGGCCGGCGGAGCGTTCTGGCACGGAGACGAGGCGAGGCGGCGGCGGTGGCCGTGAGCTTTACGGCGGCGAGGCCATGGCCGCGGTCGGGAGGGTGTGGGGAGCGAGGGAGAGTGGAGAGGAGCGAAGCCAGAGGGGAGCCAGGGGTGCAGGGGGGCCTTATCCGTCCAGGGGGCGGGCGCGGCGACGCGCTGTCGAGCGCGAGGAGGGGGGGCCAGGCTCGGGCGCGCGTGTGGGTGCGACAGAAGGCGACAGGGAGGAGGGAGGTGGGGGACGACGCTGCGCGGGCTGGGCCTGCACTGTGCACTCGAAGCCCAGTGCGCTAGTAGGCTCTTACACTTTTTCTTTTTCATTTTTCTGTTTTCTGTTTTTGTTTCTGTTTTGTAATTCTTTTAGCACTAATTCACTTTTGTAAAATATGAGTCTTGTCCAATTAAATACTAGGCAATATATGTCACTGCCAAAAAAAAAAGGTTTGGAGGCAAACTGATTTCATTTGATTTTTGGATTAAATGAAATGGATTAAATATTGCTGTTTTGGTACTGTTTTTGGATGTTAGAGTCATCTAGGGAATCTAGGTGATGTTGTTTTCCTGAACATTATTTATAATGAAATATTTCTAAAATTATGAACTATTTAGTTTTCAAATTTGAACAATTTTTATTTTTACTTCATATTTGAATTTTCAATTTGAGTTGGAATTTGAAATGAGATATGACTCAAATGATGATCAAGCACTGTTAAGCATGATGACTTGGCATTAATCATGGGGGGGGGGTTACTGTAGCTAATACATGGGGGTGTTACAAGAGCGCCATCACGCTCCGCGTGAACGAGTAGCTGGAGGCCGAGGACAACCACGCCGCGGAGACACACGTCGGCAGCTCCGGCTAGTTCGCGCCGGCAGCCAAAGACGACGAGGCCAGCTCATTCCGTGAGCAGTGATAGTTTTTCTTTATGTTGTTGTTTTTAGGGATCATTTGTTGTGTAAAAACATATTTATATTTAATAAATCGGCCTTATAAATATACTGTATCGACGAAAATTAGGTGTCAGCGATTGGATGGCTGAGTTTGGTTAGATCACATGCGGTTTCTCCCTCCGTCCAGGTGTATAAGTCACCTTACGAAAATCAGATATTCCCAAAACACTTAGGGGCAATGCATTAAATTCCATCATCGTTCCCCTCACTGCCTCGTTCATCAGCGAGCGAAATTTTTCTTTGTATTATTTCGTGATTTGAATACAAGCATACTTTCTCAAAAAAAGTGAGCGAAAAATTTGGCTGAACCACGTGCATGGAGGAAATGGCGATGGCGGGGCGGGCTAGTTTGGCCCATGGTCGGATTGCTGACATGCGTTCCCACATGCCAAGGAAATGCTAAGCCGGTTGGCATTGAGCGGCGGGGTAGATCGACCTTGTGCTGGTCTAATGTGAACGCGACAGGCATGCTGTGAGTGTTCCTTTTCCTCGTTTTAAACTTGTGACGACAACCCCCGATATTCTACGCCAGCTACTTGCCCGCCCTTTCCTTAATTATCAATAATACACCCTGATGAACTTACTTAATTAGGACAAGCCCAGCCGGTCAGAAATCGTGCGCTCCGACGCGCGCGTGCGTGTTAGCCATTCCAAAAAAAAGAAGTATGGAAGTTCAAAAGGAACTGACGGTGTACATCACACTTGTCACGTTCACGTTGCACCCCGACATGGTCGGCCCGGCACATCGCTCACCGAATGGAACGCGCTTCGTCTTGCGTTTTCGCTCACTTGCGGGACCGCAGTTGAGAGCAAACCGACGGTAGGCAAACTTTCCCCCTCCATCTCCCCCTCCCCCGCCCACGTCGGCTGAATTTAGAAGTGAGAGACGACTGATGTAAAAAAACACACTAGAAGAGAGAGACAAGGAGGGAGAGATTGTAGCACGAATTCCAAGAAATTTGTTGAGAGTGTGAGGTGGGCCATGTGTTAATAAGCACTCCATACTCCGTCCTGGTTTTTTGGCCCCCTTCGTATTTTGTGTCAAATTTTGACCTTAGATTTAACTAAAATAATATTAATGCATGTCACCGAAAATAATATCATTGGAAACTATGTTCAAATACGAATCGAACGATGTAATTTTTGATGACATGCATTAAAATTTTTTGAGTTGAAATTATGGTCAAAATTTGGCACGAAAAACAAAGGTAGTACTACTAGTACTAGTACTCCTACTGCTATTGGACTGGCTAGACGTGGCGAAATCCTAGTAGCAAGCGCATGCACGAGAACAAACATTCACGTGTTTGGATACAAATTGGAAACCATTTTCTGTTTGAATACAAATTTATATACGTGCTTGTACATGGTATATTGTAAGTTGAAAAGCGAAAGGAAGACTGAATGCCCTTTACATATGATTTGCAAATGCTATGATCACCGGTTCAAATATTTGAATCCACTTTAGGTTGAATTCTAATATTTGAAACTTTTTTTTAGGTTGGATTCAAGTACCAAGTGTGTTCTTATGCATAATGTGTCTCACACACCCAACATAGAGTGTTGTCACGCTTTTTTTCTTTGACGCACGCTCTCTCTGTATTGCACACCCACTCGATCTCTCGGTTTCATCTCAGGGTCTCTCTCTCTCTCGCACACACACGCATAGCACCTCTCTTCCTCTTTGTGCATGTCACACATGATCGACCTCTTGAGGTATCGGGATTGTATCTTGTGACACCCTGGTTTTTCTCAGCTTTTCCTTGAATTTTTTTTATTTGGAATTGGGTTTGGTTTTGTCTCTGAATGGCTCTATGGACTTAAAACTTGGGAATATTTTATTGATTTTCCTTCCCAAGTAACTCAGGCCCTCAAAAACTTCTCTCAAGTCATGTCGTATCCATTCTTGCTCCATCTCAATTTTATTCCAACCTAATATTCCTTTTTCCATTAAAGGAATAACCCTTTGAACTCTAGGTTGTGAAGCAACCTATATTTCTGTTCTTTCAAAAATTCCAAGAAAATTCTCATAAATTCTTTGCACCATGTGAACCTTGGATATGTGAAAATATTCAAGATTTACTCCTCATGGTGAGCTCAGCATCCAATCTTTGATTCTGGTCCTAATTTCAGTTTGTGAGGCAACTATATTTTATATTGCTTCAAAAATTCTGAAATTAATCTAGGACATTCTCCTACCAGTATTATCAGTCTCCACAAATATTGGGCTCATTTCATTCAGCCAATTTCTCTATAAAATTCCTCCAAATTTCTGTCCAGTGGGAAGTGTTGTGAAGGAAGTACCCTGTACACTAACCCAATTGGGGTGAAATTTTTATAGCATCATGGCATCCCCAAATCACCCACAAATACCAAGTTTCAACTCCAGGAACCCATGCCAGTGAGTGCAACATCCTCTGCAAGATTTTTGGATCAAAGAGGCAGTTGTGAAGCAACCATGCTCTACACTGATCCATTTGGTCTGAATTTTTCACAGCATATGAACCTTCCAACTACACGCTAACATGGCAAACTTGTACTCCCAAAGCCCTAGCCATTTTACCTCAACTTGCTGCCCAAGTTTCTATCTAGAAACATGCCTGGAACCTAGCCAGCTGTCACAACCACCTCTTGCCAATCCAGAAGCATGGAGAGCTCAGTGGAAAGATGGACTATCGCACGGACATGATCGGGCAGGCCAGAGCGCGTCGCGTGCGCCAGTGCACGCGGTGACCACGCGTCTGGCCGAGCCAAAACCGTGCCCTACACGTCGCCCGCGTCGGACACGCTCGCTCCGGTCACCTCTCGATGTCTCTCTTTGTCCTAGTATGCCGACGTCGTCGCCGCCGTCCACCTGGCCAGCCTGGACCCTTCTACCCCCTCCGGTGAGGCTCGCCGCTGCAGACGGCCAAGTGCGTGCACGAGCGGCACAGTGGCCGTACGGGGATGAGCTGGCTGGCAGCTTCCCGGCGAGCCGTCGCCTTGCGCTTAACTCCCCTGACCTCTCTCGTCGCTTCACCTTGCTCCGCGATGGCCACCTCACCGTACCCGCTCCGGTGACGTGTCCGCGGCGCTGAGTGGCTCGGCCACCCTCCACCCACCTATAAAAGCCCCCCCGGCCTCGTCTCGCTGCACCCCTCCCCTCCTCTCCCTCTCAATCGCCACCAGCAGCGCCAGGGCAGGCCGAAGAGTCCTTCTTCTCCAACTCCGGCGAAGAGCTCCGCCGTTCTGCTCAAGCTCCTCTAGCTCGCCTCTGACCACCCCAACTCCAACCAGGCCCACCAGGGAGTTCGTGGAGCTCCACGGGTCCTTCCCAAATTCTCCTCTGCCCAAGAGCTCGTCGGAGTCGCCGGATCGATCGACCACCGTAGCAAACCGCCGCCTGAGACGAAGGGGGCGACCGTGTCTGGCCACCGTTCGAGGAGCCACGGGTACGGGAGTACTCACCGTCATCCGCTCGTTCCATCCTCGCCGTCGCCCCACTCCGCCGTGGCCTCTACGCCGGCGAACGTCGCCGGTGAGTCCCGCCGCCCACTGTTCTCTCTCTCTGTTTAAACCTGGCACGAGGGCCCCACCCGTCGGTGACTCCACGCGCGCCCGAACCAGTACGTGAGTGGAAAGGCCTGGCCGGTTTACGTCTTCGACGTGGCCGCTTCTGGGATTTTCCAGTTTTCTGTTTAATTCAAATAATTCCAGAAGTTTGACTGAACTTTGACCATCAATATCTTTTAAACCATAAGTCCAAATGAGTTTATTCTTTTTGCATTATTTTTCTTTTGAGCTCCTCTAGTTGCTGTAAAAATTTGGGATTTTTCTTTGCTGGCTAGAATTTCTGGTCAAAATAAAATGCTTTATGTGGTATTTGAAAATGCTTCCAAAAATGTTTTTGAGATTGTTTTGCCTAGTTGGTGAAGACCAGGAGTACTCCCACACTCTGTTGGTGTAAGGCAAGCCACAACTCTCATTTGCATAATTGCATTGAAATATCATAGTTGAAATATTTATTTTAATGCCAAATATGAATTATTTATGAATGGATTGATTCATGCAATATTTTGAAGATTTTGGGATAAGTTACTGTCATGATGATGATGGGATTATAGATTAGTAGTGGATTTCCAGATTTATGTCGTAATACTGTCGGCCTGTGAGAATACCGTCTATGATTATTTTGTGATACTTCCGGAACTGCATATATGGGATCGGTAGTAAAAGTTGATCATAATGCTCATTGGATTTCTAGTTGGTCATTGTAGTAACTTCGATCAATTGTATAGCGGAGTGTCAGTGGTAACTATGATTACTCGGGGATAAATTCCTTCATCGTTGATCAAGTGCCACTGAACCGAACTTTCCAGTGCAGCCACACCTGCCGGAATGGGATGGCCTTGGCTTGGTCTAACAGCGTGCTCTTTTATCGGTACCACCAAAGAGGGGAGGTTATGCGTGCGTGCTACCCTGATCAGGTAGATGACGATAACCTTGTGAGCCTGGTTTAGTTATTGAGCTCAGGTCCCCGTTTGGGACAGTTTTGTTTGGCCACGATGGTGGCAGGTGTCAAGAGTGACACAGAGCTCACCCAGGGCATGACTCTGGGGGAGGATGATTGTCGGTGGTACGGTGGAGGAGTCACGGGTTAGGCTAGTTTTGTTGGAGCAGCACCGGTCCACCCGAAAGGGAAGTGTACCGAGGTACGGGACCTGGAGCTTCATAGTGTGGGTAAAGTGCGCAACCTCTGTAGAGTGTAAGAATCTATTCGAATAGTCGAGTCCACGGTATTGGACACAGTTCGTACTGTTGGGGAACGTTGCATGGGAAACAAATTTTTTTTCCTACGCACACGCAAGATCTATCCATGGTGATGAGCATCTACGAGAGGGAGAGTGAATCTACATACCCTTGTAGATCGCTAAGCGGAAGCGTTAATAAACGCGGTTGATGTAGTCGAACGTCTTCGCGATCCAAATCGCCGAGCGTCCCGCGATCCAATCACGATCCTTCCGATCTAGTGCCGAACGGACGGCACCTCCGCGTTCAACACACGTACGGCTTGATGACGCCTTCACCTCCTCGATCCAGCGAGCGATGGTGAAGTAGTGGTTGAGTTCCAGCAGCACGACGGCGTGGTGATGATGGTGAGGAACAATCTCTGCAGGGCTTCGCCAAGCGCTACGGAGATTATGACGGAGGAACTAGAGGGTTAGGGTTGCCGCACACGGCTTGGGGAAATCTTGATGTATCCCGTGTGCTAGCCCTGCCCCTCTATTTATATGTTGAGCCTTGGGGTCTAAACTTGGAGTAAAAGCCTCCTCCGGGTCGGTTTTGCCCGCACAAGGTCGGTTTGGCCCGCAGGGAAAGAGTCCAACTCGGATCCCTGCCGAACCGTGCACAGCCGCGCACAAGCGGTAGTACCGCTTCACACAAGCGGTAGTACCGCTTGGGCGGTAGTACCGCTTCACACAAGCGGTAGTACCGCTCGGGCGGTAGTACCGCTTCACACAAGCGGTAGTACCGCTTACGCGGCAGCAAAACTACTTTTGCACTTTCCAATACCTTGTGGGCTTTATCCCTTTGGCTCATATAAAGTGTTGCTGCACCCGAACACTTCGGTAAACATCCGGAACCCCTTCCGGTGAACTCCGGAACCCTTCCAGAGATCAAAACACTATTATCACATATATCAATCTTTACCTCCGGACTATTCCGGAGATCCTCGTCATGTCCGGGATCTTATCCGGGACTCCGAACAACTTTCGGTCACCAACATAATAACTCAATTATACTAATCGTCACCAAACGTTAAGTGTGTAGACCCTGCGGGTTCGAGAACTATGTAGACATGACCGAGACACCTCTACGGCCAATAACCAATAGCGGGACCTGGATGCCCATATTGGCTCCTACATATTCTACGAAGATCTTTATCGGTCGAACCTCTATGTCAAGGATTCAGTTAATCCCGTATGCTGTTCCCTTTGTTCTTCGGTATGTTACTTGCCCGAGATTCGATCGTCGGTATCACTATACCTAGTTCAATCTCGTTACCGGCAAGTCTCTTTACTCGTTCCGTAATACAAGATCTCGTGGCTAACACTTTAGTCACATTGCTTGCAAGGCTCATTGTGATGTTGTATTACCGAGTGGGCCCTGAGATACCTCTCCGTCATACGGAGTAACAAATCCCAGTCTTGATCCATGCCAACCCAACAGACACCCTCGGAGATACCTGTAGAGCACCTTTATAGTCACCCAGTTACGTTGCGACGTTTGATACACACAAGGTATTCCTCCGGTGTTAGTGAGTTGCATGATCTCATGGTCAAAGGAACAGATACTTGACATGCAGAAAAC
Organism: Elymus sibiricus; assembly: GCA_039707655.1. NCBI lineage: Eukaryota > Viridiplantae > Streptophyta > Magnoliopsida > Poales > Poaceae > Elymus > Elymus sibiricus. The sequence continues at coordinate 365,910,116 of CM077670.1, read as the reverse complement.
AATAGCAATAAACTGACACGATCAAATGCTACGTTTACAGTTTGGGTCTTGTCCATCACATCATTCTCCTAATGATGTGATCCCGTTATCAAATGACATCTCATGTCAATGGCTAGGAAACCTTAACCATCTTTGATCAACGAGCTAGTCAACTAGAGGCTTACTAGGGACACCGTGTTGTCTATGTACCCACACATGTATTTGAGTTTCCAATCAATACAATTATAGCATGGATAATAAACGATTATCATTAACAAGGAAATATAATAATAACCAATTTATTATTGCCTCTAGGGCATATTTCCAACAGTCTCCCACTTGCCCTAGAGTCAATAATCTAGTTCACATCACTATGTGATTTACATTGTAATGAATCGAACACCCATGCAGTTCTGGTGTTGTTCATGTTTAGCCCTTGGAAGAGGTTTAGTCATCGGATCTGCAACATTTAGATCCGTGTGTACTTTGCAAATATTTATGTCGTCCTCCTTGATGTAATCGCGGATGGAATTGAAACGTCGCTTTATGTGTCTGGTCCTCTTGTGAAATCTTGGTTCCTTGGCTAGAGCAATGGCACCAGTATTATCACAAAACAGAGTCATTGGGTTAAGTGCACTAGGCACTACTCCAAGATCTGTCATGAACTCCTTCATCCAGACACCTTCCTTCGCCGCCTCCGAGGCAGCGATGTACTCCGCTTCGCATGTAGAATCTGCTACCACGCTTTGCTTGGAACTGCACCAGCTAACCGCACCCCCATTAAGAATAAATACGTATCCGGTTTGCGACTTAGAGTCATCCGGATCAGTGTCAAAGCTTGCATCGACGTAACCCTTTACGACGAGCTCTTGATCACCTCCATAAACGAGAAACATGTCCTTAGTCCTTTTCAGGTACTTCAGGATATTCTTGACCGCCGTCCAGTGTTCCATTCCTGGATCACTTTGAAACCTTCCGACCATACTTATGGCAAGGCTGACATCGGGTCTTGTGCACAGCATTGCATACATGATAGAGCCTATGGCCGAAGCATAGGGGATGACACTCATCTTTTCTCTATCTTCTGCAGTCACTGGGCATTGAGTCTTACTCAACTTCACACCTTGCAAAACAGGCAAGAACCCCTTCTTGGACTGATCCATTTTGAACTTCTTCAAAATCTTATCAAGGTATGTGCTTTGTGAAAGTCCTATTAAGCGTCTTGATCTATCTCTATAGATCTTGATGCCTAATATGAAAGCAGCTTCTCCTAGGTCCTTCATTGAAAAACTCTTGTTCAAATATTCCTTTACGCTTTCCAGCATTTCTATATTGTTTCCAATCAGCAATATGTCATCCACATATAATATTAGAAACGCTATAGAGCTCCCACTCACTTTCTTGTAAATACAAGCTTCTCCGTAAACTTGTATAAACTCGAACGCTTTGATCACCTCATCAAAACGAAGATTCCAACTCCGAGATGCTTGCACCAGTCCATAAATGGATCGCTAGAGTTTGCAAACTTTGTCAGCATTCTCTGGATCGACAAAACCTTCTGGTTGCATCATATACAACTCTTCCTTAAGGTAACCGTTAAGGAACGCTGTTTTGACATCCATCTGCCAAATTTCATAATCGAAAAAGGCAGCTATTGCTAACATGATTCTGACGGACTTAAGCATCGCTACGGGTGAGAAGGTCTCATCGTAGTCAACTCCTTGAACTTGTGAAAAACCCTTTGCCACAAGTCGAGCTTTATAGACGGTGACATTACCGTCCGCGTCCGTCTTCCTCTTAAAGATCCATTTGTTCTGAATGGCCTTACGCCCTTCAGGTAATACTTCCAAAGTCCATACTTTGTTTTCATACATGGATCCCATCTCGGATTTCATGGCCTCTAACCACTTCTCGGAATCCGGGCCCATCATCGTTTCTCCATAGCTCGTAGGTTCATCGTTGTCTAACAACATGACCTCTAAGACAGGGTTGCCGTACCACTCGGGAGCAGTACGCGTCCTTGTCGACCTACGAGGTTCGATAGCAACTTGATCCAAAGCTTCATGATCAACATCATTAACTTCCTCTTCAGCTAATGTAGGCTCCACAGAAACAACTTTCTGCGCTGCGCTACTCTCAGGTTGAAGTAAAGGTTCAACAACCTCATCAAGTTCTATCTTCCTCCCACTCAATTCTTTCGAGAGAAACTCTTTCTCAAGAAATGTTCCGTTTTTAGCGACAAACGCTTTGCCTTCGGATCTGAGGTAGAAGGTATACCCAACTGTCTCTTTTGGGTATCCTATGAAGACGCATTTCTCCGCTTTGGGTTCCAGCTTTTCAGGCTGAAGCTTTTTGACATAAGCATCACATCCCCAAACTTTAAGAAACGACAGCTTTGGCTTCTTGCCAAACCAAAGTTCATATGGCGTCGTCTCAACGGATTTCGATGGTGCCCTATTTAAAGTGAATGCAGCTGTCTCTAATGCATAACCCCAAAACGATAGTGGCAAATCGGCAAGAGACATCATAGATCGCACCATATCCAATAAGGTTCGATTACGACGTTCGGACACACCATTACGCTGTGGTGTTCCAGGCGGTGTCAATTGTGAAACAATTCCACACTGTCTTAAGTGACTGCCAAACTCATAACTCAGATATTCTCCTCCTCGATCAGATCGTAGGAATTTAATCTTCTTGTTACGATGATTCTCAACTTCACTCTGAAATTGTTTGAACTTTTCAAATGTTTCAGACTTGTGTTTCATTAAGTAAATATACCCATATCTACTTAAGTCATCAGTGAAGGTGAGAAAGTAACGATAACCACCGCGCGCCTCAATGCTCATCGGACCGCACACATCAGTATGTATGATTTCCAATAAGTCACTTGCCCGTTCCATTGTTCCAGAGAACGGAGTTTTAGTCATCTTGCCCATGAGGCATGGCTCACATGTGTCAAGTGATTCAAAATCAAGTGACTCCAAAAGTCCATCAGCATGGAGCTTCCTCATGCGTTTTACGCCAATATGACCTAAACGGCAGTGCCACAAGAAAGTGGTATTATCATTATCAATTCTACATCTTTTGGCATCAATGTTATGAACATGTGTATCATTACTATCGAGATTCAATAAGAATAAACCCCTCACATCGGGTGCATGACCATAAAAGATATTACTCATATAAATAGAACAACCATTATTCTCTGATTTAAATGAGTAACCGTCTCGCAATAAACAAGATCCAGATATAATGTTCATGCTTAACGCAGGCACCAAATAACACTTATTTAGGTTCATCACTAATCCCGACGGTAATCGAAGAGCGAGCGTGCCGACGGCGATCACATCAACCTTGGAACCATTTCCCACGCGCATCGTCACTTCGTCCTTTGCCAGCCTCCGTCTATTCCGCAGTTCCTGTTTTGAGTTGCAAATATGAGCAACCGCACCGGTATCAAATACCCAGGCACTACAACGAGAGTTGGTAAGGTACACATCAATAACATGTATATCATATATACCTTGTTTGTTGTTGGCCGCCTTCTTGTCAGCCAAATACTTGGGGCAATTCCGCTTCCAGTGTCCAGTTCCCTTGCAATGAAAACACACAGTTTCTGGTTTGGGTCCAGCCTTGGGTTTCTTCACGAGAGGAGCAACTGCTTTGCCACTCTTCTTGGAGTTACCCTTCTTACCCTTGCCATTTTTCTTGAAACTAGTGGTTTTATTGACCATCAACACTTGATGCTCCTTCTGAATTTCAGACTCAGCGGCTTTCAGCATCGCAAACAGCTCGGCGACTGACTTGTTCATCCCGTGCATGTTATAGTTCAACACGAAGCTCTTGTAGCTAGGTGGCAATGATTGAAGAACTCTGTCAGTGATAGCCTCTGGCGGAAGGGGCATCCCTAACTCAGCCAGACGGGTGGAGTACCCAGACATTCTGAGCACGTGATCACTGATAGACCCGTTCTCCTCCATCTTGCAAGCATAGAACTTATCGGAGATCTCATATCTCTCGATCCGGGCATTCTTCTGAAAGATAAACTTCAACTCCTGGAACATCTCATATGCTCCATGACGTTCAAAACGTCTTTGAAGTCCCGGTTCTAAGCCATACAACATTGCACATTGAACTATTGAGTAATCATCAGAACGAGCCTGCCAGGCGTTCACAACGTCTAGAGACTCAACTGGAGCGGGTGGATCACCAAGCGGTGCATCAAGGACATAAGCCTTCTGGGAAGCCGTAAGGATAATCCTTAGATTACGGGCCCAGTCCACAAAGTTACTTCCATCATCTTTCAACTTAGCTTTCTCTAGGAACGCATTAAAATTCAGGGGTGCTACTGCGCGAGCCATGATCTACAACATAAATATAGCAAAGACAACTTAGACTATTGTTCTTAGATAATGAGTTTAGTTAATCATATTTAAAAAACTCCCACTCAAATTGACATCCCTCCGATCATTCGAGTGTAACATGATCCAAATCCACCAACTCAAGTCCGATCATCACGTGAGTTGAGGTGGTTTCAATGGTGAACATCTTCATGTTGATCATATCTACTATATGACTCATGTTCGACCTTTCGGTCTCTTGTGTTCCGAGGCCATGTCTGTACATGCTAGGCTCGTCAAGTTTAACCCGAGTGTTCCGCACGTGTAACATGGCTTACACCCGTTGTATGCGAACGTAGAGTCTATCACACCCGATCATCACGGCGTGTCTCGAAACGACGAACTTTCGCAACGGTGCACACTTGGGGAGAACACAATTTATCTTGAAATTTAAGTGAGGGATCACCTTATAATGCTACCGTCGTCCTAAGCAAAATAAGATGCATAAAAGGATTAACATCACATGCAAATCATAAGTGACATGATATGGCCATGAACTTGTGCTTTTGATCTCCATCTCCAAAGCACCGGCATGATCTCCATCGTCACCGGCATGACACCATGATCTCCATCATCTTGATCTCCATCAACGTGTCGCCATAAGGTTGTCGCGCTGACTGTTGCTTCCACGACTATAGCTAACGTTTAGCGATAAAGTAAAGCATTACATAGCGCTTAATGATTGACACGCAGGTCATATAATAATTAAAGACAACTCTATGGCTCCTGCCAGTTGCCGTACTCATCGACATGCAAGTCGTGATATTCTATACATCACATGATCATCTCATACATCACATATATCTCATCATGTAATTGGCCATATCACATCACAACATACCCTGCAAAAACAAGTTAGACGTCCTCTAATTGTTGTTGCAAATTTTACGTGGCTGCTACGGGTTTGCAAGAACCGTACTTACCTACGCAAAACCACAACGTGGTGTAGTGATTGCTTTTTGATCTTCTAAAAGAACCCTCTTCATTGAAATCGATTCAACTAAAGTGAGAGAGACAGACACCCGCTAGCCATCTTTATGCAACAAAATTACATGTCAGTTGAAGGAACCTGTCTCGCGTAAGTGTACGCGTAATGTCGGTCCGGGCCGCTTCATCTCACAATACCGCCGAATCAAATATCAACTAGTAACGGCAAGCAATATGTATACACCCACGCCCACAACTCGTTTGTGTTCTACTCGAGATCTCATCTACGCATAGACCTGGCTCTGATACCACTGTTGGGGAACGTTGCATGGGAAACAAAATTTTTTTCCTACGCACACGCAAGATCTATCCATGGTGATGAGCATCTACGAGAGGGAGAGTGAATCTACATACCCTTGTAGATCGCTAAGCGGAAGCGTTAATAAACGCGGTTGATGTAGTCGAACGTCTTCGCGATCCAAATCGCCGAGCGTCCCGCGATCCAATCACGATCCTTCCGATCTAGTGCCGAACGGACGGCACCTCCGCGTTCAACACACGTACGGCTTGATGACGCCTTCACCTCCTCGATCCAGCGAGCGATGGTGAAGTAGTGGTTGAGTTCCAGCAGCACGACGGCGTGGTGATGATGGTGAGGAACAATCTCTGCAGGGCTTCGCCAAGCGCTACGGAGATTATGACGGAGGAACTAGAGGGTTAGGGTTGCCGCACACGGATTGGGGAAATCTTGATGTATCCCGTGTGCTAGCCCTGCCCCTCTATTTATATGTTGAGCCTTGGGGTCTAAACTTGGAGTAAAAGCCTCCTCCGGGTCGGTTTTGCCCGCACAAGGTCGGTTTGGCCCGCAGGGAAAGAGTCCAACTCGGATCCCTGCCGAACCGTGCACAGCCGCGCACAAGCGGTAGTACCGCTTCACACAAGCGGTAGTACCGCTTGGGCGGTAGTACCGCTTCACACAAGCGGTAGTACCGCTTCACACAAGCGGTAGTACCGCTTACGCGGCAGCAAAACTACTTTTGCACTTTCCAATACCTTGTGGGCTTTATCCCTTTGGCTCATATAAAGTGTTGCTGCACCCGAACACTTCGGTAAACATCCGGAACCCCTTCCGGTGAACTCTGGAACCCTTCCAGAGATCAAAACACTATTATCACATATATCAATCTTTACCTCCGGACAATTCCAGAGATCCTCGTCATGTCCGGGATCTTATCCGGGACTCCGAACAACTTTCGGTCACCAACATAATAACTCAATTATACTAATCGTCACCAAACGTTAAGTGTGTAGACCCTGCGGGTTCGAGAACTATGTAGACATGACCGAGACACCTCTACGACCAATAACCAATAGCGGGACCTGGATGCCCATATTGGCTCCTACATATTCTACGAAGATCTTTATCGGTCGAACCTCTATGTCAAGGATTCAGTTAATCCCGTATGCTGTTCCCTTTGTTCTTCGGTATGTTACTTGCCCGAGATTCGATCGTCGGTATCACTATACCTAGTTCAATCTCGTTACCGGCAAGTCTCTTTACTCGTTCCGTAATACAAGATCTCGTGGCTAACACTTTAGTCACATTGCTTGCAAGGCTCATTGTGATGTTGTATTACCGAGTGGGCCCTGAGATACCTCTCCGTCATACGGAGTAACAAATCCCAGTCTTGATCCATGCCAACCCAACAGACACCCTCGGAGATACCTGTAGAGCACCTTTATAGTCACCCAGTTACGTTGCGACGTTTGATACACACAAGGTATTCCTCCGGTGTTAGTGAGTTGCATGATCTCATGGTCAAAGGAACAGATACTTGACATGCAGAAAACAATAGCAATAAACTGACACGATCAAATGCTACGTTTACAGTTTGGGTCTTGTCCATCACATCATTCTCCTAATGATGTGATCCCGTTATCAAATGACATCTCATGTCAATGGCTAGGAAACCTTAACCATCTTTGATCAACGAGCTAGTCAACTAGAGGCTTACTAGGGACACAGTGTTGTCTATGTACCCACACATGTATTTGAGTTTCCAATCAATACAATTATAGCATGGATAATAAACGATTATCATTAACAAGGAAATATAATAATAACCAATTTATTATTGCCTCTAGGGCATATTTCCAACACGTACTAAGTCACACTGTCTGATCAACACTAATGAGGGAATGACGTGTTAATGATGGAAGAACTCGTCTCAGTACGGTTAGGTGACCGATTGTTGAGATCCGCTGGTAAATGTTGAGGATAATCTCGATTGTCGGAAGTTCATGAGGTGACAATGAGTTGGTCACGAGAGTAAGTGGTTCAATCATGTGGTTCAGGGCAAAGTGGTTCTGTAGTGGTAACAAGCTTGATAGATGTAGCAATAGTATGTTATTATTTTCTTCCACCCTTTTTAGTAGCATTAAATCTGATTTAATCATGATTGCTATGACATTGTTATGCCTTGATGCTCTTGATTGTTGCGAGCTTGCGAGTACATTCAAAGTACTCACCTGGCGCGTCATGCCAGTTTGCAGGTGCCACCATGTTTGCATAGTGGAGGTATTCGAGTCGCGAGCTAGGATGTGTCCCTAGCTAGAGTCCCTGCGGAGTGGAGTCCATTTTGACGCCATAATTCTACTGCTAGGATTCGAGCTGCTGCTAGCATAGAATTGTCGTAGCAAGCATAGCTTTGCCAAGGCAACCCTTTGTAATATCTCAAACCCTTGCACCCCAACTATTTGTAATAAAGAGCTGATTTGTTCTATGCCAAGCAGTGCCGTATTCCAGAAAACTTGATCTCTGGGCTGGAATACGGGGTGCTCCGGTGAGTCTGAGCCGGGGTGCCACAAGGTTTGGTATCAGAGCAGGTTTGGCTATAGGACACCCTAGCTAACCCGGATGTTGGAAACCGTTAGTTTAGAGTCCAGTCTGTTTGTGTGTTGCATTTGAGTGCTGCACTTGGCTGATGCATTTGTGTGTTGCATGGCATACATATAGATTTGGTTCACTAATCAGTTGATTTTGTAGATGGCTTCCGTTCCTGTTGATTACAACTCAGCCCCTGCACCCTTCAGCTTTGTATCCCTGCTTTGGGATGTCTGGCGTCTTCTCTATCCCAATGGAGAGATGCCAAGGTACCAAGTGTTCCAGACCCCGCTTGCGGGAATGGTGCATGAGTATCATGCCAGTGTCATTCTGTCAGTCGACCTACCTTTGGGGAAACGCACCTACAGTCTCCATGGTGGTTATGCCTCTACCCCAGACCGCGCTGTCCAACTTGTCGCTCTGGTAGGCCTCACTATTATTCGCCATCAGGAAAACGCGATGCAGGAGAATCGTGCCTTCCAGTACTATCCCACCATGTCCACCACTCCTAGACGGATTAGATTTCCTCCTGTTCGCTCAGATGACGATGTCGCTGTGGCATACATGTCTCGTTACATGGTCGCAGAGTACGTCCTCATCGCTGAGCTAGTCCGAGATGCAACTCGTGCCCGAAGAGCCCTTGGTATGGCTTTAGCTCCGTCAACCTCTCCGCCCGCTCCTTCGCTCTCCAGCAACCCGCCATCCAACCCTAGTACCTAAGTACCTGCGAAGTTCATGTTGCATGAGTTGTGGTAGTGCCAAGTGCTATAAATTACCCTGAGTAGCAATAAAGTGTGGTTTTGCAAGTTTGGTGCTTTTCCTTGAATAGTCTTTATTTGCTTTTCTTTGGTTCCTCGGTGTCATACTACCTTCTCTATGGACGTTGCTCATCAACTATCGGACGCGAAGAAATAATGAGGATTGCCAGTACTTGGAGGATAAGTTGAGCAGTATGAAATCCTCAGGATCACGTTGCTCGAGGGAGCATTGGGTTGAAAGCAAACAGTATTCTGAATTGACTATCAGTGTCAAGCTTACATCAGCAATGCAATTAGCAGTAATGGTTAAACAAGCAGGAAGATTAGTGTGTGCAAAACCAGTGATATGGCTACAGTACAAGTTGGGATTCAAGAAGGATAGTCGGCCAACTCTTTCGCAGAAAACCAACAAGCGGTGTTGTGAGGATGTATATATGTCGCAGCATGGCATAGTAAGAAACTTCTGGTATAAGCAATCCAGTCCTCCTCGGCACACCACCGAAGAAACTTACAAGGCAAGGCTCTTCGAGTCTTCCTCAGTACGATATGTGAATGGCTTCCAGCACAAGATACCCGGTCTTCTTCGGTAAGCTATCGTGGGAAAGCTTCCAGCATAAGGTACAGAGTCTTCCTCGATAAGTAACCAGGAGGAAAAGCCTCTAGGGAATGCTATCTAGCCTTCCTCGGTAAGCTATTCCGGCAGAAACTTCGAGCACAAGCTAACCAGTCTTTCTCAGCACGATACCGTTGGCTTCCACCACAAGCTATCCAATCTTCATCAGCACGGTACTACAAACAGTTGGCAGCATTGGTATAAGTTAGAACACGGTGTATTGGCAGTACATTTCGAGAAGCTAAGCCAAAATCGCTCAGTCAGAAATATGAGCTGGTCAGGACACAAAAGTCGGCCTTGGGAATCATATGTTCAGCTACACATGCTTCTATATACATTGTGGAGCATTGCCCGAGTAATGACAGTCCCTCGTACGAAAGCAACTATGTTTGAGCCGGACTACCAAAGGAAGGTAAGGATCCAACACCTGCATAAGTTATGCAAGTGAACCAAATGCCAGTACAACCATCAGCATGTTAGCAGGACCCACAAGCTTGGAACTACAATTTGGGCAGTGGATACCAAGATACTTATGAACTTGGTATATTGTTCCATTGAACCCTTGCTTGCTTTTCTTTGGAAACGGCACCACGCCTGTGTTCTGAGCTATTTTTCGGCCGTTCGGGGTGGATGTCGGCATTATATTTCTCTTTTCAACAACTGTCTTGTGTTCTGAGCTGTTTTTTCGGCCGTCTCAGGCAGCTGTTGAATTTCTTTTGGTAGCGGCGACTCTATGTTCTGAGCTGTTCTTCGGCCGTCTTAGGGAGCCGCTACATTCTTTTTGTCAACATGGTCTCATGCTCTGAGCTGCTTTCCAGCCGTCTTGAACCATGATTGAATTACTCCAGTAAAAGTCCGAGATCTGAGTTGTATAGACCGTTCTGGTGGCCACTGGTTTATTTGCCGATTTTATGCAAAAGGTTCGGAGGACCAATGCCTTACCACTATAGCTTGTGAGGTGAAAAGCTTGCTAGATAAGTGTGACTCCACTAGGTTGAGGACCAAGCATGCTTGCCGGAATTTGGCACCTGATAACACCCATGGTCATATAAAGAGTTGAGGATACGTGACCAAATTCCTGCGGCACAGGAAACAGAAAAGAGAACAACAAGGAAGAGCAAGACTGAAGATGTAGGCGTGACGATCACTACCAAAACCACATGATACAAATACCTAAGATGGGCTGATTTCGTATCAATACACCACCAAGTGGTCCGCTTGCTCTGTAATGAAGGATTTTATATCCGGCATTGCAAGGCTTGCGGATATCTCGACAGGATGGGCACTTGCAATGCTACCCATTAACTTTGGATCAAATGCCCACACTCCCCTGTCATGAGCAAGGTTATTCTGTCAGGACCACTGTTAGTCAAGGTATTGCTATAAGGTATTACTGCCTTGGACCTGACGAATAGCAGCCAAATCGTCAATACAGAATGAAGACAAAACAGTCAGCTCAGAGGATTCAGCCACCCTGCAAACAGTCAGACCCACCAGGAAAAACATTGTGATTCTCAGCATTGTAACTCGATGCAATAACCAGTTTGGTTGTGTCCATGAAGGAAAGTTGTCCATAATTCTTATTGGTACCAGACGGCAACATGATATGCTCATCAAACATCGCTCCCGGACTCATGGGAAGGTGACTTACTCCAGTCAGGAAAATATGCCAGATGAACCAGCAGACATGGTAATAATGAAGTCAACATAATGTTGAATATGTGAGGAAAGATCTGTCAGAATGTCGGTGCAGTAAATCAAACCACCCAGAGTAAGAAAGTCAGGCCATATGAAGTTCGTGAGAAAACATTATATCAAGAAAAAGGATACCCGAGTTGGAACCGGTTTTTTCTTAAAGGCAGAAAATTCATACTGATTTCCTGAGCAACCAAATCTCTAGGACGAGATTTATCCTAAGAGGGGTAGGTTTGTGACACCCTGGTTTTTCTCAGCTTTTCCTTGCAAATTTTTTATTTGGAATTGGGTTTGGTTTTGTCTCTGAATGGCTCTATGGACTTAAAACTTGGGAATATATTATTGATTTTCCTTCCCAAGTAACTCAGGCCCTAAAAAACTTCTCTCAAGTCATGTCATATCCATTCTTGCTCCATCTCAATTTTATTCCAACCTAATATTCCTTTTTCCATTAAAGGAATAACCCTTTGAGCTCTAGGTTGTGAAGCAACCTATATTTTTGTTCTTTCAAAAATTCCAAGAAAATTCTCATAAATCCTTTGCACCATGTGAACCTTGGATATGTGAAAATATTCAAGATTTACTCCTCATATCCAATCTTTGATTCTGGTCCCAATTTCAGTTTGTGAGGCAACTATATTTTATATTGCTTCAAAAATTCTAAAATTAATCCAGGACATTCTCCTACCCATATTACCAGTCTCCACAAATTTTGGGCTCATTTCATTTAGCCAATTTCTCTATAAAATTCCTCCAAATTTCTGTCCAGTGGGAAGTGTTGTGAAGGAAGTACCCTGTACACTAACCCAATTGGGCTGAAATTTTTATAGCATGATGGCATCCCCAAATCACCCACAAATACCAAGTTTCAACTCCAGGAACCCATCCCAGTGAGTGCAACATCCTCTGCAAGATTTTTGGATCAAAGAGGCAGTTGTGAAGCAACCATGCTCTACACTGTTCCATTTGGTCTGAATTTTTCCCAGCATATGCACCTTCCTACTACACTCTAACATGGCAAACTTTTACTCCCAAAGCCCTAGCCATTTTACCTCAACTTGCTGCCCAAGTTTCTATCCAGAAACATGCCTGGAACCTAGCCAGCTGTCACAGCCACCTCTTGCCAATCCAGAAGCATGGAGAGCTCAGTGGAAAGATGGACTATCGCACGGACATGACCGGGCAGGCCAGAGCGCGCCGCATGCGCCAGTGCAAGCGGTGACCACGCGTCTGGCCGAGCCAAAACTGTGCTCTGCACGTCGCCCGCGTCGGACACGCTCGCTCCGGTCACCTCTCGATGTCTCTCTTTGTCCTAGTATGCCGACGTCATCGCCGCCGTCCACCTAGCCAGCCCGGACCCTTCTACCCCCTCCGGCGAGGCTCGCCGCCGCACACGGCCAAGTGCGCGCATAGGCGGCACAGTGGCCGTACGGGGATGAGCTGGCTGGCAGCTTCCCGGCGAGCCGTCGCCTTGCGCTTAACTCCCCTGACCTCTCCCGTCGCTTCACCTCGCTCCGCAACGGCCACCTCACCGTACCCGCTCCGGCGATGTGTCCGCGGCGCCGAGTGGCTCGGCCACCCTCTGCCCACCTATAAAAGGCCCGCCCCCCAGCCTCGTCTCGCTGCACCCCTCCCCTACTCTCCCTCTCAATTGCCACCAGCAGCGCCAGGGCAGGCCGGAGAGCCCTTCTTCTCCAACTCTGGCGAAGAGCTCCGCCGTTCTGCTCCAGCTCGCCTCCGTCCACCCCAACTCCAACCAGGCCCACCAGGGAGTTCGTGGAGCTCCATGGGTCCTCCCCAACCTCTCCTCTGCCCAAGAGCTTGTCGGAGTCGCCGGATCGATCGACCACCGTAGATCACCGCCGCCTGAGACGAAGGGGGCGACCGCGTCCGGCCACCGTTCGAGGAGCCACGGGTACAGGAGTACTCACCATTGTCCGCTCGTTCCATCCCCGCCGTCGCCCCGCTCCGCCGTGGGCTCTACGCCGGCGAACATCGTCGGTGAGTCCCACCGCCCACTGTTCTCTATCTCTCTCTCTCTCTCTGTTTAAACCTGGCACCAGGGCCCCACCTGTCGGCGACTCCACGCGCGCCCAAGCCGGTACGTGAGTGGAAATGCCTGGCCGGTTTACGTCTTCGACGTGGCCGCTTCTGGGATTTTCCAGTTTTCTGTTTAATTCAAATAATTCCAGAAGTTTGACTGAACTTTGACCATCAATATCTTTTAAACCATAAGTCCAAATGAGTTCATTCGTTTTGCATTATTTTTTTGAGCTCCTCTAGTTGCTGTAAAAATTTGGGATTTTTCTCGGCTGTCTAGAACTTCTGGTCAAAAGGAAATGCTTTATGTGGTATTTGAAAATGCTTCCAAAAATATTTTTCAGATTGTTTTGCCTAGTTGGTGAAGACCAGGAGTACTCCCACACTCTGTTGGTGCAAGGCAAGCCACAACTCTCATTTGCATAATTGCATTGCAATATCATAGTTGAAATATTTATTTTAATGCCAAATATGAATTATTTATGAATGTATTGATTCATGCAATATTTTGAAGATTTTGGGATAAGTTACTGTCATGATGATGATGGGATTATAGATTAGTAGTGGATTTCCAGATTTATGTCGTAATACTGTCGGACTGTGAGATTACCGTCTATGATTATTTTGTGATACTTCCAGAACTGCATATATGGGATCGGTAGTAAAAGTTGATCATAATGCTCATTGGATTTCCAGTTGGTCATTGTAGTAACTTGGATCAATTGTATAGCGGAGTGTCAGTGGTAACTATGATTACTCGGGGATAAATTCCTTCATCGTTGATCAAGTGCCACTGAACCGAACTTTCCAGTGCAGCCACACCTGCCGGAATGGGACGGCCTTGGCTTGGTCTAATAGCGTGCTCTTTTATCGATACCACCAAAGAGGGGAGGTTATGCGTGCGTGCTGCCCTGATCAGGTAGACGACGATAACCTTGTGAGCCTGGTTTAGTTATTCAGCTCAGGTCCCCGTTTGGGACAGTTTTGTTTGGCCACGACGGTGGCAGGTGTCAAGAGTGACACAGAGGTCACCCAGGGCATGACTCCGGGGGAGGATGATTGTCGGTGGTACGGTGGAGGAGTCACGGGTTAGGCAAGTTTCGTTGGAGCAGCACTGGTCCACCCGAAAGGGAAGTGTACCGAGGTACGGGCCCAGGAGCTTCATAGTGTGGGTAAAGTGCGCAACCTCTGCAGAGTGTAAGAATCTATTCAAATAGCCGAGTCCACGGTATTGGACACAGTTCGTACTAAGTCACACTGTCTGATCAACACTAATGAGGGAATGACGTGTTAATGATGGAAGAACTCGTCTCAGTACGGTTAGGTGACCGATTGTTGAGATCCGCTGGTAAATGTTGAGGATAATCTCGATTGTCGGAAGTTCTTGAGGTGACAATGAGTTGGTCACGAGAGTAAGTGGTTCAATCATGTGGTTCAGGGCAAAGTGGTTCTGTAGTGGTAACAAGCTTGATAGATGTAGCAATAGTATGTTATTATTTTCTTCCACCCTTTTTAGTAGCATTAAATATGATTTAATCATGATTGCCATGACATTGTTATGCCTTGATGCTCTTGATTGTTGCGAGCTTGCGAGTACATTCAAAGTACTCACATGGCGTGTCATGCCAGTTTGCAGGTGCCGCCATGTTTGCATAGTGGAGGTATTCGAGTCGCGAGCTAGGATGTCTCCCTAGCCAGAGTCCCTGCAGAGTGGAGTCCATTTTGACGCCGTAATTCTACTGCTGCTAGCATAGAATTGTCGTAGCAAGCGTAGCTTTGCCAAGGCAACCCTTTGAAATATCTCAAACCCTTGTACCCCAACTATTTGTAATAAAGAGCTGATTTGTTCTATGCCAAGCAGTGCCGTACTCCAGAAGACTTGATCTATGGGCTGGAATACGGGGTGCTCCAGTGACTCTGAGCCGGGGTGCCACATATCTCGCTCATCAGGTCGCTCTTCGACACACGCCTAGATCCCTCTACCATGCATTAATTGTAACCAAGCCTTTCATCTATCTTTTTTAAGCATACATTCATCTTTCTCTACACCCCTATGTACATCGGTCGATCGATCGATCTCCGGACCCACCCTAGTCCTATTTCAATCGATCTACAGCTAGATGGTACATGACAGACTAGCGTACACACAAACACCCCCACACTCTCCACCTCACATGATCATTTCTATCATAGACACACACCAAAACCTTGATTTGCATGACACACACTCGATCTCTGCACATCTATCGATCTCGTCAAGGTGTGTCGGGTCATGAACCGAAGGGGTTTGTCACTACTAAGATGGGGAGCGACACGTAGTGGACGGCTCACAAAACCGACCTTACTATTTTTCCAAGCAACTTACATAGTATAGTTACTACAGCCGGAACATGGTAAGTTGGACACCTAAATGCGAGCACGGAGTGGGCACACCTCAATTATTCCTTCAAACAGCCGGACACCTCAATCAGCACACCTCAAATACATACAAAGACAGGCAACACACATTGTCCGGCTACTTAATCAAGTGTTACGCTTCACGAGTTGAAAAGGAAAGGGCGGTACACTAATTATACTGGTACATATGCTAGTATGAATAACTATTGTACATGTGGGCTACTAGGCTGGATATAGGTGAGGTGCCAACTTCATACTATATGCTTTTGGTCTTATGCTCTACAAGTGTTACGGTTTACAAGTTCGAAATGAAAAGGCGGTGCACTGACAGCACCCTTGTCGCGTTCATGTTGCACTCCCAGACGGTCGGTCCGGCATGCTTCTGACCCAAGGGAACGCGGGTCGTCTTGCTTTGTCACTGACATGTGGGGTCGCATGTGAGCAAAGGGCATCTGCGATGTTGCCACGCCCGCAGCTGACTACCCTGGCCCACAAAAACCCTCGTCCCTCGCCCGCGTGCGTTCCCCCCCCAGCACCAGCTGCCCGCATTCATGCCGTCCGTCCGCATGCCGCCATTAAGCAGGCTCGCCACCCGAGGTACGAACTCCGGTGACTCATTAACGCACCCGGATGCTTGGCCTCACCGGTATGCACTACTTAAAGGTGGCAACACCCAGCTAAACTCCACACCAGAGCACATCCTCCTCCTTGGCACCACATCCACCATGACTGCGGGCGGGAATGCTCTGCGGGAGAGCTTGTCTTCGGAGATGAAGCTCGAGGTCGCCGCCCTTGCTCAACCCGCCGCTCGCAACGCAATGTCGGCGTAGCCGGATGCGGACGCGGCCGCACAAGCGCCGGCTGCGCCGGTGGCCGAGGACAAGAGCACCGCCAGCCGTGCGTTCTACGTGCCACCGTCCAACGTTCGGGGGCGCATATGGCACGTGAACAGCGACGGACCGTCCACGTCCATCATCGACCTCACGTCCACCGGCACCGCCAAGGTCACGGACTCCTCCAAGGATGAGTAGGGCATGGGAGGCGGCATGCATGGTGTCCCAAGTGGGCCAGTCCGTCTCCCGTGTTCTACTCTTCCTCGCCGGAGACCGCACCTTTACTTCACGGGTCTTGAACCCCGCCGCAGACGGCAGATGGAGGACGTGGTCACCGATGCAGAATACAAAGGAAAGTGGACGTACACCGTCGCCGTAGGATAGGTTTAGGGTCGTGTTTCTTTTCTTTTTTTGTCCTAATAGTTCGAAATGTAATCAAAATCTGCCGTGTTTGCATGAATCTTGTCCGGTTATATGAACTTTCACAATAAAAACATATGTTGTACGAAAATATATTGAATAATGATTCTAATCATATTTACTTCGTATTGTGGTTGTCATTGTTTTTGTATGTATAAACTTGGTCAAAGTTTAGAAAGTTTGACCCGAGACAAAGCTAATATGCGAAGTAAATAAATACAGAGGGTTTACATACACAATTTCTCTTAGGCCCTCCAAAAGTACGTCCACTACACATTCACGCATTTCACGTCTTTCTCTCGCTCTGTCTATCAAACCAACTAAGCCAAACTCCCAGCATATCGCGCGGGAAAAGACCCGCCCGCGCCGTTTTAGTTGGGATTTGTATCGATGGATCACGCCAAGCACCAAAACCAAGTGTTACGCTCTACAAGTTCAAAAGGAAAAGGCGGTACACTTACAACACGCTTGTCGCGGTCGCATTGCACCCCTCACACGGTCGGTCCTGCACACCGCTCACCCAAAGGGAATGCGCTTCGGCTTGCCTCTTCACTGACACATGGAATCGCAGTTGGAGAAACTAACCATTCGCCAAACTCCCCCGCCCACCGCACGAAAATTCCCCCCAAATCCCAAATTCAACTCCCCTTCGGCCAACTAGCCAATAATATTCCCCAAACCCCCCTCCCCCCCGCCCCCTCCGCTCCATTCACTCCGCCAAACTAGCCCTCCCCGCCGCGCCGATACGTCAGCGCTGCGGTTTTTTGAGGGGACGCACGGCGATCCTCTCGATCCCATAGTACGCTCTCATAAACTACCGTCCTCCAGCCGCGCCGCCACTGCTGGCGACGTTCTTGTGGAGACGCACGGCGGTCAGCTTCTCCCACGGTACGCGCATTCTAGACTGAGACCCCGTGCATGTCAGAGTAGCGCTAGATGTTAGCTGATAGACGCTGTTAATCTCACTGCTTGCCGAAATAGTTTACACTCAATATGCTCTGCTTAAAAAGCTACCTTGCCCTGTTCTGCACTCAATCTGCTTTGCTGAGATGGCATGCCACGCCTGATAAGTTGCTAAAATATCCTGCCATATTTTAGGACCATGTATGTATTGTGAAGTAGATTGCCATGGTCTAGTAGCCAATCTGTTAGGTGAAATAGCTCGACACCGTTTTACACTCAATCTTTGTTGCTGAGATGGCCTTCGATGGCTATGTGCTCGGCCTCATTGATTGCTGAAATAGCCTGCCATAATTTAGCACTCAATCTGTTTGCTGAATCAGCTTTACATATATTTTGTTACTTAAATCTGCTTGTCCAAATATCTTGTCATAGCTTTAGACATCGACCTAGGTATTTTTTCTGGA
Organism: Elymus sibiricus; assembly: GCA_039707655.1. NCBI lineage: Eukaryota > Viridiplantae > Streptophyta > Magnoliopsida > Poales > Poaceae > Elymus > Elymus sibiricus. Next base: position 365,891,800 of record CM077670.1, on the reverse strand, counting down.
CTTTATAATGAAACATATATGTTTTTCCTGTAATATCTAGTAGAAGAACTAATTTGTATGTCTGACAGATGGACATGACTTGGATAACTTCTGCTCGACGATTCTCCCCTGCATATGTTGAGGGGGTTCAAAACTTCATGAACTTTATCAGAGCTGAGTATAGTGGTCCGAAAGCAGATGTGCGCTGCCCGTGTAGCAGTTGTATGAATTCAGTTTCAAGACCCCAGTCAACTGTGCAAAATCATCTACACTTGTATGGGATGTCAGTCACATATACTAGGTGGGTTCATCATGGTGAAGCTGTGAACGTCAATGTCACTGACTATGTGGAAGTAGCAGATCACCATCTTGATTTGCCTGATGCTCAGGAGGAAGAGGAGGAGGTGGAGGTGGTGGTGGAGCCAGTGATTTTGACCAAGATTGAAACAATGCTACGAAATGCTTACGCATTTCGAGAACTTACACCTGTACAAGAAAAATGGTGGGCCCGCATGTTGGACCAATGCAACGTGGCAGTCACCGCAGGTTGTAAGCTATCAGTATTCTCAGCTATGGTCATCTTTCTTCAGGTGAAGACATCTCAGCGGATGACCAACAAATCATTCGATACGATGATGGCTGCTTTCTGCGATTCTTACCCAGCTGTGTCGGAGCTGCCACACACCTACAGTAAAATGAAGAATTTCCTCCGTGCGGTTGGAATTGGATATGATATGATCCATGTTTGCGAGAATAATTGTGTTCTGTTCTGGAAGGATTATGCCAACTTAAGTGAATGCCCAAAATGCAAATCATCAAGATGGAAAGATGGCGATGCTGAGAAGAGGATTCCTCATAAGGTTCTGAGACATTTTCCAATTATACCAAGATTGCAGAGGTTGTTTCGTGATCCTCAAACAAGAGAGGATGTACTGTGGCATTCTAGGAACCAGAAGCATAGAGATCGGAATGTAATGAGCCATCCATCTCATGGTAGTGACTGGACAAGCTTCAATCTGAAACACGAAGAGTTTGCTGCTGAGCTGAGAAACATTAGACTTGGCTTAGCTACAGATGGATTCAACCCATTTGGCCACCAGAGCGCGACATATAGCATGTGGCCAGTGCTTGTTATCCCTTACAACATGCCGCCAAATGTCTGCACCAAAGAATCAAACTACATCATGGCCTTGCTCATTCCAGGTCCAAAAAGTCCTGGAAAGGATTTTGATTTATTCATGGAGCCTGTTGTGGAGGAACTTCAAAAGCTATGTAGGGGTGTTCTCCCTCGAGACCTATATAGCAGCCCACCAGCTGATTTCATTCTGCGTGCTATTATAATTTGGTGCATCCATGATTATCCGGCTTTGGGCACTATGTCAGGGCGAACGACACATGGTTACAATGCATGTGTTCACTGTGACAAGAATCCGCTGTCATACCCAATACTTAGCAAGGTCTGTTACATTGGACATCGCCGTTTCCTTGGCAAGGACAATCTGCGTCTTAGAAAATACTGAAAACCTGTGTTCAATGCAAGTCATGAAAACTGTGATGCACCAGAGAGGCTCACCAGCGATGAGTTGCAGGAGGAATTAGAGAAGGTTAGACATATTACACCAGGAAACCATCCCGATAATGGTAGCTGGAAAAGGAAGCATGGCAAGGCAAAAGAGAGATTATTGTTTACCCGTAGTTCCACTTTGTGGGACTTGGAGTATTGGAAGGATTTGGATCTGAGGCATAATCTTGATGTGATGCACATCGAGAAAAATATATGTGACATCATTGTCGGGACAGCTCTTAATATTGAAGGCAAGACAAAAGATACCTTAAAATCTAGGATTGATTTGACACACCTGGCTATCAGATCTGATTTGCAGGTGAAAGACAACGGTGAATCATGGGATATGGCACCAGCTGTGTACATCTTGGACAAGCAAAAGAGAAAAGAATTCTGCAAGATCCTGTCATGTGTGAGATTCCCACATGGATTTGCTTCCAACCCTGAAAGGAGAATCAGTGCAGATGGAACCAAGGTACAAGGGTTGAAAACTCATGACTGCCACGTCCTACTTCAAAGGGTTTTACCTGTTCTCCTTAGAGGATTGGGCCGCCCTGACTTATACAGAGTAGTTGCAGAGTTGGGACAATTCTTCAGGGAACTCTGCAGTAGAAATATCAGGATAGATGCTGTGAATCGTCTTAAAGAGAGGATACCAACTATCCTATGCGACCTTGAGAAGATATATCCTCCAGCCTTCTTTGATGTGATGGTGCATTTGGCTGTTCATCTACCTGATGAGGCACTACTTAGAGGTCCAGTACAGTATGGATGGATGTACCCTATTGAAAGGTGGCTAGGCACTTTCAAGGGCTATGTAAGGAACAGAGCTAGACCTGAGGGTTCCATTGCAGAGGCCTACATTGCTACAGAAGCGTTGACATTCTGCTCAAGATACATTGAAACAGCTTATCAGCCTAGCAAAAAGGTGGGCGAAAAAAATCTTGAGCTCAATGTTTTCGATCCTGCTGTTCGAGTAACAGGGAAGAGTCGACAAGATGACAAACCTAAAGATTTGGACAAAATGGTTTGGTATGTATTGAATAACTGTCCTGAGATTCTACCTTATATCGAGTAAGTGCTAAGTACTATAGCTTATACATCGTAATCTACTAAACTTGCAGCACATTCTTATATATTTATATGTTTGACGCGATCACTATGTTCTGCAGCGTGTATGAAGAGGAGTTACTGGTGATGGAAATATGCCCTAGAGGCAATAATAAAGTTGTTATTATTTTATATTTCCTTGTTCATGATAAAGGTTTATTATTCATGCTAGAATTGTATTGACCGGAAACTTAAATACATGTGTGAATACATAAACAAATACCGTGTCCCTAGTGAGCCTCTACTAGACTAGCTCATTGATCAAAGATGGTTAAGATTTCCTAACCATAGACATGAGTTGTCATTTGATAACGGGATCACATCATTAGGAGAATGATGTGATGGACAAGACCCATCCGTTAGCTTAGCATATGATCGTTCTGTTTATTGCTACTGCTTTCTTGAATGTCAAATACATGTTCCTCAGACCATGAGATCATCCAACTCCCGGATACCGGAGGAATACCTTGTGTGCTATCAAACGTCACAACGTAACTGGGTGATCATAAAGATGCTCTACAGGTATCTCCGAAGGTGTCCGTTGAGTTGGCATGGATCGAGACTGGGATTTGTCACTCCGTGTTTCGGAGAGGTATCTCTGGGCCCTCTCGGTAATGCACATCATAAGAAGCTTGCAAGCAAAGTGACTAAGGAGTTATTTACAGGATGATGTATTACGGAACGAGTAAAGAGACTTGCCGGTAACGAGATTGAACTAGGTATGGAGATACCGACGATCGAATCTCGGGCAAGTAACATACCGACGGACAAAGGGAATTACGTATGTTGTCATTGCGGTTCGACCGATAAGATCTTCGTGGAATATGTAGGAACCAATATGAACATCCAGGTTCCGCTATTGGTTATTGAACGAAGAGGCATCTCAGTCATGTCTACATCATTCCCGAACCCGTAGGGTCCGCACGCTTAACGTTCGTTGACGGTATAGTGTTATATGAGTTATGTGAATTGGTAACCGAATGTTGTTCGGAGTCCCGATGAGATCCCGGACGTCACGAGGAGTCTCGGAATGGTCGAGAGGTAAAGATTTATATATGGGAAGTCATATTTTGGGTTCCGGAAAAAGGTGTAGTTTTTTCGGTATTGTACCGGGAAGCTTCCAGAAGGTTCCGGAGGGGTCCGGAAGTCCACAAGTGGGTCCACCACGTCCCAAGGGCTGGCATGGGCTAAGGGGAGGCGCCCTGGCCTTATTGGGCCAGGCGCACCAAGTCCTCAAGTCCACGTGTGTACTATTCATGTGGTACTGTTCACGTGGCACTATTCCTTCTACTCCAAGCCCCTACACATATATAAATAGAGGAGAGGGGGCATCCCAAACAAGCCACAACATTGTCTTAGCAGTGTGCGGCCCCCCCTCCACAGTTTCGTCCCTCGGTCATATTTTCGCAGTGCTTGGGCGAAGCCCTGCGGAGATAGCATCACCATTACCGTCACCACGCCGTCATGCTGCCGGAACTCATCCACTACCTCGCCGTCTTACTGGATCAAGAAGTCGAGGACGTCACCGAGCTGAACGTGTGCTGAACGCGGAGGTGCCGTACGTTCGGTGCTCGGTCGGTTGGATCGTGAAGTTGTTCGACGACATCAACCGCGTTGTTCTAACGCTTCCGCTTACGGTCTACGAGGGTACGTAGACACACCCCCGTCTTGTAGCTATGCATCTCCATGGATAGATCTTGCGTGTGCGTAGAATTTTTTTTGTTTTCCATGCAACGTTCCCCAACAGTGGCATCATGAGCCAGGTCTATGCGTAGATGATATGCACGAGTGGAACACAAAGAGTTGTGGGCGGTGATCGTCATACTGCTTACCACCAACGTCTTATTTTGATTCGGCGGTATTGTAAGATGAAGCGGCCCGGACCAACCTTACATGTCCACGTACATGAGACCGGTTCCACCGACAGACATGCAACTTGTTTTGCATAAAGGTGGCTGGCGGGTGTCTGTTTCTCCTACTTTAGTTGAATCGAATTTGAATGCGGCCGGTCCTTGTTGAAGGTTAAAACAGCAAACTTGATAAATCACCATTGTGGTTTTGTGCCGTAGGTAAGAACGGTTCTTGCTAGAAGCCCGTAGCAGCCACGTAAAACTTGCAACAATAAAGTAGAGGACGTCTAACTTGTTTTTGCAGGGTATGCTGTGATGTGATATGGTCAAGACATGATGTGATATACGTTATTGTATGAGATGATCATGTTTTGTAATTTATCGGCAACCGGCAGGAGCCTTATGGTTGTCTCTTTATTGTATGAAATGCAAGCGCCATGTATTTGCTTTACTTTATCGCTATGCGTTAGCAATAGTTGCAGAAGCAATAGTTGGCGAGACGACCACGACGCAACGATGGAGATCAAGGTGTCGAGCCGGTGACGATGGAGATCATGACGATGCTTTGGAGATGGAGATCAAAAGCACACGATGATGATGGCCATATCATGTCACATATTTTGATTGCATGTGATGTTTATCCTTTATGCATCTTATTTTGCTTAGAACGACGGTAGCATTATAAGATGATCCCTTCACTAAATTTCAAGATAAAAGTGTTCTCCCCGAGTATGCACCGTTGCTAAAGTTCGTCGTTTCGAAGCACCTCGTGATGATCGGGTGTGATAGATTCTACGTTCACATACAACGGGTGTAAGCCAGTTTTACACAAGCAGAATACTTAGGTTATACTTGACGAGCCTAGCATGTACAAACATGGTCTCGGAACACTGGAGACCGAAAGGTTGAACATGAGTCATATAGTAGATATGATCAACATGGACATGTTCACCATTGATGACTATCCCATCTCACGTGATGATCGGACATGGGCTAGTTGATTTGGATCATGTATCACTTAGTTAACTTGAGGGATGTTAATTTAAGTGGGAGTTCATTAGTAATTTGATTAATTGAACTTAATTTATCATGAACTTAGTCCTGATAGTCTTTGCAAATTATGTTGTAGATCAATAGCTCGCGTTGTAGCTCCCCTGTTTTTGATACGTTCCTAGAGAAAGCTTAGTTGATAGATGATGGTAGCAATTACACGGACTGGGTCCGTAACTTGAGGATTATCCTCATTGCTGCACAGAAGGATTATGTCCTTGATGCACCGCTAGGTGATGGACCTGCTGCAGGAGCTGCTGCAGACGTTGTGAACGCCTGGCAGGCTCGATCTGATGACTACTCGATAGTTCAGTGTGCCATGCTCTACGGCTTAGAACCGGGACTACAAAAGCGTTTTGAACGCCACGGAGCATATGAGATGTTCCAAGAGCTGAAATTGATATTTCAAGCTAATGCCCGGGTTGAGAGATATGAAGTCTCCAACAAGTTCTTTAGCTGTAAGATGGAGGAGAACAATTCTGTCAGTGAACACATACTCAGAATGTCTGGGTACCACAACCACTTGACTCATCTGGGAATTGATCTTCCGGTTGAGAGTGTTATTGACAGAGTTCTTCAGTCACTGCCACCAAGCTATAAAGGTTTCGTGATGAAGTATAATATGCAAGGGATGGAGAAGACAATTCCCGAGCTCTTCGCGATGCTGAAATCGGCGGAGGTAGAAATCAAGAAGGAGCATCAAGTGTTGATGGTTAACAAGACCACTAGTTTCAAGAAAAAGGGCAAGGGAAAGAAGGGGAACTTCAAGAAGAACGGCAAGCAAGCTGCCGCTCCCACGAAGAAACCCAAAGTTGGACCCAAGCTTGAAACTGAGTGCTTCTACTGCAAAGGAACTGGTCACTGGAAGAGGAACTGCCCCAAGTATTTGGCGGATAAGAAGGATGGCAAAGTGAACAAAGGTATATTTGATATACATGTTATTGATATGTACCTCACTAGTGCTTGTAGCAGCGTCTGGGTATTTGATACTGATTCAGTTGCTAATATTAGTAACTTGAAGCAGGAGCTGTAGAGTGACGGAGACTAGCTGAGGGCGAGGTGACGATATGTGTTGGAAGTGTCTCCAAGATTGATATGATCAATATCGACACGCTCGTAATACCTTCGGGATTAGTATTAAACCTAAATAATGGTTATTTGGTGCTTGCGTTGAGCATAAAACATTATATCTGGATATTGTTTATTGCAAGACGGTTATTCATTTAAGTCAGAGAATAATGGTTATTCTGTTTATATGAATAATATCCCTCGTGATCATGCACCCTTGTGAATGGTTTATTCTTGTTGAATCTCGATCGTAGTGATACACATATTCATAATATTGATGCCAAAAGATGCAAAGTTGATAATGATAGTGCAACATACTTGTGGCACTGCTGTTTAGGTCATATTGGTGTAAAGCGCATGAAGAAACTCCATGCTGATGGACTTTTGGAATCTCTTGATTATGAATCATTTGATACTTGCGAACCATGCCTCATGGGCAAGATGACTAAAACTCCGTTCTCCGGAACAATGGAGCGAGCTACTGATTTGTTGGAAATAATACATACCGATGTATGCGGTCCGATGAATGTTGAAGCACGCGGCGGGTATCGTTATTTTCTAACCTTCACAGATGATTTGAGTAGGTATGGGTATATCTACTTGATGAAACACAAGTCTGAAACATTTGAAAAGTTCAAAGAATTTCAGAGTGAAGTAGAGAATCATCGTAACAAGAAAATAAAGTTTCTACGATCCGATCGCGGAGGCGAATATTTGAGTTACGAGTTTGGCCTTCATTTAAGAAAATGTGGAATTGTTTCACAACTCACGCCACCTGGAACACCACAGCGTAATGGTGTGTCTGAATGTCGTAACCGTACTTTATTGGATATGGTGCGTTCTATGATGTCTCTTACCGATTTGCCACTATCGTTTTGGGGTTATGCATTAGAGACAGCTGCATTCACGTTAAATAGGGCACCGTCTAAATCCGTTGAGACGACACCGTATGAACTGTGGTTTGGCAAGAAACCTAAGCTGTTGTTTTTTAAAGTTTGGAGATGCGATGCTTATGTGAAAAAGCTTCAACCTGATAAGCTCGAACCCAAAGCGAAGAAGTGCGTCTTCATAGGATACCCTAAAGAAACAATTGGGTACACCTTCTACCACAGATCCGAAGGCAAGGTCTTTGTTGCCAAGAATGGGTCCTTTCTAGAGAAGGAGTTTCTCTCAAAAGAAGTGAGTGGGAGGAAAGTAGAACTTGATGAGGTAATTGTACCTTCTCTCGAATTGGAAAGTAGCTCATCAGAGAAAACCATTCCCGTGATGCCTACACCAATAAGAGAGGAAGATAATGGTGAAGATCATGAAACTTCAGATCAAGTTACTACTGAACCTCGTAGGTCGACCAGAGTACGTTCGCACCAGAGTGGTACGGTAATCCTATTCTGGAAGTCATGTTGTTAGACAACGGCGAACCTACGAACTATGAAGAAGCTATGATGAGCCCAGATTCCGACAAATGGCTTGAGGCCATGAAATCTGAGATAGGATCCATGTATGAGAACAAAGTATGGACTTTGGTGGACTTGCCCGATGATCGGCAAGCCATTGAGAATAAATGGATTTTTAAGAGGAAGACAAACGCTGATGGTAATATCACTGTCTACAAAGCTCGACTTGTCGCGAAAGGTTTTCGACAAGTTCAAGGGGTTGACTACGATGAGACTTTCTCACCCGTAGCGATGCTTAAGTCTGTCCGAATCATGTTAGCAATTGCCGCATTTTATGATCTGGCAAATGGATGTCAAAACTGCATTCCTTAATGGTTTTCTCAAAGAAGAGTTGTATATGATGCAGCCAGAAAGTTTTGTCGATCCTAAGGGTGCTAACAAAGTGTGCAAGCTCCATCGATCCATCTATGGACTGGTGCAAGCATCTCGGAGTTGGAATATACGCTTTGATGAGGTGATCAAAGCATATGGTTTTGTACAGACTTACGGTGAAGCCTGTATTTACAAGAAAGTGAGTGGGAGCTCTGTAGCATTTCTAATATTATATGTGGATGACATATTGTTGATTGGAAATGATATAGAATTTCTGGATGGCATAAAAGGATACTTGAATGAAAGACCTCGGTGAAGCTGCTTATATATTGGGCATCAAGATCTATAGAGATAGATCAAGACGCTTGATAAGACTTTCAATGAGTACATACCTTGACAAGATTTTGAAGGAGTTCAAAATGGATCAGTCAAAGAAGGAGTTCTTGCCTGTATTGTAAGGTGTAAAGTTGAGTAAGACTCAAAGCTCGACCACGGCAGAAGATAGAGAGAGAATGAAAGTCATTCCCTATGCCTCAGCCATAGGTTCTATAATGTATGCCATGCTGTGTACCACACCTAATGTGTGCCTTGCCACGTGTCTGTCAAAGGGGGTACAAGAGTGATCCAGGAGTGGATCACTGGACAGCGGTCAAAATTATCCTTAGTAACTAAAGGACTAAGGAAATGTTTCTCGATTATGGAGGTGATAAAGAGTTCGTCGTAAAGGGTTACGTCGATGCAAGCTTTGACACCAATCTGGATATCTCTGAGTAGCAAACCGGATACGTATAATGGAGCAGTCATTTGGAATAGCTCCAAGTGAAGCGTGATAGCAGCATCTACAGTATGACATAAGGATTTGCAAAGCACACATGGGTCTGAATATTGCAGACCCATTGACTAAAATTCTCTCTCACGAGCAAAACATGATCACACCTTAGAACTCTTTGAGTGTTAATCACATGGTGATGTGAACTAGATTATTGACTCTAGTGAACTCTTGGGTGTTAATCACATGGCGATGTGAACTAGGTTATTGACTCTAGTGCAAGTGGGAGACTGATGGAAATATGCCCTAGAGGCAATAATAAAGTTGTTATTATTTTATATTTCTTTGTTCATGATAAAGGTTTATTATTCATGCTAGAATTGTATTGACCGGAAACTTAAATACATGTGTGAATACATAAACAAATATCGTGTCCCTAGTGAGCCTCTACTAGACTAGCTCGTTGATCAAATATCGTGTCCTAACCATAGACATGAGTTGTCATTTGATAACGGGATCACATCATTAGGAGAATGATGTGATGGACAAGACCCATCCGTTAGCTTAGCATATGATTGTTCTGTTTATTGCTACTGCTTTCTTGAATGTCAAATACATGTTCCTCAGACCATGAGATCATGCAACTCCCGGATACCGGAGGAATACCTTGTGTGCTATCAAACGTCACAACGTAACTGGGTGATCATAAAGATGCTCTACAGGTATCTCCGAAGGTGTCTGTTGAGTTGGCATGGATCGAGACTGGGATTTGTCACTCCGTGTTTCGGAGAGGTATCTCTGGGCCCTCTAGGTAATGCACATCATAAGAAGCTTGCAAGCAAAGTGACTAAGGAGTTAGTTACGGGATGATGTATTACGGAACGAGTAAAGAGACTTGCCGGTAACGAGATTGAACTAGGTATGGAGATACCGACGATCGAATCTCGGGCAAGTAACATACCGACAGACAAAGGGAATTACGTATGTTGTCATTGCGGTTCGAACGATAAGATCTTCGTGGAATATGTAGGAACCAATATGAACATCCAGGTTCCGCTACTGGTTATTGACCGGAGAGGCGTCTCAGTCATGTCTACATCATTCCCGAACCCGTAGGGTCCGCACGCTTAACGTTCGTTGACGATATAGTGTTATATGAGTTATGTGAATTGGTAACCGAATGTTGTTCGGAGTCCCGGATGAGATCCCGGGTGTCACGAGGAGTCTTGGAATGGTCGACAGGTAAAGATTTATATATGGGAAGTCATATTTTGGGTTCCGGAAAAAGGTGCAGTTTTTTCGGTATTGTACCGGGAAGCTTCCAGAAGGTTTCGGAGGATTCCGGAGGGGTCCGGAAGTCCACAAGTGGGTCCACCACATCCCAAGGGCTGGCATGGGCTAAGGGGAGGCGCCCTGGCCTTATTGGGCCAGGCGCACCAAGTCCTCAAAAGCCCACGCAGCTAGGGAAGGAAAAAAGGAGAGTCCTAGTAGGAATAGGATTGGACTTTGGAGTCCAAGTCCACGTGTGTACTATTCAGGTGGTACTGTTCACGTGATACTGTTCATGTGGCACTATTCCTTCTACTCCAAGCCCCTACACATATATAAATAGAGGAGAGGGGGCGCCCCAAACAAGCCACAACATTGTCTTAGCCATGTGCGGCGCCCCCCTCCACAGTTCCGTCCCTCGGTCATATTTTCGCAGTGCTTTGGCGAAGCCCTGCAGAGATAGCATCACCATCACCGTCACCACGCCGTCGTGCTGCCGGAACTCATCCACTACCTCGCCGTCTTGCTGGATCAAGAAGTCGAGGACGTCACCGAGCTGAACGTGTGCTGAACGCGGAGGTGCCGTACGTTGGGTGCTCGGTCGGTTGGATCGTGAAGTTGTTCGACAACATCAACCGCATTGTTCTAACGCTTCCGCTTACGGTCTACGAGGGTACGTAGACACACTCCCCCTCTCGTAGCTATGCATCTCCATGGATAGATCTTGCGTGTGCGTAGATTTTTTTTTGTTTTCCATGCAACGTTCCCCAACAACTGGCGCAAAATCCAAGAAACATTGACAAACGGGTTAGGGAAGGATTTGCGAAATGGTTGAAGAGCCGTGTAAGCTTTTGAATTGCACTGTCAGCTTTTTTAATATATAGAGTACATAAGATGATCAGCTTGTCTATTTTCTAACCATAGGTTAAGGAGATGCGGGAGGAGGGGCAGGCAGTTAGTGATACCCTTTACGCACTAGCAATGGGTCCTGATACTCGGGTAAGACATTATGCATCTTGCGTTGTTGGAGATGTGCGCTACAACACCCTTGCACGCAACGAAGGCAGGAAGACACAAAACAGTGCCGTCATGAGCACGGATACACACAAGAAAGTAACAACTTAAATGTATGCTAACATAAAAGACATTGTTCAGTTGTAGTATATCTCCAGTTTCGAGGTTCATCAGTGCGTGGTTCTGTTTTGCCGTCGTTGGTATAACCAGTTTACCAGAATCTCAAAACCCAAAGCTGATGATTATTTCAAATCCATCAATGTCAAGGTGGCGTACCGCATCGACGAGCCTTATATTTTGGCAAATCAGGCAACACAAATATTTTTCTTGGAAGACACATATGCATGTAGCCAAGACTGGAGAATATTGCAAAAGTTTGAGCAGAGGAATTCGTTTAATGAAGTTGCACAACAAGATGGTGCTTACACTGCTGCTGATGTAGAGGATTCCATAGATGTTTATGATATATTTGCGGACCATCACATCAATAAGGCTGGAGAAAAGATTGCCTGTCACGCTGTGGAAGTAGATGAGTTGATAAATAAGAAGCCAACGTTCGAGGAGATTGATGCTGAAGAAGAAGATGACACTGGGGGGAATTACGATTCAGACTGACACACATGGTGAAGATGTTGACACTGCTGCTGCGGATGATGATTAGATTGCTTTTGTCGTATTTGCCTATGAGAAGATGACTTATTATCTACTATGTTAAATTGTGTTTGCTATGACAACTGAAACCTGATGAAGTAGTTGTTCAGTGAGAACATCACTTATTATGTATGTTGATTTGTGTTTGGTGATTGTATGACGACTGAAACATGATGACATTGTTGTTTAGTAGTACTCATATTTTGCTGTGAAACTTGTATTTGATGATTGTACAACCGCAAATGTAGTTAATGGCAGTTTGCTGTTGGACTGCAATTTGCTGAACATCTTGCAATGGGAACATAGCTGACCCGACAGGTCCTCTGCTTATTTATTTCTTTATTAGCAAAAGGGGATGCCCCCCGATTCCCGTTAATATAGAAATCATTAGATGTTCACAACACTAGACGCCCAGCCAGCTAAATAGGTTTCATTCATTACTAGTTTCAGCAAAGTGCTCATGTCAGAGCCACTGAATACATCACGAGTGCTACATACACTGCAAATAAAGAGACAATCATCCTACAGAGCACAACGATCTTGCCCATTATCTTCACAAGCTCTTTCATCTCCTCATTGCTGCCAAGGCTGTTCACCAGCTATTGCTTGGCCATGATCTGATGAACTGCATCGTCTTTAACCTTCTGCTCTGCATCTTCCTCTTCTGCCGTTCCTTCAGTTACTTGTCCAACACCCCAGCCTGCTGGTATTGGGATTCGTCGGCTAACCAAATAATCCGCGTAGTTCCATTCCCCCACATCTGCAACTTCCCAGAAATACAAATCACAAGAATCCTCCCTTTTCTGCTCGAATCAAATTCGAAGATCATCAACCAAACTCTTAAAAAATAAAATTCAGCAACTGAAAGCAAGCGAACAACTTGACCATATTACCCCATGATTTGGGCATTTGTAGAAGACTCGGCCAGGGTTGAGGGTTGTAGTTGAGATGCGACGGATGACTCTGCGTGATTTACAGCAGTGGCACCACACCAACGACAGCGGGGTGCGATGAGCAACCGGCTACGGTGAGTGTGCCGGCGGGAGTGTGATGAGACCCACAGGCGGTGGTACGGGTGGCGACTTCGCACACATCTGGTTGTTGGCTCGATTCCCTGCTGAAGAGCAGGTGGACGAGCCAGCGGACATGCTTGCTGCGGCCGGAGCTTCTGAAGCTAGGCAAAGTAACTAGAGAAGAGGAGAAGCGAACGTTGGATATGTCAGTTTCATTACTTGCAGAGTAGTATAACACTATATATAGTCTAGGTTTGGATTCGAACCAGTTACAGCAGCACGTCTCTCTTTTTTCTAACAGTCAGGAACGTCTCTTTACTGCCGGACTAGCTTGTTCTGTACGCCTTCTCAAGTCTTTGATTTTCGGGAATGTTATCTGGCGAACGTTCCCTGGGAGGAGGATGGCAAACAAACGCATTTTCCTGGCACTTTTAGTTGCGACGCAAGATCAAACGGTGGTAGTTTCAGAAATGTTATCTGGCGAACGAGCCCAGTTTTTCTTTTCTTGCGAAAAACATATGCAACGTGGTGTCGGCTTAGTCAACAAATGATTCTGCCAACGTTGACCGTTGGATTGACATCCAACGTCTGTCGTGTTTCTTCAGTCTCTTCTTCCTCCAGCCGCCAAAACCAAACCAGAGCCGGCAGGACCGCCTACTCCCGGCTCCCACGGCTGGCTGCGCTGCCGTGCACGCATCGCCGCCCCATCGCTCCCTAAAACTCTGGCAGGCCATCCATCTACCCCACACACCTCCTGTTATTCTCCAGCGAAGTCAGCTCCACCCCGCACTCGAACCAGTCAACCCTTGTACTCCCCTCCGCCTGCGACTACACTGCCGCATCTTCCACGGCTCCTGTTCGTTCCTGTCCGAGGCCTCGCCGTCGTCCTCCGCCTTGGTTCGCTCGCCGCGGCGCCGCCGTCTGGCGTTGTCAACATGGTCAACAACCGAGAGGAATCAGGACATGACTGTATGTGGAGAGGATGACAGTAGGGACCCACGAGGGTCATTGCAGTACGCAAGCAAGTGCCTCCTTATTACAAGCCAAAAAAATGCTTCCTCCTAATGGTTTGACATCTGGGTCCCACGACATTGTCAACGTATTCAATAAGCGAGAGAATTGCCTAACGAGCAGCTGACACCAGGGACCCAGCAGCTCGCGCAGTTGTTTTTTTGTTTTTGAGACGGAGCAGGGTATCAACTGGGCTGTGCGGGGCTATAGCCCGTCTAGCCCAGGCTTTTATTTTCTGTTTACCACATGACCAGCCCAGTTGTTTTTTTCTCTTTCTGAAAATGGCTAGCCCAGTTCTATTTTTTTTGAAGAATACCCAACCGAGGCCTACTTGTTTTTCTCAGCACTGTTGGCCTGCAAATCTTTCAAGACGAGGAGGGATGTATTCGGGGTTTATCCAGAAAATGGGCTATAAGTAGTAAGAAATGGGCTGTAAATTTTAAGAATGACACAGCAAACCAGCAATAGCCACTCAAAAAAAAAAATGCAAACCGGCAATTAGTTTCAAATTACGGTTTTCTGGGATTTCGAGATTTTAAATTTCATTGATTTTTCTGCGGGGAAAATTTCGTTGGATTTAAATTAATATAAATTACTTTTTCAAATTAGTTTGAATCTGACTCCAAATTTTGGGATTAAAAACAGTTCGGACCCCACCGTAATATGCAAAATTTCGTTGAATTTTTTAACCGTGGCCAGAATATGGGCTGTAATGCTAACAATAAGAATATGGGCTTAAAAAAATCCTTAAGAATTAGCAAATGGGCTGTAAATTATCTATCTTCTATCTATCTATCTATCTATCTATCTATTATATACTAAAAGTAATATACAGTTCTATAATAAAGACGCCACGTTGATCCACATAGGCTAAGAATATATACTCTGTTGATCTTAATTTTAACGGTTGAGATTAAACATAAAAGATGTTACGTATGACAATAAACGTGTACAGATGAGTTTCCGACACGTAATTAAAAAAGGATTATTGACCCACGCAGTACTTTCCCACGACCACATGCAAAATTGTAGCCTACAGCCATACGTTTTGAAAAATAAGGCAACCAATCAATGACGCAGCAGTCCAGTTCGTATTAAAAAAGGCACCCAATCAACACTATCAAAAAAATATGGCAACTTCCCTAAAAAAAAGGCATCTAATTAATGAACTCCGGCAGGAGTCCATTTCGTGCACGTCTGAAAATAGAGAGAAGTAGTACGATCCCCAAAAAATCCGGACAAAACCTGATTAGACCGAAACAGATAATTTCACAACTTATTTTGGCTATCAAATCTGGAAACACCCAGTATTTGTACATCAAAGAAGAACGTAGGAGATCAATAAAAAACTGCAGTGCATATTTCCATTGGGTTCGGAAGGTTCTTTACCAAGGTCACATTGAAGACCCCATGCGGATTGGAATAGGAAACGTTTACCCTATTATTAAGAAAAAAAATCATTGGAAGCAAAGGTAAAAAGGTATCCATGACACGTGAAATAATTCATGATTTACTCCATTCCAAAAAGAAAAAATTGTAAGCTAGCAATTCCATCTGTTGGAAGCTAATAATTCTATTTGCATGTATATCAAAAGATTGGGAAAAATATTAAGTACATGTTTAATAAGATTTGTGCATTTGAGGCAATAGTTCAACACCAATTCCATCTGTATGAAGGCTTTGATGCCTGCAAAAAGAAAACCAAAAAAGACACTGAACGTTGGATGAAAAAAAATTGTGGCGGGAGTAGTAACAAGGCGAAAACTACTACTCGAAAAGATAAGTTAATATAGTACAAATTAAGTTTGCATATTGAGGTTCATTTTGTGGTTTCAAATTGTGTATATAGAAAATTAGCACAGCGGGCCATAAAAACACTAAAATAGGAAAAGGTGATTTGAATAAACGAGATTATCCTAATCCTCCACAACGCTAGATGCATCTTAACCTAAACTGAAATAGAGAACAACAAAATTATACTAGAGGGAGAAATCGGATCGAGGTTTGCAGAACAAAATCAAACAAAACAGTTGGTCACAGAAATTCACATGTGAATTTATTAAGTGGAATATTTATCCTAAAGTTGAAACTCGAAATACATGAAAAAAAACTAAAATTGTTTTTGCTGATTAATATATTGGTACCATAGAAAGCAAGTCTGATCTCAAGAAGAAAAACAAGAGACAAGTGGAGGCATATGCGCAAATCTATGGTGACAGGCGGAACGTTGTTATAAAACACGAGATCTGGTAGATTGAGGAATAATAGTAAATTGAACAATGTAAACAATATTTCCCATTTTAAAAAATATGGAGAAAAGCATAGGTACAAAAAAATCTTGGAATAGTTAGATTATTAAGAATCGAACATAGGTCCAAATGCAAGCTTGATGGGATTATTTAAACGAATGTCTCATCTAATTTTATCGACACAAACATACTTGAAAAAAAAATATCTTTTCAATGATGTACCAATACTAATATTGTATCATATAAAATCAATTATTGGTAGTTTCTACATGAATTAAGTAGCAAAGAAGCGATGCCAAATATGGTTTGTGCATGTTGTAGTTGCACAATGTTTACATAATGAAATGTGCACCTCCAAATGGCGTGGTGACATTCGAAACAAATATCTTAGAAAAGTTATCAAATCTAACATCGTAGTAACACAGAATTACAAAGAAAAACAGGAACCAAATCTAGCAGCGCAATTGCGCGGGCCACCCTGCTAGTTATCTACTAAAAGCAAAATACGAGTCAATAATAGAGAATTAGCTAGAAAATCCCACGTTAATCAGAAACATCCGACCATTAATTATAATAGCTAGGCGTTCACAACCAACGGATCGTTAAAATAATCTTTTGATATTATAGTTCAAAAAAATTACCCACCAATGCCATTGATTAGTTTTCATCATATATCCCTTCCATCTATCGAACTACCAAATTCATATATCCCTTCCATCTATCTAACTACCAAATTCCCACATGTACCGTCATCCTCTCTAACCCTAATCATCCTCTAACATATCTCACGTTTGGTTCACAAGGCCGCTGCCCTCCTGCACATGTCAACGCCTCCAACATCGTCGGCATGTTGCGTCCATCCGGCCATCTCCGCCGTTATTGGAGTAGGTCTGGAATAGAGACGAGTACTTCTTCCGTGGTGTATGATGCGAACTTTCCTAGGCTGTGTGTCACATACGCCAGTAGAAGTCCGCCGAGACGCACAAGTGCATGATCAAGCTAGCTTTGAAAGCAGCCTGATCGATCGATTCTGGATGGGTAGAGCATGCACGTATGGTTTTTTCCTGCTGCTCCTTCGGCTTCGTGTGATCGTGTCCGGACGTATCATGCATGTTACTATACGGCCGCCATATTCAGATTCATTAGCGTGTCGTGATATACGCTGGTGACGTTGCCGGCCGTGTACGTATTTGCATCGGCAGGTTGACTCTCCTCCCATACATGCACATCACCGCCGGGTTCCAATCTTTCCTCATGCACTCATCATGCAGCTTGCAGCCGTACGTACAGGATGGATCGATTCATGTAAGTCCCACTTCATGCACATGGTCGGACAAATAGAGGCAGCTAATGGCACGTGATAGGTGTATTTCTTCTAGCTACTCTATATATTTCTTTGAATTAAAGAACAACAGTTTCTACTCTCTTGCGGACTAGCACTTTGTCATCATTAGAATGTAGAACAAGAGTGGCTCTATCAAAATATATATGCAAGAAAAGGAGCAAATTGATCTGTTGTCAAGTCTATAATTTGTAGTACATAAATATAAATTGTGTTTAAATAGAACATTTGTTAAAAAATGAGTTCTGGGAAAATTTGCAAAAAATGTCCTACAGAAAAAATTACGAATTACAAAAAAAATTAGGGAAAACGTAGTACTTTTTTTTTTTGGGAGTACATACTAACCAGTAGTAATTCACTATACGTATATTCAACTGAGTATATACTTTCTACCAAAAAATCTAAAGGCAATCATATTACCAGTTACCAAATTACTAATTATAATACTATTGTGAAGAACTCTTCGTCGAGACATAAAATTGATGAAAAAAACATTGTTTACTCTTTACTGAAACATTCCTATCATGCATGGACAAATTCCATACTAATGCAAGAAGCTAAAACTCTAATGGCAGAGAAAAAGCATGATTAAATTGCTATGCTTATGCGAGAAACAAGTGATTGTTTGCATCAACAAAAATGCAAACAAATTTATGCTAGCAAGGATATGATGTGGCACATCTCTCCCTATTGCATAGTGGGTGTCGATAATATAAACTAGCAAGATTAGAGTTCACAATTTTATTTGAGGTCCGCAACATGAACATAGAGAGAGAGAGAGAGAGAGAGAGAGAGAGAGAGAGAGAGAGAGAGAGAGGGAGATAGAGAGACGGAGAGAGGGAGGGGGGAGTGAGAGAGATAGACTTATTAAGTATGTAGAGAGATCAAAATTTTATTTTCATGATTAGAAATCTTAATATTCTTTCGAGAGACCACACCTCTTGGGAAAATGGCAATTGCCCTTCAGCTCTAACGTATGCCTTTTCTAGCTAACCAAACACACATCTATTACAATACTTAATGTTTAGTGTATTTTAAGATTTAAGAGGAACTCATTCCAATCCAATATTTTTTCCATGTCTTTCTAATCTATGTATAATTTCCCCAGAATGTTGCAGTGATATGCCGATTCTAATAACGAGTGTTGATGATGGACTGATGGTAGATTTACTGCTGCCATTTATGTCAGTGAAAACTCATCATAAAATCAATCATTTTCTAACATACTAGCAATATGCCTTCTGAAGCAGCATACTCAAAATAACATAATAATAACATGTTTGTGAGACCATACATTGACCGGATTGAAGAGTATGGATTGAGGTAGCATGACTGGAGCTAGAGAAAATGGATAAAACCGATATTGTTGTGTTCCAAAACAGAAGAAGATTATAACCCAATAAATTATAGCCAGTGTAAATAACACCCTTAAAATCATATGCTCTCTAGATAATTCCTAAAACCGGCAATATAGAAAGTTCCTAGGGTTGATATGAAAAATAAATTGGTTGAGTATTTTGGCACAAACAGAAGCATCAATATAGGAGTACATAAATGATCATTGATTGTTGAAACTGAGGGCTTGAGAGTTTTCTGGTCATTTATTTTTACATTTTTCTTTTATTTTACAAGGTATGGATCCATTTGTGTATGAGAATTTGTGGCATGCAAGAAGGCTGGATAGGGACAACCGGTTGCTCTATATAGCAATACACAAAATGAAAACATGGCATAAAATTGCAGACCTACTCCAGATGATATACGAAATCTTAAATAGTGAATGCGCATATTGCGGGTTAATTTGGTTTCTGTCCTTGCAGCTCGGTTCCCGACTATTATATAAGAGACACATAATTCAACTTTGTTATTTATTTGCAATGTAATCCTATATTTACATATATAAAAATAATATCAAAGCTACGCCTTTATGAATGTACCAATGTCTACACCATCATGTATTATATAATGAGGGGGGGGGGGGGGGGCGGTAAATAAGTGTATAAAAATAAAGAGTCAACACTTTCAATGCACTAAACATCTAGCCCTCGCATTTGCGAGGGCCACCTTGCTAGTCTATTCTATTATCTACTAAAAGCAAAATACGAATCAAAAATAGAGGAATTAGCTAGAAAATCCCACATTAATCAGAAAATATCGACCCTTCATCTGGTGGACCGTGATATATTAAGGTATTATGGCCGTTCGATCTTCGTAACATGTAAACATAAAAAAAGTTACCCACGTCTGCCATCTAACGTGAACACATGTTCCCTTCGAAAGAAAAGAAAAGAAAAAGCATATCCCCCTCCCGTGAACTAACCAGCCGGCGGTCTTTGGATGAGGTCAATTAAAAACGTTTGATTCCTGTAGCGCACCTCCTGCTCAGTAGCTCACCGGCAAACCAGTCCGGCCTCCGCCCACCATATTAATCCACATCAAGAAAATTATTTGACAGTTGGATTTAGAAACCACAACCAAGATTAGAATTCATATATACGTACAAGTATGTGCAGTTTGTGTGGTTCAGCACGTCACGTGTATCACAAAACTAATCCCATAGCTGCCTGAAAAAACTAATACAAAAGCTAGCCTGCCATTGCTAGAGTTTGACCTATACGGACGTGTTAAAATTAGTGGCTTGGATCTAATTACATGCCCAGTTCGCCTAGATCGTTTTTAAAGTGAACGATGCATAGCTGGGCGTACAGGTAGGACAATAAAAGATGGCCACACGGCCGCAGCGGGCACGCGGGTACAGATTGCAACAAATACTTCCTTCGCTCTGAAACTACCATATTACATTGTATATGGATAGCAATAATGCCCATGCGTTGTAACGGGAGACATTTTTATATTACCCGTCTGATGTGTCCGCGAGTTTCTTTTCTTTCATCAATGCAGTCTTCCATGCACCTCCGTTTAATTGCTCGCCACTTAATTAGGCCATATAGGGCAGCATATTCCTTCTTTCTTTTAACGGGACTCATTCTCTTCTTCTTGCGTCATCATTTTCATCCTCCGCTTATTGATTTTCAAGCCGATTTATTGAGTCGATCGATAACAAGTAACTCCAAGACTTATATAAATTGATGGTTTTGGTTCTAAGGAGGTGAAGTGGTATTATTTAACGAAAACAGGAAAAGCTGACTTATTGAGTTGGTGTTTTTACGGGACCAACAGAGGCCCGACGAAGCTTGCATTATGTAATTGCAGTCGGTCTATTCTGAGCGTAGGTTACAAATAAAAAATTTGTGCATTTATTTTTTCCTCAGGGCCCAATAAAAAAAAAGATGTGACGGGCCAAGGCCCAAAGCATGCCCAGCCGAGTTGGTTTCTGGGCGAGCCAGGACATACAAAAAGGAAACGTGATGTACGAAAAAGGGTTGATGGACGAAAAAAGAGGAGAAACAATCCTCCTTTAATATTAGGGAAATAAGAGATATTGTCATATACGGCATAATAAGAAATTCTATATGGTACAAAACTATGCACGTGGTAAAGGCATAGAAACCAAAAATACACATAAAAATATAATATATTTGATGATTTGCTTTTAAAGAAAACAATATTTGAATCTCGATTTGATGGAAAATAGGTCATAAGTTCACCGTCTAAGCCTTCTTTAATATTTGAAAATAAACCAAGGGTCCAATGCCATATATATTCAAACCAAACGTACATGTCACCAATGATTTATTATTAATTAAAAAATTGAATTATTTATAGGAAACATTTCTACTTTGGTCCATATATAATATAATTTTTTTACATTTTTATCTTCATATAAATTAACGACCGCCTACCACAACAACAGACAACCCAAAATTGTCTTCAGTGTGTCCGTGTACTGTATCTATAATTTTGTATTGTCTTTATCTATATTGTTTCTGTGTTCTGTCATTTCTAATGAATTTGAGATTAAATTATACAATGACATATATTCTTTCTAGCCAAAGAACTACTATATCACCACATATAAATACTCATAATTTTATTCACCCTCCCAAAAAAAAGTGTACCCTCTTGTACTGGTAGTCACCAATGTATGGCAAATATATCTTACTTCATAATTGTATCTGAACATAATATAGCCCTTAGATCTTCATAATTATTTTCAAATTGACATCCGATCATTCATCTACAAAACCTGCATTAGGTAATCGCTACGTATAAATACTCAGAAATTGTACCAGGTATCACCCCCCCCCCCCCCCCAATGTAATACTTTTCTTGCATCTCACAATAGTCACTATAATGTGTCATGATCTACAGTTTCATGTACCATAGCAATGGCAGACAACTGTTTGTATAGATTGTAGCAATTTTCTAATTTGTTCCATCTATTTACTATAGTTTTGGGAATCATCTTAATATATTATTTTGTATTGCTTTCATACTACATAAAATGACAACCAACTGTCAAGATAAGTTACAATAGAAATTAAATTGTTGGCAAGATTCCCAACACAAAATAAATAAATACTTTCCAATTGCAATGCTATAGAATGAAACCCTCACTGAATACACCTTAAACGTATCAACATCTAAAAAATATCATGTATAATGCAATAAAGTGGGTAAATAGGAGTAAAAAAATTCAACTCAAGATAAAAAGATTACTTAAGATATACAGACAATAAGAATGGCGCCCTCACAAAATACACATTTACAAATATATAAAAATCTAAAATATTATGTACCATACAATAAAGGGGAGAAATAAGAAGAAAAATGTTAACATGAGATAAAATTAAATACTTAACACTTACAATGCAATAAGGATGATGCCCTCGCATTTGCGAGGGCCACACTACTAGTTAAAAATAATGGCAAATGGGCTGTATGCTGTTTGCCACAGATTTAGAGGCTGACTTGTGGGCTTACTCTATTGACGCGTACGCAGGGTGTGAACTTATTAGTCAACAAACGAGAATTTCTAAAAAAAAAGTAAACAAACGATTTTAGCGGCAGTGACCATTGGATAACATCCAACGGCCATGCTGCTTCTTCAATCTCTGATCTTCTTGCTCCAGCCGCCCAAACCAGCGCCGGCGGGACCGCCTGCTGCCGCCTCCTGTGGTCGGCTATGCTGCCGCACAGCCCTCACCGCCCCTCCTACTACCGCACCACTGGCCAGGCCATCCCTCTACTCACCCACACCTCCTGTTATTCTTCGGCGACACAGGCCTCACACCGCAGCTGAACCAGTCAACCCTCATACTCCCCTCAGCGTGGGCATCCACTGCTGTGGCTTCGCCGGCTCCGGGTCATTCCCTTCCTGGGCCTCGCCGTCGTCCATCGCGTTGGTGCTCTCGGCACAGCGTGGTCAACGCGGTCAACGAACGACAGCCATCGGAAGAGGACTGTACGTGGAGAGGCAGACAGCTGGGACCTACGAGGTCCATGGTCGCACGCCACGAAAAATGATTCCTCTCCCTGACAGCTTGGACCCACCAGCTACATCTTCGCACGCAAAGAAGTGCCTCCTTATTACGCGCAAAAAAAAGACTCGTCCCCCCAGACATCCGGGACCCACCAGCTACATCTTCGCATGCAAGGAAGTACCTCCTTATTACACGAAAAATAAATGATTCCTCCTCCTGATAGCTGGGACCCACCAGCTATATCTTTGCACGGAAGGAAGTGCCTCCTTATTAAGCGAAAAAAAGATTCCTCCCAATGACAACTGGGACCCACCGGATTTGGTGGTTGACTTGTGGGCCTACTAAGTTGACGTGTACGCAGGGCTTTGTCAACTTAGTCAACAAACGATTATAGCAGCGGTGACCGTTGGACATCCAACGGCTGTGCTGCTTCTTCAATCTCTGATCTTCTTGCTCCACCCGCCCAAACCAGCGCCGGCGGGATCGCTTGCTCCTGCCTCTCGTGGCCGGCTGTGCTGCCGCGCATGCCTCACCGCCCCACCCTACTTCCACCACTGGCCAGGCCTTCCCTCTACTCAACCACATCCCCTGTTATTCTCCGGCGATGGCAGCCTCACACCACAGCTGAACCAGTCAACCCTCGTACTCCCCTCCGCGTGGGCATCCACTGTCGCGTCTTCCCCGACTCCACGTCGTTCCCTTCCTAGGCCTCGCCGTCGTCCACCGCCTTGGTGCTCTTGGCGCGGCGTAGTCAACGTGGTCAATGAACGGCAGCCATCGGAAGAGGACTGTACACGGTAAGGCTGACAGCTGGACCCACCAGGTACATCTTCGCACGCAAGGAAGTGCCTCCTTATTACGCGCAAAAAAATGATTCCCCTCTTACAGCTAGGACCCACCTGCTATGTCTTCGCATGCAAGGAAGTGCCTCCTTATCCTCCCTGACAGCTGGGACCCACCCGGTCGAAGCGTACGTAGCGTTGTCTGTCTGGTCGCGAATGTGTACGTACATACTGGTCGATCGGTCTCTCTGCAACGATGAACCATGGGCGTGTAAGGAGCGGCACGTGTCCTAGTAGAGCCCCCGACGTAGCAGTTCAGGCAGCCCCGTCTAAATCGTGTACACGTACATACAGCCACGCGGCAAAAAATACGGGCACGTACGTACATATTTACGGGCGGGGTCTCGAACGCGTACTCGCACATATGTACGGCCAGGGCTCGTGTATATGGAGAGAGGCAACGGATGGCAGCAACGGCCTCCTGTTCATCGGCAGCCAACCGGCTGGGTCAGAACAGAGGAAATAGCGTCGTGTTCATCGGGAGCCAAGGGACTGGGTCGGAACGCATCCTGTTCATCGGGAGCCAACCGGCTTGGACGGAACAGCCAAAACGGGGTCCTGTTCATCGACTCGGGGTCTGGCGTACCGCAAAACGGAGGAAACGGCCTTCTGTTCGACCGCCTACGGTCGAAATGGGGTCCTGTTCATCGGCTGGGGGTCTGGCGTATCGCAAAACGGAGAAAACGGACTTCTGTTCGAGTGCCTATGGTTGAAACGGGGTCCTGTTGATCGGGAGGGCTCTGGCATACCGCAAAACGGAGGAAACAGACTTCTTCCCAACTGCCTACGGTCGAAACGGGGGTCCTGTTCATCGGGAGGGGTGTGGCGTACCGCAAAACGGGACTCCACGGGCTACTGTTCATCCTCGGTCGACCTCCTTCTAGCCTCCACCAGCTACTATTCATCCACCGTCGACTTCCTCCAGCCTCCACCGGCTATTGTTCATCCAGCCTCCACGGGGTCCTGTTCATCCACCCCCAACCGGCTGGCCTCCTCGGGGTCCTGTTCATCCAGCTCCATCACCTTCACACGGCCAGGGTACTGTTCATCCACAGCCAACCCACCGGCTGGGGTGGGGCGTACGAGCGGGCGGCAGCAACGGGAACTGTTCATCCACAGCCAACCAACCGGCTAGGTCAACTCACCATGTCTTGCGCAAGGGGCTCGATCGATGCGTCTCGACTCATTCTACGTATCACGCGCGCGGCAGCAACGGGCACTATTCATCGAGAGGCAACCCAACCGGCTACGTCTCGCATGTACGGGGGCTCGACCGGCTTCAGTTAGCAGTGAAGGAATCGCTCGGGTTCAGTTAGCAACGAAGGAATCGCTCGGGTTCAGTTAGCAGCGAAGGGATCGATCGGCTTCAGTACGTAGCTAGTGCGATCGCTCGGGTTCAATAAGCGAACGCCTCGCTCGGGTTCAGTTAGCGAACGCCTCTCACACACGCGCGCGTACGAGAGAAACATGCAAACCACACTGCATCGCTCGGCCTCGACCACCCACCGTAACCGGGAATTCCCCAAAAATTTCCTCAGCCTCACTTCTAGCATGATTTTTTACGTCATGGACGGCCCAAAGAATGTCATGCGGCTGCGTCTCCAGCCCGCCCAGGATGAAAAGTCCATTTTCTGTCATAATTTTTTGTCATAGAAGTAGGAGCCCACCACATCTATGATGATACGTGTTTTTGTCACAATTATTGTCATAGAAGTGTCACAACCATGACAGAAAAAGTTTTCGTTCGGGCCATAATGTCACAGATGTGTCTTTTTTTTGTAGTGATGGATCAGAGGAGAAACTCACCGAGGATGAAGATGCACGGATCGAACGAACGAAATCCGTGAAGAAACGGGGAATTTGGAGGATTTTTGTTAGGGTTTGAGAGAGAGAGGTGAGAGGCTTGGGCGCTAGGGGAGGAATAAGAAGATCCCCCTGCGCCGGCGGCGTCATTATATGAAAATTTCGACCATACGACCGCTCATACGGGCGCGAGCGCCCATATGGAACGCCATCTCACGTTGAATTATGTCGATCTAGGGTTTGCGTACCTGTGACGGGCGCTCATACGGACACGAGCGCCCGTATAGAACACCGCCATTTACTCTGTATGCCGAAGACGTTTGGGGTAGAGCATCATACGGGCGCTCATACGAGTGCTTGCGCCCATATGGGAGACTATCTTTTGCCCTTTTTCCTTGGTTCATTTCGCTCGAGGTCCCAAACGACCGCGCATATGAGTGCTAGCCCTCGTTTGGAACGCCGTCTTCTATGCTGGATGTCTTGGTGATTTTCAACGAGGGTCTCATACGACCGCTCAAACGAGCGCGGGCGGTCGTACAATAGACCGTCGATCTCCCTGACCTTCTTCGACGTTTTCCTCTGGTTTTCTCATGAGACTGCGCAAACGAGCGCGGGTGGTCGCATGATACCCCGTCTTTCTCTCTGTCCTCTTTTCTCTTTAGCCTCTTCCTTATACCTTCTTCCTTTGATTTTTCGCCTATGGCACAAAGTCAAAAACAAGCTTTTCGAGGTTTTTCATTAGATCATTCATTAGAACAATTTATTCAAGCTACAACTTGACAAAATAATGGGTTGCCTCCCATTAAGCGCTGGTTTTTTAGGTTGCTATGCTCAACCTCATACCTTAGTATCAAGTCCCCGGTGGCCTGGGATTTTCTTTACTTACCACACATACTCGTTTAGGCGGGGGAATGTACTTCTCCTCCGCTCCTGGTTTCTTTGGAAAGTACTTAACTATTTCCTCATCGCATATTCTAAAGGTCACTTTTCCTTCGGAACAGTCTAATGATGCACCTGTGGTATTAAAAAATGGCCTACCAAGGATAATTGATAATTTTTCATCTTCGGGCATGTCAAGGATAACAAAATCAGTAGGTATAACATGCCCATCTAATCTTAGTGGAACATTCTCAGCCACTCCCACTGGCTTCTTGGTGGACTTATCTGCCATCTGCAAGGTTATACTTGTGGGAACACATTCAGCTAAGTTCAATTTGTGATAAAGAGTTAGAGGCATAACACTTACCCCTGCTCCTACATCACAAAGAGCATTATTTATATCTAGATTACCAATTGAACAAGGTATAGTAGGTATACCTGGATCTCCCAGCTTCTGCGGTATCTTATCCTTGAAGGGATACTCTGTTATTATAGCTACCTGTTCCTTCAAGTTCACACTTCTCTTATTTGTTATGATATCACGCATGAACTTGGCAAAAGTAGGAATCTTTAAGATATCAGGTACGTGAATAGAAACCTTAAGATTATAACCTTCACACGGCCAGGGTACTGTTCATCCACCCCCAACCGGCTGGCCTCCTCGGGGTCCTGTTCATCCAGCTCCATCACCTTCACACGGCCAGGGTACTGTTCATCCACAGCCAACCCACCGGCTGGGGTGGGGCGTACGAGCGGGCGGCAGCAACGGGAACTGTTCATCCACAGCCAACCAACCGGCTAGGTCAACTCACCATGTCTTGCGCAAGGGGCTCGATCGATGCGTCTCGACTCATTCTACGTATCACGCGCGTGGCAGCAACGGACACTATTCATCTAGAGGCAACCCAACCGGCTACGTCTCGCATGTACGGGGGCTCGACCGGCTTCAGTTAGCAGTGAAGGAATCGCTCGGGTTCAGTTAGCAACGAAGGAATCGCTCGGGTTCAGTTAGCAGCGAAGGGATCGATCGGCTTCAGTACGTAGCTAGTGCGATCGCTCGGGTTCAATAAGCGAACGCCTAGCTCGGGTTCAGTTAGCGAACGCCTCTCACGCACGCGCGCGTACGAGAGAAACATGCAAACCACACTGCATCGCTCGGCCCCGACCACCCACCGTAACCGGGAATTCCCCAAAAATCTCCTCAGCCTCACTTCTAGCATGATTTTTTACGTCATGGACGGCCCAAAGAATGTCATGCGGCTGCGTCTCCGGCCCGCCCAGGATGAAAAGTCCATTTTCTGTCATAATTTTTTGTCATAGAAGTAGGAGCCCACCACATCTATGATGATACGTGTTTTTGTCACAATTATTGTCATAGAAGTGTCACAACCATGACAGAAAAAGTTTTCGTTCGGGCCATAATGTCACAGATGTGTCTTTTTTTTGTAGTGATGGATCAGAGGAGAAACTCACCGAGGATGAAGATGCACGGATCGAACGAACGAAATCCGTGAAGAAACGGGGAATTTGGAGGATTTTTGTTAGGGTTTGAGAGAGAGAGGTGAGAGGCTTGGGCGCTAGGGGAGGAATAAGAAGATCCCCCTGCGCCGGCGGCGTCATTATATGAAAATTTCGACCATACGACCGCTCATACGGGCGCGAGCGCCCGTATGGAACGCCATCTCACGTTGAATTATGTCGATCTAGGGTTTGCGTACCTGTGACGGGCGCTCATACGGACACGAGCGCCTGTATAGAACACCGCCATTTACTCTGTATGCCGAAGACGTTTGGGGTAGAGCATCATACGGGCGCTCATACGAGTGCTTGCGCCCATATGGGAGACTATCTTTTGCCCTTTTTCCTTGGTTCATTTCGCTCGAGGTCCCAAACGACCGCGCATATGAGTGCTAGCCCTCGTTTGGAACGCCGTCTTCTATGCTGGATGTCTTGGTGATTTTCAACGAGGGTCTCATACGACCGCTCAAACGAGCGCGGGCGGTCGTACAATAGACCGTCGATCTCCCTGACCTTCTTTGACGTTTTCCTCTGGTTTTCTCATGAGACTGCGCAAACGAGCGCGGGTGGTCGCATGATACCCCGTCTTTCTCTCTGTCCTCTTTTCTCTTTAGCCTCTTCCTTATACCTTCTTCCTTTGATTTTTCGCCTATGGCACAAAGTCAAAAACAAGCTTTTCGAGGTTTTTCATTAGATCATTCATTAGAACAATTTATTCAAGCTACAACTTGACAAAATAATGGGTTGCCTCCCATTAAGCGCTGGTTTTTTAGGTTGCTATGCTCAACCTCATACCTTAGTATCAAGTCCCCGGTGGCCTGGGATTTTCTTTACTTACCACACATACTCGTTTAGGCGGGGGAATGTACTTCTCCTCCGCTCCTGGTTTCTTTGGAAAGTACTTAACTATTTCCTCATCGCATATTCTAAAGGTCACTTTTCCTTCGGAACAGTCTAATGATGCACCTATGGTATTAAAAAATGGCCTACCAAGGATAATTGATAATTTTTCATCTTCGGGCATGTCAAGGATAACAAAATCAGTAGGTATAACATGCCCATCTAATCTTAGTGGAACATTCTCAGCCACTCCCACTGGCTTCTTGGTGGACTTATCTGCCATCTGCAAGGTTATACTTGTGGGAACACATTCAGCTAAGTTCAATTTGTGATAAAGAGTTAGAGGCATAACACTTACCCCTGCTCCTACATCACAAAGAGCATTATTTATATCTAGATTACCAATTGAACAAGGTATAGTAGGTATACCTGGATCTCCCAGCTTCTGCGGTATCTTATCCTTGAAGGGATACTCTGTTATTATAGCTACTTGTTCCTTCAAGTTCACACTTCTCTTATTTGTTATGATATCACGCATGAACTTGGCAAAAGTAGGAATCTTTAAGATATCAGGTACGTGCATAGAAACCTTAAGATTAGCTATTGCTTGTAAAAAGGAGGAATAAAGTGCACCATTCGAAGGAGGTCTTACAACCTTGGGATAAGGAAGTGTTTTCCTTGTTTTACCTTTGTCCTTCTCCTTTTCCTTACCTTTCTCGTTATTCCTCGATGCTTGGCTGTTTTCTCCTCTAGTAGGATAAGGTGGTGTGGTGTTATTTTCCACCCTTCGTTCTTCAACTCTTCCAGCTTTCGGGGCTACTTTCTTCTTCGTTATTGTCCCCATCTTCTGTCTGGCGTCAGGATCAATTTTTTTGTCAGCTTCTGCTTCATTACCTTGAGCATCTTGATGACCCTGTGCTTATGGTTCTTCATCT
The DNA here is from genome assembly GCA_039707655.1 of Elymus sibiricus. NCBI lineage: Eukaryota > Viridiplantae > Streptophyta > Magnoliopsida > Poales > Poaceae > Elymus > Elymus sibiricus. The sequence continues at coordinate 365,861,894 of CM077670.1, read as the reverse complement.
CCAAAAAGGAGTTCTTTGTTCTCTTGAGTTTGACTTTGGCTTTCTCTCCTTCTTTGTTATTGCTCCCTCTCGTACAACTCCGGGCCTTTAGGGTCCTGTGTTCTTTTACCACTACGAGTCGAAATTTCATTAGTAGAAACGGGATTACCTTTATCTAATTGAGCAAGAATCAAAGATTGAGTTTCAGAAATTTGAGAACATTGGGTTTCTATCATGCGAGAGTGTTTATCGAGATTCTTTACCGCTTGACTTAACCCCTCTAACTCTCTGGAAAAGTAGGTTTTAACCTTTTCATTATGATAAATGCACCTTCGAAAGTCTCTGTTGAAGTTGTCTTGATGGAATTTGAACTTATTCATTGTTTCTTGAAGTACGTCCTCCTGCCGATAGATACTAAATATATCCACTTTTTCATTGATAATTTGTTCAACGGGTTTACCTTTTTCTTGAGTAAACTTTTTAAATTCTTCCATGTCTTCAATATGATAGTTTTTTCCATTAGGCTTTGATTGGTTCCTCGATATTACACTGTTCTTGTGCAGTCATAATCTTTTCTATAAGTCCTTTCCCTTCTTCAAGGGTTAAAGACATGAATCGTCCCCTTGCACTTAAATCAAGGATTGATTTTGATTCCTCATTAATTTCATGATAAAACATATGAAGTATAACATATTCAGCATAACCATGGTTAGGGCATAAGTTCAAGAATTTAGAATATCTCTCCCAAGCTTTATATAAACTTCCACCATCATCTTGGACGAATAGGGTGATATTTCTTGTTAATCTAGTAATCTTCGAGCTTGGAAGAAATTTAGCCATAAACTTTTCAGCACACATAAGCCAACTGGTTATACTTCCTTGAGGTAATCGATTATACCATTTCTTAGCGTCATCTTTTAAAGAAAACCTGAAGAGTCTTAATAATATGAATTCTCGTGACACATCCTTCAGTTTAAAAGTTCCACATAAAGTATCAAAAAACATGAGATGTGCTTGAGGGTCCTCTTCTTCGGTTCCTGCAAAGGCATGCTTTCTGCAATGAGATCATAGTCAATCGAATACTCTTTAGCATAATTGGTAGGATATACTATAGGAGATCTCGAATTTAACACTGGAGCACAATGGTCTCTTATAGTCTGTCGTGCGTACGACCATCTATGGGACCATCTAGCCCCTTTGCGGTTTGACTAGGGGAATGCACAAGCACAAAGAGCAGAATCAATAGCAAACGCAAGGGATTTTACCCAGGTTCGGGCCACCGTGAGGTGTAAAACCCTACTCCTGCTTTGTGTATTGGATGTGTTTAGGCTCAAGTACAAGGAGCGCTTCTTGCCGACAAGGTGCAGGAAGAGCAGCTATGCATGTAAAATGAGCAAAGTGTCGACCCCTGTAAAGGTTGCCCTGGCCCTCCTTTTATAGCTCAAGGGGTAACCACAGTGGCAAAACAGTCATTACAAGTTGATTAGATAGCAAACAGTGCTATCATACCTAACTCTGCCGGATTAGGACAAACGCATTTATTGCGCCGTTAGGTGTCATATGGAGGAGGAGCCCCGGCAAGGTTTCTGCACCGCTCGCCCAGCTACCTCTAATTATCTTGACACGGCTCCTGGACGGGTGTCATTAAAGCTAATTCTCCTTCCAGCAGGCAGACACGTGCCCCGATAAACCTCACCAAACCGCTGATACGTCTCTAACGTATCTATTATTTTTTATTGTTCCATGCTGTTATATTATCAATCTTGGATGTTTTTTATATGCATTTACAGCAATTATATATCATTTTTGGGACTAACCTATTAACTTAGTGCCCAGTGCCAGTTGCTGTTTTTTGCCTGTTTTTTGTTTTACAGAATATCAATAACAAACGAAGTCCAAATGCCACGAAACTTTTTGGAGATTTTTTTCTGGACAATACCAACACTAGAAGCTTCGGTAGAAGACCAGACGCCAGAGGAGGTGGCCACGAGCCACCAGGGCACGCCTGGGGGGGCAGGCGCGCCCTGATGCCTCGTGGGCCCATCTCAGCTCCGTTTGACCTAATTCCACCACTATAAATTCCCAAAAATCAGGAAACCAACAGGGGAGTCCACGAAATACTTTCTTCGCCGCCGCAAGTTTCTGTTCTCGAGAGATCCCATCTGGAGACCTTTTCCGGTACTCCGCCAGAGGGGGAATCGATCACGGAGGGGCTCTACATCAACCTTGCCGCCCTTCCGATGATGCGTGAGTAGTTTACCACAGACCTTCGGGTCCATAGTTAGTAGCTAGATGGCTTCTTCTCTCTTTTTGATCTTCAATACAATGTTCTCCTCGATGTTCTTGGAGTTCTATCTGATGTAATCACTTTTTGCGGTGTGTTTGTTGGGATCTGATGAATTGTGAGTTTATGATCAGATTATCCATGAATATTATTTGAGTCTTCTCTGATCTCTTTTATGCATGATTATTATAGCTTCGTATTTCTTCTCCGATCTATTGATTTGGTTTGGCCAACTAGATTGATTTATCTTGCCATGGGAAGAGGTGCTTTGTAATGGGTTCGATCTTGCGGTGCTCAATCCCAGTGACAGAAAGGGACATGACACATATGTGTCATTGCTATTAAGGGTAAAAAGATGGGGTTTATTCATATGTGAGTTTATCTTGTCTACATCATGTCATCGTTCTTAAGGCGTAACTCCGTTCTTTATGGACTTAATACACTAGAAGCATGCTGGATAGCGGTCGATGTGTGGAGTAATAGTAGTAGATGTAGGCAGGAGTCGGTCTACTTGTCTTGGACGTGATGCCTATATACATGATCATTGCCTTGGATATCATCATGATTATTTGCTTTTCTATCAATTGCCCAACAGTAATTTGTCTACCCACTGTATGCTATTTTCTTGAGAGAAGCCTCTAGTGAAAACTATGGCCCCCGGGTCTATCTAAATCATATACTAAAACCCTAAAAATACTTGCTGCACTTTTTCTTTATTTATTTCATTTTTGTATTTTTGTTTCAATCTATCTATCTATCACATACAATTTAGTCTTGCAACTTACCGCCGAGGGATTGACAACCCCTTGATTGCGTTGGGTGCAAGGATTTGTTGTTTTGTGTGCAGGTGCTGCTAACGAGGTGTTGTGTGATTCTCCTACTGGATTGATAACCTTGGTTTCATAACCGAGGGAAATACTTATCTCTACTGTACTGCATCTCCCTTCCTCTTCAGGGAATTACCAACGCAGCTCACAAGTAGCAGGAAGAATTTCTGGCGCCGTTGCCGAGGAGGCATCATCAACATCTATCAAGTACCTACGCATAATACTCTCATCTCCTTGCATTTACTTTATTTGCATTTGCCTCTCATTTTCATCTCCCCCACTTCTAAAAAGTTTTTACAAAAATACAAAAATATTTTCCGTTTGCCTTTTTCTTGTTTGCTTGTTTGCTTGCTTGTTATCTTGTTTGCGTAGCCACGATGTCTCAAGAAAATACAAAATTGTGTGATTTTTCCAACACTAATAATAATGATTTTATTAGTACTCCAATGCTCCTCCCGCCGCTAGTGCGGAGACTTGTGATATTAATGCCGCTTTGCTTAATCTTGTGATGAAAGATCAATTTTCTGGAAGTCCTAATGAAGATGCTGCATCCCATCTTAACACTTCCGTAGAATTGTGTGATATGCAAAATAAAAAAGATGTGGATAATGATATTGTGAAATTAAAATTATTTCCATTCTCATTGCAGGATTGTGCAAAAATTTGGTTTTCATCTTTACCACGAAATAGTATCGATTCTTGGGATAGGTGTAAAGATGCTTTTATTACTAAGTATTTTCCTCCCGCGAAAATTATTTCTCTTAGAAATCAAATTATGAATTTTAAGCAACTTGATCATGAACATGTTTCCCAATCTTGGGAAAGGATGAAATTAATGATAAGAAATTGCCCTACTCCTGGTTTAAACTTATGGATGATCATACAAATTTTTTATGCGGGATTAAATTTCATTTCTAGAAATCTTTTAGATTCCGCCGCGGGTGGTACTTTTATGGAAATTACTTTGGGAGAAGCTACTAAATTTCTTGACAATATTATGGCAAATTATTCACAATGGCATACTGAAAGAGTTCCTACTAGTAAAAAAGTGAATTCTATTGAAGAAATTAATACTTTGAGTGATAAAGTTGATGCGCTTATGAAATTGGTTGCTAGCAAAAATACTACTATTGATCTTAATGATGTGCCTTTATCCACTTTGATTGAACAAAATAATGATCCCGTAGATGTGAATTTTGTCTCGCGAAACAATTTTAATAATAATGCTTATAGAGGTAATTTCAATGCTAGACCGTTTCCTGGAAATTCCTCTAATAATTACGCAATCCTTATGGTAATTCTTATAATAATAATAATAGGATGCCCTCTGATCTTGAAAGTAATATTAAAGAATTTATTAATGCCCAAAAAGTTTTCAACACCACGATAGAAGAAAAATTGAGTAAACTTGATGATATGTCTACGAGCATTGATAGACTTGTTCACGATGTGGAAAATCTTAAGGCTAAAATTTTGCCACCTAAAATTGATATTAATGAATCAATTAAAGCTTTATATGTCTCCATGCATGAGAGTAAGAAATGAACCGCCATGCTAAAAGCTAAACGAGAATTTTTAGAAAAAGTGATTCGTCCCGGTTTTTATCGTAGTAATGATGATGATATTAATGTTGGAAATATGCCCTAGAGGCAATAATAAATTGGTTATTATTATATTTCCTTGTTCATGATAATCGTTTATTATCCATGCTATAATTGTATTGATTGGAAACTCAAATACATGTGTGGGTACATAGACAACACTGTGTCCCTAGTAAGCCTCTAGTTGACTAGCTCGTTGATCAAAGATGGTTAAGGTTTCCTAGCCATAGACATGAGATGTCATTTGATAACGGGATCACATCATTAGGAGAATGATGTGATGGACAAGACCCAAACTGTAAACGTAGCATTTGATCGTGTCAGTTTATTGCTATTGTTTTCTGCATGTCAAGTATCTGTTCCTTTGACCATGAGATCATGCAACTCACTGACACCGGAGGAATACCTTGTGTGTATCAAACGTCGCAACGTAACTGGGTGACTATAAAGGTGCTCTACAGGTATCTCCGAGGGTGTCTGTTGGGTTGGCATGGATCAAGACTGGGATTTGTTACTCCGTATGACGGAGAGGTATCTCAGGGCCCACTCGGTAATACAACATCACATTGAGCCTTGCAAGCAAAGTGACTAAAGAGTTAGCCACAGGATCTTGTATTACGGAACGAGTAAAGAGACTTGCCGGTAACGAGATTGAACTAGGTATAGTGATACCGACGATCGAATCTCGGGCAAGTAACATACCGAAGAACAAAGGGAACAGCATACGGGATTAACTGAATCCTTGACATAGAGGTTCGACCGATAAAGATCTTCGTAGAATATGTAGGAGCCAATATGGGCATCCAGGTCCCGCTATTGGTTATTGATCGTAGAAGTGTCTCGGTCATGTCTACATAGTTCTCGAACCCGCAGGGTCTACACACTTAACGTTTGGTGACGATTAGTATAATTGAGTTATTATGTTGGTGACCGAAAGTTGTTCGGAGTCCCGGATAAGATCCCGGACGTGACGAGGATCTCCGGAATAGTCCGGAGGTAAAGATTGATATATGTGATAATAGTGTTTTGATCTCCGGAAGAGTTCCGAAGTTCACCGGAAGGGGTTCCGGATGTTTACCGAAGTGTTCGGGTGCAACAACACTTTATATGGGCCAAAGGGATAAAGCCCACAAGGTATTGGAAAGTGCAAAAGTAGTTTTGCTGCCGCGTAAGCGGTACTACCGCTTGGTGAAGCGGTACTACCGCCGGAGCGGTACTACCGCTTGTGTGAAGCGGTACTACCGCCCAAGCGGTACTACCGCTTGTGTGAAGCGGTACTACCGCTTGTGCGCGGCTGTGCACGATTCGGCAGGGTCCGAATTGGACTCTTTTCCTGCGGGCCAAACCGACCTTGTGCGGGCAAAACCGACCCGGAGGAGGCTTTTACTCCAAGTTTAGACCCCAAGGCTCAACATATAAATAGAGGGGCAGGGCTAGCACACGGGACACATCAGGATTTCCCAAGCCGTGTGCCGGCAACCCTAGCCCTCTAGTTCCTCCGTCATAATCTCCGTAGTGCTTGGCGAAGCCCTGCAGAGATTGTTCCTCACCACCATCACCACGCCGTCGTGCTGCTGGAACTCAACCACTACTTCACCATCGCTCGCTGGATCGAGGAGGTGAAGGCGTCATCAAGCCGTACGTGTGTTGAACGCGGAGGTGCCGTCCGTTCGGCACTAGATCGGAAGGATCGTGATTGGATCGCGGGACGCTCGGCGATTTGGATCGCGAAGACGTTCGACTACATCAACCGCGTTTATTAACGCTTCCGCTTAGCGATCTACAAGGGTATGTAGATTCACTCTCCCTCTCGTAGATGCTCATCACCATGGATAGATCTTATGTGTGCGTAGGAAAATTTTTGTTTCCCATGCAACGTTCCCCAACAGTGGCATCATGAGCTAGGTCTATGCGTAGATGAGATCTCGAGTAGAACACAAACGAGTTGTGGGCGTGGGTGTATACATATTGCTTGCCGTTACTAGTTGATACTTGATTCAGCGGCATTGTGAGATGAAGCGGCCCGGACCGACATTACGCGTACGCTTACGCGAGACTGGTTTTACCGCTGCGTGCACTTGTTGCATAAAGGTGACTGGCGGGTGTCTGTCTCTCTCACTTTAGTTGAATCGGTTCAATGAAGAGGGTTCTTTTAGAAGATCAAAAAGCAATCACTACACCACGTTGTGGTTTTGCGTAGGTAAGAACGGTTCTTGCAAACCCGTAGCAGCCACGTAAAATTTGCAACAACAATTAGAGGACGTCTAACTTGTTTTTGCAGGGTATGTTGTGATGTGATATGGCCAATTACATGATGAGATATATGTGATGTATGAGATGATCATGTTTTGTATAGAATATCACGACTTGCATGTCGATGAGTACGGCAACTGGCAGGAGCCATAGAGTTGTCTTTAATTATTGTATGACCTGCGTGTCAATCATTAAGCGCTATGTAATGCTTTACTTTATCGCTAAACGTTAGCTATAGTCGTGGAAGCAACAGTCGGCGCGACAACCTTATGGCGACACGTTGATGGAGATCAAGATGATGGAGATCATGGTGTCATGCCGGTGACGATGGAGATCATGCCGGTGCTTTGGAGATGGAGATCAAAAGCACAAGTTCATGGCCATATCATGTCACTTATGATTTGCATGTGATGTTAATCCTTTTATGCATCTTATTTTGCTTAGGACGACGGTAGCATTATAAGGTGATCCCTCACTTAAATTTCAAGATAAATTGTGTTCTCCCCAAGTGTGCACCGTTGCGAAAGTTCGTCGTTTCGAGACACGCCGTGATGATCGGGTGTGATAGACTCTACGTTCGCATACAACGGGTGTAAGCCATGTTGCACGTGCGGAACACTCGGGTTAAACTTGACGAGCCTAGCATGTACAGACATGACCTCGGAACACAAGAGACCGAAAGGTCGAACATGAGTCATATAGTAGATATGATCAACATGAAGATGTTCACCATTGAAACCACCTCAACTCACGTGATGATCGGACTTGAGTTGGTGGATTTGGATCATGTTACACTCGAATGATCGGAGGGATGTCAATTTGAGTGGGAGTTTTTTAAAATATGATTAACTAAACTCATTATCTAAGAACAATAGTCTAAGTTGTCTTTGCTATATTTATGTTGTAGATCATGGCTCGCGCAAGTAGCACCCCTGAATTTTAATGCGTTCCTAGAGAAAGCTAAGTTGAAAGATGATGGAAGTAACTTTGTGGACTGGGCCCGTAATCTAAGGATTATCCTTACGGCTTCCCAGAAGGCTTATGTCCTTGATGCACCGCTTGGTGATCCACCCGCTCCAGTTGAGTCTCTAGACGTTGTGAACGCCTGGCAGGCTCGTTCTGATGATTACTCAATAGTTCAATGTGCAATGTTGTATGGCTTAGAACCGGGACTTCAAAGACGTTTTGAACGTCATGGAGCATATGAGATGTTCCAGGAGTTGAAGTTTATCTTTCAGAAGAATGCCCGGATCGAGAGATATGAGATCTCCGATAAGTTCTATGCTTGCAAGATGGAGGAGAACGGGTCTATCAGTGATCACGTGCTCAGAATGTCTGGGTACTCCACCCGTCTGGCTGAGTTAGGGATGCCCCTTCCGCCAGAGGCTATCACTGACAGAGTTCTTCAATCATTGCCACCTAGCTACAAGAGCTTCGTGTTGAACTATAACATGCACGGGATGAACAAGTCAGTCGCCGAGCTGTTTGCGATGCTGAAAGCCGCTGAGTCTGAAATTCAGAAGGAGCATCAAGTGTTGATGGTCAATAAAACCACTAGTTTCAAGAAAAATGGCAAGGGTAAGAAGGGTAACTCCAAGCAGAGTGGCAAAGCAGTTGCTCCTCTCGTGAAGAAACCCAAGGCTGGACCCAAACCAGAAACTGTGTGTTTTCATTGCAAGGGAACTGGACACTGGAAGCGGAATTGCCCCAAGTATTTGGCTGACAAGAAGGCGGCCAACAACAAACAAGGTATATATGATATACATGTTATTGATGTGTACCTTACCAACTCTCGTTGTAGTGCCTGGGTATTTGATACCGGTGCGGTTGCTCATATTTGCAACTCAAAACAGGAACTGCGGAATAGACGGAGGCTGGCAAAGGACGAAGTGACGATGCGCGTGGGAAATGGTTCCAAGGTTGATGTGATCGCCGTTGGCACGCTCGCTCTTCGATTACCGTCGGGATTAGTGATGAACCTAAATAAGTGTTATTTGGTGCCTGCGTTAAGCATGAACATTATATCTGGATCTTGTTTATTGCGAGACGGTTACTCATTTAAATCAGAGAATAATGGTTGTTCTATTTATATGAGTAATATCTTTTATGGTCATGCACCCGATGTGAGGGGTTTATTCTTATTGAATCTCGATAGTAATGATACACATGTTCATAACATTGATGCCAAAAGATGTAGAATTGATAATGATAATACCACTTTCTTGTGGCACTGCCGTTTAGGTCATATTGGCGTAAAACGCATGAAGAAGCTCCATGCTGATGGACTTTTGGAGTCACTTGATTTTGAATCACTTGACACATGTGAGCCATGCCTCATGGGCAAGATGACTAAAACGCCGTTCTCTGGAATAATGGAACGGGCAAGTGACTTATTGGAAATCATACATACTGATGTGTGCGGTCCGATGAGTATTGAGGCGCGCGGTGGTTATCGTTACTTTCTCACCTTCACTGATGACTTAAGTAGATATGGGTATATTTACTTAATGAAACACAAGTCTGAAACATTTGAAAAGTTCAAACAATTTCAGAGTGAAGTTGAGAATCATCGTAACAAGAAGATTAAATTCCTACGATCTGATCGAGGAGGAGAATATCTGAGTTATGAGTTTGGCAGTCACTTAAGACAGTGTGGAATTGTTTCACAATTGACACCGCCTGGAACACCACAGCGTAATGGTGTGTCCGAACGTCGTAATCGAACCTTATTGGATATGGTGCGATCTATGATGTCTCTTGCCGATTTGCCACTATCGTTTTGGGGTTATGCATTAGAGACAGCTGCATTCACTTTAAATAGGGCACCATCGAAATCCGTTGAGACGACGCCATATGAACTTTGGTTTGACAAGAAGCCAAAGCTGTCGTTTCTTAAAGTTTGGGGATGTGATGCTTATGTCAAAAAGCTTCAGCCTGAAAAGCTGGAACCCAAAGCGGAGAAATGCGTCTTCATAGGATACCCAAAAGAGACAGTTGGGTATACCTTCTACCTCAGATCCGAAGGCAAAGTGTTTGTCGCTAAAAACGGAGCATTTCTTGAGAAAGAGTTTCTCTCGAAAGAATTGAGTGGGAGGAAGATAGAACTTGATGAGGTTATTGAACCTTTACTTCAACCTAAGAGTAGCGCAACGCAGAAAGTTGTTTCTGTCGAGCCTACATTAGCTGAAGAGGAAGTTAATGATGATGATCATGAAGCTTTGGATCAAGTTGCTATCGAACCTCGTAGGTCGACAAGGACGCGTACTGCTCCTGAGTGGTACGGCAACCCTGTCTTAGAGGTCATGTTGTTAGACAACGATGAACCTACGAGCTATGGAGAAGCGATGATGAGCCCGGATTCCGAGAAGTGGTTAGAGGCCATGAAATCCGAGATGGGATCCATGTATGAAAACAAAGTATGGACTTTGGAAGTATTACCTGAAGGGCGTAAGGCCATTCAGAACAAATGGATCTTTAAGAAGAAGACGGACGCGGACGGTAATGTCACCGTCTATAAAGCTCGACTTGTGGCAAAGGGTTTTTCACAAGTTCAAGGAGTTGACTACGATGAGACCTTCTCACCCGTAGCGATGCTTAAGTCCGTCAGAATCATGTTAGCAATAGCTGCCTTTTTCGATTATGAAATTTGGCAGATGGATGTCAAAACAGCGTTCCTTAACGGTTACCTTAAGGAAGAGTTGTATATGATGCAACCAGAAGGTTTTGTCGATCCAGAGAATGCTGACAAAGTTTGCAAACTCCAGCGATCCATTTATGGACTGGTGCAAGCATCTCGGAGTTGGAATCTTCGTTTTGATGAGGTGATCAAAGCGTTCGAGTTTATACAAGTTTACGGAGAAGCTTGTATTTACAAGAAAGTGAGTGGGAGCTCTATAGCGTTTCTAATATTATATGTGGATGACATATTGCTGATTGGAAACAATATAGAAATGCTGGAAAGCGTAAAGGAATATTTGAACAAGAGTTTTTCAATGAAGGACCTAGGAGAAGCTGCTTTCATATTAGGCATCAAGATCTATAGAGATAGATCAAGACGCTTAATAGGACTTTCACAAAGCACATACCTTGATAAGATTTTGAAGAAGTTCAAAATGGATCAGTCCAAGAAGGGGTTCTTGCCTGTTTTGCAAGGTGTGAAGTTGAGTAAGACTCAATGCCCAGTGACTGCAGAAGATAGAGAAAAGATGAGTGTCATCCCCTATGCTTCGGCCATAGGCTCTATCATGTATGCAATGCTGTGCACAAGACCCGATGTCAGCCTTGCCATAAGTATGGTCGGAAGGTTTCAAAGTGATCCAGGAATGGAACACTGGACGGCGGTCAAGAATATCCTGAAGTACCTGAAAAGGACTAAGGACATGTTTCTCGTTTATGGAGGTGATCAAGAGCTCGTCGTAAAGGGTTACGTCGATGCAAGCTTTGACACTGATCCGGATGACTCTTAATGGGGGTGCGGTTAGCTGGTGCAGTTCCAAGCAAAGCGTGGTAGCAGATTCTACATGCGAAGCGGAGTACATCGCTGCCTCGGAGGCGGCGAAGGAAGGTGTCTGGATGAAGGAGTTCATGACAGATCTTGGAGTAGTGCCTAGTGCGCTTAACCCAATGACTCTGTTTTGTGATAATACTGGTGCCATTGCTCTAGCCAAGGAACCAAGATTTCACAAGAGGACCAGACACATAAAACGACGTTTCAATTCCATCCGCGATTACATCAAGGAGGACGACATAAATATTTGCAAAGTACACACGGATCTAAATGTTGCAGATCCGTTGACTAAACCTCTTCCAAGGGCTAAACATGAACAACACCAGAACTGCATGGGTGTTCGATTCATTACAATGTAAATCACATAGTGATGTGAACTAGATTATTGACTCTAGTGCAAGTGGGAGACTGTTGGAAATATGCCCTAGAGGCAATAATAAATTGGTTATTATTATATTTCCTTGTTCATGATAATCGTTTATTATCCATGCTATAATTGTATTGATTGGAAACTCAAATACATGTGTGGGTACATAGACAACACTGTGTCCCTAGTAAGCCTCTAGTTGACTAGCTCGTTGATCAAAGATGGTTAAGGTTTCCTAGCCATAGACATGAGATGTCATTTGATAACGGGATCACATCATTAGGAGAATGATGTGATGGACAAGACCCAAACTGTAAACGTAGCATTTGATCGTGTCAGTTTATTGCTATTGTTTTCTGCATGTCAAGTATCTGTTCCTTTGACCATGAGATCATGCAACTCACTGACACCGGAGGAATACCTTGTGTGTATCAAACGTCGCAACGTAACTGGGTGACTATAAAGGTGCTCTACAGGTATCTCCGAGGGTGTCTGTTGGGTTGGCATGGATCAAGACTGGGATTTGTTACTCCGTATGACGGAGAGGTATCTCAGGGCCCACTCGGTAATACAACATCACATTGAGCCTTGCAAGCAAAGTGACTAAAGAGTTAGCCACAGGATCTTGTATTACGGAACGAGTAAAGAGACTTGCCGGTAACGAGATTGAACTAGGTATAGTGATACCGACGATCGAATCTCGGGCAAGTAACATACCGAAGAACAAAGGGAACAGCATACGGGATTAACTGAATCCTTGACATAGAGGTTCGACCGATAAAGATCTTCGTAGAATATGTAGGAGCCAATATGGGCATCCAGGTCCCGCTATTGGTTATTGATCGTAGAAGTGTCTCGGTCATGTCTACATAGTTCTCGAACCCGCAGGGTCTACACACTTAACGTTTGGTGACGATTAGTATAATTGAGTTATTATGTTGGTGACCGAAAGTTGTTCGGAGTCCCGGATAAGATCCCGGACGTGACGAGGATCTCCGGAATAGTCCGGAGGTAAAGATTGATATATGTGATAATAGTGTTTTGATCTCCGGAAGAGTTCCGAAGTTCACCGGAAGGGGTTCCGGATGTTTACCGAAGTGTTCGGGTGCAGCAACACTTTATATGGGCCAAAGGGATAAAGCCCACAAGGTATTGGAAAGTGCAAAAGTAGTTTTGCTGCCGCGTAAGCGGTACTACCGCTTGGTGAAGCGGTACTACCGCCGGAGCGGTACTACCGCTTGTGTGAAGCGGTACTACCGCCCAAGCGGTACTACCGCTTGTGTGAAGCGGTACTACCGCTTGTGCGCGGCTGTGCACGATTCGGCAGGGTCCGAATTGGACTCTTTTCCTGCGGGCCAAACCGACCTTGTGCGGGCAAAACCGACCCGGAGGAGGCTTTTACTCCAAGTTTAGACCCCAAGGCTCAACATATAAATAGAGGGGCAGGGCTAGCACACGGGACACATCAGGATTTCCCAAGCCGTGTGCCGGCAACCCTAGCCCTCTAGTTCCTCCGTCATAATCTCCGTAGTGCTTGGCGAAGCCCTGCAGAGATTGTTCCTCACCACCATCACCACGCCGTCGTGCTGCTGGAACTCAACCACTACTTCACCATCGCTCGCTGGATCGAGGAGGTGAAGGCGTCATCAAGCCGTACGTGTGTTGAACGCGGAGGTGCCGTCCGTTCGGCACTAGATCGGAAGGATCGTGATTGGATCGCGGGACGCTCGGCGATTTGGATCGCGAAGACGTTCGACTACATCAACCGCGTTTATTAACGCTTCCGCTTAGCGATCTACAAGGGTATGTAGATTCACTCTCCCTCTCGTAGATGCTCATCACCATGGATAGATCTTATGTGTGCGTAGGAAAATTTTTGTTTCCCATGCAACGTTCCCCAACAATTAAAATGATTGGTGTTTCATCTATTGATTCTTTGTTTAGCAATATAAAAATTGATGAAGAGGGGACTGAAGAAGAGTCAACTTTAGCTAAAGAGCGTCCCCATAATTCGGAGGGTGAAAATCTTGATAAGAAAATTGCTAAAAGTGGGTTTGGAGAGGTAAAAACTTTAAATAGCGATGTCCCCACTCTCTTGGATTACAAAGATTTTAATTATGATAATTGTTCCTTGATTGAGTGCATTTCTTTGTTACAATCCATGCTAAATTCACCCAACGCTTATGAGCAAAACAAGGCTTTTACTAAACACATCGTAGAAGCTATGATGAAAGCATTAGAAGAAAAGTTAGAACTAGAGATTTCAATTCCTAGAAAATTATATGATGAGTGGGAACCCACCATTAAATTAAAAATTAAAAATTATGAGTGCAATGCTTTATGTGATTTAGGTGCTAACGTTTCCACAATTCCAAAATCTCTATGTGATGTGCTAGGTTTCACCAATATAGATGAATGCTCCCTTAATTTACATCTTGCAGATTCTACCATTAAAAAGCCCTTGGGTAGAATTAATGATGTTCTTATTCTTGCAAATAGGAACTATGTGCCCATTGATTTTATTGTACTTGACATTGAATGCAATCTTTCATGCCCCATAATACTTGGTAGACCGTTCTTACGAACCATAGGTGCCGTTATTGATATGAAAGAAGAGAATATAAAATTTCAGTTTCCATTAATTGGGGGTATGGAGCATTTCCCTAGGAAAAGAATTAAAGCACCATATGAATCCATTATGAGGTCCACTTATGGAATCAACTTGAAGGATGACAATACTTGAAACTATGCATTATGCCTAGCTAGGGGCATAAAACAATATCGCTTGTTGGGAGGCAACCCAATGAATAAAATAAATTTTTATTATTTGTTTTTGTTATTGTGAGTTTTCAGTTTCATGCTAATGTTATGATTGTGTTTTTATGTTTTTAATTAGTGTTTGTGCCAAGTAAAACCTTTAGGATGATTTGGAAGATAATATAATTGATGCTGTTTGGAAAACAGAAAGTTTTACGTCCAGTGATGGAATTTTTGTTCTGTACTGGTGTGTCATAAAAATCTGAAATTTTTACAAAGTATTGGTATATGAATTTCACACGTTGTCCTAATGTTTCAGAATTTTTGGAGTTACAGAAGTATGGCTTTTAAATAGATTGCTACAGACTGTTCTGTTTTTGACAGATTCTGTTTTCGATGTGTCGCTTGCTTGTTTTGATGAAACTATGGATTGTATTGGGGGGTATAAGACATGGAGAAGTTAGAATACAGTAGGTATAATGCAAAAATAAAATATGAATGGGTTTGCAACAGTACTTAAAGTAGTGATTTATTTTGTTATACTAACGGATCTCACGAAGGTTTTGTTGAGTTTTGTGTGATTGAAGTTTTCAAGTTTTGGGTGAGATCACGATGGATGAAGGAATAAGGAGTAGCAAGAGCCTAAGCTTGGGGATGCCCGAGGCACCCCAAGGTAATATTCAAGGAAGACTCAAGCGTCTAAGCTTGGGGAAGCCCCGGAAGGCATCCCCTCTTTCTTCTACCAACCATCGGTAATTTTACTTCGAGCTATGTTTTTATTCGTCACATGATATGTGTTTTGCTTGGAGCGTCATGTATTATATGAGTCTTTTCTTTGTTTTCTTTTTAGTTTGTCACAATCATCCTTGCTGAACACACCTATTTTGACAGAGCCACACGTTGTTCATCATAATTTGTTAGAATACTCTATGTGCTTCACTTAAATTTTTTGAGCTAGGCAGTTGCTCTAGTGCTTCACTTAAATCTTTTTGAGCACGGTGGTGGCTATATTTTGAAGAAATGAACTCTCATGCTTCACTTATATTATTTTGAGAGTTGACAAGATTAAAATTTTGAAGAAATAAACTCTCATGCTTCACTTATATTATTTTTAGAGTTGATAAGACTAAAATTTTGAAGAAATATTTGCACTCTCATGCTTCACTTATATCTTTTTGAGAGTTGATGAAACTAATGGTAATTTGCACAAGATATGAATTTGGTCCCAAGGTGATGAATATTCAAGAGGGATATAATAAAAACTTTCATATAGATCATTGGATATGATAAGTGTGATTCCTTGCAATAGTTTTGCAATATGGAAATGATGATATGTGAGTCATGTTAGTGAGTAATTATGATTTAGTAAGAATATTAGTGTTAAGGTTTGTGATTCCCTATGCATGCACATTAAGTCAATAGTTATGCAAAGAAATTATATCCTACTTATGGTGCATTATTCGGTGTTAGTTATGTTCAATGCATGTTTATGACCGTTTTTGTTTTTTGGTTGGTTGCTTCTCAATCTATTTGCTAGCCTTCATTTGTACTAAGCGGAAATACTGCTTGTGCATCCAAACTCCTTAAACCCAAGTTGTGCCAAATGAGTCCACCATATCTACCTATATGCGGTATTTCCATACCGTTCCAAGTAAATTTGCGTGTGCCAACTCTAATTTTCAAAATAATTTTTCCGTTTTGTGTGCCTGTACCGCTCATGAGGCGGCAGGGGGTGGCCAATATTTTCCATGCTAGGTGTGTTATTCTCACGATGAGTGTTTATTCACTTGCCATTGCACGAGAGAATGGTTGGTAATAGGGATGCCCAGTCCCACAATGAAATAAAAAATTAATAACAACAAAATTCCTTGGAAAGTGATGGTATGGAGGGCACCCGTGGATACGGCTAGCCATGGATTGTGAAAGAATGGTGGAAAGGAAATAAACTTTACTTTCTGTTTGGGAACCGCCTATGATGTGTCTAGCATGGAAGATATTGGGAATTCTCGGTCGTTTTCGTTGACAGGAAAAGCATGCCTCTCAAAATATTTTATCTCTCTAATTTAAGCTTTGAGCTCTGGCACATTAGAAAATCTCTGCTTCCCTCTGCGAAGGGCCTATCTATTTACTTTCTGCAATTTTTATTTTGAGTCTCCATCTTCTCTTATAAAGCACCAACTAGAGAGCACTATTGTCATACTTGTGGATTGTGTGTAGCTAATATTTGAGTGTGTTACATGAATGGATCAATGATTGAGCATAATGGGCTAGGGATAACTTTCTTTAGCGTTGATATTTTGAAAAACATGGTTGCTTGTTAGCATGCTTGAGTATTTATATTTTCATGTCAAACTATAGACTATTGTTTTGAATCATTCAAGTCCAATGTCCATGCTACAAAAGAAAAGAATATATGATGAATATGATAGGCAGCATTCAGAATCAAAATTTCTGTTTTTATCATTTACCTACTCGAGGACGAGCAGGAATTAAGCTTGGGGATGCTGATACGTCTCCAACGTATCTATAATTTTTGATTGTTCATGCTGTTATATTATCAATCTTGGATGTTTTTTATATGCATTTACAACAATTATATATCATTTTTTGGGACTAACCTATTAACTTAGTGCCCAGTGCCAGTTGCTGTTTTCTGCCTGTTTTTTGTTTTATAGAATATCAATACCAAACGAAGTCCAAATGCCACGAAACTTTTTGGAGATTTTTTTCTGGACAATACCAACACTAGAAGCTTCGGGAGAAGACCAGACGCCAGAGGAGGTGGCCACGAGCCACCAGGGCGCGCCTGGTGCCTCGTGGGCCCACCTCAGCTCCGTTTGACCTAATTCCACCACTATAAATTCCCAAAAATCAGGAAAAAAACAGGGGAGTCCACGAAATAATTTTTTCGCCGCCGCAAGTTTCTGTTCTCGAGAGATCCCATCTGGAGGCCTTTTCCGGTACTCCGCCGGAGGGGGAATCGATCACGGAGGGGCTCTACATCAACCTTGCTGCCCTTCCGATGATGCTTGAGTAGTTTACCACAGACCTTCGGGTCCATAGTTAGTAGCTAGATGGCTTCTTCTCTCTTTTTGATCTTCAATACAATGTTCTCCTCGATGTTCTTGGAGTTCTATCCGATGTAATCACTTTTTGCGGTGTGTTTGTTGGGATCCGATGAATTGTGAGTTTATGATCAGATTATCCATTAATATTATTTGAGTCTTCTCTAATCTCTTTTATGCATGATTATTATAGCTTCATATTTCTTCTCCGATCTATTGATTTGGCTTGGCCAACTAGATTGATTTATCTTGCCATGGGAAGAGGTGCTTTGTAATGGGTTCGATCTTGCGGTGCTCAATCCCAGTGACAGAAAGGGACATGACACGTATGTATCGTTGCTATTAAGGGTAAAAAGATGGGGTTTATTCATACGTGAGTTTATCTTGTCTACATCATGTCATCGTTCTTAAGGCATTACTCCGTTCTTTATGGACTTAATACACTAGATGCATGCTGGCTAGTGGTCGATGTGTGGAGTAATAGTAGTAGATGCAGGCAGGAGTCGGTCTACTTGTCTCGGACGTGATGCCTATATACATGATCATTGCCTTGGATATCATCATGATTATTTGCTTTTCTATCAATTGCCCAACAGTAATTTGTCTACCCACCGTATGCTATTTTCTTGAGAGAAGCCTCTAGTGAAAACTATGGCCCCCGGGTCTATCTAAATCATATACTAAAACCCTAAAAATACTTGCTGCACTTTTTCTTTATTTATTTTATTTTTGTATTTTTGTTTCAATCTATCTATCACATACAATTTAATCTTGCAACTTACCGCCGAGGGATTGACAACCCCTTGATTGTGTTGGGTGCACGGATTTGTTGTTTTGTGTGCAGGTGCTGCTAACGAGGTGTTGCGTGATTCTCCTACTGGATTGATAACCTTGGTTTCATAACTGAGGGAAATATTTATCTCAACTGTACTGCATCTCCCTTCCTCTTCAGGGAATTACCAACGCAGCTCACAAGTAGCAACCGCTTCTGAGCTCGACACCTCACCGATTAGCGACTAGCTGCTCGATGAGGTGGGCGCAGATGGGCCGGCGAGAGCTTGCCGGCACAGAGCTTGCCGGGCCTTCATCTTGCCGGCTCGAGCCTTGCCAGCAAGTACCATCTTTATCCCTAGCATTAGCCAGGGGTCTCTTGATGTCTTGTCTTGATCTTCTTCGTAGTGTCTTTGTAACTAGGCCTTGAATCTTGATCTTGACGTTGGTTATCTCCGGCAAGCCCTGGCCAACGAGGCTACTACCACTACCTGTGCATAAGTCAGGGTATAAAATACCCATGTTTTATACACCGACAGGAGCCCCCGGGCCTGGGCCACACGCGCGTCCGAGGCGTCGTTGGGCTAGACACGTGGTAGGAAATTACCGCCATAAAATCCTGTGATGATGATTTCCTATCGCACGCCCACGTCGCGCATTAAATGCGAGTCACATGAGTTGTGGACTGGAGCAACGGTTTGTGGTAGTGCGCCTGCAAAAGCGCTGCCACATTGGACAGTAAAGAGCCAGCCCCCTTGCACCTTCCCCATAAAAAGGTAACCGCGAGGAGGCGCTGCTCATTCACATCGCCCTCCGCTGCATCTTCTTCTTCCTCTCGCTCCAGCAGATCTTGCCATTGCCGCCGCCACCAACTCGCGCCTCTTTCACCTCCAATCCTTCCTCTCGAGCCCTCACGGCGCCCAAGAAGGACGATACGGAGGGAAAGAAGCCCACCAAGCTTGTTGATCCCAAGGCAGAGAAGCGGGAGGCGGACTTGGAACAGCGGCGGATGGAGAATGTGGTTTTCTCGCCGCCGGCTCTGGACAGCAATGCCTTGATAGCGAGGTACGCATACATGTGGGGAAAGGATACCAAGGACCACAAGGCCCCAATGGTGCTCCCCGCCGGTGGCAAGACCCCGTCAGCCGCATACCCATTCTTCTGTGCATATTTTTATTGCGGTCTGGTTCCTCCATTTTTGGATTTCTTTGCTGAGCTGATGTACACTTTTGTATTCCGACTGCTAGATTTCACCCCAAATGCAATGACCTGCATCGCAGTCTTCGCCCACATGTGCGAAAATTTTGTTGGAGTCGTCCCCAATGTCGACCTCTTCCGCCACTTCTTCATTCCTCGCATCGAAGGTGATGCGCTTTCCGGCAGCGTGACTTGGATTCCCCGGGCCAAAGCTAAGGGACAGTACCTTGCCGGGATGCTGCATCTAAAATGGGAGGAATGGCGGGCGGAGTGGTGCTGGATTAAGGAGAAGGATTTCCCCAACTTCTACTTGCCGTGCACGGAGAAGATTGACCGCGGCAAGAATTGGAGTGATTTTGGCGCCAGCGACAAGAAGCTTGGCCCGACAATGAACCGGATTGCTCGCCTCAAGTCTGCCAGGCTGACTATTGAGATGGTGGGAGCCGATTTCCTCCGACGATGCCTTGCACCGTTGTAGAAGAGGTAAAGGTACACTTGGGAGTACAAGAACCCCGGGGATATCATGCGGATATACCCGGGGCTGGCCAATAACTTGACGGTCATGCAACACGTCAGTCTCTGGCACCAGCTCTTTAGGACCTCCGGCAAGTTTCATTTGCCGGCCCAAGTTGTACCACTGCACATCAACTCCGCCAAGGATTCCATCTTGGCAATGATGCCGGTGTGTAATGCCCAAGGGGTTGAAGCTGACTGGGAGCTGCCCTCACTTGAAGATGAGATGACCTGGGCTTCCAATCTGACGGAGAAGACCACTTGAGAAGAGAAGGATCTCATCCAGGCCACCAGGGATGAAGAGTTGGCGTTCATCGCCCATAGGGCCGAAGAAGTTTTGAAGACCGGCAACGCTGGCGGCTCCCGTGCCGCGGCAACTGAGGAGGAGGAAGAGACCCCCGATGAAGAGGTTGCCGAAGAGCACCAGGAGGAGCTTGCCGGGGAAGATGTTGCCGGTGAAGCCGAGGAAGGAGAGGATCCTCAAAGCCCGAAGAAGAAAGCGGGCGTTCTTCGGAAGGCGTCTAGCCAGGAGGTAGTGTGGCCTTCTTCGTCAGGGGCTGGCCCTTCTGTGAAGAAGATGACCACCAGAACAGGCCAGCAGCAAAAAGTGCGTCGGCAATCGACACGACGTCCTCGAGTTCAACATCCACCACCCCAGCAGGAAGTTGCCGGGGAAATTGGGTCTTCCCAACAGGCATCTTCGCCTCCACCGGCAATCAAGAGAGCCAGGGAGTTGCCTTCGCCGGTGAGATACGACCTCTCCATTCTCAGCGAGTCCGAAGACGAAGAGTAAGTATAATTATTTTATCTTCATCAAATCTTGATCTTTGCCTTGACTGTCATTTGACTTGTCTTCCTCTGACTTTGTAGGGATATAGAACCGCTTGTGCACAGGGCAAAGCGAATGAGAGATGCAACAGAGCGCGAACCCGCGACAAGTGCTGGGCAGGGGGCCACATCCACCGATACCATTGTCGTCAGCCCCCAGCCCAGCCCCCTGCATGAGGTCGTGGTGCAGTTCCCGCTCGCAGGCGCTGGCACTGAAGTTCCTCCTCCTGAGCCCAACAAGGAGATAGGAGGAGGCCGCTAAGAGGAAGAGCGCCAAGAGGCGGATCCTGCTGTGACTCCTCCATCGACCATCATCCCGGTGAGCGTTCCTCCGACAAGGGCCTCCGCTGATGAGCCCACCCGCAAGTTTGGCCGCGACGTCCTCTACAAGGTGCTCGTCAAGATCGCCTATCGAAATCCAGACGTTGATCTCTCCAGGATATTCAGGCACCTTCCGGAGAACACTGATATCACGGCCATTGACAAGGTTGTTGCTCCATTGGCCGACAAGGTTCTTCTTGTTCCCCGGCACGAAGGCGACCTTCAGAACTAAACTCATCGTTGCAATTGCCTCCAGCGCTATCATGTAAAAGATACATTTAATCTTAAGTTAGATCTGCACTTGTGCTTGAGATGTAATGCAACTTAAGCTGTTTTGAAATGAATGTATGCTATTTTCCTTGTCTTATTTTGCCTTTGCATGAGCTATATACCCTACGCTTGCCAGACACTTGTCGGTGCGCACACTCTTGCCGCGAGCGCTTGAGGACGGATCCTTAGCAGCCTGCCGGAAGTGCCACCGCCGGCAAGTTTTATTCTTGACGGTTCCAACGCAGCTGCTCAAGTTATTGAGCGGACTCGAAATAAAATGAGAGCGTGATCGGTTACGGCAAGGTTCCTTAGCGTGCAGGTTTCACATACAAAGACATAAATCGTTCAAGGAAGATTGCAAATATGACAAAGAAATTATTTCAAAGCTTTTCAACTTAGCTTCTTTTCCTTTGCCGTGCTTCTTGTTACAAAACAATTACTTGAACGTCATTTGGTGGTATCCAACACCATCATCCCCCCCGGGAAACTTGCACGTGAGGGAACCTTCTATCCTTTTGAAAAAAAGAAAGAAGAGAAAGAAGTGGATGGATGCCTTGATGGCTCATTAATCATTTCATACAAGGCAAAGTATAACACAACATCACATGTAATCATACATAAACAAAAATGTATTTAACAAGGAGTTGTGAAACACTTAGCTTTATTTTACTTATGCACAGGATCTGCGCCTGGCTTTGTACATAGGGTTACATGTCTGCCGACAAGGCTTGTACAAAAGGGGTTGCCGGGGGTCCCGGCAACTGCGCCTTATGGATAGAACTTTCGAAGATGCTCAATATTCCATGAGTTTTGCACTGGGATGCCATCTTCAGTCTCCAGACGGACTGCGCCAGGTCTGGTGACTCACACTACCCGATAAGGGCCTTCCCACTTTGGCGTCAACTTGTTGGATCCCTTGGCGGATTGAACACACCGAAGAGCAAGGTCACCTTCCTCAAGGCTTCGAGCATGTACCTTGCGGCTATGGTAGCGACACAAAGCTTGCTGGTAGCATGCAGCTCGCACAGCAGCTTTTAGACGATCTTCCTCAAGGAGCGTGGCATCATCTTGCCGCAGCTGCTCTTGCTGTGCTTCGTCGTAAGCAAGCACTCGAGGTGACTCGTATGTGAGTTCCATGGGGAGCACCGCCTCTGCACAATAGACTAGGGAGAAGGGTGTTTGGCCGGTAGCTCGATTTGGTGTCGTCCTGAGTGACCAAAGAACCGCCGGCAACTCATCAATCCAGCGCCTCCCGCACTTGTGTAGCTTGTCAAAAGTTCTCGTCTTGAGGCCTCGCAGCACTTCAGTATTTGCCCTTTCCGATTGGCCATTGCTTCTCAGGTGAGCAACGGATGCAAAGCAAATCTTGCTTCCAAGGTCTTGGATGTATTGCATGAAGGCGCGGCTCGTGAATTGTGTGCCATTGTCCGTGATGATTCTGCTAGGAACACCAAAACGGCAAACTAACCCTTTAAAGAACTTGACGGCCGACTGTGCTGTTACCTTCCTTATTGGCTCTACTTCTGGCCACTTTGTGAGCTTCTGGGCAGCACACTTTGACAAATGATCAGCAATGCTATTTTCCGCACGAGGGATGTGCTCTGTTTGCAATCCATCAAAGTGTTCTTCCAATTTTCTCACTTCTTCCACGTACGCTTCCATCAATGGGCTCTGATAATCCTTGTTAACTTGCTTGACAATGAGATGCGAGTCTCCACGGACGATCAACTTTCTGATTCCGAGGTCAACCGCGATCTTGAGACCGGCAAGGAGTCCTTCACACTCAACAGTGTTGTTTGTAGCTTTCTCTCTGGGAAAGTGCATTTGAACCACATACTTGAGGTGTTCTCTGGTGGGTGCGACAAGCAGCACTCTGGCACCGGCGCCTTGCAGCGAGAAGGCACCGTCAAAGTATATGATCCATTCTTTGGCCGCTTCTTTGCCGGGGAGAACTATTTCTTGAATTTCTTCATCAGGTGTTTGTGTCCACTCGGCAATGAATTCCGCCAAAGCTCTGCTCTGAATAGTTGAAGTGCTCTCAAACTTAAGTGCAAAACTTGACAGTTCCAACGACCATTCCACTATTCTGCCGGTTGCATCTGGATTCCTCAGAATACACTGCAACGGGAAATGAGGGACGACGGTAATTTCATGTGCTTGGAAGTAATGGCGCAACTTTCTTGAGGCCATGAGAAGGCCGAAAAGCAGCTTCTGCACAACAAAGTATCTCGACCTAGCCCCCTATAAAAGGGAACTAACAAAATACACAGGGCGTTGCACCATCTTCTTCTTTGGCACCACTTGTTGGTTTGCTACATTTGCTTGTGCTAATTCTGACTTGTCGGCACCAGACTCTGCCGGAGAAGATTCCGGTTTGTTGCTTGACGGGCTCACTACTGCTGCTTCCTCATTATCTGCTTCTCTCTTCGCCACTAATGCAGCACTGACCACTTGATTTGTTGCCGCCAAATATAGCAGTAACGGCTCTTGTGGTTTAGGCGCAACTACTGTTGGCGGAGAGGAGAGGTACTTCTTCAAATCTTGCAGCGCGGCCTCCTCTTCCGGAGTCCATTTCACTGGACCCGCCTTTTTCAAGATTTTGAAAAATGGCAAGGCACGCTCAACAGATTTGGAGATGAACCTGCTTAATGCAGCAATACAGCCGGCAAGATGTCGCAAATCCTTGACGCGCTTTGGTGCTTCGATTTGCTTAATGGCTTTGATCTTGTCGGGATTAGCTTCAATTCCACATTGAGACACAAAGAACCCGAGAAGTTTGCCAGATGGAACGCCAAATACACACTTCTCGGGGTTGAGCTTCAAGTTTATTTTGCGCAAGTTTGCAAATGTTTCTTCTAAGTCTTGAATGAGGGTTGATTTGTCCTTGGTTTTGACCACTATATCATCCATATATGCTTCCACATTCCTATGCAACTGAGGCTCAAAACCAATCTGGACTGCCCTTGCAAATGTTGAACCAGCACTTTTTAATCCGAAAGGCATACGCATGAAGAAGTATGTGCCACATGGAGTAATAAATGCGGTTTTCTCCTCATCCTCCTTGGCCATGAAGATCTGATGGTAACCAGAGTATGCGTCAAGAAAGGAAAGTAAATAACAGCCGGGAGTAGAGTCAACAATTTGATCAATACGTGGCAAAGGGAAAGGATCCTTTGGACATGCTTTGTTGATTTCCGTGTAGTCAATACAAAGTCTCCATTTTCCATTTGCTTTCCGCACTACAACTGGATTTGCCAACCATGTTGGATGCAGTACACCTCTAACTAAACCAGCTGCTTCTAACTTCTTTATTTCTTCAGCGATTAACTGTTGCCGTTCCAAAGCTTGCTTCCTGACCTTCTGCTTGCGGGCCGAGCATGGGGACAGACGGCAAGGTGGTGCTCAATTACCTCCCTGGGAACACCGGGGATGTCAGATGGTTGCCATGCAAACACATCGACATTCGCCCGCAGGAAGGCAATGAGCGCGCTTTCCTATTTGCTGTCAAGAGCGGAACTGATGGTGAAGGTACCGCCAGTGCCGTCCTCCTTTGCCGGCACCTTCTTGGTTGCTGGTGGAGTAGCTTTGGATTTCTTGGCGGTAAAGCTCTCCGGCATATCATCACTGGGTGCGCAGCACTCCGAAGAGGTGCGCTTCCCGGAAGACTTGCCAGAGGTCTTGTCGCTCTTCTTGCTTCTCTTTTTGTTGGCGGGAGCGGGCACCTTAGTGGCGGATGATGCAACCGCTTCTCTATAAAGCTTGTCGACGCAAATCACTACATCTTTCTTGTCGGAGTTGATAGTGATGACCCCCATCGGCGCTGGCATCTTGAGAGTATTGTAGGCATAATGAGACGTTGCCATGAACTTTGCCAAAGCTGGGCGACCGAGAATTCCATTGTAAGGCAGGGGAATCTTAACCACGTCAAACACAATCTTCTTGGTTCGGTAATTCAGTTCCCCGCCAAATGTCACCGGCAGAGTGATCTTTCCCTTGGGTTGGCTCCTTCCCAGATTGACCCCCTGAAATGTGCCCGTTTGCTTGAGATCTTCATCAGGAATTTGTAAGCTCTTGATGACTTCTGGTGAAATCAAATTCAGGCCGGCCCCACCATGAACCAACATTTTCGTGACTTGGAGGTTGCGTATTGTTGGTGAAACCAACAACGGCAAGCACCCGACCGCAGTTGTGCGATCAGGGTGATCCTCCGCATCAAAAATGATGGGCGTGTGGGACCATTTGAGCGGCTTCTGAGCACCCATTGCCGGTTCTACCGCATTAACCTCACGCGCCCACTGCTTGAGTTGGCGGTGAGAGGAGTGCAAAGATGCACCCCCGTCAATGCACATGGCTTCAGTTGCTTTCTGGAACTCTCGTTCGCTGGACTCATCTTCGTCCTCGTCATCATCATCATCTTCCTTCTTATCACGGCCTCGAGCAGGCTTCTCCTTCTGCTGCTTAGCCTTGCCGCGGCGTACTCCTCGGCCGCCACGACCCCTCTTGCCAAATCCGCCTGCACCATCTTGGCCTTTCTCCTTATCACGCTTCTCATACTCAGCCTTCTGTTTCTCAGCAAGTTGCTCAACTTGCCGGCACTCTTGGAGATCATGACCTTTTGTGCGGTGAATCTTGCAGTATGGCCCATCGGACTTGCTGGCCTTCTCGCCAGCCGCGACTTCCTGGCAATCAGTGCATGCAGCTGCTTCCTTGCCGGAGCTCTCGGTTTTAGCCTTCTTGGTGGCATTGGAGTTGCCGGAGTCCTCAACGGCCATAACTGTCTTACCCTTGCGCTTTCTGTTGCGCTTCCGACCCTTTTTCTTTGGGGTGGCGGCGTCGTCATCCTCTGAATGGACCTCAGCGCTAGCATCTTCCCCAGGAAGTCTCCTCCCTTCTTCAGCCCGTGCACATTTATCCGCCAAAGTATACAACTCGTTGACGGTTTTTGGCAATCTAATATTCAACTTTTCCCGCATCTTCCGATTGAGCACATTCATGTGAAAGGCTACAATCACAGCTGCGGGGTGCACGTCAGGGATGTTGCGGTGCACGCAGCTGAACCTTTGAATATATTTTCGCAGGGATTCACCATCTCTCTGCGGGATCACTTGCAAGTCACTGGGCTGACCAGGAGCCTTGTGGCCTCCGGTAAAGGCACCAATGAATTCATTGCATAGATCTGACCATGAAGAAATGGAATCCTCTGGCAAGTTCATCAGCCAAGATCTCACATTGGGCTTGAGCACCAATGGAAAATAATTGGCGAGAATCTTTTCATCTCTTCCCCCGGCAGCTTGCACAGCAATCATGTAGATGCCCAAAAACTCTGCCGGGTTAAGCTTGCCATCATATTTCTCCGGCAACTCTGGCTTGAAGACCTGGGTTGATGGCCAGCAGACTTGCCGCATCTCACGAGTGAAGGCCGAGCATCCAACCTCGTAAGTTAGATACCCGCCAACCCCGGGCACAGGCTCATCAACGACTGGACCGTTGCGCACGTCAGATTGACGGCGCGCCTCCTGGCGCCGTTTGATGGTGGTGCGAGCATCCTCTACTCGCCTATCTTGTAGCACTCGACATTGATCTTGCCGCGCTCGCAGATCCGAAGAAGCCATTGACATCTCGTCGGGCTCAATGGACCGGTGAGTTTGCCGCGGCTACCGATGTTGTTGCTGTGGGGGTGACTGCACCATTTGTGCCGCCCCTCTGGCACGGCTATCGGTTGGCACCGTCACCAGACGCCGTGAAGGTCCCGCCTGCTGCGAGCTGTTGGCTTCAGCGAACCCGATGAGGCTTTGGATGGTGGCACTCCACTCATCCATCTTATCGACAGCTCGAGGGAAGTTCAGCAGCATCTGTGCTCGCGCCATGGCCTCTGCTGCCATAGCTGGCATGGCTGGGAGCGAAGAACGAGATGTCGCTCGACTCCTAGCAGAACCAGCAGGAGCGCCACCTCGATCTTGCTGCCGCGGCTCATGTCCAGCAGTGGGCTGACGCGGTGGAGGTGGTGCCTGATGATCTTGCGGTTGATCAACAGGCGTCTTGCCATGCGGACGTCGTCATCCGAAACTGCCAGTGCCATTTGGATTCGCATCGCGCCCATCTTGCGATGGTCGCGGTGTGTGTCCCGAGGTAGTATCTTTAGATACAATGGCGGCTGGGTCTTGGCTCGCGCCGGTCCGGATGGTGTTGCTCCGGTGGCTTCGTTCGCTGGTGCGTTGAGGAGGCAGGAGTTGGCCATCCACGCCGCCTACACCGTTGTGGCTTCGGTCATCAAATTGACGAGGAAGCTGCTGGTCATTGTTACGTGCTCTGCCGGTGCTGGCTACGCCGCCTGCGCCGGTGACTCCTTCCGAACCACCAGCGCCGGTCGTGCCTCCTGCACCGCCTGCGCCGGCAGGATCATCTCCGACGCCTGTGTGTGTCTGCGACGGAAGCTTGGACGTCGATGGAGCCGCTGTGGACGCGCCCTTCTTCTTGGGCACCATCAAAGGAGATGAAAGTGACACGGAAACTATTGATTCAGGTTCGCGCCAGCGATTCCCCTACCTGGCGCGCCAAAGATGTCGTGCGTACGACCATCTATGGGACCATCTAGCCCCTTTGCGGTTCGACTAGGGGAATGCACAAGCACAAAGAGCAGAATCAATAGCAAACGCAAGGGATTTTACCCAGGCTTGGGCCACCGTGAGGTGTAAAACCCTACTCCTGCTTTGTGTATTGGATGTGTTTAGGCTCAAGTACAAGGAGCGCTTCTTGCCGGCAAGGTGCAGGAAGAGCAGCTACGCATGTAAAATGAGCAAAGTGTCGACCCCTGTAAAGGTTGCCCTGGCCCTCCTTTTATAGCTCAAGGGGTAACCACAGTGGCAAAACAGTCATTACAAGTTGATTAGATAGCAAACGGTGCTATCATACCTAACTCTGCCGGATTAGGACAAACGCATTTATTGCGCCATTAGGTGTCATATGGAGGAGGAGCCCCGGCAAGGTTTCTGCACCGCTCGCCCAGCTACCTCTTATTATCTTGACACGCCTCCTGGACGGGTGTCATTAAAGCTAATTGTCCTTCCAGCAGGCTGACACGTGCCCCGACAAACCTCACCAAACCGCCTCTACACTCGACACCTCACCGATTAGCGACTAGCTGCTCGATGAGGTGGGGCGCAGACGGGCCGGCGAGGGCTTGCCGGCACGAAGCTTGCCGGGCCTTCATCTTGCCGGCTCGAGCCTTGCCGGCAAGTACCATCTTTATCCCTAGCATTAGCCAGGGGTCTCTTGATGTCTTGTCTTGATCTTCTTCCTAGTGTCTTTGTAACTAGGTCTTGAATCTTGATCTTGACGTTGGTTATCTCCGGCAAGCCCTGGCCATCGAGGCTACTACCACTGCCTGTGCATAAGTCAGGGTATAAAATACCCATGTTTTATACACCTACATAGTCTTCTTTGGCTTTGGAGTAATCGACATCTATTCCAACAAAGTGTTAAGCTCAACTGTTTCACTATTTGTATTTTTCTTTAATGAAGCTTGTTGCTCCTGAGGAATACAAGTAATATAATCTGGTAGATACGTTCTTCCAGAATGAATTGATCCCCTGTGACTTACAGGAAGCATCTACAATAACAACACCTGCAAAAATAGTTACGAAACAAATACTCTGCACTTAGCTCCCCGGCAACGGCGCCAGAAAATGCTTTGATGCTTGCAAGCCAAACAGGGTAGTGTAGCACTTTCGCAGAAGTATCCCAATGAGTAATCGTCCCAAAGAAGAGCGGAGGAGAGTATTTATGGTGGCGCTTCTGTCACACACAGGGTGTCACAGCTCTTGTGTGAAGTAACTGCTTGAGCTTCTACAAATATTGTTACTAAACTGAACGACGGATAAACCAGATTGACAAATATAAAAGGATTTTTGAAGTAACAACTATAGAGCTATTAAAAGTAAATAACATAAATAAGACTAAAAGTTGTGTTTCCTGCAATGAAGAGATTAGGCGCGGAGAGACTTCAGTTCATGGTAAGAATGTATCAAGGGTGCCAGTGCGATGGTAATACCAATTACCTTGTATTGTATTCATAGTATTTGATATGTGTGTTCGATAGGCGGATTACCCTAAGGTCATGAAACTCCTCCACGTGGGATTATGTTTCATTCTATGGTCCTACTTCACCGTTGCCACAGAGTGGTCGTTTCCACAATTAAGGTCCTTGGACCGGACCAAGCATTAAGTTTAATGGATCATCGTTATCTCATATTGTCTTCCATCCTCATAGATATCTCCACCTGTCATGTCAGAGGTCACAGATTTCCTAAACAATATGTGTTACATGTGTAGGTTTTGAGATCATGTTGCCTGGGCCCTTAAATTGAACAACACACATAGAGTTCACCACAACATAACAACGTACTAGATAGATCATACCACTACAGAAACAAATGACGACATATAGAATAGGCACAAATGAATATTACCACTTAGCTACATCTCCCATGCCTATGGGAAATTACTCACGCATCATAAGAGGGGAATCAGTCACAACGGAGATAAAACCCATGAAAACCATATCGATAATACCGTGAAGATCCACAATAAGATGAAATGGATAATTCAACTAGTCTTGATCTCCAGATGAGATGAAATGGCATTACAATTGTTCTCCCAACCTTGGAATTCCTATTAAAAAGATGAAGGGGGTGATCATGATGGAGATGAAAGGACCAAAACTAAGAAAATCTCCGAAGGTTCTTCGGATCCCTTCTTCTCCTATTCTCGGTGTGGTGGCGGCGGCTAGGGTTCTCTTCTCCCCCCCATCCCTTCACGAAAGTGGCTTGTATAGACGTGGTGGAGCTGTTGGCAGTCCATACGACCGCTCATACGAGCGCTCACGGTCGTATGGAACGCCGTCTTTTGCTCTGCTGCGCCTGTTGACTAGAGTCTCTTCATGGAAGTTGCTCCAATTGGCTTGATTTGTTGTAATCCTTCTTGGTTTCCTTCCAAATATGATGTTACCTGCCAAACATTAAGGAAATGGATTTTCTTCTCTTTTGAGGGATTAGTATTAGGAATATCCAAAGAGTAATAGAAATCCGATGAAAACCAAGCAAGGTCACTAGCAAAACATCACAAATTCTCGAGCCATCACAAGCAAAGCACATATCATGTGACGAATAAAAATATAGCTCCGAGTGATATTACCGATAGATTGGAGACGAAAGAGGGGATGCCTTCCGGGGCATCCCCAAGCTTAGATGCTTGGATATTCCTTGAATATTACCTTGGGGTGCCTTGGGCAACCCCAAGCATAGGGTCTTGCCACTCCTTATTCTTTCATCCATCGTCATCTCACCCAAAACTTGAAAACTTCAATCACACAAAACTCAACAAAACCTCGTGAGATCCATTAGTATAATAAAATAATCATTAACTTAGGTACTGTAATAAATAGATTCATATTTTTTTCTTGCATAATAACTAATTTATTCTATCATCTTCATGACTTATACCCCATGATACACTCCATAGAAATATCAAAATAAACACACTATGCAATAAAGACAGAATCTGTCTAAAACAGAACAATACGTAATGATCTAATTAATCATCATAATTCTGTATCTCCAAAACTTCTGAAAAATTAGGACAACATAAAAAATTTGCATAGCAGTAACGTCTAAAAATTTCTGAATTTTACCATGCTCCTGTATAGAATGATAATTAATGCACTGGACGCTCAACTTTCTGTTTTTACATAGAACCAACTAAACAATCATCCACGTCAACCTAAAGGCCTTACCTGGCACAAAAATCAAAAGAAAATATACAAACATAATCATTACAGTAGCAATAATCATGTTGACACACAAAAAATAAAAAGGATAATTAACTATTGGGTTGCCTCCCAACAAGCACTACTGTTTAATGTCCCTAGCTAGGCATAATGCATATCATCACATATTGCCATCTTTGCCCAATTCCTTAATTATGCAACGTTATTTCGTTGGAGGTGATCCCGCTAAATTCCCCATAGTGTGAAAAGCATCCAAAGGGTGACTACTCAAGAAATTTCATCCAGTAATAGTGTCAAGCACAAATCTATACCAAGTAGTAACATCCACATAAAAATTTCAAAGAAGAACAGTGGTGGATTGCTTACGAGTAGATCTATTTTGAGCATCGCAAATCCTATACCAAGCATCTTTCAAACTTTCTCCACCCCTTTGTTTAAAATTAAGTACTTCATTTTTGGGAGTGGAAGCAACTAGCGAAGAACTAGCCACAGTAACAAGAAAAAGATAGCAACACAAATATTTTTGGTGTTTTTAATTTTTTTTAGAGAAGGAGGGGAGATGAAAAAGAGAAGGCAAATAAAAGGCAAATGACAAAGAAAGTAAAAACAAGCAAATGATAAATGTGAGCGAAGGAACCTGTATTTGTTTGGTGAAGCCTCCGCGGCAATGGCACCAGAAATTGTTCTGCTACTTGTGATAAGCATTGGGATTGCCCAAAGAGGAAGGGTGATGTAGTATAGTGGCAGATAGTATTTCCCTCAGTTAAGAATCAAGGTTTATCAAACCAGTAGGAGACACCACACAAACCAGATAAGCGATACTTGCACACACACAAAACAAATGCTTGCACCCAACGAAGGCAAGAGGGTTGTCAATCCGCTTGTTCTCGCCAATT
Organism: Elymus sibiricus; assembly: GCA_039707655.1. NCBI lineage: Eukaryota > Viridiplantae > Streptophyta > Magnoliopsida > Poales > Poaceae > Elymus > Elymus sibiricus. The sequence goes on along the minus strand of CM077670.1, from coordinate 365,829,674 downwards.
GCAAGGATTAAATATGATAGTGGTAGATATATAAAACAAAATAAAAATAAAAGGAAATAAATTGCAGCAAGTATTTTTTGGGTTTTAGTAAATATGGAAAATGCACCCGGGGGCCATAGATTCACCAGAGGCATCTCCCTCATGAGCATAGCAACGGTGGGTAAACAAATTACTATTGGGCAATTGACAGAATAGCGCATAGTTATGATGATTCTTCATGGCATGATCAATATAAAGGCATTACGTCCGTGACAAGTAGACTAAAAATCCATATGCATCTACTACTATTACTCCACCCCAAGACCGCTATCCAGCATGCATCTCAGAGTATTAAGTTCATGACAAATAGAGTAACACTTTAAGCAAGATGACATAATGTAGACAAAGTAAGATCAATCAATATGTTCAAACCCCATTGTTTTATCCTTAGTAGCAACAATACAATACGTGCCTTGCAACCCCTCCTATCATAGAGTAAGGATACCGCAAGATTGAACCTACTACCAAGCACCTCTCCCACTGAAGATAAATCAATCTAATTGGCCAAAAGAGATAGATAGATTGGAGAGAAATACAAGGCTATAAAATCACACATAAATAAATCTCAGAAAAGAATCAAATACTTTCAATGAATAATCTAATCATAAACCCACAATTCATCGGATCCCAACAAACACACCGTGAGAATTACATCGAGTAGATCTCCGAAGAGATCATGTATTGAAGATCAAAAAGAGAGAGAAAGTCATCTAGCTACTACTATGGACCCATAGGTTCTGAAGGAACTACTCACACATCATCATGGAGGCAGCAAGGTCGATGAAGATTGCCTCCCCAATGGTTTCCCCCCGGCAGAGTATCGGAAAAGGCCTCCAGATGGGATCTTGAAAGAATAGAAGCTTGCGGCGGCGATAAAATTGTTGGGTCTCGATTCGGGGGTTTCTGGATTTTAGGGAATTTATAGGCCAGAGATTTGGTCAAACGGAGCCACGTGGGCCCGACAAGTGCTGATGGCGCGCCTCCCCCTAGGGCGCGCCTGGTGAGCTTGTCGCTCCCATGTGTGTCTCCGGTCTCTCCCCGAAGCTTCTAGGGTCTCTTCTGGTCCAAAAAAAATCACCGTAAAGTTTCATGTGTTTGGACTTTGTTTGGTATGGTTTTATCAAAGAAATAGGCAAAAAAACAGGAACTGAACTCGACACTAAGTTAATAGGTTAGTCCATAAAAATAATATAAAATGGCATATAAAGCAAACAATATTTGTAATATAATAGCATGAAACAATAAAAAATTATAGATACGTTGGAGATGTATCAATGCCCTAGAGGCAATAATAAATGATACCATTTCCATATTTGTAATTAATGTTTGTATATGTGATATAATTGCAATGGTTCTTGAATATGAGTTTCGGGGGAAAATTCATTTACATCTGTGGAAACATAAAACACAAAATAGGTTCTTAGTCTCACCTCTAAGACTAGCTAATGTTGCATCATGATCCTGTTTTCCTGATCATAGGGAATTGTTAGAATGACAAGGATGTCGGCAACAATGAGAACACATTGTTATGGAACAATGGTGTTGAACAGACCCAACCGAATGATATACTATGAGAACACATCGTCACATTGTTACTAGTATTGTCATACAAATGTTAACGTATACTCACTTCCTTAGACCATGAGAGTATTGAGTACCTTCATGCCGTACGGTGTACTTTGGGGTTCATCAAACGTTACCCATAATCGGGTGATGATAACGGCAACTTTTGGGTGCATCGGAAAAGTATGTCAAGGGATTTGATAGATAAATATTGGGATTTCTCCTCCGATGATTGAGAGATGTTCTTGGGAGCCCTCTAGGCATTACAGTATCCATCATCATCTGGTCAGGCACAGCGTGATATGATCACGACGGTTCTGGAATATGAAACGAGAAAATGAACCAAATCGGCAACAAGGATATATAACTTGGTATTGTGACCAAGTTGTTGTTTCACATGAATACCAAAAAGTACCAACTTGGGTTTTGTTATGTATCGTGATGCAAATGGAATGGTGTACATGAACAAAAGGTTCACTCGATAATTATTCGTATATGTGTAGGAGTCAATATGGATACCCAGATCTCGCTCTTGATTATTGACCGGAAGGAGTTCTGGATCATGTATGCACATTACCGAACGTGCGGGGTCACACGCTTAATGTTCACCAGTTTGTTGAGTACTAGAAGTGTCAGGAGTGTGAGAGAAATTCACCAGAAAAGTTTTGGGGAGATAAAAAAATTACGGAGAGAAAACCGGAAGTGCTTCAGAGAAAATCGGAGGAGTTTTTGGAAAATCGAGAAAGTCCCGGAGGACCCAAATTGGCACCAACAGGTTCCGGAATATTCTAGAACCTTTCGAAATGTTTTGGACGGCGCCATGGGCATCTCCCTTGGTTAGGCCCAAGTGGGGGTAGCCGCATGGGCCCTATTTGCCCAATAGTGGGGCGCCCCCCTTTGGCTTGGAGGGCAAGACTCCTTATGGCGGCTAGGGTTTGGGGGGGGGCATCCCTTGGTTCACTGACCTAGGGAGGGAGGAGCCCCTCCTCCAAGGCGGCCACCCCTCCCTTGCGCCTGTAAATATGAGAGGGGCAGCCCCTCTAAACGCATCTCTTTTGCTTGAAGGCTACCCCTCTCTCTCTCACGGAAAAGTTCCTCTGTTGTCAGGATACTCCACCTCCACCTCTAGTTCTCTGGTAGGCTCTCATTCTAGACGGCGAAACCTTGTTGGATAGGTGATCTCATATGCGTGGATACCGGCAGTGGGATCATCTCTTGATCCTAGATCGGGAGAAAAGAAATTCTCGCAGTTGGGAGGTTTCAATTCAACATGGCACCCGCGGGGTTAGGGTGAGGGTAATGCTCGCCCAAACCCGCACCCATCCCAAATTTGTTCGCCCAAACCCGTTCCCGTACCTTGGGTTTCATATTGTTCCCATACCCGTACCCGGCAGGGTGCAGGTAATACCCACGGGTAAAAATACCCATCTCGGTCACATTTCAATTCACATTTTACAATGTATAATTTCAGCATTTTAGAATATAAAACAGAAAATTTCAGCATGTATATTTAGCATTTCAGCACATGTATACCCCATTTCAGCATTCAACACATAAATTTCAGCATTTATCCCAAATCATCCCCATCCACCGAAGTTGAGAGGATGGGGTCGTCCATGCCGAAGTGGTGCACCATGGAACGTGGGCGCATGGCTGGGAGGAGCTCTGGCCATACGGCAGTGGAGATGGGGTGACAACAGTGAGCTGCGTAGCATGGAGCCGTGGAGGTGCGGGGTGGAGATGAGGAGACATGGGAGATGGCCTGCTCGCGTCGCTCCACTGCTCCAGGCAGCGGTGGCGATCGGTGGCAACCACCACCTAGGGTTGTGATACGTCTCAAACGTATATATAATTTTTGATTATTGAATGCTATTATATTACCACTTTTGTATGCTTTATATGTTATCTTATATTATTTTTCTGGACTAACCTATTAATTTAGTGCCCAGTGTCAGTTCCTGTTTTTTTTGCTTGTTTTTGGTTTTTCAGAAAATCCATACCTACAGAAGTCCAAACACGATGAAAATTTTTGATGATTTTTTCTGGAAAATAAGAGACTCTGGAAGTTTCGAGGAAGGACGAGAAGACCCACTAGGGCCCCACAAGCGAGGGGCCGTGCCCTGGGGGTAGGGCGCGCCACCCTAACTTGTCGGCCCTTCGTACCTCCGTTTGCCGTAATTCTTGGCCTATAAATTCTCATATATTCAGAAACCCTCGAAGAGAGACGCGAAAGATTTTATCGCCGCCGCAAGCCTCTGTTCTGAAGCGATCCCTTCTGGAGCCCTGTTCTGGTACTCCGCCAGAGGGGGGGGGGTCATTGGTGAAGCCATCTTCATCAACCTTGCTGCCTCCATGATGATGTGTGAGTAGTTCCTTCAGGACCTACGAGTCCATAGTAGTAGTTAGATGGTTCTCTCTCTCTCTCTCTCTCTCTCTCTCTCTCTCTCTTGATCTTCAATACAATTATCTTCTCTAAGATCCATCCGATGTAATCTTTTTGCGGTGTGTTTGTTGGGATCCGATGAATTATGGGTTTATGATCAAATTATTCATTGAATTTATATGAATCTCTTGAAGTTTCTTTGTTGCATAATTTTATAGCTTTGCATTTCTCTCTGATCTATCTGTCTACTTTGGCCAAGTTTGATTATTTATCTTCAGCGGGAGAGGTGCTTTGTAGTACACTGTTACTGTTACGTGATATACAAACGGTTTTTACCCCCTTTCCGCAACACAGTTTTAAACTGTCGCCTTGCCTGTGTGTGCGATAGGGGGGGGGGTCCTTCCCACATGACCCAGAAACCATCCGTGATAGGGCGACCCGCTGCTGATGATTTTCGTAAACTAATCGTATGCGAAGTCGTGGCACTACGTTTCTGATCCGCGAGATATCCGAAACGATTTCGCAGATATCCACGTATGCAAAAGGTGGATAACACAAACTTATTTCTACCGGTCTGTTTGCCATACGTACACTATCACACATAGTTCAAAACCATAAATTGTGTGTGGTGTCTCCGCTATCGCCAACGTGTCCATTTTCTTAAGTGTGTGCGATAGGTATATCTATCACACACGGTCTGCAAATGTGAACTGTCTTCTTTTTATCCGATATTACACACGCATACATGTTTGAAACATTTGTGGTATTACCAGGAATCGCACACGCGCATATTACGGAAACGTGTGCGATACTTATGGCAATCCCACACTCGTATAAGGATAAACCGTGCGTCCGGGGGCTGAGTATCGCATATGTTTTCCGTGAAAGAACCGTGTGTTCTTTATTTTACCATCACACACGCTGTTTTCTTTCTAACCGTGTGTACGGTGTTTTAATCCCTGCTGTTTAATTATATTTTTTCTTGTAATTTATAATTCGAATTGGAATATTTCAAATTTTAAATTATGAAGTGCGGAATTTAAATATTTCGTATTCTCATCACAATGGTTCAACAACCAATCCATAAATCAAAATCTCAGTACAATGTGTTCAGTAATTACAGAATTAGGCAGCAGATTAACTATGAAGAACCACAATATTTAGAGGCGGTAAAGATGAAGAGAGAAGTGTAAATCATTTTGGCTGCCGATAGTGTTGAAGAAGCGGAATGCCCATAATGTGCCCTCCTCCATGGCAAAGGTGCGCATAACTTTTGTCCAACCCCTTGTGACGATCGCCCGCCCATCCTTCACCGCCTTCAGGAAGACTTCTAGACCATTATCATGGTAGTATGAATTATATACTTTAACCTTAGTTGCCTCCACTCCGGTCATGTAGTTTGCAAGGTAATCATGAGTAAAATGCTTTGGAAACCACTAAAAATAGAAAACTTTCAGAAATTCTTGTCTAATAGAGTAACTCGTTGTGGGCAGGGGAAAAAGGCAACAGATTACGTACCATCCTAAAGTTCACTGTTGTCTTGGATAAAGTGTAAATAAAAAGTTTAATTCCCATCACCCGTCTATTTCGCCTAACAATCTTTCTTAGTTTCCTCACTTGACGCTTGTTCATGAATATCTCATTGCCCCATACGCAAAAGGGGTCGAAGCGTGGATCAGTACCGCTGATATATGTACCTACAAGCAACCACTAAATGTTTGAAGCTAAAATTCAATTGCACAAATGATGTAAAATACTATAAGACATGGGATGCAACTAACCTCGACGGCAAACAACAGCATCGCCCGTTGCGGCCCTGCATAAGTACATGGAAAGGCATGTTAACTACATCCACCAAAAATAGCAAATGGTAATAAAACGACAGCATCTCTAGTGATATCTCCATTGAGAAGAGTAGCACGGTAGTAAATGGGTAGATTATAAAATTGATAGAACTGTTTGCTACAACAGGCTTAACAGCAATCTAAGTCAGGCACTGTAAGTTTCTAGCTGGTATTGGTGAAATTGAACTGGATAGTTCATACTTGAACATGACAGTGTACATTACTGAAATAAACAAGTCATGTGTTAAGTATAGACAACCTAATATAGCCATTGAAACTGGTACTGATGAAATTGAAATTGACAGAGTTAAACATCGCAAGGCAAGTACTGCTAGAGCAGAGAATGGCCCAGTTGTCTATAAAAAGGTAGGGGAAGTAGCTAAGAATGGTTAGGCGTGTTTACTACAACATGCTTAATACATCAACCATACAAAACATAGCCATTGCAACTGGTATTGGTAAAATTGAACTGGACAGTTCCTACTTGGTCAATCCCGAGGGGTAGTTGGTGGGGCACTTCATCTGGGCCAGAGCCCGCCCCAAGTCGGCGGCAGTGGAGGCGAGGTGTTCCTCCGGGTTGAAGAGTGAATCAGTGTTGCTGACATGTGTACCTACAAGAAGCAAGTAAATGCTACAAGCTAAACTGCAATTGCAGAAATGATGTAAAGTACTATAAGACATTGGGATGGAACTAACCTCGACGGTAAACAAGAACATTTCCCATTGTGGCCCTGTGTAAGTACATGTAATGGCATGTTAACTACAATAGGGTTGACATCCACCAAAAATAGAAAATGGTAATAAAACGACAACATCTGTAGTGATATCTTCATTGCGAAGAGTAGCATAGTAGTAAAGGGTCAGATTAAAAAATGGATAGAACTGTTTGCCACAACAGGCTTAACAGCAACCTAAGTCAGGCATTGTAAGTTTCTAGCTGGTATTGGTGAAATTGAACTGGACAATTCATACTTGAACATCACAGCGTACATTACTGAAATAAACAAGGCATGTGTTAAGTACAGACAACCTAATATATCCATTGAAACTGGTACTGATGAAATTGAAATTGACAGAGTTAAACATCACAAGGCAAGTGCTGCTAGAGCAGAGAATGGCCCAGTTGTCTATAAAAAGGCAGGGGAAATAGCTAAGAATGGTTAGGCGTGTTTACTACAACAGGCTTAATACATCAACCATACAAAACATAGCCATTGCAACTGGTATTGGTAAACTTGAACTGGGCAGTTTGTACTTGATAAATCCCGAGGGGTAGTTGCTGGGGCACTTCATCTGGGCCAGATCCCGCACCAAGTCGGCGGTGGTGGAGGCGAGGTGTTCCTCCAGGTCGACACGCACAGCGGAAACCGCGCCATCGACCGCCTTCAGCTCCTCGACCTCCATCGTTATGCTTACGCGGTGATGCTCTGGAGTAGGGGTGGGGATTTGGATGCATGAGGATGTTTCGCAGGCGCCATCTAAGCAATCAGGCCGTGGCGGTGATGGAGATCGGTGGGTTACCTGACTGGATCGACGAGGCTCGGGCAGAACGTAGATGTGGTTGAAGCTGTTGTTGCGGCGGCGGTGGTTTGAGCTACTGGGAGAGGGGGGTACTGTGGAAATGTGATGGTTGGGGATGGGTTTGGGGGGGGGGTAAATTCTGAAATCCCGCGCCTACTGAAAATTTCGCTGCGAAACTCGAAACTTACGCGGGCGAAATACACAACGCAGACGAAGCGTATAATATACTCGTGTGCGAGAAAGGAGAAAATTGGCGGATCCCGTATTCAAAAAATTGTACACGTGGAGTTAATTAAATCACTCACGGGCGGTCGTGATGGTACGTGTGCGATGTTTTCTAACTGACTTATGGATCAGTAACGCACACGGTACGCCATAGCAACCGTGTGTTTTGTTGTCTTCTAAGAATTAAAATATCTATCAGCATATAGTGTCGTAACCTGCAAATTTAAAACTATCTTTCATTGCAGTAGGGCTATCAACGTACATGAATGAGGCGAAGTTGACACTCGATGAACAATTATAGTCATAAGTTTATGAAATGCAATCAAGTGTCAACCTGACTCGCTCACACAGCGAGAACTGATCGACCTATGCAACAAGAGAAATGCTTGCTGCCTCCCGCCGGCACTACTATTTAAGCCTGTCCGCGTCCGCCCCGCGTGGTGAGGTGGTACTAAAAAACAGCTCCGGTGAGCTCGTCTCCGACCCGGTAGTGCAGAGATGAGAGAGGAAGGAGCTCCGGGGTGGCTGCGGGTGGGATCGCTATGACTCAGTTGAGACAACTTTTTTGACCGGGCACTAATTTTCTCTAAAAAAGTAGTAAGTAGTACTGGTAGATGCTCATAATTAATTAAACAAACGTATGAGCGACACACACACACTAACTACTTCTCGCATGCTGGCCAGACGCAGACGCCATCGTTCTCCTTCCCGGCCTTGTCGGCGGCAGCCCACCGTGCTTGGATCTCCGCCCGGCTCTCCTCAGCAGCGCGTGCGGCCGCTTCTTTCTTGCGGCGGCGGGACTCTCTTCTCTTGAGTGCTTTCTGCCTTTTCCGCTCCTTCTGTGCGGCTTGGCCTCCTCTTGCTCCACCGCCCATTCGGCCGTGGCAGCTTCAAAGTCCGCCCACGTAGGTGTGCGGTCGCGGGCGGCGATGAACTCGGCACGGCGGGATGACATTGCTTCCTTACCAGTTAGTGTGCGGTTGCCGGTGGCGATGAACTCGGCACGCCGGGATGCCATCGCTTCCTTACCAGTTAGTGTGCGGTGCGGTGGCATGGACGGCGACACTTGGAGAGAGCTCTTGGACAGAGTGGCCGGACAACCGTACATAGTGCGGTGGTTTTTTAGAGCACTCGAGATCTGATTGCCTATGAGAACCATGTGCGCTAACCCTATTGTGCGTTGCGTTCTGATTGGCCAGAACCCCAGCCACGCAGATCGCGCGTGTGCAACGTAGGATGCACCGCGATCGAACGGCAATCCACATCCCTCCCAACACACCCATGTAGCTGTATCTGGGATTTGACTTATATGCGCTAATTGTCAGGTAAATCCTATACAGTGCTTTAGTATATCCAACGAGTCATGAAATACGCAAAAAATTCAAATCTAGCGGCTGATGGTGCTTGCGCACCGTGTAAATAGTTTGGACGCGAAACGATAAAGTCACAGTAAATTCAAGTCCAAATTGCCACACATGTCCTTGAAATCTCTCCCCATTCCTCGTAAAAGGCATGCAAATTTACTAAAACCACAAGCATGATTTTCCAAACCGTTTTTTGCACTTTTTCATGGACCGATTGTGCGAAGTTGAATTATGTGCATTAATGCCTAGAAAATGCACATAACTGCCCAAATATAGTAAATTAGACCGGAAAAGTGCCAAATTTGAACACGGTGCATGACAGGGTCTATGTTGATCGTAGAATTTTTTTTAGGACAAACGACGAAGGAACTTTGGATTCCCCTTCAAACTTGGTGATTTCCCTCTCAAAACCACCAAAACTTCCTTTTGTGATGGTTCGGTTTATGAAGAGCGTGTACAAATAGGTTAGCCGAACCTTCTCAAAAAATTAACACGCTTTACTGAGGTCATACCATGGCACCATGCCAGGTATCATCTTTTTCAGGCATGTTTTTCAATTTTCTAGAGTTGAAAAACCAATAAACGACACGTTTGTGGTTGACTCTTGGGACACATGTCCTTGAAATCTCCCACCATTCCTCGTAAAAGGCATGCAAATTTAGTAAATACCACAAGCATGATTTTCCAAAAGGAATTTGTGAACTTTTCCATGGACTGATTGTGTGAAATTGAATTATGTGCATTAATGCCTAGAAACTGCACATAACTGCCCAAATATACTAAATTAGCCTGGAAAATTGCCAAATTTGAACACGGTGCATTATAGGGTGTTTGTTGATCGTACAAAAAAACTCAAGGACAAATGACGAACGAAGTTTGAATTCCCCTTCAAACTTGGTGATTTCCCTCTCGAAACCACGAAATTGCCTTTTGTGATGATTCGGTTTATGAAGAGCGTGTAAAACGATATTAGCCGAACCTTCTCAAAAAAGTATCATGCTTTTCTAAGGTCATACCATGGCACCATGCCAAGTATCATATTTTTCAGGCATGTTTTTCAATTTTGTAGAGTCAAAAAACCAATAAACGACACGTTTGTGGTTGACTCTTGCCACACATGTCCTTGAAATCTCTCCCCATTCCTCGTAAAAGGCATGCAAATTTAGTAAACACGAGAAGCATGATTTTCCAAACCGTTTTGGTGCACTTTTTCATGGACCGATTGTGTGAAATTGAATTATGTGCATTAATGCCTAGAAAATGCATATAACTGCCCAAATATAGTAAATTAGCCCGGAAAAGTGCCAAATTTAAACACGGTGCATTATAGGGTGTATGTTGATCGTAGAAAAAAACTCAAGGACAAACAACGAAGGAACTTTGGATTCCCCTTCAAACTTGGTGATTTCCCTCTCGAAACCACCAAAACTTGTTTTTGTGATGGTTCGGTTTACGAAGAGCGTGTACAATGACATTAGCCGAACCCTTTCAAAAAATTACCACGCTTTGCTGAGGTCATACCACGGCACCATGCCAGGTATCGTCTTTTTCAGGCATGTTTTTCAATTTTATAGAGTCAAAAAACCAATAAACGACACGTTTGTGGTTGACTCTTGCTACACATGTCCTTGAAATATCTCCCCATTCCTCGTAAAAGGCATGCAAATTTAGTAAACACCAGAAGCATGATTTTCCAAACCGTTTTGGTGCACTTTTTCATGGACCGATTGTGTGAAATTGAATTATGTGCATTAATGCCTAGAAAATGCACATAACTGCCCAAATATAGTAAATTAGCCCGGAAAAGTGCCAAATTTGAACACGGTGCATTATAGGGTGTATGTTGATCGTAGAAAAAAACACAATGACAAACGACGAAGGAACTTTGGATTCCCCTTCAAACTTGGTGATTTCAGTCTCGAAACCACCAAAACTTCCTTTTGTGATGGTTCGATTTACGAAGAGCGTGTACAACAACATTAGCCGAACCCTCTCAAAAAATTATCACGCTTTGTTGAGGTCATACCATGGCACTATGCCAGGTATCATCTTTTTCAGGCATGTTTTTCAATTTTGTAGAGTCGAAAAGCCAATAAACGACATGTTTGTGGTTGACTCTTGTGACACATATCATCGAAATCACTCCCCATTCCCTTGTAAAAGGCATGGAAATTTAGTAATACCACAAGCTTCATTTTTCATACTATTATTGTGCACCTTTTCATGCACCCATATATCGTGCCAATTTGAATTATGTGCATAAATGCCTAGAAAATGCAAATAATGGCCCAAACATGGTAAATTAGCCCGGAAAAGTGCCAAATTTGAACACGGTGCGTTCTAGGGTCTATGTAGATCGTAAAAAAACAAGGGCGGACGACCAAGGAAAATTGGATTCCCTTGAAATCCTAGTGATTTATTATCGCACATGGTTCATTTTCGCTGCTTATGAAAGCCGTGTGGGATGACTCTATCGTGCGATGCGTTCTGATTGGCCGGAACCCCAGCCACGCGGATCGCACGTATGCACCATAGGATGCACCGCATTCGAACGGCAATCCACATCCCTCCCATCACACCTGTGTAGCTGTAGCTGGGATTTTACTTATATGCGCTAAATGTAAGGTAAATGCTATAAAGTGCTTAAGTACATCAAACGAGTCCTGAAATGAGTAAAAAATTCAAATCTAGCGGCTGATGTTGCTTGCGCACCGTGTACATAGTTCATACGCGAAATGATGAAGTCACCGTAATTCAAGTCCAAATTGCCAACCCATACAATTGACATATTTGACATGCATGAACAAATAATCAATCGAGCATATATATGCTCAAATTGGTCCAGTGCCTAGTTCGATGAGTAATTTACAAACCATTATTAGCTCCCTAATTTACATCTATATAACAAACCACCTTGATCGATCGAGGCTGGGGCAGCCTCGACATCGGTGATCACAGGAACTGCCTCGGGCGCAGCTCTCACCAGGGTTGCCACGACCGCCGGCTGTGCGTACATCGCCCCGGCGGCCAACGAGACGTTGGCTCTCACCAGGGCTGCCGTCACTGCCCTTAGGCCTGCACCGGCGATGCCCGGCGCTGCGCCCTCCTCCATCTCGGACATAAGTCTGCGCCTCGTGCGGCGGCCGCCACTGCCGCAGTTGTCCTTGCGTCGTCGCGGTTCTTGCTCCGCCGCCCGCACCATCCGCCGCACTCTGCGCCGAGCCAACAGTATCGCCCGCTGGCGATCCCTAGCCGCTTTCAGGACGACCCTGGCTAACCTGGTGGCTTGCTCGTACCGCGTTTCCTGCCTCGTCTGGCTGTCGTCGGGAGAGGCGGCGGCATGGCCGTCGACCGCAAAGCCGACCATCGCGCCGGCAGCCTCGATTCCGCTATCGCCCAACTCCATCTGGTCGTCGGCCGTTGGGGCCGGGTATGTGTGGGTAACTAGCTAGCAAGGGGATCAGTAGTGAGTCGCCACCGCCGGACATTGTTGTGGTTATTTATAGCTAGCTAATAGCTGGCTGGGGGATTGGGGATTTACAATTTACCCCTATGGCTGGCGCTTGCGCGGGAAGGCATCGCTGGAGCGCGGGAAGACTAAGTGGAGCACACAATTCCTAGCACACAACCGTATGCGGTGTCACGTGTTAATATAAGGAAACGTATGTGTAACTTGCAAATCATCACTCACGAGTACTCGCACCACGCATCGTGTGTAATGCTCCTACCATCGTAAACAACTCGTTTGCATTTTCAAAGGTTTTTGTACACACACATAATCGCACACGAAACATCCAGGTTCGTAGGGCGCCTAAGAGAATTCAGATTTTTCCAAGAATTTTAGTCGCACTTTCTTAATTAGCACCAATTGCGCGACTGTCTTTCTCATCGTTAAAAGTGTTTTTAGTTTTTAGTTTTCCCCTCCCACGTATGAGCGAACCAACTACCTCCAAAATTTAACTATGTTTGCATGCATGCGTGGTGGAAGAGGAAAACGATAAGGAAGTGGGCAGTGATTCCACACTGGCAATTATAATAACCTAATTAATGGGATGTGTTCATTGGCAATTTGGCGTGGTCAATTTTTTCGCCTCGCCCACTCCTTGTTCACCTTGGTTGCGCTCCTCCTCCTTCGCACTCTATCCTCTCTTCGCTCTCTATCGTCTCTTTCCTCTTGCAGCCCCCAAATCTGGCCTTCCGCGCTCGCCTCCCCGCCTCACCCATCGGATTGCGCCATGGATAATCCCCTAGATCCCAGCATCCCGCGGGCTTCCCTCTCGCTGCGGCCCGCGGCACTGCCGCCGTTGAGCGAAACACAAGTATCTATCAAAGGGAATCCATTGCTCTGGACTCACAGATCGGTGCCGCCGGAAGACATGCCGAGGCTGCGTTGGAGGTGGTGGGCAGCAAGGGCAAATCGGATCGAGGAAGCGAGGCATCGATTGAAGACATGTTCGAAGGAGCTGCGCATGGCGAGGCACAAGGCGGAGGCGGAAGTCGATCTCAGGGCAGAGATGCTGAGGGATGTCAGCATCTGGCAGCGTCGCGCTAACTTGGAGCTGGCGCTAATGGAAGAGATCATATTCACGGAGTCGACTGCGGAGGAGAGAACGCGCATGCCTGCGGAATGGTATACGAACCCGGTGCGGCTGTTCAGATGGGCGGTAGAAGAAGCCAAATCGTCCAACCTGCTGCAGCGGCGGCGCTGGGATGCATCCTAGGCGAGGTGACCTGCCCTCCTTCCCCGCCAAATACTGGATGAAGATCACCTCAAGTACGCAGCCATGGACGCGTACACATGGTATGAGATGTACAGGCGGATCGTTGACATGAGGAAGTGTTTCCTTCTTGTAGACGACGAGGGATCGAGCCACAAGCAGAGCATTGGAGGCAAGCGTCACAACAAGAAGTAGTTGATATGATGATTGTTTCTCCTAGTTTATTATGCATGTACTTGTTTACTTAGATGTGCAAACGCTATCTGTAGTCAGTTATGCAATTGGAAGTTTAATTTGGTTATGCAATCATGTTCTTATAAGTATATATGTTGTTGTTCTGTAGACAGAGCATAGATGTTGTGCAGACAGAGTTCATATCACACACGGACTAAACTACAGAACCCGTCGATGATGAATTCATCAATCGCTGACAATTATTTACCACCAACCGTTTGCCCATAACACAGACGGCTTATTCGCAGGAATCGTCCGTGTTGTTATCCGTCTTCCCACACATTTCGGATAACTGACCTGTTTGCCGCATATCACACACACCTTCTTAAGTTGAACCATTTTTGTTGTGTTGGGTAATCGCAAACAGTTCATCCGAGTGAACTGCATGCCGTGCATCGCACACACCTTGATATGTCTGACCATTTCTGTTGTGTTGGGTAATCACAAACAGTTCATCCAAGTGAACTGTATGCCGTGTATCGCACACACCACGAATTGGCTGACCGTGTTTGTTGTTCTGGCTTATCGCAAACAGTTCGTATGGATCAACTGTATGCCACGTATCGCATGCGCGTCTCTAATCTGGATCGTTTTTTATGTCTCCCGCATCGCAAATGGTTCGTCTTATTGGGGATGGTTTTTTACGCCACCGTTTGCGATGCATGCATCGCACACAGTTTGGACGCGGGGTCTCTGATTCATGTGTCACGTTAGTGGTCGCCTGCAGTAGTCATAGGTTCAATCTTACGGTGATCTTGCCCAGTGACAATAAGGGCATAGGCACGTATTTGTATTGTTACTACTAAGGATAAAACGACGGGGTTTGGTCATATTGATTGATCTTACTTTTTCTACATTATGTCATCTTGCTTAAAGCGTTACTCTGTTTGTATGAACTTAATACTTTGAGATGCATGCTAGATAGCGGTCTTGGGGTGGAGTAATAGTAGTAGATGCAGTTGGATTAACGGTTTACTTGTCATGGACGTAATGCCTATATATTGATTATGCCATGAATGATCACAATTATAACTATGCTCACTTCTATCAATTGCCCAACAGTAATTTGTTTACCCACCATTGCTATGCTTTCGAGAGAGATGCCACTAGTGAACCTATGGCCCTTGGGGTCTATTTTCCATCAATACTAAAGTGTCCAAAATTGCTCTATTTGCTTTCTTTTACTTTTTGTTAATTTGCATATCACTATCAGCTTTTAATCTTGTGGCTGGCAAGAACAAGGGGAGTGACGACCCCCTTGAATTTGTTGGGTGCAAGCATTTGTTGTGTTTATGTGCAGGTGCTGCCAAAGGTGTTTGTGTGTTGCCTCCTACTGGTTCGATAAACCTTAGTTCTTAACTAAGGGAAATACTAGCTATCTGCTACGATAGTGCTTCACCATTCCTCTTCGGGGAAATGCAACAACTCCATCGCGAGTAGCAGAAGAATTTCTGGCGCCATTGCCGGGGAGACATCACCTAACACATCAGGTGCCTTCACACAATTAATTTTCTTTTGCTTGTTTTTATTTTCTTGCCCAGGTGCCATGTGCCTTCTATTTGCTTGCATCTTCGCTTGCTAAAAATTTATTGATATGGATCCTTCTCCACTAGCCGGACTTTTCAAAAATTCTAATTATGATAAACCAATTGCTAGTGATGAAAATGCTATTGCTATAAGCTCTTTGAAAGGAAAGATGAAGTTGAGTGCACTTCATTATCTTCATGAAGTTTTTCTTGAAAATCTTGAATCTGGAAATTGTTATGAAGTGTTAAAAGAAGAATTTTATAGAGTGATTCATGATAGTTCCTTGAATGAATAGCATGATTGCAATGATGTTAGTATGAATTCCATGAATGTCAATTGTGCTAATGATATGCAAAGCTATAAGCTTGGGGATGGTGAGTTTGATGAGCATGATATTTTTAGTCCCCCTACTAATGAAGAAGTTATAAAAGAAGAATATGATAATCTTTATGATTCAAGTGATGAAGATGACACACTTGATATTGCTTTTTATGGTGACACTATGTCCATAGGCACTATTGAAGATGATTTTGCTATGCCTATTGTTTATTATGATGATCATGATTGGGGTGGTAATTATGATGCTTCTTGTGATCTCGAGAATTTATTTGAGCCTCATAATGAATCTATTATTGATAATAAAATTTGCAATACTATTGAAAATGGGTTTGAAAGAGTGTTAATGGTGTGTATTTTGCATGCTGTAAGCAATTTATTTTCCTTCTGCGTCCCTAGCTTCGTATTGTATGAAACAAATTGAAATTGTATATAAGCCATAAAGAAGTTCCACCAGCTGCTCACTGATGGGTCGCAAGTATGCCGAGCCCCAATCTCCACTGGAGGGCGTTGAAGAGCAGCCCGTTAGTGGAGACAACCCCTTATCTACATGTTATCCTAGGCATGGTTGCCTATCCAATGACGGGTATCTGATGGCCCGTCAGAAGTGACCCCGGCTCCGCCATTGGATACCATACCCCATAATAAGTTGCACTCTAGCAAATGAACATGTTACTGAGCGTAGCTCAGATGGTTAGGTTTGTTGTGGTGGAACCAACCCATCAGAGTTCAAGTCCTAAACTTTGCATTGACGGTCGCATTTTTCTGGATTCAGGCCTTCAGAAATGTAGGAGACATTCCCGTCGACTACGAAGGCGTCTGTGGCGACTTCGTCAATCTTAGATGATGTGCCGGCTCAGTCTCTCAAATGTGCTCATAGGGACAGAATGTGTGTACGTTCATATGGCTGAGTATATGTGCGCATGTATGAGTGTCTGCATCTGTACTGTGTTAAAAAGAGAGCAAATGAACAAGTTTAGAAAGAACGTGCATGTATGTTTTTCATTCTCTAACTAGTTTATTTTTCTTCTACATCCCCTTCGTATGGTACAGAACAAACTGAAGTTGTTTTATATAGGTCATAAATAAGTTTCATCAACTCTAGGTATCACCTAGCAGATGGGCCGCCAGGGCGCCCATCCGTGGAGTCCCCATTTCCGACTGCTGACGAGCACTTAAGGGTGAGAGCTGGGAGGCCCTATTTCTCGCATTACGCGAGTGGAGCCGTTTCTCTCGCTGAAGACGCCGTGCAGTCGGCCCGGCCCACTGTAGCGAATAGTTCCTGAAAAACCAGAGTTAAAAAATGGTGCTAGCGAGGGATCGATCTTGGGATCAACTAGTTGATTGCCAACGCTGCTAGCCACTACGACAGATTTGACTAGTTGTACACTATGGAGAGCGCGGCCTACTAGAAGGGAAATGAGCCGGGTTTTCCATGTTTACTTTCTTTTCCTATTTTTACTTTATTTTTCTTCTTTCTTTTCCTGTTTTTACTTTTTCTTTCTTTTTCTTCATTTTTACTCGTCTAATTCAACATTCTTTTTCTGTGTTTTTTCTTTTTACTCGGTTTTCACATGCTTTTCCAAAAATAATATCGGTTAACAAACACAGAAAATGTTGAATAAGTACTAAAAATATTGAACGAGTATTGAAAAAATGTTGAATAAGTATTAAAAAATGTTGAATAAATATTAGAAATGTTGAACAAGTATTTGACAAATGTTGAATAAGTATTAGAAATTGTTGAATGAGTATTTAAGAAATGTTGAACAAGTATTTGAAAATGTTGAATAAGTATTAAAAATGTTGAATAAGTATTAGAAATGTTGAATAAGTATTTGAAAAATGTTGAATAAGTATTAAAAATTGTAGAATGGGTATTTAAGAAATGTTGAACAAGCATTTGAAAATGTTGAATAAGTATTAAAAGTGTTGAACAAGTTTTTAAAATGTTGAATAAGTGTTTAAAAATGTTGAATGACTATTTAAAAATTGTTGAACATGTATTTGAAAAATGTTGAACAAGTATTTAAAAAATGTTGAATAAGCATTCGAACAATGTTGAACGTGTATAAAAAAATGTTGATCATGTATATAAAAAATGTTGAACAGGTATTCGAAAAATGTTGAGCAAGTATTTGAAAAATGTTGAGCATGTATATAAGAATGTAGATTGAAAAAACAAAAAGAAACAAAGAAAAAAGAATAGAATGAAAAAATCGAATAAGAAAACGAAATAGAAAGAAAGAAATCAAGAAAAACAACGAAAAAAGAGAGAAAAGAAAAAATAAAATGGAAATAGAGAAAAACCAGTGAAAAAACAATGAAAAAACCGGCTTCGTTCGCCTCAAGTATATTACATGCCTAGTCCTAACCACGTGCGAGACATGGGCGGAGTTGAAAAACAAAAACCGAAAAGGAAACAAAATAAACCAAAAAGAAAAAAAAGAGAAAAGAAAATCAAAGAAACAAATGTAGAAAGAATAAAAAAAGAATGAAAGCAAAACAAAAAACCGGAGAAGAAAAAGAGAAAAGAAACAAATGAAAACCAAAAAAGTATTGAAAACCGAAGAAGCAAATGAAAAAAATGAAAAAAAAATAGAGAAGAAAACAGAAAACGAAACAAGAAAACGAAAAAATAAAAAAAGGTGAAGAAAACCGAATAAAAAATAAGAAAATGGATAAAAGAAAAGAAGAAATACAAAAAAAAAAAAGAAAACCAGTGAAAACCAGTTCTTTTCCTTCTAATAGTTGCGCCAAGGTAATTTAACACAAAACTGGATACTGTCCTAGTGGCTAGTAGGGAACGACGCACCCAGGACGTCCCGTGTTCAAATCCCACGCGCTCCTCTTTTTTACTCCCTTTTTCGAAACAAAGTCGCTAATGGGCTGGCCCGTTCGCAGCGAACCCTTCAGCGAGAGATCGCTGCTGTCTCGCTGAATGCGAGAAATAGCTCTCGCGGCAAGAGCTCCTTTTCAGCGCTTCAGACGCCAATTTGCCCCTACAGGTCCTGTAGCGCCTAAATGAGTCGGCCCATCTAGCTGTAAGAGCTGTTCTCACCTGGGTTTTTTTGGGTACACATGTTGACCGGTTAATCGTTGACCGCGGACTTTTGGAAAAAAATTATGGATATATAAAAAGTTCACGAATTTGAAAAATAATCAGAAAATATGGAAAACATGTATTGAAAAAAGTCATAAATTTGAAAAAAAAATGGGAATTTGATAAAAAAATGCCAAATTTTATAGAAGAACACAAAAAATGGAAAATGTTTGGGAGCTTGAAAAGTAAGTTTTGAAAAATTTCACAAATTTCAAAAAAGTTCACAAAGAAAAAACACACAAATTCAGAAATAGTTCATAAACTTGAAAAAGTTCATGAATTTGAAAAAGATCGCTCATCTAAGAAAGTTCAAAAGTTTGACAAAAGTTCAAAATAAAAAATAATCAAACCAAACAAAACCCGGTCTAGAAAACCAAAAAAAAAAACTACCCAGAAGCTTCCTTTTTTTTTAGGAACACCTGTAACTTTATTCATACTGATAACAATTACAGGTACACTGATTTGGACCTAAGATCCAAGAAAATACAAAGTAACTCCTATTACTAAGAATTACAATAAAATCTCTTGAAAAGAACTACTTCGTGGTATCAATCTCTGCTCGAATAAATACTCTAAAGACTTCAGTAAACAGGCTGCAACTGGACTGGAGCAACGATGTTGTCACTCTTTCACCCGCATTGACATTACCAATAATGGTTTTTGAAAGCGCCTTCAGTCGCCCATCCAAAAAGATGGGAAGCCTTGATCGATAATGTACTTGGGCCGGTGATGATCCCCTAGAAGTGCAGGCCGTCGAATCACTATATCTTCACCATGGTGTCGATGAAAGATTTCACCTCCACAAAGAATCAAACCAACAAAGAAAGCTTGACACAGCAACATAAACTCATCAGATCCGAATAATCGGATATGCGAGGACAAAAAACTCTCTAATCTCATGGCACCGCCAAAAGAATGACAGAAAAATTTATTCTCGCAAAACTATGATGATCACTAGACGTTGATGAAGAACATAGAGGTCTTGAAGATCCGAGGTCCCCCCACCTCTCAACGCCAAGATGGCAACCGGAGGCGAGGGGACCTAAATTTCTCAGATGGCGACGGTGACGGCGGCACGAGAAACCCTAGGTTTATATCCTAACACACAACACAGCAAGGACCAATTCTCATCCAGAGGGTCGGCCCAATTGTAATTTATAGAATGGAGGGGGTGTGCGCTGTGTACTGTTAGGCCTTTAACGGGCGCCTTAAACACTTAATAGGAATTGCGTTGAAGGGCTGCCCGTCAATGGAAACAACTCGGTATTTACAACGTTCAGTGGCGGTATAACCCGATATAATGAGTGCTCCTTTGGGCTCGCCCATAGCGATGCATAACGGCCCGGCCTAATAGCAAGGTTAGCATTTTTAAATTTTTAAATTTTTTTTGTTATTTCTTTTTTACCCGTTCATTCCTTTTTACACTAAAAATCTTATATTTTTTTATATATGTTTTTATTTCTTATAATTAAAAAATTTATAATGCATATTCAAAAATATGCATCATGGATTTGAAACTGTTCAATGTGTATTCTAAAAATGTTCAACATTATTTAGAAAATGTTCGTTGTGTATTTAAAAAGTATTTAACATATAATTAAAATATTTATCGTGTAATTAGAAAATTATAAAGTATTAAAACATATTTGAAATTATAGAAAATATTTATCATGTATTTAGAAAATTGCTTGACGCGTATTGGAACATTGTTCATTGTAAATTTTTAAAACCAGGAATTGTTTTTTAACTATTCGGGCAAAGAAAAGTTCTTTTTTTACTTCAAAAAGAGCACACATTCTAAAAAAATAGATAAAAAAAGGGAATGTAAAGAGGCAACAAGAAATAGGAAAAAGAAAAAAGAAAAATAAAAGCACAAAAAGAGAAAATGAAAAAGAACAAGGAAAGATGAAGAGTACAAAAAATAAAACAAAAAGAATAAAACCAGAGAAATAAAATAGAAACTGCATCTTACATAATCAAGGAAAAGGGGAGCATCGATTCAATGATTATGCAAGATGTAGTTTCCTTGGAGCACGCCTTATTAATACTAGTAATCGACTCAAGGTCTCAACTTTGGAAATTAACCAAGCAGCGATAGTGGATTAGTATTGACAAAGCATCCCCGGAAAAAAAAAGTATTGACAATGCATGGATATAATGAACAACATGGAGCTTATTCGTGGATGATATGAGCTAGCATTCAACCTAGCCGATGTAGTACATTGGGTAGGGAAGCTTAGCGGTGCGGGTGCCCTCGGGCACATCGAGGATGTTGCTCCACTGGTCACTGATGTTGCCTACGATACCTGGCGTCATGCAGCTTCTGCCGCTCGCTAGAATCGTAGGTCACCGCGGAGCCGTTGAACCCGTGCAACTTTGGGAGGAGGTTCATCCACCCAGAGAAGTCCATGCGTCGTAGGTTGGTGAAGGTGATGGCACTCTGGTCCTCGGTCCGGACAGTGCGGAACACCGTCTTGACGCCGACCACGAGAAGCTTGTTATACATCCGCTTAGTCTTCGGTTGCGCCGGCGCACTCCCCTCCTGCATGTAATTGCTGATTCAACTAATAATGCTGCAAACTGGAGAAACATATAGAACATTGTACCTGTTGTGTTTGATATCAAACATTGTGAAACGCAATAATTCCACATAATGTTTGGCACGGCACTCCCTCCATTTCATGGTGTAGTGCATATTGGTTTTATAAAAAAAGTCAAACATTGTAAAATCTGACCAAATTTATAGAGAATTCTATGTATATCTACAATACCCAACATATAAAATATGAAAAATATGTCTCATGAATCTAATGATATGTATTTAATATGCTCGACATAGACGCTTTTATCGATAAACTTGGTCAAAGTTTGTAAAATTTAATTTTCTTAAGAAAAAAACTATATGCACTAATTATGGAATTGAAAGACTATAGTTTAGCCACAGTGCTTGTAATGTTGGGTGAATGAGCAGTTGATAGCCGGTTTGGGGATAAGCGATAAGGTGGCCAAGTGAAGAGTATAAATATCAGATACTCTGTCCATCGTCAATTGGAGAATTTGAATGTCAGATAACAGCTAGTGGATATACTCATTAATTACTAGGAGTGGTACTAATCTGCACTGGTCTACTCCGGCCATCGTCACATGCAGGGCCAAAACAACGGCGATCCAACGTAACATGCAAACTCATCGCTGCAAACTTGAGGTTTTCTATTGAGAAGGTGGCCAAGTGGATCAGACAGCAGTACCTAAACCCAATATATGCTCTGTATGTAACGCACGTGCATGAGCAGCACTAGTTGTCGATGAACGAGACTGGCGATCAATTTAGCTGGTCAAGTGGAGGGTACAAATCGATAAATATCACACATCAAGATCCAACTCCGGCATCACCGCTTTGTGATCGATCACGGCACTGTTTTGTTGGACCAAGAACAAATGTCAAACTTACTACATATAGCATTTAATCTCATCATGCACCTCGCTCATCCTCCTTGTGACTTTGTGAGTGAGTGTATGCAATGTTTGCAACAGCTCAGCTTTGTTGGTTCCCTTCATAAAATAGGTCTACCATTGCAGCTTTATTGCAAAGCTCCGGGCCTCCGGCTTTCACCAAAAGGTCGACTTTGTCATGATTATATGACAAGCAAAGTTATTAAAAACCCTCGATTAGTTAGATGACCTATGAGGCAAGTGATAGGTTGTTCATCTTTCTTTTTTTCTGTCGCGCTTGTATACTTTAATGTTTCTTTTTCTAGCCGCCCATTGTAGATTCACTTTAAGTTTCTTAGGACGAGGTATGATTTACTTTAAACCGTAATCATAACACCGCCGGTCTACCTCATCTCCTGTGGTCTTAGGGACATGGAGGCGCGGTGGATCTCGGCCCTTGCCGGCGGGAGGGCTCCGTTTTCTAATGTTTTTTTGAGTTTTGTTAGGCTTTATGTCCTGCTCAGAGATGCGAGGCGGCGGCGGCTCTCTGTAGATGGAATAAGGTCCTTCCCGCCTAGCCCCCGTTCCGGTGATGTTTCTAGCATCGTCGGAGGGCGTGTGGAGGTTTCTCGCCGGCAGATCTTGTGGGATTCGGTCGGTGTTTGTCTTCGGTGGATCCACGTGGATCTGGTCTTCGTTCGTCTGTATTAGTGTGTCTACAGGTTGGATTCTTTCGATCTACTCTTCTTTTCATTGGCGGCGGTTGTTGTTCTCGTGCGCTGGTTCTACATGGGGCCTTAGCACGATGACTTCCCGACTATCTACAACAACAAGGTTTGCCTGACTCCGATGAGAGAGGGGCGATGACGACGGCGCGCCTTTGGCTCGCTCTAGTGCTTGTAATCGTCGCTAGGTGGTCTACGGACCTGGATGTATTTTTTTACTTCTGGTGTTCTTTGTACTACCTTGATAGTTGATGAATAGATCGAATGCTTTCCTCGCAAAAAAAAAAAACCTAGTTTATCTAAGGAATAGTGTTATAGCACCATGGACAACCTGTTTCTGACTTCTAACATCTTCATACATACTTACTTTTTTTTTTGCGGCTAAACTGATGATTACATATTTTTTATTTTTTGGCAAATTTTCTCTAATTCCAAAGTGTATCATACTGTTTCATTGATTTTTTTTAATGTTGCATTGATGTGCGAAAAACATGCAAGTGTATGTTCTTTTTTTTTGCGATGTAATTATAAGTGATTTGTTCAGGAGAACTGAACGTTACACATTAAGCAGTCCATGTTAGGACGCTAATCATGTCATACAAAAGGGCCAAGAGAACATGGTGGGAGACACTCTCTAGAGTGGGTCGATGTGGAGGGATGTTAGTCTGAACTATTATTTCTTCCAAAATGGAGGCAAGAGATTAGTCTCTTTCCATTTATTAGGAGAGAGTTGGAACAACCACGGCCGAAAAAAGAGCGGCTGACAACGAAACGCTTAAAATAATATACCAGGGCTTCTCTCCGGGCATAATGTTTCTCAAATCCTCCGCCCCATCCTTGACCCAAGTTGTCGCCTCATTTTTAATTTTCGCAACGATGATGTTTGGCATAGTTAAAATACCTTGGAAGAAAGGAAACCAAGCTAATCTTTAATCTAGCTCTGAACTTAACTGAAAAGGGCGTGCTTTATTTGTCTTGCATAATTAATCGATGGAAGCTACATACATACATTACACTAGAAGGTGACGCGCGCTTTGCTGCACCGCTTTTCACTATCAAGTATTATTGTGCATTTCTTTTGTAATCATTTTATCACCCATATTTTTTTTATAAAAATTCACCGATGTTTGTTGGGTGGCGTATTTTGCGTTTTTGCTTTGATGGGGTTGATCCCTGTCTTTTGATTGGACACTACTAATCATGTATGTGCAACAAAAAGTGTTTATTAAATTGATTAATAAAAAAAATATTATTCAATTTGCAAGATTACGCTGCTAAAGGGAGACACCAACAACCAGACAAGCTAGAATATTAAAAATAATGTTCATTTATTGCTTATAAGCAAGACACATTGTGATTGATAAAAAAAGAAGTAAAAGCGCATTCCTAGTGTCTTATGAAAGCATGTCATCGAAAAATCATGTTAGTACGCTTGGGCAACACACTTTTCACTAATCCAAAATTAAGTAAAATTAGTGTTAAACATGTACAGAACATGGTATAGTTATCATCAAAACTTTAAGCATAAGGTGTTATTTGTTGTAAACATGGATTGCACAAATATATGGAAACGTCGCCATGCTTGCACAGATACACCGAACACACCTAATCCGCTAGTACATGGGTGCCATCTAACTACTTGGTCCATGCATCTTGCCTCTAGAGAGTGAATAATAAAGAAAGCAAAAAGAATGAACTGTAGAACACCGGCAGTACCACGCCCTCTCCTGACCTCAGTTGTCGATGGTTAGACCCATCATAATCGACATGGCTCAGTCCAAAACAATAACAATAGCTACAGCCTAAACAGAACATCCAAAAAAATATAGGAATCTTAACCACTAAATAGATTGCATTTCAATTAGCGGAGGGTTTTAACAGGCCAAACAAAGTCGGATGAAAATTTGAACTTCATCCTACCCAAGCAAATAGAAGAGTATATTGCACACAGTTCAAATGCACGAATGCTTCATGTAATTTTCCGTCAGGTTACTTTCTCCTCCACTTCTCTTACTTGAGCCTCTCCTTAGTTTAGACCTACAATTATGAGCATCATCTGGTTGGTGTGGTCAAAGCATATTGACTATTATTGATTTGTCCGATGGATGATGCATCTCCCGAATTCAGGAGTTGTGCCAGAAGCCATTGTGATTTACATGTGATTAAGTTCCTTAGCTGGAAGATGTTTGGACTACATAAGAAGGTAAACATCAGTAATGCAGAGGTTGTCTACTTGCCCAGTCAATTATATATTACAGTCAAGTTGCTTGTTGCTCACCTGAACATCATGAATTAGAAGAAGTGTTGTCAAGGACCGTGAATCTGATTTTCGAAAGCACCACAAATAACTCTGTAATCTGGGTTAGAAACCATACTACATGAACCCAGCAGCAAACTGGATCAACCTCAGTGTTAGTTGAGGATGTATAATGGAGGAGGAGATTCTGATCAAGGAAGACAGCAACAGAGACCCTGTTAGAGGCCAGATTTGCCATGTTTGTTTCCTTGAACATTGAAAATGAACGAAAACAAAAGGGTAATACAACTTTATTTTAGGCCGGAAAAAAAATACAAGTTGTAAGTTTAGACACCTGTTGCTACTGCATTTTGTAGAAGTGTACATATTTACCAAAGCAACTTGTTGGCTGCAAGTTTACTATCAGGCTTTGTTTGGCTGCAACATCGAGACTTTGTCCTCCGAACCTGCATCAGACCATACTACACGTTTGGCATATTTTCAGTTGTTGGAATAATTCTTATAGATGAATAACAGCAGTCACTAAAATTATTTCCTTTCTCATACTCGGTACAGTCACCTAACCTGCAGGTCTGGTGAACGGTGATTAAGTGCGGACTCAGAACCACCGGCTCCGTGAGATCTCCTCCCGCCGACTCCTTCCCGTTGCCAAGCTCCACCAGGAGATCCTCCTCCTCATTGTCACACCCGCAGGCGGCGCCGGCCATGGTGGCCTCGACGGCAGCGAGGTGTGTCTGCTCGAGCGCTCCCGTAGAGGTAGGTGTGTGAATCTCGCGGACGGGACGGCGTGCTCCTCGCCTCAGGGGAGTGTTGCGGTGATTCGACAGGGCTGGAGACGGAGCCCGAGAGGGGCGAGCAGGACAGGAGTATTAGAGGGAGAATCAGGGATCTCACCATGTCCTGCCCGCGACCAAAATTGGGGAGCTCTCCCCGCGGGCGTCCTCCCCGCAGCGTGTCGGCGAGGAGCCGGAAGAGCGACAGTTGCGGCCGCACCAGTGACAAAGAGGCTGGTGCGGATCGGATTTCCTTCGTATGATGTGGTGGCGCTGAATTTCCTTTGAGAGCATGCAACCCGTATCACCACATCACCATGGTTGCCTCGCTTCCCCAAACCGCCTTTTTTTTTGTGAATACCCAAACAACCTTTTCATTCTCTTTCCATGCGTGCTAGCCGCGAAACCAACACAAAGGCACCGAAGTCGTACACAAACTACACGTTGACCTATCGTCCAAGCCCAGCCTAGAGACCATCGCTCCTACCGGCTAACATGTGGGGTCCAGCACGTAAAAATAGCCCAGAACGCTCACAACGCTTCATTTCGTGGGAGCTTAGTAACTGTACTGATATGCACACAACATGCAAGACACAAGAACAACGCCGTCATCATCAGTTACACAAATCAGTGGAGGCAACCCGTCGTCTATGTGGGTGACCAGGCCTCCTGGTCGCCTCTCTACTAACAGAGTCTGGTGGCCCATAAACGATGACCCCTTCCTCCGACGGGCCAAAATTGGCCCATCAATGGAGGGGTTCAGGGTAGGATCATTTTGCACTAGTGTCACCCTATGTGTGACAGTACTATGTACCTTTGCTATTTATACACCATCAACAATATTTAGTTAAAAGTACACCATCAATATTACAGATCCAAGTTAAGAATAACAAAACATCAAACAACAATATAGCCGATGGATTTCCGCAGTAGAGAGAAAAAAACAACATACCATTGATTATTCAACATGCAACTCCTCCGGAACACGTCTTACAAATACTAACGATTGATATCAAGTTCTCGACAACGGAAATGAACCAAGCAACAACTAGGGAGGGATTATTGACTAAACATGCATACAATTAAGAGCATAGAGCTTATTCAAGAAATCAATGGCGGCATGCGCGAGCCCGAGGCGGCCTAGCCGATGTAGTACGTGGGGTCGGGCAGCTTGAAGCTGCGGTCCCCCTCGGGCGCCCCGAGGATGTCACTCCACTGGTCATCATTGTTGCCCACGATGACATTCCCGGTGTCCGGCAACTTCTGCCTCTCGCCGGACTTGTAGGCTACCGTGGAGCCCTTGGACCCATGCTGCTTCAGCAGTAGGTTCATCCACCCGGAGATCCCTTGGCGGCGGAGGTTGGTGACAGTTAAGCCTGGGCGTTCGGTCTTTTCGGTTTGTTCGGTTCGGTCTTTTTGGTCTTTAAAGAATTCGGTCTTCCATAATTGAAGACCGAAATAATTTCGGTCTTCTCGGTCCTTCACTATTCGGTCTTCGGTCTTTACAGGGCAATGTTCGGTCCCGACCAAACAAACCAAATTTAATGCAACAACTCATATTCACGGGCCTGTAATGTTGGGTAGTACCTTACTGATCCGTGAATGAAAAGTACTTAGCTGGTTTGGGAATAAGGGATAAGGTGGCCAAGTGGAGAGTACAAATATCAGATACTCTTGCCATCGTCATGTGGAGATTTTGAATGTCAGATACTCTAGCTAGTGGATATACTCCTTAATTACAAGGAGTAGTACTAATCTGCACGGGTCTACTCCGGCCATCGTTACACACAGGAGACAGGACCAAAACAATGGCGATCCAACGTAACATGCAAACTCACCTCGCTACAAACTTGAGGTTTTCTAATGATATAAAGGTGGCCAAGTGGATTAGACAGCAGTAGCTAAACCCAATGCTCTCGCGCTGTAACGCACGTGCATGCATGAACAGTACGTATAGTTGTCGACTGGTGATGAATTAAGTAGGCCAAGTGGAGGGTAGAACTAATTAGTACTCCCTCTGTAAAGAAATATAAGAGCGTTCTTTACAGAGGGAGGAGTACTCCCTAAGCTTAATTTCAAAACAGCACTACTTATTTTGAATCGGAGGGAGTACTATATACTACTACACTAGTGAAGTATTTAATCTTCATTGTGCACCTCACTCATCACTACTAATGCATCCTCCTTGTGACTCGTGCGTGAGCATTGTATGCAGCAGCTCATCTTTGTTGATTCCCTTCATAAAATAGGTCTACCATTGCAGCTTTACCGTAGAGTTTTGGCTTTCAACAAAAGGTTGATTTTGCCATGATTATGGCGAAACGAGGTTATTCAAACCTGTCGATTAGCTATTATATGACATGTGAAGCCGCGATAAGCTGTACATCTTTCTTTTCTTTGTTTTCAGACTCACATATATACTTGTATGTTTCTTTCAAAAAGAATGTGACCATCTTAATGTGTGGACGCCAGTAGCAATAAATTCTTTTATTTTAAATTTAAAGAAGAAAAGGTACCCACACACTCCCTTAGATACTTTCATAGGTATTTTAGTGGATTCCAATACACATAAATGTTTTCTATGGAAGGCCTATGGAACAACTGAATCGCAACCATGATTCTTACGGTTGAATTCCTACAGCTCGGTTCCATTGCAAGTTCAACATCCACTTCCACCTCTTTTGTACACACATTCATGTATAATCGCAACCATGTTCTGACTCATTGCATTTTATAAATAAGTAATATCCATCTAAACTCAATTAGCACAACATATTTAGAAAGTACGCGGGCTAATCGCTTTCCACCCCGCGTCGTCCTCCTGGGCAGCACGGGGAACCCGCAGCCGTGCCGCCGGGAGGCCCTACTCCGCTAGCTCCCGCATCGCCGCCGCCAGAGGGCTGGCCGGCGAAGCCGTGCCTGACCCCGGGATGGTGGCGGCGGGGCGGACTCGTTCCCGTCTTGGTGCTGAGCGCCCCTCCCCTCCCCAACCCCTCCCCACCCCAAGATCTCATAGTGGCATGGCTTAGGGGGACCTCTCCGGCGGCTGTGCCCAGTCCGACGAATGGCGGCATCCTCGATCGTCGTCTTCGTCGCGGCCCTGCTCACCCTTCCCCGATCCCATCTGTGTCAGGGCCGAAGGGCTGGAGCGGTGGTGGCCTTCGAGTGCCTGAAGGCCTAGTCAGGCTCGAGTTGCTGGCCTCGGCCAGATCTAGCCCATGCTGGTGGCGGTGCCGTGCGGTGCTGGAGACCGGTCGTCCACCTGGACCTGTCGCCGGGATGACGGCGGGCGTCACGAAATATTGACGGCGGCCCGTAGGGTCCCTGCGCTGGGCACGTGGGGCTGCGGCGACGTGCTGGCCTTCCGCGTGTGCAGTGCCAGCCGATGGCGCTGTGATCTTCGGTTGGTGGTGGTGATCCAGATCCGATCGACCAGATGGTGGTGGCTGTAGATTGTTCTGCAGCGACTTCCTATGGATCCACGATAGCGGAGGTCATCGAAAAGACTTCGGGAGGTTTTATCTCTTGATCCAGTGGATGACTTCAGTGGTGGAATGCAAATTATGGACGACGACTTGACGCAAAGTGATGGCTGTGAGGTGGCGGCGGTCCAATTGTAGCTGCCGAGATTGCGGAAAAGCGATGGCGACAACACTTGTGTGACTTGGATGGTGATGCTACGTGCACCCGGTCTCGAGCACCGGGGCGAAAGCCTAGGTCAGACCCGAGTGGTTATGCCTGGCAATGGCGATGTTTCTTTTACGTCGTTACCTTGTTGGAGGCATTGCTCGGATATGCTTGGACTGATACTTCAGGGTGAAAACTTAGATTCTGGCCTTTGTGGTTGGATCCGGTGACGGCGAAGCTTGAGTGTCGCTCCTTTCCTGAAGGCGTTCCTATTGAAGATCCTCATCATCAATGTGATGTCAATGGTTGGTGCGGATATGGTCTCAGTTTTAGTTTGTCGATCACTGATCTGATCGTTATGGGGATTTTCTTTTTCTTTTTCCTCGGCTACGCATAGCTTTTGGTCTTATGACTTTGCTAGCTGTTGGTGTGTTTCTGCGTGTGTGTTGGGTTGGCTGTGTGCATCCTAGTTATGCAGAGGCCGGCTGTGTGCTCATTGTGTTATGATTCTCTTGATGCTCCATTTTGAGCCAATAAAATTCACCCTTTGTTGGAAAAAAAATCTGTTGATAATGAATTAATGATGGTTAAAAAATAAATATGTTGATAAAGTAGCCTAGTGCAAAACACATATGGTTCTACTCTGCCCATCAAAATAAATCTGTTGATATATTGTTGAGTGCTTATTATTGTTTTAGAGTGTATCAAAATATTTCATTGAGTTATACTATTGACACATGAAAGTTTGGAAAACATGCAAGTGTATGTTCTTTTTGTGTGATGCAATTTTAAGTGATCTGTTCTTGAGAGTTGACCATTACACGCTCAAAGACTCCTTGTCAAGACACTAATCATGTAGTACAGAAAGGGCCAAGGGTAGCAGATGCTCTCTGTAGAGTGAGTCGATGTAGAGGGATGTCACACTGTGCTAGCTCTGGGCCTTTTTTTTCTTCAAAATTGTGACAAAAGATTTGGCTCATTCCATTAATTAAGAGATAGTTAGAAAAACAGAGACTGAAAAAAGAGAGGTTAACAATGAAAGGATAAAATAATAGAACAGAGCTAATCTCCTGGCATAATGTTTCCGAAATCCTTCTCCCCGGACTTTAGCCAAGTCGCCATATCATTTTCAATCTTTGCAACGATGTTGTTTGGCATGGTCAAAATAACTGGAAGACACGCGCATTTATTTCATTCCAAATCGGCCAAGCAACAACTAGAATAGTGTGGGTTCCCATAGACTTTCTTTGATGATTCGTGTTGGACATCTGTTTAGACCACCATTTCTTGACTGAGGTGTCCGCACTCCAGGATTGGGTGTCCAGAAAAAAGGAGACCAAGTCAATCTCAAATCTAGCTCGGAACTTATTAAAAAGTGTGTGCTTTATTTGTCTTGCATAATTAACTGATAGATGTTACATACTCCCTCCGTTCCTAAATATAAGTCCTCTAGAGATTTCAATACGCAATATATGTGGCAATATTGTGTGCCATTGGTATTAACTACACCATCGGCACAATTTAGTAAACAAAAATCCACCACCAACATTACAAGATCCAAGTTAAGAACAACAAGACAACAAACACTAACATTGCCCATGGATTTCTCGCAATAAAGAAAAAAGAAAAACAACATGCATGGATCCATTGATTAAGTAACATGCAGCTTCTTTGGAACACATCTTATTAATACTAGCAATTGATCTCAAGTTCTCAACAATGAAAAATAACCAAGCAACAACTGGGGTGGAATTGCTCACTAAACATGCATGTAATTAAGAGCATAGTGCTTATTCGGGCAATCAATGGCGGCCAGGCCAGAGCTGGAGGCGGACTAGCCGATGTAGTACATGGGGTCGGGGAGCTTGAAGGTTCGGGCACCCTGGGGCGCGCCAAGAATGTCGCTCCACTGGTCGCCAATGTTGCCGATGATGACATACCCAGCGTCCTGCAGCTTCTGCCTCTCGCCGGACTTGTAGGTCACCGCGGAGCCCTTGAACCCGGGCTGCTTCAGCAGCAGGTTCATCCACCCGGAGATGCCCTGGCGGCGGAGGTTGGTGACGGTGATGGCCCTCTGGTCCTCGGTCCGGCCAGTGAGGAACACTGGCTTGACACCGACCGAGATCAGCTTGTTGTACAGCCGCTTCGTCTCCGGCAGCGCCGGCGCGCTCCCCTCCCGCACGTACGCATTGAAGCTCGTCGCGTTGAACGGTGTAGCACTACGCGCGCACATATATGAAGATAGATTAATGGCAGATGCAACCATACTAGCTACTCAAGAAACATATGTAACCTTGTGGTCCAAGTGGCTAAATGTCCAAGTGGATAAGTGGTACCTAAACCCCCATGCTCTGCATCTATACGTAATGCACGTGCATGAGCAGTGCGTAGTTGTGGATGAACGAGACTGATGATAAATTAAGTTGGCCAAGTGGAGGGTATAAATCAATGAATATGACAAAGCGAGGTCCTACTCCGGCATCATCACGCCACTGTTTTGGTGGACCAAGAACAAAAGCCGTACTTTACTCACTACTCCGTCAGTAAAGAAATATAAGATTGTTTTGTAGTATTTATTCTCATCGTGCACAGCTTTGCATGCAGCATATGCATTGTACAGCAGCAGCAGCTCAGCATTGTTGATTCCTTTGATAAAATAGGTCACCATTGCAACATTATTGCAGAGTTTCGGCTTTCAACAAAAAGTTTAACTTTGTCATGATTGCGGCCAAGCAAAGTTATTCGAACCCCTTGATTAGTTATTAAATGACATGTCAGGCTGCGATAAACTGTTCGTGTTCCTTTCTTCCTGGAGGCGCATATATATACTTTTATGTTTCTTTCTCTAGCCGCCCAGTGTAGATCCACTTTGTAATTTCTTAGGGCAAGGTGTGAATAACTTTAAATTGAAATGCACGAGCTCCTTCATCACATTAAAAATATAAACATGAGGAAGTTATACACAGTTAGTTAATCATAGTTTCAAATTAAACCGTTAGCATCATCTTGGCTAGATATGATCTAGACTTGTACTACGTTTCAAGTTAATTTCCACTTTATTTCAAGAGAATCTTCTTAACTAAGGAAGAGTGATGTAGCATATGTAACTATGCACAAGATGTTCTGACTTCTTACATCGTCTAAAATAAGTATTATCCATCTAATTAAACTCTGTTTAGCATAACATAGTTAGAAAGTATCGGCTGATAAGGACGGTTCAAAAATAAACCATTCGATAATAAAGTAGCCAAGTGGACAACAGATACGGTCCTCACATGCCCATCATATCACATCTCTATCTCTAACTGTAGCATGTTTCCCTCTTGTTTTGTTGGCCGTCTCTGTGACTTCGATTAATTGGAGGTGACCAGCAATGATGATGTCCAACATATGCATTTTCATTTCCACTTGTAGTTTCATTAGTTTTCCCACTTTCATTGAGTAGAGATCTTAATTATGATACTGGTGCTTTTCTAGCTAGTAAGTTGATTTTAACGAGGTCTAGTCAGATTTTTTTACTTTAGCTGAACGAACAGATCAGTGCAAGTCCCTGCTCAGACGCACCTGCAATAAATAGCAAGCACGTACACAACGTACACACGTATATATAGCATAGAAAAGATGTGTATGTAGACGTACCCGAAGCCGTGCTTGGCGTAGTAGGGGAGGTTGGAGAGCGTTGTCTCGTCGATGTCGAAGACCCAGACCTCCTTGCCGTTGCCGGCGAGCTTGAGGGAGTCAACGTAGGCGAGGGCCTGGTCGATGACGATCTTGGAGTCGCGCCGGTAGTGGCTGCCGAGCATGTAGTGGCCGACGTAGCCCTCGCAGCTGGCGGGCACCGTCTTCCAGTCCCGCACGTTGTGCGCCTCCACGCCCAGCAACCAGCTGTCGCACGCCACGCCGGCGTGCTTGCCGGAGCCCAGCAGCGGGCGCAGCGCGTGGATCAGGGGCGCCACCACGGCCTCGTCCACGGCCGCCCAGGTCGGCATGCGGATGTTAACCTCCCACGCGCCGCATGAGGCCGCGAGGAGAGCCGAGGCGGCGACGAGGAGGAGCGTCGTATTCCTGGCCATCGCCATTTCTGGTGTTGGTGGTGCTTGCTGAGGTGCAAAGAGCGTGGGGTGGCTAGCTCGTTAAATAGGAAGGGAAGGGAAGGGAAGCTGCATCGATCGATCATAGCTACACGGTGTGTGTGTGAGTGTGAGCTTTAGGTAAATTAACGAAGACACAAGCGTGGATGATCTCCCCCTGCGGCCGTACGTTTTGGGCAGTAGCTTTTATGGTTCTCTGGTTAAACTATGATCTCAGTCTGGCTGGCGATTCTGCGCCATGTAATAGGACTAGTTATGATTTTGGTGCTGTCTAGGTTTTCGCCCCATAGCACTCGTTTCGATGTCGAGCGAGCGCGGTGGGTTTCCTAGCAGTGTGTTGAACTCGCTCTCCCCTCTCCCTGCTTCCTGTTTCGTCCTGTAAGACTGATGTATTTCCGTTCTCAGTAATGGAAAGGGGATAGCCCGGTTCAAAAAAAAAAAAAACTGACAAAACAAAAGAGGGAGGGGAGGGGGTTGGTGCCATGCCATGCCATGCATATGGTACGTAGCTAGGGGTCTCTTTCGGAGCGTGGGACACGAGCGTTCATTGGGGCGATATTTTGATTGGAGGAGAGTGTCGTCGACGGGGATAGGATCGATGTGATCCGATCTTGATGCGGTTAGTCCAATAATTCAGTTAATTATGGCATGCATACGTACTCCTTCTATTTTTATTTACTCCGCATATTAGGTTTGTCTAAAGTCAAACTTTATGTACTTTCAACAAGTTTGTAGAAAAAAAAATTAACATATACACCATCAAATCAATATCATTGGATTCATCATTGCATATATTTTGATATCAAAAAAATTTGTTACTGTAAATGTTCATATTGTTTTCTACAAACTTGGTCAAACTTTATAAAGTTTGACTTCAGTCAAAGCTAATATGCGGAGTAAATAAAAACGGAGGGAGTACCAAGCAAATCACTTTCCCAGATTTACCATATGTTTGCGGGATGGAGCAATTTTCGATATGATAGTACATTTTTTTAACACGATACAAACGCAGATGCCCACATACACTCACTCATATTAATACACGCATGCACACCCTACCCTTTGAGATATGATCTACATCTTGGGAGGGTTAGATGGGTGGTTCTGATTTGACGGGATAGACAAGCAATTTTCAATGTGATTTAACTTCAGAAATAAAACATAGAAAGCATGTTGAGTATGTACATGAGCAATCCGCAAAAAAAAAAGAATATGTACATGAGCTTGAGGTAAGTTAACTGACAAAAGAGGGAGGGGGTTGGTGTCATTGGCAGGGTCACATTCAGAACGTGGATCATGTTGGGTCCATATTCTGCAGGATTATTACATTGGAGGAGAGTCGACGGGGATATGATGTTTTTTAGACTACCTATAGTGGGGAGTAACTTAGACTAGTAACATGCATGTGTTACTAGTCTATGTTACTACCTCTATAGTGGGGAGTAACATATTTGTGGTGTCATGCAACACTTTATTTATGAGGTTATAGACTCATCTTGTCTTGGTATGTGTGATGTTACCCATAGTATGAGTAACTAGCTATGTTACTCAAATCATCTATCTCCTCATTAAATCATTGCCACATAAGCAAATTTGCTGAGTTGGACAATATGTTACTGCTGAAGTTACTCCCACTATGGGCAGTCTTAGGGATGATAGGGATCACTACCGGAATAACCCTATATGCCGGCGGCATTTTCTATGCCGACGGCCCGACCGTCGGTGTAGACCCGCCACGTGGCAGCTCCTGGTAGGTGCGGACTTGACGACGGCGCCATCAGCTGCCGTCTCGCACAATTTTTTTTGCCGACGGTGAAACTATGCCGACGGCTTTTATATGCCGACGGCCTGTTAGTAGTACGCCGACGGTGGTATGCCGATGGCTTCCGTCGGCATAGGCCTATGCCGACGGGGTTTGCCCCTATGTCGATGGCCTCAGGCATAGGGGATATGATGTCATCCAATCGAGATGTGCTGGTCCAGTAATTTAGGTAACAATGACACACGTAGGGCGTAGCCAGACCCAAGAAAAGGGGGCCATGGCGTGGCCGTGGCGACACGATTATTCGGTGACTGACAATAGCATTGTTTGGCACTGTAGCTGTGAGCTCAACAATGCTACATCAAAGGACCTTTACTTAAGGTTTACATGCTGTTATTGACTTGGCAATTTTTGATTGAATGTTTCTTCACCTGGCTCGTTATGCGGAATAGATGTTGGACGGCTGATCGATTGTCGAGACATGGTTTGGATCATCCGGTTTCGCTCCCTTTTTGTGAGCAGGCCGAGGAATCTATCGAACACATTATGGTTCAATGCCCTTTTGCGAGACAATGCTTGGTGGCGGTGTGGCGTGTGTTCTTGGAGTCTTGCAAGATTTTTGTTCTTGTGACTCATCATGCTTGTATATGAAATCTCTTCTCTTAATGAAAATGACAGGCAACTATCTTGTTGCTTGTTCTTGAAAAAAAGTATGATCTACATCTTGGGAGGGTTAGATGCATGGTTCTGATTTGATGGGATAGACAAGAAATTTTCAATGTGATTTAATTCAGAAATAAAACATACTCCCTCCGTCCCAAAATAAATGTTTTGGCTTTATTTCAAATTTGTTCAAAATTGAACTAAATCCATGACACTTATTTTGGGACGGAGGTCACTCTATGCATTTTAAAACCGAACCAAAAAACCATATCAAAAATAAACCGAACCGTACCAATTTTACAATTTTCATAGTTTCTGGTTTCGGTATGGTATGAACTTTCCATACCGTTTTGAATTTCTATTTTTATGGTATATACCAAAAAACCAGACGGCTAACCGAATAAACTGAATTAAAAATATATTTATATTTCTTGTGGCGAACAACCATATTCTTGTACAACAGTCAGATTCCCTACTCAGCACATTGTTTTTCTTGTAATGTAGCCATTTTCTTCTTAAAAGAAATATTAAGCACATCTTTTTTTTTGCATGGTAATATGTGTCTCATTTATAGAATAAAGATCAAGTTACAAGGCATGTAAACACCGACCTTACAGGACTGAAATGATAGGATAATCCTATGCAAAATACCAGCACCTATCCCTCTCCTTCGACACCACCGAACGGCCACCAAAGGGAAAGAAGACAGATCACCTGTTCACCCAAGCTCGACGCGGATCCATCGCTGATTTGCAGCTTTACGGACCTCCAAAGTAGTTTGACAGAAGCAAAACCATTGCCGCTGAAAGAATCAGACCGGGGCAACATGTTCCCGGACACGCCATTGAACTCCAGATCTGACACCCCCAAAGGACGACGATGTCGGAGGAGGAAACCAGAACTGTTAACCTTCAACCACAAACCCAGCACAAGATGCACCATCTTCCAACTGTCACTTGCGTAGACAACCGTCTGCGCGTACTCCTGGACGACAAAACCTCCCTGCTCCACCATGACGTCGGAGACAACGCCAGAACAATGGGGACATAGCAGAAGGAGAGATACACCTGATGGAATCGTCGCCGCCGCCTCGCCGACACCATCTATGAACCCTAACGCCACCGATCTGAAGGATCGGCAAACACACGATGCCATCAACTCCGAGACGCCGCCATGAAGGGCACCACCGGTGTGGGAGTGAAGTTGAGGCAGATTTATTCGTACGGACACCGCTTCCACCACACCAACGACGCACCACAACCTACAAATCCAAACCCTAACTACAAAGCGGAGGAACGGGGTGCTCCCTCCCTCCTGCCGCCGGAGCACCAGCCGGAGGGAGAGGGGGCCAGCGCCCTGGCCGGTTGAGATCGGTGGAAGAAGATCGCCTCCCTAGTCGCCTGGCTTGTGGCGGCGGCTAGGTTAGGCCACTCTCTCGCCCTCAAATATTAAGCACATCCATAACCATT
Source organism: Elymus sibiricus (assembly GCA_039707655.1). Lineage (NCBI taxonomy): Eukaryota > Viridiplantae > Streptophyta > Magnoliopsida > Poales > Poaceae > Elymus > Elymus sibiricus. The sequence goes on along the minus strand of CM077670.1, from coordinate 365,792,018 downwards.
ATGGCATGAATCCATGCATGCATACATACTTATATATAGTTATATACTGTTTGTGTAGAAAAGTATGGGCTGTGAGTTAGAAATTTGTAAATTATTATTATGCAATTTTCAAATTCACGTCAACTTTGGTTATTATGGTATATACTGAAACCATACCAAAATAATTTGGTATATACCGAAACTGAACCGTATTTTAATTTATACCATATTTATCAAAGTATTAATACCATACAAACCGAAAAACAGTATAAACCGAACCATGTAAACCGAACCACGTCTACCGAAACTGAACAGTATGAACTTTGGGAGGAGGTTCATCCACCCAGAGAAGTCCATGCGTCGTAGGTTGGTGAAGGTGATGGCACTCTGGTCCTCGGTCCGGACAGTGCGGAACACCGTCTTGACGCCGACCACGAGAAGCTTGTTATACATCCGCTTAGTCTTCGGTTGCGCCGGCGCACTCCCCTCCTGCATGTAATTGCTGATTCAACTAATAATGCTGCAAACTGGAGAAACATATAGAACATTGTACCTAGTGTGTTTGATATCAAACATTGTGAAACGCAATAATTCCACATAATGTTTGGCACGGCACTCCCTCCATTTCATAGTGTAGTGCATATTGGTTTTATAAAAAAAGGCAAACATTGTAAAATCTGACGAAATTTATAGAGAATTCTATGTATATCTACAATACCCAACATATAAAATATGAAAAATATGTCTCATGAATCTAATGATATGTATTTAATATGCTCGACATAGACGCTTTTATCGATAAACTTGGTCAAAGTTTGTAAAATTTAATTTTCTTAAGAAAAAAACTATATGCATTAATTATGGAATTGAAAGACTATAGTTTAGCCACAGTGCTTGTAATGTTGGGTGATTGAGCAGTTCATAGCCGGTTTGGGGATAAGCGATAAGGTGGCCAAGTGAAGAGTATAAATATCAGATACTCCTGTCCATCGTCAATTGGAGAATTTGAATGTCAGATAACAGCTAGTGGATATACTCATTAATTACTAGGAGTGGTACTAATCTGCACTGGTCTACTCCGGCCATCGTCACATACAGGGCCAAAACAACGGCGATCCAACGTAACATGCAAACTCATCGCTGCAAACTTGAGGTTTTCTATTGAGAAGGTGGCCAAGTGGATCAGACAGCAGTACCTAAACCCAATATATGCTCTGTATGTAACGCACGTGCATGAGCAGCACTAGTTGTCGATGAACGAGACTGGCGATCAATTTAGCTGGTCAAGTGGAGGGTACAAATCGATAAATATCACACATCAAGATCCAACTCCGGCATCACCGCTTCGTGATCGATCACGGCACTGTTTTGTTGGACCAAGAACAAATGTCAAACTTACTACATATAGCATTTAATCTCATCATGCACCTCGCTCATCCTCCTTGTGACTTTGTGAGTGAGTGTATGCAATGTTTGCAACAGCTCAGCTTTGTTGGTTCCCTTCATAAAATGGGTCTACCATTGCAGCTTTATTGCAAAGCTCCGGGCCTCCGGCTTTCACCAAAAGGTCGACTTTGTCATGATTATATGACAAGCAAAGTTATTAAAAACCCTCGATTAGTTAGATGACCTATGAGGCAAGTGATAGGTTGTTCATCTTTCTTTTTTTCTGTCGCGCTTGTATACTTTAATGTTTCTTTTTCTAGCCGCCCAGTGTAGATTCACTTTAAGTTTCTTAGGACGTGGCATGATTTACTTTAAATCGTAATCATAACACCGCCGGTCTACCTCGTCTCCTGTGGTCTTAGGGACATGGAGGCGCGGTGGATCTCAGCCCTTGCCAGCGGGAGGGCTCCGTTTTCTAATGTTTTTTTGAGTTTTGTTAGGCTTTATGTCCTGCTCAGAGATGCGAGGCGGCGGCGGCTCTCTGTAGATGGAATAAGGTCCTTTCCGCCTAGCCCCCGTTCCGGTGATGTTTCTAGCATCGTCGGAGGGCGTGTGGAGGTTTCTCTCTGGCAGATCTTGTGGGATTCGGTCGGTGTTTGTCTTCGGTGGATCCACGTGGATCTGGTCTTCGTTCGTCTGTATTAGTGTGTCTACAGGTTGGATTCTTTCGAACTACTCTTCTTTTCATTGGCGGCGGTTGTTGTTCTGGTGCGCTGGTTCTATATGGGGCATTAGCACGACGACTTCCCGACTGTCTACAACAACAAGGTTTGCCCGACTCCGATGAGAGAGGGGCGATGACGACGGCGCACCTTTGGCTCGCTCCAGTGCTTGTAATCGTCGCTAGGTGGTCTACGGACCTGGATGTATTTTTTTACTTCTGGTGTTCTTTGTACTACCTTGATAGTTGATGAATAGATCAAATGCTTTCCTCGCAAAAAAAAAACCTAGTTTATCTAAGGAATAGTGTTATAGCACCATGGACAACCTCTTCTGACTTCTAACATCTTCATACATACTTACTTTTTTTTTGCCGCTAAACTGATGATTACATATTTTTTATTTTTTGGCAAATTTTCTCTAATTCCAAAGTGTATCATACTGTTTCATTGATTTTTTTTTTAATGTTGCATTGATGTGCGAAAAACATGCAAGTGTATGTTCTTTTTTTTGGCGATGTAATTATAAGTGATTTGTTCAGGAGAACTGAACGTTACACATTAAGCAGTCCATGTTAGGACGCTAATCATGTCATACAAAAGGGCCAAGAGAACATGGTGGGAGACACTCTCTAGAGTGGGTCGATGTGGAGGGATGTTAGTCTGAACTATTATTTCTTCCAAAATGGAGGCAAGAGATTAGTCTCTTTCCTTTTATTAGGAGAGAGTTGGAACAACCACGGCCGAAAAAAGAGCGGCTGACAACGAAACGCTTAAAATAATATACCAGGGCTTCTCTCCGGGCATAATGTTTCTCAAATCCTCCGCCCCATCCTTGACCCAAGTTGTCGCCTCATTTTTAATTTTCGCAACGATGATGTTTGGCATAGTTAAAATACCTTGGAAGAAAGGAAACCAAGCTAATCTTTAATCTAGCTCTGAACTTAACTGAAAAGGGCGTGCTTTATTTGTCTTGCATAATTAATCGATGGAAGCTACATACATACATTACACTAGAAGGTGACGCGCGCTTTGCTGCACCGCTTTTCACTATCAAGTATTATTGTGCATTTCTTTTGTAATCATTTTATCACCCATATTTTTTTATAAAAATTCACCGATGTTTGTTGGGTGGCGTATTTTGCGTTTTTGCTTTGATGGGGTTGATCCCTGTCTTTTGATTGGATACTACTAATCATGTATGTGCAACAAAAAGTGTTTATTAAATTGATTAATAAAAAAATATTATTCAATTTGCAAGATTACGCTGCTAAAGGGAGACACCAACAACCAGACAAGCTAGAATATTAAAAATAATGTTCATTTATTGCTTATAAGCAAGACACATTGTGATTGATAAAAAAAGAAGTAAAAGCGCATTCCTAGTGTCTTATGAAAGCATGTCATCGAAAAATCATGTTAGTACGCTTGGGCAACACACTTTTCACTAATCCAAAATTAAGTAAAATTAGTGTTAAACATGTACAGAACATGGTATAGTTATCATCAAAACTTTAAGCATAAGGTGTTATTTGTTGTAAACATGGATTGCACAAATATATGGAAACGTCGCCATGCTTGCACAGATACACCGAACACACCTAATCCGCTAGTACATGGGTGTCATCTAACTACTTGGTCCATGCATCTTGCCTCTAGAGAGTGAATAATAAAGAAAGCAAAAAGAATGAACTGTAGAGCACCGGCAGTACCACGCCCTCTCCTGACCTCAGTTGTCGATGGTTAGACCCATCATAATCGACATGGCTCAGTCCAAAACAATAACAATAGCTAAAGCCTAAACAGAACATCCAAAAAAATATAGGAATCTTAACCACTAAATAGACTGCATTTCAATTAGCGGAGGGTTTTAACAGGCCAAACAAAGTCGGATGAAAATTTGAATTTCATCCTACCCAAGCAAATAGAAGAGTATATTGCACACAGTTCAAATGCACGAATGCTTCATGTAATTTTTCGTCAGGTTACTTTCTCCTCCACTTCTCTTACTTGAGCCTCTCCTTAGTTTAGACCTACAATTATGAGCATCATCTGGTTGGTGTGGTCAAAGCATATTGACTATTATTGATTTGTCCGATGGATGATGCATCTCCCGAATTCAGGAGTTGTGCCAGAAGCCATTGTGATTTACATGTGATTAAGTTCCTTAGCTGGAAGATGTTTGGACTACATAAGAAGGTAAACATCAGTAATGCAGAGGTTGTCTACTTGCCCAGTCAATTATATATTACAGTCAAGTTGCTTGTTGCTCACCTGAACATCATGAATTAGAAGAAGTGTTGTCAAGGACCGTGAATCTGATTTTCGAAAGCACCACAAATAACTCTGTAATCTGGGTTAGAAACCATACTACATGAACCCAGCAGCAAACTGGATCAACCTCAGTGTTAGTTGAGGATGTATAATGGAGGAGGAGATTCTGATCAAGGAAGACAGCAACAGAGACCCTGTTAGAGGCCAGATTTGCCATGTTTGTTTCCTTGAACCTTGAAAATGAACGAAAACAAAAGGGTAATACAACTTTATTTTAGGCCGGAAAAAAAATACAAGTTGTAAGTTTAGACACCTGTTGCTACTGCATTTTGTAGAAGTGTACATATTTACCAAAGCAACTTGTTGGCTGCAAGTTTACTATCAGGCTTTGTTTGGCTGCAACATCGAGACTTTGTCCTCCGAACCTGCATCAGACCATACTACACGTTTGGCGTATTTTCAGTTATTGGAATAATTCTTATAGATGAATAACAGCAGTCACTAAAATTATTTCCTTTCTCATACTCGGTACAGTCACCTAACCTGCAGGTCTGGTGAACGGTGATTAAGTGCGGACTCAGAACCACCGGCTCCGTGAGATCTCCTCCCGCCGACTCCTTCCCGTTGCCAAGCTCCACCAGGAGATCCTCCTCCTCATTGTCACACCCGCAGGCGGCGCCGGCCATGGTGGCCTCGACGGCAGCGAGGTGTGTCTGCTCGAGCGCTCCCGTAGAGGTAGGTGTGTGAATCTCGCGGACGGGACGGCGTGCTCCTCGCCTCAGGGGAGTGGTGCGGTGATTTGACAGGGCTGGAGACGGAGTCCGAGAGGGGCGAGCAGGACAGGAGTATTAGAGGGAGAATCAGGGATCTCACCATGTCCTGCCCGCGACCAAAATTGGGGAGCTCTCCCCGCGGGCGTCCTCCCCGCAGCATGTCGGCGAGGAGCCGGAAGAGCGACAGTTGCGGCCGCACCAGCGACAAAGAGGCTGGGGCGGATCGGATTTCCTTCGTTTGATGTGGTGGCGCTGAATTTCCTTCGAGAGCATGCAGCCCGTATCACCACATCACCATGGTTGCCTCGCTTCCCCAAACCGCCTTTTTTTTGTGAATACCCAAACAGCCTTTTCATTCTCTTTCCATGCGTGCTAGCCGCGAAACCGACACAAAGGCACCGAAGTCGTACACAAACTACACGTTGACCTATCGTCCAAGCCCAGCCTAGAGACCATCGCTCCTACCGGCTAACATGTGGGGTCCAGCACGTAAAAATAGCCCAGAACGCTCACAACGCTTCATTTCGTGGGAGCTTAGTAACTGTACTGATATGCACACAACATGCAAGACACAAGAACAACGCCGTCATCATCAGTTACACAAATCAGTGGAGGCAACCCGTCGTCTATGTGGGTGACCGGGCCTCCTGGTCGCCTCTCTACTAACAGAGTCTGGTGGCCCATAAACGATGACCCCTTCCTCCGACGGGCCAAAATTGGCCCATCAATGGAGGGGTTCAGGGTAGGATCATTTTGCACTAGTGTCACCCTATGTGTGACAGTACTATGTACCTTTGATATTTATACACCATCAACAATATTTAGTTAAAAGTACACCATCAATATTACAGATCCAAGTTAAGAATAACAAAATATCAAACAACAATATAGCTGATGGATTCCCGCAGTAGAGAGAAAAAAACAACATACCATTGATTATTCAACATGCAACTCCTCCGGAACACGTCTTACAAATACTAACAATTGATATCAAGTTCTCGACAACGGAAATGAACCAAGCAACAACTAGGGAGGGATTATTGACTAAACATGCATACAATTAAGAGCATAGAGCTTATTCAAGAAATCAATGGCGGCATGCGCGAGCCCGAGGCGGCCTAGCCGATGTAGTACGTGGGGTCGGGCAGCTTGAAGCTGCGGTCCCCCTCGGGCGCCCCGAGGATGTCGCTCCACTGGTCATCATTGTTGCCCACGATGACATTCCCGGTGTCCGGCAACTTCTGCCTCTCGCCGGACTTGTAGGCTACCGTGGAGCCCTCGGACCCATGCTGCTTCAGCAGTAGGTTCATCCACCCGGAGATCCCTTGGCGGCGGAGGTTGGTGACAGTTAAGCCTGGGCGTTCGGTCTTTTCGGTTTGTTCGGTTCGGTCTTTTCGGTCTTTAAAGAATTCGGTCTTCCATAATTGAAGACCGAAATAATTTCGGTCTTCTCGGTCCTTCACTATTCGGTCTTCGGTCTTTACAGGGCAATGTTCGGTCCCGACCAAACAAACCAAATTTAATGCAACAACTCATATTCATATACATTACTTCCAATACCAGTACATGTTTATATAAGGAAAATTGAGAAAACAAATGTGTACAGAGGTGCATTTGTATATAAGAGAAATTTAGACAAGCATGTGACAGCATAAGTATGTAATAGGTTAACAGACTAATAAGTAGCAAGTGTATGCATGGTTGGTTCGTGTCTCGCTCGTGAGAGAATGGGAGGAATGAGAGTGAAGATGTAGGTCACTGGATACCTGGTTGGTTCGTGCCTGGATTGTGACCGTGAGGACGTGCGTGTCTCTCGCTCGTGAGGAGGACGTGCTGGGCTGCTGCCCGGTTGGGCCTTAGATGAACTATAAACATGGCTTATGATCTCTGCGTGTAGGCTTTTAAACCGGTCTATTCGGTCTTGCAGAGTAGAGGACCGAATTGACCGTACTTATTTCGGTCTTGTAGTTTTGCAGACCGAATTTTATTCGGTCTTTTCGGTTTCGGTCTTTTCGGGTTCGGTCTCGGTCTTTTCGGGTTCGGTTTTCGGTCTTCGGTTTTTATGCCCGGGGTGAGTGACAGTGATGGCCCTATGGCCCTCGGTCCGGCCGGTGAGGAACACTGGCTGGACGCCGACCAAGAGCAACTTGTTGTATATAGCCACTTAGTCTTGGCAGTGCCGACACACGCGCCTCCCGCACGTACTCGTTGAAGCGCATCGCGTTGAACAGCCCTGCACACACGTAGAGAGATGCAGATAGATTAATGGCAGAGTCAACCATGACAGCTAGTAATTATACATACATTTTCTAATAGAAGCACTTTTATTGACTCATAAAATCGCATAAAAAATATACAAGAAATCACAAGCTCACACTTGGACACTGCATAACTAGGATGTCATGCATGACTAATATGGTGCCCACTAAGGAGGTGGGTCGATCCGTAAACTACACCGCCAGTAATTCTGCATTCTGAAAAAAAAAATAACCGCTTTCGTGCTGTGTTCGACATCAAACATTGTCTTACACGCAATGATTTCACATGATATGGTTTAGTCACGGGGCCTGTAATGTTGGGTAGTACCTTACTGATCCGTGAATGAAAAGTACTTAGCTGGTTTGGGAATAAGGGATAAGGTGGCCAAGTGGAGAGTACAAATATCAGATACTCTTGCCATCGTCATGTGGAGATTTTGAATGTCAGATACTACTAGCTAGTGGATATACTCCTTAATTACAAGGAGTAGTACTAATCTGCACGGGTCTACTCCGGCCATCGTTACACACAGGAGACAGGACCAAAACAATGGCGATCCAACGTAACATGCAAACTCACCTCGCTACAAACTTGATGTTTTCTAATGATATAAAGGTGGCCAAGTGGATTAGACAGCAGTAGCTAAACCCAATGCTCTCGCGCTGTAACGCACGTGCATGCATGAACAGTACGTACAGTTGTCGACTGGTGATGAATTAAGTAGGCCAAGTGGAGGGTAGAACTAAGTAGTACTCCCTCTGTAAAGAAATATAAGAGCGTTCTTTACAGAGGGAGGAGTACTCCCTAAGCTTAATTTCAAAACAGCACTACTTATTTTGAATCGGAGGGAGTACTATATACTAGTACACTAGTTGAAGTATTTAATCTTCATTGTGCATGCACCTCACTCATCACTACTAATGCATCCTCCTTGTGACTCGTGCGTGAGCATTGTATGCAGCAGCTCATCTTTGTTGATTCCCTTCATAAAATAGGTCTACCATTGCAGCTTTACCGTAGAGTTTTGGCTTTCAACAAAAGGTTGATTTTGCCATGATTATGGCGAAACGAGGTTATTCAAACCTGTCGATTAGCTATTATATGACATGTGAAGCCACGATAAGCTGTCCATCTTTCTTTTCTTTGTTTTCAGACTCACATATATACTTGTATGTTTCTTTCAAAAAGAATGTGACCATCTTAATGTGTGGACGTCAGTAGCAATAAATTCTTTTATTTTAAATTTAAAGAAGAAAAGGTACCCACACACTCCCTTAGATACTTTCGTAGGTATTTTAGTGGATTCCAATACACATAAATGTTTTCTATGGAAGGCCTATGGAACAACTGAATCGCAACCATGATTCTTACGGTTGAATTCCTACAGCTCGGTTCCATTGCAAGTTCAACATCCACTTCAACCTCTTTTGTACACACATTCATGTATAATCGCAACCATGTTCTGACTCATTGCATTTTATAAAATAAGTACTATCCATCTAAACTCAATTAGCACAACATATTTAGAAAGTACGCGGGCTAATCGCTTTCCACCCCGCGTCGTCCTCCTGGGCGGCACGGGGAACCCGCAGCCGTGCCGCCGGGAGGCCCTACTCCGCTAGCTCCCACATCGCCGCCGCCAGAGGGCTGGCCGGCGAAGCCGTGCCTGACCCCGGGATGGTGGCGGCGGGGCGGACTCGTTCCCGTCTTGGTGCTGAGCGCCCCTCCCCTCCCCAACCCCTCCCCACCCCAAGATCTCATAGTGGCATGGCTTAGGGGGACCTCTCCGGCGGCTGTGCCCAGTCCGACGAATGGCGGCATCCTCGATCGTCGTCTTCGTCGCGGCCCTGCTCACCCTTCCCCGATCCCATCTGTGTCAGGGGCGAAGGGCTGGAGCGGTGGTGGCCTTCGAGTGCCTGAAGGCCTAGTCATGCTCGAGTTGCTGGCCTCGGCCAGATCTAGCCCATGCTGGTGGCGGTGCCGTGCGGTGCTGGAGACCGGTCGTCCACCTGGACCTGTCGCCGGGATGACGGCGGGCGTCACGAGATATTGACGGCGGCCCATAGGGTCCTTGCGCTGGGCACGTGGGGCTGCGGCGACGTGCTGGCCTTCCGCGTGTGCAGTGCCAGCCGATGGCGCTGTGATCTTCGGTTGGTGGTGGTGATCCAGATCCGATCGACCGGATGGTGGTGGCTGTAGATTGTTCTGCAGCGACTTCCTATGGATCCACGATAGCGGAGGTCATCGAAAAGACTTCGGGAGGTTTTATCTCTTGATCCAGTGGATGACTTCAGTGGTGGAATGCAAATTATGGACGACGACTTGACGCAAAGTGATGGCTGTGAGGTGGCGGCGGTCCAATTGTAGCTGCCGAGATTGCGGAAAAGCGGTGGCGACAACACTTATGTGACTTGGATGGTGATGCTACGTGCACCCGGTCTCGAGCACCGGGGCGAAAGCCTAGGTCAGACCCGAGTGGTTATGCCTGGCAATGGCGATGTTTCTTTTACGTCATTACCTTGTTGGAGGCATTGCTCGGATATGCTTGGACTGGTACTTCAGGGTGAAAACTTAGATTCTGGCCTTTCTGGTTGGATCCGGTGACGGCGAAGCTTGAGTGTCGCTCCTTTCCTGAAGGCGTTCCTGTTGAAGATCCTCATCATCAATGTGATGTCAATGGTTGGCGCGGATATGGTCTCAGTTTTAGTTTGTCGATCACTGATCTGATCGTTATGGGGCTTTTCTTTTTCTTTTTCCTCGCCTACGCATAGCTTTTAGTCTTATGACTTTGCTAGCCGTTGGTGTGTTTCTGCGTGTGTGTTGGGTTGGCTGTGTGCATCCTAGTTATGCAGAGGCCGGCTGTGTGCTCATTGTGTTATGATCCTCTTGATGCTCCATTTTGAGCCAATAAAATTCACCCTTTGTTGGAAAAAAAATCTGTTGATAATGAATTAATGATGGTTAAAAAATAAATATGTTGATAAAGTAGCCTAGTGCAAAACAGATATGGTTCTACTCTGCCCATCAAAATAAATCTGTTGATATATTGTTGAGTGCTTATTATTGTTTTAGAGTGTATCAAAATATTTCATTGAGTTATACTATTGACACATGAAAGTTTGGAAAACATGCAAGTGTATGTTCTTTTTGTGTGATGCAATTTTAAGTGATCTGTTCTTGAGAGTTGACCATTACACGCTCAAAGACTCCTTGTCAAGACACTAATCATGTAGTACAGAAAGGGCCAAGGGTAGCAGATGCTCTCTGTAGAGTGAGTCGATGTAGAGGGATGTCACACTGTGCTAGCTCTGAGCCTTTTTTTTCTTCAAAATTGTGACAAAAGATTTGGCTCATTCCATTAATTAAGAGATAGTTAGAAAAACAGAGACTGAAAAAAGAGAGGTTAACAATGAAAGGATAAAATAATAGAACAGAGCTAATCTCCTGGCATAATGTTTCCGAAATCCTTCTCCCCGGACTTTAGCCAAGTCGCCATATCATTTTCAATCTTTGCAACGATGTTGTTTGGCATGGTCAAAATAACTGGAAGACACGCGCATTTATTTCATTCCAAATCGGCCAAGCAACAACTAGAATAGTGTGGGTTCCCATAGACTTTCTTTGATGATTCGTGTTGGACATCTGTTTAGACCACCATTTCTTGACTGAGGTGTCCGCACTCCAGGATTGGGTGTCCAGAAAAAAGGAGACCAAGTCAATCTCAAATCTAGCTCGGAACTTATTAAAAAGTGTGTGCTTTATTTGTCTTGCATAATTAACTGATAGATGTTACATACTCCCTCCGTTCCTAAATATAAGTCCTCTAGAGATTTCAATACGCAATATATGTGGCAATATTGTGTGCCATTGGTATTAACTACACCATCGGCACAATTTAGTAAACAAAAATCCACCACCAACATTACAAGATCCAAGTTAAGAACAACAAGACAACAAACACTAACATTGCCCATGGATTTCTCGCAATAAAGAAAAAAGAAAAACAACATGCATGGATCCATTGATTAAGTAACATGCAGCTTCTTTGGAACACATCTTATTAATACTAGCAATTGATCTCAAGTTCTCAACAATGAAAAATAACCAAGCAACAACTGGGGTGGAATTGCTCACTAAACATGCATGTAATTAAGAGCATAGTGCTTATTCGGGCAATCAATGGCGGCCAGGCCAGAGCTGGAGGCGGACTAGCCGATGTAGTACATGGGGTCGGGGAGCTTGAAGGTTCGGGCACCCTGGGGCGCGCCAAGAATGTCGCTCCACTGGTCGCCAATGTTGCCGATGATGACATACCCAGCGTCCTGCAGCTTCTGCCTCTCGCCGGACTTGTAGGTCACCGCGGAGCCCTTGAACCCGGGCTGCTTCAGCAGCAGGTTCATCCACCCGGAGATGCCCTGGCGGCGGAGGTTGGTGACGGTGATGGCCCTCTGGTCCTCGGTCCGGCCAGTGAGGAACACTGGCTTGACACCGACCGAGATCAGCTTGTTGTACAGCCGCTTCGTCTCCGGCAGCGCCGGCGCGCTCCCCTCCCGCACGTACGCATTGAAGCTCGTCGCGTTGAACGGTGTAGCACTACGCGCGCACATATATGAAGATAGATTAATGGCAGATGCAACCATACTAGCTACTCAAGAAACATATGTAACCTTGTGGTCCAAGTGGCTAAATGTCCAAGTGGATAAGTGGTACCTAAACCCCCATGCTCTGCATCTATACGTAATGCACGTGCATGAGCAGTGCGTAGTTGTGGATGAACGAGACTGATGATAAATTAAGTTGGCCAAGTGGAGGGTATAAATCAATGAATATGACAAAGCGAGGTCCTACTCCGGCATCATCACGCCACTGTTTTGGTGGACCAAGAACAAAAGCCGTACTTTACTCACTACTCCGTCAGTAAAGAAATATAAGATTGTTTTGTAGTATTTATTCTCATCGTGCACAGCTTTGCATGCAGCATATGCATTGTACAGCAGCAGCAGCTCAGCATTGTTGATTCCTTTGATAAAATAGGTCACCATTGCAACATTATTGCAGAGTTTCGGCTTTCAACAAAAAGTTTAACTTTGTCATGATTGCGGCCAAGCAAAGTTATTCGAACCCCTTGATTAGTTATTAAATGACATGTCAGGCTGCGATAAACTGTTCGTGTTCCTTTCTTCCTGGAGGCGCATATATATACTTTTATGTTTCTTTCTCTAGCCGCCCAGTGTAGATCCACTTTGTAATTTCTTAGGGCAAGGTGTGAATAACTTTAAATTGAAATGCACGAGCTCCTTCATCACATTAAAAATATAAACATGAGGAAGTTATACACAGTTAGTTAATCATAGTTTCAAATTAAACCGTTAGCATCATCTTGGCTAGATATGATCTAGACTTGTACTACGTTTCAAGTTAATTTCCACTTTATTTCAAGAGAATCTTCTTAACTAAGGAAGAGTGATGTAGCATATGTAACTATGCACAAGATGTTCTGACTTCTTACATCGTCTAAAATAAGTATTATCCATCTAATTAAACTCTGTTTAGCATAACATAGTTAGAAAGTATCGGCTGATAAGGACGGTTCAAAAATAAACCATTCGATAATAAAGTAGCCAAGTGGACAACAGATACGGTCCTCACATGCCCATCATATCACATCTCTATCTCTAACTGTAGCATGTTTCCCTCTTGTTTTGTTGGCCGTCTCTGTGACTTCGATTAATTGGAGGTGACCAGCAATGATGATGTCCAACATATGCATTTTCATTTCCACTTGTAGTTTCATTAGTTTTCCCACTTTCATTGAGTAGAGATCTTAATTATGATACTGGTGCTTTTCTAGCTAGTAAGTTGATTTTAACGAGGTCTAGTCAGATTTTTTTACTTTAGCTGAACGAACAGATCAGTGCAAGTCCCTGCTCAGACGCACCTGCAATAAATAGCAAGCACGTACACAACGTACACACGTATATATAGCATAGAAAAGATGTGTATGTAGACGTACCCGAAGCCGTGCTTGGCGTAGTAGGGGAGGTTGGAGAGCGTTGTCTCGTCGATGTCGAAGACCCAGACCTCCTTGCCGTTGCCGGCGAGCTTGAGGGAGTCAACGTAGGCGAGGGCCTGGTCGATGACGATCTTGGAGTCGCGCCGGTAGTGGCTGCCGAGCATGTAGTGGCCGACGTAGCCCTCGCAGCTGGCGGGCACCGTCTTCCAGTCCCGCACGTTGTGCGCCTCCACGCCCAGCAACCAGCTGTCGCACGCCACGCCGGCGTGCTTGCCGGAGCCCAGCAGCGGGCGCAGCGCGTGGATCAGGGGCGCCACCACGGCCTCGTCCACGGCCGCCGAGGTCGGCATGCGGATGTTAACCTCCCACGCGCCGCATGAGGCCACGAGGAGAGCCGAGGCGGCGACGAGGAGGAGCGTCGTATTCCTGGCCATCGCCATTTCTGGTGTTGGTGGTGCTTGCTGAGGTGCAAAGAGCGTGGGGTGGCTAGCTCGTTAAATAGGAAGGGAAGGGAAGGGAAGCTGCATCGATCGATCATAGCTACACGGTGTGTGTGTGAGTGTGAGCTTTAGGTAAATTAACGAAGACACAAGCGTGGATGATCTCCCCCTGCGGCCGTACGTTTTGGGCAGTAGCTTTTATGGTTCTCTGGTTAAACTATGATCTCAGTCTGGCTGGCGATTCTGCGCCATGTAATAGGACTAGTTATGATTTTGGTGCTGTCTAGGTTTTCGCCCCATAGCACTCGTTTCGATGTCGAGCGAGCGCGGTGGGTTTCCTAGCAGTGTGTTGAACTCGCTCTCCCCTCTCCCTGCTTCCTGTTTCGTCCTGTAAGACTGATGTATTTCCGTTCTCAGTAATGGAAAGGGGATAGCCCGGTTCAAAAAAAAAAAAACTGACAAAACAAAAGAGGGAGGGGAGGGGGTTGGTGCCATGCCATGCCATGCATATGGTACGTAGCTAGGGGTCTCTTTCGGAGCGTGGGACACGAGCGTTCATTGGGGCGATATTTTGATTGGAGGAGAGTGTCGTCGACGGGGATAGGATCGATGTGATCCGATCTTGATGCGGTTAGTCCAATAATTCAGTTAATTATGGCATGCATACGTACTCCTTCTATTTTTATTTACTCCGCATATTAGGTTTGTCTAAAGTCAAACTTTATGTACTTTCAACAAGTTTGTAGAAAAAAAAATTAACATATACACCATCAAATCAATATCAAGTACCAAGCAAATCACTTTCCCAGATTTACCATATGTTTGCGGGATGGAGCAATTTTCGATATGATAGTACATTTTTTTAACACGATACAAACGCAGATGCCCACATACACTCACTCATATTAATACACGCATGCACACCCTACCCTTTGAGATATGATCTACATCTTGGGAGGGTTAGATGGGTGGTTCTGATTTGACGGGATAGACAAGCAATTTTCAATGTGATTTAACTTCAGAAATAAAACATAGAAAGCATGTTGAGTATGTACATGAGCAATCCGCAAAAAAAAAAGAATATGTACATGAGCTTGAGGTAAGTTAACTGACAAAAGAGGGAGGGGGTTGGTGTCATTGGCAGGGTCACATTCAGAACGTGGATCATGTTGGGTCCATATTCTGCAGGATTATTACATTGGAGGAGAGTCGACGGGGATATGATGTTTTTTAGACTACCTATAGTGGGGAGTAACTTAGACTAGTAACATGCATGTGTTACTAGTCTATGTTACTACCTCTATAGTGGGGAGTAACATATTTGTGGTGTCATGCAACACTTCATTTATGAGGTTATAGACTCATCTTGTCTTGGTATGTGTGATGTTACCCATAGTATGAGTAACTAGCTATGTTACTCAAATCATCTATCTCCTCATTAAATCATTGCCACATAAGCAAATTTGCTGAGTTGGACAATATGTTACTGCTGAAGTTACTCCCACTATGGGCAGTCTTAGGGATGATAGGGATCACTACCGGAATAACCCTATATGCCGGCGGCATTTTCTATGCCGACGGCCCGACCGTCGGCGTAGACACGCCACGTGGCAACTCCTGGTAGGTGCGGACTTGACGACGGCGCCATCAGCTGCCGTCTCGCACAATTTTTTTTGCCGACGATGAAACTATGCCGACGGCTTTTATATGCCGACGGCCTGTTAGTAGTACGCCGACGGTGGTATGCCGATGGCTTCCGTCGGCATAGGCCTATGCCGACGGGGTTTGCCCCTATGTCGATGGCCTCAGGCATAGGGGATATGATGTCATCCAATCGAGATGTGCTGGTCCAGTAATTTAGGTAACAATGACACACGTAGGGCGTAGCCAGACCCAAGAAAAGGGGGCCATGGCGTGGCCGTGGCGACACGATTATTCGGTGACTGACAATAGCATTGTTTGGCACTGTAGCTGTGAGCTCAACAATGCTACATCAAAGGACCTTTACTTAAGGTTTACATGCTGTTATTGACTTGGCAATTTTTGATTGAATGTTTCTTCACCTGGCTCGTTATGCGGAATAGATGTTGGACGGCTGATCGATTGTCGAGACATGGTTTGGATCACCCGGCTTCGCTCCCTTTTTGTGAGCAGGCCGAGGAATCTATCGAACACATTATGGTTCAATGCCCTTTTGCGAGACAATGCTTGGTGGCGGTGTGGCGTGTGTTCTTGGAGTCTTGCAAGATTTTTGTTCTTGTGACTCCTCATGCTTGTATATGAAATCTCTTCTCTTAATGAAAATGACAGGCAACTATCTTGTTGCTTGTTCTTGAAAAAAAGTATGATCTACATCTTGGGAGGGTTAGATGCATGGTTCTGATTTGATGGGATAGACAAGAAATTTTCAATGTGATTTAATTCAGAAATAAAACATACTCCCTCCGTCCCAAAATAAATGTTTTGGCTTTATTTCAAATTTGTTCAAAATTGAACTAAATCCATGACACTTATTTTGGGACGGAGGTCACTCTATGCATTTTAAAACCGAACCAAAAAACCATATCAAAAATAAACCGAACCGTACCAATTTTACAATTTTCATAGTTTCTGGTTTCGGTATGGTATGAACTTTCCATACCGTTTTGAATTTCTATTTTTATGGTATATACCAAAAAACCAGACGGCTAACCGAATAAACTGAATTAAAAATATATTTATATTTCTTGTGGCGAACAACCATATTCTTGTACAACAGTCAGATTCCCTACTAAGCACATTATTTTTCTTGTAATGTAGCCATTTTCTTCTTAAAAGAAATATTAAGCACATCTTTTTTTTGCATGGTAATATGTGTCTCATTTATAGAATAAAGATCAAGTTACAAGGCACGTAAACACCGACCTTACAGGACTGAAATGATAGGATAATCCTATGCAAAATACCAGCACCTGTCCCTCTCCTTCGACACCACCGAAGCGGCCACCAAAGGGAAAGAAGACAGATCACCTCTTCACCCAAGCTCGACGCGGATCCATCGCTGATTTGCAGCTTTACGGACCTCCAAAGTAGTTTGACAGAAGCAAAATCATTGCCGCTGAAAGAATCAGACCGGGGCAACATGTTCCCGGACACACCATTGAACTCCAGATCTGACACCCCCAAAGGACGACGATGTCGGAGGAGGAAACCAGAACTGTTAACCTTCAACCACAAACCCAACACAAGATGCACCATCTTCCAACTGTCACTTGCGTAGACAACCGTTTGCGCGTACTCCTAGACGACAAAACCTCCCTGCTCCACCATGACGTCGGAGACAACGCCGGAACAACGGGGACATAGCAGAAGGAGAGATACACCTGATGGAATCGTCGCCGCAGCCTCGCCGACACCATCTATGAACCCTAACGCCACCGATCTGAAGGATCGACAAACACACGATGCCATCAACTCCGAGACGCCGCCATGAAGGGCACCACCGGTGTGGGAGTGAAGTTGAGGCAGATTTATTCGTACGGACACCGCTTCCACCACACCAACGACGCACCACAACCTACAAATCCAAACCCTAACTACAAAGCAGAGGAACGGGGTCCTCCCTCCCTCCTGCCGCCGGAGCACCAGCCGGAGGGAGAGGGGGCCAGCGCCCTGGCCGGTTGAGATCGGTGGGAGAAGATCACCTCCCTAGTCGCCTGGCTTGTGGCGGCGGCTAGGTTAGGCCACTCTCTCGCCCTCAAATATTAAGCACATCCATAACCATTATGGCATGAATCCATGCATGCATACATACTTATATATAGTTATATACTGTTTGTGTAGAAAAGTATGTGCTGTGAGTTAGAAATTTGTAAATTATTATTATGCAATTTTCAAATTCACGTCAACTTTGGTTATTATGGTATATACTGAAACCATACCAAAATAATTTGGTATATACCGAAACTGAACCGTATTTTAATTTATACCATATTTATCAAAGTATTAATACCATACAAACCGAAAAACAATATAAACCGAACCACGTCTACCGAAACTGAACAGTATGAACTTTGGGAGGCGGTTCATCCACCCAGAGAAGTCCATGCGTCGTAGGTTGGTGAAGGTGATGGCACTCTGGTCCTCGGTCCGGACAGTGCGGAACACCGTCTTGACGCCGACCACGAGAAGCTTGTTATACATCCGCTTAGTCTTCGGTTGCGCCGGCGCACTCCCCTCCTGCATGTAATTGCTGATTCAACTAATAATGCTGCAAACTGGAGAAACATATAGAACATTGTACCTGTTGTGTTTGATATCAAACATTGTGAAACGCAATAATTCCACATAATGTTTGGCACGGCACTCCCTCCATTTCATAGTGTAGTGCATATTGGTTTTATAAAAAAAGTCAAACATTGTAAAATCTGACGAAATTTATAGAGAATTCTATGTATATCTACAATACCCAACATATAAAATATGAAAAATATGTCTCATGAATCTAATGATATGTATTTAATATGCTCGACATAGACGCTTTTATTTATAAACTTGGTCAAAGTTTGTAAAATTTAATTTTCTTAAGAAAGAAACTATATGCACTAATTATGGAATTGAAAGACTATAGTTTAGCCACAGTGCTTGTAATGTTGGGTGAATGAGCAGTTCATAGCCGGTTTGGGGATAAGCGATAAGGTGGCCAAGTGAAGAGTATAAATATCAGATACTCCTGTCCATCGTCAATTGGAGAATTTGAATGTCAGATAACAGCTAGTGGATCTACTCATTAATTACTAGGAGTGGTACTAATCTGCACTGGTCTACTCCGGCCATCGTCACATACAGGGCCAAAACAACGGCGATCCAACGTAACATGCAAACTCATCGCTGCAAACATGAGGTTTTCTATTGAGAAGGTGGCCAGGTGGATCAGACAGCAGTACCTAAACCCAATATATGCTCTGTATGTAACGCACGTGCATGAGCAGCACTAGTTGCCGATGAACGAGACTGGCGATCAATTTAGCTGGTCAAGTGGAGGGTACAAATCGATAAATATCACACATCAAGATCCAACTCCGGCATCACCGCTTCGTGATCGATCACGGCACTGTTTTGTTGGACCAAGAACAAATGTCAAACTTACTACATATAGCATTTAATCTCATCATGCACCTCGCTCATCCTCCTTGTGACTTTGTGAGTGAGTGTATGCAATGTTTGCAACAGCTCAGCTTTGTTGGTTCCCTTCATAAAATAGGTCTACCATTGCAGCTTTATTGCAAAGCTCCGGGCCTCGGGCTTTCACCAAAAGGTCGACTTTGTCATGATTATATGACAAGCAAAGTTATTAAAAACCCTCGATTAGTTAGATGACCTATGAGGCAAGTGATAGGTTGTTCATCTTTCTTTTTTTCTGTCGCGCTTGTATACTTTAATGTTTCTTTTTCTAGCCGCCCAGTGTAGATTCACTTTAAGTTTCTTAGGACGAGGTATGATTTACTTTAAACCGTAATCAGAACACCGCCGGTCTACCTCGTCTCCTGTGGTCTTAGGGACATGGAGGCGTGGTGGATCTCAGCCCTTGCCGGCGGGAGGGCTCCGTTTTCTAATGTTTTTTTGAGTTTTGTTAGGCTTTATGTCCTGCTCAGAGATGCGAGGCGGCGGCGACTCTCTGTAGATGGAATAAGGTCCTTTCCGCCTAGCCCCCGTTCCGGTGATGTTTCTAGCATCGTCGGAGGGCGTGTGGAGGTTTCTCTCCGGCAGATCTTGTGGGATTCGGTCGGTGTTTGTCTTCGGTGGATCCACGTGGATCTGGTCTTCGTTCGTCTGTATTAGTGTGTCTACAGGTTGGATTCTTTCGAACTACTCTTCTTTTCATTGGCGGCGGTTGTTGTTCTGGTGCGCTAGTTCTATATGGGGCCTTAGCACGACGACTTCCCGACTGTCTACAACAACAAGGTTTGCCCGACTCCGATGAGAGAGGGGCGATGACGACGGCGCGCCTTTGGCTCGCTCCAGTGCTTGTAATCGTCGCTAGGTGGTCTACGGACCTGGATGTATTTTTTTACTTCTGGTGTTCTTTGTACTACCTTGATAGTTGATGAATAGATCGAATGCTTTCCTCGCAAAAAAAAAACCTAGTTTATCTAAGGAATAGTGTTATAGCACCATGGATAACCTGTTCTGACTTCTAACATCTTCATACATACTTACTTCTTTTTTTTGCCGCTAAACTGATGATTACATATTTTTTATTTTTTGGCAAATTTTCTCTAATTCCAAAGTGTATCATACTGTTTCATTGATTTTTTTTTAATGTTGCATTGATGTGCGAAAAACATGCAAGTGTATGTTCTTTTTTTTGGCGATGTAATTATAAGTGATTTGTTCAGGAGAACTGAACGTTACACATTAAGCAGTCCATGTTAGGACGCTAATCATGTCATACAAAAGGGCCAAGAGAACATGGTGGGAGACACTCTCTAGAGTGAGTCGATGTGGAGGGATGTTAGTCTGAACTATTATTTCTTCCAAAATGGAGGCAAGAGATTAGTCTCTTTCCATTTATTAGGAGAGAGTTGGAACAACCACGGCCGAAAAAAGAGCGGCTGACAACGAAACGCTTAAAATAATATACCAGGGCTTCTCTCCGGGCATAATGTTTCTCAAATCCTCCGCCCCATCCTTGACCCAAGTTGTCGCCTCATTTTTAATTTTCGCAACGATGATGTTTGGCATAGTTAAAATACCTTGGAAGAAAGGAAACCAAGCTAATCTTTAATCTAGCTCTGAACTTAACTGAAAAGGGCGTGCTTTATTTGTCTTGCATAATTAATCGATGGAAGCTACATACATACATTACACTAGAAGGTGACGCGCGCTTTGCTGCACCGCTTTTCACTATCAAGTATTATTGTGCATTTCTTTTGTAATCATTTTTTCACCCATATTTTTTTATAAAAATTCACCGATGTTTGTTGGGTGGCGTATTTTGCGTTTTTGCTTTGATGGGGTTGATCCCTGTCTTTTGATTGGACACTACTAATCATGTATGTGCAACAAAAAGTGTTTATTAAATTGATTAATAAAAAAATATTATTCAATTTGCAAGATTACTCTGCTAAAGGGAGACACCAACAACCAGACAAGCTAGAATATTAAAAATAATGTTCATTTATTGCTTCTAAGCAAGACACATTGTGATTGATAAAAAAAGAAGTAAAAGCACATTCCTAGTGTCTTATGAAAGCATGTCATCGAAAAATCATGTTAGTACGCTTGGGCAACACACTTTTCACTAATCCAAAATTAAGTAAAATTAGTGTTAAACATGTACAGATCATGGTATAGTTATCATCAAAACTTTAAGCATAAGGTGTTATTTGTGGTAAACATGGATTGCACAAATATATGGAAACGTCGCCATGCTTGCACAGATACACCGAACACACCTAATCCGCTAGTACATGGGTGTCATCTAACTACTTGGTCCATGCATCTTGCCTCTAGAGAGTGAATAATAAAGAAAGCAAAAAGAATGAACTGTAGAGCACCGGCAGTACCACGCCCTCTCCTGACCTCAGTTGTCGATGGTTAGACCCATCATAATCGACATGGCTCAGTCCAAAACAATAACAATAGCTAAAGCCTAAACAGAACATCCAAAAAAATATAGGAATCTTAACCACTAAATAGACTGCATTTCAATTAGCGGAGGGTTTTAACAGGCCAAACAAAGTCGGATGAAAATTTGAATTTCATCCTACCCAAGCAAATAGAAGAGTATATTGCACACAATTCAAATGCACAAATGCTTCATGTAATTTTCCGTCAGGTTACTTTCTCCTCCACTTCTCTTACTTGAGCCTCTCCTTAGTTTAGACCTACAATTATGAGCATCATCTGGTTGGTGTGGTCAAAGCATATTGACTATTATTGATTTGTCCGATGAATGATGCATCTCCCGAATTCAGGAGTTGTGCCAGAAGCCATTGTGATTTACATGTGATTAAGTTCCTTAGCTGGAAGATGTTTGGACTACATAAGAAGGTAAACATCAGTAATGCAGAGGTTGTCTACTTGCCCAGTCAATTATATATTACAGTCAAGTTGCTTGTTGCTCACCTGAACATCATGAATTAGAAGAAGTGTTGTCAAGGACCGTGAATCTGATTTTCGAAAGCACCACAAATAACTCTGTAATCTGGGTTAGAAACCATACTACATGAACCCAGCAGCAAACTGGATCAACCTCAGTGTTAGTTGAGGATGTATAATGGAGGAGGAGATTCTGATCAAGGAAGACAGCAACAGAGACCCTGTTAGAGGCCAGATTTGCCATGTTTGTTTCCTTGAACCTTGAAAATGAACGAAAACAAAAGGGTAATACAACTTTATTTTAGGCCGGAAAAAAAATACAAGTTGTAAGTTTAGACACCTGTTGCTACTGCATTTTGTAGAAGTGTACATATTTACCAAAGCAACTTGTTGGCTGCAAGTTTACTATCAGGCTTTGTTTGGCTGCAACATCGAGACTTTGTCCTCCGAACCTGCATCAGACCATACTACACGTTTGGCATATTTTCAGTTGTTGGAATAATTCTTATAGATGAATAACAACAGTCACTAAAATTATTTCCTTTCTCATACTCGGTACAGTCACCTAACCTGCAGGTCTGGTGAACGGTGATTAAGTGCGGACTCAGAACCACCGGCTCCGTGAGATCTCCTCCCGCCTTCCCGTTGCCAAGCTCCACCAGGAGATCCTCCTCCTAATTGTCACACCCGCAGGCGGCGCCGGCCATGGTGGCCTCGACGGCAGCGAGGTGTGTCTGCTCGAGCGCTCCAGTAGAGGTAGGTGTGTGAATCTCGCGGACGGGACGGCATGCTCCTCGCCTCAGAGGAGTGGTGCGGTGATTCGACAGGGCTGGAGACGGAGCCCGAGAGGGGCGAGCAGGACAGGAGTATTAGAGGGAGAATCAGGGATCTCACCATGTCCTGCCCGCGACCAAAATTGGGGAGCTCTCCCCGCGGGCGTCCTCCCCGCAGCGTGTCGGCGAGGAGCTGGAAGAGCGACAGTTGCGGCCGCACCAGCGACAAAGAGGCTGGGGCGGATCGGATTTCCTTCGTCTGATGTGGTGGCGCTGAATTTCCTTCGAGAGCATGCAGCCCGTATCACCACATCACCATGGTTGCCTCGCTTCCCCAAACCGCCTTTTTTTTTGTGAATACCCAAACAGCCTTTTCATTCTCTTTCCATGCGTGCTAGCCGCGAAACCGACACAAAGGCACCGAAGTCGTACACAAACTACACGTTGACCTATCGTCCAAGCCCAGCCTAGAGACCATCGCTCCTACCGGCTAACATGTGGGGTCCAGCACGTAAAAATAGCCCAGAACGCTCACAACGCTTCATTTCGTGGGAGCTTAGTAACTGTACTGATATGCACACAACATGCAAGACACAAGAACAACGCCGTCATCATCAGTTACACAAATCAGTGGAGGCAACCCGTCGTCTATGTGGGTGACCGGGCCTCCTGGTCGCCTCTCTACTAACAGAGTCTGGTGGCCCATAAACGATGACCCCTTCCTCCGACGGGCCAAAATTGGCCCATCAATGGAGGGGTTCAGGGTAGGATCATTTTGCACTAGTGTCACCCTATGTGTGACAGTACTATGTACCTTTGATATTCATACACCATCAACAATATTTAGTTAAAAGTACACCATCAATATTACAGATCCAAGTTAAGAATAACAAAACATCAAACAACAATATAGCTGATGGATTCCCACAGTAGAGAGAAAAAAACAACATACCATTGATTATTCAACATGCAACTCCTCCGGAACACGTCTTACAAATACTAACGATTGATATCAAGTTCTCGACAACGGAAATGAACCAAGCAACAACTAGGGAGGGATTATTGACTAAACATGCATACAATTAAGAGCATAGAGCTTATTCAAGAAATCAATGGCGGCATGCGCGAGCCCGAGGCGGCCTAGCCGATGTAGTACGTGGGGTCGGGCAGCTTGAAGCTGCGGTCCCCCTCGGGCGCCCCGAGGATGTCGCTCCACTGGTCATCATTGTTGCCCACGATGACATTCCCGGTTTCCGGCAACTTCTGCCTCTCGCCGGACTTGTAGGCTACCGTGGAGCCCTCGGACCCATGCTGCTTCAGCAGTAGGTTCATCCACCCGGAGATCCGTTGGCGACGGAGGTTGGTGGCACCAACCGGGACCAATGCCTACCTTTGGTCCCGGTTGGTGCCACCAACCGGGACCAATGGCCTTGCACAGCGGCGTGGTGGGAGTTTAGTCCCACCTCGCTACTTGAGAGAGTGCCGCACCTGTTTATAAGGCACGGTGCGCCAGAGGCTTCGAGCTCCTCTCTAAAGCAGGCTTACTGGCCTAACCACTCTGTATCTGCCTGTGGGCCTACTGGGCCTTCTGCGGGCCTGAATCCTGGCCCAACTGGCTGGTTGGATTTCTAGTCGTATTCAGGCCGTGGTGGCCCAGTAGGCCGCATTTTTTAATATTTTTGCAGTTTTTTTGTTTTGTTTTTTGCATTATTTATTTCTTTTCTTTTTTGCTTTATTTTTTTTAATTCTTTTTGCTGTTAGGTCACAAAAATTATAAACTTTCTGTTAGTGCTATTAAAGTTTCTAACAAAAAAAATTCTTTATGAAAACTCTTTTTGCTATTAATGTTTTGAACAAAAAATACTTTGATAATTTTAGTTGCATAAATTTTATATAATTTTAGTTTCAAAAATATTTTAATTGATTATTTTTAGTTCATTCTTTTTGCTATTATTTTTGATTATTTTATATAATTATCGAAAACTGGATGCACTTCGTGTACAAAATGGACAATCTCTTTCGAAGTATCAGGGTTTCGGACGAAAACTCATCTGTTACAAAGGGATTTCATTTTTTTGAACTTATTTGAACTCCAGACTTTTTGTGTGTTCAAAATGCACCATTCAAAGCCACATCATCAATTTTCAACCCTTTCTGACTTCACTTGGTATTTTTCATGCATTTACAGATTTTTTTGAGCTAAATGATCCTGAAATTGAAAAGCACTACAAATGAACTCTGAAAAGGTTGAAACTTGGCATGGTATCATCATTTCACCCACATAGCATGTGCTAAAAAGTTGAGAGGGTTACGGCAAAAACTGGATGCACTTCGTGTACAAAATGGACAATCTCTTTCGAAGTATCAGAGTTTCGGACGAAAACTCATCTGTTACAAAGGGATTTCATTTTTTTGAACTTATTTGAACTCCAGACTTTTTGTGTGTTCAAAATGCACCATTCAAAGCCACATCATCAATTTCCAACCCTTTCTGACTTGATTTGGTATTTTGCATGCATTTACTGATTTTTTCAGCTAAATGACCCTGAAATTGAAAAGCACTACAAATGAACTCATCTGTTACAAAAGGCATTTCATTTCTTCACATGTAACTGCAATGATATAGTTGTGGAGAGAAAGTCTTCACTTTTTCTTCGCTTGTGTCCTTTGCTTATTGCGCCGTAACCATGGATAATCTTCATCGTTTAACAGGGTGCTTGGGTCAGCCTTGACTTTGAAGGGAGGAATTTCATGAAACTTTTCATATCTTCGGACATGTCTGTCTTGCCCTCCAATCCCACGATGTCTCTTTTTCCTGAAAGAACTATGTGGCGCTTTGGCTCATCGTATTATGTATTCGCTTCCTTATCTTTTCTTTTTCTTGGTTTGATAGACATGTCATTCACATAGAAAACTTGCGCCACATCATTGGTTAGGACGAATGGTTCGTCTGTGTACCCAAGATTGTTCAGATCCACTGTTGTCATTCCATACTGTGGGTCTTCCTGTACCCCGCCTCCTGACAGATTGACCCATTTGCACTGAAACAAAGGGACCTTGAAATCATGTCCATAGTCAAGTTCCCATATGTCCACTATGTAACCATAATATGTGTCCTTTCCCCTATTGGTTGCTGCATCAAAGCGAACACCGCTGTTTTGGTTGGTGCTCTTTTGATCTTGGGCGATCGTGTAAAATATATTCCCATTTATCTCGTACCCTTTGTAAGTCAATACAGTCGAAGATGGTCCCCTGGCCAACGAGTACAACTCATCAGAAACAGTGTTGTCACCCATGAGACGTGTTTGCAACCAACTGCCGAAAGTCCTGATGTGTTCATATGTAATCCAGTCGTCACACTGCTCCGGGTGTTTGGAGCGCAGAATATTCTTGTGTTCATCGACATACGGGGTCACCAAGGTAGAATTCTGTAGAACTGTGTAGTGTGCTTGAGACCAAGAATGCCCGTCCCTACATATTATTGAGTCCGCTCCTAGCGTGCCTTTTCCAGTCAGTCTCCCCTCATACCGCGATTGAGGGAGACCAATCTTCTTAAGGTCAGGAATGAAGTCAACACAAAACCCAATGACATCCTCTGTTTGATGGCCCATGGAGATGCTTCCTTCTGGCCTAGCGCGGTTACGAACATATTTCTTTAAGACTCCCATGAACCTCTCAAAGGGGAACATATTGTGTAGAAATACAGGGCCCAGAACGACAATCTCGTTGACTAGATGAACTAGGACGTGCGTCATGATATTGAAGAAGGACGGTGGGAACACCAGCTCGAAACTAACAAGACATTGCACCAAATCACTCCTTTACCTTAGCAGGATTTCTGGATCGATCACCTTCTGAGAGATTGCATTGAGGAATGCACATAGCTTCACAATGGCTAATCGAACGTTTTCCGGTAGAAGCCCCCTCAATGCAACCGGAAGCAGTTGCGTCATAATCACGTGGTAGTCATGAGACTTTAGGTTCTGGAACTTTTTCTCTGCCATATTTATTATTCCCTTTATATTCGACACGAAGCCAGACGGGACCTTCATACTGAGCAGGCATTCAAAGAAGATTTCCTTCTCTTCTTTGGTAAGAGCGTAGCTGGCAGGACCTTCATACTGCTTTGGATGCATGCCATCTTTTTCATGCACACGTTGCTGTTCCTCCCGTGCCTCCGGTGTATCTTTTGTCTTCCCATACACTCCCAAGAAGCCTAGCAGGTTCACGCAAAGATTCTTCGTCACGTGCATCACGTCGATTGCAGAGCGGACCTCTAGGTCTTTCCAATAGGGTAGGTCCCAAAATATAGATTTCTTCTTCCACATGGGTGCGCGTCCCGCATCGTCAGTCGGAACAGATAGTCCGCCAGGACCCTTTCCAAAGATTACTTGTAAATCATTGACCATATCAAGTATGTGATCACCAGTACGGAGGGCAGGCTTCTTCCGGTGATCTGCCTCACCTTTGAAATGCTTTCCTTTCTTTCGACATTGATGGTTGGTCGGAAGAAATCGACGATGCCCCAGGTACACATTCTTCCTGCATTTGTCCAAATATATACTGTCGGTGTCATCTAAACAGTGTGTGCATGCGTGGTATCCCTTGTTTGTCTGTCCTGAAAGGTTACTAAGAGCAGGCCAATCGTTGATGGTTACAAACAGCAACGCATGTAGGTCAAATTCCTCCTGTTCGTTCTCATCCCACACACGTACACCTCTTCCATTCCATAGCTGTAAAAGTTCATCAACTAATGGCCTTAGGTACACATCAATGTCATTGCCGGGTTGCTTAGGGCCTTGGATGAGCACTGGCATCATAATGAACTTCCGCTTCATGCACAACCAAGGAGGAAGGTTATACATACATAGAGTCACAGGCCATGTGCTATGCTTGCTGCTCTGATCCCCAAAAGGATTAACGCCATCTGCACTTAAACCAAACCATACGTTCCTTGGGTCATCTGTAAAGTTGCTCCACTTTCTCTCGATCTTTCTCCACTGCGACCCGTCAGCGGGTGCTCTCAACTTCCCGTCTTTCTTACGGTCTTTTTTGTGCCATTGCGTCAACTCGGCATGCTTTTTGTTTCTGAACAGACGTTTCAACCGTGGTATTATAGGAGCATGCCACATCACCTTGGCAGGAACCCTCTTCCCGGTGCTCTGGCCCTCAACATCACCAGGGTCATCTCTTCTAATCTTATACCGCAATGCACCGCATACCGGGCATGCGTTCAAATCCTCGTACGCACCGCGGTAGAGGATGCAGTCATTAGGGCATGCATGTATCTTCTGCACTTCCAATCCTAGAGGGCATAGAACCTTCTTTGCTTCGTACGTACTGCCGGGCAATTCGTTATCCTTTGGAAGCTTCTTCTTCATTATTTTAAGTAGCGAACTAAATCCCTTGTCAGATACACCATTGTCTGCCTTCCATTGCAGCAATTCCAGTGTGGTACCGTGCTTTCTGTTGTCATCTTCGCAATTTGGGTACAACCCTTTTTTGTGATCCTCTAACATGCGATCGAACTTCAACTTCTCCCTTTCACTTTTGCATTCTCTCTGTGCATCAACAATGACCCGGCGAAGATCATCATCGGGCACATCGTCTGGTTCCTCTTGATCTTCAGCTTCCCCCATTGCAGCATCACCGTATTCAGGGGGTGGGTAGTTGTCATCATCCTCTTCTTCTTCGTTGTCTTCCATCATAACCTCTCTTTCTCCGTGCTTGGTCCAAACATTATAGCGTGGCATAAAACCCTTCTCAAGCAGGTGGAAGCGAAGGGTTTTAGAGTTGGAGAAAGCCTTCGTATTCTCACAGACAGTACATGGACAATGCATAAAACCATTCTGCTTGTTTGCCTCAGCCGCTTCGAGAAAATTATGCAGGCCCTTAATATACTCGGAGGTGCATCGGTCACCGTACATCCAGTGCCGGTTCATCTGCGTGCGTTATATAGTTCTCATTATTGAACAACATATAACTCTCTAGAGCATCTAATTAAATCATACAAGTAATAACTATCTAGAACAACATATAACCAAAACCATCGCACTATATAATAACAAACAATAATAAAAGTAAGAAAGTTACACAAGTATCTATCTAAATCATACAAGTAAGAACTTTTTTCTTTTAGAAAGAACATAAGAAGAAGAGGCTAACCACGGTGGTGCCGACGCCGAGATGGGCGCGGGCGATCGACAGCGGTGAGGACGGGGACGGGACAGGACGGACCGCCAACCTAGACAAATCTTGAGGAAAATGGAGCTTGGACAAGGAGCTTCCAGAGGAGAAAGTTTAAGTATGGCTCGGGCATTTCATCGAACACCTCATGTGCATAGAAGGTGAGCTAGAGCACCACAAAGCTCTCCCCTCGCCGGCTAGAAAAACAGAGCAGTGTGGAGTGCTCTGCTCGCTGGCAAGGGGGGTATATATAGGCATCTCATTGGTCCCGGTTCGTGGCTGGAACCGGGACTAAAGGACCCCCTTTGGTCCCGGTTCCAGCCACGAACCGGGACCAATGGTTGTGGGCCAGGAGCGAGGCACATTGGTCCCAGTTCGTGTCTGGAACCGGGACTAAAGGGTCCAGACGAACCGGGACCAATGCCCCACGAGGCCCGGCCGGCCCCCTGGCCTCACGAACCGGGACCGTTGCCCCCATTGGTCCCGGTTCGTGACTGAACCGGGACTAATGGGCTGGCCCGGCCTGGACCAAAGCCCTGTTTTCTACTAGTGTGGTGATGAATTAAGTAGGCCAAGTGGAGGGTAGAACTAATTTGTACTCCCTCTGTAAAGAAATATCAGAGCTTTCTTTACCGAGGGAGTACTCCCTAAGCTTAATTTCAAAACAGCACTACTTATTTTGAATCGGCGGGAGTACTATATACTACTACACTAGTTGAAGTATTTAATCTTCATTGTGCACCTCACTCATCACTACTAATGCATCCTCCTTGTGACTCGTGCGTGAGCATTGTATGCAGCAGCTCATCTTTGTTGATTCCCTTCATAAAATAGGTCTACCATTGCAGCTTTACCGTAGAGTTTTGGCTTTCAACAAAAGGTTGATTTTGCCATGATTATGGCGAAACGAGGTTATTCAAACCTGTCGATTAGCTATTATATGACATGTGAAGCCGCGATAAGCTGTCCATCTTTCTTTTCTTTGTTTACAGACTCACATATATACTTGTATGTTTCTTTCAAAAAGAATGTGACCATCTTAATGTGTGGACGCCAGTAGCAATAAATTCTTTTATTTTAAATTTAAAGAAGAAAAGGTACCCACACACTCCCTTAGATACTTTCGTAGGTATTTTAGTGGATTCCAATACACATAAATGTTTTCTATGGAAGGCCTATGGAACAACTGAATCGCAACCATGATTCTTACGGTTGAATTCCTACAGCTCGGTTCCATTGCAAGTTCAACATCCACTTCAACCTCTTTTGTACACACATTCATGTATAATCGCAACCATGTTCTGACTCATTGCATTTTATAAATAAGTAATATCCATCTAAACTCAATTAGCACAACATATTTAGAAAGTACGCGGGCTAATCGCTTTCCACCCCGCGTCGTCCTCCTGGGCAGCATGGGGAACCCGCAGCCGTGCCGCCGGGAGGCCCTACTCCGCTAGCTCCCGCATCGCCGCCGCCAGAGGGCTGGCCGGCGAAGCCGTGCCTGACCCCGGGATGGTGGCGGCGGGGCGGACTCGTTCCCGTCTTGGTGCTGAGCGCCCCTCCCCACCCCAAGATCTCATAGTGGCATGGCTTAGGGGGACCTCTCCGGCGGCTGTGCCCAGTCCGACGAATGGCGGCATCCTCGATCGTCGTCTTCGTCGCGGCCCTGCTCACCCTTCCCCGATCCCATCTGTGTCAGGGGCGAAGGGCTGGAGCGGTGGTGGCCTTCGAGTGCCTGAAGGCCTAGTCAGGCTCGAGCTGCTGGCCTCGGCCAGATCTAGCCCATGCTGGTGGCGGTGCCGTGCGGTGCTGGAGACCGGTCGTCCACCTGGACCTGTCGCCGGGATGACGGCGGGCGTCACGAGATATTGACGGCGGCCCGTAGGGTCCTTGTGCTGGGCACGTGGGGCTGCGGCGACGTGCTGGCCTTCCGCGTGTGCAGTGCCAGCCGATGGCGCTGTGATCTTAGGTTGGTGGTGGTGATCCAGATCCGATCGACCAGATGGTGGTGGCTGTAGATTGTTCTGCAGCGACTTCCTATGGATCCACAATAGCGGAGGTCATCGAAAAGACTTCGGGAGGTTTTATCTCTTGATCCAGTGGATGACTTCAGTGGTGGAATGCAAATTATGGACGACGACTTGACGCAAAGTGATGGTTGTGAGGTGGCGGCGGTCCAATTGTAGCTGCCGAGATTGCGGAAAAGCGGCGGCGACAACACTTGTGTGACTTGGATGGTGATGCTACGTGCACCCAGTCTCGAGCACCGGGGCGAAAGCCTAGGTCAGACCCGAGTGGTTATGCCTGGCAATGGCGATGTTTCTTTTACGTCGTTACCTTGTTGGAGGCATTGCTCGGATATGCTTGGACTGATACTTCAGGGTGAAAACTTAGATTCTGGCCTTTGTGGTTGGATCCGGTGACGGCGAAGCTTGAGTGTCGCTCCTTTCCTGAAGGCGTTCCTATTGAAGATCCTCATCATCAATGTGATGTCAATGGTTGGTGCGGATATGGTCTCAGTTTTAGTTTGTCGATCACTGATCTGATCGTTATGGGGCTTTTCTTTTTCTTTTTCCTCGCCTACGCATAGCTTTTGGTCTTATGACTTTGCTAGCTGTTGGTGTGTTTCTGCGTGTGTGTTGGGTTGGCTGTGTGCATCCTAGTTATGCAGAGGCCGGCTGTGTGCTCATTGTGTTATGATCCTCTTGATGCTCCATTTTGAGCCAATAAAATTCACCCTTTGTTGGAAAAAAAATCTGTTGATAATGAATTAATGATGGTTAAAAAATATATATGTTGATAAAGTAGCCTAGTGCGAAACAGATATGGTTCTACTCTGCCCATCAAAATAAATCTGTTGATATATTGTTGAGTGCTTATTATTGTTTTAGAGTGTATCAAAATATTTCATTGAGTTATACTATTGACACATGAAAGTTTGGAAAACATGCAAGTGTATGTTCTTTTTGTGTGATGCAATTTTAAGTGATCTGTTCTTGAGAGTTGACCATTACACGCTCAAAGACTCCTTGTCAAGACACTAATCATGTAGTACAGAAAGGGCCAAGGGTAGCAGATGCTCTCTGTAGAGTGAGTCGATGTAGAGGGATGTCACACTGTGCTAGCTCTGAGCCTTTTTTTTCTTCAAAATTGTGACAAAAGATTTGGCTCATTCCATTAATTAAGAGATAGTTAGAAAAACAGAGACTGAAAAAAGAGAGGTTAACAATGAAAGGATAAAATAATAGAACAGAGCTAATCTCCTGGCATAATGTTTCCGAAATCCTTCTCCCTGGACTTTAGCCAAGTCGCCATATCATTTTCAATCTTTGCAACGATGTTGTTTGGCATGGTCAAAATAACTGGAAGACACGCGCATTTATTTCATTCCAAATCGGCCAAGCAACAACTAGAATAGTGTGGGTTCCCATAGACTTTCTTTGATGATTCGTGTTGGACATCTGTTTAGACCACCATTTCTTGACTGAGGTGTCCGCACTCCAGGATTGGGTGTCCAGAAAAAAGGAGACCAAGTCAATCTCAAATCTAGCTCGGAACTTATTAAAAAGTGTGTGCTTTATTTGTCTTGCATAATTAACTGATAGATGTTACATACTCCCTCCGTTCCTAAATATAAGTCCTCTAGAGATTTCAATACGCAATATATGTGGCAATATTGTGTGCCATTGGTATTAACTACACCATCGGCACAATTTAGTAAACAAAAATCCACCACCAACATTACAAGATCCAAGTTAAGAACAACAAGACAACAAACACTAACATTGCCCATGGATTTCTCGCAATAAAGAAAAAAGAAAAACAACATGCATGGATCCATTGATTAAGTAACATGCAGCTTCTTTGGAACACATCTTATTAATACTAGCAATTGATCTCAAGTTCTCAACAATGAAAAATAACCAAGCAACAACTGGGGTGGAATTGCTCACTAAACATGCATGTAATTGAGAGCATAGTGCTTATTCGGGCAATCAATGGCGGCCAGGCCAGAGCTGGAGGCGGACTAGCCGATGTAGTACATGGGGTCGGGGAGCTTGAAGGTTCGGGCACCCTGGGGCGCGCCAAGAATGTCGCTCCACTGGTCGCCAATGTTGCCGATGATGACATACCCAGCGTCCTGCAGCTTCTGCCTCTCGCCGGACTTGTAGGTCACCGCGGAGCCCTTGAACCCGGGCTGCTTCAGCAGCAGGTTCATCCACCCGGAGATGCCCTGGCGGCGGAGGTTGGTGACGGTGATGGCCCTCTGGTCCTCGGTCCGGCCAGTGAGGAACACTGGCTTGACACCGACCGAGATCATCTTGTTGTACAGCCGCTTCGTCTCCGGCAGCGCCGGCGCGCTCCCCTCCCGCACGTACGCATTGAAGCTCGTCGCGTTGAACGGTGTAGCACTGCGCGCGCACATATATGAAGATAGATTAATGGCAGATGCAACCATACTAGCTACTCAAGAAACATATGTAACCTTGTGGTCCAAGTGGCTAAATGTCCAAGTGGATAAGTGGTACCTAAACCCCCATGCTCTGCATCTATACGTAATGCACGTGCATGAGCAGTGCGTAGTTGTGGATGAACGAGACTGATGATAAATTAAGTTGGCCAAGTGGAGGGTATAAATCAATGAATATGACAAAGCGAGGTCCTACTCCGGCATCATCACGCCACTGTTTTGGTGGACCAAGAACAAAAGCCGTACTTTACTCACTACTCCGTCAGTAAAGAAATATAAGATTGTTTTGTAGTATTTATTCTCATCGTGCACAGCTTTGCATGCAGCATATGCATTGTACAGCAGCAGCAGCTCAGCATTGTTGATTCCTTTGATAAAATAGGTCACCATTGCAACATTATTGCTGAGTTTCGGCTTTCAACAAAAAGGTTAACTTTGTCATGATTGCGGCCAAGCAAAGTTATTCGAACCCCTGGATTAGTTATTAAATGACATGTCAGGCTGCAATAAACTGTTCGTGTTCCTTTCTTCCTGGAGGCGCATATATATACTTTTATGTTTCTTTCTCTAGCCGCCCAGTGTAGATCCACTTTGTAATTTCTTAGGGCAAGGTGTGAATAACTTTAAATTGAAATGCATGAGCTCCTTCATCACATTAAAAATATAAACATGAGGAAGTTATACACAGTTAGTTAATCATAGTTTCAAATTAAACCGTTAGCATCATCTTGGCTAGATATGATCTAGACTTGTACTACGTTTCAAGTTAATTTCCACTTTATTTCAAGAGAATCTTCTTAACTAAGGAAGTGTGATGTAGCATATGTAACTATGCACAAGATGTTCTGACTTCTTACATCGTCTAAAATAAGTATTATCCATCTAATTAAACTCTGTTTAGCATAACATAGTTAGAAAGTATCGGCTGATAAGGACGGTTCAAAAATAAACCATTCGATAATAAAGTAGCCAAGTGGACAACAGATGCGGTCCTCACATGCCCATCATATCACATCTCTATCTCTAACTGTAGCATGTTTCCCTCTTGTTTTGTTGGCCGTCTCTGTGACTTCGATTAATTGGAGGTGACCAGCAATGATGATGTCCAACATATGCATTTTCATTTCCACTTGTAGTTTCATTAGTTTTCCCACTTTCATTGAGTAGAGATCTTAATTATGATACTGGTGCTTTTCTAGCTAGTAAGTTGATTTTAACGAGGTCTAGTCAGATTTTTTTACTTTAGCTGAACGAACAGATCAGTGCAAGTCCCTGCTCAGACGCACCTGCAATAAATAGCAAGCACGTACACAACGTACACACGTATATATAGCATAGAAAAGATGTGTATGTAGACGTACCCGAAGCCGTGCTTGGCGTAGTAGGGGAGGTTGGAGAGCGTTGTCTCGTCGATGTCGAAGACCCAGACCTCCTTGCCGTTGCCGGCGAGCTTGAGGGAGTCAACGTAGGCGAGGGCCTGGTCGATGACGATCTTGGAGTCGCGCCGGTAGTGGCTGCCGAGCATGTAGTGGCCGACGTAGCCCTCGCAGCTGGCGGGCACCGTCTTCCAGTCCCGCACGTTGTGCGCCTCCACGCCCAGCAACCAGCTGTCGCACGCCACGCCGGCGTGCTTGCCGGAGCCCAGCAGCGGGCGCAGCGCGTGGATCAGGGGCGCCACCACGGCCTCGTCCACGGCCGCCGAGGTCGGCATGCGGATGTTAACCTCCCACGCGCCGCATGAGGCCGCGAGCAGAGCCGAGGCGGCGACGAGGAAGAGCGTCGTATTCCTGGCCATCGCCATTTCTGGTGTTGGTGGTGCTTACTGAGGTGCAAAGAGCGTGGGGTGGCTTGCTCGTTAAATAGGAAGGGAAGGGAAGGGAAGCTGCATCGATCGATCATAGCTACACGGCGTGCGCGTGAGTGTGAGCTTTAGGTAAATTATGCCGACCGATCGATGCATATGGTAGCTAGCTAGGGGTCTCTTTCGGAGCGTGGGACACGAGCGTTCATTGGGGCGATATTTTGATTGGAGGAGAGTGTCGTCGACGGGGATAGGATCGATGTGATCCGATCTTGATGCGGCTAGTCCCATAATTCAGTTAATTATGGCATGCATACGTACTCCCTCTATTTTTATTTACTCCGCATATTAGGTTTGTCTAAAGTCAAACTTTATGTACTTTCAACAAGTTTGTAGAAAAAAAATTAACATATACACCACCAAATCAATATCATTGAATTCATCATTGCATATATTTTCATATCATATAAATTTGTTACTGTAAATGTTCATATTGTTTTCTACAAACTTGGTCAAACTTTATAAAGTTTGACTTCAGTCAAAGCTAATATGCGGAGTAAATAAAAACGGAGGGAGTACCAAGCAAATCACTTTCCCAGATTTACCATATGTTTGCGGGATGGAGCAATTTTCGATATGATAGTACATTTTTTTAACACGGTACAAACGCAGATGCCCACATACACTCACTCATATTAATACACGCACGCACACCCTACCCTCTGAGATATGATCTACATCTTGGGAGGGTTAGATGGGTGGTTCTGATTTGACGGGATAGACAAGCATTTTTCAATGTGATTTAACTTCAGAAATAAAACATAGAAAGCATGTTGAGTATGTACATGAGCAATCCGCAAAAAAAGAGAAAGAATATGTACATGAGCTTGATGTAAGTTAACTGACAAAAGAGGGAGGGGGTTGGTGTCATTGGCGGGGTCACATTCAGAACGTGGATCATGTTGGGTCCATATTCTGCAGGATTATTACATTGGAGGAGAGTCGACGGGGATATGATGTTTTTTAGACTAGCTATAGTGGGGAGTAACTTAGACTAGTAACATGCATGTGTTACTAGTCTATGTTACTACCTCTATAATGGGGAGTAACGTATTTATGGTGTCATGCAACACTTCATTTATGAGGTTGTAGACTCATCTTGTCTTGATATGTGTGATGTTACCCATAGTATGAGTAACTAGCTATGTTACTCAAATCATCTCTCTCCTCATTAAATCATTGCCACATAAACAAATTTGCTGAGTTGGACAATATGTTACTGCTGAAGTTACTCCCACTATGGGCAGTCTTAGGGATGATAGGGATCACTACCGGAATAACCCTATATGCCGGCGGCATTTTCTATGCCGACGGCCCGACCGTCGGCGTAGACGCGCCACGTGGCAGCTCCTGGTAGGTGCGGACTTGACGACGGCGTCGTCAGCTGCCGTCTCGCACAATTTTTTGCCGACGGTGAAACTATGCCGACGGTTGTACGGACGCCGTCGGCGACGGCTTTTATATGCCGACGGCCTGTTAGTACTACGCCGACGGTGGTATGCCGATGGCTGCCGTCGGCATAGGCCTATGCCGACGGGGTTTGCCCCTATGCCGACGGCC
Source organism: Elymus sibiricus (assembly GCA_039707655.1). Taxonomy (NCBI): domain Eukaryota; kingdom Viridiplantae; phylum Streptophyta; class Magnoliopsida; order Poales; family Poaceae; genus Elymus; species Elymus sibiricus. The sequence continues at coordinate 365,755,239 of CM077670.1, read as the reverse complement.
TCAGGCATAGGGGATATGATGTCATCCGATCGAGGTGTGCTGGTCCAGTAATTTAAGTAACAATGACACACGTAGGGCGTAGCCAGACCCAAGAAACGGGGGCCATGGCGTGGCCGTGGCGACACGATTATTCGGTGACTGACAATAGCATTGTTTGGCACTGTAGCTGTGAGCTCAACAATGCTACATCAAAGGACCATTACTTAACGTTTACATGCTGTTATTGACTTGGCAATTTTTGATTGGATGTTTCTTCACCTGGCTCGTTATGCGGAATAGATGTTGGACGGCTGATCGATTGACAAGACATGGTTTGGATCACCCGGCTTCATTCCCTTTTTGTGAGCAGGCCGAGGAATCTATCGAACACATTATGGTTCAATGCCCTTTTGCGAGACAATGCTCGGTGGCGGTGTGGCGTGAGTTCTTGGAGTCTTGCAAGATTTTTGTTCTTGTGACTCCTCATGCTTGTATATGAATTCTCTTCTCTTAATGAAAATGACAGGCAACTATCTTGTTGCTTGTTCTTGAAAAAAGTATGATCTACATCTTGGGAGGGTTAGATGCATGGTTCTGATTTGATGGGATAGACAAGAAATTTTCAATGTGATTTAATTCAGAAATAAAACATACTCCCTCCGTCCCAAAATAAATGTTTTGGCTTTATTTCAAATTTGTTCAAAATTGAACTAAATCCATGACACTTATTTTGGGACAGAGGTCACTCTATGCATTTTAAAACCGAACCAAAAAAGCATATCAAAAATAAACCGAACCGTACCAATTTTACAGTTTTCATAGTTTCTGGTTTCGGTATGGTATGAACTTTCCATACCGTTTTGAATTTCTATTTTTATGGTATATACCGAAAAACCAGACGGCTAACTGAATAAACTGAATTAAAAATAGATTTATATTTCTTGTGGTGAACAACCATATTCTTGTACAAGAGTCAGATTCCCTACTAAGCACATTGTTTTTCTTGTAATGTAGCCATTTTCTTCTTAAAAGAAATTTTAAGCACATATTTTTTTTGCATGGTAATATGTGTCTCATTTATAGAATAAAGATCAAGTTACAAGGCACGTAAACACCGACCTTACAGGACTGAAATGATAGGATAATCCTATGCAAAATACCAGCACCTGTCCCTCTCCTTCGACACCACCGAAGCGGCCACCAAAGGGAAAGAAGACAGATCACCTCTTCACCCAAGCTCGACGTGGATCCATCGCTGATTTGCAGCTTTACGGGCCTCCAAAGTAGTTTGACAGAAGCAAAACCATTGCCGCTGAAAGAATCAGACCGGGGCAACATGTTCCCGGACACGCCATTGAACTCCAGATCTGACACCCCCAAAGGACGACGATGTCGGAGGAGGAAACCAGAACTGTTAGCCTTCAACCACAAACCCAGCACAAGATGCACCATCTTCCAGCTTTCACTTGCGTACACAACCGTCTACGCATACTCCTGGACGACAAAACCTCCCTGCTCCACCATGACGTCGGAGACAACGCCGGAACAACGGGGACATATCAGAAGGCGAGATACACCTGATGGAGTCGTCGCCGCCGCCTCGCCGACACCATCCATGAACCCTAACGCCACCGATCTGAAGGATCGGCAAACACACGATGCCATCAACTCTGAGACGCCGCCATGAAGGGCACCACCCGTGTGGGAGTGAAGTTGAGGCAGATTTATTCGTCCAGATACCGCTCCCACCACCCCAACGACGCACCACGACCTACAAATCCAAACCCTAACTACAAAGCGGAGGAACGGGGTCCTCCCTCCCTCCCGCCGCCGGAGCACCAGCCGGAGGGAGATCGGTGGAAGAAGATCGCCTCCCTAGTCGCTTGGCTTGTGGCGGCGGCTAGGTTAGGCCACTCTCTCGTCCTCAAATATTAAGCACATCCATAACCATTATGGCATGAATCCATGCATGCATACATACTTATATATAGTTATATACTGTTTGTGTAGAAAAGTATGTGCTGTGAGTTAGAAATTTGTAAATTATTATTATGCAATTTTCAAATTCACGTCAACTTTGGTTATTATGGTATATACTGAAACCATACCAAAATAATTTGGTATATACCGAAACTGAACCGTATTTTAATTTATACCATATTTATCAAAGTATTAATACCATACAAACCGAAAAACAGTATAAACCGAACCATGTAAACCGAACCGTATAAACCGAACATGTAAACCAAATAAACCAGACCAGGAGTAGAAAGCATGTTGAATATGTATATGAGCTTGAGGTAAATTAACTGACAAAAGAGGGAGGGGGTTGGTGTCATCGGCGGGGTCGCATTCAGAGCATGGAGCACGTTGGGTCCATATTTTGCAGGATTATTACAGGTTTTTGATTGGAGGAGAGTCAACTGGGATATGATGTTTCTTTTTAGGGATGACAGGGATATGATGTGATCCGATCGAGATGCACTAGTCCAGTAATTCAGGTAATAACGACACACGTAGGGCGTAGCCAGCCCCAAGAAACGGAGACCATGGCATGAGGCGTGGCGACACGATTCTTCGGTGACTGACGGTAGCATTGTTTGGCGCTGTAGCTGTGAGCTTGGCCTGGGGCGTGGCTCCGACCTGGCTACGCCTACACGTATCATGTAGATTCGTTGTACATTTTTTTTCCTACTTTACCATTTGCTACTTGCACAATTTTGCCATTCATGTTTCTTATGGACAGCACGTAGTGATAGCGAGCTGGCCTAAGCCAGCCATGCATGCATACACAGAATTGAGAGTGCCAGAGGGGGGTTGGTGTCACTGACGGGGACACATCCTGGGCGTGGAACATGCTGTGTCATATTTGTAAGGATTAGATCGATGCATGTGGTTGTGACTCGAGGGGGAGATGTGTTGGATCTATGAGAAATTTCTATGCGGTTTAATTTCAGAAATTAAGATCCTAGGCAGATTCAAGAAGCCACCAATACTCGATGATCTAGACATGCTATCCCATACACAAACAGTGTCTATCTGGATTGCAAGTACTCCCTCCGTTCCATAATTCTTGTCGAGGTAACCACGACAAGAATTATGAAACAGGGGGAGTACCATTTAAGAGACCAAACCTAATCCCTAACAAAAGGGATAAGAACATTTACTGAGTGGGTGTAGCGCCCTTCGTCGTGGCAGTAGCAGACTAGTTCGGGGCCATGGTGATGAAGCAATCGATGCTAAGGACTGGGTGAAGCAGCGAGTAGTCGTGCACATGTTCCCTAAAAACCTCATTCGCCCTCGCTCGTGCAAGTGTTCGAGAGCGGAGGTTCCGGAGACCTCTTCTCTTGATGCAGCCGGTGCATACACCTTGCGAGGATGGGGAAAACCTAGAGGGAACCAAATATTTGCAAGAGAAAGTTTTGGATCTTTAAGTTTTGCGTTACTTTATCTCTCCTGAGGAACGACCGCTTGTAAACGAGTAATAACTGAACAATAATGGGTGGATTGTAGATGTTTCAGTAACCTTTTCCTTCAGTAGCAACTTAGTAAGGATATCCCCTGTTAGGGATAGAAAAATAAAACAACATGCACATTTTGCATGGATACAAGCCCGGCTCGGCTCGTTCACTAAACACGATGAACACGCAATGTTTGGAGAGGCGGATGGCAGAAGAGGAGCATGTGTGTATCAGTTCATTTCTCGAGCTCTTAGTAGAGGGTAGCAAACCAAGTCTTATATCTTGGTCCTATTTTGAAAGTGCATCTTACACCCCTATTGGGTTTTGATGATTAACGCGAGTGTAGAATACCAAGCCTTATATTTGATCTAACTCCTCCACAATGTTGGACTAAAGTACCACTACTTTTCATGCGTGAGTGGGCTTCAAGGATTTATTCTGAATTATTATGATTATTTAATGGGGCTGACCATTAAGGAAAATCGTTTTGATGTCCATCTGCCATATCTTGTAATCGAAATATGCAGCAATTGCCATCATAATCCGAACAGACTTTAATATGGCTACTGGTGAGAAAGTCTCGTCATAATCGACTCTCTCAATTTGCGAAAAACCTTTCGCGACTAACCTTGCTTTATAGATAGTAGGATTACCATCCGCATTTGTTTTTCTCTTGAAAATCCATTTATATTGTATGGGTTTTACACCCTCTGGAGGTTCAACCAAGTTCTAAACTTGATTCTTGTACATGGATTCCATTTCGGATTTCATGGCTTTAAGCCATTCTTTTGAGCTGGGTGCCACCATCGCATCTTTGTAGTGCTCAGGTTTCTTCTTTAAGATGAATATTTCATTATGAAACCACTCAGCAGGTTCGCTAACTCTTCCTGACCTACGCGGTTCAGTTACAGGCTTAACTGGAGTTTTTACAACTGGTGTAGTAACTTCTGGTTCGGTTGTGTGGAGAATTTTTGGAACAATTTCCGGCTCGTTAGACCAGCTTACTTTCACCGGTGATTCAGTAATCTCATCAAGTTGTACTGTCCTCCCACTCACTTCTTTAGCGAGAAACTCATTCTTATGAAAATGTCCATTCCTTGCAACAAACACTTTGTTATCATATGGGTGGTAGAAGGAATACCCAATAGTTTCTTTGGGATAACCTACAAAGTAACATTTGTCTGGTTTGGGATCGAGTTTATTTGGTTGTAAACGCTTCACATAAGTTTCACAACCCCAAACCTTGAGATACGACAAATTGGGTTTCTTCCCATTCCATAACTCATACGGTGTCGACTCAACGGACTTATACGATGCTCTGTTTAGTGTGTATGTTGCTGTTTCGAGTGCATATCCCCAAAATGATAAATGCAGATCGGTAAGAGACATCATTGACCTCACCATGTCCAACAAGGTTCGGTTACGCCTCTCGGATACTCCATTTCTTTAAGGAGTTCCGGGAGGAGTAAGTTGCAAAACAATTCCGCGATCATTTAGATGCTTGCTAAACACATGACTTAGATACTCGCCTCCGGGATCTGATCATGGAAACTTTATCTTCTTGACACGATGATTCTCAACTTCATTCTTGTCCAGCTTGCGAACTTTCTACAGTCCGTGCATCGTGTTGCAAATGTGAGCAACCGATCCGGTACCAAATACCCATGACTTACAGGAATTATTAGCATGTAGAATATCAATAACATTAACTTGTATAACTTTAATACCTTTCTGGAAGAACCGTTCTTATTTTTCTTATCTGCCAAGTACTTCTTGCAGTTGCGTTTCCAGTGTCCCTTTTGTTTGCAGTAGAAACACTTAGTCTCACTACTAGGGAAAACCCTAGCAGTAGCGCGGGTTAAAGGCCTATCAGTAGCACGGGTCCCCGTGCTACTGATACGACGCTACAGCTAACTTTTAGCAGTAGCGTGTTTTCTGACCCGCGTTGCTGCTACTCAAAGATAGCAGTAGCGCGTGGCCGAACCCACGCTACTGCTAAAAGCTGCAGCGCGTCTATTTATCACGCGCTGCTGCTAAGGCTGCGCTGCTGCTACGCACATACCCCGTGCTACTGTTATTATTTCCTTTTTTCTATGTATTATTTTCTGTATTTTGTCCTACTGTATTTTCTCCATATTTATACAGGTTTTATACAATAGTCTCTATCATATGATACACACAATAGTCTCATCATATTATACACATACAAATCTCATCATATCATACACATACAATAGTCACATCATATATATCTCATGTCATCATCAACATCATGATCAAACACAAATGATGTCTCTCGTCATCATCTCGAAATAGCGATAGAAGTTGTCACATGTCTCGAATACATGCAACTACATGGTCATCACATGCACATGTTTCATCATCCATCTAAACTATGATATAGAAGAGAAGAGCGATCACTATGAGGAATAGCGGAATTATGTAGCTCGTGAGGCGGCGGTTCTGATCCCTCTCTCTCGCTAGTGTGAACCTCAAGTAACTAGTTTTCGCTTCCCCTCTGCTATCGAACCCTCTCTGGCTGCCGCCCGGGAACCGGTACACTTGGGCCTGAAAATCTGGCCACTCGTCGTACACTCCTGGAAACTTCCCTATGTACACGGCATAGCACTTCTTCGCCATCGATGATCTATGTACCTGTTAGAGATGCATTCAACGATATATAATATGCAACACATAATATATATACTTGACCAACATGAAGAGAAAGAGTAAGCAAATAGAAGCAACATATAGTAAACATAATTAACGAAGTTCATCGTAACTAATTAACTAGCGCTACGCAAGTTCAGCAGGACCGTTTACATCACAAAGTTTCAAAGTTGCGTCGAATACATAAAGTTCAAATTCAACGGACACGCCATCATCATGATCGTCAATCACGGGAACTTCCATTCGTCCATGTCCGGAAGGGTGCACCCTAGCTTCGTAAAATGCGTCATGTCCATACGCTGTAGGCCTATGCGAGCTCGGACGTCAGCACGCGATATAGGGCCGCCGTGGAACATCCCATTCTTTTCGACGATGTCTTTCACGATGATCGTTGCAATGTCCTGCTGGATGCGATAGAAGTCATTCCTCGGTTTATGATCTGTTTCGGCTCCTATGGCTTCGGCCCATTTGCGGATATGGGCATCAGATGAAGATGTGATGCCAAGTTGTTGACGATCCCTTCTGAATTTCATCATGTGATGGATAACGTAGAATCCATCGTTCGTACTTGCTGCCAGTTGCTGGACGCAGCAGAACTTGGTTTTATGTAAGAAAGCCGGTGAGTTCCTCCTTTGTTTCTTGATTTGAATGTGGCCACCCCTCATGCTGAAGCCAAGGAGAGCACGATCTAGAACAGTCTTAAAGTTTGTGTAGTCTTTCTTCACCGTATTTCTGGACGAGTCCAAATAGAGAGCGTAGGAGACTCGCGGGTAAAGAATGATAAGGACGGCGCACCCCTCGCTGCGCAAAATAAATACACCTCAAATTAGCTTCCCTACGTTCGAAGGAATAATTGAAATGTACCAAAGGATGTGTTAAAGCAGCTATCCGGGAATGACTTAGATGGGATGATAAGGCAGCAAAATCCTTTCCTTGTCCTTATTCATGACCATGAAGTCTTCGATGTAGTTAGTCGTAGCTAGACGTTCCACATCGCTGAGTCACAGGAAACCCTCATGCATGTAGTAGGGGTTCGCTACGGCAATTAGCGAGATTTGCTCTTTCCTGATGATGTAGCTCATATGTAGCGCAAAAAGGCGGACGAGCGTAAAGTCCAACCGCCTCTGGAGATACATATCGTAGATGTGATCAAACTGCAGGAAGAAGATATCCGCCGGGCATGTAGCGACGTAGCCCTTGCCCATTGGCACACGAACCGTGTATAGCGGGTATCCTGGATCCTCTGAGGCGAGAAGGCTCTTCTCTGTGAACAGCACATGGTCATGGAGTCTCCTGGGATCCCCATCTATGGCCATGAGACCGTCCGGCGGTAGCATCGGCTTACCCGCGACATGGAGTAATGACGAATCTCTTATCGATACACTGTCCACAACCCTGTTCACCGGAGGCGGCTGGCTGCTAGAAGCAGCTTTGGCGGCAGCAGAGCCTTTCTTCGCAGGTCTCTTCCTCTGCTTCTTCTTGGGTTGAGCTACTGAGCCTTCCAGACCCTTCCTGACCGCCGCCCCAAGTGTTGTCGGGCTAAGCACTGTACAACCCTTGGGTAGTTGACCCTGGGTTGAGGCAGCATCCGGAGGCGTGTCCTGCGAGGATTGCATGAACAAAGTCTTCTTACACTCAACCCGAGGATGTTCCGGCTCATGTGCATCATGCATCTCATCTTCACGCTCATAGCCTGAGTCATATGGCAGCTGGCTCATCATTTCTACGTCGTCATAGCCGGTATTAAGGTACCGGAGAGGGTCATCCGCATCCATGTCATCATTCATATCTTCTTCCATGGGGGCGATGCTTGGACCCCCTTGCTCGCATCGTGCGCTCTCACCCAACACGACAGACGGTGGTGGTAATTGTGTGGGTGGGGTGGTGGTCATACCTTGAATCGGTATTGTAGTCGTTGGTGTGCTCCCGGCTGCCTCCACAGGAAGAAGATTCTTCGGCCACAGCAACAGCCAATTCTTGCATTGGCCCAGCTGCGCCAGGCTCTCATCGTCCTCTCCCCCGGTTCGTAGCGGTGGAGGCAAATTCTCATAGGCAGTTTTCACACTTGCCACGGAAACCCTGAAGACGTTATCGGCCATCCGCCGGCCGTGGAACAAGCGCTCCTTGGGCTTTGTTATCGTACCCTTTCCCACATCCACCAACTGACCGTTGATGTGGTACAATAGGGTGCATGGATTTTCGTCGGCCTGCGAAGACATGTGTGCGGTGTGTCAGACATCCGAAAGGCAACGGGAACGGAAGATTATAGATATGTTGATGAGGGTGCAACGCGTAATTACCGTGAGGGCGTCGAGCTTAGCCAATGTGGAAGCCCCGACGAGCTTGCCAGAGACGGAGGACGGGCTGCTATGAGCGGGTGCAGGAGCAGGTGCGGTTGCGAGAGCAGGCGATGGTGCGATGTTCACCGAGTTGCTCCCGACGAAGCTGGGACGGGGATAATCCACTGCAGTTTTGCCTGGATTTTGCCTCGTCCAATCGATAACAACCGGAATCAAGGTATTAACCGAAGCTACAAAATCAGTTCTGCAGGCAACTAAAGCTGCACTGACTGCCTGCTGGATCATCTCATCTCTTGTCGCTAGAGCGGTCTCAGCTGCATTTTTCTCGACCGCAAGCTTCACCTTCTCGTCGATGTTCACCTGACTAAACTTCCTTCTCTGCCTTTTGGCCTCCGGGTCCTCGTGGTAGTAGAACTTCCACGTGCCCCCATCTCCGGCGCTGTGCACACGTCCATACTACGGCTGGTTGTCCAAAGGGAGTCCCTTCAGTATGTTCAAGGCTTGGTTGAGAGGGGTGTGCCATTTGGGCCTTGTCGACGACTGAGACGACGAGTCACTTTCGACCGCTAGCTTGTGTTGCTCTTTCTGCGAAAGAAACATGAACCATTCACAAATGTTACTACAACATGTAGTCGACTTGATCAGAAGCTAATATAAGGTGGAAAAATAATAATTACCAGTAATCTAATCAATTTCCTCGTGGGCGCGTCCGTGTAATAAACCTTTTTCTCCTTGTCCCACTTGTAGTGGGCCCTGATGAAATCTCACTCCTGCGGGTCGGTGAACTCTGCAAAGGGGTCTGGGATCCCCGCGGCTTCACATTCCGCATCCTCCTTATCCCATATGGGCCTCTTGCCAATGTAACCACGGCTTCCCAGGCGGTGGGTCCCCGTGTTCTTTTCCTGCATCCCCATGAATTTCTCAGACTTACGCTTGGTTTCATCAGTAGCGCAAGTCTCCTTGAATTTTTCAAACTCCTCTTCCGAAAGTGTCGGATTCTCCTCCCAAATCTTGGAGTAGGGTTGTTTTTTTTTCAATCGCTTATTTCACCCTGCCTTTCCAGGCGGCCAACGCGTTGCTGAACTTGCCCATGGCGGCGTTGTTTATCTTGACCATGGCAGGATCTTCCCACGGACGTTTTTCGTCATTCCGGCCGGGGAACTGGAATCTGCTGTGCAGCTTCGTTAGGAGGAAGTGCTCCATATTTGGTTTACTCCTTAAGTTCGAGTCGTTGATGCTCGCAGTTTCCCATAGGATGCATCCAACTTGGTTGCCGTAGCATTTGCGAGCTACCTCTGGCTCTGTTGGCTCGAATTTGCCGGGGTGCATCGCTGTGACCAGCTGTCTTCCGGTGCCGAGCTTGTTTGGGCGTCGTGACCTCGACTTCTTCTTCGCTTCGTTAGCGGCTTCGGCGCAGCTACCATCCGCGCCAGTGTCGGCACCGCCGATGTCGGTGCCATCGGTGCCGGTGCCGGTCTCGGTGTCGGCGTCCGTGTCGGTACCATCGTCCGCTATGACAAGGGGGCCATGCAAACCTTGGCTTTGCTGACTACACAAGAAGTCGAGGTAATCGTGCTCATGCTGTAAGGGTACCCTGCAATCCTTGTCAGCGTGGGCAGAAGCCCCGGCTTCGTCATTGCTCGACATGTTTCCTACGATTAAGTCTGCTCGTTTAGTTCTCAAACTATAATAAAATGAATAATGACATAAAAAAAAGGCCTATGGTTTGCTGGAATGCCGTTTCATTCCCATCCCGGCAAATCCCGGGCACTCGATATGTCATAATTTCTAGCACAAGTCATGTCGAAATTCACGGGAAATTTCGTCATGACCTTTGCTAAAAAGTGGACATATCGAGCGCCTGAAATTTGCCGAACGGAAATGAATCAACATTCCGGCAAAACATAGGCCACTCGAATCCCGACAAACAATATAAGCCAAGATATAGCTTTCACAAATTCCAGAAAATGATCAAGCTCTCACTGGCCTCCATCTTCTTTGAATTTCAACAAATATATAAGCCAAGATAAGCAAAGTAGGGCAGCAGCACTACCATTCCACAAATTCCACAATTCCACAAATTTAACTGAATTTCAATAAATATATAGCACACAAATTAAAAAACTAATGGCAGGAACACTAGAATTTGAGAACTAGTTGAATTTATATTCAATAGAAACAAAAATTCTGTAAATAGCAAAAATTCTATTTTTTCTTTAAATAGCAACAATTGCTTTAACTAAGTTTTTTTAAACAGTAACAATTTTGTTCTTTCTTTAAATAGCAACAATTGCTTTAACTAAGTTTTTTTAAATAGCAACAATTCTGTTCTTTGTTTAAATAGCAACAATTGCTTACTAAGTTTTTTTAAATAGCAACAATTCTGTTTTTTCTTTAAATTCCTAGCTACTAGGGTTCAAATATAAAACAGCTACTGTCCTAATAAAAAAACTAGCTAAATTCCTAGCTACTGTCCAACATAAAACTTCTATGAATTATCTGAATTTTGAAGCACTTCAAATTTTCTGAATTTTCTGTCCTACTTCTAATTTTGCATCTTTTTCCCCAATCTTAAAAAAGCCATGGGGTTCAAATTTTATTCTAGCACTAGGGTTCAAATTTTAATCTAGCACTAGGGTTCAAATTCTAATCTAGCACTAGGGTTCTAGGGTTCAAATTTCTGCCTAGGGTTCATACTTCTGCCTCCTAGGGTTCATATGAGAGATAGGGAGCAGAGAGAGAGAGAGAGAGAGAGAGAGAAGAGGGAGGGGAGAGGAGGGAAGACGGGAGGGGAGAGGCTTACGGGGCGGCGGCGACGACGGCGGAGTAGGGGCTCGGGCGGTGGCGGTGAGGTCAAGGGCGGGCGGCGGTGACGATGGACCGGGTGGCGGTGAAGCAGGGGCTCAGGCGACGGCGATGCAGGGGCTCGAGCGATGGCGACGAAGGGCGGGCGGCGGGCGACGGACGGGGCCGGCGAGGGAGGGCGCGTGGAGGGCGATGGAGGGCGCGTGCAGCGTCGGAGGAGAAGGGGGTTTGGGACGAATGGGGAATTGGGGGAGAACCACGCGGGAGTTAACTCAAAATAGCAGTAGCGAGGGTCCCAGACCCACGCTATAGCTAACTTAGCTATAGTGCGGGTTCTAAAAGCCGCGCTACTGCTATCCTCAGTGGTTGTAGCGCTGATTTACTAAACCCGCGCTATTGCTAAGTTAGCTATAGCGCGGGTCCTGGACCCGCACTACTGGTAAATTTTTATTATTTCTTTTAAGTTTTCTTTTCATTTTATTTTCCCTTTATCCTTTTTCTTTTTCTTTTCATTTTTTCTTTTCTATTCCTTTCCTTTATCTTTTTCCATTCTCCTTTTTCTTTTTCTTTTCTATTCCTTTCCTTTTTCCTCCGAAGGACGACCATGTATATAACTCAGGCGATATATTAGTGCATAATATATATATATATATATATATATATATATATATATATATATATATATATATATATATACATCATTTGACCGATAACGATTAAGTGCGTACACAAAATAGATACATATATACAAATGATGGTTTCTCAGGGTCGGCGACGTTTCAGAGTGAGCTTCTTTCCTTTCTTGTTCGTTGTCGAATAATTGAGCCCCTCGTTGTGACTTTTTATTTTCCATGGAGTACGATCTTTCTTAGGTAATGTAGTCTTGATTCTTCTTTTGACGTATGCTTCATCGTCATTGTCATTTTCCCTCATCGGGTTGCCGTACTGGTCGTAGTCTTCCTCGTTGGCGACTCCATCCATTCCGACGATGTTCCTTTTGCCTCTCCTCATGACAACATGGCTGGGATTGCTCAGGTCGGTTATGAAGAAGCATTGTGTCACGTGCTTAGCGTATACCCATGGATCATTTTTGGCGATGACGTTCACGGCAGCGCTCTTGGCGTCGGGTATAGACATGGTAGTGAAATACCGGTTTTCTCTTTCGACATTCTTAGCCCATGTGACATGGAACATCATCGCATTGTGCAGTCCAGAGTAGTCAAGCTCCCAGATGTCTTCGACCCTTCCATAGAATCTTTCAGTTGCGCCGTTGTCGTCGGTTATGCATTCCATCGTCACCCCTGAGTTTTGGAAATCACTGTTTATATCTTTGGCCTCCGTGTAGAACGTGTATCCATTGATATCGTATGCCTGATAGGTCGCGAGGTTGGCCGCGGGGCCATGTGCTAAGGCGTATATGAGCAATCCATCCGTAGAGCCCTCTTCTGGGGGATTAGCAAGAACATGCTCTTTGAACCAAGGCAAGAAAGTGGAGTTGTGCTCTCTAATAACTTCGGCATCCGTCTTGCATAGCCCCCGGTCATGGTACTTCTTTGCGATGGTTTCTTTGTGCAGTGTCGCAAAAGGATCTACCACGTCTAGGTGCTATAGCACTACTAAGTTTGCTCTGTCAAAGTCGTTGCGTCTATCCGAGTGGTCGACATGTAGTTCCCTCCGGCCGTTGGTGTGACCTTCTCCTCCGAGCCTCCCAAGGTGCTTGTTAACGGGCAAACCAACAACCTGTTCTCCACCGTATAGATAATTCTCGCAGAAGGAGATGCACTCTTTGGTCAGATAGCCCTGGACGATGCTTCCATCCGGACGGGACATGTTACGAACGAATCCTTTGATGACCCCATTCATCCTCTCGAACGGCATCATGCTGTGCAGGAATGTCGGCCCGAGGTCGATGATGTCGTCCACAATGTGGACACACAGATGCACCATGACGTCAAAGAACGCGGGCAGGAAGTACATCTCAAGCTCATTTAGTATGACAACGATCTCTTCCTGTAGCCTTCGGAGCTGCTTCACACTGATCGACTTTCGAGAGATAACGTCGAAAAAGTTGTAGAAACCAGTAAGCGTGTCACGGACGTGCTTGTCCATTATCCCTCTAAGGGCAACCGGGAGTATCTGCATCATCATCACGTGACAGTCATGAGACTTCATCCCGCTGAACCTTTTCTTCTTGGTGTCTAGAAATCTGCTTATCTTCCCACAGTAACCGGAACTAACTTTGATCCTAGTAAGGTACTTAAAGAATTGATCGATCTCCTTCGGACTTAAGGTGAAGCAAGAAGGGGGGCGATATTTCTCTTCCTTCTTGTTGACTTTTTTGTCCCCCGCCTCCGTCTCCGTCTCCGTTTCCTCCAACGACTTTTTATGGGGCATGTGGAGATCTGCCCTGATTTTCAAATCTTCCAAGTCTCTTCTTGCCTTCGGCCCATCCTTGGTCTTCTCCGGCATGTTCATTAGTGTGGCAAGCAAGCTCTCGAGGACATTCTTCGTGATATGCATTTGATCAAGGCAATGAGGCGTCTCGAGTTTGGGCCAGTACTCCAAGTCCCAGAAAACAGACCTCGTTTTCCATACCTTCAGCAGCGGCTCCGACGCTTTTTTCATCTTTCCAGGCGCGGGGCACTCTTCCCAATTTTTCAACAACTCATAGATTTCGGCTCCGCTCCTCTTATGTGGAGGTCCTCGATGCTCAGCCTCACCATTGAATAGATCTCCACGGTTTCTCCAAGGGTCATCCTTCTTGAGCCATCTTCGATGCCCCATGTACACGATTTTCCCAGACCCGCCATCTTTCGTTAGCTACTGAGACGTTGTATCATCCATGCACCTGGTGCATCCGCAATATCCGTGGCACACCTGGCCTGATACATATCCGTAACTGAGATAGTCGTGCACCATCGTCATCAGCGCGGCTCTCATATCGAAATACTCTCCTTTGCTGGCGTCCCATGTCTTGACCGGTGCTGTCCATAACGTGTCTAGCTCCTCTTTCAGTAGCGTGAGATACAGATTAATATTATTTCCCGGTTGTTTCGCCCCTTGAATCAACATGCTCATGTGTATGTACTTTGTGTTCATGCACTTCTAGGGGGGAAGGTTGTACATCCATACAAACACGGGCCATGTGCTATGGTTGGTGTTTTGGTTGCCAAACGGATTCATGCCATCGGTACTCGCACCAAGCATGATGTTCCTTGGATCACCTGCGAAAAATCGATATTCGGCGTTGAACGCTCTCCACTGGCTTGCATCCGCGAGGTGTCTCAGCTTCGGATCATCTCCATCATCGGGCTTCACCCTCTCCGCGTGCCAGCGCATGAGCTTTGCTTCCTTAGGATCTACGAAATAACGCTGCAGACGGAGAGTGATCGGTAAGTACCATACAACTTTCTGGTGAGATTTCTTTCCGGCCTTCTTGTATCGAGAAGCATTGCACACCGGACAGCTGGTTTTTTCCGCGTGCTCATTCCGATAAATGATGCAATCGTTGATGCATGCATGGTATCTAATGTGCGGCAGATCAAGAGGGCACACGATCTTCTTGGCCTCATCGACACTAGTAGAACACAGGTTCCCCGCGGGAAGAACTTTTTATAGGTACTTCAAATGCTCATCGAGGCTTCTGTCGGTCCATTTGTTTTTAGCCTTTGTCTTTAGAAGTTCGAGCGTGAAACTCAAGCGGGTCACCTCGGGATCGCAACCATCATACAATGGAGTATGAGAGTCTACTGTCGTGGGTATAAGTCTGACAGTAGTGTATAGGGGTATGAATTAGAGGGCAGAGCCTAGCTACAGCGCAGTTGTTACACTCGGATTTATGAGTTCAGGCCCCTCAGCGGTGGAGGTAATAGCCCTACGTCTCGGTGCTCTGGAGCTTGATTGACTTGAGTGTATCATTACAAAGGATTGCGAAACCCTAGACTGGAGTTGGGGTTGCTTATATAGAGTCCGCTAAGCCCCCATGAATGCTGCCATAACCACGGGTTAAAGAGGGGGTTTAAGGGTGCCAGCCATTGGTAACGGGCGCATTGATTACAATTAATAAGGACGGGTGCACGCCCTGACTGTTGCGTTCCTGGAGTCTCCTGGTCTTCTCTGGTCGAGTGACTGTCAGGTACTCCGAGTGAAACAAGCCGATCAAGTGAACTGCTGCGTCCCGAGTGGTTCGTTGACCTCCGAGTTAATGTCAGGTAGCAGAACTCCTGACTGCTAGTCTAGCCCTAGGGCCCAGTACAAGGTGTGTGGCTTCCTAGGGTAGGGTCTGTAGGTCAGGCCTGTTACCCTATCCCTAGTATATGTCCTCGTCATTAGCCCCCGAATAGTTCGAGGTTAAGTGGGTCAAGTCAAGGCGAATTCCCAGGTGAGTTGAGCGCTACAGGGGCGCTCAAGAACTCCTACTAGTCATTAGACGTCCTTGCCTTCGTGCGGCACCTTGACGGATTCCAGACCATATGACGTCCGAGTGAAAGTCTCCATCCGAATGAAATGAGCAATCTCCATCCGAGTGAAACGAGTCATCACGTGTCGGGTGACGGAACGGATCCAAGCGTTTATGGAATGTCTTTAAAGGGCGAGCAATCGGGTTGCTGGACCTCGGATCTTGCGGGATTTGAAATCAGATTCGAGCACGCGCGAACGGTTGCAGCGCAGCGAGTGGGGAAAGTGGGGCGTGACGCCTCGATTTTCGCCCCGCTTTTCGCCACGTACCGGTGCATCTCCGCCAGCGAGATTTGAGGAGATCTGCAGGCCCGTGAACCGCTGGAGAGGATTGGGGAGTGGAACGGGCGACGGTATAAGAGGTTGCTGCGTCAGAGAGGGAAAGAGAACATATCCCCTTTTCTCCAACTCTTCCCGCCGCCCAATCTCCTCTCCAGCACCCCACTCTGCACGAATCCCCCTTGGCGTTGGAGAGCTCTACGGCGATGGCGAAGGACAAGACGGCAAAGCTGGAGCGGGCGAAGAAGGCGGCGAAAGGGAAGAAGGCGTTGAGCTCCAGGGCCGCGTCCCCGCGTGGGTGGATCCAGGGCGATTGGCTTCCGCCGACCACCATGGTGGACGACATCAGCGGGCTCGTCATGGACGGGCTGGTGCACGACGGGACGCGGAGGCTGTCGGAGGAGGGGGAGATCGAGCCCGCGGCGCGCCCTGGGGAGCGCGTGCTCCTCACCACTCACGTGGAGAGAGGTTTCTCCATGCCACCCCACCCTTTCTTCCGCGGTTTCTTGAACTTTTTCGGTTCCCAGCTTCATCATCTTCCTCCGAATGCCACAGTGTACCTCACAGCATTCATTTCCTTGTGTGAGAACTTCTTAGGCTGCCAGCCGCACTGGGGATTGTTCAAACATATCTTCACGTGTCGTTCTCAGTCGGTTAAAAAGGCTGACCCCGATGGAGAGAGGACCCACGTGACCCAGATGTGCGGCGGCTTAGGTGTCCAGATGAGGGGTAAGAGTGCGTTCCCCACCATGTCTTTCCCTGATTCGGATAGAGGTTGGCAGTCGACCTGGTTCTACTGCAATGACCTTCCTTGCACCGGTTCGTCGACTGGTCTTCCTCCCTACACGACTGAGAGAGTCAAGACTCCTCCCTCTCTAACGATTGCTAAGGAGGAGAAGACTAAAGTGGGGACCTTGGTGAGTGCCGTGGTCGGTCTGATTTAGGGCGGAGTGCCGGGCCAGGATCTTCTGGAGGTCTTCCTCAGTCGGCGGATCCAGCCGCTGCAGGAGTGGGCTCACCCCATGTGGCACTACACCGGAGCCAACGACTCGACCCGAGTGCACTCGGAGGATGTTGATGAGAAAACGGTGGAACGGTGGATCAAGTGCATCACTGGCGCACGCGACAATCCGCGAGGGTCGAGACAGATCCCACCCAACGACGACGCGCATCAACCGTCAGAGGTAAGACGCGCATTTCCGAGTGAATTATTTACGCGCAAATTATCCGAGTGAACTGAATGATCCGAGTGAACTGAGCTGGCTGCCTCTGTATTTCGTGTCTTGCAGGATTTCCAGAAGATGCTCTCGCCTGTGCCGAATGGAGAACACCTTGTCAGGGACGTGGAGAGCGATCATGGCAGTGTCGAGGGCAGCTATGTGGAGGATAGCGAGGAGGAAAGCGACGACTCGGAAGGGAGCAACAAGGTCGAGTCTTCCCAATCTCAAGAGTTGCGCTCTGAGTGCCGCTCTAAGCAGACTCATGATCGGAGTGCTGGCTCGGAGAAGACGGCGGCTCCGAGTGCTAAGACTTTGAAGCGCACTCGGACATCGACGGCGGAGCCGACAGAGAAGACCGCCAAGCAGCTCAAGGTCGCTTCATGTGGCTCCCCGCCTGAATACCACTGTAGCCAGACGGTCGCCGCACACACCAGCCCAGGAAATCACACTGGCGTGTGCCTTTACAACAAGTATCATGAACACAGGCATTTGTATTAATGGATATACAAGTCTTACATGATATTTTACAAGGGTGATGGCAGCGGAAAAGCTCTATCTAAGGCAGCATGGTCTTGGTGCGGCTCCAATCCACAGGGATCTGACTGGGTTACTCTTCTAGCCCGCGAATACTCCGACTCCTCTCTAGTGGGCGTCGGATCCTTAGGTGAACCTGGCCACATTGAAGGCCGCTGAGTACTTTTGAATGTACTCGCAAGCAAACCAAACCAACATATACACCAAGCAAAGCAATCCATGGCATTCAAGCATGCACTTGTTATTAAAGCAACATTAATTATCATGGCATAGCATACCTTTCTAGCAATATTAACTATCATGTCATAACATGATTATCCATCATGATAACTACCAAAGTAAAACATATCAAGTAAATAATCCATACTCCGAATACGTCATGATCCAAACCCAAATCCGATCCAAATCCAATTTGAGTCTTGTGATCATCTGACCCTTTAGCTCATAGCCATCGCATGGCTAACATTCATACCCCTAACATCATCTGATGTCCATGCATCCGTACTGCAAGTTTGACAAACCTTACCACTCTCTGGTTCAGTCTTAGCAATAACATTATATAGTTTGTTCCTCCAGACTCGACACAGACCAAATAGTGTGACCTAGTACGAACTGTGTCCCATGACCGAGGACGTGGCTATTCGAATAGATTTACACTCTGCAGAGGTTGCGCACTTTACCCACACTATGGAGCTCCTGGCCTCGTGCTCCCATTCGGGTGGACCGGTGCTGCTCCAACAAAACTTGTCTATTGCCCGGCATTCATACGGTCCCACCGACAATCATACCCTCCTAGGGTCATGTCCTGGGTGGCCCTTGTGTCACTCCTGACACCTGCCACCGTCGTGGCCAAACAAAACTGTCCCAAACGAGGACGCCGGCAAATAACTCAACTGGGCTCACAAGGTGATCGCCGCCTACTGGGCCAGGGTAGCACGCACGCATAACCTTCCCTCTTTGGTGGTACCGATAAGAGGCAAGACAACAGACCAAGTCAGGGCCTTACCATAAAGGCAAATGTGGCTGCATTGACGAGCTCGGTTCGGTGGCACTATGACTCGATCCAGCCGACGGAGGAGGTTGTCATTATTAAGTCACATTCTTAATCATTGCAATAACAGAAGTAATGCACGATGAAAATATAACAACCTATCTCCAATTTGTCACCTACGAGTCACTAGTGCGATAATATGATGAACATTAGCAGGTAATGTAAATAGCAAGTTCAAACTAGAAGGAGTTCAATTATTTCTACACAGGCATATTCATTAATTAAACACGCAAGAATAACACAGAGCAATGCTTTAGGGCATATATCAGATGGTCGACTTGCCTGAGGGTCGATGAATTCACCGGAGAGGGGTGCGATCACTTTGCGGAAGAATTCGCCGGAAAAGGTTCCCTCCCAGAGGGGCTCGATCGGAGTTACGGTCGCGAAGAAACGGCCGTTCATCTATCTATCTATCTATTATCTACTAAAAGCAAAATACGAATCAAAAATAGAGGAATTAGCTAGAAAATCCCACATTAATCAGAAAATATCGACCCTTCATCTGGTGGACCGTGATATATTAAGGTATTATGGCCGTTCGATCTTCGTAACATGTAAACATAAAAAAACTTACCCACGTCTGCCATCTAACGTGAACACATGTTCCCTTCGAAAGAAAAGAAAAAAAAAAGCATATCCCCCTCCCGTGAACTAACCAGCCGGCGGTCTTTGGATGAGGTCAATTAAAAACGTTTGATTCCTGTAGCGTTTGATTCCTGTAGCGCACCTCCTGCTCAGTAGCTCACCGGCAAACCAGTCCGGCCTCCGCCCAACATATTAATCCACATCAATAAAATTATTTGACAGTTGGATTTAGAAACCACAACCAAGATTAGAATTCATATATACGTACAAGTATGTGTAGTTTGTGTGTTTCAGCACGTCACGTGTATCACAAAACTAATCCCATAGCTGCCTGAAAAAACTAATACAAAAGCTAGCCTGCCATTGCTAGAGTTTGACCTATACGGACGTGTTAAAATTAGTGGCTTGGATCTAATTACATGCCCAGTTCGCCTAGATCGTTTTTAAACTGAACGATGCATAGCTGGGCGTACAGGTAGGACAATAAAAGATGGCCACACGGCCGTAGCGGGCACGCGGGTACAGATTGCAACAAATACTTCCTTCAATCTAAAACTACCATATTACATTGTATATGGATAGCAATAATGCCCATGCATTGTAACGGGAGACATTTTTACCCGTCTGATGTGTCCGCGAGTTTCTTTTCTTTCATCAATGCAGTCTTCCGTGCACCTCCGTTTAATTGCTCGCCACTTAATTAGGCCATATAGGGCAGCATATTCCTTCCTTCTTTTAACGGGACTCATTCTCTTCTTCTTGCGTCATCATTCTCATCCTCCGCTTATTGATTTTCAAGCCGATTTATTGAGTCGATCGATAACAAGTAACTCCAAGACTTATATAAATTGATGGTTTTGGTTCTAAGGAGGTGAAGTGGTATTATTTAACGAAAACAGGAAAAGCTGACTTATTGAGTTGGTGTTTTTACGGGACCAATAGAGGCCCGACGAAGCTTGCATTATGTAATTGCAGTCGGTCTATTCTGAGCGTAGGTTACAAATAAAAAATTTGTGCATTTATTTTTTCCTCAGGGCCCAATAAAAAAAAGATGTGACGGGCCAAGGCCCAAAGCATGCCCAGCCGAGTTGGTTTCTGGGCGAGCCAGGACATACAAAAAGGAAACGTAATGTACGAAAAAGGGTTGATGGACGAAAAAAGAGGAGAAACAATCCTCCCTTTAATATTAGGGAAAGAAGAGATATTGTCATATACGGCATAATAAGAAATTCTATATGGTACAAAACTATGCACGTGGTAAAGGCATAGAAACCAAAAATACACATAAAAATATAATATATTTGATGATTTGCTTTTAAAGAAAACAATATTTGAATCTCGATTTGATGGAAAATAGGTCATAAGTTCACCGTCTAAGCCTTCTTTAATATTTGAAAATAAACCAAGGGTCCAATGCCATATATATTCCAACCAAACGTACATGTCACCAATGATTTATTATTAATTAAAAAATTGAATTATTTATAGGAAACATTTCTACTTTCGTCCATATATAATATAATTTTTTTACATTTTTATCTTCATATAAATTAACGACCGCCTACCACAACAACAGACAACCCAAAATTGTCTTCAGTGTGTCCGTGTACTGTATCTATAATTTTGTATTGTCTTTATCTATATTGTTTCCGTGTTCTGTCATTTCTAATGAATTTGAGATTAAATTATACAATGACATATATTCTTTCTAGCCAAAGAACTACTATATCGCCACATATAAATACTCATAATTTTATTCACCCTCCCAAAAAAAAGTGTACCCTCTTGTACTGGTAGTCACCAATGTATGGCAAATATATCTTACTTCATAATTGTATCTGAACATAATATAGCCCTTAGATCTTCATAATTATTTTCAAATTGACATCCGATCATTCATCTACAAAACCTGCATTAGGTAATCGCTACGTATAAATACTCAGAAATTGTACCAGGTATCACCCCCCCCCCCCCAATGTAATACTTTTCTTGCATCTCACAATAGTCACTATAATGTGTCATGATCTACAGTTTCATGTACCATAGCAATGGCAGACAACTGTTTGTATAGATTGTAACAATTTTCTAATTTGTTCCATCTATTTACTATTGTTTTGGGAATCATCTTAATATATTATTTTCTATTGCTTTCATACTACATAAAATGACAACCAACTGTCAAGATAAGTTACAATAGAAATTAAATTGTTGGCAAGATTCCCAACACAAATTAAATAAATACTTTCCAATTGCAATGCTATAGAATGAAACCCTCACTGAATACACCTTAGACGTATCAACATCTAAAAAATATCATGTATAATGCAATAAAGTGGGTAAATAGGAGTAAAAAAAATCAACTCGAGATAAAAAGATTACTTAAGATATACAGACAATAAGAATGGTGCCCTCACAAAATACACATTTACAAATATATAAAAATCTAAAATATTATGTACCATACAATAAAGGGGAGAAATAAGAAGAAAAATGTTAACATGAGATAAAATTAAATACTTAACACTTACAATGCAATAAGGATGATGCCCTCGGATTTGCGAGGGCCACACTACTAGTTCGTTAAAAGGTAAAACAAACAGAAACTATTCGTTTTAGCCCTTAACGGGTGAACGCCCGCTAAATAACCACTTCGGCCGCGGCTGAAAAAGAGAAAGCGCCTTTTACAGATTACGCTTTCACCGCAGAGAAAGCGCATTTTCTGCTAAGGCCGTGGCTGAATACGCTTTGTTAAGTGGAAGACGTATTTTGCCAAAATACGCTTCCACTTAATCTGACGCACGGGCCCGGGTTGACTTTCTTCCTCTGGCTGACGGGTGGGACCCGCCCTATCCTCTCTCTCTCCTTCCCTGGTCTTCTTCTTCCCCGACCGGAGCAAGAGCAGGTGTGCTTGGCCGCCGGCGCAGCTGCGGCAGGGGGGCACAGGAGGGCTGGCCGACGAGCTTAGAGGCTCCGCTGCCGTGCGCCGCCTCCAGCGGTGGTCGTGCGGTCGCCCGAGGCGGACCACAGCACCACCGCCATTGCCTGGGCCACGGCGGCCGAGGAGCTGCAGGGGCCGCGCCAGCAGGGCCATCCCGGCGGGAATGGAGATAGCGGCAGCTTCACTGGCTCCTGGGGCAGCCGCGGTTGCGGAAGAGGGAGGGAGGGGATGGCCAGGGCGCTGGGGTGGACAAGGGGGTCGGGCGGCGGCAGAGCTTCGGCTATGGATGGGAGGGAGCTCCTCGAGCTCGAATGGGAGGGGGCTGGGCTTGCTGGTGGCCGGGAGAGGCTCGGGGATGCGCTTATATAGCCGCGGGGAGGGCTACGCGACGGCGGACGGAGCTCCGAGAAGCTCATCACCGTGGCGGCAATCCGGTGGCGAATCTATGTCGGCAGAGGCAGCCAGGAGCTAGAAGACGAGAGGAGAGGGCTCTAGAAGGCACACGCGTGCGGTGGGCAGCTCTACGGCGCTCGCGGACAGGCCAGAGTTCGCTGGAGTGTGCTCCCGAAGCCTCTTGGCACGCGGTGCATTGCCTTGGCGTGCACTGCACGTGGTCACCGCATGGCCACGGCGTTGCCACGCCGCACTCGAGGCCAAACGTTGTCTAGGGGGTTCTCCTTCCTTCGTGGAGTTTCCTAGCGTGGTTGAAATGCAATGAACCGCTCTGGTGTGACTACACCTTGGTCAAACAGTTTCTAATAGTAAACTGTTGACAGGTGGTGCGGCCACCACACTGCTCCTCTCGGCTTGATCTTTGGTAGAGGTCAATCATCTACCAAGGTAGTCAACTTGGCCAAATTTCAGCACAAATGGACAACTCTAGATGGTACTTCCTTTGTAACCTAGCAATCTAACCAGAAATGAAGATGAGGATGTTGGGGTCAAATGGCTAGATAGACTTGGCTGATTTTTGGTTTAGAGTGATGATTTGGTCATGAGAGATAGCTGGAAAAGTTTCAGCTCAAATTGATCATCCATGAGGGTATTTCCTTCACAGAGGTACAATCTGGACAGAAACTTAGATAATTTACTGAGGAAATTTTGCTAGATGAAATGAGCTGGTTTTTGGTATCCAGGGGCAATTTATCATTGTTAACCACCCTGAAAAATTTCAGCCCAAAAAGATCAAGGGTTCAAGCACTTCCTTTGCAAACTGGAAATCTGGACAGAATTTTCAAATGGATGTTGTGCTCATAATTTGAACTATGGGACTTGGTTTATTAATGGAAATGGTGAAGATATGGATAGGAGAAGCTCCAAAAATTATTTGGGATTTTTCCTGGCTACCAAAATGGTAGCTCCTTGGAAAGTGCCCAAATTGCAATATTGGCTTTAAATAGGAAAATACAATTTCCCTTATTTAATTATTGCCAATAGTTTTATGAGAGCTCAACATGATCACAAAGAATATCTCCACAAGTTTTCATGAACTTTGGAGATGGATAGATATTTTCCCGGATTTAATTCCTTTAAACAGCAGAAAAAGGAATTAATTTTAAATGAAAAATATTGCAAATGTCTTAGCAATATTTTTGCATATACAGGGTTTATAGATGTGATATGATCACTGGGAAAAGTTTGGGAGGCAACAGATCAAAGGAAATTAGGGTTCCTTTGTAACGGAAGGAATTAGGGTTTCCCTTCGATAACTCGGAAGGTAGGGTTTCTGCGGCAAAACCCTGAGAGTTTAATTTGGGTGGCAAGGTTGAATCGGAGAGAATCTCTGGTTGGATAGGAAAGGCAAGGCTAAATGGCCATCTTCATATACCCAAGAGCGAGAGAAAATCCAATAACACCGAAAAAAAGACGGGAGTCAAATCCCGCGAAGGAAAAATCGGGGTGCGAAAACCAGGGTGTCACAAACCTACCCCCCTTAAGAAAATCTCGTCCTCAAGATTTCTGGGCTTACCTCCCGGCAAAGGGGAACATAACTGTGTGCGACTTGGATCCATGAGCTGTCTTGTCTTTGTTGGTTCACTGACCTTTTTAACTATCTCTTCTGATGGCTCAAGTGCTGTCTTTTGTGACGACTGCATTGAATCCTTCTCTTTCCTATCAGGCAAACCCTTTGTCCTGGTGGGTTGTTGCCTAGGCCTGGTAGGTAGCGGTTAGTATCGACAAATAGCTTGATTTCCTTGGCCTGGAGCTAGCTGCTTCAGGTTTTATTGCGACACTTCATACACTAACTGCCAAGGGCGAAACATCCTTTCTGGGTACTGGGCTCACGTGCTCGTATGGCCCATATTCATGATGAGTATGACATGCTGGCGACATTGTTGTGGCCGCATATGCAAGAGACTGATAAGGGTTGGCAATATCTCCTTGTCAAATTTCATTTTATTGACCGTTGCGGAGACTGTTCATCCAAAATTTCTTGGTTCTTGTGGGTTCCTTTTGGGGACCCGTCATGACCTGCCAACACTGATCCTTGGTCACATCCAGCTTGTCAGGCTTGCACTCACGACTTACTCTTGCATATCTCGTAGGGTTTGTTGTATTCATACCCGTCTTTGCAATATGGGGCCGATGTTTCTTTGAACACAGTCATTCCCGTATACAAGGGTAGAATAAATCCTTTCATAACCACCGACTTCTGAAGCAGACGTGTGTCTGGACTAGTTTGTGCTTCTGACAAGATTGTTGTGGCCATGATGGCATGCTGAAGAAGGCTGAATACCTTATGCTCGAAGCTTCTGCCGGGGTAGCGTGCTGAAGAAGGATGGGTATCGTACCCCAGAAAATCTTTCCTCATGTTTCTTACTGCAGAAGGTCAGTTGCCCTATGCTGGAAGCTTTCCACGGTAGCACGCTGAGGAGGATAGGAGTGCCGTACCCCAGAAGATTTTCTCACCAAGTGGCATAGCGAGGAAGATTGGGAGTCTTGCGTCGCAAGATCCTCTTGATAGCTTGGGGAGAAAGGCTGGGTTCCTTGTACCAAAAGCCTTGTACTGTGATACGTAGTCGGAGCTGTGGCTGATTCTAGCTTCCTTCCGAGGTACCCGGAATTTACTCATAGCGGAACCAGAACTTGGTACAGGCCATACCTTGTCTGAATATATTCCGTCGGTTATACACACCGCTTGTCCTTCTGCTGGTCTGATCATTGTCGCTGTAGAGGTTGCACAACTGATGCAGACTTCATGTTGGTAATTAATTCAATGTACCCTTTGTATTCAAACCAAGTGTTGCCGATAGTGAGCAGTTGGCGGATAATTCCATTCGATTTAACTGAACTTGAAATTCTCAATAATTCCGGGCAGCCGTGAGTTTATCCATATTTCTCGCAAACCTTGTTCACCTTGCCCAGAAAATTTTGTATGTGCACCGGTAAATTCCAAAATATGCTTTGAAATCTGTATGAACATACCAGAGTTTTGTTTTTGCTCTCGGCACCTTCATATTATCGAAACATGCATTCTGTGGGGAATAAATGATTCTTGAGTCAGATTCACCCTATTGATTGAAATAATCCTTGTGTCGAGGACGGATTCATCTGTTCCTTAGGTGTAATCTATTCTGCGACAAACTCCCTTAGGTATAGTCTGTCCTTGTCGGTTGCACTCAAATTCTGCTTCTGACCCATCCTTCATTCTTGACAGATCCAGTGATAATGTTCTGAATATCGGGCAGTTGGCTTGGCTTGACTCTTACTGAATTTGGATTATTGGGTATTATCCAAGTTGTGTGTTGGTCTTCGGATGGATCCAGTCGAGGCAAAAGAATGGAATCGACGAAAGAAGCAAGAACCACAAAAACCAAAAATACCAAAAGCAAATAAAGCCCAAATTTTGCGGACCTTACACACGTGGCCGAAGATTCACTAGTGTAACAAGTATAGCGCACTCGATGTACCTCTAAGGATTTAGAAGCAAAACCACACAATGCTCCTGGTAGCAATTCGTGTCAAGCTCCTGCTACTTCCTTAGGGAACACCAAACTCGACGCACGACCGTAGCCAAAGTGGCTTAGTCAACGATCCTAGGGTTATCGGGAAAAGATGGAATTTACAGGCGTTTCCCAAAGGAAACTAGATTTGAGGAGAGAAATGCCATGGTTCGCAAGCAAGGTGGGGATATCTGGTTTACCTAGGGGTTGAGGGCTCACGGGTCAATGCCTGGTGCGGAATTTTCCCGCCGGAGGCAAAGGCCACGAGAGTTGGGGTCTGATGGAGCCAAAAACCTATGGGATTGCCTTATGATCAATAGTAGCTGTGCCGGTTTGGCAAAGATGGCTGAAATCCATCTGGGCTTTCTACTGATCAAGAGGCAACGAAATCTGGCTAGGGTAACCCACCGTCAGCCTGGCTCTGATACCATCCATTGTGGCGCCCCGCCTGAATACCACTGTAGCCAAACGGTCGCCGCACACACCAACCGAGGAAATCACACTGGCGTGTGCCATTACAACAAGTATCATGAACACAAGCATTTCTATTAATGGATATACAAGTCTTACATGATATTTTACAGGGGTGATGGCAGCGGAAAAGCTCTATCTAAGGCAGCATGGTCTTGGTGCGGCTCCAATCCACAGGGATCTGACTGGGTTACTCTTCTAGCCCGCGAATACTCCGACTCCTCGCTAGTGGGCATCGGATCCTTAGGTGAACCTGGCCACATTGAAGGCCGCTGAGTACTTTTGAATGTACTCGCAAGCAAACCAAACCAACATATACACCAAGCAAAGCAATCCATGGCATTCAAGCATGCACTTGTTATTAAAGCAACATTAATTATCATGGCATAGCATACCTTTCTAGCAATATTAACTATCATGTCATAACAGGATTATCCAGCATGATAACTACCAAAGTAAAACATATCAAGTAAATAATCCATACTCCGAATACGTCATGATCCAAACCCAAATCCGATCCAAATCCAATCCGAGTCTTGTGATCATCCGACCCTTTAGCTCATAGGCATCGCATGGCTAACATTCATACCCCTGACATCATCTGATGTCCATGCATCCGTACTGCAAGTCTGACAAACCTTACCACTCTCTGGTTCAGTCTTAGCAATAACATTATATAGTTTGTTCCTCCAGACTCGACACCGACCAAATAGTGTGACCTAGTACGAACTGTGTCCCATGACCGAGGACGCGGCTATTCGAATAGATTTACACTCTGCAGAGGTTGCGCACTTTACCCACACTATGCAGTTCCTGGCCTCGTGCTCCCATTCGGGTGGACCGGTGCTGCTCCAGCAAAACTTGTCTATTGCCCGGCACTCTTACGGTCCAATCGGCAATCATAACCTCCCAGGGTCATGTCCTAGGTGGCCCATGTGTCACTCCTGACACCTCACACCGTCATGGCCAAACAAAACTGTCCCAAACGGGGACGCCGGCAAATAACTCAACTGGGCTCACAAGGTTATTGCCGCCTACCGGGCCACGGTAGCACGCACGCATAACCTTCCCTCTTTGGTGGTACCGATAAGAGGCAAGAAAATAGACCAAGTCAGGGCCTTCCCATAAAGGCAAATGTGGCTGCACTGACGAGCTCGGTTCGTTGGCACTATGACTCGATCCAGCCGACAGAGGAGGTTATCATTATTAAGTCACATTCTTAATCATTGCAATAACAGAAGTAATGCACGATGAAAATATAACAACCTATCTTCAAATTGTCACCTGCGAGTCACTAGTGCGATAATATGATGAACATTAGCAGGTAATGTAAATAGCAAGTTCAAACTAGCAGGAGTTCAATTATTTCTACATAGGCATATTCATTAATTAAACACGCAAGAATAACACAGAGCAATGCTTTAGGGCATATATCAGATGGTCGGCTTGCCTGAGGGTCGATGAATTCACCGGAGAGGGGTGCGATCACCTTGCGGAAGAATTCACCGGAAAAGGTTCCCTCCCAGAGGGGCTCGATTGGAGTTACGGTCGTGGAGAAACGGCCGTTCATTCGTTATGCGGTAAAACAAACAGAAACTGTTCGTTTTAGCCCTTAATGGGTGAATGCCCGCTAAATACCCACTTCGGCCGCGGCTGAAAAAGGGAAAGCGCCTTTTACAGATTACGCTTTCACCGCAGAGAAAGCGCATTTTCTGCTAAGGTCGCGGCTGAATACGCTTTGTTGAGTGGAAGACATATTTTGCCAAAATACGCTTCCACTTAATCTGACGCGCGGGCCCGGGTTGACTTTCTTCCTCTGGCTGACGGGTGGGACCCACCCTATCCTCTCTCTCTCCTCCCCTGGTCTTCTTCTTTCCCGACCGGAGCAAGAGCAGGGGCGCTTGGCCGCCGGCGTAGCTGTGGCATGGGGGCACAGGAGGGCTGGCCGACGAGCTCAGAGGCTCCCCCGCCATGCGCCGCCTCCAGCGGTGGTCGCGGGGTCGCCTGAGGCGGACCACAACGCCATCGCCACTGCCTGGGCCGCGGCGGCCGAGGAGCTACAGGGGCCGCGCCGGCAGGGCCTCCCCGGCGGGAATGGAGATGGCGGCGGCTTCACTGGCTCCTGGGGCAGCCGCGGTTGCGGGAGAGGAAGGGAGGGGATGGCCAGGGCGCTGGGGTGGACGAGGGGGTCGGGCGGCGGCAGAGCTTCGGCTATGGATGGGGAGGGAGCTCCTCGAGCTCGAATGGGAGGGGGCTGGGCTTGCTGCTGGCCGGGAGAGGCTCGGGGACGCATTTATATAGCCGCGGGGAGGGCTACGCGACATCGGACGAAGCTCCGAGAAGCTCATCGCCGTGGCGACGATCCGGTGGCGAATCCATGTCGGCAGAGGCGGCCAGGAGCTAGAGGACGAGGGGAGAGGGCTCGAGAAGGCACACGCGTGCGATGGGCAGCTCTCCGGCGCTCGCGGACAGGCCAGAGCTCGCTGGAGTGAGCTCCCGAAGGCTCTTGGCATGCGGTGCACTGCCTTGGTGTGCACTGCATGTGGTCACCGCGTGGCCACGACGTAACCACGCCGCACTCAAGGCCAAACCTTGTCTAGGGGGTTCTCCTTCCTTCGTGGAGTTTACTAGCGTGGTTGAAATGCAATGAACCGCTCTGGTGTGACTACAACTTGGTCAAACAGTTTCTAACAGTAAACTGTTGACAGGTGGTGCGGCCACCACACTGCTCCTCTTGGCTTGATCCTTGGCAGAGGTCAATCATCTACCAAGGTAGTCATCTTGGCCAAATTTCAGCACAAATGGACAACTCTAGATGGTACTTCCTTTGTAACCTAGCAATCTGACCAGAAATGAAGATGAGGATGTTGGGGTCAAATGGCTAGATAGACTTGGCTGATTTTTGGTTTAGAGTGATGATTTGTTCATGAGAGATAGCTGGAAAAGTTTCATCTCAAATTGATCATCCATGAGGGTACTTCCTTCACAGAGATACAATCTGGACAGAAACTTAAATAATTTACTGAGGAAAATTTGCTAGATGAAATGGGTTGGTTTTTGGTATCCAGGGGCAATTTATCATTGTTAGCCACCCTGAAAAATTTCAGCCCAAAAAGATCAAGGGTTCAAGCACTCCCTTTGCAAACTGGAAATCTGGACAGAATTTGCAAATGGATGTTGTGCTCATAATTTGAACTATGGGAGTTGGGTTATTAATGGAAATGGTGAAGATATGGATAGGAGAAGCTCCAAAAATTATTTGGGATTTTTCCTGGCTACCAAAATGGTAGCTCCTTTGGAAAGTGCCCAAATTGCAATATTGGCTTTAAATAGGAAAATGCAATTTTCCCTTATTTAATTATTGCCAATATTTTTATGAGAGCTCAACATGATCACAAGGAATATCTCCACATGTTTTCATGAACTTTGGAGATGGATAGATATTTTCCTGGATTTAATTCCTTTAAATAGCAGAAAAAGGAATTAATTTTAAATGAAAAATATTGCAAATGGCTTAGCAATATTTTTGCATATCCAGGGTTTATAGATGTGATATGATCACTGGGAAAAGTTTGGGAGGCAACAGATCAAAGGAAATTAGGATTCCTTTGTAACGGAAGGAATTAGGGTTTCCCTTCCAATAACTCGGAAGGTAGGGTTTCGGCGGCAAAACCCTGAGAATTTAATTTGGGTGGCAAGGTTGAATCGGAGAGAATTTCTGGTTGGATAGGAAAGGCAAGGCTAAATGGCCATCTTCATATACCCAAGAGCGAGAGAAAATCCAATAACACCGAAAAAAAGACGGGAGTCAAATCCCGCGAAGGAAAAATCGGGGAGCGAAAACCAGGGTGTCACACTTCCCCCAAGCCTCGGAAGGCTCTACCCAGGATCAAGGTCACCGTGCCTGTCGCCTCAACGTGAGTGTCACGTCTTTCTTTTTTGTTTCTGTGAACTTCTGGACTTTT
Source organism: Elymus sibiricus (assembly GCA_039707655.1). Taxonomy (NCBI): domain Eukaryota; kingdom Viridiplantae; phylum Streptophyta; class Magnoliopsida; order Poales; family Poaceae; genus Elymus; species Elymus sibiricus. The sequence continues at coordinate 365,724,579 of CM077670.1, read as the reverse complement.
CTGACCGAGTGAAATTTATGAACCAGAGTTGCAACCTTGACGACGTTCCCCATGCAGATCGACGGAGACCGCGTCGAAGCCGAGTCGGCGGACATGGCCACTTCTCAGAAAGGTAGCAATGATTCCATTTTTTACTTTGATCTATGATCCGATTGAATTGTCTCCATCTGACTGAATTGTGTATTGCGACTGATTGTGTCGAGTGGATTTAGCGCTTGCAGAGATCATCCACGTCGCGGACGATGATGAAGGACCGCCACAGAAGGACACCGGGAAGGAGACCGCAGCACCGACTGCCTCTCAGACCACCACGCAGAGGGCACCGCCAAGCCAAGCGCCTCAATTTGCCCCTGCACCGAAGGTGACCGTGCCTCTGGGGCAAGGCTCTTCTCAGGCCGGAGTTGGCCCCGTCTCAGCCTCGTCGACTGCTCTGGTCTCGGCTCCGACTCATCCCGTCAACATATTCATTCTGTACACAGTGCCAGAGGACCAAAACGGAGCCAGCAAGGAGGCGATGATCCAGGCGGATCTGATGACCCAGCGGCTGAAGGAGATGTGTGCAGCTGGCAAGTTGGCGTACGATGCCAGTGCTGCTCTCCAGGAGAACGTTCAAGTAAGTGCTCTTGTAAGTTGATCTCCAATTCGTTTTTCTTCTGAAGGAGGTTTAGTCAAAAAAAAATTCGGTACACCCACTTGGGGGTGTGTCGACCTGTGGGGGCACGCTGAGTGCACCCACTGGGTGTAGTCCCCGAGACTGCCGTCGACTGCAGGCAGTCGGCGGGAGTCTTAGTACTTGATTCATTGTTTGGCCGTCACGCGGATCGGGCGGACCGTTCCGAGTAGATACCATTCCAGTGGGGGCACGCTGAGTGCACCGACTGGGTGTAGTCCCCGAGACTGCCGTCGACTGCAGGAAGTCGGCGGGATTCTTAGAACTTAGAACCTGTTTGGTTGTTTTTTGTTGTTGTTGTTTGGACGTCACTTGGATCGGGCAGACCGTTCCGAGTGGATACCATTCCAGTGGGGGCACGCTGAGTGCACCCACTGGGTGTAGTCCCCGAGACTGCCGTCGACTGCGGGCAATCGGCGGGAGTCTTTGAACTTAGAACCTGTTTTAGAGGGTACTTCAGAATCTGGTACTGGTCAAGCTTGTTCCTCCCTGACAAAGAGTACTTCAGGATCTGGTATTGGTCAAGCTTGTTCCTTCCTGAAAAAGGGTACTGAAAGCACATTTGCTCCCTTGGTGGTTTTGGTAATTCATAACAACATATATCTCATTGAACTAATGTCCATTCAAGTTAAAGATTTCAGGATGTTCAATGATTGGCATGGCATGGACTAGAGATGTGGACCCCTCAAAATGCTAAGGACAAGGATTGGCAAAAGATCAAGACTCTACATTTTTGGTTTAGTGATCCAAGATCACATTGAGTCCATAGGAAAGCCAATACTATTAAAAGGGGATGAGGTGTTGCTTAATGGTGTTTTTGCTCAAGTGCTTAGTGGCAGTGTTCCAAAATCGTCAACCATTTTCTCTACCCCAAATATGTTCAAAACCCACATTCCAACTCGGCCCCACCGAAATTTCCTATCAGGAGCCACCGAGTTCATCTAACCTTAGCCACTGCCAAAACCCTAACAAATCAGATCCACCGAAATGGATCTCGGTCCCACCGAGATGGCCTTGCCAACTCTCTGTAATCGTTTGCACTTACTTCGGTCTCACCGAGTTTTGCAAATCGGTCTCACCGAGATGGCTTGCCAAGTCTCTGTTGCCTTATTGCTTCACTTCGGTCCTACCGAGTTGATTCAATCGGTGCCACCGAGATGAGGTTTGCCCTAGCCATTGCACTTCGGTCCATCTGAGTTGTTCCTATCGGTCCCACCAAGATTCCTAACATTCATATCTTTTACACAGTTCGGTGCTACCAAGATTATGGTTTCGGTGCCACCGAGTTGGGTCAAAAGTGTGTAACGGTTGGATTTTGTGTGGAGGCTATATATACCCCTCCACCACCTCCTTCTCAGAAGGAGAGCCATCAGAATGTGCCTACACTTCTACTACACATTTTCTGAGAGAGAACTACCTACTCATGTGTTGAGATCAAGAGATTCCATTCCTACCATTTGAACCTTGATTTCTAGCCTTTCCCAAGTTGCTTTCCACTCAAATCCTTCTTCCACCATAGCCAAATCTGTGAGGAGTTGTTTGAGTGTTGGGAAGACTATCATTTCAAGCACAAGAGCAAGGAGTTCATCAACAACACACCGTCTATTACCTTTTGGAGAGTGGTGTCTCCTAGATTGGTTAGGTGTCACTTGGGAGCCTCCGACATGATGTGGAGTTGAACCAAGGAGTTTGTAAGGTCAAGGAGATCGCCTACTTCGTGAAGATCTACCCGAGTGAGGCTAGTCCTTCGTGGACGTAAGCCATGGTGGAATAGACAAGGTTGCTTCTTCGTGTACCCTTCGTGGGTGGAGCCCTTCGTGGACTCGCGCAGCCGTTACCCTTCATGGGTTGAAGTCTCCATCAACGTGGACGTACGATAGCACCACCTATCAGAACCATGCCAAAAACCACCGTGTCTTCATTGCGTTTGAAATCTCCGATCCCCTCCTTTACTTACATATGCAATTGTTTACTTTCCGCTGCTATACTCTTAGGATTGCATGTGTAGGGTGATGCTTGACTTGTGTTCTTGCTAAAATCTGCCCACAATTAAAATTGGGAAAAGGTTAGGTTTCTTATTTGGTCAAGTAGTCTAATCACCCCCCCTCTAGACATACTTTCGATCCTACAAGTGGTATCAGAGCTTTGGTCTCCGTAAGCCTTGATTTCCATTGCTTTGGTGATCATAGCCTTGGTTTCACAACCTAGGAAAGTATGGCGTCTAGTGAGGGTAACTATCACCGTAGAGGTCCATATTTTAATGGTACAAACTTTGCTAGTTGGAAACATAAGATGAAAATGCATATTCTTGGTCATAACCCCGCCGTTTGGGTTGTTGTTCATGTTGGCTTGCAAGGTTACTTCTTTGAGGATGGCAAGGAACCGGATCGTGAAGCAACCCCGGAAGAATTAAAGATGTTGCAATTCAATGCCCAAGCTTGTGACATTCTATTCAACGGTTTGTGTCCCGAAGAATTCAACAAAATCAGCCGCCTCGAGAATGCAAAGGAAATTTGGGATACTTTGGTTGATATGCATGAGGGTACCGAGTCCGTCAAGGAATCTAAGTTGGATGTGCTTCAAAGTCAACTTGACAAGTTCAAGATGAAGGATGGTGAAGGAGTTGCTGAGATGTACTCTAGGCTTGCTCTCATCACAAATGAGATTGCCGGCTTAGGAAGTGAAGAGATGACCGACAAATTCATCATCAAGAAGATACTTAGAGCTTTGGATGGAAAATATGATACCGTTTGCACATTGATTCAAATGATGCCAAATTACAAAGATCTCAAGCCCACGGAAGTCATTGGAAGGATTGTTGCTCATGAAATGTCACTCAAGGACAAGGAGGAGCTACACAACAAATCAAGTGGTGCTTACAAAGCCTCAACCGATGCTCCAACAACTCCAAGTGACAAGCTAGTATCCAATGAAGAAATAAGCCTAATGGTGAAAGGTTCAACAAGTTCTACAAGAACAAAGGGAAAGAAAGAAGCTCTAGCTCAAGACACTATGAGAGAAGATCATCAAGTCATGACCGTAATTGCTACAATTGTGGAAAGTCCGGACACTACTCCAATGAGTGTACGTCTCCCTACAAGAAAAGAGACGAATCACCAAGAGGAAGACATAGAAGAGATGAATCACCTCATAAGGAGAGAAGGAGTAGAGATGATTGTTATGAACGAAGACACTCTCGAAGAAGCAAGGATTCGGAGAGGAAGGACAAGTCATCCAAGAGCTACACAAGAAGAAGACATCAAGCTCATGTTGGTGAATGGGTTTCCAGCTCCGACTCCGACAACCACTCCGAGAGAAGTTATCACTCCAACTCTGACTATAGTCAAGATGAACATGTTGCCGGACTTGCTCTTGTGTCATCCAACTCCTATGATCTATTTGACTCACCAAATGAAGGAATTGGAAGATGCTTCATGGCAAAAGGCCCCAAGGTATCACACCCCGAGTATCTTGATTTCAATAGTGATGAAGATGATTTGCTTGGTGATGATGATTTACTTATTGATAAGCCTAGTGATGTGAGCTATAATGAAAATGCTAGTAATCATGATAGTCAAGAGGAAACGAGTGACAATGCTATGAAGGAGATTGAGCGTCTAACTAAAGAACTAAATGCTCTTAAGTTAGCTCATGAAACAACTCAAGAGGATCATAGAGAACTTCTAAGAACTCATGAGAAGCTACGCTTCGAGAAGCTAAATTTAGAGCAAGAGCATGAGTTTCTTAAAGCTATCAATGACAATCTTCGAAAGAAGAGTTCTTCATATCTTGCCAAACGTTTACTCTTGTCTACCTTTATGCCACAAGTTAAACCTAAGCAAACTAGCAACAAGGGTAAAAAGGGTTCTACCTCTAGTAGTAACAATAACAATGCTAAATCCAATGTTGTTGCTTCTAGTAGTTCTATTGATTCCACTAATGATTCTCTTAGCCAAGTTACACTTGAGCAAGAAAATATGCTATTGAAAGGAATTATAGAAAAAGGTGTCTACAAGAGTCTTGCCGGGAGTGAGCAATTTGAGGAAATTGTACGCAAGCAAGGAAGGCACCGGAAGAACCAAGGTGTTGGTTTTGAACGAAAGTTCAATGCCAATGGAGTTGAGTGGGAAGAAGATCAATACCCCAAGACGAAGTTTGTTCCTCAACAAGAGAAGTATGATCCTACTTCCTTCAAGGGAACACAAGCTCAAGAAGATCTTCCACCACAAGACCACAAGCTAAAAGGCAAGGACAAGCTTCAAGAAGAGATTGATTCATTTGAAGAAGCTCCTCAAGCCTTGGTCAAGTGGGTTCCCAAGACTTCATCACACTACTGGAATCAGGATCTTTGCCGTCAGCCAGCTCTTTGCCGTCAGCTAGCTAACGGCAAAGAAGGTCTTTGCCATCAGCTTACAGAAAACTGACGGCAAACAAAGAGCTGACGGCAAAGATCATGTTTGCCGTCAGCCATCTCTTTGCTGTCTGCTAGCTGACGGCATAGAAGCTTTGCCGTCAGCTAGCAGACGGCAAAGAGGAAGGGTGGCCCACTAACGAGAACCACCTAACGGCCACTTTCTTTGCCGTCTGCTAGCTGACGACAAAGCTTCTATGCCGTCAGCTAGCAGACGGCAAAGAAAGTGGCCAACTAACGTCCGTTCCCCCCCCCCCCCGGCCCCACCCCACTAGCTAGGCTCTTTGCTGTCTGCTAGCAGACGGCAAAGAGATTTGACCTATCTAAAACAGTCAGCGCCCCGCGCCCCACCCCTCTCTCTCTCCCCTCACCTCACCCGCGCCGCGCCCGTGCCCGAGCTGTCACCGCCCCGCGCCACCCCCCGGAGCCCGAGGCGCCGCCGGCCAGCCCCGCCCCCCGGAGCCTGCCCCGCGCCCCACCCATCTCTCTCTCCCCTCTCTCTCCCCTCACCTCACCCGCGCCGCCCCCGTGCCAGAGCCGCCGCCGCCCCGCGCCACCCCCGGAGCCCGAGGCGCCGCCGGCCAGCCCCGCCCCCCGGAGCCCGCCCCGTCGCCGACCGCCCGGCCGCCCCGCCCAGCGGACGCAGGCCGCGGCGGCCGCCCTGCCCCGCCCCATCGCTGGAGCCGCGCCGCGCCGCCCCGCCCCGCCGCCGGAGCAGCACCATAGCCGGCCGCCCTTCCCCTCGGCCTCCTCAACCCGCGCCCCCTCCCCGTGGCCTGCCTCCTCAACCCGCGCCCCCTCCCCGTGGTGAGTTTTTCTGTTTTTTCTGTTTTTTTAGATTTAGTTTAGGTTTGTTTAGTTTAGTTTAGTTTAGTTTAGTTTAGTTTAGGTTAGATTTAGTTTAGTTTAGTTTACGTTTTTTTCCTGTTTTTTAAGAATAAACAAGAAAGATGAAAAAAAGAAGTAAAAGAAGAAGAGGAAGAAGAAGAAGAGGAAGAAGAAGAAGATCAAAAAAAAGAACAATAAGTAGAAGAAGAAGAAGAAGAAGAAGAAGAAGAAAGAAGAAGATGATGAAAAAAAAAGAAGTAGAAGTAGAAGATGAAAAAAACAAGTAGGAAAAGTAGAAAAAGAGGGTCGCCGATGGTCGAGGGTCGCCGAGGGAAAAGATGGTCGCCGAGTGGTCGAGGGGTCGAGGATCGAGGGGAAAAGGAGTCGAGGGTCGACCCCGACTCGACACCACCGACACTCCGACCCCCGACACGACACCCCGACACCCCGACACGGCACCCCCGACCCCGACACAGCACCCCGACCCCGACACGACACCCCCGACACCCCGATCCCGAAAAAGGTGCTCTTCGTCCTTCCAGAGGCCGACGGGGTCATATATTTTTGAATTATGAGTTAGGTCATATATTTTTCGATTTTGTTATAAAAAACATCATATTTATGTTGATCAGGAGGATTTAAATGTGCAGTTGTTTCGTCACTGCGAGGGTCTGGTGTTCGACGACCTCCCCGTGCGTTCGACGAGCTCCGCCCCTGCGTTCGTGGGCGAGCACAAATGACATCTCCTCCTCCCCCCTTCATTTCCTCTGTTCCGGTCTTCGTGCCGATGAAACTTGCTGGCTATAGGTGTCTTCAATCATCAGTATGCGTGACCACTATGCGTCTCCCGTTCGAAAGGGTTACATCTATAAATATCCATGCATTAGCATATTTATAACTGTGATTCTTTCGAATTGTCCAACGTTATCCATGGACAGCCCGAGTATGTGTAGATTGGGTTCGTTTTCCCATATGCTCTGCTCCGGATCCGATGCAGAATTTCATCAGTGCCTCCCTGTTGTTCTTCGGGTACACATCCTCTCTGCTTATTGCCGAGATGTGTATCAGGAGAACAGCGGGGAGGTGCTGCCGAAATTTTGCGTCGGATCCGGAGCAGAGCATGGGAAAACGAACCCAATCTACACATACTCGGGTGGGATTAGGACCTATCTTTACCTACTAGCGTCTAGGTTGCATGGACGTAATAAAACTGACAAACTCTATTAACTGATGAATATGGTTTGCTGAATTATGTATATATTTCTTGTGTGTCCAGTAGCTAGGCAAGATGAGTGATCGTGCGTGGATGTACATCGGTCACACTAGTCAGAAAGACATGACCCATGAATGGATAACAAAAACCAAGGGGTTTGTGAGAGCCGCATTTGCAAATGGGCAGAAAACAACCTGGTGCCCCTGTGTCGATTGCGACAACTATCATAAGAGGTCAGAGTTTGAAATGATCAAACACCTGCAGAAGTGGGGTTTTACGCCTAATTATACGATGGGAGAGGTAGGAAGGCTGCTGCGCCTTCCTCGCCGCCACCCCCAGCTGATTCTCCCGACCACTGGAGTGCTCCGTCTCAGGTGGACCAAGGCATTCTCTAAGGATGACCTCGATCATCCAGAGAGCTTCAGCAACATCTCCTCCCACAACAAGCTCGTGAGGTACAGAGATGAGGGGAAGACGAGGAAAGGGGAGGACTTCAACCCGAGCCAGAGTCCTTTTGATCCAGAGCTCGTGATGATATCTGGTGGCGGGAGGCCCCATGGCTCGATAGCCATTGGGGATGGACTGATACGTTGTCCTAGAACTCTCCCGGAGATCAAGAAGCGCCAGATGAGCTCCAATCCTGAGATAAGGCCTCGTCCATGGCCAATGGAACTCGCCATCGAGGCTAGGGCCCAGGAGCTTCTGGCAGAGGCAAACAGGCAGGCGGCGGAGAGGGAGAGGGACATGGAGGAGAGGACGGCTAGGATGTGGGAGGAGGAGAGGAACCGAAACGACGCATCTCACCGGGCCCTATACGAGCTCCTCGTGGTAAGTTTCTCCTGCATATTAGCCAAATCATGCACGTAATGTTCGTTTCATCACTAACTAATATGACTGACTCGTGAAAACAAAATGTGCAGACCGTGTGCCAGAACAATGGTCAGACCCCTCCGCCGATGCCCCAGATTGGTATAGCGCCCACGGTGAGTTTCATTTGAATGGTCATTAGTTACTAGTATTCACATTTGAGTTGCATCATGCTAACGAGACATTGCAAATGATCTTTGGTGCAGCATGCCTCCCGACAAGCATCGACCGATCCTTCTGCGTCTGCCGAAACCCCGACCGGTCCTTCTTCGTCTCACACTGGCGCAAACCCGACCGGTCCTTCACCTCCGTGATGATGGTAAGTTTTCCCAATTGTTTTGCTTAACAAATGCATACTTAGCTTAAGAAATGACCTATTTAGCTCCAAAGTGACCTATACTTAGCTTATTTTCCTCGAAAATGACATAATAACCTTACTTAGCTCCAAAATGACATATTTTACCTAGGATAGCTATAAAATGACCTATACTTAGCATTTTTTTCCTCCAAAATGACTTAATATGCTTAGTTAGCTAAAAAATGGCATAACTACCTAGGATAGCTCAATAATGATCTATACTTAGCTTAGCTAGTTCATTTATGACATAATTAGCTTACTTAGGTAAAAACTGGCATAATAACCTTGGTTTAGCTCCAAACTGTCATATCATTAGTTTATTTTCGTCCAAAATGACAAAATAACCTTACCTAGCTCCAAAATGACCGATTTTAACTAGGATAGCTCAAAAATGACCTACACTTACCATTTTGTCCTCCAAAATGAATAAATATGCTTAGTTAGCTAAAAAATGGCATAACTACCTAGGTTAGATCAAAAATGACCTATACTTAGCTTCTTTTGTTCATTTATGACATACATAGCATACTTAGGTCAAAAATGGCATAATAATCTTGGTTACCTCCAAAATGACATTGACTTAGCTTATTTTCCTCGAAAATGACATAATAACCTTACTAACCTCCAAAATGACCTATTTACCTAGCTTAGCTGTATAATGACCTACACTTAGCATTTTTACCTAGCTTAGCTAAAAAATGGCATAATTACCTAAGTTACCTTCGTTAGAAGAAGAAGAAGATAAAGAAGAGGAGAAAAAGAAAGAGAAGAAAAATTCTTCTTCTACTACTTCTACTTCTTCTTCTTCTTCTTCTTCTTCTTCTAACTTTCTTCTTTCCCAATTTACAGATTTGCTTTAGATCACGGAAGCTTGCGTTGATGGAGTCTACTCTTCTCCTTGTCCTTCCTTTTTGTTTTGATTTTGTAGGATGAACAATGTGAAACTTGCTACCTATATATGTATGTATGGATGAAACCATTGTATGCTTGTTGTTGGATATATGTTGGCTATATATATATGTTGGATATGGACTTTTGAATTGGTATGTATATGTGTTGGATGGTCATATCCATATGGCAGGGATATGTATGCTTGTTGAAAGTATTTTCAAATGTATATATATATATATATATATATATATATATATATATCTGTGAAATTGATTGAATTTAAGAAAAAACAGAAAAAACAGGGGCAGTACAGGCACTTTGCCGTCCGTTTGCAGACGGCAAAGTTCTTTGCCATCTGCCGACAGACGGCAAAGCTGCCACGTGGCAGCTACCTGTGCAACCTGGGGGGCACTGGGCTGGCCTATGTGGTTGCTTTGCCGTCTGCTAGCAGACGGCAAAGAACTTTGCATCTTTGCCGTCTGCCAGCAGACGGCATAGCGAGCCACGTGGCAGCTACCTGGGGGGAACCTGGGCTGGCCTATTTGGCCACTTTGCCATCTGCTAGCAGACGGCAAAGCACGCCATTAACCCCTTAACAGACCTAAGCTGCCACGTGTGCCATCCATGCCCTTTGCCGTCTGCTGGCAGACGGCAAAGACCTTTGCATCTTTGCCGTCTGCCAGTAGACAGCAAAGTGCCCTTTACCGTAGCTTGTTCAGCCGGATGTGGTGCCGTCTGCTGGCTGACGACAAAGACCTTTGCCGTCAGCCATGCATGCCTTTGCCGTCAGCCATGGCAGACGGCAAAGATCCTGATTCCAGTAGTGTCAAGTTCTACTTTATCAAGTGCTACTACAACTCCAAGGATTCCCATCAAGTTGATGTGGGTCCAAAAGAAGAAGAACTAGAGAGTTCTTGAGGGTGACTCCGCCAACAAACTTCACTCATATTCTTTATGGCAAGGACTTGTGCAGCCAACTTCCACATTTTGCACTAGTTCATGGAGTCACAAACCCTCTTGTTGGTAAGGCAAGGGACAAGGTATTCAATGCATTCATGGACATCATCATATGTGTATTTCACTCTATGTCTATGGATATCCTTGTAAGTTCCTAGTGTGGGACTAACCCATGTAGGTATTGAAAGCACAAAACTCCAAAGGATTGCTCCCAACTCTTGATGGTCTACATCAACATTGAGCATCCACATCTTCAACATCTACATGAAGTCATCATCGACAAAACCCAAGGTTAGTTCATCCCTCTTAGGGGGGATATCACATCTAGGGGGAGCTTTGCTCTAAACAATTGAGCTAAAGCCACTCTAATGGTGCGAACACATCAATGCTTTATGTTAAAGTGGCAACCCCACTTGTGCTTAAACGATGAGTATGACCTATGATCAAATGTTCTCATTTGACTCCTAAGTCAATATACTCATATATAGATGACCTAGTCATCGCCATTGCTTGATAGATGCTAGAATTGGTTGTGCATGTTTGACACATATTTCATTTGCTATCTTATTGTGTGAGCATGTTGATTTGCATGTTTTCATCATTTGAGGACATCCATTTGTTGTTTTGATTGTCTTAGTTTTTCTGACCAAGTGGATGTACAAGAATGCCTAAGTACCTTCTCTAGCTATCTATGCTTTCTTGTCTCAAATTCTATTCTTGCTGCATCACAAAAATTGAACAAGTCATTTTTGGACCCTCCGGGTGAGGAGCACTCGGAGCCACCGATCTGAAAGGGCTGAACCTCCAAAACCTTCTATATGATTTCGGCCGAACCAATTCACTCAAACTCGGTCCAACCGAAATCACTTAGATTGATCTAGGTTTTCCATCTCGGTGCCACTAAGTTGAACCACTTCGGAGCCACCGATGTGCTAATCTGCGTGCAGTTACACATATCGGTGCCACCGAGTTGTCCAACTCGGAGCCACCAACAGCGTATGGGTATATATATCCCGCGGGCTCGAACGGTTGAAATTTCTCGACTCTTTCGCTCCCACACCCCGTTGCTGCCGTCGCCCTCGTCTCCGGACTTCGTTGTCATCTCCAGCGCACCCTCGCCGCCGGATTCCGTCGCTGTCAACGGCAATCGGCCCCGCGTTGCCGTCGTAGAGAATCTCCACCGAGTTAGGGTGATATTAGATCCCTCTTGTGCTCCATTTTCCGATTCAATGCACGATAGAATTGCCATTATTCTTGCCACAGATTGCAATGGTTATTCCACCAGAAGAATTCCGTAGATTAGATTCGAGCAAAAAATTTAGGTTTAAGTTTCCGCCGAACGCATCTCGGACCGACCGATTAGAAATTTTTGGTTCCACCGATTTGGCCCCAGGCCATTGCAGTAGTACGTCTCGGTGCCACCGAGTTGTACGAATCGGTGAGACCGAAAGTAAAATCTCAGTGAAACCCTAGCATCTCGGAGACACCGAAACCCATCTCGGTCTGACCGAAATGGAGTGCAAGGTTTCTGTAGAGTGCTTCGGTATCACCGAGATGATCAACTCGGTCCATCCGAAATGCCTTTTGTGAAATTTTGAAACTAAGAATTGAACACATTTTTTATGAAAAACTTCTGCTTTTTGTGCTGACTCATCTACTCTGCCCATACCCATCTATTCACAGGGTCAGCTCAGCAAGATGTCAGATGACAGCGACAGCCAGAACAGGTCAGGGCAGCATGCAGAACTTAGTGAAGGATCAAGTCCTGCAGAAAGTTTCTATGAGGGATAGAGGAGCTCTCCAGATCTTCCTAAGGCTGCCACTAGAACACGGAAGAAGAGAACCTCAGACGGTGAGGATGAGGAGTTTGTTGCCAGCGAAGCAGCAACAACGAAGAAAAGAGTCGTGCTTGCTAAGGAGTATAGCACCAAGCCTACTTCTGCCAAAGATAAGACTGAAGTGAGGAAAGTTCCAAAGCAGACTATGCAATTCACACTTGAAGAGGCAAGTGACACAGAACCAGCTGCAGGAGCTAAGAAAAAGAGAGTAAGGAAAACTACTGCCCGTGTGATTGGCAAACCCTCCATGATGATTGATGAGGAGGAAGAGGAGGAGCCAACAGCTAATGCACCCCCTACAAAGTCTTAGAAACTTATGTCAGATGCTATAAGGACTGCTGCCCCCAAGTCCAAAGCAAAAGCTCCAGCACCCAAGAGGTCTACAAGGAATATTTCTCCTACTGAGAAGAACAAGGCCCCAGTGCCTGAGGCAAATGTTGATGAAGTGCCACTAGTGCTCAGGAAATTGAAACCCAAAATTCCAGACCATGATGATGCATACCCAGTTGCAGAAAATATGATGCTAAGGAAAGACAAAGGACTGCGCCAGTGGAGACTGTCAGATCCTTATGCTGCAAGGAGGAAAACAGCATGTGACTATCGCTTCCACACATGAGAACATCAAGACTTTTATGAGACTGTTCTGTTGGATAAGAAGCCCATTTTTAGTGACATGAGATGGGTGGATTGGGAATACATTGATGAAAATGAGGATTATTTCCCACATGTCCATGAGAGCTTCAGGATTGCAGGTGTTGACGACTTTGTTGGACAGAAGTTGACCAAGTGGAATGATGAAATGGTCATGCAATTCTACTCCATAGCTCATTTCTATCCAGATGGCCGGATTGTGTGGATGACAGAGGGGATCAGGTACCAGTCAACCATCTATGAGTGGGTAGGTCTTCTTGGTGCTCCCAAGGAAGAGGATGATGACTATGATATCTATGCTAAGCTCAAGATGGATCACAACTCTATGGCCAACATGTACACTGCAATACCCCAAAAGGACATCGAGACCCATAAGCTTGGATCAGTGAAGCATCTGCTACCAGGACTGGCCACCACTAACACTATCTTGCGGTACACTCTATTACCCAAGTCAGGCGATGATAAGATGATACGTGACCACTCCATCAACTTGCTGCATTTGTTTGATACACCTCAGAAATTTAAGGTGATGAGTTTGATTGTGGAAACTATCAAGAGGACTGCAGCTGATCAGAAGAGATCGTGCGGATATGCTCCACACATCCAGATGTTGATCAATTCCAAGGTTGGAACCAGCACTTATCTTCTTGATCGTGAGCATCTGCCACTGCATCCAGAGTTTGAGGATAATGTCATAGTGATGGATCCTACTCATCCCACCTCTGCTCAAGCTCAAGAGAAGATCCGCATAGCCAAAGAAGCCAAAGCAGCCAAGGAGGCAACAGCTCCCAATGCTCCAATTGCAAATCTCAAGTCTAAATCTGACCAAATGACATATCTGCTAGAAGCCACCCTGAGGATTGAGCGAAGTCTGGCCAACCTCACCCAGCACCAGGCTAGCTTAGAGCGGATAATCGAGACAAAGTTTCATGATCTAGATGTCAAAGTCACAGAGATCCAGACTACAGTGGAGAAGCTGCAGAGCGATGTTGATGCTGTCAGGACAGCCCCTTCTGATGATAGTGGAGATGACAGACCTATCATGGAGAGATTTCAGACAGTGCCCAGAGCAGCCAGATCTGTTGCAGTGCCAGTTGTGGATCCGAGGACCACAGTCTCTACCCCTGCTGCTGCTGCTACAGTGCCACCTCCGGTCTCCACTCCACCAGTCCAGCAGACTTCTGCAGAAGCCTTCGCGGATGCTCTTCTTTCGATGCCGTCTATGCACACCGGAGCTGCCAGCAGGAGATCACCTTCAGGAGCTTCCGAGGATCGTTCTTAGAGAGCCGCATTAGTCCTATACCAATTCGATCTTTTTGGTACTTGTTGCCAAAGGGGGAGAATTTGTATAGATCTTAGCTTCGAGAGAGAGAGAGAGAGAGTTTTGCTTTGCTTTTCCCGTTGGATTTCTCTCGAGTTCTTTTGCTACAATTTTCTTATTGGTACTTTGTTCGATGTGTGTGCTTGATACTATGTCTGTGAGTACTATGCTTCGTTATGATTGTGAGCTACTTTATGTGATTGGTCATACTATGCTTCTTGTGATGATCAATGCTTATCTTTATCATTATCTTGTATGATCACTTACTTGTGTTGGTGATGCGTGCTTACCATTTCACTCATATCATTTTGCGCGCTCCACCAAGATGTATGTGACATGGAAGAGTGACCCATGAGCCTAATCGATTGTGCATTTGCATTCAAACGCAAATTTTTAATAATGCACAAATTTAGGGGGAGCTCTTGCTTATCACATACTTCTCAAAGCGACGACGTATTCCATTCATTTAATCATTTGTCAAAGCTTTGATCTATATGTTGTCATCAATTACCAAAAAGGGGGAGATTGAAAGCACATTTGCTTCCTTGGTGGTTTTGGTAATTCATAACAACATATATCTCATTGAACTAATGTCCATTCAAGTTAAAGATTTCAAAATGTTCAATGATTGGCATGGCATGGACTAGAGATGTGGACCCCTCAAAATGCTAAGGACAAGGATTGGCAAAAGATCAAGACTCTACATTTTTGGTCTAGTGATCCAAGATCACATTGAGTCCATAGGAAAGCCAATACTATTAAAAGGGGATGAGGTGTTGCTTAATGGTCTTTTTGCTCAAGTGCTTAGTGACTGTGTTCCAAAACCCTCAACCATTTTCTCTACCCCAAATATGTCCAAAACCCACATTCCAACTCGGCCCCATCGAAATTTCCTATCCGGAGCCACCGAGTTCATCTGACCTTAGCCACTGCCAAAACCCTAACAAATCGGATCCACCGAAATGGATCTCGGTCCCACCGAGATGGCCTTGCCAACTCTCTGTAATCATTTGCACTTACTTCGGTCTCACCGAGTTTTGCAAATCGGTCTCACCGAGATGGCTTGCCGTCTCTGTAGCCTTATTGCTTCACTTCGGTCCTACCGAGTTGATGCAATCGGTGCCACCGAGATGAGGTTTGCCCTAGCCATTGCACTTCGGTCCATCCGAGGTTTTCCTATCGGTCCCACCATGATTCCTAACGTTCATATCTTTTACACAGTTCGGTGCTACTGAGATTACGGTTTCGGTGCCAACGAGTTGGGTCAAAAGTGTGTAACGGTTGGATTTTGTGTGGAGGCTATATATACCCCTCCACCACCTCCTTATCAGAAGGAGAGCCATCAGAACGTGCCTACACTTCTACTACACATTTTCTGAGAGAGAACTACCTACTCATGTGTTGAGATCAAGAGATTCCATTCCTACCATTTGAACCTTGATTTCTAGCCTTTCCCAAGTTGCTTTCCACTCAAATCCTTCTTCCACCATAGCCAAATCTATGAGGAGTTGTTTGAGTGTTGGGAAGACTATCATTTGAAGCACAAGAGCAAGGCGTTCATCAACAACACACCGTCTATTACCTTTTGGAGAGTGGTGTCTCCTAGATTGGTTAGGTGTCACTTGGGAGCCTCCGACATGATGTGGAGTTGAACCAAGGAGTTTGTAAGGGCAAGGAGATCGCCTACTTCATGAAGATCTACCCCGAGTGAGGCTAGTCCTTCATGGACATAAGCCATGGTGGAATAGACAAGGTTGCTTCTTCGTGGACCCTTTGTGGGTGGAGCCCTCCGTGGACTCGCGCAGCTGTTACCCTTCGTGGGTTGAAGTCTCCATCAATGTGGACGTACGATAGCACCACCTATCGGAACCACGCCAAAAACCACCGTGTCTTCATTGCGTTTGAAATCTCTGATCCCCTCCTTTACTTACATATGCAATTGTTTACTTTCCGCTGCTATACTCTTAGGATTGCATGTGTAGGGTGATGCTTGACTTGTGTTCTTGCTAAAATCTGCCCACAATTAAAATTGGGAAAAGGTTAGGTTTCTTATTTGGTCAAGTAGTCTAATCACCCCCCCCTTCTAGACATACTTTCGATCCTACAGGTACTTCAGGATATGGTATTGGTCAAGCTTGTTCCTCCCAGGACTGCTGGTCTCTGGGCACTCAGAATATCCCTTATCATTAACTGGTCTGCTCTCCCTTATGTTTCAGAAAACTTGTGAGCTTGGGGCTCAGTATGTGTCACTGGAGAAGGAGACGATCCAACTCCGACTGGACTTGGAGGTGGAGAAGAGGAACGTAGCTCGCTCCCAAGCGGAGCTCAAGGCCATGGGAGGTAAGCTTCGATTATTGAGCGTTCTACTTTCACCTCTTTCCATTCTTTGAACCGAGTGACTTCACTCGAACAGATGTGCGTAGTGAAAACTATCGACTTCAAGTGTGGCTCAGAACCTCTGCCTCTTTAGAAACTATGAAGCAGGCACTCGAAAACAAGGACAATGAGCTGGCGGGGGCACAGAAGGTAGCGAGAGAGAAGACCAAGGCCGCCGAAGAGAAATTGCCCTCACTCGAGAAGCTTGAGGGAGAGAACAAGTCGCTGAAGGCCGCCGTCACGGAGGCGAAGAAGGAAGTGGCCGAGCTCAAGAAGCAGAAGGCCGAGTGGGACGGCAAGCTCAAAGCTCAAGCGAATGCTTACGAGCAAGAGAAGAAGACTCTGAGTGAGAAGATCGCCCAGCTCACTGAAAATAAGAATGCTCCGAAAAAGTATATAGAAGACTTCGCGGAGGATATGTACACCAAGCTTGTAGGTAACTTGTAACATCCGAGCGAGTTTTAACTCGTTTCTGAGTGAACTTCATGTATGCTGATATTTGACTCTCCTCTTTTCTTGTTTACAGAGTACTGCCGAGACTTCGAGCTGGAGACTGACAGAATCGAGAGGGATCTAGATCCCTCTAGGTCACTCGTCGGTGACAAGGCTGCCCTAGGCGTCTTGCAGCTTGAATCTCGTATTGAAGATGTTCTGGGTACATCATCCATCTGCGGGGTGCACTCGGAAGGATCGACAAGGAGCTATGGCCAGAAGACACTCTCGACACCGATCTGGAAGCAATGATGACTCGCCTCAACGAGATTCCTAGCCGAGTGCAAGCATGGAAGAAGTCAGCTACTCGCTGCGAAGCTGACTTGGCGCTCTCTCTCGTTCGCGTGCACTACAAGGACGCCAAGGAAGAGAAGCTGAAGTCTCTCCAAGTCACCAACATGAAGAAGCTACAGTTTGAAGACTTCATGGAGACGTTCATAGAGGCAGCCACTCGGATCGCAGATGGCATCGATCTGGACGCCTTCGTCGAGCCGGCCACCCCTTCTGGAGCATTAGAAAAACTTTAAGCTTTACCCATTTGCCTCGGTATGCCGAGTGGATCTGTATCTGTTAAACTCTTTCGGGCTCAGGGCCCGAGTACTCGCCTTTACTTTTGAACTTCTAAAGTTATCCAATGCTTTCTTTTGAGTCTTTAAATGCGTGTAGCTTAGGCGAAAGCTGGTTCGCAGCGAAGCCCCCTCAGTGAGAGGGACACTCTTCACTTGGAGTAGTGTTTTTAACTTGGGCGAAAGCTGGTTCGCAGCCAAGCCCCCGAGTGAGAGGGATGCTCTTCACTCGGAGTAGGTTTTTAACTTGGGCGAAAGCTGGTTCGCAGCCAAGCCCCCGAGTGAGAGGGATGCTCTTCACTCGGAGTGTGTTTTTTAACTTAGGCAAAAGCTGGTTTGCAGCTAAGCCCCCGAGTGAGAGGGACGCTCTTCACTCGGAGTAGGCTTTTAAGTTGGGCGAAAGCTGGTTCGTAGCCAAGCCCCCGAGTGAGAGGGATGCTCTTCACTCGGAGTAGGTTTTCAACTTGGGCGAAGGCTGGTTCGCAGCCAAGCCCCCGAGCGAGAGGGATGCTCTTCACTCGGAGTAGGTTTTTAACTTGGGCGAAAGCTGGTTCACAGCCAAGCCCCCGAGCGAGAGGGATGCTCTTCACTCGGAGTAGGTTTTTAACTTGGGTGAAAGCTGGTTCGCAGCCAAGCCCCCGAGCGAGAGGGATGCTCTTCACTCGGAGTAGGTTTTTAACTTTGGCGAAAGCTGGTTCGCAGCCAAGCCCCCGAGTGAGAGGGATGCTCTTCACTCGGAGTATTTTTTTAACTTTGGCGAAAGCTGGTTCACAGCCAAGCCCCCGAGCGAGAGGGACGCTCTTCACTCGGAGTAGGTTTTTAAGTTGGGCGAAAGCTGGTTCGCAGCCAAGCCCCTGAGTGAGAGGGGTGCTCTTCACTCGGAGTAGGTTTTTAACTTAGGCGAAAAACTAGTTCGCAGCTAAGCCCCCGAGTGAGAGGGACGCTCTTCACTCGGAGTAGTGTTTTAAACTTAGGCGAAAACTGGTTCGCAGCTAAGTTGAAGGGCGTACACCCACTGGGGGTCGTAAGCCAGAGAATGCGTACGAGTGAACTCAATGTAGAACTGGAAAAGTCATGCTTGTATTCATCAATCATCACTCGAGTGCTTTTATTACATCTCAACATCAAGTATAAAAACGTCGAAGCAAGTCTACATTCCTAGCGCGGGGCTCGTCTGCTTGCTTCAGAAGGTTGTACAAGTGGTATGGCCCGTTATGCAGAAGTTTTGAAACGACAAAAGGACCTTCCCACGCAGGAGCAAGCTTGTGAGGTCGCTGCTGATCCACTCGGAGCACAAGATCAACTTCCTGAAAGGCCCGACCCCTGATGTGCCTGTCGTGAAAACGCCGTAGGTCCTGCTGATAGGTGGCTGAACGGATAAGAGCCATCTCCCTCTCCTCCTCCAAGAGATCAATGACGTCTTGCCGCGCCTGCTCTGCTTTAGCTTGGGAGTATAGTTCCACTCAGGGTGAAATGTGGAGCAGGTCACTCGGCAGGACGGCTTCAGCTCCGTACACCATGAAGAAGGGAGTGTGATTGGTAGACCGATTGGGGGTCGTCCTCAGGCCCCACAGAACTGACGGCAGTTAAGTGACCCAAGCTTCGGCTGCATGCTCAAAATCATGCATAAGTCGCGGCTTTAGCCCTTGAAGGATCAGTCCATTCGCTCTCTCGGCTTGTCCATTCGACTGTGGGTGAGCCACGGATGCATAGTCGACCCGAGTGCCTTGGGCTGCACAGAACGCTCTGAACTCTTCGGAGTCGAAGTTTGAGCCGTTGTCAGTGATGATGCTATGAGGCACACCGTATCTGAAGATTATCTCTTTCATGAACTTGATCAATGTACGAGAATCGAGTTTCTTGGTGGGTTTGGCTTCAATCCACTTGGTGAACTTGTCAACTGCAACCAGCAAGTGGGTGAATCCACACACCCCTGTCCGAAGGGGCCCCACCATGTCAAGTCCCCAAACTGCGAACGTCCAGACGAGTGGGATAGTCTTCAGGGCAGACGCGGGCTTGTGTGATAAGTTTGCATAGAACTGACACCTGGCGCAGTGTTGGACTATCTCCTGCGCAGCTTCATTAGCACGTGGCCAGAAGAAGCCGGCTCGGTAAGCTTTAGCCACGATTGTCCGAGAGGACGCGTGGTGTCCACAAGTTCCCGAGTGAATTTCCTCCAAGATCAGTCGTCCTTCCTCCGGAGAGATGCAGCGCTGAGTCACACTGGTGACGCTCTTTCTGTACAACTAATTGCCCATCACTGTAAAGGCCTTGGACCTGCGAACAATCTGGCGGGCCTCGACTTCATCCTCTGGAAGCTCCTGTCTGAGCAGGTACGCAATGTATGGCACCATCCAATCGAGCGTGATTGCCAGAACCTCCATGACCAAGTAAATGACTGCTGGGACCTCAATTTCAGTCGAATCGGAGGGACTGACCACTTGCGGGGGCTCTTCAGTGAAGGTATCTTCTTTCACCGTTGGGGAATGCAGATGCTCAAGGAACACATTGCTTGGAATAGGTTTCCGAGTGGACCCGATCTTTGCCAGATCGTCTGCCGCTTGATTCTTGGCTCGGGGAATGTGGTGGAGCTCCAGTCCCTCAAATTTCTTCTCGAGCTTTCTCACTGCGTTGCAATATCCTGTCATAGCAGGGCTCCTGATGTCCCACTCCTTCATCACTTGATTCACCACTAGATCCGAGTCTCCGTAGACCATCAGGCGTCGGACGCCGAGTGAGATGGCCATACGCAGACCATAAAGGAGCGCTTCATACTCGGCCTCATTGTTGGAGGAATCGAAGTGGATCTGCAGAACATAACTGAGTCGATCGCCCTTTGGAGACACCAACACTACTCCGGCCCCTGAACCATTCAACATCTTGGAACCATCCAAGAACATGGTCCAGTTTTCCGGGTGACTCTGAGTCGGTTGCTGATGTTCTATCCATTCGGCTAAGAAATCAGCTAATGCTTGGGACTTGATCACCTTTTTCGCCTCGAACTTGATATCCAGGTGTAGGAGCTCGATAGCCCACTTCGCCACTCGACCAGTCGCATCCCGATTGTTCATGATCTCAGACAGCGGGGCGTCGCTGACGACTAACACGATGTGCTCTTGGAAGTAATGGGCTACTTTCTTCGCAGTCAGGTAGATGCCATAGACGAGCTTCTGATAATGAGGATACCTCTGCTTGGACGGAGTCAGAACTTCAGAAATGTAATAGACTGGGCGCTGAACTTTGTAAGTTTTGCCCTGTTCTTCTCGCGCGGCGGTGAGGACGGTATTGACAACTTGACCAGTGGCTGCGATGTACAAGAGCAACGGCTCCTTGCTGTTCGGAGCGGCGAGCACCGGCTGGGTGGAAAGCAGGGCTTTGAGCTCAACAAACGCTACTTGTGCTTCAGCAGTCCACTCGAACGGCTCAGACTTCTTCATCAATCGGTAAAGGGGCAGTGCCTTCTCACCGAGGCGGGAGATGAATTGGCTCAGAGCTGCAAGACAACCCGTGAGCTTTTGTACATCATGAAGCCATTCTGGACGTTTCATTCGTACAATTGCACCGATCTTCTCGGGGTTGGCATCTATCCCTCGTCCGGAAACGAGGAATCCGAGTAACCTGCCCCTGGGCACCCCGAAAGTGCACTTTGCTGGATTCAGCTTAATATCATACTTCCGCAGATTTGCGAAAGTTTCAGCTAGGTCAGCCAGCAGGTCGGAACCTTTTCTGGACTTGACCATCATATCATCCATGTACACCTCGATGTTTCGACTGATCTGCGTGTGCAAACACATTTGAACCATGCGCATGAAAGTGGCACCAGCATTTTTAAGACCGAATGGCATGGTGATATAGCAGAAACACCCGAATGGGGTGATAAAAGTTGTTTTTTATTTCATCTGGCCCATACAGTCGAATCTGGTGGTACCCGGAGTACGCATCCAGAAAAGACAATCGCTCACAACCCGCGGTGGAATCTATGATTTGATCTATACGGGGGAGCGGGAAATGATCCTTGGGGCAGACCCAATTGATGTGCTTGAAATCGATACACATTCGGAGAGACTTATCTTTCTTAGGGACCATGACGACGTTGGCGAGCCACTCGGAGTGGTACACCTCACGGATGAACTCGGCTGCCAGGAGCCGACCAACTTCTTCACCAATGGCCTTCCTCTTCTGTGTAGCAGAGCGACGAAGATGCTCCTTCACAGGTTTTGCTTTTGGGTCAACTCGCAAGCGGTGCTCAGCCAGCTCCCTGGGTACACCCGGCATGTCGGATGGCTTCCATGCGAAGATGTCCCAGTTCTCACGGAGGAACTGGATGAGCGCTTCTTCCTATTTGCTGTCGAGTGTCATTGAGATGTTGGTGGGCGCTGCATTGGGATCCTCTGGATGAATGTGCACAGGCTTCGTCTCGCCAACCGACTGGAACGCAGACTCTACAACTAGTTTCTTGGAGCGTAGCAGATCACTCGGATCAGCGTTTTTCTTGTATTCTTCCAACTCCACCATAGCCATCTGCTCATGTAATATCCCCATGTATTAAGCTACAGTGATTACCCTTTTGATAATGCCAAGTCACCATGATTAACAGTGCTTGATCATCATTTGGATCATATCTCATTTCAAATTCCAATTCAAATTGAGAATTCAAATTTAAAGTGAATTTAAAAGTTGTTCAAATCCAGAAACTAAATAGTTCATAATATTGTAAATATCCCCAAAGCAATTTTAAAAATAAAATCAACATTAATTGAATTATTTAAATGACTCTAACATCCAAAAACAGTAACAAAACAGCAATATTTAATCCATTTTCATTTAAATAAATTTCAAATGAAAACATCTGGACTCCAAACCTTTTTATGGCAGTGCTAGATATTGCACTGTATTTATGTGGCTAAGTCACATATTTTACAAAAGTGAAATGGTGACCAAACATTTAGCAAAACAGAAAGGAAAAGAATAAAAGAGAAAAAGAAAAAGAAAATGGCTAAAGGGCACTGTGCGGCTGGGCATCTAGTTGCGACAGTGCGGCCCAACCCGCCTTGCCGGTCGTCTCCCTCCTACTGCTCACACCCCCTCGCTCGCTGTCGAGCACACAGCGCGCGCGCGCGCCCGAGCCTGGCCCCCTCTCTCTCCCTGGTCGACAGCGAGCCCCGCGCCCGCCGTGGAGGATAAGAACCCTCCCTGGCTCCCCCTGACCCCTCTGGTTCCCCTCTGTCTCTTCCTCCCTCGCTCCCCCATTTCTCCCGAGCGCCGCCATGGCCTCGCTGCCGAGACCTCGCGGCCACCGAGCCCCTCCTGCCTCACCGAGGTGTCCACCGGACTCGCCGTCGCTGCCTACTTCGACCAAGCCGACTGGAACGAGACGGGAGCCACCGCATCGCCCCCACGCCGCTTTCTCCTTCCTCGGATCGCCGCCACCGTCCGACGATGAATCCGGCACCGTCGAGCCCTCCCCGAGCACGCTTTGCACCACTACCGGCTCCCCGTGACCACCGCTACCTCTCCCCTCTCCTCTCCCCCTCTCGGTCGTCCCCTAGCCACCGTCCCCGTCGTGGCCAAGCCTGCCTCCGCACGAGCTCGTCGCCGGTAGCCGTCCGGTGACCAAATGGTCACGCGCAGGTGTCCGTTGAACTCGCACGCACGCATAGACCAACCCGGCCCCTTTAGTTTGAGCTATCGCGCGCTGCCACCGTTTTTCCGCCGTCAACTGAACTCCGGCCGCCGCGTTCGTGCTCGCCGCCGTCGTTACACGCCACCACTGGCCGCGCCACCACCACCAATGGACGCGCAGCGCTGCGGCCGATCCAACGCGCCTGGCCGCGCGCGAAATGGTGGCCGGTGCGCGATTCCCGACAACCTCCCGTGTGCCACCGCCGCAAAAACGCGGTCGCCGGCATTTAAACACCGGTCGGCCGATGTGGCCGCCACGTGGACGCCCTGGGCCACTGACCAGTGGGCCCAGTGGTTCCTGTTGGCCCGGTTGACCAAGTCAACCCGCTGACTGGGCGGTTACTGTCACTGACATGAGGGCCCCACCTTAATTTAAACATTTTGTAAATAATAAAATTGCTAATTAATGTTTTAATTAAGCTGTTAAATAAACCAGCCACTGACAGATGGGGCCCGCTGACTAATTAACCTACTTTAGTTAAAGTTAATCCCTAATTAGCTATTGTGACACTGACTAGTGGGACCCACTGGTCAGGTTTGACCCTGGCTAGCTGGGTTTGACCAGTGATGTCATCCAGACGTCATGCTGACGTCATGGACTACTGTTTTGGATAATTCGGAATTAAAAATTAAAATAATTCCAGAAATTCAAAAAAACTTTGAAAAATCATATAAAATAAACCGTAACTCGGATGAAAATAATTTATATATGAAAAATGATCAGAAAAATATGAAGAATCCGAATATGCCACCCACATACCTGCCAAACCCCTCTAACCTACTGAACATGGAACCGTCCCCTCCAGTTCAGTGTACCGATAATCACCCGGAGCTAGGAGAACACTCCTGGATAATTTTCCGCTCCCACTAACTTGCGTAGTGCTGCATTAGAACACCCTTAGCACAGCATGTTGACATGTCATGCATCCCTGTTGCATTGTTGTCGTGTATTTATTGTTTCTTCCCCCTCCTTCTCTCCCGATAGACCCCGAGACTGCCGACGACACTGCTGAGTACGACTACGACGTCGACGACCAGACCCCTTCAGCAGAGCTTCCAGGCAAGCAAAACCCCCTTGATCATCCAGATATCGCCTACTCCTTCTCTCTATTGCTTGCATTAGAATTGCTTCTGTTGTTGTTCCGATAGCTCCTATTCTGATGCATAGCCTGATTTCATCGCCTACTATTGATACTCTACCTGCTATCCTATGATGCTTAGTTAGATATGCTATGTTTCATCAGCTGGCCCTTCACCCTTGTCCGTTAGCCAGGCTTGTTATCGGGCCGTGATCACTCTGGGTGATGATCACGGAACTGTTTACATTACTGCAAATACTTTAAATTGTTAAAGTCGGGCCGGCTCCAAGAGTGCCCGCGAGGTAATGAAACAAGGCGGGTTGAACCCAAGGGTTCCCGCGAGAGAGTCCTGTGGCGGCTGGCTGTTAGCGGTACCACCCAGGACTTGGTGGTAGCTCGGGACTTGTCCCGACAGCCGACGCGGAACTTTCACTGTAGTCGGAGCGACAGGGCAGGCGGAGACTACCTAGGTGAGAGGTGGGACTGGTCCCTGGTCGTGGTCCGCGAGATAACTAGTCGGAGCGACAGGAACCCTGTTCGTCTCTGCGAGCTACTAAAACACACTTATCGGATTTGGGTATTTGATCTGAGTAGGCCGCTGGCCTTATACGCACTACCACCATGTGGGATAATGGTTATGGGACCCTCTACGTCGTATGTATCAGCCGAAAGCTCTTGAGATGTCACAGCTCAGAGATGCGGGCTGATTGTTGGGGTGAGCTGGTTACGTCTGTTGGTGCTTCCACAGTCGCGCTTGGGCCCCGGCCAGTCTCGCAACGTGCAGGAGTGTAGAGGGCGATGGGCCCAAGACCGCTTCGCACTTAGGACTTAGACCGGCGTGCTGACCTCTCTGCTGAGCCTAGGTAGGACTGCGTCGTGTCGATTACCCGAGGGCGGGTATTACCCAACAAGTGTGTCCGGCCAGATGTAATCGAACGTGTTGGGTAACAGTAGTGCACCCCTGCAGGGAAGTTATCTATTCGAATAGCCGTGTCCACGGTAACAGGACGCTCGGAGTCGTATCCTAATCTACTACAACTACAAATGGATACCAAGTGATTACTAAATTGTTACTACTGCTCTCGGGATCACTTTCTCGCTGGGTAGTCGAGGAAGGATCCCAGGGCATTGCTAAAATATGATTGATTATATATTATCTTGTTCTACTCTCTTCTGATGCTGCAAGATTGCTTCAAGATGCTAGTCTTCGATAGGCTAGGCCTCTCCCCCTCTGTTCCGGCATTTCTGCAGTTTAGTCAAAAGATATAGCCCCATTCCTTTGATACCGATGCATACTTAGTACAGTTCTGATGTAAATCTTGTGAGTACTTTGGATGAGTACTCACAGTTGCCTTGCTTCCCCTTTTTCCCATACCCGATTGTTGTGATCAGACGACGGAGCCTAGGAGCAGGAGATCCCCGGAGGAGCCTACTACGACGTGGAGATCCCCGACGACCAGGAGTAGTTCGGAGGCATTAGGCAGGAGGCCTTCGCCTTTTCGATCAGTGTCGCTGTTTGTGCTAGCCTTCTTAAGGCAAACTTGACTAACTATGTCTGTACCCAGATATTATTTGTTTGTATGACTTATGTATTCGGGTCCTCGTGACCCCTGGTTTGTAATATGAAGATTTATGTTTAAATTTGCGTGTATGATTAGTGCACGGTCGAGCAGGGGCATCACAAGCTGGTATCAGAGCCGACTGCATGTAGGAAGCCCCCTTCCGATTCCTTGGTCGAAGTTGAGTCTAGTCTTTGGAAAAACTATTTTACTAACATTGTTGTGTGGCTTACGGGCCCACATCACAAATGGGTGGTATTAGGATCTTTTATTCCTCTTCCATACTCTCGGGTTCTGATCTCTCATCCTTTTGGGTTAAAAGTTTTACTAACTCTAACTCTAGGTTCTCGTGATCACATCCACCTGGAGTTTTGAATTAACCCTTCTTCGAGTTGTGGGCCAGGTTCTGCTTCACATTGTTCACGACCGCATGATCCTTTTATCGAGGGCACCCTGCGTTGTCACTTGCAGATTCTTCACGCTAGTGGTTTTCTCCGACGATGATGTAGCCTTTGCTATGTCTCGTTGTTGTATCTCTCCACCGCGTGCCTGCGTGCCGCCTAGCATGTCTAGCTTTTCCCTTTCGCATCTTGAAACGCTGGCTTGTAACCGCCTTTATGTATGGATCTGTATGTAATGTTTGACTATGGTGATGTATCTATTGCACTTCCTTCTATTGTGCGTATTACTTCATGAATGATTCCTTACATATGCAAATACTCGTTGCTAAACTACCCCCTGTTAAATCTTTAGCAGGATGGTTAGACCAGGTGGTCGTGGTCGTGGCCGTGCTGCCCAACAGCCACCACCGCCAGACTATATGGCAGCTATGATGCAGCAATTCGAGCTGAACCGTTAGTTTATGGTTGGAATCATGGCTCAGTTTCCACACCAGAACGAGAATGCTCAGAATCAGCACCCTCCTTCAATAACTCTGCAGGAGTTTGTGCGTCTCAGCCCTACTATTTTCTGCAACTCTGAACAGCCACTGGATGCTGATGACTGGCTTCACGACATCGCCTTCGAGATGGAATCTGCCAATGTCGCCCCTGCCAACCTTGTCACCTTCGCGTCCTACTTCTTGAAGGGTCCCGCTGCTCAATGGTGGGACACCCACAGGCGTTCACTACCTGCTGGGACAGTTGTTACCTGGATCGAGTTTCAGACTGCCTTCCGTGCCCGTTATATTCCTTAGGGAATCATGGACTGGAAGAAAAGGGAGTTTCGCAACCTCACTCAGGGCAGTAAGACTGTCGAAGCTTATCAGCGGGAATTCCTTGACCTATCCCGCTATGCTGAAGAAGACATTGCCACTGATGCCCGCAGACAGGAAAAGTTTCGTGACGGACTCCACCCAGACCTCAAGCTTGCACTTGCTGTTCATGACTTCCCCAACTTTGCCACCCTGGTGAACAAGGCTGTCCAGGTTGAGACCGCTCAGATGGAGCACAAGGAGTCACAGAAGCACTATCGTGAGGTTGGCTCGTCTTCGAGCTCAGCACAGAGGCGTCGAATCTGGATTCCCCATAGCATGTATCGTCCAGCTGCCCCTGCGCTAAGGCCTTCCTATGCTGCACCCCATCTGCCTCCTCCACCCCCGAGGCAGCCGAGAGCTCCAGCTGCTCCACCAAATGCTACTGCTCTTCGTCCTGAAGATGGTCTGTGTTTCAAGTGTCGCCGCCCAGGTCACCGTGCCAAAGACTGCCGCCAGAGTCAGAATCAGTTGGCACTTCCTCCTACTGGCCGTGGAAATGGCCGTGGCAACAACCAGACCCGCAACTATAATACCGGGTCTTCTGCTTATGGTCGCGGACAGGCTTACCACATTGATATTGAAGAAGTTCAGGATCAACCTGCTACTGTGATGGGTACCCTTCTCGTTAACTCAGTACCCGCTTCTGTTTTATTTGATTCAGGAGCATCACATTCATTCGTCTCTGGAGCATTTGCATTCATGCATGGCATACAATATGAAAAGATGCATACTCCATTAGTCGTTAGTACTCCCGGGGCCCATTGTCATGCTAACATGATGGCACCTAACGTCACCGTCGAAATTGAAGGATTAGAATTCCTTGCCTCCCCCATTGTTCTGAAGTCTTCCACCATAGACCTCATTCTGGGAATGGATTGGTTGAAAGCTCACATTGCTTCGATCAATTGTGCCACCAAAGTCGTCCAACTCGTTCACCCCTCCGAAGAGATAGTGAACTACACCGCCTGAGTTATCCGGAATGCCGAAGCTCAGATATATGCTCTGAATGCTTTGAACGCTTCACCTCTTGAGGGAATTGAGAACGTTCCAGTCGTTCGCGATTTTCCGGACGTCTTTCCAGAAGAACTTCCCGGAATACCCCCGGTTAGAGCCGTTGAATTTGTCATCGACTTGAAACCAGGCACTACCCCTATTGCTAAGCGTCCCTATAAGATGCCGCTGCATGAACTCCTTGAACTTAAGGAGGAGATCGACAAATTGCTTCGGAAAGGCTTCATTCGTCCAAGTTCCTCTGCTTTGGGAGCACCTTCTCTCTTTGTGAAGAAGAAGGATGGAACTAACCGATTGGTCCAGGACTATCGGCCTATTAACCAAGCAACAATCCAGAACAAATACCCACTACCCCGAATCAACGATCTTTATGATCAACTTGCTGTATCCTCTGTGTTCCCTAAACTCAACTTAAGGTTGGGTTACCATCAGATCCGAGTTCGTAAAGAGGATATCCCGTAGACCGCCTTCGTTACCCGTTATGGATCATACGAGTACACCGTCATGTCCTTCGGATTAACTAATGCTCCAGCAACCTTCTCTCGATTGATGAACTATATCTTCATGGACTACCTCGACAAATTCATCGTGGTTTATTTGGATGATATCCTTATATATTCCAAGAATGAAGAACATGCCGAACATCTTCGGCTTGTATTGGAGAAACTTCGAGAACATCAACTGTATGCCAAATTTTCCAAATGTGAATTCTGGTTATCTGAGGTGACCTATCTTGGTCATGTGATTTCCAAAGATGGCATTGCTATTAACCCGGAACCAGTTCAGGCTATTCTTGACTGGACTCCCCAGAAGAATGTCAAGCAAGTCAGAAGTTTTCTCGGTCTTGCTATGTCACGCCCAAGATGCGATCCTATCCTTATTTTGGCACGAGGGCCTCGACAGGGATAGAAGCGCATCTCGTCGTGTTGCAAGAATGGATATCATTACAAGTACATGTACAGAAGAGGTGAGTATATGGAATTGGCTTACACTCGCCACAAGCTACATCAACATCACATCAATACAACAACAAATACAAACATCATACAGAAGAGCAGGGTCCGACTACGGACGAAAACAAACGATAAAATGACATCCATCCTTGCTATCCCAGGCTGCCGCCTGGAACCCATCCTAGATCGATGAAGAAGAAGAAGAAGAACTCCAAATCAAAACAAGCATCGCGCTCACGTCATATCATCGCATTACCTGTACCTGCAACTGTTGTTGTAGTAATCTGTGAGCCGCGGGGACTCAGCAATCTCATTTCCAAGGGTATCAAGACTATTAAAGCTTAATGGGTGAGGTAAGGTTAAGTGGTGAGGCTGCAGCAAGCGCTAAGCATTTATTTGGGTGGCTAACTTACGAGTACAAGAATAAAGGGGGATGATTGTCGAATAAACGGACGTAAACTAGTAATGATCTCTAAAAGATCCTGAGCACCTACTTACGTCAAACATAACCCCACCGTGTTCTCTCTCGGATAAGGACTCACGAGAAGAGACAGTCACGGTTACGCACACGGTTGGTGTATTTTATTTGAGTTTACTTCAAGTTTGCTATGACCGGGTGTTAAACAAAGTTTCCAAGTTTGCCACATAACCGCGGGCACGGCTTTCCGAAAGATTTAACCCTGCAGGGGTGCTCCTACTCATCCATCACAAACTAACCACACGCAGCGAGAATAACCTCGACCACGAACCTCGTGATCTTCCTAGGCAATTCCACTGGAAAACCGCAACCTCGAGATAGCCCGAAGTATTTTCGGAATTCCTCGCACAAGACGTTCGAGAAAGGTAAAACAAGTCCAGCAAGACCGCCCGGCGTGTCGACATAACCCGATAGGAGCCGCGTATCTCGTTCTCAGGACACGACCAGATGAGCGCAGCGTACAGTGGCCTGATAGACATCACCCGAGTTGCCCCGGGTTGGCCCCGCACACGACTCTAGTTTGGACCAACACTCATGAGGAGCACTGGCCCGGGTGGTTGATTAAAGATCCTCGGGTTAATTACTCCCTATGCAGGTTTATTAATTATTAGGCAAATGTAGTACCAATGTTGGGCCTTGCCAGACAAGCTTTATCCTAAAACGAAAGTCAAGGGGGTCCCCATAACAACCCCGAGCATGTTAGGAGCGCTCATTTATGGAACATAACACCGGTACACAAGTAACTAGGGCGGCAAGAGTGGAACAAAACACCGAGCAAAAGGCCAAGCCTTCCACCCTTTACCAAGTATATATGTGCATTAAATTAAATAGCAATAATATTGTGATATAACAAAAGGATATCCATGTTGCACATGGAAAGAGCTTGCACCTGCAACTAGCAACGCTATAAGAAGGGCTGAGCAAGCAGTAACATAGCCAAACAATGTTTTGCTAGGTAGTGGAGGGTTAGAGGCTTTTCATGGCAATTTGGGAGGCTTGACATACAAATGGTAGGTAGCGAGACAACGATAGAAACGAGACATCTAGCATGGCAATGATAGTAATGGTATCCAGGGAAATGATCATCTTGCCTGAGATCCCGCTTGGAAGAAGAACGAATCCATGAAGAAGACGAGCCGACGTAGACGAACGAATCCTCACACTCCGAAGCGGTTTCGGAACTCTATCGAGAAGAAGCAATCGGAAACAACAATCAACACATGAACAACACCACAACATATGCATGACATGATGCGCAAACAAATATGATGCATGTCCGGTTTAAATATGCAAGGCATGGCAATCACAACAATCAAAAACTACACATTAAGTGAAGCTCAATATGCAGCGAGTTGCATATTGACGAAACTCCACATTTGAATATTTAGTTCACTCTCGTTTAGGTACACAACAATATTAAATGTTGTTAAACATGGCAAGAGGTGAAGCATAAGTAAACTACACATCTAGGCAAGTTTAAATGAGGCCGGAAACAACATATAGCATTTCCGAAACGACCCCATATGTTAATTTCGAAATTGGTCCAGATCTGAATTAATCAGGTTTTATATTTGTTAAACAGCAAAATAAAGTGAACCATGCAATTCTACACGTCATTCTAGTCGATTTACATATATGGAACATCTCAAACGGAGCTACGGTCTAAAAGATATGACATTCACAAGATGCACGTGACATGAATGCAAAATGCATGCAAACACCCACCACAAACATGTTAAATCATAGATGCAGCAAGATATTATGAAACTACATGAAATTCTAAGCAAGCTTCATATGCAACATGTTCAAAACGGAGCTACGGTTCAACAATAACAAGCAACACAAGTTTTAGATGAAATCTGCCCAAAACAGCAAGATAGCATTTTGCACACATGAAAACAACAAGCTACAAGATTCTAAAATGCACAAACTAAGCATGGGGCAGTAGCATACAACATACACTTCATTCCAACTTCACATATCATACTCAAAAGAATCATGGATCGCATGGTAGGAAGCTCTCAACATGGCAACAAAATATGGCAGATTAGGACTTAGTGAAAATAACAGTTTTTAGCATGGCAGATTTTTATGGAGGCATATTGACAGCAGTAAAACTATATGCTACAGGGCATATAATGGCATGAAAATTAACAGCATGGTAGAGGACATGATGCATTACAATTCATTACTTTATAGCAACATCAAATTATGCTCAGATCCATGGCAACCATCAACACAACATGGCATATTGAAGAAAACAGATTCTCAGACTTAGTGAAAATTAGGATAGTCATGTGCAGCAGTTTTAACAGATTGACATATTGAGCAACAGAAATAATTATGATGCAAAACCTATTTATGCAAACTAATGGCACAACATGAAAGAGCATAACATGCTTAACAAAAGACTACTTGGTGGCATCACCAAAAGACTCCTAGAACACTAGCAAATCACATCGCAACACAGCAACAAAATAACAGATTTCCAGACTTAGAAATATTTTGGACCCTCAAAACATCAGATTTTTATAGCATGATGGCAACAAGGAAACAACACCTAAACATGCATTTCTATGACAACCAAAAATACCAGGGCCTAGCATACATGTCCGAGGGCATATCTCGTGTTCAAAATTATTTCATATCATGCATGGATTAAATCACACGAAATAGACAAAAGGGCATCATGGCAAAAATGACATGCACTCAAACTTCTTCCAATGACAAAACTAAATGCACAGTTAATTTCTATGGATTTTCCTACCCCGAAAACACATATAATATGCATAGGTTCATGTAAGAAAATATGTCACAATTACTTATGCAAGTTTATGGCCTAATCCCCTTTCTAGCAATTATAAATGCAAGTTAAATGCAAATATTACAAAGAACCATTTTGTCATGTATGAAAATGCGATGCCGATAACATGAACATTTTTAATATATTGTTGGATTAATTTCAATGCATGGATAAATAAATATGGCAATGCAAAAATGATGGCAATTATGCAAATGATGCAAACAGCGAGCTTAGGCATTTTAAACATGGATGAAAACGACATATAATTAATCTACGCATTTTTCTGAGCATTTTTCATATAGAAAACATTTTTATACGGCGTACGGTTAATTATCTATTGGCAATTTAAAACATGCAATTTTACTGATATGAAAAGAAAATCATATGGGCCTAATCAGAAAAGAAAAAAAAAACGCGCGGGGGAACTGCTCACCTCGTGGGCCTTGGCCCACTCGGTGAGAGGCAGAGGCCGGGGCAGGCCTGGCGCTAGCGGCGGCCCGAGCGAGCGTGGTCAACGGGGGCGAGCGAGATCGAGCAGTCGCTCGTCCTCCTCCCGCCCGCAAGCGGGAACGAAGCAGGGCCCCACCGGCGGCGAGGGGAAGACGGCGGGGAGGCTGGAGGCGAGGGGGAACGGCCATGGACGGGGCTGGAACGACGGGATCCGGCGAAGGGGATCCGGATCTGGGACGCGGCATGGTGGATGGCCACCGGCTGATGGGAATCGACGGCGACAATCCATGATGCCCTGACCATGCAGCAAAGAGAGAGAGCGAGGTTAGGGAGAGAGGGAGCAGAACGAGAGGAGGAGAGCAAGTCGACGGGGGCGGCCTAGAGGAGGCGCGCTGGACGCCGGCAAGGGAGGCCCTGGCGGCGCGGCGGCGGGCTGACGAGGGCTCGGGCGACAGGGAGCTCGGGGAAGACCCGTGGGCGCTCTGCGGTCGGTGGACATGTCCGGGTTGGCCGCCGGACATGTCCGGTAGGTGGGGGAGCAGACTGTGGCGGCGGCTGGCAGGGGATTGGGGGCGCGGATTTCGAGGGGAGAGGGGTTAGGTCCATTTTTGGACGTGGGGAACGTCCATTTATAGCCAGGGAGGTCTAGGGTTGGGGTTTTTGCACCGATTCGAGCCGTGCGATCGTAATCGGACGGCTCCGGTCGCGGGGTTGGGTTTGGTGGGCTAGGTGGGCTGTGGAGAGGGGGTGTGGGCCAAGAAGAGAGGGAGGTTTGCGACCCGTGACAGAGTTTTATAAACCGAAAACGTGCGACGAATAAAACGATGACGGTGCCGCTACAGCTGACCGTCCGGGTATCATACGACCTCTGATTGCGACGAAATTTGGCAGGCGGTCTACCTACGATCTATTACGACCGCTTGCCAGGTTTCGAACCAATCAGAGAAAGTTTTATACACACTTTTGAAAACAATATTTTGCAATGCCGCGGGCGCGTGCGTGTGTGGTTGGTCTCAAAACGGTCGACGACACGAACGGAGCGAACCGGCAACTACGAACGGATGCAAGTTTTCGAAAACGAGTGACGAAGCTATGCAGATGATGCGAATGATGCGATGATAAATGCGACAACCACTCGAACCACACGACGACAATGGAAAAGAAAGGGGCATCTTCTGGAGCGTCGGTTCCGGGCTGTTACAACTCTCCTCCACTTACAAGAGATCTCGACCCGAGATCTTGGAATGAGAAGGGGAAGAGAAAGAGAAGAGGTAAAACTTAGTTGCTTCTTTGACAAACGAGAGAAACCATAAAAACATGAAGGTTGGAAGAGATGAAGAATGATATGAGGAACAGCAAGAATTCAAAAGAAATTTCGGCAGCACTTCGGTAGGAAGGAGAGAAAAAAATTATAAGATGGTAGAACTTGAAAAGATGACACAACACTCCGGTTAATGAATAAGCAAAGAAGGAACATGATCTTGACAAAACAAGATGATAGATTGAAGAGAGCAACATCACAAGGCCTCCGGAATAAGAATAGAAGCTAGATCGATGGAAGGAAAAGAGCGGAGAAGAAAATGACAACTTCTACCACAATTGAATTAGAAAAGCATCCCTACCAAGAAGAGATTGAACGGAGTTGTTGGAAATCAATCAATGAAAGAAAAGACTTGTTGTGGGCTTATGGAAAACATCTCAAAATAATGAGGTGACAACCTGCCACTAACGGAAACAATTGATTGCTTGGGAGCAACAAGATATGCAAGCTTCTTTCAACAAGAGGATACATGGAGAACTTGGATCATTGATAAACACCATGATAGCAACAATCTTTAGGAAGAGCTTTAGGTGAAATCCAATCCAAGATAACTCTAAGAAAGGAATGATGGATTTAGTATCTCATTCTTGATAACTTCTCTTCGAGACTCCTCATGACTCAAGAATGCTAAAACACCATCTCAAAGATAAGGGAGAAGAATTGCACTTGAAATGTAATATAAGAATACTTGAGGACCTCCAACAAAATCTTGAAGAACCACCATGAAGAACCTCCGGAAAGAACTCTGAAACGAAAGGATGATAGAAAGAATTGAAGGATGCAAAATCAACAAGATTGAGGTCTTGCAGAGATTTAGATGAAGCTTCGCGAAGAGATACTTGAGAAACTTGGAACTCCGGAAAAGAAAAGTTGAACAACTTAGAATCGAGAATTTGATATCATGAACAACCTCTGGAAGAAGGATTGACTCGATTGATCAGACAAGAATAAGAATTATGTTATGCCTACCCTTCATCAAGTTAAATTGTTGACAAGCACGGATTTAGCATACGACTTATTCTTCTTGAAAAGAACTGAAGAGAGAGATAAACAGCTTAAAGAAGACTTGAACGAGAGCACCGGTAAGAATTGCAATGAATGATAATGAATGAATAAGATACATCGGAATGAAGAGATCATGATCCGCCTAATGGAAAACTTGATTGAAGCACCGGAATAATTGAGATACGAACGAAGGGACAACAATTGAGAAGACTTGGAGAACGAAAGCTGAAAGCTGAGAACGAAGAAATCTTCTGAAATGATGGCCTTCGGAGGATCGAGAAATGACAATAACTCAGAAATACACCGGATAGATATGTAAGGAATTCCTCATTATCAAAAACAATTAAGAGGATAGCACGAAGCTGAAACCATGAATCTCTAGGATAACGGAATAAGATTTAAGAGAAACACTCCTTTGGTCTTCATGCTGAGAATGATGGCGAGAAACACCACCAAGAATTACTGAGATACTCCGGAATAATGAATAAGAAAAGGTTGAGCCAATGATGAGAATGATTTAGAAGCGATCTTCGGGAAGGAATATGACTGATGGAATTCATTCTTACGTCATATTGAAAAGAACTTGAGGAGATCTCCGGAAAAGATTAGAAGAGTCAGGTAAGATCCTGGGGAACACCTGTGGGTTATGAGCCCACTGAAGGAAACACCGTTGAAATGATTGCTTAGAAAGAGAGATTGCACTCGTACAAATTGAGAACTTGATGAGGTGAGAACCTCAAAATAATTTAAGAGGATCTGAATGGAAATGAAAGTCTTCTGAGATATCTTGCCACACCGGATAGAATAGAAACGAACAAACAGAGAGGCTTGGATAAGAACTTCCAACATGGGAAAGCATTTAGAGAATGAAAAGGAAATGATGAGCACCGAAAGCTTGAATTGAATCCACCGGGAAAGAAAACAATACAAGGAATGATGAACTTTGAATCACTTGAGCATCTCCATAATGAATCACCGGATATCAAATGGAAGAAAAGATAACGGAAGCATGACATGAAAAGAAAAGCACTTGCATGAGAATTTAATTATTGAAGAAAAAGGGCGGGAGGGTGGGAAAAACAAATACAACTTGAGACAGATGGGACGAACTCCAGAAAGGAATATGAGGATTGATCTTGCAAAACTTGGAAGGGATCGAATCATCTAGAAGAGAAGCACACCGGTTGGAAAGAATTGACATGACAACTCCGGTTGAACAAAAGGATTAGCATTCCCATAAAAAATGTGAGAACACCATTTAGAAAGATATGAATTCACCACTTGACATCGAAGCAACTCGAATAACCATACTCCAACAAAACAAAGGATGAGGCTTGCAAATTAAGCCGGAAACAAATACAAACCCATTTGCATTTGTTGGAAGGATACACCAAGGTAACTACTTGAATTCCCACCTAAGAATTCCCGAAGTCTTTCTTGTTTATGCGATTCGGGTTGCGGACCCAGGAACGTACCCAAGGTAATCAGCTACAACTGCACCCGCAACCTTCCACACCATAATCCAAGAAACTCCGCAAACTCATCTACCTCAGACACTCGTAATCACAACTATACTAAGTATGGCAGTACATCCGAACTCTCTCCACCAGTACTGGGGATGCCGGACTCCTCTCGCCACTACCAGTATTGAAGCAATTTCGAATATCCTCCGTCCTGAGATACTAAGGAAACTGAATGATAACGATGTGTCAAGAATCCCCTGGAGCTCAACTCCCCGGAAGAAATCAAGTCAGACAGGAGGCACCAAGACAGAACTCCGTCACATCGGTATCATATAGATTCCAAAATACCCGCGTGATCCTAAAAAATTTTTTTTGAGCGAGAAGAGGAGTAGAATGAAAATTCCTAAGTCGAACACCTCACCAGAGTATAGAAGAGGAGTAAAAAGAATCCTACTCTCCGATATAACTAGACTCAAAATAGTTTTTCACTAGACTCGACTCGGCCAAGTTCGATCAATCAAGGGGGCTCCTAGGTCGGTACAGGCTCTAATCCCAACTTGTCACGCCCAAGATGCGATCCTATCCTTATTTTGGCACGAGGGCCTCGACAGGGATAGAAGCGCATCTCGTCGTGTTGCAAGAATGGATATCATTACAAGTACATGTACAGAAGAGGTGAGTATATGGAATTGGCTTACACTCGCCACAAGCTACATCAACATCACATCAATACAACAACAAATACAAACATCATACAGAAGAGCAGGGTCCGACTACGGACGAAAACAAACGATAAAATGACATCCATCCTTGCTATCCCAGGCTGCCGCCTGGAACCCATCCTAGATCGATGAAGAAGAAGAAGAAGAACTCCAAATCAAAACAAGCATCGCGCTCACGTCATATCATCGCATTACCTGTACCTGCAACTGTTGTTGTAGTAATCTGTGAGCCGCGGGGACTCAGCAATCTCATTTCCAAGGGTATCAAGACTATTAAAGCTTAATGGGTGAGGTAAGGTTAAGTGGTGAGGCTGCAGCAAGCGCTAAGCATTTATTTGGGTGGCTAACTTACGAGTACAAGAATAAAGGGGGATGATTGTCGAATAAACGGACGTAAACTAGTAATGATCTCTAAAAGATCCTGAGCACCTACTTACGTCAAACATAACCCCACCGTGTTCTCTCTCGGATAAGGACTCACGAGAAGAGACAGTCACGGTTACGCACACGGTTGGTGTATTTTATTTGAGTTTACTTCAAGTTTGCTATGACCGGGTGTTAAACAAAGTTTCCAAGTTTGCCACATAACCGCGGGCACGACTTTCCGAAAGATTTAACCCTGCAGGGGTGCTCCTACTCATCCATCACAAACTAACCACACGCAGCGAGAATAACCTCGACCACGAACCTCGTGATCTTCCTAGGCAATTCCACTGGAAAACCGCAACCTCGAGATAGCCCGAAGTATTTTCGGAATTCCTCGCACAAGACGTTCGAGAAAGGTAAAACAAGTCCAGCAAGACCGCCCGGCGTGTCGACATAACCCGATAGGAGCCGCGTATCTCGTTCTCAGGACACGACCAGATGAGCGCAGCGTACAGTGGCCTGATAGACATCACCCGAGTTGCCCCGGGTTGGCCCCGCACACGACTCTAGTTTGGACCAACACTCATGAGGAGCACTGGCCCGGGTGGTTGATTAAAGATCCTCGGGTTAATTACTCCCTATGCAGGTTTATTAATTATTAGGCAAATGTAGTACCAATGTTGGGCCTTGCCAGACAAGCTTTATCCTAAAACGAAAGTCAAGGGGGTCCCCATAACAACCCCGAGCATGTTAGGAGCGCTCATTTATGGAACATAACACCGGTACACAAGTAACTAGGGCGGCAAGAGTGGAACAAAACACCGAGCAAAAGGCCAAGCCTTCCACCCTTTACCAAGTATATATGTGCATTAAATTAAATAGCAATAATATTGTGATATAACAAAAGGATATCCATGTTGCACATGGAAAGAGCTTGCACCTGCAACTAGCAACGCTATAAGAAGGGCTGAGCAAGCAGTAACATAGCCAAACAATGTTTTGCTAGGTAGTGGAGGGTTAGAGGCTTTTCATGGCAATTTGGGAGGCTTGACATACAAATGGTAGGTAGCGAGACAACGATAGAAACGAGACATCTAGCATGGCAATGATAGTAATGGTATCCAGGGAAATGATCATCTTGCCTGAGATCCCGCTTGGAAGAAGAACGAATCCATGAAGAAGACGAGCCGACGTAGACGAACGAATCCTCACACTCCGAAGCGGTTTCGGAACTCTATCG
The DNA here is from genome assembly GCA_039707655.1 of Elymus sibiricus. Classification (NCBI taxonomy): domain Eukaryota; kingdom Viridiplantae; phylum Streptophyta; class Magnoliopsida; order Poales; family Poaceae; genus Elymus; species Elymus sibiricus. Next base: position 365,685,753 of record CM077670.1, on the reverse strand, counting down.
AGAAGAAGCAATCGGAAACAACAATCAACACATGAACAACACCACAACATATGCATGACATGATGCGCAAACAAATATGATGCATGTCCGGTTTAAATATGCAAGGCATGGCAATCACAACAATCAAAAACTACACATTAAGTGAAGCTCAATATGCAACGAGTTGCATATTGACGAAACTCCACATTTGAATATTTAGTTCACTCTCGTTTAGGTACACAACAATATTAAATGTTGTTAAACATGGCAAGAGGTGAAGCATAAGTAAACTACACATCTAGGCAAGTTTAAATGAGGCCGGAAACAACATATAGCATTTCCGAAACGACCCCATATGTTAATTTCGAAATTGGTCCAGATCTGAATTAATCAGGTTTTATATTTGTTAAACAGCAAAATAAAGTGAACCATGCAATTCTACACGTCATTCTAGTCGATTTACATATATGGAACATCTCAAACGGAGCTACGGTCTAAAAGATATGACATTCACAAGATGCACGTGACATGAATGCAAAATGCATGCAAACACCCACCACAAACATGTTAAATCATAGATGCAGCAAGATATTATGAAACTACATGAAATTCTAAGCAAGCTTCATATGCAACATGTTCAAAACGGAGCTACGGTTCAACAATAACAAGCAACACAAGTTTTAGATGAAATCTGCCCAAAACAGCAAGATAGCATTTTGCACACATGAAAACAACAAGCTACAAGATTCTAAAATGCACAAACTAAGCATGGGGCAGTAGCATACAACATACACTTCATTCCAACTTCACATATCATACTCAAAAGAATCATGGATCGCATGGTAGGAAGCTCTCAACATGGCAACAAAATATGGCAGATTAGGACTTAGTGAAAATAACAGTTTTTAGCATGGCAGATTTTTATGGAGGCATATTGACAGCAGTAAAACTATATGCTACAGGGCATATAATGGCATGAAAATTAACAGCATGGTAGAGGACATGATGCATTACAATTCATTACTTTATAGCAACATCAAATTATGCTCAGATCCATGGCAACCATCAACACAACATGGCATATTGAAGAAAACAGATTCTCAGACTTAGTGAAAATTAGGATAGTCATGTGCAGCAGTTTTAACAGATTGACATATTGAGCAACAGAAATAATTATGATGCAAAACCTATTTATGCAAACTAATGGCACAACATGAAAGAGCATAACATGCTTAACAAAAGACTACTTGGTGGCATCACCAAAAGACTCCTAGAACACTAGCAAATCACATCGCAACACAGCAACAAAATAACAGATTTCCAGACTTAGAAATATTTTGGACCCTCAAAACATCAGATTTTTATAGCATGATGGCAACAAGGAAACAACACCTAAACATGCATTTCTATGACAACCAAAAATACCAGGGCCTAGCATACATGTCCGAGGGCATATCTCGTGTTCAAAATTATTTCATATCATGCATGGATTAAATCACACGAAATAGACAAAAGGGCATCATGGCAAAAATGACATGCACTCAAACTTCTTCCAATGACAAAACTAAATGCACAGTTAATTTCTATGGATTTTCCTACCCCGAAAACACATATAATATGCATAGGTTCATGTAAGAAAATATGTCACAATTACTTATGCAAGTTTATGGCCTAATCCCCTTTCTAGCAATTATAAATGCAAGTTAAATGCAAATATTACAAATAACCATTTTGTCATGTATGAAAATGCGATGCCGATAACATGAACATTTTTAATATATTGTTGGATTAATTTCAATGCATGGATAAATAAATATGGCAATGCAAAAATGATGGCAATTATGCAAATGATGCAAACAGCGAGCTTAGGCATTTTAAACATGGATGAAAACGACATATAATTAATCTACGCATTTTTCTGAGCATTTTTCATATAGAAAACATTTTTATACGGCGTACGGTTAATTATCTATTGGCAATTTAAAACATGCAATTTTACTGATATGAAAAGAAAATCATATGGGCCTAATCAGAAAAGAAAAAAAAAACGCGCGGGGGAACTGCTCACCTCGTGGGCCTTGGCCCACTCGGTGAGAGGCAGAGGCCGGGGCAGGCCTGGCGCTAGCGGCGGCCCGAGCGAGCGTGGTCAACGGGGGCGAGCGAGATCGAGCAGTCGCTCGTCCTCCTCCCGCCCGCAAGCGGGAACGAAGCAGGGCCCCACCGGCGGCGAGGGGAAGACGGCGGGGAGGCTGGAGGCGAGGGGGAACGGCCATGGACGGGGCTGGAACGACGGGATCCGGCGAAGGGGATCCGGATCTGGGACGCGGCATGGTGGATGGCCACCGGCTGATGGGAATCGACGGCGACAATCCATGATGCCCTGACCATGCAGCAAAGAGAGAGAGCGAGGTTAGGGAGAGAGGGAGCAGAACGAGAGGAGGAGAGCAAGTCGACGGGGGCGGCCTAGAGGAGGCGCGCTGGACGCCGGCAAGGGAGGCCCTGGCGGCGCGGCGGCGGGCTGACGAGGGCTCGGGCGACAGGGAGCTCGGGGAAGACCCGTGGGCGCTCTGCGGTCGGTGGACATGTCCGGGTTGGCCGCCGGACATGTCCGGTAGGTGGGGGAGCAGACTGTGGCGGCGGCTGGCAGGGGATTGGGGGCGCGGATTTCGAGGGGAGAGGGGTTAGGTCCATTTTTGGACGTGGGGAACGTCCATTTATAGCCAGGGAGGTCTAGGGTTGGGGTTTTTGCACCGATTCGAGCCGTGCGATCGTAATCGGACGGCTCCGGTCGCGGGGTTGGGTTTGGTGGGCTAGGTGGGCTGTGGAGAGGGGGTGTGGGCCAAGAAGAGAGGGAGGTTTGCGACCCGTGACAGAGTTTTATAAACCGAAAACGTGCGACGAATAAAACGATGACGGTGCCGCTACAGCTGACCGTCCGGGTATCATACGACCTCTGATTGCGACGAAATTTGGCAGGCGGTCTACCTACGATCTATTACGACCGCTTGCCAGGTTTCGAACCAATCAGAGAAAGTTTTATACACACTTTTGAAAACAATATTTTGCAATGCCGCGGGCGCGTGCGTGTGTGGTTGGTCTCAAAACGGTCGACGACACGAACGGAGCGAACCGGCAACTACGAACGGATGCAAGTTTTCGAAAACGAGTGACGAAGCTATGCAGATGATGCGAATGATGCGATGATAAATGCGACAACCACTCGAACCACACGACGACAATGGAAAAGAAAGGGGCATCTTCTGGAGCCTCGGTTCCGGGCTGTTACATGCTAGCTATTGCCGCTGTTTCGTCGAGAACTTCTCCAAAATTGCTAAAGCACTGACTGATTTTCTCCACAAAGGCAAGAAGTTTGAGTGGACGGAAAAGTGCCAAGAAAGTTTTCAGACACTCAAGGACAAGTTGACCTCTGCTCCAATGCTAGCTCCCCCTGATTCCTGCAAGGACTTTGTGATATATTGTGACGCATCCCGTCAAGGATTAGGCTGTGTCCTAATGCAAGAGCGCAAAGTGATTGCTTATGGCTCTCGTCAATTGCGTCCTCACAAAGATAAGTATCCAACACATGATCTCAAATTAGCAGCAGTTATCTATGCTCTGAAACTGTGGCGACATTACCTTCTCAGTAATCGTTGCGAGATATACACGGACCACCAAAGTCTTAAGTATCTGTATACTCAACCAGATTTGAACCTCCGTCAGCAAAGATGGCTCAAGACAATAGCTAACTATGACATGGATATCTCTTATACCCCTGGCAAGGCTAATGTAATGGCAGATGCTTTGAGTCGCAAGTTTTATTGCAACAACCTCATGGTTCAGCAAGCACAACCCCTTCTCTACAAAGAACTTCGCAAGTTGAACCTTCACATTGTCCCACAGGGTCATCTTAATACCCTGGTTGTTGAACCAGATCTCTAGGACCTCATCAAGCATATACAGAAAGCTGACTCCAAGGTCGAGAAGATTAAGCGCGATCTCGCAAAAGGGAGGCCCTCATTCTTCACTATTGATGATGATGGCACCTTGTTCTTCAAGAATCGCTTAGTGGTTCCTAGAAAGGACAACCTGGATCTGACCCCGCGTGTCATGAAAGAAGCTCATGATACACCTCTTTTAATTCACCCTGGTAGTACCAAGATGTACCAAGACATTCGATAGAGATATTGGTGGCCTGATATGAAGCGAGACATTGCTCGTTATGTTACTGAGTGTGATGTTTGCCGTCGCATCAAAGCAGAACATCAAAGGCCTGCTGGAACTCTGCAACCACTTGCTATTCCTAAATGGAAATGGGACACAGTCGAAATGGATTTCATTACTCGTTTTCCTAGATCGCAGAAGGGTCATGATGCCATTTTTGTCGTTATTGACCGATTCTCCAAGGTTGCTCACTTTCTGCCAGTCAAGGAGACAATCACTGCTAGCCAGTTAGCAGACTTGTATGTTTCCAGAATTGTATCACTCCACGGTGTTCCGTTGGAGATCAGCGCAGACCGTGGCAGCCTCTTTACCTCAAGATTTTGGAACAGTTTCCAAGAAGCTATGGGGACTCATCTGTCCTTCAGCACCGCTTTTCACCCCCAGTCCCAGGGACAAGTTGAACGAGTCAATCAAGTGCTTGAAGATATGCTTCGAGCTTGTGCCATCTCATTCGGTAAGAAATGGGAGGAATCTCTCCCGTATGCTGAATTCTCATACAACAATAGTTATCAGGCTAGTTTGAAGATGGCACCCTTTGAAGTTCTCTATGGACGTAAGTGCCGAACCCCTCTGAATTGGTCAGAAACTGGGGAACGGCCACTCTTCGGTCCGGACATTATCCAACAAGCTGAAGAAAAAGTCTGCATTGTCTGTGAACATTTGAAAGCTGCTCAGTCCCGTCAGAAGAGCAATTATGACAGGAAACACCACGTAATGGTTTATCAACCTGGCGAACAAGCTTACCTTCGTGTCACTCCGATGAAGGGCACTCATCGATTTGGGATCAAGGGCAAGTTCGCTCCTCGCTACATTGGCCCGTTCCGTATCCTCGCCAGACGTGGAGAAGTGGCATATCAATTGGAATTGCCGCCAAACCTTTCTCAAGTTCATGATGTATTCCATGTGTCGCAACTCCGCCGCTACTTCAAGGATCCTATCTGAGCAGTGGATCATGAAATGCTTGAGCTGCAAGAGGATCTTTCTTATCAAGAGTATCCGATCCGCATTCTTGATCAAGCTGAACGTCGAACCCGTCAGAAGGCAATCAAGTTCCTTAAAGTTCAGTGGTCAAATCATTCTGAAGATGAAACCACTTGGGAACGCGAAGATCGTCTTTGTAAAGAATACCCCGCTCTCTTCCAACCTACCTCTTAATTCTCGGGACGAGAATTTCTTTTGGAGGAGGAGAATTGTAACATCCCCATGTATTAAGCTACAGTGATCACCCTTTTGATAATGCCAAGTCATCATGATTAACAGTGCTTGATCATCATTTGGATCATATCTCATTTCAAATTCAAATTCAAATTGAGAATTCAAATTTAAAGTGAATTTAAAAGTTGTTCAAATCCAGGAACTAAATAGTTCATAATATTGTAAATATTCCCAAAGCAATTGTAAAAATAAAATCAACATTAATTGAATTATTCAAATAACTCTAACATCCAAAAACAGTAACAAAACAGCAATATTTAATCCATTTTCATTTAAATAAATTTCAAATGAAAACATCTGGACTCCAAACCTTTTTATGGCAGTGCTAGATATTGCACTGTATTTATGTGGCTAAGTCACATATTTTACAAAAGTGAAATGGTGACCAAACATTTAGCAAAACAGAAAGGAAAAGAATAAAACAGAAAAAGAAAAAGAAAATGGCTAAAGGGCTCTGTGCGGCTAGGCTTCTAGTTGCGACAGTGCGGCCCAGCCAGCCTAGCCGGTCGTCTCCCTCCTATAGCTCACCCCCCCTCGCTCGCTGTCGAGCACACAGCGCGCGCACGCCCGAACCTGGCCCCCCTCTCTCCCTGGTCGACAGCGAGCCCCGCGCCCGCCGTGGAGGATAAGAACCCTCCCTGGCTCCCCCTGACCCCTCTGGTTCCCCTCTGTCTCTTCCTCCCTCACTCCCCCATTTCTCCCGAGCGCCGCCATGGCCTCGCCGCCGTGAGCTCATGGCCACCGAGCCCCTCCTGCCTCGCCGAGGTGTCCACCGGACTCGCCGTCATCGCCTACTTTGAGCACGCCGACTGGAACGAGCCGGGAGCCACCGCATCGCCCCCACGCCGCCTTCTCCTTCCTCGGATCTCCGCCACCATCCGACGACGAATCCGGCACCGTCGAGCGCTCCCCGACATGCTTTGCACCACTACCGGCTCCCCGTGAGCACCGCTACCTCTCCCCTCTCCTCTCTCCCTCTCGGTTGTCCCCTAGCCGCCATCCCCGTCGTGGCCGAGCCCGCCTCCGCACGAGCTCGTCGCCGGCAGCCGTCCGGTGACCAAATGGTCACGCGCAAGTGTCCGTTGAACTCGCACGCGCGCATAGACCACCCCGGCCCCTTTAGTTTGAGCTATCGCGCGCTGCCACCATTTTTCCACCGTCGCCCGAACTCCGGCCGACGCGTTCGTGCTCGCTGCCATCGTTACACGCCACCACTGGCCGTGCCACCAACACCAATGGACGCATCGCGCTGCGGCCGATCCAACGCGCCTGGCCGCGCGCGAAATGGTGGCCGGTGCGCGATTCCCGACCACCTCCCGTGCGCCACCGCCGCAAAAACGCGGTCGCTGGCGTTTAAATGCCGGCCGGCCGATGTGGCCACCACATGGACGCCCTGTGCCACTGACCAGTGGGCCGAGTGGGTCCCGTTGGCCCGGTTGACCAAGTCAACCCGCTGACTGGGTGGTTACTGTCACTGACATGAGGGCCCCACCTTAATTTAAACATTTTGTAAATAATAAAATTGCTAATTAATGTTTTAATTAAGCTGTTAACTTAACCAGCCACCGACAGATGGGGCCTGCTAACTAATTAACCTATTTTAGTTAAAGTTAATCCCTAATTAGTTATTGTGACACAGACCAGTGGGACCCACTGGTCAGGTTTGACCCTGGCCAGCTGGGTTTGACTAGTGACGTCATCCAGACGTCATGCTGACGTCATGGACTACTGTTTTGGATAATTCAGAATTAAAAATTAAAATAATTCTAGAAATTCAATAAAACTTTGAAAAATCATATAAAATAATCCGTAACTCGGATAAAAATAATTTATATATGAAAAATGGTCAGAAAAATATGAAGAATCCGAATATGCCACCCACATACCAGCCACACCCCTCTAACCTACTGAACATGGAACCGTCCCCTCCGGTTCAGTGTACCGATAATCACCCGGAGCTGGGAGAACACTCCGGATAATTTCCCGCTCCAACTAACTTGCGTAGTCCTGCATTAGAACACCCTTAGCACAGCATGTTGACATGTCATGCATCCCTGTTGCATTGTTGCCATGTATTTATTGTTTCTTCCCCCTCCTTCTCTCCCGATAGACCCCGAGACTGCCGACGACACTGCTGAGTACGACTACGACGTCGACGACCAGACCCCTTCAGCAGAGCTTCCAGGCAAGCAAAACCCCCTTGATCATCCAGATATCGCCTACTCCTTCTCTCTATTGCTTGCATTAGAATTGCTTCTGTTGTTGTTCCGATAGCTCCTATTCTGATGCATAGCCTGATTTCGTCACCTACTATTGATACTCTACGTGCTATCCTATGATGCTTAGTTAGATATGCTATGTTTCATCAGCTGGCCCTTCACCCTTGTCCATTGGCCAGGCTTGTTATCGGGCCGTGATCACTCTGGGTGATGATCACGGAACTGTTTACATTACTGCAAATAGTTTAAATTGTTAAAGTCGGGCCGGCTCCAAGAGTGCCTGCGAGGTAATGAAACAAGACAGGTTGAACCCAAGGGTTCCCGCGAGAGAGTCCTGTGGCAGCTGGCTGTTAGCGGTACCACCCAAGACGTGGTGGTAGCTCAGGACTTGTCTCGACAGCCGACGCGGAACTTGCACTGTAGTCGGAGCGACAGGGCAGGCGGAGACTACCTAGGTGAGAGGTGGGTCTGGTCGAAGCGACAGGAACCCTGTTCGTCTCTGCGAGCTACTAAAACACACTTATCGGATTTGGGTATTTGATCTGAGTAGGCCACTGGCCTTATACGCACAACCACCACGTGGGATAATGGTTATGGGACCCTCTATGCCGTATGTATCAGCCGAAAGCTCTTGGATGTCACAGCTCAGAGATGAGGGTTGATTGTTGGGGTGAGCTGGTTACGTCTGTTGGTGCTTCCACAGTCGCGCTTGGGCCCCAGCCAGTCTCGCAACGTGCAAGAGTGCAGAGGGCGATGTGCCCAAGACCCCTTCGCACTTAGGATTTAGACCGGCATGCTGACCTCTCTGCTGAGCCTAGGTAGGACCGCGTCGTGTCGATTACCCGAGGCCGGGTATTACCCAGCAAGTGTGTCCGGCCAGATGTAATCGAACGTGTTGGGTAACAGTAGTGCACCCCTGCAAGGAAGTTATCTATTCGAATAGCCGTGTCCACAGCAACAGGATGCTCGGAGTTGTATCCTAATCTACTACAACTACAAATGGATACCAAGTGATTACTAAATTGTTACTACTGCTCTCGGGATCACTTTCTCGCTGAGTAGTCGAGGAAGGATCCCAGGGCATTGCTAAAATATGATTGATTATATATTATCTTGTTCTACTCTCTTCTGATGCTGCAAGATTGCTTCGAGATGCTAGTCTTCGATTGGCTAGGCCCCTCCCCCTCTGTTCCGGCATTTCTGCAGTTTAGTCAAAAGATATAGCCCCATTCCTTTGATACCGATGCATACTTAGTATAGTTCTGATGTAAGTCTTGCGAGTACTTTGGATGAGTACTCACGGTTCCCTTGCTTCCCCTTTTTCCCATACCCGATTGTTGTGATCAGACGACGGAGCCCAGGAGCAGGAGATCCCCGGAGGAGCCTACTACGACGTGGAGATCCCCAACGACCAGGAGTAGTTCGGAGGCCCTAGGCAGGAGGCCTTCGCCTTTTCGATCAGTGTCGCTGTTTGTGCTAGCCTTCTTAAGGCAAACTTGACTAACTATGTCTGTACCCAGATATTATTTGTTTGTATGACTTATGTATTCGGGTCCTCGTGACCCCTGGTTTGTAATATGAATATTTTTGTTTAAATTTGAGTTTAGAGTTGTGTTGTGATATCTTCCCGTGAGTCTCTGATCTCGAGCGTGCACGTTTGCGTGTATGATTAGTGCACGGTCAAGCAGGGGCGTCACAACTCATCAGCAATCTTGGACCCCTGCTGCAAACATTCTTCCGCGCGTTGCCGACTGCCAGTGACTATGATCTCGCCTTTGGGGCCGGGCATCTTCAGCTTAAGGTACACATAACATGGGCGGGCCATGAAACGTGCGTAGGCTGGCCGACCAAGGATGGCATGATAGGCGCTGCGGAAGTCGACCACTTCGAAGGTCAGCCTTTCCTTCTTGGATGTCTTGTTGTCTCCAAAGACTACATCCAGGGAAATCCACCCGAGTGACTTTGCTTTCTTGCCGCGGATCACTCCGGGGAACTGCATACTGCTTTCACTGAGACGGGACATCGGGATGCCCATCCCCTTCAGGGTGTCAGCGTAGAGTATGTTCAGTCCGCTTCCACCGTCCATGAGGACCTTTCGCAACCGAACGCCTCCCATGACCGGATCGACCACCAGCGCCTGCCGCCCAGGGGTGGCGATGTAGGCCGGGTGGTCCAAGTGATCAAAAGTAATCGGAGTCTTCGACCAGTTCAGAAACTTTGTCGTCGCCGGCAAGGCCATGTTCACTTCTCGGTTGATAACCTTCAACCGGCTCTTGCTCTCAACATCCGCAAAGAACATCAGAGTTGCGTTGACAGTAGGATAAGCTTCATCTTTGTCTTCGTCATCAGCATCATCCGGGCTTTTCTCACTCGACTGACCCTCTCGAAACTGCTGTATCAGCAATCTGCACTGTCGAGTGGTATGCTTGCGCAATATCAGGTTGCCCTCTTCATCTTTTCTGGTGTGGATGTGGCATGGCAAATCGAGGACGCCTTGGCCCAACTGATCTTTCTTCTTCCTCGTGATCCACTTTTCCTTGGCCTTCCCTTTGTTTTTGGCCTGACCGGCTGCCTCGGCCTGAGCCGATCCGTCAGCTTCGCGCTTTGGCTTCCGACTGGCGTTGTTGCTTCCAAGGTCAGGCTCACTAGCTTTCCCCTTGCCGTTACGGAGACGGTCTTCCTCTCCCCCGTTGGCATACCGAGTGGCGAGCTCCATCATTCGGCTCATGGTCAAAGATCCCGACCGGCCAAATTTCAGGATGTACTCCCTATATCTGACTCCTGCCTTGAAGGCACAGACGGCTTGATGCTCCGTGACGTTCTCAACCACATGATGCAAGGTCGTCCACCACTGAATGTACTCCCTCAAGGTTTCATTCGGCTTCTGCACACAATGCCGCAACTCACTCAACCCGGCCGGGCGTTTGCACGTGCCCTCAAATGTTTTGATGAACACTCGGGCCAAATCTTCCTAGCAGTATATGCTAGCCGGAGTGAGCTGGTTGAGCCAGGCTCAGGCGGACCCTTCCAGCATCAAGGGCAAATGCTTCATAGCCACATAGTCATTACACCCTCCGATCTGCACAGCCACTCGGTAATCCTCTAACCAAGTTTCTGGCTTGGACTCACTGGTGAATTTACTTACTCTAGCTGCCAACCTGAAGTTGGGCTGAATCTCTGCGGCCCTGATTGCTCTGTTGAAACACTCAGGTCCGGAGACGAAGGCTCCACTTCCACTCGGATGATCTCTGTCCAAACTCCTTCTAAGAGCTCTGCCTATGTCGACTAGGTTCTGAGCGAGTACGGATCTCGCGTTGAACTGTGGGTCGCAGAGGTCGACTGGTTCTCTCTGGCGATAATCGTCACCACGGCGGGGAGGGCTGGCCCTCCGATCATTGCCTTAAGGACGCCCGGCATTGTACGGCCAGGGCGCGTACGAGCCATCCCGCAGAGGGGGCGTCTGCATGCGGCATCGATCATCCTGACGCCGCGGAGGCGTTTTCCGACAGCGACCCTGCTCCGAGTACTGGTCTCGGTGGCGGTCTTGGTTGTTTCGCCGCGGAGGCGAGTGTCTATTTCTTCTCGGGGTCGCCGGACTGTGGGCCGACTGAACAGTGTCAGCTCTGACAGATCTGCTGTGAATCCTGTTGCGTGACTGGGACACCGCTGAATTCTGCTCTTCAGCCGCCTTAAGCAAGGCCCGGATCTGCCATAGACCCTCTGCCGCCTCGGATCAGGACGGCTCAATGGAATCTGCTATCCGAGTGGCCGCCGCCAAATTCTGAACGGGGGTGCGAAATACTTGGAAGTTCTGCTGCTGGTCATTCAAGAACAGCTGTCGCTGCCACCGACTGGAACTGGGCTGATGCTGTCGGCGGGCGCGATCGTCGAGTGAATTCTGGAGCGCCTCTAAACGATTGCGCTCAGCCAAATTGGCCTGGCGCATGGCCTCCAAAGCCTGAGCCTCGTGAGTCGTCCCAACGATGGGCGTCTGGAGGGTCTGCTCGTTTCTACACTATAGTTCCTCCCTTTGCTGTCGAGTGAGAGGTCGGGGGTAGTAATCGTCGTCATGACGGTCTCTGCCACCGTCGAGATCGGCGCGCGATGGGCCGCCGGTCTCCGCGCCGCCGCGGCCGTACCCAGGCAGACTGGGCGGGGAATCAGCCATCAGCACCTCTGCAGCAGGATCGCTGCTCTCGCACTCGGATAAGCTTTCTGAGTGCTCATGCAAGGAGGCGAACGAGTCAAAGACGGGCTCATCGGGCTCGATTGCCGTGACTTGCGGGGCCGTAGTCTGAAGGGCCACCGCCTGGTTGATCCACCGTTGAAGCCGTGAGCATCCGGAACGCTTGCGACGACGGCTGGTGAAGTGCGAAGGCGCCGACTGGTATGGCGTCGAAGGTTGTCGAAGAAGGACGCCAAAGGTACTCGTGCGGAAGTGCGTTGCGCCGCGGATGGGCAACGCCTCAACATCCAGCGGGGCTTCCTGGAGCCACGCCGAATCATCAGCGATGAAACTGAGGACGCCGAAACGGATCTCGCCGCCGAGTGTCAGTCCGCCGCCGGAAACCATGATGATGGTGGGAAAATCGCAACTACGCCGGAAGTCACCAGACGCCGGCCCCACGGTGGGTGCCAACTGTCGTGGGTATAAGTCTGACAGTAGTGTATAGGGGTACGAATTAGAGGGCAGGGCCTAGCTACGGCGCAGTTGTTACACTCGGATTTACAATTTCAGGCCCCTCAGCGGTGGAGGTAATAGCCCTACGTCTCGGTGCTCTGGAGCTTGATTGACTTGAGTGTATCGTTACAAAGGATTGCGAACCCCTGGAATGGAGCTGAGGGTGGCTTATATAGAGTCCGCTAAGCCCCCATGAATGCTGCCATAACCGTGGGTTAAAGAGGGGGTTTAAGGGTGCCAGCCATTGGTAACAGGCACATTGATTACAATTAATAAGGACGGGCGCACGCCCTGACAGTTGCGTTCCTGGATTCTCCTGGTCTTCTCTGGTCGAGTGACTATCAAGTACTCCGAGTGAAACAAGCCGGTCGAGTGAACTGCTGCCTCCCGAGTGGTTCGTTAACCTCCGAGTGAATGTCAGGTTGTAGAACTCCTGACTGCTGGTCTGGCCCTGGGGCCCAGTACAAGGTGTGTGGCTTCCTAGGGTAGGGTCTGTAGGTCAGGCCTGTTACCCTATCCCTAGTATATGTCCTCGTCAGCTACCTCCAGTTGCTCCAGCTTGGCCTCCTCTCTACAAGCAGCTCTGCGTTAGTCGTCTTCTTGCGAAGCAGGTCTCGAACATGAGGGTCCTGCACGACTGAACTTAGTAGCGACGAAGGCTCCGGCGTGTCCGCATCTTCTCCGTCATGTTCGGCCTCTTCTCCCACTACAACAAAACATAGATTAAGTAACACAATCGTGTAGCATATAGAAAAATATGTTACAGAGCAAAGTTCCGGTAACACATCATGTGTGTTCCAGCGCGGACAGTAACACATAGTTGATAAGATTCGGCAATGTGTTACAGCTACATCACTACAGTAACTTATAAGTTTGTGTTGCTCAGGTGTGTTACAAACTATTGATACAGTAATAATCATATGTTGCCGCATAGTGTTACAAGATATATAACTTTAGAGAAGAAAGGAATAGTGTAAACTATATTTTAATAAAAATGAATAGTGCGACAATGCTTACAAACATAAGTTCAAATTTTTAACTCAAATAATTTTCTCAGCAATCTTTGTCTATGACATCAGCTTGTACATAGGTCTTGAATATTTTTCTGTATTATTTGAACCTTAATTGAGATACATATATGACTCAAATTGGAAATACTTCCAATATGTACAATAAATTCATTCATTTAATGTATCGAAAATAGCAAATTAATTTCAAAAATTGTTTTTAAAATTATAAATATTAGCATGGTACCATATTATATATACATATTCTTCCTATAAAAAATTCATGACATGAGACGTGGAAGCATATTATATGTACATAATAATCTTTCTATAAAAAATTAAGAACATGCGAGCCTGTAAACAAGTGAGACTTGCTAAACAACCCAATAAAACATGGCCATTTGACATGCGTGAACAAAATAAAATGACCAAAAATGGGGGCCATTTCACATGCGCAAACAAGATAAAATGACCAACAATGGGGGCTATTTGATATGCATTAAGAAAATAAAATGATGCTAATAAGAATCGAACCTGGTACCTCCTACTTGGGGAAACAAGTGATTACCTACGGGCTAGAGCCACTGTTGTGTTCAACTTGAATAATTGTTATTATTCTAGAATAAGGAACGGCTGGGCCAAGGCCCATTAAAAAGATAAGTTCTGGCTGGCCGACTTGCAGTTAAATTGGGCTACGATTCCATGACTTCGTCCCGGTTTTGCTTCTGGACTCTTCCGCCCAGTTTTTTTTCTTCCGGTTTTCAATTTGGTTTTAATGTTTCTTTTTCGTATTTATTTTTTAGTTTTATTTTTACTTTTCCATTTTAAATTTCACTAAAACAATTCTTATAATTCGTGAACTTTTTTCTTGAAATTTGTGGACTTTTTTGAAAATTGCAAACAATTTTTAAATTCAAAAAGTTATTCAAATTCGTGAATGCTTTTTTAATCTAGAATTTTTTTTTCAAATTCGTAAATTTTTTGAAGTCCCAATCTTTTTTTTTCAAATTCACAAACATTTTTTCTAGTCCGTGAACATTTTCAATTTAGTGAATATTTTTTTCAAGCCGCGATTGTTTTTCAAATTCATGGACTTTTTCCTTTTTTTGACTTTAGGAACTTTTTTCGAGTTTGCAATCATTTTTTAGAATTCACGAAGTTTTTTAAAATTCATTAATGTTTTTAAATTCACAAAGTTTTTTCAAATTCGTGATTTTTTTTTTTAGAATTGACGAACATTTCTTTCAAATTCCTAAACATTTTTTGAAGCCACAAACTTTTCTAAAACTCACGAACAATTTTTTAAATTCTATTTTTTTTCTGAAAGTCTACGGTCAACTATTCCATGGATCAGCGGTCAACCAGTCGACTGCTCAATGGTGAACCGGTTAAAACAGCTGAGCGAGCTGGGGCAAGCGACCTCGCTTAGTTGGGTCGGCTTAGGTCACGCGACACATGAGCGCTAGTTGGTGTTGCTTGCGCCACAAGCGCTGTACAGGCGCTCTCCATATTTTAATATGCTATAACACTAACATTAAACACATCCAAATCGAACAACGCATAAATTCAAATTCATTGGACCATGTCATTGAATCAAATAATTTCACCGTTAGTTTTGCAAACAAATTCAAATTGAAATTGTCTAAAATTATATTTTGTCCCGTCATGATATATAAATATTTCTTGTATGTGATGTTTCATTTGATATCAGATGTGAAAGTTGTCCGCCTATCGGGACGAAGCACTCTTTATATAGGTAACCACGAAGTAACGGTTATGCTCAGCTCACGGGCAACTCGGTGGTTACCTCTTGTATATCGGGCTAAGGGCAACTCGAACAGATCCCACGTATTGGTCCAATCCGCAAAAATCTGACCAATATGCGGTTTATGGGCCAAAAAATGACTAGCAGATCTCGCATCTTGGACTGGCCCGCATAATTTTTTTACAAAAAACTTCAAATCGTCCCCCTTGGAGTGGTATATGTATGGGAGCCGGGGCACATTTCCAGGATACTACAACCCCATTTTGGTAGAAGAATGGGGAGGCACAGAAGAGGAGAGAGAGAGAGAGATCTTACTAGTGTCTGCCGAGCGTCCTGGTCCGGAGCGGAGGGAGGTCCGGAGGTGACTGTCGGGTGTCCTGGTCGTCCTGCTTGGCTGCTCCTGGACTGGTCAACCGGAGGGAGTTCTGGTCGGCATTGTACTAGAGCAAAGGGAGGACGGAGTTGAACCATGCGGGATAGCAGACCAAAGATGCTAGCTCTCACGAGGTAGAGTAGCATGGTCCATTTGGCCGCCGGGATTGCAGACCAAGGACGCAAATGGTTCCGGCAAGTCGTCTTCAACCTTAATGCTTTTTTGATACTAACTAGTAGATCGTTCTCACGCTTACAATAAATCCACATTGGCCATACCACATCACAATTAAATTTATGGTTTGATCCCTTGCATGCTAGGGTACACAATTATAGTGTCCTCGGGACATCTAATTTCCCATGACACTGACAGTAGCCAGTAGCCCCTATCCCTGTCGTTTGACGTGGGTAATAAATAGTGTTGCATCGATCTACTTTGAGTTAGAGTACATGCGAAGATCCTCTAGAATGTCCCCGCGCTCATGAAGTCTCAGCGCGTTCTCTTCTATAGGTACGCAAGGTCTTGTAGTTTCATAACTATTTATAGGGGATACAATACGATCAGATGATCCCGTGATAATGGGATACCTATATTTCATAATTGATGAATCTCTCACATATCACATCCATCCTTATCCCATCCGAGCCCCCCCCCCCCCCCCCCGCTTTGATGACCCTGTTTTGGAAAAAAATTAAAGAAAAGGAATACAACTCAATAAATGCAATCCTTTCATATCGAGTCTTTTTATGTACTAGTTGCAAGAAAAAAAAAGTAAACTTGCAATATGATAATTTTAAAAACAAATCCTTCAAAAAACGAGGTATCATATACAAAAATGTTGGCAAAATTTTGGGTTAAAAAATCCTATTTATATGCTTTAATCAATGCATAGGCCTTATTCAAGAAAAAAGAGAAGAAGGAAAAAGAGAAGGGAATAAAGAAAATAAAAGGAAAAGAAAAAAGATATTTTTTTGCCTAGTGCAAAAATATTGCATAAAAAATACCTTGTGTTTTAATTGGTCAGGATAGCCCTCCCACGGATCACACATCGTAACTATTGGATGATGGATTCGCTTACATCGAACGGCTGCGCCCGTGCGGTGCCCTATTTTTATCCTTATCCGTTCACACGCACACCTATCCATCGAAGCCGCCGCATGCCACGACGCAAGTCACCGCTGCTAGCCTGAGGACCTCATGCCGCCGCCGCTCGCCCCTGTAGGTCGCCGACGCAAACTTGGGGCCCGGGGCCCGGGGCCGTTCCCTCCTCCCCACCAGGCTCGAGGAGGCCCGAGGAGGTGGCCATCAGGAGCGCGTAGCCGCCGGAGTCATGGGCAGATCCTGCCTGGGCCGTCGGCAGCCATCCCTCCCTCCGGGCGGCCAAGAGGCTTGAGCAGAACCAGCGCATGGACCGTGCGCGCCTCCCGCGCTAGGAGCCACCGGTCCTCGTCATCTGCTAGCATCCACGAGGAATCGACTGATCCCCATATGTAAGCTAGCTTCCACAATAATGCATCCAGTAGGCTCCTTGCTTGTGTACTAGTGGAAAAGGGGTGCAAGATGCGAAGCCGGCGTCGAGGGTACATGCCCACTGCTGATTGATTCTCCTGGTAATAATAGTAGTACGTGTTCCTGCCCGTGGTGGAGATGTACATACCCGAATACTCGTCACATATCGTACATACTTGAATACTCTCAAACTGCACGTATACATACATACCTGAATACCTGTGCGATTTTTTTAATTCAGCTAAATAGGTCTATGGAGTGTCAAACTCGGCAAGCTGTGTCCGTCAGATTGGGTAGTAGACATTGTGAAGAGCAACACAGGCATCTACTTTACTAATAGAGAATGTAGGTGTAATACACAGTGCTTTTCATGGTATGGGTTCTAGTAGATGAATGATCATTTTAGTGTAGTATATCCCAATTATCACTATGAAAATACAGCAGAAGCTTGTATGTTCATTTCCACTTTAATTCTTATATTTCTCGTATCTCAATCTCATCTGCTAGTTTGATATAATCCAATGGATGATAGCATCACCTTTTACCAAGTACCCATCCTAGTTACCTTTTTATTTAGGTATACATGTAAGATACCATCACCTTTTACCAAGTATCCATCCTGGTTACTTTATGTGCAAAATAGGTTCCACCTTTAATTCCAAATCTGTTGAATATCTGGTTTTATTGCGTGCTTACACTCTCTAGCTTATGGCTGTACATCTATTTCTATCTCAAGTTATTTATCATTCTACTCATACAGAATGTTTGCGGGGAGCTCGGTTAGAGTCGACGCCTCAAGGGTTTATGCATATCAGGTCCATGTTGCTTAAAGCCACTGTAATGATGGCTGATTTCCAGGTATATGTTTATGGAGTCATATGGATGTGCTCGTTGATAATTCGTATAGAATGTTTATATTCTTTATAACTTTGCTATGGAATGTCTACTGTTACAAAATATCTTGCGTGTATGTTGGTTAGGTACTAGAAAGCACATAGGTTGATAATATTGATCATTGTCGTTGAATGATAATACTGATCATAATATAGGTTGCTTCCAAAGTAGTTTTAAAGACTTTTAACATGAATGTTGCATATGCTACTATTAGGAGTATGGATCTAGAAACTAAGGCTGGTGATATTGAGTTAGGTGCCGAATTTGCACTTGTGTGCATAGATGAACCTATTCTGGATAATGAGTTAGTAAGGTAAGTTTCTGATTGCAAGAGAATTGGTGATGCTTTTACTTCAGGATACTTAATTGCACCTTGAGCTTTTGTAAGTTGTGTAGTCTTTTCTTCCATATTCCAAAATTATATTTGTGTATATTTGATCACATAACTATAACGTCCATTTTTCTTTCACAGATTCAAAAGAAGGATAATTGAGTTGCAGCTGAATTCTCCGGTTGGATGAAGAAGCAAATAAATTAGAAGATTTTACTTAGCAATAACCATAGTTTACATTGATAGATTGAAAAATGTAATACCGTTCACAAGATCTTTTTCTTTGGCCGAATTGATGCAAATGCTATGGTGTAATATTCTTCATAGATGTGTTCTCTATAGTCAAATTGATATGAATGATATGTTGTTGCACCAATAACATTGGTATTTATATATGTATTCTATACTCTTGTATATTCATAATAAATACCTTGATATTTTTAATTTGTGCATGTGTCGTGCTTCAATTTCTCCTCTTTTTAATGGTCACAACATCATGATAAAATAATTAACTATTTGAGCAGTTGTAGTGATTTTATTAAATAAATGTATATTCCATAAAATGGGTAATTATAAAAAAAGAAATACATTAATTATGTTGCCATACTTATATAGTAGTGTTAACTATAGTTACAAAATGTGTTACTAGGGTAGTTGACAACTATAAATTACAGTGTTATGATATTTGGATATTATGTTACAAGTTGTGTTACTATAGTTACAAAAACATGTTACCACATTGTTCTACGTCGACAGAAATATGTTACTATGGGTGTTACTATAGTAACAAAAATATGTTACCAACGTATTTTGTAACACATAATATGCATGTTACTATAACGTAATTGTAACACATTTTTTAATATAAGGTAACAATTACTATATGTGACAGTGGACACCCTTAGTAACACGGTCTAATAGAACACATTTCAAAATGTGTTACTCTATGGACTAGTAACACTGTTTTGGGTCTATAGTAACACAACACGGTGTTACCAAAGCTCTGTCCTGTTGTAGTGTCCGCCCCCATGTCCGGCCTCTTCTCCGCCGCCATGTCCGGCCTCTTCTCCGCCGCCATTATCGGTCATCTCTTCGTCTGGCCCCATGTCGTCATTGGCTGCCCCGTCGACGTCATCATCATCATCATCTTCACTTATCCACCGAGTATAGCCATCCATGAAACCAGTCATGAGCAGGTGCGCCTTCAAACGGCCTTCCTTAAAGGGGTCGAGCCAGACTCCTCCTTTGCATCTTCGACACGGACATAAAATCTCCTTCCGGTTATTTTCATGCATGTCGTGCACTGCGGATCGGAACCATCTTTCCACCATCCTTCCACTGACCTTCATGATCACCTGCGCGGTATAATAAGCAAAAGGATTATAAACGCATGCACGCATGCATCAAAGTCATACAAAAATTCGGCATGACCTTCCCTAAAAATAGGGACAAATAGAGTTTGTCCGAAATTCGCCGAAACGGAAATAAATCGACATTTTGGCAAAACATAAGCAACTCGATCATGTCATGTCACGCACAATTCGGAAAATACACATATAGGCAGCAACTCATGCTACACACACAATTTCCATCATATCGCCCGAATCGGTCATATCGCACACACACATATTTCCATTCATGCAAAGCACAATTTTTTACTCACTGGCCTATCTCGAGGGAGATCGAGCATGGTGATGAGGTCGGTGTCGCTACACACCTAGGAGGGATCGAAAGTGGACAAGAAAGATGGCTTTAGTTCATGAAATGGATAGATCTAGTTGGAGAGGTAGATAGGTCACTTCATTAAATGGGTAGATCTAGCTAGTTGGGAAGGAGATGGCTCTAATAACTAGAGGAGGGGGGAGTGAAAAGTGAGGAAGAGAGAAAGGGGTGCGTAAATGGAGATGGTGGAGAGGGCATTAAAGGAGAGAGAAGAGAGGTAGCAGAAGGAAGAGAGAACAAAGCTGTAACACCCCGATTTTTGGCCCTTTCTTTTTCTTTTGGATTTCTTCGAATTTTATTTGGAATTTCTTTTTCCGTGGCTATGTGGTCTTGAAACCTGGGAAGATCTTCTCTCCTGCCACTTCCAAGTGGCTTGTCATTCTCAAATCTATCCCAAGGCCATGTCATTTCCATCTTAGCCCAACCCCAATTTTATTTCTTGGGGATATTCCTTTTCTATTAAAGGAATAACCCTGTTTGCCCTAGGTTGTGAAGCAACCTATATTTCTGTCATTCCAAAAATTCCCAAAAAATTCTCCTAAATTATTTGGATAATATCTTCCACAAATATGCCAAAATCCATCCTTGCCTAGTTCAAAAATAATTCAGGAATATTCATTTTCCATTCTGTCCAGATTGGCACTTTGTGAAGGAAGTGCTATTTATATTTTCTTGATTGCCCTCAAATTTTTTGTGCACTCTCTCATATCCAAATTATTGCCACATGCCAAAATTCAGCTTCATTTGCCTAGTAAATCTTCCTCAGCAAATTCCCAAAGTTTCTGACCAAAGAGAAGCTTTGTGAAGGAAGTACTAGCTAGGCTTATCCAAATGCGTTGAAATTTTGGTAGATCATTTATATGATCAAAAAATTACTCTCCACCAAATTTCATCTCCAGCCAACTATCTATGTGAGCACAACTTCAAATCTTGGTTTCTGGTCACAATTTCAGTTTGTGAAGCAACTATATTTTATATTGCTTCAAAAATTCTGAAATTAATCCAGGACCTAAATATCCCTATATCCATTGAGCATGCCAAAATTCACATCATTTTGCCTTTTTCCCCACAAAATTACCCCAAGTTTCTGTCCAGTGTGGAGCATTGTGAAGGAAGTACCATTTTTACTTATTCAAATGGGATGAAATTTTTATGGTACCTTCATATGCACAAATCATAACCCTACACAAAATTTCAGCTCAATCCAAGCATCCATGTGAGTGCTACTTCCTGATCTAGATTCTGGCAAATTTTTGCAGCTGTAAAGCAACTGCACTCAAACCTTGTCCAAATGACTTCAAAATCCACAATATCATAGTCTTCCTACCCTAAACCCCTGAGACATGCTGGTTAGCCCTTACCCCATCCCTTTAGATCACTATTTCATGACTAAGTTGGCTATAGCAAACTTTCTCTGATCATTCCCATCAGCCCACAGTGTATCTCTTCGATCTATCAACTCATAGAGGCCCTACTCTGGATGGACTACACGGTAGACAGCTTGTGGTTGGCTAGAATGTACCGCGTGCGCCAGTGCACGCGGTGACCATGCGGTCTGGCGCGTCGAAAGCGCGCTCTGGACGTCGGGGCCCTCTGTCGCCGTCCAAACCACGATGTATCGTCACCGCACCATGTCCTCTGTGTTGCGCCCACTCTCCTGCGTCCACGCCACCTCTCTGGACCCCTCCCCCTCTCCTCTTTCATCTCCGGCAAGCCACGCCGTCCCGGGATGCCCGCGGCCGTCGTCGCCTTGCCCTTGTCTTCTTCCTCCCCGTAGCATCCCAGCACCGTATGCACCTCCCCTAGACCTCTCTCCCCCTCCGCGCGTGCGCTCGTGCACGCGGTCGTGCCAGAAGCATCAACCGCAAGCTTCCGTCGTCGTCCGGCGAGAGCATCCTCGCCTTGGCTATATAAGCCCTCCCCGGCCTCGGTTCTCCTCACCTAGCTCCCCTCCACTCTCCTAGGAACCTCGCCGACCTCTCAAACGAGGTCGACGAGCTCCCCTACCTCTCCCACGGCCGCCATTGCCGCCTCGGCCCCCTCCTAAATTGGAGCTGCCCAAGCCACCTCCCTCCCTCTAACCTTTACCAGTGCGCTTCCCTAGCCGCGGCGGACCTCCCCAGCTCCTCGTTGCATCTCCTCGGCGCCCGTGGCTGCGTCCCCAAGTCCGG
This sequence comes from Elymus sibiricus, assembly GCA_039707655.1. NCBI lineage: Eukaryota > Viridiplantae > Streptophyta > Magnoliopsida > Poales > Poaceae > Elymus > Elymus sibiricus. The sequence goes on along the minus strand of CM077670.1, from coordinate 365,663,666 downwards.
CCGACGGCCACCGCCGCGGGTGTCCGAGCCACCGCTGCTCCGGCGCTCCCCGCCGGGCGTACAGCACCTGGGTGGGTGCGGCCCTCTCTCCCGTGCTCGCCGGTGCCCTCGCCTCGGCCGGAGATGGCCGGTGTCGCCGAAGAACGTCGGCGCGCGCTCGGCCACGGCCTCCTCTATCCCCGGCATCGGGAGAAAGGAGATGACCCAGGAGGAGGAGAGAGAGAGAGGGTGGGATCCGCCTGTCATCGACACAGCGGCCGGGCCTGCCAGTTTAGTGGAGACGGCTTTCCAGGAATACGTCTTCGCTTTATGAAAGCGTAATCTGAACCGGCTTCGAAGGGAATTACGCTTTCATTGCAGAGAAGGCGTATTCTTCAAAGTACGCTTTCAGCCCAGCCCCGCCGGCCGAATCCGTTAATTTGCGGACGTTCGTCCGTTAAGGGCAAAAGTGGACAGATTTTTATTCTTTTTCTGCCTAACGAACGAACGGCCGTAATTTTTCAACCGTAACGCCGAATCAGGTGATTCCAAAGCCCACGATCTCAGTTTGTCGAGCCCGTTCCGATGGTATCATTTTCATGAGGTTGCCACATTGTGAAAATGACCATTTTGCCCTTGCCCTTAAAACAGCTCCGCCGAGAGGGAAACTTTTCCGGCAAAAATTTTCCGCGAGCTCTCGCACTTCTCCCCGGTGAATCCTTCATCCCCAGGCAAGCCACGACAGCCACTTGCATGATGGCCTTGAAGTAGCCATGGTTTTCACTTGAATATTTAAATAAATGTTTGCTCATTCAATTATTTTGTGAATATTATATGCTTGTGAATCCATGCTCGTTCTTATGCCTTGCTCATTTGCATCTAGTAAGTTAAATGATTATTTGCTAGTATTATTAGTATCATGTTAGTTCTCGGATTTATTTTCCAATGCTAGTGATAACGATATGCTGATTTGAATAGTTAGGGTTTATTATGAAAATACTTGTTATAGTCATGATTGTCATTATGCCATGCTCATTTGCATCCCGTAGAATAAATGAGTTATCATTTTTGATGCTATGTTGTTAAATGGTCATGTTGCCCATCCAATATGCATTGTTATTTCATTATGTTGTTATGACTCAGCTCATCACCATTCAAGTTAAACCTGACATTAATCGAACTTGAACAAATCTGTTGGCTGAGTCATGGTGCCACCGAATCGAGCTCACCAGTGCAACCACACTTGCCTGGATGGGGAGGCCCTAATGCGGTCTATTGTCATGCCTCTCGCCAGTGCCTCCTACTAGGGAAGGTTATGGGTGCGCGCTACCCTGATCAGGTAGGCTACCATAAGCCTTGAGTACCCGAGTTGTATGGATCCGAGGTCCCCGTTTGGGATGATGTTTTGTTTGGTCACGACGGTGGCGGCCACAAAGGTGGCGGATGTCACGAGTTGGCATCGGGGTAACCCAGGACATAGCCCAAAGGGGAGTTTGTCGGAGTGGCCGGGAGAGTGTCATGCAATAGATTGGTTTTGTCGGAATGTCATTCGTCCACCCGAATGGGAGCATGAGGCCATGAGTTCCGCAGTGTGGGTATAGTGTACTAACCTCTGCAGAGTGTATAATCTATCGATGGCCGCATCCTCGGTCATGGACACAGTTCGTAGTAGTTCACACTATGGGTCAACAGAAATAATAACCTGGATAATGACAACACCGGTTTGATGAGAAAAGAAGTTGGTTGATCTTTATGTGGTCAGGCGATGATCACAGGTAGAGATCAAGCTCCGTGTGGTCATGTGATGATCACGATGGTATAGTTGATACCGAGCTTGGTTGATCCTGAGGTGATCGTATGATGATCACGATGGTAAGTTTGTGGTTACGAGATAACCTCCGAGCAGAGTAAGTTGGTCCATGAGACCTTAAACGTCGACCCCCGTGCATGCTAGTGCTAGTATCATTCTGTTCATATCATGAATTATATGTACGTGCCATGCTCATGTTGTTGCCATCCTCATGTTGTTCTAGTAGTATCGTGTTCATCTTTGATGATTAACCTGTAAATGCCATGCTGTAGTATGTCTTGATTGCTTTGGTTGCTGTGAGCTTGCGAGTACATTCAAAGTACTCACCTGGCGTGTCATGCCAGATTGCAGGTGATGCCGTGTTTGCTTGTCGAGGATCTCGAGGTTGCGCTCTAGGATACGTCCCAGCCAGAGTCCCTGCGGAGTGGAGTTCATCACTGTCGTCGTTGTTCCGCTGCTAGAAGTTATTCCGCTTCGAGTTGTTTCGCTGCTAGCATAGAACTACCTTAGCAGGCGAATTGTCGCCGTGCCCCTATAACCTTTGTAATATCGGATCCTTGTACCCGTGTTATTTGCAATAAAGAGCTGATTTGTTCTATGCCAAGCAGTGCCGTATTCCAGAAGACTTGATCTCTGGGCTGGAATATGGAGTGTTCCGGTCTCTCTGAGCCGGGGTGCCACAGCGATTGGTATCAGAGCAGGTCTGGGTTTAGGACGCCCTAGTCAGCGCGAGCGTTAGAAACTGGTAGTATCGAGTCTAGTCGGTTTGCTGCATTTGTTTGCTGCATAGCATGCATATAGACTCATTATTTTGTCACTAACGATCTGATCTTGTGAGTGTAGGAGGGATTGGTTTCGATCCGCTACCTGCACCCTCCTGTTTTGCATTCTTGCTCTGTGGTGTTTGGTGTCAGCTCTGGCCCAGTGGAGTGCTGCCAAGGTACCTAGTGGTGTCGATCGTTTGCAGGATTGATGCACAGGTATCGCACCAATATTTTCTCTTCAGCCACGCCTATTGTTTCGGTGGTAGACATGTTTCTACCCCGAATCTTGCCATCCAACCCGTTGCCTTGGCAACCCTTACCGATCTTTGCTATAAAAAAGGGCAATGCCAGCAGGCCCTGCTTTCCACCGCTATCCTACTCTGTCACCCCCTTTCCCTGGATGAGTACGGTTCCCTTCCGTCCGCTTGATGATGATGTGGCCATGACATCCGTGTCTCGCTACATGATCACCGAGTCCGTCCTCATCCCTAAGCCGGTCCAGATGCAACCGGTGCTGAGCCAGCGCTTGGTGTAGCTCTGTTTACACCAACCCCTCCACACGTTGATTCATTTTCGTGCACACCGCCACAGCATATTAGCTCGTAGTACCGGATTTTCGTCGAGAATTGTGTGCTTAAGTAGGCATGCATAGTGAGGTGAATAGTCATAAAATGTGATGTTGCTTGTATGTAATCTTAATGTTGTGCGTGTTTGTGTTTTAGTCGTTTCTTTTGGCTTCTTTTTGGGCCCTCGGTGTTACCTTATTTTCCCCTTATGAAAGTTGCTCATGAACCGCCACCGGACTCGAAGAATCAGTAAAGATTTCAAATATTTTGAAGCGCAGCTAAATAGTATGGAATTATCAGTGGACTGTATTATATTGGGAATATCTGGTTTGAATACAAATTATATTCTAGAAGGACTATCAGCATCAAGTTTACATCAGTGTGCAACCACCACAATCGTAATGAACTAGCTAGAAGACAATTTGTGTGCAAGACAACAGTACATTTCCAGTCAAAGGAATATCAAGGATATATATATATATATGGCATTCAGTTCGCATATCACAGAGAGAAGCTTCTGGTGTAAGAAAATCCAGTCTTCCTCCGCACACTACCAGAGAAGCTTATGATACAAGGCTCCTCAGTCTTCCTCGGTAAGATATGTGGATAGCTTACAGTGCAAGATACTCAATCTTCTTCGGTAAGCCACCGCAGAAAGCTTCCGGCATAAGGCACCGAATCTTCCTCAGTAAGCAACCAGGAGGAGAAGCTTCTGAGGCACAGCACCCAGTCTTCTTCAGTACGCTATCCCAGCAAAAGCTTCGAGCATAAGCTATTCAACCTTCCTCAGCACACTATTCTCGATGGCTTCCAACACAAGCTATCCAATCTTCATCAGTACGGCACTATCAACAGTCATCGCCAGTAGTACAAGGTACTACACAGTGAGTTGGCAGCATATGGCGGTGCATCTCAAAAATCAGGACCGTAACAGGTTGGTCAGAAATACGAGCTAGTCAGGACACAAGTGTCTGCCTTGGGAATCAAATGCTCAGATACACATGCTTCCAGAAATATTATGAACATACTGCCAAGGTAATGCAAGTCACTCGTACGATGATGCAAGCACGGTGAGAATCTGCCAACCACCTGAGTTATGTAAGAGGAAGAAAGCAAGTTATACACCTCAGTCTGATGCAATGTCTGACAAGCTATGAAGCAAGACAATGTTGGGACAATAATCTTGACAGTGGAAATCAAGGCCAGCTTCCTCCCCACCGACAAAGGCATATCATCAACCTCTGTCACCACCATGTATGATTGACCCCAACAGTGAGCTCTATACAAGTAATGATGAACCTGGTATATGATCATGATGAACCCTTGCTTACCTTTTCTTGGTAACGGCACCACGCCTGTGTTCTAAGCTGCTTTTAGCCATCCAGGGTGGATGCCAACTTTATATTTCTCTTTTCAACAACTGACCCGTGTTCTGAGCTGCTTGTCGGCCGTCTCGGGCAGCTGTTGAGTTTCTTTTTGTAGCAGTGACCCTATGCTCTGGGCTGTTCTTCGGCCGTCTTAGAGAACTACTACATTCTTCTTATCAATACTGCCTCATGCTCTGAGCTGCTTTTCAGCCATCGTGAGCCATGGTTGAGTTATTCCAGTAATGTCCCAGATCTGAGTTGTACAGACCGTTCTGGTGGCTACTGATTTATTTGCCGATTTCTTGCAAAGGTTCGGATGATCATTGCCTTACAATTAGACCTCGAGAGATGATAAACTTGCCATTCAAACGTCGCTGCACTGTCTGAGGATAAGGATAAGGTATGCTTGCCGGAATATTGCACCTGACAGCACCTATGATCACACGAAGAATTAAAGATATTTTGGCCAAGCTCTTTCAGCAAAAGATTCGGACAAAAGAAAACAATAATGAAGGAGCAAGACCGGCAATACAGGTATGATAATTGTGGTATGAACAACATGGTACGGATACCCCAGACAGTCTGATTCCGTATTAATCACCATGAACACACACCCAAGGGGTCTACTCTGTTTGTAAGGACCTCATATCAATGTGACAGTTGAATCGTCGGTACGGATCTGAGACAAAGAAGTCAGCAAGATTTAGAACTACCTACAGGCAGTCAGATTCCGCCAAGAGAACGGTTATGATTCTCCGCATTGTTTTGAACCCGGAGGATATGCACCTACTTGAGTAACCCGATGCAAGGATTAAATGTTTCATGTCCACCGAGGAAAGTTGATCACAACTCCATTGATACTATCGGTGCTGGATAAAAGAATGTCACGTCAATCATGCCCGGACTAATAATAACAGACAAGCCAGCAAACATAAAAGAATTGAAGTCAGAGTAAGGATGAACATATGAAGGTAAGATCTGTTAGAATATGGATACGGTGACGCAAACCACCCCAGAGCAAGGCAGTCAGCCATATGAAATTCAGAGGGAACATAAAAGGAAAAGGATACCCGAGTTGGAAACGGTTTGCTTAAGTCAGAATATTCATACTTGTTCCCTGAGCAATCAAATCTTGAGGACGAGATTTATCGTAAGGGGGGTAGGTTTGTAACACCCCGATTTTTGGCCCTTTCTTTTTCTTTTGGATTTCTTCGAATTTTATTTGGAATTTCTTTTTCCGTGGCTATGTGGTCTTGAAACCTGGGAAGATCTTCTCTCCTGCCACTTCCAAGTGGCTTGTCATTCTCAAATCTATCCCAAGGCCATGTCATTTCCATCTTAGCCCAACCCCAATTTTATTTCTTGGGGATATTCCTTTTCTATTAAAGGAATAACCCTGTTTGCCCTAGGTTCTGAAGCAACCTATATTTCTGTCATTCCAAAAATTCCCACAAAATTCTCCTAAATTCTTTGGATAATATCTTCCACAAATATGCCAAAATCCATCCTTGCCTAGTTCAAAAATAATTCAGGAATATTCATTTTCCATTCTGTCCAGATTGGCACTTTGTGAAGGAAGTGTTATTTATATTTTCTTTATTGCCCTCAAAAATTTTAGGCACTCTCTCATATCAAAATTATTGCCACATGCCAAAATTCAGCTTCATTTGCCTAGTAAATCTTCCTCAGCAAATTCCCAAAGTTTCTGACCAGAGAGAAACTTTGTGAAGGCAGTACTAGCTAGGCTTATCCAAATGAGTTGAAATTTTGGTAGATCATTAATATGATCAAATAGTTACTCTCCACAAAATTTCATCTCCATCCAACTATCTATGTGTGCACAACTTCAAATCTTGGTTTCTGGTCACAATTTCAGTTTGGGAAGCAACTATATCTTATATTGCTTCAAAAATTCTGAAATTAATCCAGGACCTAAATATGCCTATATCCATTGAGCATGTCAAAATTCACATCATTTTGCCGAGCATTTTTCCCCACAAAATTACCCCAAGTTTCTGTCCAGTGTGGAGCATTGTGAAGGAAGTACCATTTTTACTTATCCAAATGGGATGAAATTTTTATGGTACCTTCATATGCTCAAATCATAACCCTACACAAAATTTCAGCTCAATCCAACTATCCATGTGAGTGCTACTTCCTGATCTAGATTTTGGCAAATTTTTGCAGTTGTAAAGCAACTGCACTCAAACCTTGTCCAAATGACCTCAAAATCCACAGTATCATAGTCCTTCCTACCCTAAACCCCTGAGACATGCTGGTTAGCCCTTAACCCATCCCTTTTGATCACTATTTCATGACTAAGTTGGCTACAACAAACTTTCTCTGATCATTCCCATCAACCCACAGTGTATCTCTTCGATCTATCAACTCATAGAGGCCCTACTCTGGATGGACTACACGGTAGACAGCTTGTGGTTGGCTAGAATGCACTGCGTGCGCCTATGCACGCGGTGACCACGCGTCTGGCATGCCGAAAGCGCGCTCTAGACGTTGGGGCCCTCTGCCGCCGTCCAAACCACGACGTATCGCCACCGCACCATGTCCTCTGTGTTGCGCCCACTCTCCTGCGTCCACGCCACCTCTCTGGACCCCTCCCCCTCTGCTCTTTCCTCTCTAGAGAGCCACGCCGTCCTAGGATGCCCGCGGCCGTCGTCGCCTTGCCCTTGTCTTCTTCCTCCCCGTAGCATCCCAGCACCGTATGCACCTCCCCTAGACCTCTCTCCCCCTCCGCGCGTGCGCTCGTGCATGCGGTCGTGCCAGAAGCATCAACCACAAGCTCCCGTCGTCGTCCGGCGAGAGCATCCCCGCCTTGGCTATATACGCCCTCCCCGGCCTCGCTTCTCCTCACCTAGCTCCCCTTCACTCTCCTAGGAACCTCCCCGACCTCTCAAACGAGCTCGAGGAGCTCCCCTGCCTCTCCCACGGCTGCCATTGCCGCCTTGGCCCCCTCCTAAATTGGAGCTGCCCAAGCCACCTCCCTCCCTCCAACCTTCACTAGTGCGCTTCCCTAGCCACGTAGGACCTCCCCAGCTCCTCATTGCATCTCCTCGGCGCCCGTGGCTGCGTCCCCAAGTCCGACCGACGGCCACCGCCGCGGGTGTCCGAGCCACCGCTACTCCGGCGCTCCCCGCCGCGCATACAGCACCTGGGTGGGCGTGTCCCTCTCTCCCGCGCTCGCCGGTGCCCTCGCCTCGGCCGGAGATGGCCGGTGTCGCCGGAGAACACCGGCGCGCGCTCGGCCACGGCCTCCTCTGTCCCCGGCATCGGGAGAAAGGAGATGACCCAGGAGGAGGAGGAAAGAGAGAGGGTGGGACCCGCCTGTCATCGACACAGCGGCCGGGCCCGCCAGTTTAGTCGAGACTGCTTTCTAGGAATACGTCTTCGCTTTATGAAAGCGTAATCTGAACCGGCTTCGGAGGAAATTACGCTTTCATTGCAGAGAAGGCGTATTCTTCAAAGTACGCTTTCAGCCCAGCCCCGCCGGCCGAATCCGTTAATTTACGGACGTTCGTCCGTTAAGGGTAGAAGTGGACAGATTTTTATTCTTTTTCTGCCTAACGAACGAACGGCTGTAATTTTTCAAACGTAACTCCGAATCAGGTGATTCCAAAGCCCACGATCTCAGTTCGTCGAGCCCGTTCCGATGGTATCATTTTAATGAGGTTGTCACACTGTGAAAATGACCATTTTGCCCTTGCCCTTAAAACAGCTCCGCCGAAGGGGAAACTTTTCCGGCAAAAAATTTCCGCGAGCTCTCGCACTTCTCCCCGGTGAATCCTTCATCCCCAGGCAAGCCACGACAGCCACTTGCATGATGGCCTTGGAGTAGCCATGGTTTTCACTAGAATATTTAAATAAATGTTTGCTCATTTAATTATTTTGTGAATATTATATGCTTGTGAATCCATGCTCGTTCTTATACCTTGCTCATTTGCATCTAGTAAGTTAAATGATTATTTGATAGTATTATTATTATCATGTTAGTTCTCGGATTTATTTTCCGATGCTAGTGATAACTATATGCTCATTTGAATAGTTAGGGTTTATTATGAAAATACTTGTTCTATTCATGATTGTCATATGCCATGCTTATTTGCATCCCGTAGAATAAATGAGTTATCATTTTTGATGCTATGTTGTTAAATGGTCATGTTGCCCATCCATGGTTACACTGATATCATGCTCATATGCATTGTTATTTCATTATGTTGTTATGACTCAGCTCATCACCATTCAAGTTAAACCTGACATTAATCGAACTTGAACAAATCTGTTTGCTGAGTCATGGTGCCACCGAATCGAGCTCACCAGTGCAACCACACTTGCCTAGATGGGGAGGCCCTAATGCGGTCTATTGTCATGCCTCTCGCCGGTGCCTCCTACTAGGGAAGGTTATGGGTGCGCGCTACCCTGATCAGGTAGGCTACCATAAGCCTTGAGTACCCGAGTTGTATGGATCCGAGGTCCCCGTTTGGGACGATGTTTTGTTTGGGCACGACGGTGGCGGCCACAAAGGTGGCGGATGTCACGAGTTGGCATCGGGGTAACCCAGGACATAGCCCAAAGGGGAGTTTGTCGGAGTGGCCAGGAGAGTGTCATGCAATAGATTGGTTTTGTCGGAATGTCGTTGGTCCACGCGAATGGGAGCACGAGGCCATGATTTCCATAGTGTGGGTACCGTGTACTAACCTCTGCAGAGTGTATAATCTATCGATAGCCGCGTCCTCGGTCATGGACACAGTTCGTAGTAGGTCACACTATGGGTCAACGGAAATAATAACCTGGATAATGACAACTCCGGTTCGATGAGAAAAGAAGTTGGTTGATCTTTATGTGGTCAGGCGATGATCACAGGTAGAGATCAAGCTCCGTGTGGTCATGTGATGATCACGATGGTATAGTTGATACCGAGCTTGGTTGATCCTGAGGTGATCGTATGATGATCACGATGGTAAGTTTGTGGTTACGAGATAACCTCCGAGCAGAGTAAGTTGGTCCATGAGACCTTAAACGTCGACCCCCGTGCATGCTAGTGCTAGTATCATTCTGTTCATATCATGAATTATATTTACATGCCATGCAGATGTTGTTGCCATGCTCATATTGTTGTGATACTCATGTTGTTCTAGTAGTATCGTGTTCATCTTTGATGATTAACCTGTAAATGCCATGCTGTTGTATGTCTTGATTGCTTTGGTTGCTGTGAGCTTGCGAGCACATTCAAAGTACTCACCTGGCGTCTCATCCCAGATTGCAGGTGATGCCGTGCTTGTCGAGGATCTCGAGGTTGCGCTCTAGGATACGTCCCAGCCAGAGTCCCTGCGGAGTGGAGTTCATCACTGTCGTCGTTGTTCCGCTGCTTCGAGTTGTTTCGCTGCTAGCATAGAACTACCTTAGCAGGCGAATTGTCGCCGTAGCCATGTAACCTTTGTAATATCGGACCCTTGTACCCGTGTTATTTGCAATAAAGATCTGATTTGTTCTATGCCAAGCAGTGTCGTATTCCAGAAGACTTGATCTCTAGGCTGGAATACGGGGTGTTCCGGTCTCTCTGAGCTGGGGTGCCACAAAAGCTAGCTAGTAGTAATGGGGAATCAACTGTGGGAGAGAGGAGGGGGAGGGGGGAAGGGGGTTGGAAAATGTGGCCGCTGCGCCTTAGCAGCAGCGCGGGTTAGCAAACGGCGCTACTGCTAAGTGCATTAGCAGTAGCGCGGGATGGGACCCAGCGCTGCTGCTAAGCGGGATCCACCGCGTGGGACAGTGCAGCAGTAGTTGCAGCGGGGGGTCTGCGACCCGCGCTACTACTATTTTCTTAGCAGTAGCGCGTGTTCCCTGACCCGTGCTGCTACTATACGTAGCCTGTTGGGTACGGTGGGGCCCACTTATCAGCAGCACCGGATAGCCCACCCGCGCTACTGCTAAATAGATAGCAGTAACGCGTATCCAGGGCACGCGCTACTGTAAATTAGCAGTAGCGTTGGTCTCTGACCCGCGCTACTGTTAAGCCTCCACCTATAAGGTTTTCCCTAGTAGTGTCTCCTTAGTGGATCCGCTCTTGTTTCTCTTCTAGGAGACGGTCACACCATTGCCAGTAGACTTCTTCTTGGACTTGCCCTTCTTATTGAAACGGGCGATCTTATTGACTAGTAATGGTTGCTTGTTCTTCTGCATTCCAGCTTCCGCAGTTTTGAGCATAGCAAACAACTCGTTTGCACTTTTCTCCATCCCATTCATGTTGTAATTCATGATAAAACCATCGTAAGATGGGGGGAGTGAAGCAAGAACAATATCTGTACCGAGTGTTGGAGGAATTCCAAATTCCAGAGCAGCAAGTCTATCAACATAGCCAACCATCTTTACTATATGCTCACTCAATGAGGAACCTTCTGCAATCTTGCATTCAATCAAGGCCTTGGTTATTTCAAAATGTTTGGTCCTTGCCTGCTTCTTGTACAGAGCATCCAGCGACCCAATTATAAATTGTGTACTGGATCATTCAAAACGTTTCTGTAACTCAGGATCCATGTGATGTCTACTACACAACTTATTCTTATAGACTCGTGTTGGGCCTCCAAGCGCAGAGTTTTGTAGGACAGTAGCAATTTTCCCTCAAGTGGATGACCTAAGGTTTATCAATCCGTGGGAGGCGTAGGATGAAGATGGTCTCTCTCAAACAATCCTGCAACCAAATAGAAGAAATCTCTTGTGTCCCCAACACACCCAATACAATGGTAAATTGTATAGGTGCACTAGTTCGGCGAAGAGATGGTGATACAAGTGTAGTATGGATAGTAGATATAGGTTTCTATAATCTGAAAATAAAAAAACAGCAAGGTAGCAAGTGATAAAAGTGAGCACAAACGGTATTGCAATGCTTGAAAACAAGGCCTAGGGTTCATACTTTCACTAGTGCAATCTCTCAACAATGCTAACATAATTGGATCATATAACAATCCCTCAACGTGCGACAAAGAATCACTCCAAAGTTCCAATTAGCGGAGAACATAAGATAGAAACTGTTGTAGGGTACGAAACCACCTCAAAGTTATTCTTTCTGATCAATCTATTGAGCTATTCCTATAAGTGTCACAAATAGCCCTAGAGTTCGTACTAAAATAACACCATATGATACGCATCAACCAACTCTAATGTCACCTAGATACTCCAATGTCACCACAAGTATCCGTGAGTTGATTATTCAATATGCATCAAACAACTTTAGATTCATAAAATTCAATCCAACACAAAGAACTTCAAAGAATGCCCCAAGATATCTACCGGAGAAAGTAGGACGAAAACGTGCATCAACCCCTATGCATAGATTACCCCAATGTCACCTCGGGAATCCGCGAGTTGAGTGCCAAAACATACATCAAGTGAATCAATATAATACCCCATTTTCACCACGGGTATTCATATGCAAGACATAAATCAAGTGTTCTCATATCCATAAAAGTATTCAATCTGATAATAGTGAAACCTCAAAGGTAAAAACTCAATTCATCACAACAAGATAGAGAGGGAGAAACACCATATGATCCAACTATATTAACAAAGCTCGCGGTACATCAAGATCGTGCCAAATCAAGAACACGAGAGAGAGATATTAAACACATAGCTACTAGTACATACCCTCAGCCCCGAGGGTGAACTACTCCCTCCTCGTCATGGAGACCGACGGGATGATGAAGATGGCCTCCGGTGATGATTCCCCCCTCCGGCAGGGTGCCGGAAAAGGGATGTAGATGGGATCTCCTTGGTACAGAGGCTTGCATTGGCGTAGTCGAAGTTCTAGGGTTATTTCTGGGGGTTTTGGTATTTATAAGAATTTTTGGCGTTGGAATCACGCGAAGATGTGCCACAGGGGGCCCATGAGGCACTAGGGCGCGCTTGCCCCCCCCCCAGGCGCGCCCTGGTGGCTTGTGTGCACCTCGTAAGGCTTCTGGTCCTTCCACGAAGCTTCGGGGCTCTCTTTTGGTCCAAAAAAATCGTCAAAAAGTTTCGCTGCATTTGGACTTCGTTTGATATGGATTTTCTGGAAAACCAAAAACAAGCAGAAAACAACAACTGGCACTGGGCACTAGGTCAATATGTTAGTCCATAAAAATCATATAAAAGCCATATAAAAGTGCACCAAAATAATATAAAACTATAATAAACATGGCATGAATACTTCATAAATCATAGATAAGTTGGAGACGTATCAGCATCCCCAAGCTTAATTCCTGCTCGTCCTCGAGTAGGTAAATGATAAAAGAAATAATTTATGAAGTGTGAATGCTAGCATAGTGCATAAGTTTGATCGATGATAATTTCAATCATTTTTCCTAGCATCATAACAGCAACTTTTTCTCATAAAACTCATCATGATAAAGTAGCAATCCATTCACATGTTATGGTTCAAACAATGCATTCTCTTGAAACTTAACAACCTATGTTCTTAGTCACCAAACAATTACAATTCAACTTAATTTCAACAATGTCTAAGTAAGAGCTCCACATACTCAATTATCATATAGTCTTCTATGATTTCTAGTACTCAAAGCATATTTTTTGAACAAATGGCATCCATCGAACACAGAGAAAGATAGGGGCTTAATTTTCGCCTCCCAACTCATTTATCATAGAGATAATTGTCAACAGTAATAAATTCATGATCAAATATATTTGACTGGCCATATGTGCCTGGATCTTTCCCCACCACATGATGCTTGCCAACTAAAGAATAATTAAGGTTGAAATGAGAAGTAATACTATTGACTCTTGCATAAGAGTAAATACATAAAAGTAAAAGATAGGCCCTTCACAGAGGGAAGCAGAGGTTGTCATGCACTTTTTATTTTTGGATGCACAAGCCCTTAATGCAAAGGAACGTGACGTTATATTGCCCCTTGTGATAGCAACCTTTATTATGCACTCCGTCGCTTTTATTTCTTTACCATCACAAGTTCGTACAACGCTTATTTTCCCTTGCAATAAAAGATCATACATATTTAGGAGCAATTTTTATTGCTTTTTGCACCGATGACAACTTACTTGAAGAATCTTATTCAATCCATAGGTAGATATGGTGGACACTCATGGCAAGAAACTGGGTTTAATGGTTTTTGAATGCACAAGTAGTATCTCTACTTAGTACGAATTTTTGGCTAGCAAAAGATCCTAAGCAAGCACCACATGTTGGAGGATCCATAACAATATAACTTCTATGCAAATATACCCAAACATAACTCATTACGTTGTCTTCCTTGTCCAACTTCAACTAATTTGCTCAAGTTTGAAAATAATTAATGGGTATTCACAATCATAAAAGATGTCCAAGATAATATATTTATATGTGAAAGTTCTCTTCCTTATACTAATCATTCATGAATTGCTTGTATGACCAATATTGTGATTGTCAAGCTTCAATAGATTTTACTTTCTAAACCAAATGTGAAATTACTACTAGGCATGATACAAGCATATGAAGCACATATAATTTCAACTTCATGATATTCAATTTATTCAACAATTTACTCATACGATATAAGTGAAGAACAAGAGTAAACGAGAAACTACTCCAAAAAGATATAAGTGAAGACCAAATGAGTAGTTAAGTAAAGAGGTAGCACTCTCTCTCATTTAAAAATTTCAGATCTTATTATTTTATTCAAACAGCAAGAAAAACAAAATAAAATGACATTCCAAGAATAGCACATATCATGTGAAGAAGCAAAAACTTAGGCTCAGCCAAAACTGACCGATAATTGTTGATGAAGAAAGGTGGGATGCCTACCGGGGCATCCCCAAGCTTAGATGCTTGAGACTTCTTGAAATATTAATTTGGGATGCCTTGGGCATCCCCAAGCTTGAGCTCTTGTGTCTCCTTAATTCCTCTCATATCATGGCTTCTCCTAAATCTTTAAAATCTTCATCCACACAAAACTCAACAAGAACTCGTGAGATAAGTTAGTATAAATCAACTTAAAACCTTAACATCCTCTACTATAGCAAATCACTAAAATTATAATTAAACATTGCATACTAAATGCCTCTGCATATTTAATACTCCTATCCATAAATAGAAACATTAAACAAGCAACATATGCAAACAATGCAACTATAACAGCAATCTGCCAAAATAGAACAGTCTGCAAAGGGGATTTAAAATTCATACTTCCCTAACTCCAAAAATTCTGAAAAATTACCATGTGACAGATAACTCATGCATGCTTACTGTGCAAAAATTTCACATTTTTATCATGTTCTGACTATTCAGGAATATTCTGGACATAACAGAAAACTTTCCGTTTTCAAACAGCAACACATGAACTTGCAAACTGAGCATGGTAAAGGCTATAATTGGCATTTTATTGAACTAAAAGATACAAAACATGATTATTGATAACAGCAAGAAAATATTAACAACATAAAATGATGCTCCAAGCAAAACTCATATCGTGTGACGAATAAAAATATAGCTCAAAGTGAGGTTACCGATAGTGTTGAAGATGAAAGAGGGGATGCCTTCCGGGGCATCCCCAAGCTTAGACGCTTGAGTATTCCTTAGTATTACCTTGGGATGCCTTGGGCATCCCCAATATTAGGGTCTTTCCACTCCTTGTTCTCCTCATATCGATATCTCACCCAAAACTTGAAAACTTCAATCACACAAAACTTAACGGAACTTGTGAGCTAGGTTAGTATGATAAAAATAAATCATCCACTTAGGTACTGTCAAGACAAGATTCATAATTTCTCTCACATAATTCCTACTGTATTATATCATTTCCACAATTTATATTACTCAATATAAGCAATGGAAACACTAAAACAAGCAAACTATGCAACGAAAACAGAATCTGTCAAAAACAGAACAGCGAGCGATTTAAAAACCATACTTCTGTACCTCCAAAAATTCTGAAAAATTAGGAAAACGTAGACAATTTGTAACCCAATGCTCTGTAAAAATTTCAGAATTTTCTCGCGCTCCAGTACAGAATAGAAATTCCAGCACTAGACGCAAAAGTTTCTGTTTTTGCACAGAATCAAATCAACAAGCATCCACACTATCCCAAAGGCTTTACTTGGCACATTATTGAAAGAAAACATATTAAACATGATTACTACAGTAGCTTAATCATGTGAACACAAGAAAAACAGTAGGTATAAATATCCCAACAAACGCTTTTCTTTAATGCCTTTTTAGCTAGGCATGATGATTTCAATGATGCTCACATAAAAGTAAAGAATTGAAACACAAAGAGAGCATCATAAAGAATATGACTAGCACATTTAAGCCTAACACACTTCCTATGCATAGGGATTTTGTGAGCAAACAATTCATGGGAA
Source organism: Elymus sibiricus (assembly GCA_039707655.1). Classification (NCBI taxonomy): domain Eukaryota; kingdom Viridiplantae; phylum Streptophyta; class Magnoliopsida; order Poales; family Poaceae; genus Elymus; species Elymus sibiricus. The sequence continues at coordinate 365,647,825 of CM077670.1, read as the reverse complement.
CAAGTATCAACTAGCATAGGAAGGCAAAACAAGCATGACTTCAAAACTTTCAACACATAGAGAGGAAACTTGATATTATTGCAACACCTACAAGCATATGATCCTCTCTCATAATAATTTTCAGTAGCATCATGAAGAAATTCAACAATATATCCATCACACAAAGCATTCTTGTCATGATACATAAGCATAGAATTTTTATTACTCTCCACACAAGCAAATTTATTCTCATTTATAAAAGTGGGAGTATCATATGAAACTCGAATACTATAAATTGTTTCCACATTAAAAGAGTAATGTTTAGTAAAAGGGTAATCATAATTATGACAAGTTTTATAAATATAATCATCACTACTTTTTATGACATAAGTATCATCACAATAATCATCATAAGTAGGAGGCATGCAATCATCATAACAAATTTGATCATTCAAAGTAGGGGGACTAAAAAGATCATCTTCATTAAGCATAGCATCCCCACGCTTGGGACAAACATTATTTGCAGCAAATAAATTCTCAAACATATCATTCCAATCAAACATAGCATCCCCAAGCTTGTTGGTTTGCATATCATTAGCATTATCACTATTATCATCAATAGTATGAATAGCACCAATAGTATAACAATTATTATCATATTCCTCCAAGTTGGTGCCATAAAGATTTTCAAAATCATAAGAAGTATCATTATCTTCCCAATCATAATCATCACAACAAGCAATAGGCATAACAAAATCATCATCAAGTGTATCATCTTCCACAATTATTTTTGATTCATTCTCATGAGGTTCAACAATAATAGGAGCAACATTATTTGGCAGAGATACCTCTTTACCTCTACTTTTCCTTCTTTTCTTTTTCTTTACCACATTATGTGTGGGTTCAATCAATTTTTCCGAGCTTCTTATTGAAGAGATTGGTTGGATAGGAAGCTCCTCCTCGTCACCTATTTCATCATGAGAGAAAATAGGAGGGGAAGGGGGGATCTTTACCCTTCCATTAGTGTTTTTTTATATTCTATTTGTTTTCCCGTTTTTCTATAGTTGGCTATATAAGCATTCTCATTGCAATTTACCACACAAAACATATAGATTTCCTCTAAATTATTTTCAATGTCTTTTGTAAGAATGAATACTTCAAATCAACTATTTTTATATGTCAATTCTTCACACCCCAAAAATAAACAAAGTTCATTATAAAGTTCACGGGTGATCAAATTATTGCAATATTTGGACACGATTTGATCATGAAAAAGCATGCATTGGAAATTAAGGTGACCAACTTTATTGCAAAGTTCACAAGTAATAGGATAAAGAGAACATAATTTTGTAGCAAATTCATCTATCACTTTGAGCAAAGAATTGGTTCTATCATGTTTATGCTTCTTACAAAATCTATCATCCCTATAAGGCATGTCTTCACAAACTTTACGCACTCCACAAAAATTGACATGCTTATAAGAAACAATTTTGTCATGACTAGTGCAATCACCTTTAGTATTTTGGATATTCATAGAATTCATACTAACAGTATTGCAATCATGCTCATCATTCAAAGATTTTATGCCAAACATTTTATTGAATTCTTCTTCTATCAATTGAGCACAATTTTCCGCTCCATCATTTTCAAGAAAAACATTATAAAGACGAATAATATGAGGCAACCTCAATTCCATTTTTTTAGTTTTCTTTTATAAACCAAACTAGTGATAAAACAAGAAACTAAAAGATTTGATTGCAAGATCTAAAGATATACCTTCAAGCACTCACCTCCCCGGCAACGGCGCCAGAAAAGAGCTTGATGTCTACTACACAACTTATTCTTGTAGACTCGTGTTGGGCCTCCAAGCGCAGAGTTTTGTAGGACAGTAGCAATTTTCCCTCAAGTGGATGACCTAAGGTTTATCAATCCGTGGGAGGCATAGGATGAAAATGGTCTCTCTCAATCAATCCTGCAACCAAATACAAGAAATCTCTTGTGTCCCCAACACACCCAATACAATGGTAAATTGTATAGGTGCACTAGTTCGGTGAAGAGATGGTGATACAAGTGTAGTATGGATAGTACATATAGGTTTTTATAATCTGAAAATATAAAAACAGCAAGGTAGCAAGTGATAAAAGTGAGCACAAACGGTATTGCAATGCTTGAAAACAAGGCCTAGGGTTCATACTTTCACTAGTGCAATCTCTCAACAATGCTAACATAATTGGATCATATAACAATCCCTCAACGTGCGACAAAGAATCACTTCAAAGTTCCTATAAGCGGAGAACATAAGATAGAAACTGTTGTAGGGTACGAAACCACCTCAAAGTTATTCTTTCTGATCAATCTATTGAGCTATTCCTATAAGTGTCACAAATAGCCCTAGAGTTTGTACTAAAATAACACCATATGATACGCATCAACCAACTCTAATGTCACCTATATACTCCAATGTCACCACAAGTATCCGTGAGTTGATTATTCGATATGCATCAAACAACTACAGATTCATAATATTCAATCCAACACAAAGAACTTCAAAGAGTGCCCCAAGATTTCTACCGGAGAAAGTAGGACGAAAACGTGCATCAACCCCTATGCATAGATTACCCCAATGTCACCTCGGGAATATGCGAGTTGAGTGCCAAAACATACATCAAGTGAATCAATATAATACCTCATTTTCACCACGGGTATTCATATGCAAGACATAAATCAAGTGTTCTCATATCCATAAAAGTATTCAATTCGATAATAGTGAAACCTCAAAGGTAAAAACTCAATTCATCACAACAGATAGAGAGGGAGAAACACCATATGATCCAACTATATTAACAAAGCTCGCGGTACATCAAGATCGTGCCAAATCAAGAACACGAGAGAGAGAGAGAGATTAAACACATAGCTACTAGTACATACCCTCAGCCCCGAGGGTGAACTACTCCCTCCTCGTCATGGAGACCGCCGGGATGATGAAGATGGCCTTCGGTGATGATTCCCCTCTCCGGCAGGGTGCCGGCAAAGGGCTGTAGATGGGATCTCCTTGGTACAGAGGCTTGCGGCGGCGTAGTCGAAGTTCTAGGGTTATTTCTAGGGGTTTTGGTATTTATAAGAATTTTTGGCGTTGGAATCACGCGAAGATGTGCCACAGGGGGCCCACGAGGCACCAGGGTGCGCTTGCCCCCCCCCCCCCAGGCGTGCCCTGGTGGCTTGTGTGCACCTCGTAAGGCTTCTGGTCCTTCCACGAAACTTCGGGGGGTCTCTTTTGGTCCAAAAAAATCGTCAAAAAGTTTCGCTGCATTTGGACTTCGTTTGATATAGATTTTCTGGAAAACCAAAAACAAGCAGAAAACAGCAACTGGCACTGGGCACTAGGTCAATATGTTAGTCCATAAAAATCATCATAAATCCATATAAAAGTGCACCAAAATCATATAAAACTATAATAAAATGGCATGAATACTTCATAAATTATAGATACGTTGGAGACGTATCACCATGCAAGTCAACATGAGGCACTGGACTAACTCATAGTCATCACTACGAGCAGTATAAGCATTTGCAACTTCATGCGATACAACTGGCACAGGAGGATCACTGATACGTCTCCAACGTATCGACTTTTCCAAACACTTTTGCTCTAGTTTTGGACTCTAATTCGCATGATTTGAATGAAACTAACCCGGACCGACGCTGTTTTTAGCAGAACTACCATGGTGTTGTTTTTGTGCAGAAATAAAAGTTCTCGGATTGGGCTCAAAATTTATAGACAATTTTTATGGAATATATAAAAAATACTGGAGAAAAGATCTACTGGAGGGGGGCCACCACGGAGCAACAAGCTCAGGTGGTGCCCCCCTAGGGCGCACCACTTTAACACCCCTAGTGTCAAGCTACAGTGATCTCATGCTAATGATGCCATGTCACCAGGCTTGCTAAGCTCAATTGCCCTGGATTAAAACCTAAGTCAAATTCAAATTCAAATTTCAAGTCAAATAATAATTCTTCAATATGGAAAATTAAAAATGTGTACATTGTGTCATAACTATCCCGAGTATTGGTAAAAATGAAACCCACTTCATTTGCTTTCCCATCTTAACCGTAGCATCCATTTAATGGACCAGCAACATTTACATAAATCCATTTAAATTCAAATCTAAACTGGAGTGGTCCCAAATGGCCAGAAACTTTTTGTACATACCCATAATATTGCCAGGCATATATGTGACAAATTTCATCTAGAGAAAAATTCATTTGATAGCTAAGAAAAATAGAAAACAGAGGCCAAAATATGTGACAGAAAAAGAAAAAGACTAAAAGCAAAACCGGACTGTGCACTCGGCCCAAGCAAGGGTACAGTGTGGCCTGGCCCAACCTGGCCGACCTTTCGTTCACCTCTCGCCTGAGGAGGACTGAGGCCATGGCGTGTCGTGCGCACGGCCGCACGCCCGCGGATGGCGCACGCGTCGGGTATTCGCCGGCTTCCCGCGAGGATAAGGCGTACCCCGAGCCTCCCCTCGCCCCCTGGAACCCTAGCCCCCTCCCATTTCCCTCGCTCGTCCCTATCCCCCTCAATTTCGTCCGCACTCGACCACGGCCGTCGTCGCGCAGTCGTCGCTGCCGTGGCCAGGAGCGTCCCCAAGCAACATGGAGACGTCCAGGAGGACCGCCACGGTCGCCTGCGTCCTCCCTGAGCACCAAGTCGAGCCGGGCCGACTCGTAGGCTCGCCATCGCCGTCGTCTTCTCCGCGGGCGCGCTTCTCTGCCCCACCCCGGATCTCCATCGCCGGCGCCTCCCGGCCTCGCCGAGCACGTCCACGGCCTCTCCGGGGTGAGCCCACGTCGATCCCCCTCGTCTCCTCCTCTGCTTGCCGACGTAGCCGCCGTCCGCGACCTCCCATGGCCGCGCCAGGAGCTCTGCTCCCGCGCGCGCGCTCGCCGCTCCCGGAAGAGCCCGCCTCCGCCCGGCCGCGCCCGCCTTCGGCCGCCCCCTAGCGCGCCGCACCGCAGCCGCCCGCACCCAGCGCTCGCGCGCGCCTGCGCTGCCTGCTGCTGCCGCCCCCTGCTTCTGCTGCTGCTGCCCTGCTGTCGCTGCCGCTGCTTGCTGCCCCTGTTCCTGCGCTGCCGCTGTTGATGCGCTGCTGCCGCTGCCATTGCTAGCTGCCGCTGCTGCTGCCCCACGCCGCCGTGCCCACGCCCGCAGCTGCCTGCCCGCGCCCGTCGCTGTTCTGCTGCCGCTGCTCTGCTGCTGCTACAGTAGCTGCTGATTGCTACTGTAGCAATAGCTAGCTTTGCTACTACTACACTGACTACCCCTCTGTACTGCAGCAAAACAATAACAAAACGAATTTTAATGTGGATAAAATTTATATGTTCAGAAAGTAGACATGACAAGGTTCAATTTATTCCATGGGCTCAACTTCATAGGATGCAAGGATTAATTACTACGAATTTTACAAAATGCTACTTTCTGTTAAACAGCAAACAGAAATATCACCATAGCTTGTTTAGAGCAAGAAATGAACATGTTACAGGATCCTTTCATGGCAACAGAGGGCATGTCATGAAAGTACTCTTGATATATTGCAAAACATATATAGGATGCATCTCCATAGGAGCTTTAGATCAGTGGCAATCATCAAGCAAAATTGGCAAATTTTAACAGTTTATGCACTCAACATCATTAGGCACTTTTCAAACAAAGATTTCATCAAGAAAATCAGTTCTAATATGGATGAAAGTGATACTATCATGTAGATCATAGAAAAATGCTCAAACTTGATATAAGGCACAAAATCATAGGATGTACAGAACAATAGTTGTAGCTCTTTGAAAACAGATAAATGATGTTTAAAACTGAGGGATTCTCAGATTTAGCAGAAATTCAGTAAATTCAGAAAATGATTAAAACTTTGAAAAATCATATAAATTAAACCGTAACTCGGATGAAAATAATTTATATATGAAAACTGATCAGAAAAATATGAAGAATCCGAATATGCCACCCACATACCTGCCACACCCCTCTAGCATGCTGAACATGGAACCGTCCCCCTCTGTTTCATCTGTTCGAAATGCCAAACGCTGGGAAAACATTCCCGGATGTTTTCCCCCTTCGCCGGTAACGTGTAGTACTGCGATAGGTCACCCCTAGCACTGCGTGCTGTCATGTCGTGCATCTGTGTTACATCTATGTGCTTTATATTTACTGTTTCTTCCCCCCCTCTTCTCTCCGGTAGACTCCGAGACCGACGCTGCCCCTGTGATCGACTACGTCCCCGACGACCAGCCCCTTTCAGCAGAGCTTCCAGGCAAGCAAACCCCCCTTGATCATTCCTATATCGCCTATTCCTTCTCCCTCCTGCTTGCATTAGAAATTGCTACTGCTCTGTTTTATCCCATTCGGCTGCATAGCCTATTTTTGTAACTGTTATTGATACATGCCTGTTATCCGAGATACTTAGTATAGGTTGGTTGATAATCCATCGGTGGCCCCTCTTCCTTGTTCTAGTTGCCCCGCTTAGTTACTAATGCCCCGATCGATGTGATCGACGGGCTGAGACCATCACAGCATCGCACACCCCCTAAGTTGTTCGACTCTACAGAGTTATCCTCGAGTGACAAGGGTGATACCTCTTAACTCACTCCCGATGATGCCTTCGTAGCACAGCTAGTCGGACGTGGATTACCGAGGGTGATTCCTCTTCCTCCACCTCCGATGAGGCTTCTGTCGTGCAACCCCTCAAGTGTGAACCATCGAGGGTGATTCCTCCTGGTTCTCCTTGACGGATTACATCAAGTAGGAATCCATCGAGGGTGATTCCTCGGATTCCCTCTTGATGATATGAACACACGGTTACTTGACTTTACTACAGATAATGGATAAATTCGGGTAGGTCCCGAGGGGTACCCGCGAGAGGTGTGAAGTCGGGTTGACCAGGATGGTACCCGCGAGATAATTACGAGGCGCAGTCGGGCAGGCAGAGACGGCCCTAGAGAGGGATGGGCCTGGCCCTTGTTGCACTTCCTCGAGACGGGACGACAGGAGTACTGATCGTCACCGCGAGCTCCTAATAATTCGCTAACGGATTTGGGTATTGATCTGAGTGGGTCGTTGGCCCTATACGCACTACCACCACGTGGGATAATGGTTTATGGGGCCCTCTACGCCGTATGTATCAGCCGAAAGCTTTGTCAGACGTCCAGTTCAGCCTTGCGGCACGGCTGGGCCGGCGCCATCCAGGACAGAGGTGGTGCCTGGACCCGCCATGTGCGCAACGACCCGGAGTGCAAAGGGCGATGGGCCCAAGACCCCTGAGCACTTAGGATGTAGACCGGCGGGGACCTCTCTGCTGAGTTCTAGGTAGGGCTGCGGTGTGTCGATCAGCCGAGGCCGGGCATGACCCGGAAAAGTGTGTCCGGCCAGAGTTAATCGAGCGTGTTGGGTAACATTAGTGCACCCCTGCGGGGAAGTTATCTATTCGAATAGCCGTGTCCACGGTAACAGGACGCTCAGTGTTGTATCCCGATCTACTAATACTTGAACTGGATACTTTAATTAATTGGAAGCTCCGGGATCGTTTTCTCGCAGGGAGTCGAGGAAGGATCTCTAGGCTTCGATCCAACATGCTTGTTGCTTTATTATATGATACTAATCTGCACTCTTCTAATGCTGCAAGACCCCGAAGATGCTAGTCTTCGATAGGCTAGGCCTTTCTCTCTATTCTGGCTTTCTGCAGTCAAGTCCACATATACAGCCTTCCTTGAAAATGTTGCACATCTAGATTAGTTCTGATGTCAGTCTTGCGAGTACTTTGGATGAGTACTCACGGTTGCTTTGCTTCCCCTTTTTCCCCATGCCCGTTTGCTGCGACCAGATGACAGATCCCAGGAGCCAGCTGACCCCATCGACGACTGCTTCTACCTCGATGGTGCCTGCTACTACGTGGAGACCGCCGACGACCAGGAGTAGATTCGGAGGCTCCCAGGCAGGAGGCCTTGCCTCTTTCGATCAGAGTTGTTGTTTGTTTTCGCCTTCTTAAGGCATCTTTGTTTAACTTTGTGTCTGTACTCAGATACTGTTGTTGTTTTCGCTGACGCTTGATCTCGAGCTTTTGTATTCGAGCCCTCGAGGCCCTTGGCTTGTAATATAAAGCTTGTATTATTTTATTTGTGTCTAGAGTTGTGTTGTGATATCTTCAAGTGAGTCCCTAGGCTTGATTGTGTGCATTTGCGTGTATGATTAGTGCACGATTAAGTCGGGGGCGTCACAACCACCTAAGCTTGTGGGCCCCTCAAGCCTTCGTTTGCCCTACCTCCAAATCCATAACTACCGTCTCATGGAGAATAAAATCATAGAGAAAGAATCATCGCGTTTTACGATATGGAGCCGCCGCCACTGAGGGTGTCCCAGACTAGGGGGTACTTGGGCTGCCGGCTTATCTCTCGTGGGCCGGGCTGGTGGGCCGCTCTCTACTCGTAGATGGAAGGCCGAATTGTGGGTGACGCCGTGTATCAGAAGGAAACCTCTGAAGACTTGGCGTCTTCTCTAAGGAATAATTGGCGTGGACGGCATGTTTATCCCCCGATGGTAACCAACTATATGTAACCCTAGGACCCTCTGGTGTCTATATAAACCAGAGGGTTTAGTCCGTAGGGGACCATCATATCCATTGCCTAGGGTTTAGCCCATCTGATCTCGAGGTAGATCAACTCTGTAACCTTCATACAAACATATCAATACAATCAAGCAGGACGTAGGGTATTACCTCTTCGAGAGGGCCCGAACCTGGGTAAATCGCTGTCTCTACGTTCCCTGATACCCATTGATTCCTAGACCTACAGTTCGGATCCCCTACCTGAGATCTACCGGTTTTGGTACCGACATTGGTGCTTTCATTGAGAGTTCCGCCGTGGGTCATCAAGGATCAATGGCTCGCCTAGTCATCAGCAACAGCGCTAGCCGCAGGGACGCTTTCGTTCCTGGCCAGCTCTTCGCGTTCGGTAGCGTCATGCTACACACCGATCCGGCCGGTCACCTTGGGCGGGTCGACAGCTTCACCCCCGACCAGGAGATCAGGTTCGGAAACTTAGAGTTCGTCGCCAACTCCCGGGGAGATCTTATCCTCACGGGGTCCTCAGCCTTGCTTGGAGGACCCACAAATCCTGAAGCACCGACTTCGAGTACGGCCAACCCAACTACCGAGACGGCCGCCGCTGCGGATCCAGCCTTGAGCCCGAACCTAGTCTCCGCGCTCGGCTGCCGAAGATTGTGGGTTGACCCCGCGAACTGCCAGAGCTTGGAGCCGACCGATCTCTCGTTATTAAACGGGATACTAGATTGGATCCAGGCCCTTGGAATCACCGATGGCCAGTCCTTGGTCTATGACCAAATCGGGCTTAAACCCGACGACAGGGAAATTCACGCCCCTGCCACTACTCACTTGATCGCCACTATCGAAGGCCCCACGGAGGGCTCACCCCTTCCCTCAGAACCGGAAGCGCATGAGGTGCAAGTTTCCGACCAACAGGCTTCATCCCCCAGCTCGCCAGCCGAACTCGGTTCCGGAGAGGGTTTAGGGCCGAAGTCTGGTTCGGCACGCAATTTCGGATCCACGCACCTGTGCCTGGCCAATTATCCAGAGCTCGGCGCATTGGATTCCATGTCAATCCAGGACGCGGCCGCCAAAACTCCGGACTCACACTCCGCTGGGATCAAATTTTTTATCCCGCCCACCCCCCACGTTGAGTACTGTGTAGATAACTCAGGATGGCCCGACATATGGGACCTAATGTACGTAAAGCAGCAGCCCGGAGAGACAGTTCGGCACTTCTGGGCCAGATTCCTTATCGTCAAAAACAAGATGACGGACGGCTGCAACAAGGACATTCTGGAGATCTTCCGACAGAACTGCCGAGACGAGGGCGTCTTAAACGCCCTCGCCCGCCGCCACATCCAAAATTTCTCCGATTTATCGGATCTGGTGTCCAAATACTGCGCCATGGAGTATGCTTGGCAGGCACAGCTCGAGCAAACGGAGTCAATCCGTACAGAGGAACCAAACCGAGCTCGGGCAAAACGCGCACACCCTCGCCGGACACCCCAACACGAGCCATCCGAGAAAAGGATGAAACCCCTGACAAGATCCAGAACGGTCCTTGACGAACTGCTGGATAAACCATGCCCCATACACTCCGTCCTCCTCAACACAAACCCAACCCACAGCCTTCGAGCTTGCTGGGTGGTCAGGCAAGTCGCCAAGAGCGGCGAAGTCATCCTCGGAGGCCCGTACTCAAGTAAAAGTCCAGCAACGCCCTTTGATGATGACGCCAAAATCTTAACAATCTACGAGACGTATTCCTCGAAGAATCAGAGGAAGAGAGCCCTTTGAGAGCTCGCTCAAATTCACCACGTGGCAGAGACAGACTCATGGACAGACACACCCATCACTTTCAGTGAACAAGACCAGCCGAGGTCCTGCCCTACTCGAGCTGCTGCCGCCCTTGTCCTTGATCCCATAGTGGATGGATTCCGACTCCAAAAGGTGTTAATGGACGCCGGTAGCGGGCTAAACCTCATTTACGAGGACACCTTGGACAAAATGCAATTTGACAGATCTCGCATCGAGCAAAGTCACACCACCTTTCGGGGGATCATCCCCGGAAAGGAGGCGCGTTCTAGTGGCCGAATAGCTCTTGATGTGGTCTTCGGAACTCCCGAGAACTACCGATCCGAAGAACTGATTTTCCACATCGTGCCCTTCCGCAGTGGCTACCATGCCTTATTAGGGCGCGAAGCCTTCGCACGATTCCATGCAGTCCTACACTACGGGTACATGAAGCTTAAAATGCCAGGGCCAAACGGCGTGATCACAATAGTAAGTGATCCGGACAGAGCTCTTCGGGCCGAGAACAAAACAACATCCCTCGCCCTCGAAGCCTTGTCCGAAGCCCTCGCAGCTGAAGAACTGACCACGCTCTGCTCAACGGTGGATAAGGACGACGTAATCCTCGACAAAAGGCCCAAATCCACATCCTTCAAACCAGCGGATGAAATAGTCAAATTCCAAGTGCACCCAACAGATCCCAACAAGACGGCGTCCATTGGAGCTCAGCTGGACCCCGCGGTCGATGAAGAGCTGCGTAAATTCTTGCGTGAAAACTTGGATATTTTCGCCTGGCACCCATCAGACATGCCAGGGATCCCGCGTAGATTAGCCGAGCACAGCTTGAACATCATTAAGGGTTTCAAGCCAGTCAAACAGACTCTGCGTCGGTTTTCCGAACCCAAGCGTCAGGCTATGGGCGAGGAACTGGCAAAGTTGCTCGAAGCCGGATTCATCCGGGACATCAAACATCCAGAATGGTTGGCCAATCTGGTCATGGTACCAAAGAAGGATAAGTCCTGGCGGTTGTGTGTCGATTTCAAGGATTTAAACAAGGCCTGCCCCAAGGATCCTTTCCCCTTGCCCCGCATAGACTAGATCATAGACGCCACTGCCGGGCATGACTCACTGTGTTTTCTCGACGCTTACTCCGGATACCATCAAATTAAAATGAAGGAGTTCGACCAAGCGGCCACTGCATTCATCACTCCTTACGGGCCATTCTGTTTCAACACAATGCCTTAAGGATTAAAGAACGCATGGGCTACATACCAGTGCATGATTCAAACATGTTTGGAAAAACAAATCGGCAAAACAGTCGAAGCCTATGTGGACGACGTGGTCATCAAAACCAAACGCGTCAGCCAGCTGGTGGACGATCTCCGGCAAACCTTTGATAGTCTTCGGACTTTCGATATACGGCTCAATCCGGAAAAGTGCGTCTTCGGAGTACCGGCCGGTAAGCTGCTCGGATTCATCGTTTCCCGTAGAGGAATAGAAGCCAACCCAGTGAAAATACGGGCACTGTCCGAGCTGGCTATCCCCACTGAGCTCAAACACGTCCAGAAACTTGCCGGCACTGTTGCAGCCCTAAGCCGCTTCATCTCACGCCTCGGAGAAAAAGCCTTACCGCTATATAAATTGCTCAAACGGACAAAGAACTTCGAATGGACCAGTGAAGCGGCGGCAGCACTCGAAGAAATAAAAACTCTACTGGCCAACAACCCGATCTTGACAGCACCCAGCCCGGGCGAACCAATGCTGCTATATATCTCAGCCACGACTCAGGTGGTCAGCGCGGTTCTCGTCGTCGAATGAGAGGCAGACGGTCACAAGCTCCAGGTGCAGAAACATGTGTACTACGTATCTGAAGTGCTCACCCCTTGTAAAACGAGGTACCCGCATTATCAGAAGATCGCCTACGCAGTTTTCATGGCATCCCGAAAGCTCCGCCATTACTTCCATGAGTGCTCGGTTACGGTGGCATCCGAAGTACCACTGAATGACATAATCAACAATCGAGACGCCACCGGCCGCATAGCCAAATGGGCTATAGATCTCCTCCCCTTCGAAATCATATATAGACCACGCCGAGCTATTAAATCTCAGGTTTTGGCTGATTTTGTGGTGGAATGGACGGAAGCCGAACTCCCTAGGGAGTACAGTACATACTCGCATTGGACGATATACTTCGACGGATCCAAAATTCTCGCCGGGCTGGGGGCTGGAGTGGTCCTCACATCCGCCACTGGCGACAATATTCAGTACATACTCCAGATCATGTACACCGACTCCAACAACGCAGCCGAATACGAGGCTCTGCTACATGGACTTCGGATTGCGGTGTCAATGGGCATACAACGGCTCGAGGTACGGGGAGATTCTAATCTCGCCATCTCTCAAGTCAACGGCGAATTCGACGCAAAAGACCCAAAAATGACAGCATACCGCAACGCCGTCCTAAAAATTTCCGCCCGCTTTGAAGGACTGGAATTTCACCATATACCTAGAGACAGCAATCAAGCTGCCGATATCCTTGCTCGAATGGGCGCCAAGCATGACCGTGTCCCTGAGAACACCTTTTTAGAACGACTCTTCAAGCCGCCCGTGGTGTGGCAGGAGGATGCCCAGGGCTCAAAATCCAATGCCTCAGGACAGCTCGTCCCTTCGCCTATCGAACCAGACGAAGGAATTATCGGGGACTCGGCAATTGAAATGACATCTTCGGCTCACGAAGTCATGGCAGTAATCGCGCCATGGACCGAGCCCTTCCTCGCCTACCTCCTCCGCCAAGAATTACCGGCCGACCAGACCGAGGCAAGGTGTAAAATTCGACGATCTAAAGCCTATTAAGTCCACGAGGGAGAATTATATAAGAAAAGCACTACTGGCGTCCTCCAGAGATGTATATCCGAAGAGGAGGGAAGGCAGCTCGTGGCCGAGATTCACGCTGGCATGGGCGGTCACCACGCGGCAGCTCGGGCCTTGGTCAGCAAGGCTTTCCGAGCAGGGTTCTTCTGGCCCACTGCCCGAACAGACGCCCAAACATTGGTCCAACATTGAGTTGGATGCCAGCTCTTCGCCAATCAGAGCCATATGCCCCCCACGGCCCTTCGGACGATACCGATTACTTGGCCTTTCGCGGTCTGGGGGCTGGACATGGTCGGACCACTTAAAGGGGGGACCAAGAAAAAGAAATATCTACTCGTCATGGTAGATAAATTTACTAAATGGATTGAGGCAAAACCGGTAACTTCAGCCAAGTCTAAGCCGGTCATCGATTTTATATCCGGTGTCGTACGCCGTTACGGTGTCCCCCATAGCATAATAACGGACAACGGATCCAATTTTACCGCCCAGGAAGTCAAAGACTGGTGCGCTAATTTAGGCATTAAGCTCGACTACGCCTCGGTGTATCACCCACAATCTAATGGACAGGTCGAGAGAGCTAATGGACTGATCTTGAGCGGCATCAAGCCCCGTCTGGTCCGATCTTTAAAAGAATCCGACTGCCATTGGGTCGAGGAGCTTGACTCCGTACTGTGGGGCCTACGCACCACTCCTAATCGATCCACGGGCTACACACCATTCTTCATGGTGTATAGGGTAGAAGCCATCCTCCCCAGCGACCTTATTCACGACGCCCCTCGGGTGCATATGTATGAAGAAAAGGAGGCCGAGCTGGATCGGCAAGATGACCTGGACGCCCTGGAGGGTGAGCGCAACATAGCTCGGGCACGTTCTGGTTTTTATCAGTAGCAGGCCAGACGTTATCAGAGCAGGGAAGTACGGGCGAAGGCCTACAGCGTCGGCGATCTAGTCCTGCGCCTCCCGGAGAAGCAGAAGCATAAGCTGTCGCCCAAATGGGAGGGGCCCTTCATAATCGATCAAGTACTCGCGGGCGGAGCATACCGTCTCCGCGACCCAAAGGACGACCGCCTCGAACAAAACCCTTGGAACGCAGCTCGGCTACGACGTTTCTACGGCTAGCTCCGCGACCTTGTTCGGTTTATCCTTCTAGGATTTATATCTTTTTCTAGTCAATAGTCTCTCCCAGGTTGTGTTCGGATATGCCGAACTCTGTTAAGTTTTTCTTTGGCAAACATCTTTGAATGTACCACACGCTGTTACCTGGGGGCCTCTTTGATGGAGCTAATCATATTTTATTTATGCAACCATCCGCCTTTTACGAGTTTCCAACCTTCCTGCATCGTTTTAAAGCCACTATATGCATCAATTTGACTTAAGATTTGGCCAAGCTGGGTTGCCTCGCTCCTGTGTTTACCCCCTACGTTCCCGATTGTTCGGCTAGGGAGTAAAGGGAGCACACCTGTGATTGTTACGTCCGGATTTCCCGGGTACGTACCTCAGACGGGTGAAGCCAAAAGCTAGCGTTCTTAAGAACACAATTGGTCGGCCACGGGGGAAGTGAAAATAATTGGTACCTATCGCCAAGTTTCTGGGGTATTTTCCCGAAGTAACCATCCCCGTCTACTTCGGGTATTCGGTTATCCATCCACGGCTAACGTGGTAACCCGATGAAAGGGACCCGTAGCGGAACTATTTTCGTCGGAAGATGTTTCTTACATTACACAGTAATATAACATAACTCCCCGAGCACGTTTTTGTCTGTTTGCACCACATGGCCGGATTGCCTCATTCTCCGAAGTGTTTCCGGTGTTTTCGGATCACACAGTAGGAAACACTCCTCGGCTCCTGGCCGAGGAGGCGGAAGCCGATGGCTGGTTATGACAATGTTCTACGCACGGTTTGGAGACTACTTGATGTAAAGTACATAGATACATAGAATCAACTTGTTAATCTTGATCAAGACCATCTATTATGGTCTCCAGAGCACAATCTGCATGGGACAGCCGAGCTGCGGGCATAACCTGGTCATATACCAGATGCACGGGCACTTCCTGCCCATCTGGCCCTACTGGCCCAACCCTAGCTAAATGCTCCGGTTCCAGCTTGGTGAAGCGGGTCTTGATCATCGCCCAGGCTTCCCGTGCTCCTTCACGACAAGATGACGTCTTCCATAGCTCAAAATGGCGCCGAGCTTCTTTGAATCGATTTGTGAGTTTCGGAGCCACCTCACGAGGCCACAATGCTTTGCACATGCTCTTC
Source organism: Elymus sibiricus (assembly GCA_039707655.1). Taxonomy (NCBI): domain Eukaryota; kingdom Viridiplantae; phylum Streptophyta; class Magnoliopsida; order Poales; family Poaceae; genus Elymus; species Elymus sibiricus. The sequence continues at coordinate 365,632,322 of CM077670.1, read as the reverse complement.
ATGGCCTTTCAGTCCCGCTCGTGCACGGGGGATAGCTCCTTCAGCAAGTCCCGCCCAAAAGAGCCGGCCTCCTCTTCGGGGCGTCCGGTTAGAAGAACTACAATGAGACGCGGCATTGTTCATATTACTGTCTACTACGTACAGTTTATGAACTGAAAATACTGGGTCGCACTCACCGAACATGCCCGCTTTCAGTCTCTGGTTCTCCTCTTGGGATAGGGACAGTTGAGTTTTCAAACTTTTGATTTCTCGCGCCTGTTGGTCGCCTTCCGCCTTTAGCTTATCTCTCTCCTCATAACTTCGGGAAAGCACCCGGTAGCCAGCCTCTTGCTATGACTCCGCATACCTTTGAGCTTCTCTGGCAATATCCAGATCCTTCCGCAGCTGATTTATCGACTAGGCTGCTATGGAATCATCTTTCATTAGCAGAGGTGTTCCATCAAATTTTTAAACAACTTTTGAGTTCGGCACTTACCATGTGCCTCTCTGGTGAATTTCTTTACACCCTCTAGCTTGGCTTTCATAGATTCTAACTCTGTTCGCGCCAGCTTGAGGTCTTCGGACAGCTTTTTGATTTGCTCCCGAACAGTCTGCACAATAGCATGGCATTAAAAATATCAGACCCTTAATTCGGCCATCCCGCCCAAATCAAGGCTCGGGGGCTACTGGGTTAGATACTAGTTGTCAAAACAAATACCATACCTGCACATTAGCAGACATGAGCTTTACGGCCCCTTCAAGTCCCATTCGGGCAGCGCCAAGGTACACGTCTACCGAACTAAGGGCATTAAACTCCTGATCCGACAACGCGGAGTGCCGAAGTGACGCCTTACGCCGCCGATGATTCATCACACTTTCAACCTCGGAGTTAGTGACCGAGACGCCACCTGAGTCCTCGGGATGTTGGTCCTCAGCAGGGACTCCCGGAGTAACTCCGGCTATAGCTGGCGACCTCGGGTTGGAGGCACCCCTCGGCGCCTCTTCAACATCCCCAGCCGAGGGTGGTTCCACATATCGTCTACATGACACCGTGGAGAAATATTGGCATATTCGGTGGATGTCGAAGATAGAGGCTATGACGGTACGGCGGATGCGTTACCTCTTCGGGCGGGGCGCAGATGATGTAGCTCCCATTGGGGCCGCACGTCTGGTCTCCCCACGACTACTCGTTGCTGGGGCCGCTGGTGCCGCTCTTGCGGCGGTTCGGCGCGTCGTGCGGCGGCCCTTGGGAGTAGGTGTCAGTGTATTCGGGGCAGCAGTGGCTGAGTGTTTCTTTCGAGAGGAAGCCCATTGGCCACTTACAGCGGAGGAGGGAAGCGCCCCGGGATGATCAGCCAAAAGGGCCACCTTAGAACCATCGAGGCTCTCCTGGTAGAAGACCCCCTCCTTGAAATTAATCGATGTTTCAGGGTCATCATGGAACCCAGGATCATCGTCATGAGAGTAATTCTCCGGTTGAGGAGCAGGGCAGCTCACTGTCTCGATCCAGCGCCTCCAGTTATGTTCGGACAGGATAGGAATCTGGTTAAGAAAAAATTTGGGATGCCGTCCGAACTATAAAACGTGGTCGGGCTCACCATTTCAATGGGTTTGTAGCTTGAGAAGCCTTCCTTGGGCTTTAACCGAGCAAATTCTTGCTCCTCTCCCTTGAAGAGATCGGCCAGTATGGCCGCCATCGCCGCCTGGTCGGCAGGTCCCATCCGTGTGTACCGGGTTGCATCATCTTCCCCGTTGTAACACCAAAGCGGGTGTATTCTCTGTTGGAGAGGTTGGACGCACCGAGAAATGGCTGCGGCCATCACGTCAATAACGGTTAGCCCGTTGTGGGCTAGCCACCTCACTTCAGCGGCCAGCCGAGTTACTTCGGCGCTTTCCTCTTGAGAAGGACTCTTCAGGCGCCAGTTGAACCGCTTCTTCGGAGGGACCAATGAGAATTCGGGCAGCCCCCTCTGGACTGGATCAAACAGGGGGACATCTTCGATATAAAACCATTCCGAAGTCCACTCTTAGGCATCTTTTTTCGGAGTCCCTACGGGGTATCCGGTTCCGGCAATACGCCATACTTCGGCCCCGCCGACCTCGTAGATTGTCCCTCCTCGGTTACGGGGGACGAGGCAGAAGAACTTCCTCCACAACTCGAAGTGGGCCTCACAGCCCAGGAACATCTCGCAGAGAGCGACGAAGCCCGATATATGAAGGATCGACCCTGGGGTAAGGTGGTGGAGTTGAATCCCATAAAACTCTAGTAGACCCCTCAAAAAAGGATGAATGGGGAAACCCATCCCTCGCAAGAGGAAGGGCACGAAGCACACCCTTTCCTCCCCGTGGGGGGAAGGAAAGTTCTCTGCGAGGGCCTCCCCATCTGCGGAAGTTAATCCGGGATGGGTGGATGCGAGATCTGAAGCAGGGAGATATCCCTGCGTCTCGATCCTGCATAAACGCATGAGGGATACGGAGCAGCTCACCCAATCACCTTGCCGGGGGCCATGAGGGCGTGAGGAAGAGCCTGGGACGCTTGCCATTATTTACTGGTCGCGACCTCGCGAGGATGTGAGGAAGGATGGCAGGGGGTGGAGTGTGTCAACCTCCGCACCCTTGGCCTATTAAAAGGGCATTGACTCCCCCCGAAAGAGGGGCATTTTTGTAAAAACCCATCGGTCCACTCTCATTCCGTGGGTGCGCAGAAATCGAGGGTCGTCATTTGATTATGGGCGAAGAAAAGCGGTGTGACGGGCCCCACGGGGCCTCGCCAATCGGAGTATTCTTCGGCAACCGAGCTATTGGTGGCCGAACTATTGTTAAACCAAATGCAGGTGAAGGGAGGAACTCGCCACCCAAGCCGAAGACCATTGAGGCACGAAGCTGCCGAAGACTGTGAACCTCGGCATTGGAGGCTAGTTCGGGGGCTACTGAGGGTGTCCCGGACTAGGGGGTACTCGGGCTGCCGGCCTATCTCTTGTGGGCCGGGCTGGTGGGCCGCTCTCTACTCGTAGATGGAAGGCCGGATTGTGGGCGACCCCATGTATCAGAAGGAAACCTCCGAAGACTTGGCGTATCCTCCAAGGAATAATTGGCGTGGCCGGCATGTTTATCCCCCGATGGTAACCGACTATATGTAACCCTAGGACCCTCTGGTGTCTATATAAACCAGAGGGTTTAGTCCGTAGGGGATCATCATATCCATTGCCTAGGGTTTAGCCCATCTGATCTCGAGGTAGATCAACTCTGTAACCTTCATACAAACATATCAATACAATCAAGCAGGACGTAGGGTATTACCTCTTCGAGAGGGCCCGAACCTGGGTAAATCGCTGTCTCTACGTTCCCTGTTACTCATTGATTCCTAGACCTACAGTTCGGATCCCCTACCCGAGATCTGCCGGTTTTGGTACCGACAGCCACCTCCTGTTCTTCATTGGGAGAGCTAATCTGGAGTCCGTTCGGGGCTCCAGAGAGATGGATTCGTCGTCGTCGTCATCATCAACCCTTCTCCATCAACAATTCCATGATGCTCACCACCGGGAGTGAGCAATCCCTTCGTAGGCTTGCTGGGCGGTGATGGAGATGGATGAGATTTATCATGTAATCAAGTCAATTTGTTAGGGCTTGATCCCTAGTATCCACTATGTTCTGAGATTGATGTTGTTGTGACTTTGCTATGCTTAATGCTTGCCACTAGGGCCCGAGTGCCATGATTTCAGATCTGAACCCTTTATGTTATCATCAATATATTTAAGTTCTAGATCCTATCTGCTAGTTATATGCACTTGTTACTCTTCTGATCCATAGACCCCAAGGTGATAATAATTGGGATACTCTCCGGGGATGGCTGTAATTCCAGGAGTTCATGTATTCCCATATGTTAATGCTTTGTTCCGGTTCTCTATTAAAAGGAGGCCTTAATATCCCTTAGATTTCCTTATGGACCCCGCTGCCACGGGAGGGTAGGACAAAAGATGTCATGCAAGTTCTTATTATAAGCACGTATGACTATATACGGAATACGTGCCTACATTGAATTGATGAATTGGAGCTATTGTGTATCGCTCTAGGTTGTGACTGTTACATGATGAATGTCATCCATACCAAATATCCATCGCTGATCCAATGCCTATGCTTTGCTCATATTGATCTTTGCTAAGTTACTACTGTTGATGCTGCTGTTATAATCACTACAAAACTGCTACTGTTACTGTCACCGTTACTATTGTACTGCTACCGTGCTACTTGTGAGCTGCGTTGGGATTTTCCCCGAAGAGGAAGGGTGAAGCAGTACGGTAGAGATAAGTATTTCCCTCAGTGAGAACCAAGGTTATCAAACCAAAAGGAGAATCACGCAAAGCCTCGTGAAGAACGCCTGCACACACAAAAGCAAATACTTGCACCCAACGCGGGCAAGAGGGTTGTCAATCCCCTTGAACTCGTTACTTGCAAGGATTAAATCTTGTATAGGCAAAAATATAAATTGCAAAACAAAAAAAGTAAATAAATTGCAGCAAGGTATTTTTAGGTTTTTTAATATGTTTAAGGTAGACCCGGGGGCCATAGTTTTCACTAGAGGCTTCTCTCTCGAACACATAGCATACGGTGGGTAAACAAATTATTGTTGGGCAATTGATAGAAAAGCGCATAGTTATTACGTTATTCATGGCAATGATCATGTATATAGGCATCATGTCCGTGACAAGTAGATCGACTCCTACCTACATCTACTACTATTACTCAACCAATCGACCGCTATCCAGCATGCATCTATGTTATTAAGTTCATGACAAACAGAGTAACGCTTTAAGCAAGATGACTTGATATAGACAAAGTAAACTCAATCAATATGAATAAACCCCATCGTTTTATCCTTAATGGCAACAATACAAATACGTGTCTTGTTCCCAACATTTTCACTGGGATATAGAGCACCGCAAGATTGAACCCATTACAAAGCACCTCTCCCGCTAAAGATAAATCAATCTAGTTGGCCAAACCAAACGGATAGATCAGAGAGAAATAAAAATCAGGTATAATAAAGTTCAGAAAAGACTTAATTACTTTCAATGAATAATCTGATCATAAACCCACAATTCATCGGATCCCAACAAACAAACAGCGAAAGAAGATTACATCGAATAGAACTCCAAAGAGATCAAGGAGAATATTGAATTGAATATCAAAGAGAAAGAAGAAGCCATCTAGCTACTAGCTATGGACCCGTAGGTCTGTGGTGAACTACTCACACATCATCGGAAGAGCAGCAAGGTTGATGTAGAAGCACTCCGTGATCGATTCCCCCTCTGGCAAATTACCGGAAAAGGCCTCCAGATGGGATCGCGGAAGAACAGAAGCTTGCGGCGGCTGAAAAGTTATATCATCTTGCGTTCTGTTGGTTTGGGAATATATGTGAATTTATAGGCTTGGAATTAGGTCAAACGGAGCTGCGTGGGCCCCACAAGCTCAGGGGGCGCGCCTACCCCCCTAGGGCACGCCCCTCGAGCTTGTGGCTCTCTCGTATCTCGTCTGGTCTCCTCCCGAAGCTTCTAGGGTCCCTTCTGGTCCAGAAAAAATTAATCTAAAGATTTCTTTTTCCGTTTGGACTTTATTTGACATTGATTTTCTGAAAAGCCAAAAACAAGCAAAAAACACTGGGTTAATAGGTTAGTCCCAAAAAATGATATGAAATAGCATATAAAGCATCCAAGATTGATAATATAATAGCATGAAACAATCAAAAATTATAGATACGTTGGAGACGTATCATACCGCTACTATCAAACTTCATACTACTATTCTACTAAATACATTGCTGTAGAGATATTATTTTCCAAGTGTGGTTGAATTGACAACTCAACTGCTAAGGCTCATAAATATTCTTTGGCTCCCCTTGTGTCGAATCAATAAATTTGGGTGATACTACCTTGAAGACCGTCGCGATCCCGTATACATGTGGGTTACCAAGAACTTTTTCTGGCGCCGTTGTCGGGGAGCATAGCTTTATTTATTGAGTTCACTTGGGAATTATATTTGCTGATCAGTATGAAGAATCTAAAAGACTCTAAGACCAAGATCGTACCCTCTAAGACGAGGGGAGGTAAGGAACTGCCATCTAGCTTTGCAATTGATTCACCGTCAGTTTTAAGTAGACTTGCAACACCACCACCTGCTATTCAATCTGATATGTCACAAGTAATTGATGATACTGCTTGTATTATAAATGATACTTGTGATGATGCTAGTACTTTTCTTGGTAAAACTGTGCCACTAGGTGAATTTCTTGATGAACAAATTGCTAAATCTAGAGAACTTGAGAATGTTGAAACTGATGAAAATTATGATTCACCTATTATGCCTAGCTCTCCTACTAGATATGAAATGCTTAATGTACTTGAGGGATATGTTATGGATGGGGAGATTGCTAGAGATTTTCTTGCTTGTAATGATAGAGAGGATCTTAAGAAATTACTGAGTAAGCTGAAAAAAAAGGCTATGAATGAAATAATGAAATATGATCCTAAGTTTGCAACCTCTTATATCTTTATTACTGATAAGGATTATGAATTCTCTATTGATCCTGAACTTATTACTTTTGTAGAATCAGATCCTTTTCATGGTTATGAAACTGAAACTGTTCTGGCATATCTTACTAAACTAAATGACATTGCCACCCTATTTGCTCAAGAGGAAAAGATTCACTACTACTATATTCTTAAATTGTTTCTGTGGCACCCCGATAGAGGGCCGACGCACGCCAGTCCCAGGATAAGAACTGGCGCACGCCTGAGACATGATACAGCAATTCCAGGCACAAAAATGGCTTTATTATAGGAAATGGAGTTTTACAATACTGTTGCTTACAACAATATTACATGACTCCGAGGCTAACTAAATGGCAGCGGAGGTCTTGGTTCAGCGGCAACGACATCTCTAGCTGGGCTCCAGAACGCACAGGACTGGCTGGGTTACGATCTAGCACGACGGATCTTCTCCTGCAACTGGCCACGTGCGAGGCCAGGGGAGTACTTTGAATGTACTCGCAAGACAACCAAATACATAGCATCCAAACAAGCAGATAACAGAGCAAGCCCTATGCTTATATAAGAATTTAATCTAAACATGGCATAGAATTAATTGGAAACATGGATCAAGCATGGCATAACATGAATCAACTACATATCATGGCATGGCATGGCAATTAACAGATTAAGTGCTTAAGTTGCTTACTGTTACCAAGTACCAACTTACTCTCTCTTCTGAGTTGTCGCACAACCCTCGGAATACTCTTAACCCATCGAGTACTTCCGGACATAAGACAAGTTCTTCCATCATCATTATCATTACCACGGTTGATCATCCTAGAGAGGCTTAAACGGACTGTCCAATACCATGGACGCGGCTATTCGAATAGGTTTTTACACTCTACAGAGGTTGCGCACTTTACCCACACCATGGATTACCTGGCCTCGTGATCCCATTCGGGTGGACCTGTGGTGCTCCAACGAAACCTGCCTGACCCGTGACTCCTCTATCGTACCACCGACAATCATACCCTCCCAGGGTCATGTCCTGGGTGGCCCATGTGTCACCTCGTGACACCTGCCACCGTCGTGGCCAAACTAAACTGTCCCAAACGGGGACTCCCGGGCTAAACAAACAACCGGGCTCACAGGGTTATCGCGGCCTACCTGATCAGGGTAGCACGCACGCATAACCCTCCCTAGTTTGGTGGTACCGATAAAAGAGCACAAAGCCAGACCAAGTCAAGGCCGTCCCATACCGGCAAATGTGGCTGCACGGAAAAGTCCGGGTAGGTGGCTCTTGATCAACCAACTAAGTTTAGTTCACAAGTTCAATTTAATCTTTCCATTATCTCATTATAACATCAACATTTATGAGCAAGAACAATTACTTAGCAACAGCATAGCAAAATCATGACAATCATAGCATGAGATCAAATCATAGCACTAACATGATAACGGTATTGAAAATATTGTCAATAGCATGAGAAAATATGATATGACAGCAATTCATGATATCACATGGTAAATAACACTAGCATCGGGCACGGATGAAATGACAGGGCTACGGCAGTGCAAACTAACAGATGATCTGGAATATATACTGCAACACACACAGGGTGCAAGCAAAGTCATCACGCAAGTCCGGAGCTCATGATAAGAGGTTGGCTTGCCTTGGGGTAGAGGGATACACCGGGGGGAAGTGCGATGAAACTCCGAAAAGATTTGCCGAAAAAGTTCCCTCTCGGAGGGGGCTGATTAAGGGCAAGGGCAAAATGGTCATTTTCACAGTGTGGAAACATTATGAAAATGATGCCATCGGAAAGGGCTTGACGAACTGAAGACGTGGGCGTTGGTTTTACCTCAATCGGAGTTACGGTCGCGGAGAAACGGTCGTTCGTTCGTTAAGCCGGGAAACGGACAGAAAACTGTGCATTTCAGTGCTTAACGAGTGAACGTTCGCTAAATAACCTCTTCGGCCGGTGGCTGGAAATCGAAAGCGCATTTCTGCGTTTACGTTTTCACTGTAGTGAAAGCGTATTTCTGTCTGAAGCTGGGCTGGAATGCGCTTTCGAAGTGGGAAAGCGTACTTTCGAAAGTACGTTTCCACTTAATCCGCAGGGCCCGGGGCTACTGCGGCTGACACGTGGGACCCGCCCTATCCTCTTTCTCTCCTCCCCTGGTCTTCTTCTTGCTCGCACCAGGGAAACAGAGGAGGAGCGAGGGCGCTCGGCCGCCGGCGTAGCCGTTGCCTCGCTGCTCCCGAGGGCCGGCCGGCGAGCGAGGGGCCTGGGCCGCGCCTCACCGCGCCCGTGGGTGGCCGCACGGTCACCGGGGGCGGCCTACAGCGCCGATGCCGCGGCTCGGGGCATGGCAGCAGAGGAGCCGCGCCGGCAAGGCCTCCCTGGCGGGAATGGAGATGGCGGCGACTCCACTGGCTCTTGGGGCGGTCGGGGACGCGGGCAGGGAGGAGGGGAAGGGCCGGGGTGCTGGGTGGACGAGGGGAATCGGGCGGCGGCCTTCGGCCATTGGAGAGGACAGGAGCTCCTAGAGCTCGACTGGGGAGGGGAATGGGGCTTGCTGGAGAGGGGGAGGCTCGGAGCTCGCTACTTATAGGCGCGGGGGAGAGCTCGGGAAGGAGCTGGACGACGGCCGGTGCTTCTGGACGCGCGGCGAGGTGGCGGCGATCTGGCGGTCGGCACAAACGTCCATGGGGTCGGGGACGAGGGGGAGAGGACTCCAGAAGGCTCACGCGCACGGTGGGCAGCTCGCCGGCGCTCGCGGACAAGCCAGAGCTTGCTAGAAGCGGCCTCCCGAAGGATCTAGCGCACAGAGCACCGATTCTGCCGACAACGTCGACGGTCACCACCGGCACCACGTGCACTTGGCAACAAAACGCAATAAAACCATGTACGGGAGGTTCACCCCCCCTCAGGTAGATGATTTGACCCAACAAACAGGAACAGCGAGCTCTGATGTGACTGAACCAAGGTCAAATAGTTGCCAGTAGCAAAGTGTTTGATATGAGCCATGCCCACCACAGTGCTCCTCTTGGCCTGATCTATGGCTGAGAGTGACCACTCACTAAGGTGATTATCTTGGCAAGAATTCGGCACAATAGGACAAGGTTATCTGGTACTTCCTTCACAAAGCACCAATCTGACCAGAAATGCAAATGAGGAAGTAGGGGTCAAATGTATAGATGGAATTAGCTGGTTTTTGGTGGAGAGTGATTATTTGGTCATAAGAGATAGCTGGGAAAGTTTCAGCTCATATTGATCATCCATGGGGGTACTTCCTTCACAGAGATGCAATCTGAACAGAAACTTAGATAAATTACTGGGGAAAATTGGCTAGATGAAATGGGCTGGTTTTTGGTATCCAGAGGTGATTTGTCCTTGTTAACCACCCTGAAAAATTTCAGCCCAAAAAGATCAAGGGAACAAGCACTTTCTTTGCAAACTGGAAATCTGGACAGAATTTGCAAATGGATGTTGTGCTCAAAATTTAATTGGTGGAATGGGATATTTTGATGGAAATGGTGAATATATGGATAGGAGAAGCTCTACAAATTATTTGGGATTTTTCCTAGCAACCAAAATGGTAGTTCCTTTGGAAAGGCCCCAAATTGAAATATTGGCTTTAAATAGGAAAATGCAATTTCCCTGATTTAATTATGGCCAATATTTTTGTGAGAGCTCAATATGATTACAAAGAATATCTCCACAAGTTTTCAAGAACTTTGGAGATGGATAGATATTTTTCTGGATTTAATTCCATAGAAAGGCAGAAAGAGGAATTAATTCTAGATGAGAAATATTGCATATGACTTAGCAATATTTTTGCACATCTAGGGTTTAGGAGTGAAGGATGATCTCTGGAAATTTTGGGAAGATCAACAGAGCAAGAAAAATGATAGCTCCTTTGTAAACACAAAGGCAGGATTTCCAGTTCAAAATTTTGGAACTAGGGTTTAAAGGAGGTTCGGGGTTTACTGACATAAGCTTGGCTGGCACAAGAGCATGGGAAAGGCAGGGAGAGGCTGAGGATTGTCTGGATTCACCTGGTCACTCGCCAGATTCCAGAGGAAAAAATTCGGGAGAGGAAAGCTAAGAAGGAATAACAGCACAAAAATCGATAACCCGATTTTTGGGGTGTTACAAACCTTCCCCCCTTAAGAGAATCTCGTCCTCGAGATTCCTAGGGTTAGCTCAAAACAAATACTACACCTCCTGGGAAAACCTCTGGGTTGGGTCTTAACCCTGCGGTTGAAAATAACCGAGTTAAGAGTACCGAAAATTGGTACACCCAGATCGAGATACGGATATCCCGGGATCTACTCCACGGGTAGGGTCGCTAGGTTTCTCGTGGCCCTGACATTTTTAGAAAAAGCAAAAATTTCCTTTTTCCAAAAATGCTAGGGGCACCGCAATTGAGCTGTGGCCTCTCTCGCTGACAGGTGGGCCCAGGGCCCACTGGCAGCCTCCTTCTTCTTTCTCCGGCCACCGGCTCTCTCTCGCTCCCGCGCTGTTCCGCGTGCGGCCGGGCACAGCGCGCGCCTATCTCCTAGGGCATAAAGCACCCTACGCTGGTAGTGCGCGGCGTCCACAAGGTCGACGCAGAGAGCACTCCCGTCGCGGGCCAGCGTCGGTCGGCACTGCTCGCGGATTCGCCTCCTGGACGTCGGTGATCGAGCGACGCGCGGTTCTCCTGGACTTCGCTCATCGTACACCAGACTTGGGCTATAAAAGATGACGGCGACGCAGCTCTTGTCCAACACACACCATGCCTCTCTTCCATCTCTTCGGTTTGGACGAGCTCGAGCCGAGGTCCTTTGGCCATGCGGTGATCCTAGTGGGGCTACGGTGGCTCCTCACTGCGCTGCTGGCTATGCTGATCGGTTCATCGCTCTTGCTGCTGCAGCTCATCCAGCTAGAGCGGGCTCGCAATGACGAGGGTCCTGACGCGGCGGGTCGAGACAAGGGCGATGCTGGCAGAGTGGCTGGCGAACATCCACGCTGGTTCCTTCGCCGTCTCAGGCGGGTGGAACAAGCGCGCGGGTTGCAGTAGGGCGAGGTGGCTGCCTGTCCAGCGTCACTCAGGACGGTGACAAAGGCGCCGCTGGGTCTGGGGCTAGTGCAGTGTGGTCAGCGGAGCTCTACCAAGGCAGGGATCACACTGCTGGTAGGCTCCTCGTCAAACAACATCCACAATGAGTGGGTGTTGGCGTAAAATCGGGGTTTAGATCTTGGGCTGGAGAGGTTGGAACGGTTTATGCTGCAATAAAATTTCTCAGAATTTCTCCGAGATTGCAGCTGAGCTCTGGGAAAAAGATTTAGGGACGGGGGAAATTATTGGGGAGAACTGGCTCTCCAGAATGCTGGGTTCAGAAAACTAGCAAGCGGAGTAAGAGCAGATGGGTATGGGTATGCGACTTTGCATACCACCCGAGTACTGCTGCGACTGTACTCAGGAGGATGAACTTGGCGTGCAGACCATGCTCACACAATACACATGCAAGCTACTCAAACCAAATGCAGGCAAATGCATATAGAAGCAACATACATGCAAAGGAAAAGAACACACCAACAGATTACACTAGGGTGTTTTAATGCTAGTGGGTGTATGTACTCCTGGTATACATACACCTACACCAGCTCGTGTTTTATTAGGGACTCCGGGCGAGTCCATTGTTATTAAGTGTAAGTGCTCTACTGACTAAAATCTTGTTAAGAATCCACTACCAGTGCTGCTAAACATTTCTGCTTAGCAGAGAGACAGATGAACCAAGCACACAGAGCAAGCAGACATACATAGCATTGCAACAGCACACAAGCCGTACAAGCATACAACAACACGCAACCTCACTAGGCAGCTGACAGCAACTACTCACTCCGAGCTACAGGGTCCTACTCTTGCTGGGGCTCTCTTGGGGGACGTAGGCTGAGCCAACTGCCGTCTTCATCGTCGGACACCTCTATAGGTTGGGGCTCAACTGATGGAGCTACGGCTGGAACTTGACGGAGCACATCCCGACGACGAAGACGCCGAATAGCTCCGCGAATAGAATTTGGGTGGACGGAGCCAGAGTTCCACGGGTTCAAGGGCTGCGAGGATGGCACAAGCTACGAAGGTGGCACTGGGTTTGGCAACATGGAACTATTGGCTTGGGATGCAGCTTGACGGGCCTCACGGTATGCTTTCGTAACAACCCGAGTGGTGTTTTGGTCAATGGCTTTAAACTCTCCAAGAATGCCGGAGATCAGCAGTCCCTGGGCAGCAATGAACTGAACTAGGCGAGCCATTGCCGAGTCGGCATCTTCAACTGTGCTGAAGGACTCACAGCCTTCATCGGACGCGGAGGGAAAGTAGCGGAACTCCCGCATCTCCGCTACTTGCGAGAACTGAAAACGAAGACGGGCGATGGCTTCCGCAGCAGCTGTCTGGATAGCCAACGCGGGGGTGGGCATGGGTTTGCCCTGAAAAGTCAAGGGCTTCCCATCCTCTGCTGGACTGGGGCAGATATGCGCATTCGCATAGAATCGGCAAAGATGGGTGACGGGTTCCGATTGGAACACCAGATACACCGGGCTAGTACTACAGCCAAGGGCTTGGGTGAGCACACTCGAAAGGATGGGCGGAAAGCTGGCATAACCATTAGCCAAAGTTTGGCTATGGAAAGTGGGTGCTTTGGAAGAACTAGCCATGGCTGCTGGTTGGAGGATACTGGCGTGGGTTCGCTTGCCGAGATCTGGCTTACTGAACGGAGATGGCTGCGACTCGCAGGTAGGAGGGGTTTTAAATAGGCAGCCAGGCTGGGACATACCAGCATGGCGCGGATCCTTCTCGTGCCGGGTAGGGGATACGCTGGCACGGCCGACCACTGGGTAGGGTCGCGGTCCAATCCAGGGATGGCTGGGTGGGCGGACAGCTGGGTAGGGGCACGCCAATCCCGACTGCGCTGACTGTTGATCAACAGTGGCCATGTCGGATGCCAGGGATGGGTCAACTCTATTGGGCTCACTACCGGTTAAAAATAGGGGTGGTCTGATGCTAGGGTAACCTACAGCCAGCCTGGCTCTGATACCACGCCTTGTGGCACCCCGATAGAGGGCCGACGCATGCCAGTCCAAGGATAAAACCTAGCGCACGCCTGAGACATGATACAGCAATTCCAGGCACAAAAATGGCTTTATTATAGGAAATGGAGTTTTACAATACTGTTGCTTACATCTATATTACATGACTCCGAGGCTAACTAAATGGCAGCGGAGGTCTTGGTTCAGCGGCAACGACGTCTCTGGCTGGGCTCCACAACGCACAGGACTGGCTGGGTTACGATCTAGCACGACGGATCTTCTCCTGCAACTGGCCACGTGCAAGGCCAGGTGAGTACTTTGAATGTACTCGCAAGACAACCAAATACATAGCATCCAAACAAGCAGATAACAGAGCAAGCCCTATGCTTATATAAGAATTTAATCTAAACATGGCATAGAATTAATTGGAAACATGGATCAAGCATGGCATAACATGAATCAACTACATATCATGGCATGGCATGGCAATTAACAGATTAAGTGCTTAAGTTGCTTACTGTTACCAAGTACAAACTTACTCTCTCTTCTGGGTTGTCGCACAACCCTCGGAATACTCTTAACCCATCGAGTACTTCCGGACATAAGACAAGTTCTTCCATCATCATTATCATTACCACGGTTGATCATCCTAGAGAGGCCTAAACGGACTGTCCAATACCGTGGACGCGGCTATTCGAATAGGTTTTTACACTCTGCAGAGGTTGCGCACTTTACCCACACCATGGAGTACCTGGCCTCGTGATCCCATTCGGGTGGACCTGTGGTGCTCCAACGAAACATGCCTGACCCGTGACTCCTCTATCGTACCACCGACAATCATACCCTCCCAGGGTCATGTCCTAGGTGGCCCCTGTGTCACCTCGTGACACCTGCCACCGTCGTGGCCAAACTAAACTGTCCCAAACGGGGACTCCCAGGCTAAACAAACAACTGGGCTCACAGGGTTATCGCCGCCTACCTGATCAGGGTAGCACGCGCGCATAACCCTCCCTAGTTTGGTGGTACCGATAAAAGAGCACAAAGCCAGACCAAGTCAAGGCCGTCCCATACCGGCAAATGTGGCTGCACGGAAAAGTCCGGGTAGGTGGCTCTTGATCAACCAACTAAGTTTAGTTCACAAGTTCAATTTAATCTTTCCATCATCTCATTATAACATCAACATTTATGAGCAAGAACAATTACTTAGCAACAGCATAGCAAAATCATGACAATCATAGCATGAGATCAAATCATAGCATTAACATGATAACGGTATTGAAAACATTGTCAATAGCATGAGAAAATATGATATGACAGCAATTCATGATATCACATGGTAAATAACACTAGCATCACGCACGGATGAAATGACAGGGCTACGGCAGTGCAAACTAACAGATGATCTGGAATATATACTGCAACACACACAGGGTGCAAGCAAAGTCATCACGCAAGTCCGGAGTTCATGATAAGAGGTTGGCTTGCCTTGGGGTAGAGGGATACACCGGGGGGAAGTGCGATGAAACTCCGAAAAGATTTGCCGGAAAAGTTCCCTCTCGGAGGGGGCTGATTAAGGGCAAGGGCAAAATGGTCATTTTCACAGTGTGAAAACATTATGAAAATGATGCCATCGGAAAGGGCTCGACGAACTGAAGACGTGGGCGTTGGTTTTACCTCAATCGGAGTTACGGTCGCGGAGAAACGGCCGTTCGTTCGTTAAGCTGGGAAATGGACAGAAAACTGTGCATTTCAGTGCTTAACGAGTGAACGTTCGCTAAATAACCTCTTCGGCCGGCGGCTAGAAATCGAAAGCGCATTTCTACGTTTACGTTTTCACTGTAGTGAAAGCGTATGTTTGGCTGAAGCTGGGCTGGAATGCGCTTTCGAAGTGGGAAAGCGTATCTTCGAAAGTACGTTTCCACTTAATCCGCTGGGCCCGGGGCTACTGCGGCTGACGCGTGGGACCCGCCCTATCCTCTTTCTCTCCTCCCCTGGTCTTCTTCTTGCTCGCACCAGGGAAACAGAGGAGGAGTGAGGGCGCTCGGCCGCCGGCGTAGCCGTTGCCTCGCCGCTCCCGAGGGCAGGCCAGCGAGCGAGGGGGCTGGGCCGTGCCTCACCGCGCCCGTGGGTGGCCGCACGGTCCCCGGGGGCGGCCTATAGCGCCGATGCCGCAGCTCGGGGCACGGCGGCCGAACGGCAGCAGAGGGGCCGCGCCGGCAAGGCCTCCCCGGTGGGAATGGAGATGGCAGCGACTCCACTGGCTCTTGGGGCGGTCGGGGACGCGGGCAGGGAGGAGGGGAAGGGCCGGGGTGCTGGGTGGACGAGGGGAATCGGGCGGCGGCCTTCGGCCATTGGAGAGGACAGGAGCTCCTAGAGCTCGGCTGGGGAGGGGAATGGGGCTTGCTGGAGAGGGGGAGGCTCGGAGCTCGCTACTTATAGGCGCGGGGGAGAGCTCGGGAAGGAGCTGGACGACGGCCGGTGCTTCTGGACGCGCGGCGAGGTGGCGGCGATCTGGCGGTCGGCACAAACGGCCATGGGCTCGGGGACGAGGGGGAGAGGACTCCAGAAGGCTCACGCACACGGTGGGCAGCTCGCCGGCGCTCGCGGACAAGCCAGAGCTTGCTGGAAGTGGCCTCCCGAAGGATCTAGCGCACAGAGCACCGATTCTGCCGACAACGTCGACGGTCACCACCGGCACCACGTGCACTTGGCAACAAAACCCGATAAAACCATGTCCGGGAGGTTCACCCCCCCCCCCCTCAGGTAGATGATTTGATCCAACAAACAGGAACAGCGAGCTCTGATGTGACTAAACCAAGGTCAAATAGTTGCGAGTAGCAAAGTGTTTGATATGAGCCATGCCCACCACAGTGCTCCTCTTGGCCTGATCTATGGGTGAGAGTGACCACTCACTAAGGTGATCATCTTGGCAAGAATTCAGCACAATTGGACAAGGTTATCTGGTACTTCCTTCACAAAGCACCAATCTGACCAGAAATGCAAATGAGGAAGTAGGGGTCAAATGGATAGATGGAATTAGCTGATTTTTGGTGGAGAGTCATGATTTGTTCATAAGAGATAGCTGGGAAAGTTTCAGCTCAAATTGATCATCCATGGGGGTACTTCCTTCACAGAGATGCAATCTGAATAGAAAAGTAGATAAATTACTGGGGAAAATTTGCTAGATGAAATGGGCTGGTTTTTGGTATCCAGAGGTGATTTGTCCTTGTTAACCACCCTGAAAAATTTCAGCCCAAAAAGATCAAGGGAACAAGCACTTCCTTTGCAAACTGGAAATCTGGACAGAATTTGCAAATGGATGTTGTGCTCAAATTTAAATTGGTGGAACAGGATATTTTGATGGAAATGGTGAATATATGGATAGGAGAAGCTCTACAAATTATTTGGGATTTTTCCTAGCTACCAAAATGGTAGTTCCTTTGGAAAGGCCCCAAATTGAAATATTGGCTTTAAATAGGAAAATGCAATTTACCTGATTTAATTATGGCCAATATTTTTGTGAGAGCTCAATATGATCACAAAGAATATCTCCACAAGTTTTATGAACTTTGGAGATGGATAGATATTTTTCTGGATTTAATTCCTCAGAAAGGCAGAAAGAGGAATTAATTCTAGATGAGAAATATTGCATATGACTTAGCAATATTTTTGCACATCTAGGGTTTAGGAGTGAAGGATGATCTCTGGAAATTTTGGGAAGATCAACAGAGCAAGAAAAATGATAGCTCCTTTGTAAACACAAAGGCAGGATTTCCAGTTCCAAAATTTTGGAACTAGGGTTTAAAGGAAGTTCGGGGTTTACTGACATAAGCTTGGCTGGCACAAGAGCATGGGAAAGGCAGGGAGAGGCTGAGGATTGTCTGGATTCACCTGGTCACTCGCCAGATTCTAGAGGAAAAAATTCGGGAGAGGAAAGCTAAGAAGGAATAACAGCACAAAAATCGATAACCCGATTTTTGGGGTGTTACAGTTTCCTTTCTCATTAAAGGGTGATGCTAATGAATGGTTTAATACTCTTGCTCCTGGTTGTGTGCGTAGTCCCTGGGATATGATATATTACTTCATTCAAAAATATTTTCCTGCTCATAAGAAACAAGCTGCCTTACAGGAAATATACAACTTTGTGCAATCTGAGGAAGAGCATCTCCCTCAAGCTTAGGTGAGGCTTCTCCAATTATTAAATGTTTTGCCTGATCATCCTCTTAAGAAAATGAATACTTGATATCTTTTATAATGGGCTAACCGATACTTCTAGGGATTACCTAGATAGTTGTTCAACCCAAACTGACGATCCACCTTGCCCAAACTGAAAATTCCACCTTGCCAACTTCAACACTGCTACATGCCTGCTTGAGCACGGCCTTGGAGTAAGCATCTTCTGCCGCCTGCCTAGTCTTAAACCCTCTTTGCAACAACGTTCAAGTGCACCTCCTTGAAGCCCTTCTCAGTCCTCACCCCACTAGCTATGATCTCACACATCTTTTTAAGCACGAACGTCGACAGGAACAGCTACCACTTCATGGAGTTCCCCCTGTCATCCTTCTTATCCTTTGCGACTGCCTTCTGTGCAGCAGCATGAGCTGCAACATTGGGCTGAGCCAGCACAAATGGAGGAACCATAGCCGGCACCTCAAAAACGTCTGAATCAGGAGGCATCTGATTGATGGGAGGCTGGGAGTCCTCGACGTAGGACGCCGGGAACTGGCTCTGGGACAGGACGATGGCCTAACTAAACTCTTGCGTGCTCATCCCCTACAAGCGTAAGCGTCATCAAGACCACATCACGCTACATATGGACAGTAGGAACTACCACTAAACATGGACAGTATGAACGAACACTACGTCTGGACAGATCGAATGAGCACTACCACATGCACAGATGGATAGTCTAGTTCAACACAGCAGCTCAAATCATACCAAGGAGTTCAATAAACTAGCACAAATACTTTCACACTAGCTATCAATCCTTGCCGACATGGAAACAACTCTTAGCATGCTTCAAATCCATCACCACTAGCTACCAATCCTTGCCGACATGGAAACAACTCCTAGCATGCTTCAAATCCATCACCACTAGCTACTAGAACATCACACTCACATAGATCGAAAGATCTAACCCTACCACATGCTCAGAGATCTAGCTAGAACTAGTAGAGAGAAGGGGTGATTGAAGTAACAAACGCCATCAGAGCAGCGGAGGAGGAGGCGCTGAACATGTTGGAAAAGAGGAGGAGTCAAATCGCTGCTGCCGTCAACTGGTGACCGGAGTAGTTGCGCTGCTTACCCCATCGTCGATGTGGATCTACGCCAGAGGGAAGCTCGAGATGGGGAAATGGTGGCAGGAATTTTGCCGCTACGGTCACGTTGGCTATATAGGGTGACCGAATTGGCATGCGGTGACGCGAATTCGTCCCGCCGCTTTTTCGGAGACGCGCACGAGCTCCCGCCATCTTCATGGGCGTAGGAGGTCAGCATCGCGTTCCCCTCCCCTGCATCTCTCAAGCCTGGCTCGCTGAAAACTACCGATTCAGGCGTTCCTAGCGGGCCTGGCTGGGGAGTGCTTTAAGATTCATATGGGCCAAGATTCTGATGTAGGCCAGGCAACCAAACAGCCCGTTTTCTTCCTGGGCGGGCCTCACTGGGCCTAATACGAGCAACCAAATGCGCCTTAAATGTGCATGATGTGTGTAGAGTGCTCCGAGGACACTCAGATAGTTTAGATACTACATGTGACATGATTAATGCTCATTTTTACTCATTTAATGTTTCCTCTTTTTTTTATCGATATTGTTTAATTCTTATTTGATATTTTTTTTGCGAGAAAACTTCTGATCTATTCATCAAGTGTCAAGGTAGTACAAAGAACACTAGAAGTAAAATTTACATTCAGGTCCGTAGACCACCTAGCGACGACTACAAGCACTGGAGCGAGCCGAAGGCGCGCCGCCGTCATCGCCCCTCCCTCGTCGGAGCCGAGCAAACATTGTTGTAGTAGATAGTCGGGAAGTCGTCATGCTAAGGCCCCATAAGACCAGCGCACCAGAACAGCAACCGCCGCCGCTGAAGAGAAGCATAGATCAGAAGGATCCAACTTGTAGACACACAGACGCAGACGAACGGAGACCGGATCCAGTCGGATCCACCGAAGACAAATGACCAGATCCCACAAGATCCGTCGGAGACAAACCTCCACGTGCCTTCCGATGATGCTAGAAACATCACCGGGATGGGGGCTAGGCGGGGAGGACCTTATTCCATCTTCAAGAAGCCGCCGCCGCCTCGTCTTCTTGAGCATGACACAAACCCTAACAAAACTCAAAAAATGACCTAAAAACGGAGCCCTCCCGCTAGCAAGGGCCGGGATCCACCATGCCTCCATGGTCCAAGGACTATAAGAGACGAGGCGGATCGGCGGCGGCGCCGGTGAGAGGCAAGGAAATCCTAGATGAGAGTTCGTAGGATAGCCAACCTAACTCGTTGATCTCTCATTCGATATTTTATACAACTAGTGTCATTTATAGTAAGCTAGCTACACAATTAAGCACACTTTTCAATGCAATGGGCACGATGTCATCATTTCTACGGAGCATGATGCATCGGCATCACAATTATTACAATGTCTCTTTCCTACTCGATATCGCAATTACTATGTAATTTGTGTCATCATTCTCTATATATCGCCTCTTCTAATTGCATTTATGACTGATTGCTATGGAGTAATATTTTCTTAAATTCCTTCCATCTCTCATCCGGCTTATCTCTCTAACATAATCAAATCAACCAGTCGATTTGTAACCGCACAAAACTTGAGACAAACCTTACCCCTTAGTCTATTCATGACCACACAATGCAAAGAAGACAACATTGCGACAGACCTAAGAACCAGAGGTGATAGGATTTTTTAGGATACAACACAACAAGAAGACAAAGTGAAACAAGCAAAGTAGAGCATCGTCGTTTGTATACAAAGTTTGTTGGGCCAAAACAAACGTGTTTACTAGATGTCTGCGTGTATAAATGTCGGCTCTTCAAACAAATATGTGCTTCCATGGATCTCTTGCACGATGGCCACCTATACCAAAACCACTAAAACATCGACACACAACAGCCCACGAACAAACACACAACCAACAAATAAATCCTATAGAAAAAACTAGTGCAGCAAAGCGCTTTATGCTCCTAGTCTCATAGATGTTTGAATTGATGGGGCTGGACAACAAATATGCTATGCACAAATTCGCCGACAGGGAAAATATGCACACTACACAGTCCCCTTCACTACAAGAAAAAGCTAATTTGCCGTCTGTGATGATCTTTGCTGTCAGCTTTTTGTCGGAGCAGACGGCAGAGAGCAATTTTGCCAACAGTGGCTAACGGCAAAGAACGGCTGATGGCAAATCCATACTTTGCCGTCTGTGAAAAAAAACACAGACGGCAAAATATCTTGGTCGTCTGCATTTCATATTACATACGGCAAAGAGCTTCTCTTGTAGTAAACTTTGAGGACAGCATCAACCAACAAGTAAGCTGCGGAATAACACAAATAACATGCACATGTGTCATAGGATTTAACGTGGCAAAACCTCCTCAACTAGAGGAGTAAAAAACCACGGCTGTGGACCGACCGGTCCACAAAACTTCTGTCAGGCCCATTTCTGGGATAAATCACAGAAGAGCCTCAAGTCATACCAGCCCCAAGATCAACTGGTAGACTTCCTTGATACAGATAACCAGTACAAATATAATATTACACAGGGTTGAGTCAGAGTGCTCAACAATTATTACAAGCTTGCCAATATACGACGGTGGTGGAATAATACGGTGGTGTGGTGGTAGAACAACACTGATACAATAAAATAGAGTCAAGCGTCAGTGCGAGGCTTGGCTATTTTATTGGTGTAGCGGAAGCACTGCGGATGGTACATGTGGTAGACTCCAATATCACAGGTTGACTGACTGGGACACCTCTAAGCGTTGGGCTCGCTAGCGCAATCTGATTCCACAAGCTCGTCCTCCTCCAGGTCTGGCCAATGAAATATCCAGGGACAAGCCAGTGAGTACGTTGGAATGTACTCGCAAACATGATGAATGAAAGATATACCGAATGCATATGCCCATGATGGATTAAATGATATGCTCATGCTGACTGAAATTTAAAACATGGCATGATAGGTATTAGCATGTGCAAAAAAATTAAATTGTTAGTGACAAACCAAGAAAGTTAAAAGTGGACAATCGGGCGAGACGGGACCGCCCGAGAATCCAAGAGAAATGCCAAACGGGTGTCTAAAAGAGAATCGGGCGAGACAGACCGCCCGAGAACTCAAGCGACGCCACGAGTGGTCTTGAAAAGAAATGCCAAACGGGTGACTAAAAGAGAATCGGGCGAGACAGACCGCCCGAGAACTCAAGCGACGCCACGAGAGGTCTTGAAAAGAAATACCAAACGGATGTCTAAAAGAGAATCGGGCGAGACAGGACCGCCCAAGAACTCAAGCGACGCCACGAGAGGTCTTGAAAAGAAATGCCAAACGGGTGTCTAAAAGAGAATCGGGCGAGACAGGACCGCCCGAGAACTCAAGCGACGCCACGAGAGGTCTTGAAAAGAAATTCCAAACGGGTGTCTAAAAGAGAATCAAGCGAGACAGACCGCCCGAAAACTCAAGCGACGCCACGAGAGGACTTGTAAATAAAACTGGGTGCCCGGGATAGTCTAGCCAGCCCCTGAGACACTCAGGAAAATAAAATAAGAGAAACGGGTTAGTCCACAATAATATGCATAGTAACAATAATATTCACAACCATAATATTCATGATAACAAAAATATCCATGACAGCGTTAGTGATGGGATAATAATATTCTGCAAAATAATTGGTGCTCAATTTAATTATTTCCTCCGAAGACCAACACCGGACCGACACTTGACCCTTCCCAGCTAACGTCCTTGACCGCAGACACAGATATTCAAATAGTTATAACTCTGCAGAGGGTGTACTCTTTACCCACGTGTATGAGATTTCTTTAGTCAACACCGTGGCACTGACTAATTCCCACTATGGCCTTTGGGTTGAAAACACACCTGACCAGCACACACCAGATTAACTTTCCGGATGCCAGGAATCACCCAAAGCACCGTTCAAGAAAAACTCTAAGTCAGGGAGACTACAATCTCGAATAGCATGGGATCACTATTCATACGCGTGGACTACAAGGGGTGCCCCCTCTCGGCCCAGCCGGATACACCCATGCCCCCTGACCTGATGACGGGCATTAGTCCATGGCCGTGGAAACCCTCATCATGGCCCTCTATGTGGTGTGTACACAGACAGGGGTTAGCAACTTACTAAACCATACTTCCCTCGCGGGAAGACCCGTGGCAGCACGGTGTTTGGCTAGGTGTGACGGAACAAGACTCGATCTAGGTCGACTTAGGAGGTGTTGTTATTATGACCGGTATATTCCACATATGTCACCGTGACACCACCGTGTCAAACGTGACCCGTGCCCACCGGCACGTCCAAGGCAGGAGACACGCTCCTGAATTCTCACAGCTCTCCACCATGTTAGAAAATTCATGAGCTTGAGTGGAGTGCAAGTCATGTGCAAGGAAATAGTATGACCATGCATGCATGCATTATTACTTCTACATATGTGGTGAAATCTCAAACCGATGCACACATGCAATGCAAACACCATATCCCAGGTTCAAAATGCTTGCCTTGTCCAAAGTAGTCAGAAGAAGAACCCTCAAAATTCCCGGCAAAGTTCCCCTCTTCTTTTTCTGAAAAATTCAAATTCAAATTCCAATTAAAAATTTGGCAACAGTACAAAAACTTGTCTCAAAATATTTTTAAATAAATACTAAAAAAACTAGAGACAAAAATAAGAATTTCGAAAAAAGAATCAACTCAATCAGAGTTGTGGTTTAAAAGTTAGTAAACTTTTAAACCCAGGGGCTTTTCTGCAAAAATCCAGTCCCTGCGCTGTTTAAACAGAAAACGGTTCGGGCATAAGTACGCTTTCCAGCGTAAAAAGCGTAAAGCACAGAATACGCCTTCGGTTTAAAAAAAGAAAAAAAAAAGAACGCTGACGAGTGGGGTCCACCCGTCAGGTTTGAATTTAAACGCGCTCGCGCGCGCGGACAGAAAGGAGGCGGCGATCACCGGCAACGATCGCCGGAGTTTTGGGAGGTGGCGATGATCGGAGTGTGTTCGGGGTGGAGTTCCGCGTCGGTGGGTGGTGGTGGTGGTGGTCGCCGGCGAGCAGCAGAACGACGGCAAGGTCGACGGCGGCGGACGGTGGTTCGGGTGACGATGGGATCTCGTCGGAGAGAGCTCGGGAAGCCAAATTGAAGCGCGGGATCGACGAGAGGGAGCAAGATATGACGACTGGTGGATTTTGGAGCGTGGAGATGGCCTAACGGCATCAGGCCGATCGGGGAAGGTGGCGGCGGGTCGGTGATCGGAGACGGGGAAGAAGGCCTCCTCGAGGTCAGGGAAGTGTGCGGGAGCTCGATTGAGACGGTGTGAAGGTGCTGTGTGTAGCGAACGGAGCTCGAGAGCTCCTATTTATAGGCGATCGGGGGAGGTCAGTGAGGGCGGATCACGTCGGAGTAACTCCGGCCGTCGAGGTTGGTTTGGTCGGTGGTCAAGGTTCAACGAGTGATCGGAGAGGTTAGTGGTGTACTCCAGAAGCATCAACCAGGATGGATTCGGGCTCTACGGCCTTATCCGCGGCGAGATCTGCATATGGGTGCGGCGGCGGCATCCGTCTCCGGCGACTGCCAGGCGGGCCCTGGGCGGTGTGGTCGGCGTGGAGAGGATATGGAGGAGGTGCCGCGTGGAGGAGATTAGGTGAGGGGGAGTTGCAGCGGCAGTGAAGAGGGCGGGCGCCATGGCGATCCGCTCGGCCGCCGCGGATGAGCTCGGAGGTAGCTGCACCGGCCGAGCACTGTGTCGTCGGTGGTGAGTTACTGACCAGAGGGGTCACGGCGGCTCATTGATGAGGAAAGGAGGCTTGGAGGAGAAGGAGAGGTGGTGGAGTGTGAAGCACGGCGTTGATCGCCTCCGCCTCTGAAGAAATTCAGTTAACTGAATTTGATCGCCAGTGAACAGTACGCACATGAGATGTATGACAGAATGCCAGGAGGTGCTAGGGATTTTAGGATTTTTGAGGAAATTTTTGCGGTGAGGTGTTGATGCAAATAAGAGAGTCTGGCAAAGTTTCAGAATTTTTGGAGCAATTAAAATCAGGTTTGTATCAGAGAGATTGTTTCTGGTCCAAATTTGAACTGAATGAAATTTGAAAATTTTGATTTGTGGAACCCAATGTTTTTGGTGAAATGGGTTATAGGTACTGTCTAGTTGCTAGGATAATTTTGGTGGGAGCAGAAGAATTGCAGAAAATATAGTTCCTTTGCAAACCAAAGAAACCATGAATAAAATAAATTCCAACTTTGGAATTTAATAAATATTGTAGAAATATTTTTGTAAGGTGGAAAGGGGTTGGATACTGTCCTAAAAGGTGTGAGTGACTTGAGGGATAATTTAGGAGTGGCAGAAAAATTATAGGAAGAATTTAGAAGTGCTAGAAAGAAGTGAATAGGCTATTTTCATGGAATAGTTTTAATTATTCCAGGAACTTTTCTAAAGAGAAAAATATTTTTGATCTTTCAAAAATAATTACCCAATAATTAAATCATCCAAATCAGAACCATTTAAAGTTTTTGGAAACCCAATTAAAAATAAAAATGAATATCTGAACAGGAGAAAGAGAAGAAGAAAATAGGGCCAAAATAATTCAAAGCATTTTATTTTTAATAAAAAGATTTAAAAATCCAGAGAGAAAATTTTGGGGTGTTACAACACCTACCCCCCTTAAGAAAAATCTCGTCCCCGAGATTTCAGCTGTCCCTCAAACAGGTACGGATATTCAGTCCTCAGATGATCCTCTCTTTCCCAAGTTGCTTCTTCCTCGGTGTGATTACTCGACTGAACTTTGTAAAATTCTATCACATTCAGCCGGGTCCTCCGTTCAGACTCCTCCAAAAAATTTATAGGTCATTCTCTATATGTGAGGTCTGGTTGGATATCCAGGTCTTGATGTTGGACTTGTTTTTCCGGATTACTGACACATCTCCTGAGCTGTGAAACGTGAAACACATCATGAACATCCGATAATTCTGCAGGTAGCTTCAGTTGGTATGCAACCTTGCCTCTCCTTGCAATTATCCTGAACGGTCCAATAAATCTCGGTGCCAATTTTCCTTTAACCTTAAATCTCTGTAGTCCCCTCATTGGAGATACTCTGAGATATACGTATTCATCGGGTTCAAAACTGATCTGTCGGTGTTTTTGGTCGTAGTAACTCTTCTGACGGCTTTGAGCTGCTCTCAGTCTGTCTTGAATAAGTTTCACTTTTGTTTCCGCCTCTTTGAGAAATTCCGGGCTGAAGATTCGGCTATCTCCGATCTCAAACCAATTGAGTGGGGTACGGCATCTTCGTCCGTGTAGGGCTTCGAAGGGTGACATTTTTAAACTGGCTTGATAACTGTTGTTGTATGAGAATTCCGCATATGGCAAACTGTCTTCCCAGCTGACTCCATAAGTAAGCACACATGCTCTCAGCATGTCCTCCAATATTTGATTTACCCGTTCAGTCTGTCCTTCTGTCTGTGGGTGATATGCGGTACTGAATACTAGTTGAGTCCCTAAGGCCTACTGCAGGTGATCCCAAAACCTAGAGACAAACTGAGTGCCTCTGTCAGAGACTATGGTCTTGGGTACTCCGTGTAAGCAAACAATTCGGGAGAGGTATAACCTTGCAAGTTTCTGCGTTGAATATGTGGTTTTCACCGGAATGAAATGTGCCACCTTGGTTAATAAATCTGTGATAACCCAAATAGCATCATTTCCGTGTCGTGACCTTGGTAATCCAACAATAAAATCCATTCCTATCACATCCCATTTCCATTCAGGCACTCTGAGTGGCTGCAATAATCCTGCTGGCCTCTGATGTTCTGCCTTTATACGCTGACAGGAGTCACACCGTGCGACATACACGGCGATATCCCTTTTCATCCCGTGCCACCAAAAAATTTCCTGTAAATCCTTGTACATTTTTGTTCCTCCTGGGTGGATGGAGTACGGAGTGGTGTGGGCTTCTGCCAAAATTTGTTGTTTTAGCTCTTCCTTGTTGGGTACGCATAACCTTTTTCCGTACCATAGGATTCCCTGACTATCAATGGTAAATTCAGATGCCTTGCCTAAATTTACCTTCCTTTTAATTCCTTCGATGCTGGGGTGTCCTTTCTGAGCTTCTTTGATCTGATCCTCCAATGTTGATTTTATTTCTAAACGGGCAATGGTTCCTTCCGTGATTAGAACCATATTAAGCTTGGCAAATTCCTGGTTGAATTCATGCTGTGAAAATTGCACACTGCCATTGTCGGTGCATGGATTTCTGCTCAGAGCATCTGTCACAACATTTGCCTTACCCGGGTGGTAATGAATTCCCACATCATAATCCTTAATTAACTCAAGCCATCGACGTTGTCTCAAGTTTAATTCCGGCTGGGTGAAGATATACTTAAGACTTTTGTGGTCGGTGTATATCTCGCATCGGCTACCAAGAAGGTAATGTCGCCATTCCTTGAGTGCGTGTATCACAGCTGCTAACTCCAAATCATGGGTAGGGTAATTTTTTTTGTGTCGTCGTAGCTGTCTTGAGGCATATGCCACGACTTTTCCTTCCTGCGTCAATACACATCCAAGGCCCTTCCTGGACGCATCACAATATATTTCAAAATCTTTGTGCACATCTGGCATGATTAGAACAGGTGTCGTGGTCAACCTTTTCTTTAATTCTTGGAAACTTTTCTCGCAAGCTTCGGTCCATTCAAACTTCTTATCTTTCTTGAGCAACTGAGTCATGGGTTTGGCTATGGTGGAAAATCCTTCAATAAATCGTCGGTAGTAGCCAGCCAAACCAAGAAAACTTCTGATCTTAGTCACGTTGGTGGGTTGCTTCCACCCTAAGACATCTTTCACTTTGCGTGGGTCCACTGCTATCCCATCCTGTGTTAGTACGTGTCCCAGAAAACCAACTTCTCGTAACCAAAATTCACATTTGCTGAACTTGGCGTAGAGGTGATTTTTTTGTAATTCTTCCAGGACTATCCAAAGATGTTGCTCATGTTCTTCTGGCGTCTTGGAATAAATAAGTATATCATCGATGAACACAACCACGAACTTGTCCAAATATTTCATGAAGACCTTGTTCAGGAGATGCACAAAATAAGCAGGAGCGTTGGTCAAACCGAAAGGCATCACTGTGAACTCATACAATCCATATCTGGTGGTAAAGGCAGTCCTGGGTATGTCTGACGATCGGATTCTTAATTGATGGTAGCCTGACCTCAAGTCTATTTTTGAGAATACCTTGGCTTCTGCCAGTTGCTCGAACATGTCGTTAATTCTTGGCAGTGGATATTTATTTTTGATGGTAGCCATATTGAGTGCTCTGTAATCAATACATAACCTCAGGGTACCATCCTTTTTCTTAGCAAATAAAACCGGCGATCCCCATGGTGATGAGCTGGGTCGAACATAACCTTTTTCCATTAATTCCTTAATTTGTTTCTTTAGCTCAGCCAATTCTGTCGGAGCCATACGATAAGGCTTCTTATAAATGGGTGCCGTTCCAGGCGCTAGCTCAATAATGAATTCAATTTCCCGATCAGGTGGCATGCCTGGTAGCTCCTCAGGAAATATGTCGGGGTATTCGCACACCACAGGAACCTTGCTCACTTCTGTCATATCCACTTGATTTAATTTTCCTTGTGAAGTAGAAATCTTCCTTGTGCCAATTTTTATTGTCTTCCCTTGACAATTTGTGAGAGTCACTGTATGGTTGTAGCAGTCTATAAAACCTTTATTTGTGGTCAACCAGTCCATTCCCAAAATAACGTCCAGATCGACTGCTTCCAGTACAATGAGATTGGCTAGAAACTTCATTCCTTTCATTTCAATATTTACATCCTTGCAGTACCATTGAGTGCTTTGCTTCGATCCCGGGGACTGAATAACCATTGAATTTTGCAAAGGCGAAAAAGAAAACTGATTCTCCGAAGCAAATCTTTTGGAAATGCATGAATGGGAAGCTCCAGAATCAAATAAAACTGTAGCATTAATTGTGTTGACAGGGAACGTACCAAACACGATGTCCGGTGCGTTTTGTGCTTCCTCAAAGGTCACGTGATTCACCTGTCCCTTCCTTTGGTTGTTGTTGGGGTTGCTGTGTCGTGGGGCTGTATTAACACTGCGGCCATTGTTGTTGGGCTTTGGAACATTATTGTTCCCATGTTTTGGGAATTGTTTGGCAAAATGCCCTTCTTCTCCACAGGCATAACAGGTAATGCCAGGACGGAACGTTGTGTCCTTGGTCCTGTTGTTGAAGGTGCTGCGACTCTGCTGCGGCCGTGGTGTTGGAATTGGTGGTCGGGGTGCCACAGGCCTCTGAAATTCATTCCGGGGCCTGTTGCTGCGAACCTGTACTGACTGGGTCATACGGCGTTTGCAAATTTCATTTATGTTGCGGTGTTCGTTCTCCAGTATAATTGCCTTGTCCACCAGTGTCTTAAAATCTGGAAAGGTGTGGACCACCAGTTGGCACTTGAGAGATGGAACGAGTCCATCAAGAAATTTTTCCATCTTCTTGCTTTCTGTCATGTACTCATCATTTGCGTACCGAGATAACTGAGTAAACTGGTCCAGGTACTGAGTTACCGTGGTACCTCGCTGTTTGAGGTCCTCAAATTCCCTTTTCTTCAATTTCATAATACTGTTGGGGATATGTGCTCCCCGGAAATTTTCCTTGAATTGCTCCCATGTCATATCCGCTCCATGAGTGTGACATATATTTTCCCACCAGGATGATGCTGTCCCAGAAAAATAGTGCGGAGCATGTAGCACTTTTTCCTGGTCCGTACACTGAGCGATGTTCAATTTCCTCTCAATATCCCGCAGCCAATCATCTGCCTCCAGAGGTTTATCTGTGTGCGAGAATACAGTAGGATTGGTCCTCTGAGCTCAGATAATTTTGACCTGTGTTGATTTTGTCCTTGGTGATTTCCCATATTGATTAAATGCTGCATCATCTCTTGGTGTTGTTGCTGACTTTGCTCGTACAAACGACATACTTGTGAAAACGCTGAGTCGTTGCTCTGCTGACTTGTCTGTCCTTGTGTGAAATTATTTCCCATTTGTGCAAAGTTGTCCTCTGGCGGACTGGGCATGGAACGTGTCCAGGGACGATGCATTTTCTTTCTGGGGTATTTGTGTAACACCGATGAGAAAAGAAATCATAAAGGCAGAAAATAAATTTTTGAGAGACTGAAAAATAAATTCCCCCCCCCCCCAAAACATAAATACAACAAGTTATATTATACATGCAGGGTTTAATTATACATGCCAAATTTAAATATACAAGCATGGTTTAATTATACAAGCATGACTTAATTATACAATATGCTTGCCGTAGCTATATTCTACATGACCACTTATTTAAAATAGTATACTACTCCGTCCTCTCAGCATGCTGCGGTCCGAGTCTACTACTCGCCATCTTACAAAAAGAGAAGAAACAGAAAATAAATATTTTACAACCACATCTCAGAAAAAGACTACTGCGATGCTGACGTCCAGTCTGCTCTCACGGAGTGTCCGGGACGCTGTAGGCCCCGCTGAGGGTAAGTCCTAGCTGAGGTGCTGCGGACTCGACCTCCTCCTCCTCCTCAGGAATGGTCTCCAGTCGGGCAGATGTCAATGCCACGCCTGTCCGTGGTGGCACTGTGCTCGTGGGCGGAGAAGCTCTAACTGGAACTGGTGCAGTCAAGCGACTAGCCTCATCACTCGGGGATGAGCGTCGGACCACGGGTGGAGTAGGGGGGGTCATATGGTGGAGTCGGAATGCGAGGAGCGCGTGGTGATGGAGAGCGAAACTCACTCCTGCGAGGAATCCTTGCACGAGCCAAGTCCACTCTTGCAGCAAGATAGTCGTCCACCACTGAGGTGAAGACTGACTCGAGTGCCATGATGTACTGAACCAGGGGCTCAATCGCATCATCCCTTTCTCCCGCGGTGCAGGAGAAAGCGTAGTGACTAGTGTATGGAACGTGGCATGGAAGGTAGTGGTAGGGACGTGTCTGCATGATCGGAAGAATGTCCCTAAAACAGGCGATGGCCTCTCGGGCAGCCATCTGGATAGCATGCCT
This sequence comes from Elymus sibiricus, assembly GCA_039707655.1. Taxonomy (NCBI): domain Eukaryota; kingdom Viridiplantae; phylum Streptophyta; class Magnoliopsida; order Poales; family Poaceae; genus Elymus; species Elymus sibiricus. The sequence continues at coordinate 365,601,443 of CM077670.1, read as the reverse complement.
CTCAGTAGGCATGGCTCTCCCCACAAAACGATAGTTGCGGTGAGACTCATCTGTTCCACCCCGAATATATACCGAGGCCTGGAACATAATCAGGGTGTCTGTGATCCGGTTGGGGAAAACGGTGTACTTCGGACGGCCCGGAGACCTCATCGCGACTCTAGCGATGACAGCGAGAAGACGGGAAAATCCCGCAGGCTCGTTGGCGAAGATCTGGGACGGACAGCTGCCGCCAGACATCAACAGCAGTAGACAAAAATCCAAACAGTCATGTCATAAGTATATGATGACCAAGGAAAATTGTTACAATGCATGAGATGCATGCTAAAAATGTTAGTACTGACTCTATTACTAGCGTCCGTGCCTAGGGGTTTCCTACAGTCAGCCTGGCTCTGGTACCAAGGTTTGTCAGGCCCATTTCTGGGATAAATCACAGAAGAGCCTCAAGTCATACCAGCCCCAAGATCAACTGGTAGACTTCCTTGATACAGATAACCAGTACAAATATAATATTACACAGGGTTGAGTCAGAGTGCTCAACAATTATTACAAGCTTGCCAATATACGCTGGTGGTGGAATAATACAGTGGTGTGGTGGTAGAACAACACTGATACAATAAAATAGAGTCAAGCGTCAGTGTGAGGCTTGGCTATTTTATTGGTGTAGCGGAAGCACTGCGGATGGTACATGTGGTAGACTCCAATATCACAGGTTGACTGACTGGGACACCTCTAAGCGTCGGGCTCGCTAGCGCAATCTCCTTCCACAAGCTCATCCTCCTCCAGGTCTGGCCAATGAAATAGCCAGGGACAAGCCAGTGAGTACGTTGGAATGTACTCGCAAACATGATGAACGAAAGATATACTGAATGCATATGCCCATGATGAATTAAATGATATGCTCATGCTGACTGAAATTTAAAACATGGCAAGATAGGTATTAGCATGTGCAGAAAAATTAAATTGTTAGTGACAAACCAAGAAAGTTAAAAGTGGACAATCGGGCGAGACGGGACCGCCCGAGAATCCAAGAGAAATGCCAAACGGGTGTCTAAAAGAGAATCGGGCGAGACAGACCGCCCGAGAACTCAAGCGACGCCACGAGTGGTCTTGAAAAGAAATGACAAACGGGTGTCTAAAAGAAAATCGGGCGAGACAGACCGCCCGAGAAATCAAGCGACGCCACGAGAGGTCTTGAAAAGAAATGCCAAACGGGTGTCTAAAAGAGAATCGGGCGAGACAGGACCGCCCGAGAACTCAAGCGACGCTACGAGAGGTCTTGAAAAGAAATGCCAAACGGGTGTCTAAAAGAGAATCGGGCGAGACAGGACCGCCCGAGAACTCAAGCGACGCCATGAGAGGTCTTGAAAAGAAATGCCAAACAGGTGTCTAAAAGAGAATCGGGCGAGACAGACCGCCTGAAAACTCAAGCGACGCCACGAGAGGACTTGTAAATAAAACTGGGTGCCCGGGGTAGTCTAGCCAGCCCCTGAGACACTCAGGAAAATAAAATAAGAGAAACGGGTTAGTCCACAATAATATGCATAGTAACAATAATATTCACAACCATAATATTCATGATAACAAAAATATCCATGACAGCGTTAGTGATGGGATAATAATATTCTGCAAAATAATTGGTGCTCAATTTAATTATTTCCTCCGAAAACCGACACCGGACCGACACTTGACCCTTCCCAGCTAACGTCCTTGACCGCAGACACGGCTATTCGAATAGTTATAACTCTGCAGAGGGTGTACTCTTTACCCACGTGTATGAGATTTCTTTAGTCAACACCGTGGCACTGACTAATTCCCACTACGGCCTTTGGGTTGAAAACACACCTGACCAGCACACACCAGATTAACTTTCCGGATGCCAGGAATCATCCAAAGCACCGTTCAATAAAAAACTCTAAGTCGGGGAGACTACAATCTCGAATAGCATGGGATCACTATTCATACACGCGGATTACAAGGGGTGCCCCCCTCTCGGCCCAGCCGGATATACCCATGCCCCTTGACCTGATGACGGGCATTAGTCCATGGCCATGGAAACCCTCATCATGGCCCTCTATGTGGTGTGTACACAAACAGGGGTTAGCAACTTACTAAACCATACTTCCCTCGCGGGAAGACCCGTGGCAGCACGGTGTTTGGCTAGGTGTGACGGAACAAGACTCGATCTAGGCCGACTCAGGAGGTGTTGTTATTATGACCGGTATATTCCACATATGTCACCGTGACACCACCGTGTCAAACGTGACCCGTGCCCACCGGCACGTCCAAGGCAGGAGACACGCTCCTGAATTCTCATAGCTCTCCACCATGTTAGAAAATTCATGAGCTTGAGTGGAGTGCAAGTCATGTGCAAGGAAATAGTATGACCATGCATGCATGCATTATTACTTCTACATATGTGGTGAAATCTCAAACCGATGCACACATGCAATGCAATCACCATATCCCGGGTTCAAAATGCTTGCCTTGTCCAAAGTAGTCAGAAGACGAACCCTCAAAATTCCCGGCAAAGTTCCCCTCTTCTTTTTCTGAAAAATTCAAATTCCAATTCCAATTAAAAATTTGGCAACAGTACCAAAACTTGTCTCAAAATATTTTTAAATAAATACTAAAAAAACTAGAGAGAAAAATAAGAATTTCAAAAAAAGAATCAACTCAATCAGAGTTGTGGTTTAAAAGTTAGTAAACTTTTAAACCCTAGGGCTTTTCTGCAAAAATCCAGTCCCTGCGCTGTTTAAACCGAAAACGGTTCGGGCATAAGTACGCTTTCCAGCGTAAAAAGCGTAAAGCACAGAATACGCCTTCGGTTTAAAAACAGAAAAAAAAAAAAAGAACGCTGACGGGTGGGGTCCACCCGTCAGGTTTGAATTTAAACGCGCTCGCGCGCGCGGACAGAAAGGAGGCGGCGATCACCGGCGACGATCGCCGGAGTTTTGGGAGGTGGCGATGATCGGAGTGTGTTCGGGGTGGAGTTCCGCGTCGGTGGGTGGTGGTGGTGGTCGTCGGCGAGCAGTAGAACGACGGCGAGGTCGACGGCGGCGGACGGTGGTTCGGGTGACGATGGGATCTCGCCGGAGAGAGCTCGGGAAGCCAAATTGAAGCGCGGGATCGACGTGAGGGAGCAAGATATGACGACTGGTGGATTTTGGAGGGTGGAGATGGCCTAACGGCGTCGGTCCGATCGGGGAAGGTGGCGGCGGGTCGGTGATCGGAGACGGGGAAGAAGGCCTCCTCAAGGTCAGGGAAGTGTGCGGGAGCTCGATTGAGACGGTGTGAAGGTGATGTGTGTAGCGAACGGAGCTCGAGAGCTCCTATTTATAGGCGATCGGGGGAGGTCAGTGAGGGCGTATCACGTCGGAGTAACTCCGGCCGCCGAAGTTGGTTTGGTCGGTGGTCAAGGTTCAACGAGTGATCGGAGAGGTTAGTGGTGTACTCCAGAAGCATCAACTAGGATGGATTCGGGCTCTACGGCCTTATCCACGGCGAGGTCTGCATACGGGTGCGGCGGCGGCATCCGTCTCCGGCGAATGCCAGGCGTGCCCTGGGCGGTGTGGTCGGCGTGGAGAGGATACGGAGGAGGTGCCGCGTGGAGGAGATTAGGTGAGGGGGAGTTGCAGCGGCAGTGAAGAGGGCGGGCGCTGTGGCGATCCGCTCGGCCGCCGCGGATGAGCTCTGAGGTAGCTGCACCGGCCGAGCACTGTGTCGTCGGTGGTGAGTTACTGACCAGAGGGGTCACGGCGGCTCATTGATGAGGAGAGGAGGCGTGGAGGAGAAGGAGATGTGGTGGAGTGTGAAGCACGGCGTCGATCGCCTCCGCCTCTGAAGAAATTCAGTTATCTGAATTTGATCGCGAGTGAACAGTACGCACATGAGATGTATGACTGAATGCCAGGAGGTGCTAGGGATTTTAGGATTTTTGAGGAATTTTTGTGGTGAGGTGTTGATGCAAATAAGAGAGTCTGGCAAAGTTTCAGAATTTTTGGAGCAATTAAAAATAGGTTTGTATCAGAGAGATTGTTTCTGGTCCAAATTTGAACTGAATGAAATTTGAAAATTTTGATTTGTGGAACCCAATGTTTTTGGTGAAATGGGTTATAGGTACTGTCTAGTTGCTAGGATAATTTTGGTGGGAGCAGAAGAATTGCAGAAAATATAGTTCCTTTGCAAACCAAAGAAACCATGAATAAAATAAATTCCAACTTTGGAATTTAATAAATATTGTAGAAATATTTTTGTAAGGTGGAAAGGGGTTGGATACTGTCCTAAAAGGTGTGAGTGACTTGAGGGATAATTTAGGAGTGGCAGAAAAATTATAGGAAGAATTTAGAAGTGCTAGAAAGAAGTGAATAGGCTATTTTCATGGAATAGTTTTAATTATTCCAGAAACTTTTCTAAAGAGAAAAATATTTTTGATCTTTCAAAAATAATTACCCAATAATTAAATCATCCAAATCAGAACCATTTAAAGTTTTTGGAAACCCAATTAAAAATAAAAATGAATATCAGAACAGGAGAAAGAGAAGAAGAAAATAGGGCCAAAATAATTCAAAGCATTTTATTTTTAATAAAAAGATTTAAAAATCCAGAGAGAAAATTTTGGGGTGTTACAACTTCACTATGAGAATGGTGAGTACAAAGTCTTCTCTAGAACCTCTAGAGAGATTTACAACACACTCTCCACGTTGCCAACCGGCAATAGCAACAACAACCACAAGAGGCAAGATTTCAGCAAAGCAGAGTTTACACAACTTCTGTCCCCTTCAGTATTTTGCAAACTGCTCTTAAACCGCTTAACCAAACATCACCAAATTTGTCAGACAAGTAGACACAGGTGTTCCTGAGATGCCCTCAAAATCTCAGCTAAAGCAACATCGTTTGCCTACCCAAACTGTTCGTCTCCCAAAACTACTCTGTTCTGAAACTGCAGCAGTCCGAGCTCACAAAACCACTCTCAAATCTGATGCTCCACTGACCCAATCCTCAAACCAGCTAACCATATAGAAGTACTAAAATTAAGGAATGATCTCATCAAGTTTGGTGCCAATCCAGGCACGTTAGAGCCTCCAATCACCAGCTTGAACACTGTCTAGTCAGATGCAACAGATCTGAACAGAACCTCCACTTCTTCTTCTTCCTCTCGCTCACATGTTGTGTTTCTCTTTGTGTGCTCTCACTCTCACAATGGCAGCCACCTCCAGCAGGGGTGGAGTGGCTAGGGTTTTCTCCTTGCCTCCCTTCACTAGGAAGCACTCTCAACCGTTGGATGCAGCGAAGATCAACGGCTGACATGTGTTGGATTTTGGGCTGATGTTGGGCTGCCAACACACCTCCATGTGGAGGGACTTAGCCCAATATGAATGTTAACCGAATAACGCTATCGTTCATATTATGAAACACAAATAGAAGTTAAGAGAATCTCTAGCAACATGTCTAGCGCGTTGTGTATAGCCGATTTAGACAACAATGTGGAAAAATCATCATCCGTCATATTGTGCCAAACGTTGTCTAAATTTAGACATCGTCCAAAAACGGCTTGACATCGTCCACAACATTGAAACACAAACCACCCTTTCCGAGCCTTTGCCGCGCAACCATCTGGAAGCCTGGAGGGCACCGCACGAGCCCCGTGCAGTCATAGTGGTCGCACCGTCTCGCAAGGTAGGCTCCATTTTTCACGCAGAGGATGCGGGGAGGAGGTCGGGGAAACAGTGTCGTGGTTGATCCGGGCGCTACCGTGCTGCATCCATCTAGAACTGGTGGGGAAGGAGAGGCTCGACATTGACCCATGAGCCGCCATGCGCCATTCATACGGATCCGGCGAGGAAGGAGAGGGGTTGGGCTGCCGTCGCATTTCTAGGGACGGGAGGAGCAGGGGAGGGGCAGATGCGGTGGGATCGCACAGGAGGTGAGGTAGGAGGTGGAAGAGAGAGCATGCATGAGTTGTGGGGGGGGAGCGATGTGATGGAGGAGGTGAAGCATGGGCCGTGACCACCGGCGGATTGATTTGGCCGCTAGGTGACGTAGAAGGAGGAGGAGAGAGCACGTGCGGGGAGGGGGATTTGGGTTGATTTAGTTGTTGCTTGATATATTGATGCTGCTGGTACTATTGAATTTTGTGCAGAGAGAGTGTAGATATACTACTACTGCTGAATTTTGTATGTTATATGAATTATACTATGTGACTATTTTTAGATGAAAGGCGACAAGAGTTTGCTGAGTAAGGGCATCTCCAACGCCGACCCTCAAACAGCCCGCATACGTCCGGACCGAACGTGTTGTGCCATCCAACGCGGGCTTGTATCGGTCCGCCGGGCGGTCCAGACGTACTTTTTCCCGCAAACCAGAGACAAACTAAGGGGGGCTTTGCGGGCGTCCGGACCGCCACCATGCCCGCGTCTGACCGCCCTGGCCCACCAAAAAACCCCTCCCTCGCCAGCGCGCTTCCCGCCCGGCGCCAGCTGCCCTCATTCATGCCGCTGGATAGCGGCCGCTCCGCAATGACACCGGCGCAGAACGGATGCGGCCTCTCACTACCGGCATTAAAGCGGCGCGGCGGTCAAGAGCGCCGCCCGTTGCACGCCCGGCTGAACACGCCTCCTCGCCGCATTCAACCGGCTTTAGACTGGCCCACCTACCTCCATTGAACCCGCGCGTGTGCTGAGAAACCTACTCCGGCCACACGTCCATCCGCGAGCCGTCCAGCATTAAACACAACGCCGGTAGGTTCCTTGCGTCCGCCCGCTATTTAAATGTGGCCAGACGCCGGGCAAGAACCGCACCACATCTTCACTCCCCATCTCCTCTTTGCACCATATTCTGCACAATCTCCATGGCATCCGGTGAGCATGAAGAGGGGTTCTCCGGCATAAAAGCCAGCTGGGTGGCCTGCCGAGCCCGCCTGATACGAGCTAGGCAACTCGCTGGTCCACCTCCCTCGCCGCCCCAGGCCGTCATTACCATGGGCGAGGCTGCAGGCGGGCAAGCGGGGGAGCACACCGGCACGGGCACGATGGCTGTCGTGGATGCCACCGTGTCGTCATGCTCCTCCCGCGCCTTCGGCCTCGCCAGCCGCCGCAAACGTTGGCGTAACCGCGCCCTGCAGGCGGAGGCGGCCAGCACGTCCGCGGCTGCCGCCGACACCGAGGAAAAGTAGAACATGGGAGGCAGCCGCCGCTTGGGTCCCACGATGGCCACCGTCACCGCGTCACCTGGCATACACAGCCGGTGTCTTGCCCGGTTCAGCGCAGACCATCATCGACCCCCGCCTCGGCTTCACGGAAGCGGAGGAGCCGCTCTTCCCCTCCGGCTGAAGCATGGCCACTCCGATGAGCGGCGCAGCTGGACATAGGGAAGATATGGGGGAGGTGGAGGCCACATAGGCGAAATTATACCTCCAGAGTCGGACGAGCTCCGCTTTTAGTTGAAGTATGTCCGAAATGTAATAAATATCGTCTGGTTTATATGAAATACGTCGTGTTTGCATGAATTTCGACCGGTTAGTTCCAACATTGGTTGAAATGTATGCGGGCAGCGTTGGATGGCCGCCTCCCGCATGAGTGTCCGCGGACTGGTCCCCCCTGTACGCGGACGGATGCCGGAGCAAATTTGCGGGTCAACGTTGGAGATGCCCCAATGTACCCCACCGTTTGAATAATAGCCGTTGAAGCATCTACACTCTCTGACTCTCTCCCTTGTATTTTTTCTTCTCACGCAAAAAATAAAATACAAGGGAGAGAGTCAGATAGCGTAGATGCTGAAAAACTAGAAAAATTCAAAATAAAATCCTTTTAGATCGTTTTTTCTAAACGAGGAATCCTTTTAGATCGTGGTGTATATGAACATTTAATCAACTGGGTATAGAAGAGCGGAGTGATTATACTCCAAATCACGCTGTGATTATATTCCATATATGTGTGTCGAGACGAGACGAGAGTGACGAGGCCGGTGCAATGATTTTTGGAGTCGTATATGCATGCGTGTGTCCGTGTCGTACGTACGTCGGGTAGCTATGGTAAGGGTCCCGCCACAATGATATTTAAACATGCAGCGTGTTACGCGTGGAGGGGGGGCAGATGCCGACTGTTTTGGATCGATGGATCAAGTTGTTGAATGATATACTCCTAATATACTCTCAGTCACGGTTGATTTGCATTAGCTAGTGGCACAGACAGTAACTTGCATTGGTAGATCGATGTTTCAGATCCAACAACCCCATCCATCCAGATCATCTTTCCAGGATAAAATCATATCGACACACGCACGCGGTGCATGCATGCACTAGTGTTACTCAAAGTACATTACTAGTATAACCTACAGTAAGAGACGGCTTGTCCAAACGGTTGTCTATATGAGACATAGTCCCTCCGTTCCTAAATATAAGACGTTAGGGAGAGTTTAATTTACACTCCCCCACCGTCTTACATATAGGAGTGGAGGGAGTTGACAATATGAGGCAAAAAAAATGCTCTCCAGCAGAATTGTCTATATGATAGTCTACCGCTCGGCATTGTATAAATATCGATGGACATTGTCTAAATATGGACAACTGGTAGACACTTTCTAAATGTGGACTATCTTATAGACAATCTGCTGAAGAGCGTTTTTGGTTCATATTGTCTATCTTTTGTACACACAACCATTTTAATAGTTATAATATATTACTAGAATATAGAAGAGAGAATATAGACAATCTGATGCAAAACTGATTGTGTGTCCTTTTTAGACCAAACATACGCAAGCTACTGGAGATGCTCAAGATGGATTGTTTTGTACAGCGGAGTAGTAGTACGCATGCATACACAAGGCAGGGACTCAGCTGCACGGCCAACCAAACCCTGGGGCTGCCCGTGAAAAGTCCCGCCTGCTTTTAATACCCTTTCGGCTCGTCACTCGAGCACGCGCACTAGCCACCCACCAGCACTCCACCAGCGGCTCGCCATGGCTCATCATGGCTCGGGCATCCTCCTCCTCCTCCTCCTCCTCCTCCTCGTGGTCTCGTCGTTCGCCGGCTCTGCCTTTGCCGACGCGGCGGCGCTTGGCCGGAAGGCTGGCGGGGGAATGGTCGAGGAGCCCGGGGCGGCGCCGGGGAAGTACGCGGTGATCTTCGACGCCGGCAGCACGGGCACGCGCGTGCACGTCTTCCGGTTCGACAAGAAGATGGAGCTCATCGACATTGGCGACGGGGACGACATCGAGGTCTTCGCCAAGGTATGTATATAATTATAAGCACGACGCATAACAGTTCAATCTACGTTCTAGCATGCTGTTGCTTTCCTCTTAATTATATTCCTTTTTGATTTGTTGGTGGCTGCAGGTGGAGCCGGGGCTGAGCTCGTACGCCGGACGGCCGCAGGAGGCGGCCAAGTCCATCGTGCCTCTGCTGGAGAAGGCCAAGAGCACCGTGCCTCGCTGGCTCATGAAGAAAACGCCCGTCAAACTAGGGGTATGTCCTTAACAAACTAGCAATAATAAATATACAGTTTTTCCAGCCACCAACAAACTGAACCGAAATTTAAATATGGGACAGAAATCAACTGCTAAAACCAGAAATGGAATTAATGTGCAGGCGACGGCTGGACTCAGGCTCATCGGAGACGAGAAAGCAGAGCAAATTCTTGAAGCAGTAATTATTTTTTATCTCTATATTCTACTCTTGTTTCAGTATCTACATATATATAAATATACTAAAATTTCAAACGGGTGGATTTGTTTGAACTGATTATTCCTAATTAACCAAAACACGTACGTACAGGTGAGGGATGCTGTCCACAGCCAGAGCAAATTCCAGTACAATCCTAGTTGGATCAATGTCCTCAAGGGGTCTCAGGAAGGATCTTACCTATGGGTACATATACAGTACTACTTAGATGACCTTACTAGCCAATTACTGGATACAGACCAACATATTCTACTCTGTAATTTACCTATGTTACACCACATAGGTTGCTCTGAATTACCTGCTGGGTAAATTGGGAGGAGACTACGGGAAGACGGTGGGTGTGATCGACCTTGGAGGCGGGTCCGTGCAGATGGCATATGCCATCTCTGCGGATGCCGCCGCTGCCGCTCCCGGGGTGCCTCAAGGGGAGGATCCATACGTCACCAAAGAGTATCTCAAAGGAAGAGATTACAACGTCTATGTTCACAGGTCAATTACTTGCTTGGACCCTAGCTACCTAGCTCCCTCCTCTGTTATTTTACCTGCGTCCATCTTTTAAACTAGACAGGGATAATCATACAAGATTAATGGATCCTTAAGTCAAATAACTGTGTCATGCTAATCTATTAGCTACTCCCTCCGTTTTTATTTACTCTACAATACCATTGAATATATTTTCACATCATATATACTCCATGTAAAAAGTCTTACATTAGTTTACAGATGGAGTACTTGTTATTGTAAATGTTCATATTGTTTTCTATAAACTTGGTTAAACTTTATACGGTTTGACTTAGGATAAATCTAATAAACAAAGTAATTAAATAAAAACAGAAGGAGTACTAGCAAGTTTAACGACGATGTTTGATCCATTCCAGCTATTTGCACTATGGGGCAATGGCTTCTCGGGTAGAGATCTTCAAGGCAAAGAATGGACCAATGAGCTACTGCATGCTACGGGGATACAATGGTATGGTATATATATATATATTAATCAAAGCACCTAGTGAAATCAAATCAAATCAACTCAACGACATTGATCTCCGCCTTATCGATGCACATCTATATATCCTTGAATTTGAAGGCAAATACACCTACAACGGAGAGCAATACGACGCCATAGCACCGCCGCAGGGAGCGGCATACGACAAGTGCAAAGAGGACGTGACCAAGGCGCTGAAACTGGGCGCGCCCTGCGCGGCCAAGAACTGCACCTTCAACGGCGCGTGGAACGGTGGCGGCGGCCCCGGCCAGGCCGACCTCTACGTCACCTCCAGCTTCTACTACATGGCCTCCGAGGTCGACCTGATCGACAGCAAGGCCAGCAACGGGAAGACCACCCCGGCGGCGTTCAGGGCCGCCGCCGAGAAGATCTGCCCGATGAGCTTCGAGGAGGCCAAGGCGGCGTACCCGAGGGTGCGATCCGTCGACACGCCCTACATCTGCATGGACCTCATCTACCAGTACTCCTTGCTCGTGGACGGTTTCGGTCTGGAGCCCACCAAGGAAATCACGGTGGCGCAGAAGGTGAAGCACGGGGAGTACTTCATCGAAGCCGCGTGGGCGCTTGGAGAAGCCATCGAGGCCGTCTCGCCCACCAAGCGGCTCAACCATGCATGATTTTAGATATAATTGCTAGTCCCTCGCAATAAGGTGCGAGCATGTGTATCATACGATTAATTGCAATAAGGTGCATATGCTTGGACGCCATCTCCAATTGTAATCCTTTTATCATCTTTGTGGCGAGAAATTGCCTAGTATAATGTGTATAGATGTGCGCGCCCACACACGCCCACAACCGCACTCATTCACACGTCGTTTACTGAATACCGGAGTCGTGGTTCTTCACTACTAGTACGAATGTCACAATTATCCGGTTCAAAAAAAATGTCACCATTAACGATAGAAATGGTCTGCCATGAAGAATAATCCGCGAAACGAGACATGCGATAAGGTGCGAACACACACACGGACATTCCATCGCCGTCAGCATGCAGTGCAACGGAGTAGATGACGAATGCCAAAAGTGAAGTTCAAATTGAGGATTCAAAGGTGTAAGTTTCAGAACGAAAAAAAAAAGTGGCCCAACAAATAGTTTCAGAACGAAAAAAAAAAGTGGCCCAACCAGTGATTTGTTGGGCCCGGCCGAGATCACACACGCGATGCGGCCATCGTACCGGGCCGGGCCGTACGAGATCATACACGGGCTTTTCTGCCTTCCGAGCCGGAAGGGAAATTTGACCCAGGGTTACCGGGCCGGATTTCTCAGAGAGAAAGAAGGGAGAGCGGCGGGCCGGGCGAGGGGGAGGCGACATGGCGAGCTTGTCATCCGAGGCGGCGCCGCCCGTCGCCGTCGGCGAGGATCCAGCGGCGCCCGCAAAGGGAGAAAAGAGGACGAAGGAGAAGAAGAGGGTGGCCTTGCCGTAGTTCCACCTGGACACGCTCATGAGGGCCGAGGAATTCCTGGAGCCTCTGCCGCCGCCGCCGGACGAGGAGTTTCTTGCGCAGATCCGGGAGCAGCGCGGACAGAAGGGCTACGTCGAGATAGAACTCACCGACGAGGAGGAGGAGGAGGAGGAGGAGGGAGGAAACGCAGCTCCCCCTGCAGGTGGAAGGGGACCTACTATGGAGGAGGACAGGTCCCTCCCCGAGGTCACCAAGAAACTGGGCGGCGGCTGCGGCGGCGGCAGTGGGATCAAGAAGCTCAGCTGAACAATTGATTCGTCGGTTGATTGGTTGGTTGGTGACTGATCCTTAATCCGGCCTCCTGTCATGCTGCTTAATTATGCGTAGCTATCCAAGCTTTCTGTCAAATATGTCCTGTTCTATCATGTTTTTTTTTTTAACAGGCAAAGGCCCCGAAGGGCCTAGAGAACTTCATTAAACCTCAACAGGTACGGTACAAACTGAGATAAGGACTCCACGAAGAGGAAAATCACACCTAAGTCCCTGATTTTAACAAGAAGGACCACAAACTGAAGTAAAGATTTGCAATCAGGTCCAAAACTACTTCTTCTCAGATCCAACCTCATCGACTCCGGGGACGCACCACTTGGATCGGCAAGGCCTTCATCGCTGCACGCCATGAACGCTGAGACGAAGCAAAAGCTGCCTCCCTTCTGGCTTCCTTGCCGGGAGGAATCACATGGCCGCCCTTCGGCCCGAAGGAGCGGTGGTGCGGCGAAGACCGGCAGCCGACCAGCGCCGTAGCTCCACGAATACGACCACCACCGCTGATGAGCTCTAACCCAACCTGCACACTCCAGAACCCCCCATCTCTCAAGCTTTTCTTCCACCACCTTGGTGACCTCGAGCTTCAAAGGCAGGGGGAGAGGTCTTCTCCAAATCAGGGAGACACCAGCGTGCTTATTTGGGGAGCTAGCTCCAGATCCGCCCCCTCCCCTTCGCCTCCACCGCGGAGGAAGAGAGGAGAACGACGCCGGAGACCACCAGTCGCTGCACGAGAGCGACGGCGGGCTGCGCTCCAACGGCATCTCGCCAGACAACGGCATGTCGCCAAACAGCAGCACAAGGCTAACGACCGGCACAAAGGCCCAAGCTAATCTACAGGTACTATCTACAAGAGCAGCCCGAACTCCCCTCTCATCCCCGCTCCAGGCAGCAGCGCCGCCGGAGGAAGAGGAGAGAGGAGCCGGGGTAAACTTGGGGGCTCTCAAGGAAAGGGAAAGGAAGAGACGTGGCCCAAGAAATTTGTCTCTCTGCAGAATAGAGAACATGGAATTCTGAAACTGCTGTAGGATATGTTATGGGTATGACTGGAATGGATGATATATGTATTGGTGTTGATTATGCACACACTGATTAAGGATCACTCTGAACTTCACTGAAATGGGTATCACTTTGATTGTCTTGCATACCCAACTGACACTACAAGTTACACAAATCACATATGCACACACCACACAAGGCACAAGAACAAACATCGTAAACGTCAGCTGCACACTATCAAGATTCCTTCACAAGAAGTAAAAAAAAAAAAAAAAAAACCTCACTGGCTCTGCCCTCCCAAACATGTTAAAATTTATCTAATACTCACATTAGCAAGCACACAATGCTCTGAGTTGATTGCCCTGATAGACTATATCCACAAGTCATAAGCGACATCTTCTAACAGTTCATCCAGCAAGAATTCCCATATATCCACAACAGTCTCCTCACTCTCCGATCGTAGATTCATCCATGTTCCCTCTTCCAGATCCACACTAACTAGCTGGTTCAATGTGCTTGGAAATTCATAACAGAGATGGCCCTCAATGTGCTTATTTATTTCTGAGATAAGGTTCTGTCCCATTGGAGGTGCCTGTATGTTTTGTCTAACAAAAGATAAGCAATGGGGATTTCCAAAGTGTTTCCCCTGTATTACTGTTATAGCTTCACAGATGCAGTCAAAGAAGAGCTTGAAATCATCTGTTTGATGATTGCCTTGATGTAGTTCTTCAAACAGGCAGGTGCTGACTAATTCATCTTCTAGATACCATGCATCTAAGTTCTGGTATGTGCATAATTCTATTAGCTCCAGCACTGTTTCTATGTAACCTAACCTGACATCCCTGTCCTCCCAAAAGATCTCTTCTTGGCCTGATCCATCGTCTGTGTAGTGCTGGGGCCTCAAGACATCTTGGTGCAACTCACCTGTGGGTCATTGGAAGATGAAACCAGTTAAGAAAAAAAAAATAGAACACTTATTTTCTAAAGGTCAATAATGGTAAGCATAAATTTTACTTTCTGTCGATTGAATATTACATTTTATCGTAATCTTATTTTCAGGGCTGTCGGCATCTTCATGGATGAATGGATCAAGAACAGACACAGGACTGGGCTGCTCTTGCTTTTCATAGTTTTCCTCTTGTGATATCGGTCCAAGTGACGCGCTCAGTCTGGGAGTTTTTGGCTCCTGGTGCTCCAGCATCTCAACGACATTCTCAGGGTAGCCTGGACAAATCTCGGCATGCACTTTACCTGGTTCTGCTCTTTCCATCATTTCCTTCAGTGCAGGCATTAAAAAAACTCATTAAACTAGTACATCACTGAAGGCTATATGCAATAGCAATAAATATTGGCTTGAATAGTAACATACTAGGGGTGAGTTATATCCGTGTTGCTCTCCTGGGATGCATTGTGTACTGTGAATTGTTTCAGAGTGATCTGGATTGTCAGTTTCTTCACAAACGATATCAAGTTCGACACCTGCAAGACATTCTGTTAAAATAATATCCATGCAGTATTTGATAATTTTGTATTATGTAATCAGTCACCTTGTTGTGTGTCTTGTTCCTTGTAATAGTGTCTTTCCTGATCAGCTTGTTCAACCAGTGCTTCACTAGTACCACATTCAACACTCCCTGGATCTCCCTCTGTTTTATTTCCTTCTTCTGCAGATTCTTCCCCCTCAGCCTTGTGTATGGCACAAATATTCTTCTCTTCCTGTGAATGTTCAATACATTCTTTTACCCTTGGGGTACTCCCAGGTGATGGTGGGGTACTGCATTGAGGGAAGGAAAGCATTCCTACCAAGGACCTTGAGGCCTGAACTGTTGGACTTGGATACTTGCCAGTATGACTATTGTCCTTCAGAATTTCTGTTAGATGTTTTTTGGCCTCTGCGTAGAAGGTGGATGCATCCTTTGAGGCAGATACGTCGCTGTTGAAACCACCTAGTTCATCATTTATTTGCTTGTGTTTACTGCTGTTTGAAGGTCCAACATCATTTTTATCAGTAGCTGGAGGGGCCTGTCTGGAATCCTTTATAATTGTAAATGAATCTCTGAGCAAACATGGCTCTCTTTGTACATCATCTTCGTTCATTGGGGGTCTTCCTTTTCTAGTTTCTCCGGTCACGATTCTGAATCTTCTCCTGACTTCCTTTACTGAAAATGTTGAACATTCAGCTGCACTGTATTCTGGAGCTCGAATTGTACCTGATTGCCGATGTATGTATGTCGATGCAGTTGCTACTCTAGGATCAAAGTCTCTCCTTGGATTTGGCTTCAGTATAACTATTTTGTTAACTGGCTGAGAAGACCTTCCTTCTGGTGCATGTGTTCTGCTTGATTTATCTTTCTTCCAGAAAAAGATATTCCTGCTCTCTTTACTCTTTGTTTTGATAGTCAACCCACGCTGATTCATAGTCTTGGTATCTTCAACGATGTTAGTTTTTTCAAGCATTTTCTTGGGCTCTAACCTGGCCCCTACATGTCTGTTGCAAATATGTTTGTTGTCAACAAGCTGCTTTTCCTCGCTCACCGTAGTTTTCTCATAAGCAAGATCGCAGGGATGATTCTTATACTCATTAAGCTTTGTATGGATAATGGACTCTAATTCAGGGTATAGTTCACTCCTATTCCGGCAATCATCATGCGGCCCTTCATCGTGATACTTATAGACATGTCCCAGGAAATCTGACAAAGCAAGCTCAAGGCCATTTTCTTCTGCCTGTTTCATGCACTTTGAACCACTGGGATCGAGGGATCCAGAGGAAGAAGCAATGCTGATGTCTGCGTCGGGACTTGCGACGCCGTTTGGTTTGCTGTTCTGCATTGTACCTTTGTCCAGACAGACATCATGTCCCAGGTCAGCCAATATTCTTTGAACTTCATCATTTGGAATCTTCGACTGTTTTAGCTTGCCCAACTCGCCCTCCATAAGTCTTTTGACAGTTGGTTTCGTAGTACTGCATTCGTCCACGTTCTGAGAAATACAAGACCGAAACATCAGTTCTCACCAGGAAACAAGTTTTGACATGCGCGTATGTATTACAACAATAGAAAAGCTTGAATAGAGTCTGTATTGCATCAAGAGAACAGAGTCTGTACTGCCCAACAATGCTCTATTTATGAGATCATATCCGAGCTGCTGTTTTCTAAGGTTATTACTCAACTTATATTAAACTGTACTTTGCTTCAAAGACTAATTAGCTGCTATTAGAACATTGATTAGAACCAAGTTCACACTTTCAAAACCAAAAGTCACAGCAATTTTGTTATGCGAGTAACTTGATATGGCACCTGCTGCATCTTGGTGGAGTTGTGGTTTTAACGAACGCGTTATGTGATTTACAGTAAAATTAAACAGAAATCATATATATATTTCACTCTAAGAACCATATTTGTTTTTTCATTTGATATAAAAAATTAACTTACATCCCTGTCTTCATCTGTTTCCTCAAAGTCCCTAGACTTCTTTCTCAAGTGCCCTCTTCCTGCAACCAAGCAGGGTGTTATTAGCAGCGGTATAAATTCCATTAACAGGAATTACAACAAGAAGCCTGAGTGATGCATTTCTTGAATGCCTTAATATTTTCCAGTTAGTTCTAGAGGGATCAGTTGCTAGTTTGTATCATTAGGGAATTGTGAAGCAAAGGATGGACATCACGGATTAAGATAGTACTGTCATGAAACTGAATTGCTGTTGCACTACTCACATATCTAGATCACTACTAGTATTATGTCTTTATATAACTAATACAACTGTGGTCTGTAAATTTAAGAGAAGCAGTACCAGCAAAGCCACTGAAGGAATGCCTTCTGCTCCCTTGCTTCCTGTCGAGGATGAGCTTGGGGTCGCGGCGGGAGTAGAACATGCGGATGAGGCCCCAGGTGCACCCAACATTGTTCTCCTGGATCTGTGTAGCCCGTCTCTGGCTCGTCTTCCCCATTCTCAGCGATTTTCTTTTCTACCTGCACTCTGAACTTCTGAAGCTGAAGTACCCTTACCGACAGCAGTAGCAGCTGTTCAGTTCATGGTGCTAGTCCTGTTGCAGTTAGATCAACAATTAGAGTTGGTGCAAATAACCATGTTCCTGATGAGTCTAATATCAACGTAGAATTGCATGGAAATGCAGCACACTCTGGTTTGGTTCTGACCCTTGGTACTACTTTTCTTCGCTTTTGCAATCACAGGAACGGAGCTGGGCATGCGAAACCACCGCAGAGACAACTTGCATTACTATCATGCTTCCAACAAGAGGAAAACCCATCCAGCAATATTACAAGGCAAGACTAGAACAAGAAAGAATTACTCACCGACAATCGCGACAGCGCAGCAGGGAAGAAAAGGTGAAGAACCGCCGCTAGCTCCGAGCCGAGGAGCAGGACTAGATAGAGAAGTGCAAGGGAAGCAACCAACCATGAGAAGCCCTGGAGCTTGAGGGCATGTCCCTGACCATGTGAAGGGATGCTACGGCCAGCTACAGCCGGCCTCGCTGGCGACGGCGGCGGAAGGAAGGAAGGAAGGAATCAGAAGAAGAAGAAGCCTTTCTTGCTTGCTCGCACAGGCCAGTCAGGTCAGGTCAGTCAGTGGCACACCATCTTTTTCATCTTCTTCCCTCGTGTCTGCCTGCCTCTCTTTGTGCTTTGTGGAGTGTGGAGGGGCAAGCAGCACAGCTATGGCGACGGACAGTTGTATAGCAGCAGCACCAGCAGCGGCACATGCCATGGGCAAGCATCAAGGTGACCACGGCCCCCCACGCACTCACGCACGCACAGGCAGCAGGCACGCAGGCAAGGCTTTTTCCCCACCCCTCTGCAGGAAAAAGTGGCAGGATCAGAGCGGTTGATAATTGTCCTTGAAGCTACCTGGCTAGCCGGCCGCCCTGCCTGCCTGCCTGCGTGTAGCAATGATCGAATCTTGTGGTAAAAGCATCATATCAGTTTATTTTATAAAATTGCTGAATGCATGGTCGCCGGGCAAAGCCCGCTCAGCCTGGGCGGCGACGGGGCCTTCTTCTCCTCCTGCCCGAGGATGGCGGCGCGGGACGCTTTCTTCTAGTGGCGGCGCGGGCGTGGGGCGCAGCGGCGCGACGGCACGGACCGGCGGCGGTGGCTGCTGGGCGTACGTGGCGTCGTCCTCTCCTCGGCCGCCGGCGGGATCTGGTGTAGGGCTCTCCGGTGCCGCGGCTGGGGCCTGTCTCGGGCGGCCCTGCTGCTCGCGCGGTGCGGCTGCTGGCTGGTCAGGCGGCGGCGGCCTGGATCCTACTTCCAGTCCCCGGTGGAGATGGCGGCGATCCGTACACAAGACTTGATGGAGGTTCTTCGAACAGATCTGGGTGAAAACCTTGCGCTCGGCTAGATGCCAAGGCCGGCGATGGCGGCGCTCTTCCGTGTCGTTCTCTTCTTGAAGACATCGCCGTTGAGAAGTTCCAGACCTCTATCTGTTACCTCCGGGGGAAACCCTAGATCGGATGACGGCGGCGCTCTTGCGTCGTTTCTCCCTTGGGGGCGTCAGTCTTGGAGGTGTGCACGGGCTCAAGGGACCAGCGAACAGCATCTTTGGTGGAGCGGTGTTTCATCTTACGCATCGACGACTGTGGATTTCGGCAGCGTGGCGCAGTGGAGTCTTGGCGTTCAATGTGTGTAGACGGACTCACGCAGGAGGATGGCGCTGTCTGGCGCCGTGGTGGCGTCGATGGCAGACCTGGCAAGGTCGTGGCGTCAGTACCTGCTCTGAAGATGGATCAGTGGAAGATGGCGGCGGCGGTCTCTCAAAGTGCGCCGGACTTGTGTGTGCCCCAGACCAGGTATGTGGCTTGGCTGGGGCCTCCGGTTTTAGATGTTAGGCTTTGCTGCGAGGTCTGTTTGGTATTAGGCTCAGACTATCAGCACCCCTTCATCAAATGGATAGAAGTAGCGACAGATGTTGCCAAGATGGTGGCTTCAGACTTACTGATGTACTACTTTGTAAGGTCTTTGTGAATAATTAATAAAGTGGCTGCATGCATCGCCCAGATGCAGAGGCCGGGGTCTTCCTCCTTTTCAAAAAAAAAAATATCAGTTTATTTTATAAAATTGCTGAATGCATGGTTGTGTAAATTTTTTTTGGAATATGTGAATGGCTGTTTATATGCTTTGTCAGCAGAGCTTATGTTTCTTATTTGTGAGATTGTTTGGGTTGGCTGAGCATGTTTTGTATCCGCTTGATACTACATCTTGAGTTAATAAAAACACCATTTATCAAAAAAGTTGTACTCCCTCCGAACCAACCTTAGTTCAAAATTGCGACACTTATTTTGGATCGGAGGGAATACTTAAGTGCATGCCATTTCCGTTAAACACCAATAGAAGTGCTACAGGGACAGGGTATACGTAAGCAGTAAGCATGCAGATGTGCCTTGATTTTCCAATTATATACTTGCCTTGGTTTGCTGATCATGCGTGCATGTCACGTACGTGTTGCGGGCTATCGATCGATGGAGTACGTGGTGTAGCCGGCACACGTAGCTACAGTGCACGCCAATCAACCCTTGGAAACGACGGCTCGCATTATCTATCTTAGCTTATCTAACTGCCATGATTGAAAATGAATAGGTCGAAAGTTTTCCCGCAAAAAAAAAAAAAACTACGTACACCTTGATTGTGCTTACTAGTTACTGTACTATACGTCAAACCAGGGTGTTTGTCTATCTCTTTCTCTCTCCCTGACAACGTGTTTGGCTACATTGGGAAAGGGAGTGGGAGTTTACATGTGGGAATTAATTAAGTAGGGAATTAGACATGGGAATTTGATTTTTAGTCCCGGTCTCTTTCTCTCTCCCTGAAAAGAACTGGCGAGGACCTCTAGTTGACGATAAATGATTCAGTGACAACCATGCTTCATGTTTACTAGTACAAGATTATCGACTAGAATACAGTGTTAAATAATGGATGCAGATTAAGCCCTTGACACGCATGCATATATGATGATTGAGTGCTGGACTGGAATCTACTGCACCAGGTAACCTTCCTTGGCACGCAATAAGCAGTTTCTTTTTGTTTTTTGAGAAACATATGCAATTTTGTTCATGTTCATAACCATTACAGGTAATCGCTTTGGATTCAGCATCCAAGAAAATTAGTAAAAAGTAACTCGTATGACTACGAATTACAATGATATCTCTTGGAGACATCTTTTCCGTGATATCAAGCTCTGTAAGACGAAAAACACCCAAGACTCCAGTAAAGAGATTGCAATTAGACCGGGGCAACGACATTGTTACTCTTTCATCCGCATGAACTTGATTACCATTATAGCTTTCTATAAAAGCCCCTTGAGTCGCCCCTCTAAAAAGACAGAAAGCCTTGTGCCATCACTACTAGGAAAACGGCTATAGCTAATATGAACATTAATGGCGCACCATGTATGTGGTGCGCCACTGCTATATAGCAGTGGCGCACCAGATATGGGTGCGCCATTAATGTCCATATTACTAATGGCGCACCTGGTGTGTGGTGCGCCACTGCTAAGTTTGTCCTGTGCACACCCCCGTCCCCAGACTTACCAGTGGCGCACCGGGGTGTGGTGCGCCATTACTAGTTTTAACTAGTAATGGCGCACCACACCCCGGTGCGCCAGTAATGGCGCACCACACCCCGGTGCGCCACTACTAAATTTTTTTTTTTCAATTTTTTTTTCAAAACTAGTAATGACGCACCGGTGTGTGGTGCGCCATTACTAGTTTTAACTAGTAATGGCGCACCACTCCCCGGTGCGCCACTACTAACAATTTTTTTTTTCAATTTTTTTTTCAAAACTAGTAATGGCGCACCCACACCAGGTGCGCCATTAGTAACCCTGGTTACTAATGGCGCATTCTTAGGAGGTGCGCCATTACTAGCCTGAGAGCATCTAGATATTTTTGACAGTCACCTACCACACTCACTTTCCCCACTTCATTCTCTACACCTCTACCAAGCTTGGTCTCGGCTGCCTCCTCCTCCTCACCTCATTTGCACCATAGATTCACCCAAATTAAGTGGTTAAATTTCCTTTTTTTGATAGGTAAGTAAGGGGAAAGCTTTCTTTATGTTCTAGATCTACTTTTTTCTCCCTCCAACGTACACACTTTTTATGGCCTAGATCTACACTTTTCTCATTGAGCTAGATCTACGTATATTTGTGGTGTTGCATATGTTTGTGTTTGCAGGTACCGGTATTTGAAATGCGATAGTTGCCAATATTTTGCCGGAATGTTGATTCATTTCCGTTTCGGCGAGAATTTGGCACTATGCATTCTTTTTGGTCCTATTTTTAGGCAAAGTCATGCCAAAAAAAATTTTGGTTCTAAAATATCGTTTTGCTCTACCCCGCAGGCGACCATGGTCCGCACGATGACCGAAGGCATCGTGAATAGGTTTTTGAGCTCCGCGAAGGCCGAGATGCTTTAAAAGAACGAGACGGAGATAAGATGTCCGTGTCGAAGATGCAAACTGAAGAGCCTTATGGACCCGGATTCCAGACAGGTGTGGGACCACCTGCTCGTGCGTGGTTTCATGGATGGCTATCGGTGGCAAGGTGATGAAGATGATTATGAAGTCGTCCATGGGGGCCGGGCAAGAAATAAGGAAGGGAAGCAAGACAATAGCGGCGAGGGCGGGCGAGAAGACGAAGAATCTCCAGGACATGATCACGAAGTAGATGCAGGACACAGTCATCATGTAGAAGATGCCGGACATGATGCTGAGGAAGATCAAGACGAAGGGCATGATCATGAAGATGAAGATGCCGGAGCAGACGACGATGGACCATCGATGGGCTGGGTGCAGGACCCTCATATTCAAGAGCTGCTTCTCAAGCAGACGGGTAACGCAAGAGCTACCGCCCGAGAGAAAGCCAAGCTGGATCAACTGGAGATAGACGCGGTTACTCCATTGTATGAAGGATGCAGGCCCGAGGATACCCGCCTGAAAGTAATGCTCATGGCTCTGGAGATGAAGGTAAAACACAAAATGACCGACGCATGCTTCGACGAGAACATGTCATTCTGGCACGAACGTCTTGGGAACAAGTGCCCGACCAGTTTCGAGGAGGCGAAGAAAATCCTGTGTCCTCTGGATTTACCGCACGTGAAATACCATGTGTGCATGAACGATTGCATCATTTATCGGGACGAGCACGCGGAGTCTACCATATGTCCGGTGTGCGGCGTCACTCGATACAAGAAGAGGAAGAAAGCTCCTCGAAAAGTGGTGTGGTACTTTCCGATCACTCCTCGTCTGCAGCGGTATTTCGCGGACCCTAAGCTAGCAGAGCTCCTGCGTTGGCACGCGGATAGGAAGGAGAAGAAGCGAGAAGATGACGGAAATGATCCGGAGATAAATAAAAAAGACAAGATGCTGAGTCACCCTAAGGATGCGAGCCAGTGGCAAGCGTTGAACTTCGAACACCCAGAATTTGGGGACGATCCAAGGAACATCATGCTGGGCGCGAGCACCGATGGAGTCAATCCGTTTGGCAGCCAGAGAAGCATTCAAGGGGTTCCGGGGCTAAATTATTCAACCGCGAGAAAGAAGGGCAAGAAGATTGTGAAAAGATAGCTAAGATCGAATCACGACGTGTCGGCCGCGTGTATCATATTTTCTTTTAGATATTATATTATTTTAAATACACTACATAATTATAATTATGTGTGCTTATTTATTTTAGAGTATTTGGATATTTATTACAAGGTTAAAATAAATTTAATATAAAAAGAACAAAAAGAGCTAAGGGTGATTGAATATTTAAACATATTTTGAAATTATGGATTTTTTTTGAAAATTTAAAGAAAATTTGAAATTCTAAACATTCTTATGTGTGCTTATTTATTTTAGAGTATTTGGATATTCAAAATAAAAAGAAAAAGAAATAGTAGTGGCGCACCAGGCAGAGGCGCGCCATTGTTATGCGGGTATTTATGGCGCATCAGGCAGAGGTGCGCCATTGCTATGCGGGTATTTATGGCGCACCAGGCAGAGGTGCGCCATTGTTATATGTATGTATGGCGCACCCCTCCCAGGTGCGTCATTGTTACCACCACCCCAGATCCGCGCCCCCCGCCCCTCTCACTCTCACTCTCACTCTCACTCCTCTCCTCCACCACCCCAGATCCGCGCCCCCCACCCCTCTGCCTCCACCACCCCTCTGCCTCCACCACCCGCCGCTCCCGCCCCGGCGCCGCCGAAACCGTCCCCGCCCACCAGGTCCGCGTCCCCAGCCACACACCCTAACCCTAGCCGCCACCCTGCCGCCGCCGTCGCCGTCGCCGTCCCCGTCCCCGTCTCCGCGACCCCGCCGTCGCCCTCATCCTCGCGCCGCCCCTCCGCTGCACCCACGAGATCAGCGCCATCCCGTGCCCGACCTCACCGCCGCCCACTGCCACGAGCTCACCGTCGCCCTCCCCTCGAATCCGCGCCCACCGTCGCCACCTCCCCCGACCGACCGCCCCTTCTCCCAAGGTGCGCTCCGCCAGATCCCCTCCCTTCAAGTTCTGTCGACGCCGAGAGCTATTCTGTTGTGTCTGATTTTGAGATGTGGTCGATGCCGATGCTCTATGTTCTTATCGCCAGGCGAACTGTGAATGTGTGCGTTTAACTATTGTGTTGTCTTTCGCCATGCCGTGAAGAATTTGCTATGTCCCTCCGGAGTTAGCTATTGTGCTATGTTTACATGTATCTATGTGCTACGGCGAGCTGATTGCTTGCCTCAAAATAGGAAACAGTTGAAGTTCTGTTATCCTCAAAATTCATTACTGCTGTGGTTCAACAGTGGAAGAAACGAAATTATCTAACAAATTGATGCGATTAAGGTTCAGGGACATTCTAGACTTTATGCTAGTTAACACATAAATGAAATGAAGCCCAGATTCTTTAAGCCCAAAAGAATGTGAAAAACAGTTGCTCTGTATCCTGTTCTGTTTTTCTTTCTAGCAGTCCAAGATAATCGCTAGTTTTGTTATCTCTCTGAGATCATTGCATGCCGTTCTTAGTTACTTTGTGCAGAACTATCTGTTGCGCAGTTTTTGCCAGTCTCTGAACTTTGCTCCTGCAATTGGACATATTACTACCCCTTGCCATTCTATGTATTGTTAATTTTGCAATGTCATGTACCGTGCAAGAAACGAGTTTTTGGTTTCATTACTGGCAGTCTCTGGAACTGCTGTACAGGGCATTAGAACAGGGTATGGATGTAATGTTTCATCCATTTTTCTGATGCTCCCTGTAGTAAGTTTTATGCCTCCATTCCTTGTACTGCTTGCAGTTGCAGAGACCCAATCTGCAGCACCATTGCTGTTAAGAGCAGAGGTGTGCTAAACTAAAGACGTTCTCTGCATATAAATATTTGTGACACGGTTGGCGGTTGCTATCATGAATAAGAAATGTTATATACTAAACTTACAAATAATGTCTACTACTATAAGGTGTGGGAACTTAAAAGTATGCAACCCACGGGTCTGGGGATGAGCGAGTGATGTGTTACTCGCCAGCACTAGTGCAAAAGATCGACTTGCCGTACGGATTCAGAATCTGCTTAGTGTGCGTGCTGAATTATTCATGTGAACATTCATATTGCTGGGGATGAGTCGAAGCCTGTAGTGTGCGTGCTGTTTTTACTAATCTCTAACAGTTGCATTTACTATTTCCAGAAGTTCTTTAAAGTATAAACAATGCAACTTGTTACTGTGTACTGCCATGGACCACAGCAACTTGTTTTTGTCATCTTATTGCAATGTTGTTGTGTATTGTTCCTTGTTTTTGTCATCTTATTGCTGGTGAGCTTATTATTGTCAGCATGTTTTTCCCATAATTCATTCCTCATGTAGATTTGTTCTCACAATATGTCTTCTGATATTCTTTTGCAGGTAATTGAGATAGAACATAAGATACTACACTGAGTGCTGCTGCCCCATGAACACATTTTTTTTGCAGGTAATTGAGTAGAAGCGTCTGCACTACTTCTAATATTGTTTTTCAGTAGCTTTTTTCTGCACCTTTTTCTTTCAGTTCTTAGTGCTGCTGCCCCATGAACACATTTTTTTTAATTTGACTGTACATCCAAATGAAACCTTTTTCTTTCAGTTCTTAGTGCTGCTGCCCCAAGATCACTTTATATTCAGTTTATAAATTAACAGTAGCTCCAAAATTAAGTATCATTCGCATGGATCAACTGTTATTTTATTTTGTGGAGGATAAAGTTCAGATCATGAATAATGGCATCACAAAGGGCATATGGGTGGTAATGGGCAAAAATCACTCACATGAAGGCTCATAGATGAATTCATATCTTAGGCTGCAACCAGCTCATGGAGCAGATGGGAAGAGTGCAGGAAACATACAAGATTTCTAAGTTTAGAAATAGAAGAGCTTACACTCTAGCATGCCATTACAAGTGAACTTGGCACAATTACACATGTCCTGAACCTCATAGAATCTGACACTAGCAAGTCTTCCTTCATTGACATGCAAGTACTACTTTTACATTGTCATGACAGGAACAATTAATGATAAATACTCATCGAAAGTGGGCTCCTATCAAAATTCATTTCCATTATAATCTTACTCATACAATATTCACACCATGTAATTCTGGAAATATATGCTCATATCTAGTTCTGCATCAAAAATGACAATATTGACATGTTATAAATAGTTTGTTTGTCTTCTGGATCAGGGGCGCCGTCTAGCTAGAAGAAGTGATCATCTCATGGGTATGCTCTCGCTTGTCACTTTAGTAGCCTTCTATTCGTGGTTGTGCATTAATCTTGTGTCAAGGAAAGTAGGAGACTGACAAAGTGTAGTATTTTGTTGTTGTTGCAGGCATGGGTAGGTTCTTGGCCGGCGAAGGATCCGCTACCATTTAATTTATTTGTTGTGATGATGAGGCAGATAGATATGGAAGGAGGCGGAGAAGATGTGAATATTGGGAGCGGAGGGTCCCTCCCTTCCCTTGAGTGAGTTTAGTGACTGGTTGGTTGGATGGAGAAGTATAAAGTTGACTGGTTGCAGGAGGAGCGAGCATATACAGAGGGAGGGAGGGAGCTGTTTTGCATTTCGTTAGATTAGATAGATTATTCCTCTGGTCTGGGCTGGGCTGGGCAGTCAGTCTAGAGTGGATTAATCAATCAGATTAGGAGGCAGATGTTGACTCTTGACGGTTTAATTGGTTGGTTGGTTGGTTGGTTGTACCTTACCTGTCCTGACCTGAGACTGAGACTGAGACTATTAGAGATGATGATGATGAGGCAGGCAAACAAATTTTGCTTGCTTGCAAGTCTGCGTTGTTTATTGTTGTTGTTGTTTTTGTTTTATTTTGGTTGTTTCAGTTTTTTTTGTTGGTTTAGGGCTTGATTAAATTAGGAATCCTTTATATTGATGTTTTGTTTCCTTTTTAGTTCATTCGGATCAGATGTCGGCATCACTGTAATGTACTGCTGCTGCAGTCGTGAACTATTTTTTTTTGTTTTACCAAATTGATAGCAGTGGCGCACCATTGCATCCACACAATGCGCCACTGGTAAGGCACATACCAGTGGTGGTAAGGCACATACCAGTGGCGCACCTTACCTGCTATTAGTGGCGCACTAGCATAGGATAGCAGTGGCGCACCTGTAGGCTAGCAGTGGCGCACCAGTAGGTGCATAGTAATGGCGCACTGTTGACATAGTAATAGCGCACTATGTGGTGCGCCACTATTATCTGGGATACTAATGGCGCACCAGTGGTGCGCCATTAGTATGTGTTACTAGTGGCGTGATAATAGTGGCGCACCTATAGTGCGCCATTAATAGCCAAAATAGGTGCGCCACTAACAGGGTTTTTTCTAGTAGTGCATGAACTTATCTGGGTCGGCAATGGCGGAGCTTCATGGGGGCCAATCTGGGCCATGGCCCCCCCAGCTCACAAGAAAAACATGTATATATTCTTTTGTATTAGGCCTATTTTCCACGAAAAATCAGCTGAAATAGTTATGTTTGCACCCCTCTAGCCCATGCCCCCCCCCCCCCACATGATTCCGGCTCAAGCTCCGCCACCGTGGGTCGGCGATGATCCCCTAGAAGTGCAGACCGTCGAGCCACAAGATTTTCACCTTAGTGTCGAGAAAGGATTTGAACTCCACAAAGTATCAAAGTGACAAAAATAGCACGAGACAATAGCATAGACTCATCAAATCCGAGTAATCAGATATGCGTGGACACAAATTTCTCTAGCCCCAATGGCATCGCCAAAGGAAGAACTAGACTAACTTTATTAAAAAAAACAACTCGACTGCCACTAAACGCTGGCGATGAACACAGAACTCTTGAAGATCCGAGGTCCCTCACCTGTCAGCGCCAAGATGACACATTCTACATAGGATTAAGAAATAAGTGCAATCAGACCTGCTTTTGGGTACCATATGAACCTGCCCAGAAAATATCTGCTAACTTGTCGTCCCTGGCACGCATAGTAAGCAGTCATAACGCATTGTTCTCCGGCCAGTCAGTCGGTCAGTCAGTCCCTGGAGGAGGACAATTTTCGTGTTTTGACCCTTTTGCGAAAGTTAGCCCAGATTTGACCCTGCTTTGTAAAAATTTCGGGATCTGACCCTTTTCCTACCGCCAGGGTCAATGGCAGTAGGGTAAACTAGCCTACCGCCGAGGCCCTTGGCGGTAGGCAACTTATCCACGTCAGCGCAGTGCAGCCCTACCGCCAAACAGACTGGCGGTAGCCTGTGCAACCCTACCGCCAAGGTGCCCGGCGGTAGGTGCGTGCAAGCACTGTATTTGATACTTAGAGATTTTTTACGATAGGGCGTGCAACCCTACCGCCAAGGGCTTTGGCGGTAGGCTGGTTTACCCTACCGCCATTGACCTCGGCGGTAGGAAAAGGGTCAGATCCCGAAAAAATTTCAAAGTAGGATGAGATCTGGGCTAACTTTCGCAAAAGGTCAAAACAGCAAAATTGTCCCGTGGAGGAGGGAATCCAAACGAGTATGCCTGCCAGCGTAAAAGGCACCGACCTCCTTTCAAACCGGCCCACCTCTCTCTAGGCTGGCTGGCTGGCTGGCTGGCTGGCTAGCCCAATGCAAGCGGAGGACCAACCGGCTGCACTGTGGTCGGTCTATGTTCATGGGATCATGTCCATGTCCGTCGGCATCGCGCCTGGATTCCTCGTCTCTCTCTAGTCTAGTCTCCACAGTGGCCCTTGTTGTTTGGCGCTGGCTGCCTGGGCAACTAGCGGACCGCCCGAGAACAGAGGCTCACCAGGATACAACAACTGCTGCAAGGGACAAGCAAAATACCCTCAATCAAAAAAGAAAAGGAAAAAAAAAGAAAGATCAAGGGGCAAGCAAAATGTCGCCGCACCGCACGGACGGCTCCATCAGATTGCAACAGCAGATAAAAAAATGGCACTGTAACAGCAGTGTGAGCATCTCCCCTTGCCGTGTAGTACAGTAGTAAATCTTTACCTCTCCCTCTGTAATCTGTATGTACTACGCCCCCTAACCTCTGTTCTTAAACCACTGTCTGTCGACCCACCTCTGTACCTGTACGCCACGCGTTACCGTTGGGTTGCTGCTACGAAATAAACAGTCTAGCAGTGGTCCAGCGCGACGGCGTTGGCCTCCTCCCTCCGCCGGCGCCTCCTCGCCCGCCGCAGGATCTCCAGCGCCTCCCCCTCGCCCACCGCCTCACCACCACCAACTCCTGCACCAGTGTCACATGAACAATCACTCTCACATTCACTCACATGGGTTTATCATACTACTACCACACAGTGTAGTGTAGAGGGAGAAAGGAGGCTCAGTTCAGCGGCTAGCTCTACCTGCTCCCGTCTTCGGCATGACGCAGGACGCGCTCCCCTTGCTGCCGCCCCCCTCCTCGTCGTCCTCCGAGTCGATGAGAATGGTCATGATCGCCTGCATTTTCCCCCATCCGCAACAACCATGATCATCATCATCATCATCGCACGGTCAATAATCGCAACAACAACAACAACTTCACAGTTTAACCTACTGTTTTGGTACTTGCTTAATCGACAGGGGCTAACTAAATACTACTTTCTCTGTTCATATACGTAAGACGTTTTAGAGGGTTGACACAAGTCTGTCTTATATCTATGAAGCAGCGGCATCGAGTATGTTCAAGTAAGTATATTCAGTTAATAAGTCAAGTTCTTCTTTCAGGACGATTGTTTCAGTTAATCAGTGATGTTCTTCTTTCAGGACAAGAAATAACAATTCAGCGGAGTTGGCCTTGAGCCATTAGCTAGCTAGCAATACTGCGTCAGGTCATCTCATCTCTGCTAACATTTGCAGTTTTTCGTCGAGCTAGAAATGAGCAAGGTTGCGGCGCGAGTTACCTTGTTGATGGGCGCCTCTGCATTGTCCTTCTGAATCGCCAACTCTTGCTCTTCAGGTGGCGCCGGCCTGCTGTCGCCTGAGCAAGCCAATTTCTGTGCACCTGTGGCGGCCTTTGCCATCCCCTTTTCCACATTTGGCTTCACACCTTCTGTCTTCCTGTGATAAGCCAAGGGTGCAGGAGCACTGGCACTGACAGACAAACATGCCTAATTAGTACATAGTAGAATCTCAAACCAAACAGGAACAGGGAAAACTAAAGCAAAGGCAGATGCATATTCAGAAAAGTGGAGGCATTTTAATTAGCAATATAACTGAAACACACCAATCTAATCTTCCTGTCAAAACAGAGATGCCGATCTACTGTACAAGCGTTTTAATTAGCAATCTCAAGAGGACATTTCAACATTTCAGAGGCCAGGATTAACTAGCTTTGTAACAGAAGAAAATGAGAAGCATCTTATCACAAGATCCTCCTGCACATAAGAATATCTTGCAGCTTTCCTCTTGAGGATGTCGATATTTATAAGTTCAGTTTGCGTTTCGATTTTTCATCAAGACAACTTTCACACTGATGCTCCATACTACAGCAATGCATAGTAGTTATCTAACAACTTGGATTTGTAAGAGGCTGAGGTTAGAAGATTACACTTGTGTTACCGGTAGTACTTGGTTCATCAGGGCATTTCCATTTGTTTCGGGTTTCTGGTTCATCTGCGAACTTCCATCTGCTGTTTGTGCTTGTTTCACCTGGGGCCTTCCATTTGGTACTGTTCTTTGGTTCCTCTGGGGCCTTCCGTTTGCTACTGGTCTTTGTTTCTTCCTCTGAGGCCTTCCATTTGCTACTGGTGTTTGCTTCTTCGTCTGGGGCCTTCCATTTGCTACAGGTCTTTGTTTCTTCTGTGGCCTCCCATCTGCTACTGGTCCTTGGTTCATCAGGGGGCCTCCATCTGCTACTGTTGTCTGGTTCATCAGGGGGCTTCCATATGCTACTGGTGTCTGCTTCATCAGGGGGCTTCCATTTGCTACTCTTGTCTGGTTCATCAGGGGTTTTGCATTGGTGGTGCAGCTCTTGTTCTTCAGCAAAGAAAGGGAAATAGAATAAGAGGAGAAAAGTACTGAAAGGCTTGTTAATTCATATAGTTGAGTGACAAGTACACATACTGCCAGCATTTGCATCTGGTCAAGCCTAGTAGCAACAGATCTGACAGCTCTAACTATCCCCTGTCCAAATAGGCAAAGGTCAGCATAACCCACATTAGTTGCTTTACTCTAGTATGTGAAGTGATGGGGTCTGAAAGATTGTGCATGTTCTTCAAAAGCAATCTTAACTTCAGAGTAAAATGCTGAAAAATAAGCCCTAGTGTAGACTGAGAATTTTTAGTGTTAGATATCATGAATAGACAACGGAATTACGCTTCCTGGAAAAAAATAAGATATAGAAGAAAATGGTATGGACCAGCTTATATGCCTTCATAGAAACTAAATTCACACGTATGGACATAAGAGAGAATTTTACATGGTGGTAAATCAGCAAGATAAGATAATTACTTATATGCACATGCCAGCAATCAGAATAATTCCCAAACACAAGTGAACCTAACAGAGTTGTATCAAAGCTAGTGGTTGATCTTAGCAGTAGTACCTCCATCTCCTTTGAGAAAATTCTAAAGATGTCACCCTTCAGTTGCCCTAGTTCTGTTTGCACATGGTTTGGCAAGACTGAAAGTATCGTGGACATCTCATCCTGTTTGCTGATGAGAGAGTTGAGAACACTCAGTTGGTCAGGATTACTTTCTGTGCTTCCTTCAAGGAGTGCTTTGAGATCATCTTGTCCCTTAAGCTGTGGTAGCATGTTTGGATTAATTAAACTTTGTTGCCTCAGCAAAAAGAAGAAGGAGAAAAGGACTGAACCAGCAACTATCCTTACAAGTTGCTTTAGAGAGTCCTCTAGGAGCACAAACTTTTTCTGAATGCTACCAGCTGAACAAAGTGAAGACATGCTCTCGTTAGTCGATGATGTACTATTTGTGGGAAGCAACAGAATTAGAGTGCAAAACTCATGAAGAAAATAGCAGCAGTTACTATCGTCCTTATTGATCCAAGTATACCAATTAGTGGGTTACTTACAGTCTAGTGATGCCTCCTTCATGGCTCTGTTTAACTGCATCACATCATTTTGCACTGAGTCTAATATCATTCCCATCTTATGTACTGAACTTGCCAGATGCTGAAATTTGCGCTCAACATCCTCATTAACCAGACCTGTTGAAACAACATAAATTGGGCCCTTTAGTCTAAGTATACTGTATATCATGACAGTGTGACAGCTTAAAATAAAATCTAGAGTCTACGTTTAGAACAGCTTCAGGTGCCCTATCTGTTTAAAGCATGCACCATTTGACCTTACATGCCCAGTAAATGAGAGAATTTTTGTGAACCTATTCAGAACACCAAAATTAGTGTGCTTGAAGAGCATGTGAACTGTTGCTATGCCGATGAATGAAACGTAATTTCTCTGCAAAAGAAAGATGAATAAAATGTATATACTGTCAGGTGCAAGGGCTTGAGTTTACATCTGCTATCCGGGAGAGAGGGGCTCCAGCGGTGGATAGGGTTGGTTGGTATTTTTGAAAGTTGCAGCTGAGGTTCCTCGCACACACAAGAAGCTGAACTGGCAGGATATGAAGACATCCTCTTCGACAAGTCCTCTTGCACGGCAAATCTCTGGTCACCAATGGAAAGGGAATGAAGATCACAATTGGGCAGCAGATAAACAGTGTGCACCTTATATAACTTTTTTTTTATGTCATCCACCTTCAGTAACTAGCAAATATAACAAAAAACATAGCTGTTCTCACTCAAACATTTATTAGGATAAGAACTGTTTCTTTGGGCATTCCCTCTGCATTGACGAATATGAATAAATCGGAACTGCATACTGAGATTCCGACAAATCATACAGACCAAAATTACCATTTCAAACAGTCTAGGAGAAGAGGACCACATGGATCTCGTTCCCCTAACACTTTCAGTAATGCAGTACATGAATGCTCGCGTGCACCAAATTGAGATATCAAGCAATAACACTTAGTTCACTAATCTGCCCAATGAGATGACCACTGCAGAGATTTGAACTATTGCTTATGCCTATCGAACAAGCACAAGTGGATTCACTGAAAGCGACTAATTAACAGTAACCAACACCAATCAATTCGTTGCAATGCTACTGTGACTAAACACAAGATCGATGAAATGGCCACTTCAGAGATTAACTATTTTTTTCTGGCCATCAACCAAGCACAAGCGGATTCAGTGGAAGCGACTAATTAACAGTAACCTACACCAATCAATTCGTTGCAAACACAAGGCCGACATACGGAATCCCAAAACTATTAGTTACCCACTGATCCAACAAAATCGCCGAACTCATCGATCATGCGATCCATCCGGTAGAAGCAAACGCAGATTTGAATCATCCATCACCACACAGTAACAACATTGGAGAAGGAGGGATGATGTATACGAGACCTGGTCGCGCGCGGGAGCCTGCGAGAGGAGGCTGTGCAGGTTCTCGTCGAGGGGGCCCTGCGAGACCTGCGACTGCGCGTGCAAGAGCGACGCGCTGCCACCGGCCTGAGAGAAGGACGCGCCTCCGCTTCCACCGCCCTGAGAGAAGGCCGCGCCTCCGCCACCTCCGGCCTGAGAGAAGGCCGCGCCTCCGCCACCTCCGCCCTGAGAGAAGGCCGCGCCTCTGCTTCCACCGACCTGAGAGAACGCCGCGCCTCCGCTGCCGCTGCCCTGCGAGAAGGACGCGCCGACGCTCTGCGAGAACGAGCCGCCGCCTCCTCCCTGCGAGAAGGACTTCTGCGACATCGACTGGGACCGCTGCTGCTGCGCGGCCGCCGCGGAAGCAGCAGCAGGCGCGCTCATCCCGCCACCGCCACCGCTGCTCCCTCCGGTCCTCCTGCACCACCAAAAAAACACACCACGAGCACGAATTAAACCAAGCACGCCTCGGAACGAACGGGAGCAGCCGGCGGCGAGAGGGGAGGGGATCGGCCTGGGCGGGGGGGCGTACCGGGGAGGGAGGACGGAGATGGAGGCGATGTCGCACGCCTTGTTGATCTTAAGCTTCATCGCACGGTCCCGGGAGGGGGGCCGGTGGGGAGAGGAGGAGGTGGAGGAGAGCGCGACGGATTGGGTGGCTGTGGTGGTGCTGGGGAATGGGGAGACACCGAGGAATTGGAATTTGAATTCTCTCTCTGCTGCCTTCTGGCTGTTGGGGCCTCTCTCCCCTCGTACGGAGGAAGGTCTTTATACGCAGCCGGCCATGTGGGCCCAGCCTGGCAGCGTGGGCGGTGCGCGAAATGGTCTCGGGCTGCGTTGCCCATGAAGCCCAGAACAGCGTGGTTTCTGCCACCGAGGCCTTTGTTTGAGGCCCTAGCCATCCAAACAGGCTTCTCTTGGCTGGTAAGGAAAAAAATCAGCAGGGTGTGGTCGGTGGTGATTCTCCTTTTTTTTTTTGCGTCAAACTTTCGATCTATTCATCTTCAATTATGACAGTACAGCGAACACCAGAAATAATAAGGCTTTGTCGCCGGCAGAGGACTTACTTCCTCACCATTTCATCATAGCGTGTGATTCTAAGCAGGTTGTCAATGACATCAACTCCGACAATCTAGGAAGATATGGTTCAACAAGATCACAATGCGAGCTTCGACGTTTAATTGTAAATTTGCTTTTGAAGGACGTGATGCAAATATAGATGCTCATGGATTAGCCATGTTCTCTCACACTCTTGATCAGGGGCACCATTTATGTTTAGCTCGGCCCCATGATCCTTCTTGTATCCCATCCCGAGTGGAATTTGATGAATAAAACATGGTTTTACCCCTCGAAAAAAATCAGCAATGTATGTTCACTTGTCCGTGTTAGCGATATGGTGTAAATCCTAACCTCCTAACCATATACGTGTTGCGCGCGTATAGATAAGTATAAATGTGTGCATATGTTGTTGAGATTGTAACCAACTCCTGATGTAATCTTAATTGGCAAGTTTGCTTGCATATATAAACTCTAGCCGGCATCGTCTTTGGATGCATGGAACCAATCCATCATCATCTATTCTTTCATGGTAACAGAGCCTCCTTCTCTGAAACCTTGAGACGTCCAACACCATGACTTCCCCTTCCACCAACTCATCCACCGTCGCTGCGCTTGTTGGCCAGACAACCGACGCCATCACTTCCACCTTCGCTGACGCCATGGCATCGTTGTCTGTGTCTGTCCCCAACTTCGCCCAACTGGTCACCGTCAAGCTCACCGGCGCCACGTACCTGCTATGGAGGGCGCAGATCGTTCCGATCTTGCGAGGCCTCCATTTGTTTGGCTTCGTCGACGGGTCTTCGGTTGCTCCCCCCCCCCCAAGCGTGTGACGGCATCATCTGAGGCCATGATGACCCACAAGTATAGGGGATCGCAACAGTCTTCGAGGGTAGTATTTCACCCAAATTTATTGATTCGACACAAGGGGAGACAAAGAGTATTTATGAGCCTTAGCAGTTGAGTTGTCAATTCAATCACACCAGGAAAGTTATTTCTCTGCAGCGAAGTATCAGTAGCACAGTAGTATGATAGTTTTGATAGTAGCGGTAACAGTAGCAATAGTAACAGTAACAGTGACAGTAGCAGTTTTGTAATGATTGTAACAGCAGCAGCAGCAGTAGTAACTTAGCAAAGACAATATGAGCAAAGCGTAGGCATTGGATCAGCGATGGATATTTGTATGGATGACATTCATCATATAACAGTCACAACCTAGAGCGATACACAATAGCTCCAATTCATCAATTCAATGTAGGCACGTATTCCGTATATAGTCATACGTGCTTATAATAAGAACTTGCATGACATCTTTTGTCCTACCCTCCCGTGGCAGCGGGGTCCATAAGGAAATCTAAGGGATATTAAGGCCTCCTTTTAATAGAGAACCGGAACAAAGCATTAACGCTTAGTGAATACACTAACTCCTCATACTACGGTCATCACCGGAGTGAATCCTAATTATTGTCACCTTGGGGTATGCGGATCATAACACGTAATAGGTGCATACAACTTTCAAGATAGGATCTAAAACTCACTTATATTCATGAAAACATAATAGGTTCAGATCTGAAATCATGGCACTCGGGCCCTAGTGACAAGCATTAAGCATAGCAAAGTCATAGCAACATCAATCTCAGAACATAGTGGATACTAGGGATCAAATCCTAACAAATTGACTCGATTACATGACAAATCTTATCCATCTACATCACTGTCCAGCAAGCCTACGAAGGAATTACTCACTCCCGGTGGTGAGCATCATGGAATTATTGATGAAGAAATGTTGATGCTGACGACGGCGACGAATCCCCCTCTCCGGAGCCCCGAACGGACTCCAGATCAGCCCTCCCAATGAAGCACAGGAGGTGGCGGCGGCTCCGTATCGTAAAACACGATGAAACTTCTTCTCTTATTTTTTCTCTCGGAGAAACGGAATTTATAGCGTTGGAATTAGGTCAGACGGCCGCCTGTGGGGCCCACAAGACATCAGGGCGCGCCCTGGGGGGGTAGGCGCGCCCTGTTGTCTTGTGGACAGCAGGTGGCCCCTCTCCAGTTGATTCTTGCGCCAATATTTTTTATTTATTCAATAAAAAATATACAGAAAGTTTCATCCAATTCCGAGAACTTTCATTTCTGCACAAAAACAACACCATGGTATTTCTATTGAAAACAACGTCAGTCCGGGTTAGTTTCATTCAAATCATGCAAATTAGAGTCCAAAACAAGAGCAAAAGTGTTTGGAAAAGTAGATACGTTGGAGATGTATCAACTCCCCCAAGCTTAACTCATTGCTTGTCCTCAAGCAATTCAGTTGATAAACCGAAAGTGATAAAGAATTTTTTTTTACAAACTCTTTTGTTTCTGTTGCCGTATATAAGCTTAACTAGCAACCAAGTTTTCAGTAAAGATCATGAACTAACCATGTGAATGATAACACTTAGAACTCACATTTACTCATATCAATGGCATAATCAACTAGCGAGCAGTAATAATATATCTCACATGCCAACAATTTTATCAAAACAATCATGATATAATATGATAACATGGTATCTTGCTAGCCCTTTCTGAGACCACAAAACATAAATGCAGAGCACCTCTGAAATTCAAGCAGCGACTAAACATTGTAATTCAAGGTAGAAGAGATCCAGTCATGCTCACATCCAACATTAACTAGACTCAATGCATGTTAAACTAAGAATGGCAATAGCGCTCTCTATGTTGGTGCTTGAATGAGAAGGTGATGACTCAATCAATAAAAGTAAATAACATGAAAGTAAATGGAAAGGCCCTTCGCAGAGGGAAGCAGAGATTTGCAGAGGTGCCAGAGCTCAGAGCTAAAACAGAGATGAATACATTTTAAGCGGTGTGCTTTTCCTGCCAACGTCACGACAAAGGATTTCAACATCTTCCATGCTAAACACATTATTGGCGGTTCCCATGCAGAAAAGTAAAGGTTTACCCCCCCCCCCTCCACCATACAAACACAAGCCATGGCTAGTCGAATCCACGGGTGCCCTCCAAACAATCAACTTTCCGTGGGAGTTTGTTTTTATTTGACGGGACTGGGCATCCCAAATACCAGCCTCTCTCGTGCGAGACGAGTGAATAAACTCTCGTCGTGAGAATAACCCACTTAGTATGGAAGATATTGACCGCCCCGTCGCTCCATGAGCGGTACGGGCACACAAAACATATGTTTATTTGAATGATTAGAGATGGCACTTGTAAATTTATTTGGAACAGCAGGGTAGTACCGTATATAGGTAGATATAATGGACTCTTTTGGCACAACTTTGGGTTTCATGGATTTGGATGGACAAGCAGTATTCCCGCTTAGTACAGGTGAAGGCTAGCAAATAGATTGAGAAGCGACCAACTAGAGAGTGACAACGGTCATAATCATGCATTGCAAATATTTAACATTGACTATGAGCATGAGTAGGATATAAACACCCTGAATTTAAATATCATGAAGGTTGCATTGGTGTTGAATCAACTACATGTGTGAACATGTGCCAAGTCAAGCCACTTGAATTCTTCAGAGGAGGATACCATCCTAACATACTACATCATAATCATTTTAATGCATGTTGACACACAAGATAAATCATTATTCACTCCTAGTTACTTAAGCAGGGCATGAGCAACTATAATCTCCAATTGTCATCACAGACATGTTTACTCATAATGTGCTGAATCAGAACTACTGAGTCAAACATATTTACAAAAACAGAAACAAGAAGAGTTCATACCAGCTTTTCTTCGCCACAGTCACTTCATCAAATCATCGTCGTTATTGCCTTTCACTTGCACGGCCGAATGATGTGGAAATAATAATAGTGCAAGTATGCCGTGGACTAAGCTGAAATCTGCAAACACTTTATTCAAAGGAGAAGACAAGGAAATATTGGCCCTTTCGTTAGATCAACAGTAAAGCATATAAGAGCCACTCTTGCAATTCTTACGACGTCTTCTCCTTACGACGACTCAAAGAAAAAAAATTCAAAGAAACACACTGAAATCTTTTTGGAATTTTTAGTTTTTCTTAAGAAAGCAAATGAAAGGAGGAAAACGAAAAACAAAAAAAACTATTTACACCGAAGAACTCCCAACAAACAACAAAAGAAGAAACGAGAAATCTTTTTGGGTTTTCTTTTAATACTACGAACTAACTAAGCAAGAAAGAAAAACCAAAAAGAAGCAAGAAATATTTTTGGATTTTTCAAAAAAATTCAAACACACAAAAAAAGCAAATAAAACGAAGCATGGATATACAATGAAAACGATGAACATCGACAAGTGTAATGAATGTGTAAACATGAAATAAAATGTCGGTGAGAATACGTACTCCCCTAAGCTTAGGCTTTTGGCCTAACTTGGTCTATGGCCACTGCTGGTTGGGGTAGAAGTCATAATGATACCTCGAGCTGACGTTTTGTGCAGCCTCTTCAGCGAGGCGAGCGGTCTCTGCTGCTGCATTGTGCTCTCGAGCCTCCTCCTCATAGACAAAATGTCTTTGTTTATTCTGAAAGTCAAAGAGAGTAGGCACAGGCAAAGTAACAAAAACATCATGGTATTTGTTAAAGGTCAGGATGTACACATAATCCGTAGCGTTATATTTAATGAATTTGTGGCATTGCATTGCAGTAGAATCTAAAAAGTTAGGCGGAAGCGCAAGATCCTCGGGTCTAGCAGAAACACTTAGGCTCGCAGCCAAACGTGAGGCATAAATCCCTCCATATAAATCACCAGTGCGAGCATTTCTGCTCAAACGTCGTGCAATTATAGCCCCAAAGTTATAATGTCTAGACCCACACACAGCGGCATGTAGAATGCTCAAGTCAGGCGCACAAAGTGCGCTCATATCGTGTTTGCCCGCTAAACATCTCCCAATAAATATTGCAAAGTAGCGGATGGCGGGAAACTGAATGCTCCTAATTCTAGTTTGTGTCACACCCCTGTCCTCACCATTACAGGGACCACTAAGGAACACCTCATAGTCAGCCTTTGGTGGTTCGGCGAGCGAACCCCAATACGGAATCTTGCATATACCACAGAACCTTTCTAGAGGCATACTATAAGACTTTTCATAAAGATTAAATAAAACTCTAGAAGTGCCTGACCGATACTCAAATCTTTGCGTAAATGAATCGGTGAGGTGATAATATTGTGTGCACTTATCTGCGAGGAAGGCGGACAGCTCGGCATTTTCAATATATTGATCAAATTCTTCCTTAATGCCAGCACCTATCATGAAGGTGTCACAAGGCCACTGACATGGTTTCACCTCAGCATCTCCCGTGGAGTTCACCGGGGGCTCATGGTATGCCAGACGAGCAACACTTTGGCTTGAAGAGCCCCCCGAAGATTTTCTTCTAAACATGTTCATCTCATATGAAAAATTTCTGAAATTTTTGGGCCACAAAAAGATGTTAACAAAACTTGACAAAATTGATAGCAACAACTCCTACAAGTGTATAGAGGCTATATCAAGCATTCAAACTACTTAGAACCAAATGAATTCAACATGCAAGATCATTTTCAGTGGCACCAACAGTAGCAAAATATGCAAAATATAATCAACTAAACCAGAAACTAATTGGACCAATGGAGGAGTCACATACCAAGGAGCAATCCCCCAAAACAGTTTCGGAAACGGAGCTCCGAGCAAAAAGATCAAAAATCTCAGTTTTGGGAGCAAGAACACGAGAACAAGAGCTACCATGATTTTTTCTGGAGGAAGAAGAAGCAATGGGTGGCTGGACTAAGTGAGTGGGGTCCTGTGGGGCCCACAAGACATCTGGGCGCGCCCTGGGGGGTAGGTGTGCCCTGTTGTCTTGTGGACAATAGGTGCACCCCCTGG
The DNA here is from genome assembly GCA_039707655.1 of Elymus sibiricus. NCBI lineage: Eukaryota > Viridiplantae > Streptophyta > Magnoliopsida > Poales > Poaceae > Elymus > Elymus sibiricus. Next base: position 365,561,205 of record CM077670.1, on the reverse strand, counting down.
GGTGTGTCCAGAGCCAAAAATTCTTAAATATTCAATAAAAAATCATGTTAAAATTTCAGGACATTCTGAGCACTTTTATTTTTGGGCCATTTTTTTATTGCACGGATAATTCAGAAAACAGGATAATCATGGCATTTTACTTTTTTAAACTATAAATAACAGAGAGTAAACTAGGATTACAGAAGGTTGTGCTTACGGAATTCATGGACCATATGCCCCTCAAAAAGAATCCATTAATAAGGTTGGTTAGGTCTTATTAACAAATCATTTTTGAGTGACATAAAACCGAAGAACTTTTGTATAGCACTAAGTTACCTCAACTGGGATATACATTGTCCCAACAATAAGAGTTTGATATTTATTTTTGGGAACCAGAAGAGGGAACTCAAAATCTCCAATAGTAATTGTCATAATTTTTTCAATGGTGTTGATACTATTCACTTTATTCGTCCTCTTCGGAAAATATACCGTATGCTCATTACCATTAACATGAAAAGTAACCTTGCTTTTGTTGCAATCAATAACAGCCCCTGCAGTATTCAGAAAAGGTCTCCCAAGAATAACCGACATATTGTCGTCCTCGGGCATATCAAGAATAACAAAGTCCGTTAAGATAGTGACGTTAGCAACCACAATGGGAACATCCTCACAAATACCGACAGGTATAGCAGTTGATTTATCAGCCATTTGCAAAGAAATTTCAGTAGGTGTCAACTTACTCAAGGCAAGCCTTCGATATAGAGAGAAAGGCATAACACTAACACCGGCTCCTAAATCACACAAAGCAGTTTTGACATAATTATTTTTAATGGAGCATGGTATAGTAGGTATTCCTGGATCTCCTAGCTTTTGAGGTACTTTTCCTTCAAAAGAATAATTTGCAAGCATGGTAGAAATTTTAGCCTCAGGTATTTTCCTTTTATTAGTAACAATATCTTTCATATACTTAGCATAAGGAGGCATTTTCATAATTTCAGTCAAGGGTGTTAGCAGATACAAGGGTCTAAGCATTTCAACAAAGCGATTAAAAGCCTCTTCATCCCTGGTTTTTAAAGCCTTACTAGGAAATGGCATGGGTTTCCGAACCCATGGTTCTCTTTCTTTACCATGTTTCCTAGCAACAAAGTCTATTTTATCATATCTTTTGTTCTTAGGAGGTGAGTCATCAAGCTCAGGTTCAGGTTCTATTTCTATTTCATTATCAGCTTCTTTATTATTGTCTGGTTGAGTATCAATATGATCATCATTAGCATCATCATTATCATTATCACTAGGCACATGTTCATTACCAGACTGTGACTCAGCATCAGAAATAGAAACATCATTGGGATTCTCAGGGGTTTTTTCTATAACAGGTTCACTAGAAGCATGCAAAGTTCTATCCTTATTCTTTTTCTTTTTCTTCTTCCTAGGTGAGCTAGGTGCAGCATCATTAATTGTCTGAGAATCTTGTTTAATTCTTTTAGGATGACCTTCAGGATATGGAGGATCCTGAGTCATTTTACCTCCTCTAGTCATTACTCTAACAGCATGATCATTATTTTTACTATTCATCTAATTAAGCAAATCATTCTGCGATTTAGCAACTTGTTCTAGCTGGGTTTGGACCATAGATGAATGTTTACATAAGCCTTTAACATCATTAGCAATTCTAAACATCGTATGACTCAAGCGTTCAATCATAATAGCATTGCATTTCAATTGATCACTTATATATTTATTAAAGTTTTCTTGCTTAACAATGAAATTGTCAAATTCATCCAAACACTGGCTAGGAGGTTTATTATAAGGAATATCACCCTCATCAAACCTATAAAGAGAATTTACCTCTACTACCTGTGTCGGGATATCAAGTCCATGTATTTCTTCAATAGGTGGTAGATTCTTAACATCTTCAGATTTAATACTTTTCTCTTTCATAGATTTCTTAGCTTCTTGCATATCTTCTGGACTGAGGAATAGAATACCTCTTTTCTTCGGAGTTGGCTTGGGTGGTGGTTCAGGAAGTGTCCAATCATAGGCATTCCTTAATATGTTATTTAATAATTCCTGAGCCTGTTCAACAGTTCGTTCCCTGAAAACACAACCAACACAACTATCTAGGTAGTCCCTAGATGCATTGGTTAGTCCATTGTAAAAGATATCAAGTATTTCATTATTTTTAAGAGGATGATTAGGCAAAGCATTTAATAATTGGAGAAGCCTCCCCCAAGCTTGAGGGAGATGCTCTTCCTCAAGTTGCACAAAGTTATATATTTCCTGTAAAGCGGCTTGTTTCTTATGAGCAGGAAAATATTTTTCGGTGAAGTAATATATCATATCTTGGGGGCTACGCACACAACCAGGAGCAAGAGTATTGAACCATTCTTTAGCATCACCCTTTAGTGAGAAAGGAAATAACTTAAGGATATAGTAATAGCGAATCTTTTCCTCTTGAGCAAATAGGGTGGCTATATCATTTAGTTTAGTAAGATGTGCCACAACAGTTTCAGATTCATAACCATGAAAAGGATCAGATTCTACCAAAGTAATCAGTTCAGGATCAACAGAGAATTCATAATCCTTATCAGTGACAAAGATATGAGAGGTTGCAAACTTAGTATCATATTTCATTCTTTCAATCATAGCTTTTTCTTTTAGCTTACTCAGTAATTTCTTAAGATCCTCCCTATCATTACAAGCAAGAAATTCCTTAGCAATCTCCCCATCCATAACATAACCTTCAGGTATATTAAGCATTTTAGTTCTAGTAGGAGTGCTAGATGTAACAGGTGATTCATCAATTTCATCATTTTCATTAGTTTCAAATTCTTTAGCTTTAGCAATTTGAGCATCAAGAAAATCACCAACTAGCACAATTTCATCAAGTAGAGTAGTAGCATCATCATGAGTATCATCAATAGCAGAAGCAGTGTCTATTACTTGCGACATATCAGATTGAATAGCAGGTGGTGGTGTCGCAAGTCGACTCAAAACAGAAGGTGAATCAAGTGCAGAGCTAGATGGCAGTTCCTTACCTCCCCTCGTCTTAGAGGGTACGATCTTGGTCTTAGCGTCTTTCAGATTCTTCATAGTGATTAGCAGATATTTAACTCCCAAGTGAACTCGATAAATAGAGCTATGCTCCCCGGCAACGGCGCCAGAAAATAGTCTTGATAACCCACAAGTATAGGGGATCGCAACAGTCTTCGAGGGTAGTATTTCACCCAAATTTATTGATTCGACACAAGGGGAGTCAAAGAATATTTACGAGGCTTAGCAATTGAGTTGTCAATTCAACCACACCTGGAAAGTTATTTCTCTACAGCGAAGTATCAGTAGCACAGTAGTATGATAGTTTTGATAGTAGCAGTAACAGTAGCAATAGTAACAGTAGCAGTTTTGTAGTGATTGTAACAGCAGCAGCAGGAGTAGTAACTTAGTAAAGACAATATGAGCAAAGCGTAGGCATTGGATCAGCGATGAATATTTGTATGGATGACATTCATCATATAACAGTCACAACCTAGAGCGATACACAATAGCTACAATTCATCGATTCAATGTAGGCATGTATTCCGTATATAGTCATACGTGCTTATAATAAGAACTTGCATGACATCTTTTGTCCTACCCTCCCGTGGTAGCGGGGTCCATAAGGAAATCTAAGGGTAATTAAGGCCTCCTTTTAATAGAGAACTGGATCAAAGCATTAACACATGGTGAGTACATGAACTCCTCGAATTACAGTCATCCCCGGAGAGTATCCCAATTATTGTCACCTTGGGGTCTACGGTTCAGAACAATAACAAGTGCATATAACTAGCAGATAGGATCAAGAACTCACATATATTCATGAAAACATAATAGGTTCAGATCTGAAATCATGGCACTCGGGCCCTAGTGACAAGCATTAAGCATAGCAAAGTCATAGCAACATCAATCTCAGAACATAGTGGATACTAGGGATCAAGCCCTAACAAATTGACTCGATTACATGACAAATCTCATCCATCTTCATCACCGTCCAACAAGCCTACGAAGGAATTACTCACTCCCGGTGGTGAGCATCATGAAATTGTTGATGAAGAAGGTTGATAATGACGACGGCGACGAATCCCCCTCCCCGGAGCCCCGAACGGACTCCAGATCAGCCCTCCCGATGAAGAACAGGAGGTGGCGGCGGCTCCGTATCATAAAACGTGATGAAACTTCTTCTCTTATTTTTTTCTCTGAGAAACGGAATTTATAGCATTGGAATTAGGTCAGACGGTCGTCTGTGGGGCCCACAAGACATCAGGGTGTGCCCTGGGGGGGTAGGAGCGCCCTGTTGTCTTGTGGACAACAGGTGGCCCCTCTCAAGTTGATTCTTGTGCCAATATTTTTTATTTATTCAATAAAAAATCTCCAAAAAGTTTTGTCCAATTTCGAGAACTTTTATTTCTAGACAAAACAACACCATGGTAGTTCTGCTGAAAACAACGTCAGTCCGGGTTAGTTTCATTCAAATCATGCAAATTAGAGTCCAAAACAAGAGCAAAAGTGTTTGCAAAAGTAGATACGTTGGAGACGTATCAGGCCAACGCCGAGTTGGTTGATAACCCAGCCCATGGCGTCTGGGTTGTACAGGAGGCACTCGTCCTCTCGGGTTTCCTGTCGACGCTCGCTCCTGAAGTGCTAGCGAGGGTGGTGCTGCACACCTCACCGGCTACCATCTGGACGTCGCTGGAGCGGATGTTCGCCTCGCACTCCAAGGCGAGGATCATGCAGCTGCGCAAGCAGTTAGCCACCATCCAAAAGAAGGAACTGACGGTGACGGATTATTTTGGCCGCATCAAGACTCTCCGACATGCTCGCCTCAGTCGGCCGCCCCGTCTCCGACGACGACCTCGTCACATATCGGCTCACAGGGCTGGACAATTCCTATGATCCTCTCATCACGCCAGTCACCACTCGTGTGGGGGATGTCACCATCAACGACCTCTTCGCACACATGCGCGACTTCGAGCTCCGCTAGGAAGGCAGTGGAGGCGACTACAACATCTCCGCAAACAGCACGAGCCGTGGCGGTGGTAGAAACCGCGTCTAGTACCAAGGCAAGAAGCAATAGCAGCCACACAGCTCCAACAATGGCAGTAGCTCCCGTGGTGGCGGTGGCGGCGGTGGCTATACCCCGTCCCTGGTGGCGGTGGCTTCAACAACTCTAGTCCACCCAAGGTGCGGTGCCAAATTTGCAGCAAGCTAGGGCACGAGGCGCTGAACTGCTACAACCTCTTCAATCAGAACTACCAGATGGAAGAACCTCGCGCCGCCCACATCTCCTTGTCGTAGAACGTCGATCCCGTGTGGTACTTGGACACCGGCGCCACTGAGAACATCACGGCGGACCTCGACAAGTTGAACATCCGCGAGCCCTACACCGGCAAGGATCAGATGCACACAGCTAGCGGATCAGGTATGGCCATTGCTCACATCGGTCAATCCCTTTTTCATACTCCCACCCATAATCTTCGATTGAAAAATGTCTTACATGTCCCGGATCTTCTTTCTGGTCATAGACTCGCTTGTGATAACAATATAAGGGACCAAGACGAAAAATTGTCTCGACCCGTATTTTTTTTGTGGTGACCTCCATATTTCAGCCCGTAGCTACCAAATCTCCGCCCCTCCCCCCCGTTTTGCCGCTCCCTCTATCCGACGCGCGATTTGGCTGGAGGAAAACTTCCTCCCCTTCCGTGCTGCCCCTCTGCGTCATCGCCGCCGCCAATCCCTCCGGTCCCACGCCGTCTTGGCTCGCCACAGCCCCCGGCCGGCGTTTCCCATGCGCCAGCGGCCCAATCGGCGTCGCCTCGTCCTCCCGCCGCTCCCGCGACCGTGTTCCCCGCCGTCGCGCCTACTCCTTCCACCTCCGGCATGAAGCTGAAGCGGCAGGGCAACCACGTCGTCCATGGAGCCGTGGCCACCACCGCACCAACTTCAGCCGCGGCGGTGAATCCTCCCGTCATGGTCGCCGGCTCACGGATGGCCGCCTCCTCCATCCCCTCCGCCGAACGGCCAAAGACACAAGTGAAGGGCCTGAAGAAGAAGGCGGCGGCGACGCGAGGAGGTGGAAGTGGTTGTGGTGGTGGGGTTTTTGGAGGTGGTGGTGGTGGTCAAGCTTTCGGCAAGGGAGGTGGTGGTGCTTCGGCCAATGGAGTTGATGTTGATGCTCCGGCCAATGAAGATGGTGGTGCTTCCGGGAAACAAAGTGATCATTTTTTGGTCAATGTTGATGAAGATGGTGCTCGTGATGCTATGGCCGGTGGTGGTGGTGACTATCTTGGCAACTGTTTGACGTGTTTTTGTGCTTTCTATTTTTAGAAGTTTAAGTTTAGATGTGAATGATTTTTCTTAAGCACAGGTGATGCCAGCCTATATTTGATAAGTACACACACGTACCCACATGCACCAGCTAATCCTTGGTTTGGCTCCATGTGCATGCATGCACGTTGAGTTTGCCCACGTACCAACTAGCGTATACTTGTTGATTACATGCATGGTATGAGCTACACCACTCACGTATTTGATCATGTACCTAACTAACTATGCAGATGTAAAGGCCCGGTGCAGTTCCTGTCGACGCCTCGCTGAATCGTACATACACCCGAATGCCCGCGCGTCAGTTCCAAATACCCGTATACCGGCGCGCTGGCCGACGCGTATCGTATACATCTCTTTTTTTTTTTTTTTTTTGAATTCAGTATCGTATACATCTCTGAATACCCGCGTTTACCTTTAGTATGGAAATCAAGCACTACAGCGATCAGGTATGTACGTATTATTTTTTCCTCTCGATTTTGTTTTGTATGCAGGCTTATAGGAAGTGTATGGTCTACGTTGATGCCATGTACGGCCCGACTACACACGGCGTTCGCGACAGCCGGTACGTATGTGTACGTACACCCGGCTGGCCGACGGAGCGTGCATGCCAAGAAGAGGAGAAGATAAATATCATCTTGGCAACTTTCTTTGCCTTGCCCTAAAACCAATAAGTGATTACTAAGGAGAGTCTGACCGAGCGTTGACTGAAACGCTCTGAAAGGCGATCTGAGGGGGAGGGGCCCATGGCGGCGGCGCCGCCGGCCAAGGGCCGGGGGCAGAGTGGGAGGGCGGATACAGGGCAGTTGGGTGGCCGATCCATCGTGGATTGGAGCACCTTCAAGCGGAGGGGGAGGGAAATCCTCAGCCGGGCGCGAGATCGGGAGCGCTGTGTACGGCGAATGAAGGCCAAAGCTCTGGCTTTCATCAATTCGACTCCAAATCGGATGGATTTCGAAGGAGGAATGGAGGGGATGGATCCCGCGGCATCAGTTTGGGGGGGGGTGGGGGGGGGGGGGGATTCGCCCCTTGATTCCGCCACAAGAACTGAAGATCAGGGGAGTAAAGGTGAGGTTTCCCCGCCAGTTTCATTTGGATTAACTCCAAATTTGATTCAGGATGGAAACGGAAAGCAAGTGGTGAGTAATTTGGGGGTTAATTTCGTCGATTCATGGGCAGAATTTGGGGAGGAGAACCTGTATTTCAGGAGAGCGATTAGTGTGTGTCATAGCCAACCTGTTCTTCCTTCTCCTCTCGTTCCCGCTGCTGTCTCTGTCTTTGTGCGCCAGGATTCGATGGGGGATCAAGAGGCAGCGGCTATGGAGGGGAACGGCAACGAAGTTGGGAAGGGGATCTCCCCTGGTACGCCGGCCTCGGCTGCTGTGGCCCCTTCCGTTGGAAATATGCCAAAGAGGCAATAATAAAATAGTTATTATCATATTTTCTTATTTATGATAAATGTTTATTATTCATGTTAGAATTGTATTGACAGGAAACTTAAATACATGTGTGGATACATAAACAACAACCGTGTCCCTAGTGAGCCTCTACTAGACTAGCACGTTGATCAAAGATGATTAAGGTTTCCTAACCATAGACATGAGTTGTCATTTGATAACGGGATCATATCATTAAGAGAATGATGTGATGGACAGACCCAACCGTAAGCTTAGCATCTGATCGTATCACTAAGTTCACTTTGCCGTAGCTTTCATAATGTCAAGTATCTGTTCCTTAGGCCATGAGATCATGTCACTCCCGGATACCGAAGGAATACTTCGTGTGCTATCAAACGTCACTTCATGACTGGGTGATCATAAAGGTGCTCTACAGGTATCTTCAAGGGTATTTGTTGGGTTGCATGGATCGAGACTGGGATTTGTCACTCCGTGTGACGGAGAGATATCTCTGGGCCCTCTCAGTAATACAACATCACAAGAAGCTTGCAAGCATGTGACTAATGAGTTTAGTCATGGGATCTTATATTACGGAACGAGTAAAGAGACTTGCCAGACAAAGGGAATTGTATACGGGATTAGCTGAATTCTTGACGTTGTGGTTCAACCGATAAAGATCTTCGTGGAATATGTAGGAACCAATATGGGCATCCAGGTCCCGCTATTGGTTATTGACCGGAGAGGTGTCTCGGTCATGTCTACATGATTCTCGAACCCGTAGGGTCGCACGCTTAACGTTCGATGACGCCAGGGTAGTATTGAGATATTCATATGGTGAGTCTGAAAGTAGTTCGGAGTCCCGGATGGGATCCGGGACGTCACGAGGAGCTCCGGAATGGTCCGGAGGTAAAGATTTATATAAGGAAAGTCGTTTTCGGGGTTCCGGAAAAAGTTTGGTTTTTTTCCGGTATTGTACCGGAAGGTTCTAGAATGTTTCGGAGGGTTCCATGGTGGGGCCCACTTGTCCAGAGCGTCCCACATGGACCAAGGGGTGACGCACCAGCCCTACATGGGCCAGGAGCCCAGCCCCACTTGGTCCATGCGCAAGGATAAGGGATAATGCCAAATCCCTTGAAAATAGGGGGAGACTTGGAGGCAAGTACTGTTCACGGCTACTGTTCACATACTATTCATCCCTTGGAGGAGGGTCCAAGGGATGGCCGGCCCCTCCCTCACCCCTATATAAAGGGTGGAGGCGCAAGGGGAGGGGCTCACCCCTTTGCCTAGCCGTAGCCCTCCCCGTCTCTCCCTTCTCCTCGTTCCGGTTTTGCTTAGCGAAGCCCTGCTGGTACTCCACCACCACCATCACCACCATGTCGTCGTGCTGGTTGTGATCTCATCTACTTCTCCCCCTTCGCTTGCTGGATCAAGGAGGAGGAGACGTCACCGAGCTGCACGTGTGCTAAACTCGGAGGTGCCGTCCGTTCGGCGCTAGATCGGTTTGGATCGTGATTGGATCGTGAAGAGTACGACTACATCAACCGCGTTATATACGCTTCCGCTTTCGGTCTACAAGGGTACGTAGACACACTCCCCTCTCGTTGCTATGCATCTCCTAGATTAGATCTTGGGTGTTTCGTAGGAAAATTTTTGATTTTCATGCAACGTTCCCCATCACCTTCTGCGGCGGGCAGTGCTGGCCATGGTGCGTGTGGATGGCATCGTGAGTCTGGGGGGCGCCCCTAGACTGTCGAATCACGCGAAGGTGCCCACTCCTCTGGCTGCACCTGCTGGACAGGGTGCCGGGGCGGTGGCGGCCGATCAGGCGTCGGCTCTGGCCGCTCCTACTCTGCTTCAAGGGAGGGCCGCGGTGGGAGGGCCTAGTGGCCTGGCGCTCACCGTCACGTCGGCGGCCTCCATCGGCTTCTTGTCAGCGGCGGGTGCTCCGCCACCACTTCAGAGGGCTGGCAAGAGCAAGTTGATGGCGGCGCTAAGGGCAGGCCACGAGCTGATCGTCATCGACATGGAGGCCGCTTTGCGGGCAGTGGCGGGGAAGCTCGCGGTGGCTCGTGTTCTCTCGCCGTACCCAGTCGACCCCAAGGCAGTTGTCGACGACCTCCGCGGGCCATGGAAGCTGCGGGGCAACGCGGTGGTCCAGAAGGTCACGAGCACGGACGGCCGCTTCGTCATCACCTTCTCGGAGGAGGGTGGCCTGAAGCATGTTCTTCAGGCTGGACCTTGGCACTTCAGGAACAATGCCGTGCTGATCGCGGAGCTCGACGGGAAGGACAACCCCGTGGATGTGTGCCTGGATTCTTTCATGATCTGGGTACAAATTCTCGGGCTTCCGGTGCCGCTCCAGACCGGGGCCATGGGATGGGTTCTAGGTGAACAGCTGGCAGAGGTGAAGGCGGTGGCGCACCAAAACAAGTAGATCGTCGACGAGCACCTCCATGTTCGTGTCATTCACAAGGTGGAGGAGCCGTTGAGGAAGACCGTCGTCATCATCCCCTTTGGTAGCACCGAGGAAATCAATTTCAATGTCAAATATGAAAAATTGCCTAACTTTTGCTTATGCTGTGGTATGGTGGGACATATGACGACAAAGTACTGCAGCATCCCGGTTGAGCAGCGCAAGGCGATCTACTCCATCGAGCTCAAGGCTCCAGTATGGGGTGGGTCGGTTCGGCGGCACCTAGATTTCTGGGGCCTGTCGGGTGCCCGGGAAGATGATGGTTACATGGAGAACACCAAGTTGCCGGACAAGGTGATCTCGGTGGTTGCTACGGCAGTCCAGAACCTGTCCGTGGCGGCTACCCCGCTGCTTCAGGCTACGGCTCGGCTCGGGGAGAAGGCGGCGACCACCTCGGCTACGAATCCTGGGCTGCGTGTGCTGGGTTTCTCCCAGGAGGGGAGGCCAGTGCTGGCCGGCTCGGGGTCCAGGGGGACTGTTGATGATCCTCTCGAGCTGGTGAAGGCCGGACACACTGTTGGAGGCACTGGCGTCACCCTCAAGGGTGCCCCTACAACATCTGGGGCGGCCGACTTGGTGGATCAGCTTGGCCTGGGCGAGGCACTCAACACCAACCTTGGTGCCGCGTCGGGACATGCTACTGGTGCAGGTACTAGCGGCCTTGGGAGCACCTCTCCATCGCCTTGGGTGCTCCCAGGGTGCTCGTGGAAGAGCAGGAGAGGGCCCAGATGCTGCTCTCTGTTCAGGACGAGGTGCAGCCAGCCAAGGATGGGCTTGCCCCCTTGGGTGGGTCTGCTGGCGCCAAGCAGGCTCTACCTGGGGAGATGCAGGCAGGCCTCTGTTGGAAATATGCCCTAGAGGCAATAATAAATTGGTTATTATTATATTTCCTTGTTCATGATAATCGTTTATTATCCATGCTATAATTGTATTGATTGGAAACTCAAATACATGTGTGGGTACATAGACAACACTGTGTCCCTAGTAAGCCTCTAGTTGACTAGCTCGTTGATCAAAGATGGTTAAGGTTTCCTAGCCATTGACATGAGATGTCATTTGATAACGGGATCACATCATTAGGAGAATGATGTGATGGACAAGACCCAAACTATAAACGTAGCATATGATCGTGTCAGTTTATTACTATTGTTTTCTGCATGTCAAGTATCTGTTCCTATGACCATGAGATCATGCAACTCCCTGACATCGGAGGAGTACCTTGTGTGTATCAAACGTCGCAACGTAACTGGGTGACTATAAAGGTGCTCTACAGGTATCTCCGAGGGTGTCTGTTGGGTTGGCACGGATCAAGACTGGGATTTGTTACTCCGTGTGACGGAGAGGTATCTCAGGGCCCACTCGGTAATACAACATCACAATAAGCCTTGCAAGCAATGTGACTAAAGTGTTAGCCACGAGATCTTGTATTACGGAACGAGTAAAGAGACTTGCCGGTAACGAGATTGAACTAGGTATAGAGATACCGACGATCGAATCTCGGGCAAGTAACATACCGAAGAACAAAGGGAACAACATACGGGATTAACTGAATCCTTGACATAGAGGTTCGACCGATAAAGTTCTTCGTAGAATATGTAGGAGCCAATATGGGCATCCAGGTCCCGCTATTGGTTATTGGCCGTAGAGGTGTCTCGGTCATGTCTACATAGTTCTCGAACCCGCAGGGTCTACACACTTAACGTTTGGTGACGATTAGTATAGTTGAGTTATTTTGTTGGTGACCGAAGGTTGTTCGGAGTCCCGGATAAGATCCCGGACATGACGAGGATCTCCGGAAGAGTCCGGAGGTAAAGATTGATATATGTGATAATAGTGTTTTGATCTCCGGAAGGGTTCCGGAATTCACCGGAAGGGGTTCCGGATGTTTACCGAAGTGTTCGGGTGCAGCAACACTTTATATGAGCCAAAGGCGTAAAGCCCACGAGGTATTGGAAAGTGCAAAAGGAAGTTTTGCTGCTGCCTTAAGCGGTACTACCGCTGGTAAGGCAGTACTACCGCGTAAGCGGTACTACCGCTTGTATGAAGCGGTACTACCGCTCGTGAGCGGTACTACCGCTTGTGCGCGGTACTGCAGGGATCCGAGTTGGACTCTTTCCCTGCGGGCCAAACCGACCTTGTGCGGGCAAAACCGACCTGGAGGAGGCTTTTACTCCAAGTTTAGACCCCCAGGCTCAACATATAAATAGAGGGGCAGGGCTAGCACACGGGACACATTAAGATTTCCCAAGCCGTGTGTCGGCAACCCTAACCCTCTAGTTCTCCCGTCATAATCTCCGTAGTGCTTGGCGAAGCCCTGCAGAGATTGTTCCTCACCACCATCACCACGCCGTCGTGCTGCCGGAACTCATCTACTACTTCACCATCGCTCGCTGGATCGAGGAGGTGAAGGCGTCATCAAGCCGTACGTGTGTTGAACGCGGAGGTGCCGTCCGTTCGGCACTAGTTCGTGATCGGATCGAGGGACGACTTGCGATTTGGATCGCGGAGACGTTCGACTACATCAACCGCGTTTCTTAACGCTTCCTCTTAGCGATCTACAAGGGTATGTAGATTCACTCTCCCTCTCGTAGATGCTCATAACCATGGATAGATCTTGTGTGTGCGTAGGAAATTTTTTGTTTCCCATGCAACGTTCCCCAACAGCCTCAACACGCATTCAGGACCTGCTGGGCTACCTGTTGGTGGCCCGGTGGAGGGACGAGAGGCGCAGGCTCATGGAGGACAGCGTCCAAGCATCGACGCCAAGGGCGCCGAGACAATCTGGGGGCGCTGGAAGCGTGTCCACAGAGAGGAGCGCGAGGAACGTGTTGTGGTGCAGTACGCCGACGTTAAGCATGCCATGTTCGGAGTGCCGACTCCGCCAAACAGTGGGAGTAAGCTCTCAAACCGCAGAGCTGCTTTTGTGGGCATCCTCGAGAATTCTGTGCTGACCAAGAGGCGGTGCCCGGACGACCAAGACTTCATCATCAACATGAATAGTAGTTCTAAGAGCATTGAGTTTTCTTCTTGTAAGAGAGTTTGTGGTGAGAGAGTTGAGGCTGTGGTAGGGGTAGATGGGTTAGTCACTCATGTTACTAAGGAAGTGGATGGGGGGAGAGGAGGTGAATCAGGAAAAAAAGAGGGAATCAGTAGGTGAGGGGAAAGCTGTAGGTGATGCTACTAAGGAAGCTACCGACCCTGGGGCTATCGGTCAACTGACGGGCGAGGACGTGAGCACCCGTCAGGAGCCATGCAAATTATGAGTTGGAACTGTCGAGGCCGGGTCAACCTCGTACAGTTCAAGAGCTTGTGTGTCTCTCTAAGACGCACCAACCCAATGTTATCTTTCTTTCTGAGACAAGGAAAAATAAAAAATATGTTGAATGTTTGTGATTCGTCTCCAACGTATCTATAATTTTTTATTGTTTCATGCTATTATATTATCAATTTTAGATACTTTATATGTAATTTTATATCATTTTTTGGGACTAACCTATTAACCTAGTGCCCAGTGCCAGTTGCTGTTTTCTGCTTTTTTGGTTTTACAGAAAATCCTTACCAAACGAAGTCCAAACGCTACGAAACTTTTTGACAATCTTTTTCTGGACAAAAGAGACCCTAGAAGCTTCGGGGGAGGATCAGAAGACCTGCGAGGAGACGATAAGGCAACATGGCACGCCCTGGGGGGTAGGGCGCGCCCTGATGTCTTGCGGGCCCCACGTGGCTTCTTCTGACCTAATTCCAGCGCTATAAATTCCCAAATATTCCAAAACTCCCATATATCCAGATGAAACAATTCTTTCGCCGCCGCAAGCCTCTGTTCTTCCACGATCCCATCTGGAGGCCTTTTTCGGTAATCTGTCGGAGGGGGGATCGATCATGGAGGGCTTCTACATCAACCTTCTGCCTTTAGATGATGTGTGAGTAGTTTAGCACAAACCTACGGGTCCATAGTTATTAGCTAGATGGCTTCTTCTTTCTCTTCGATCTTCAATACAATGTTCTCCTTGATCCTCTCGGAGAACTATCCGATGTAATCTTCTTTTGCGGTGTGTTTGTTGGGATCCGATGAATTGTGGGTTTATGATCAGATTATTCATTGAAAGTAATTGAGTCTTTTCTGAACTTTATTATGCATGATTGTTATAGCTTTGTATTTCTCTCCGATCTATCCGTTTGGTTTGGCCAACTATATTGATTTATCTTCAGTGGGAGAGGTGCTTTGTAATGGGTTCAATCTTGCGGTGTCCTCACTCAGTGACAGTAGGGGTAGCGAGGCACGTATTGTGTTATTGCCATTAAGGGTAAAACGACAGGGTTCAATCATATTGCTTGGTTTTATTCTGTCTACATTATGTCATCATACTTCATGCATTACTCTGTTTGTCATGAACTTAATACGTAGAGAGGCAAGCATAGAAGCGCTCTCGAAGTGGAGTAATAGTAGTAGATGCAGGCATGAGTCGGTCTACTTGTCATGGATGTAATGCCTATGTACATGATCATTGCCATGAATAACGTCATAACTATGCGCTTTTCTATCAATTGCCCAACAGTAATTTGTCTACCCACCGTATGCTATTATTATGAGAGAGAAGCCTCTAGTGAAAACTATGGCCCCCGGGTCTACTTTTATCATATTGCTAAAACCAAATTTACCTTGCTATAATTTTACTTTACAATTTATCTATCTATCACTATCAGATTTAATCCTTGCAAGTAACGAGTTCAAGGGGATTGACAACCCTCTTGCCCGCGTTGGGTGCAAGTATTTGCTCTTGTGTGTGTAGGTGCTGCTAACGAGGCATTTGTGTGGTTCTCCTATTGGTTCGATAAACCTTGGTTCTCAATGAGGGAAATATTTATCCGCTACTATATTGCATCTCCCTTCCTCTTCAGGGAAAATCCCAACGCAGCTCACAAGTAGCAGAAAGAATTTCTGGCGCCGTTGCCGGGGAGACATCATCAAATACGTACAGGTTCCTTCACATAAATTATCATTTACTTGCTATAATTTTTATTTGCCTTTATTTTCTTTGCTTAGTCTCGTTAAAAAATTCAAAAACACCAAAAATATTTGTGTTACTATCTTTGTTTGTGTTGCCATGTGCCTTCTATTTGCTTGCATTTTCACTTGCTAAAAAACTAGTGATATGGATCGTCATCCACTTGCTAAGCTTTTCAAAAAACTCGATTATGATGAACCAATTGCTAGTGAGTTGAGTGCACTTAATTATCTTTATGAAGTTTTGCTTGAAAATCATGAATCTGAAAATTGTGATGAAGTGTTAAAGAAGAAATTTATAAAGTGATCCATGATAGTTAGTTGAATGAAAAGCATGATTGCAATGATGTTAGTATAGATTCTATTAATGTCAATTGTGTTAATGATATGCAAAACTACAAGCTTGGGGATGATGATTTTGTTAGGTCCACTACTTATTGCAATGATCATGATTGGGGTGATGATGTTTCTTTTGATCTTAAAAATTTGTTTAAGCCTCATAATGAATCTACTATTGATAATGAAATTTGCAATAGTATTGAAAGTGGGTTTGGAAGAGTGTCAACTTTAGGTAAAAATAATCCCACATATTTGGAGAGTGTTCAATCTTATGATTTTTTTGATAAAAGTGGGTTTGGAGAGGTCATGACTTTAGTTGATGCTAATCCCACTATCTTGGAAGATTGTAAAACTTTTATGCATGTGGATCATGGAGAGAATATTTTATGTGATAGCTATATTGTTGAATTTGAATATGATCCTACATGTAATTATTTCGAGAGAGGGAAGTATGGTTATAGAAATCTTCATGTTACTAAATTACCTCTCTTTATGTTAAAACTATTAATGCATTCTTCTTTCTTGCATATGGGAGATATTGCTTGCCTTGATAATTTGTTTACTTATAAAATGCCTATGCATAGGAAGCATGTTAGACTTAAATGTGTTTTTCACATGCTACATGATGCTCGCTTTGTGCTACATTTTCTTGTCTTGTATGTGAGCATCATTGAAATCTCAAGCCTATCTTAATAGCTATAAAGAAAGAGCTTGTTGGGAGGCAACCCAACAGTTATCTTAAATTTTTGCTTTTTATTTCTGTTTTGTGTGATAACATAATTATTGCTACTGTAATGATTGTGTCTTTATATTTTAATTAGTGTTTGTGCGAAGTAAAGCCTTTGGGGTGATTTGGATGATAGTTGACTTGATTCTGTGCAAAAACAGAAACTTTTGCGCCCAGTGCAGAAATTACTATAATTCACTGGAACGTGCTTTTGATCTGAAATTTTTACACATGACTTATATACAATTTGTCTACGCTGTCCTAATTTTTCAGAATTTTTGGAGTTACAGAAGTATGGTTTTTATTCAGATCATTACAAACTGTTCTGTTTTAGACAGATTCTGTTTTTTATTGCATAGTGTGCTTGTTATAATGATGCTATGGATTATATCGGGGGTTATAAGTCATGGAGAAGTTAGAATACAGTAGGTATTATGCAAGAACAATTATGAATGAGTTTACAACAGTACCTAAAGCTTATGATTTGTTGATTATAATAACGGATCGCACGAAGTTTTTGTTAAGTTTTGTGTGCTGAAGTTTTCAAGTTTTGGGTGAGATTTCGATGAGTAAAGGAATAAGGAGCGGCAAGAGCCTAAGCTTGGGGATGCCCAAGGTACCCCAAGGTAATATTCTAGGAAGACTCAAGTGTCTAAGCTTGGGGATGCCCCGGGATGGCATCCCCTCTTTCGTCCATAATTCATCGGTATGTTACTTGGAGCTATATTTTTATTCATCACATGATATGAGTTTTACTTGGAGCGTCTTGTGCCATAGTTTCATTTTGTTTGCTTGTTAGTTTTCCACAATCATTGTTTGCTGGACACACCTTTTTGAGAAAGACATACATTGTAACACCCCAATTTTAATAAAAGGTTTTTACGAATAAAACTTTGACAAGAATATTTTTTGTTAATCAATTTGATCTTTTAATAATTTCAAAATCATTTCTTCTGCTTTCTTATTTCTCCTTACAGAATTGTTTAAAAAATAGTGATGGTCTTAATTTTTTTTGCCAAACTCTTTTATTACTTCTTAATAACAGTAGGAAATATGTTCATAATAAAAATTTGCCCAAAGTAATTATTTTAATATCATTTTCATGCTCTGAAATGCTTCTGTTGAACTGAAACTATTTCAAATAAGTTTTACAAAAATGCCACAAAATTTTGGGAGACCCTCTTAGGCCTATAGATCACTTTTGTGCAAAAACCCATCATGGTCATTTGAAATTTTTCAGCAAATCATCCACTTTTCAAATCTGGTCCAATTCTAGCATTGAACTACAACCCAAAATTTTCTTGCTCAAACAATTCTAAAAATTTTCCAAGCCCTAGTCCTTCCTAAGAAACCCTTAAGTCCAGAAGCTCACCTCCAATTTCATCATTTAGGTTCATCAAATAATTCCTCCCAGTTTTGATCCAGAACTGAAATCTAGCAAAACTTGCACCTGCAAGTTTTTCTTTTTGCCAAACCAACCATACCACACTTCACACCATCCAAAGAGTCACCATCCTGTCAACTTTCAACTGCAACAAAACTCCCTAGGTCACCTTTTCTTTTCATCAAACACCTTGTGGGCATGGGTGATATTTTACAACTTTCTGAACCTGCACTTGACTCTGACTCGTTTTGCTAAACCAACTTGACCATCCTCTCTGGCTTGCAAACAAACACTGCTCTGGAAAGTTTCATCATCAGCAAACTACCCTAGGGTGCATTGGCAATTCATCGAGCACATGGCGTGCGTGCCCGGAGCACGCCTATGGCCGCGCCGATGCCCGAGCTCCTGCCGTGCCTCAGCTGCTTCCCCTGCTCGTTCTGATCTTCACCCAGATCACCAAACCAACCATGAGCCTCGCCGACATCATTACCCGTCCGCTAGCGCCGACCACCGCCGCCCACACCAACCTGCGCCGTCCGCCGCTCGGACACGGCACCGTCCAAGCCACCTGGCTCGCGTTTGGGCCAACCAGGGCGCCAGAGTTTAACTCCCACCTACCTGAGCCTATCCATGGTCTACCGGCCTCAACAACCAAACCACCGCCCACGCTATGCCATCAATGGCCGCCCGCCATCGTCTCCATCTCTGGAACACACGGGATCGACCCGTCCGTGCCTTTAAAAGCCACTCGAGCTCGCCCCGTTCCTGAACACAACTCACCCCTTCCCCCATGAGCTCTCTCGAGCCACAGAACGACCGAAAATAGTCATCTTCTTCACCTCCGGCAGTTTTAGCCACCGCCACGTTTTCGATGAAACCGGCATGACTAGAGCCTATCTGCCGAAACTCTCTTCACCACTAGTCACCTTGAGCTTCCGCCTGTCGATTCCAACCATCAATTCCAGCAGAGGGGGCCTGTGGGTAAATGCCCTCTTTTGCCCGACGCCGTCGTTCGCGGGAGGTCTCACCTCCGGCGACTCGGTGAACCCCGGTGGTCAAGACGTAGCTCGTTGGGCTCGCCTCAGTGAGAGGAGCATGCCCATATGTTCAGTTTTCCGCGGAGACGCCGTCCATCGCCGGTGCTAGCCGTCACCGGAGTCCCCTGCTTCCCTCCTTTGTTCCTACGCGCGCGAGAGGAAGGAGACGACCGGTTTGACCGGTCCAACCTGACCGGTGGGCCCGGTGGGCCCCACCGTCAGTGGCCTGAGGACACGCCTGACTCGGTCAAGTGAAAACGTACTTCTAGAGTACGCCTTCGACGCCAACGTCTCCCCCACGTGGCTGCGCCTCTGGGCTCGGACCAGTGGCGTCGTTTAGTTGGGCCTCGCCCGGTGCACGCCTCTACCGTCAAATCCAGCCCGTCAGGTTGTTTTCCCTGTCATTTTTCTTTTACCCAGAGACATAAAAATTTCCACATAAGTCATTTGAAATTCACATGCTACGATTCAAATTTATAGGGACTTATAAAATTGTTCTATATTTAACTAGCCACAGTGAACATTTTTCCTATGGCTAAATTCTGCCTGATCTAATTAATAGGTCATTTTCTGGTATAAGTCAACTTATAAAATTCCTAGAATATTCACCTCAAATCCAAATCTAGTGAAACCAATTTATAAATGCCTCTAAAATCATGCCTCATTTAATGGGTGCCTCAACTCATTTTTTTTATAAAATGTTTTCTGTAAACTTCTTGCAGATCCATTATTCCCTTGATTCCACCTAATTGAAATGTTCAAAAATCCTTATTTCTCAAATTCCAGAAGAACCACCTTGGTTATTTTTCATATAACTAGAGAAGTCCTAGAAAGGTGAAATCCCTATTTTTAGAGTACTTTTATTTTTCTGCTTGATGTGTTGCTTGTTGCGATTCGTTCCGACGTTAGATAACGAAGTAGACGGAGGACTTGGATAAGGACCAGAGGCATTTGAAGACTTTGCTGAGCCCGGAGAAATGAAGAGAAATAAATTTTCAAAGCTTATGGATTGCACCCAACTTTTCTACACGCTCGAGGCAAGCATCTTGAACCACTGATATGATGATTGCATGGTAGATTGCTTAGCTAGAAGTTCACGCATGCTTATGTTTATATTGAATGAATTGCAAAGTGATGGTCAGTCATGTCGGTATGGTTGCTCGCTTATTGTTTTGATCTCAAACAAGCATGAAACTTATATGGATATATCATTTGCATCATGCTATACATGCTTATACTTGTCAGGTATAACTTGCAGGTACGGGAACAAAATAAGTCACGTTGTTGCGTGACCGGCAGGAGGGTGATCACGTCGGAGCGTGATCATGCCTCGATGGTTATGCATGTTGGGACATGATAGGGCTGTGGCCCTGTTTCGGTGTTGTTGCTAAAAGACAACTTTACTATGCTAACCACTGCAGGAAACATAAGCCTCCTGAGACGACCATAGATCGAGTCTTGTTGCCATTAAGCCTAGCTGGATTCATGCTACCACAAGTCCTCCGTAAAGGGGGTATGGTTCAGTAAGTTGCTAACCCCTTTCCTGCACACACTACATAGAGGGACCAACGTGGAGGTGCCAACTGATCAGTGGGTAATGCCTGCCGCTTGGTCGGAGGGGGCAACAGGTGTTTCTGGTGAGATGCCAAAGAGGGGGGCACCCCTTGTTGCGCACGTTATAAATACGGTCGTCTGCCCATTGCTACTCGAGGTTGTAGCCTCCCCGACTTATTGTTTTATTTGGTCCGATGCTGTGGGTGATTCCTGGCTCGGGAGAAATTAAAGCTGGTGTGTGTTGGTCAGGTGTGTTTGCATCCCAAAGGCCATGATTGGAACTCGTCAACATTTTGATGCTGACTAAAGAAATCCTTTACTTGTGGGTAAAGAGTACAACCTCTGTAGAGTTAAACCTATTCGAATAGCCGTGTCCGCGGTCAAGGACGCCAGTTGGGAAGGGTCAAGTGTCGGTCTTAATGTCGGTCTTCGGAGGAAATAACTAAACAAAGCATTGATCATGATTCACTTTTGAAGGATGATTATTATTACTGCAGATGCTATCGTGGATATTATTATTGATGCTACTATGGACTAACCCCTTTTCTTATATGAGTATTCCGTGGGATGGTTCTACCTCCTGGATACTCGTTATACTCCATTATTTTCGTGCTTTTATTTTCTTTAAAAGACCTTTATGAGGTATCGCTCAGACGCCCGACTGTGGCATTCATTTTCAAGACCTTTTGAGGCGTCGCTTCAGACACCCGATTGGCATTTCTTTTCAAGACCCTTCGAGGCGTCGCTTCAGACACCTGACTGGCTTTCTTTTTGGATTCTCGGGAAAATCCTACCTCCTAGAACCCACCTTGCCTTTGGTTTTAATTGGATAAAAGCCCTTTGCGTGGCGTCGTGAAGACACCCAACTGTGGCATTCTTTCATCTTTTTCTTTTGGGTTCCTTCGGGAGGGTTCTATCTCCTGAGACCCGATTTATACTTTGGGTAGCATTAATAATTACTTATACCTTGTCGATACTATTTGACTAACCTTCATTTCCTATGCATATATAAGGTTCCTATATGATTGCATACTGTTATGCTTAGGTTGACTGCATGCCATGTCATAATAATTTTTGAGCATGCATGAAAGTTTAATTGCATGCACTCTACCTGCTTTTATTACATCTTTTGTTCATGATGTTTGCGAGTACATTCAAACGTACTCACAGGCTTGTCCCTGGCTATTTTATTGGCCAGGTCAAGATTACAACGAAGAGTGCTATGACGACCTCATCCAGACTAGGAGCCTGAGATAGCAGCCACGTGAGATAGGAATTATCCCGGTCAGCCGTTCCTGTGGGATTGGAGCCCCATCAGTAATGAAGATCCACGAGCCACTTCCATCATCCGCTGTTAGAAATCATGGTTGTACTCATCTGACCTACATGGTCTTGTATTCAATTCTTGTAATTGCTTAGTAATCTGTATCAAGGACGTGTCCACCAGTAACAATGATCTTGGGGCTGGTGGTAACATGAGGGGTAATTTCTGGTAAATTGTTTTCTGGAAATCCGGCCCCGACAGCCTTGGTATTAGAGCCAGGCTGACCGTTGGCTAATCCTATCTTAGCCAGGTCACTATCCCTAGATTTCCACACCATCCAAGTCTTTTTCGGTCCACCGTCAAGCCCATCCCATCCGATGGCACGACCAGTGGCCAGCCGACATCTTTTGACAGTCGGTGCCCAACCTATCAACCTTGCCCATGGGCCGTGTGCCTGTGGCAGGCACCTGAGTTGTCCCATCCGCAAGCGTGCGATGGAAGACTCAGCTAGCCTGTAAAGGAAGCCTTTGCCTCGACTCAGCACAACACAACCTTCATTCTCGCTTTGACACCTCCAAACCACCAAAATGCCTGGCCATTTCATTTGCAATGAGACCACTGCAGTTGAGCTTGGAGGCTTTGTAGCCATCCTTTCCAATCTCACTCGTCGTGCCTTTGGCATAGAGGAGCCCCCGGAGTATGATGTATATCGGAGCACGCGAGTGACGCCATTCGTCACTTCTGGGCCACAGTGCACATCTACGGGAGGGGTACCACCTCCGAACGCCCCTACCGGTTCACTAGGAGGACGACCTCCGAGGAACCCTAGGCCATCCAGCTTGTAGCCCGAGAAGCTGTAGTTCAACTCCGGCACCTATCGTCGAGGGAGAACATCCGCCCTTTCCTCTACTACCCTAGTCGTGATGGCTATGGTAGCCGGACCCAAGTTGCCAACGGAGACCAGGAGTCGGATCCTGCTCTTGTGCATCTGGTGCGCTATCTGAGAGCGAAGAGGAACTCTTCGATCAGGTCACCAATGATCTGATTGCAACTCGCAGGACGCTTGCCCTCCTGACCCCTGCGAGAAGTGAAGCTGCACCCGCCTCCGACACTCCAATAGTGCTACTTGGGAGACCTGTCGAGCCTCCCATGCCTGCCCCGGTTGTCCAGCCGGGCAACGCGTTCGCCACCCAGGGGAACTTCGCCGCCTGTTGGAGACCTACTCCAACGGGACTGTGGCTATGACGTCTTGTGGGAGACACCGTCGTTACCGCAGCCCCGTGACTCCCGCTCCCACCCTAGCCGGCTCTGAAGCCGAAGGAAATGGAGAAGTCCTGACATCTGCTAGGCATCCCCGGCTGGATGTCAATGAAGTGGACTGAGCCCACTGGAGTAGTTGCCGAGCCCTTGGTGGCCCTATCGTTTTCCCCTGTATCCTATACCCTGGAATTCCAGCCTGTGTGATTGTTGGAATGCTCGTGTGCTACTGTTTTAATTGTGTCGTCTGGTTTGTTGTGGCATGCATGTCTGCGTAATAGGTTTCGAGACCCCTACGCCATAACTGCCATTACCACCCAAACCTAACCACTACTGTAAAATGTCAATTCTCTTCTGATCGAGGCCGACCCAAGTTGTACCGGCGCCGCATCATGTTTTCTATCCCAGCTATATAAGAGCCATTCTCATACCCTGCATCAGCAACCATCGATCATTTTCTCCGCCAGCATACTCCAATCACTCCATGTCTCACTCGGGAGCCTACCCAAGAACTCCAGAGGCAAACCCCGGTAGTTTTGTCAAGGTTTTGTGGGATTTTACCCGTAATACCCTTGGTTCCATCCACCCACCCCAGTATGAGTTGTACAAGATGAGGATCACCTCTGATTCCTCGAAGTACTGGGCAGTTGTGCAAATCCCGCCAGAGGATTTAAACCAAGGCCCTCCCTATGTTGTTTTCATCAGGAGATCCATGCTAACCTCAGGCATGGCCATTGAGGCTGCTGCTTATGAGGCAGTTACCCGCCTTCGATTCTCAGTGCCCAGTGCCAGCGAAAGGAAGTACTACTACTTCCCGAGCCGTGCAGCATCTGGAGTAGAAGCTACGTTCTGCTGTGAATGTACAGAAAGAGATCCTGCTCTGTCCAATCTCATTCAGTATGTGATGGCCCAGGAGCATCTAACCCAGCAATTAATGGACTATCTCCAATATCTTGCTTTCCTGAATCCTCAGATCGCCATTGGCGGACCACCCTTGCCAACCCAAGAAGGGCATGTTCTTCGTCTGCTTCCTCCCCTTCCTCCGGAAGAAGAAGAATGTGCTCCTGCACCGGGAACCCTTCCGCAAGACCCTATAGATCTCACCTTCGGACCGTAGACAGTCATGGGTGCGTTCGTTGTAGTGTGTAACACTTGTCTGCATGATATGACTCTTGTGTTGTTGCATCTGACATGAATGAATTGCTATGGTTATGCCTTATGCATGATTGACTGTTGCTGTGATTTGCATTTAGTTTTCCGCCCTTAACAAATCTCGAGGACAAGATTTTCTTAAGGGGGGAAGGCGTTGTAACACCCCAATTTTAATAAAAGGTTTTTATGAATAAAACTTTGACAAGAATAATTTTTGTTAATCAATTTGATCTTTTAATAATTTCAAAATCATTTCTTCTGCTTTCTTATTTCTCCTTACAGAATTGTTTAAAAAAATAGTGATGGTCTTAATTTTTTTGCCAAACTCTCCACCAGAATTGTTTTTACGAATAATTTTTTTGCCAAAATAACAGTAGTAATATGTTCATAATAAAAATTTGCCCAAAGTAATTATTTTAATATCATTTTCAAACTCTGAAATGCTTCTATTGAATTGAAACTATTTCAAATAAGTTTTAAAAAAATGCCACAAAAATTTGGGAGACCCTCTTAGGCCTATAGATCACTTTTGTGCAAAACGGCATCATGGTCATTTGAAATTTTTGAGCAAATCATCAACTTTTCAAATCTGGTCCAATTCTAGCTTTGAACTACAACCCAAATTTTTCTTGCTCAAACAATTCTGAAATTTTTCCAAGCCCTAGTTCTTCCTAAGAAACCCTTAAGTCCAGAAGCTCACCTCCAATTTCATCATTTAGGTTCATCAAATAATTCCTCCCAGTTTTGATCCAGAACTGAAATCTAGCAAAACTTGCACTTGCAAGTTTTTCTTTTTGCCAAACCAACCATACCACACTTCTCACCATCCACAGAGTCACCATCCTGTCAACTTTCAACTCCAACAAAACTCCCTAGGTCACCTTTTCTTTTCATCAAACACCTTGTGGGCATGGGTGATATTTTACAACTTTCTGAACCTGCTCTTGACTCTGACTCGTTTTGCTAAACCAACTTGACCATCCTCTCTGGCTTGCAAACAAACACCCCTCTGCAAAGTTTCATCATCAGCAAACTACCCTAGGGTGCATTGGCAATTCATCGAGCACATGGCGTGTGTGACCGGAGCACGCCTATGGCCGCGTTGATGCCCGAGCTCCTGCCGTGCCTCAGCTGCTTCCCCTGCTCGTTTTGATCTTCACCCAAATCACCAAACCATCCCTGAGCCTCGCTGACATCATTCCCCGTCCGCTAGCGTTGACCACCGCCGCCCAGACCAACCTGCGCCGTCCGCCGCTCGGACACGGCACCGTCCAAGCCACCTGGCTCGCGTTTGGGCCAACCAGTGCGCCAGAGTTTAACTCCCATCTACCTGAGCCTATCCACGGTCCACCGGCCTCAACAACCTCGCCACCGTCCACGCTATGCTATCAATGGCCGCCCGCCGTCGTGCCCATCTCTGGAACACACGGGATCGACCCGTCCGTGCCTATAAAAGCCGCTCGAGCTCGCCCCGTTCCTGAACACAACTCACCCCTTCCCCCATGAGCTCTCCCGAGCCACAGAACGACTGGAAATAGTCATCTTCTTCACCTCCAGCAGTTTCGGCCACCGCCACGTTTTCGATGAAATAGGCATGACCAGAGCCTATCTGCCGAAACTCTCTTCACCACTAGTCTCCTTGAGCTTCCGCCTATCGATTCCAACCATCAATTCCAGCAGAGGGAGCCTGTGGGCAAATGCCCTCTTCTACTCGACGCCGTCGTCCACGGGAGGTCTCACCTCTGGCGACTCGGTGAACCTCGGTGGTCAAGACGTAGCTCGTTGGGCTCGCCTCAGTGAGAGGAGCAAGCCCATATGTTCAGTTTTCGTGGAGACACCGTCCATTGCCGGCGCTAGCCGTCGCTGGAGTCCCCTGCTTCCTTCCTCAGTTCCTACACGCGCGAGAGGAAGGAGACGACCGGTTTGACTGGTCCAACCTGACCGGTGGGCCCGGTGGGACCCACCATCAGTGGCCTGAGGACATGCCTGACTCGGTCAAGTGAAAACGTATTTCTGTAGTACGCCTTCAATGCCAACGTCTCCCCCGCGTGGCTGCGCCTCTGTGCTTGGCCCAGTGGCGTCGTTTAGCTGGGCCTCTCCCGGTGCACGCCTCTGCTGTCGAATCCAGCCCATCAGGTTGTTTTTCCTATCATTTTTCCTTTACCTAGAGACATGAAAATTTCTATATAATTCATTTGAAATTCACATGCTACAATTCAAATTTATAGGGACTTATAAAATTGTTCTATATTTAACTAGCCACAGTGAACATTTTTCCTATGGCTAAATTCTGCCTGATCTAATTAATAGGTCATTTTCTGGTATAAGTCAACTTATAAAATTCCTAGAATATTAACCTCAAATCCAAATCCAGTGAAACCAATTTATAAATGCCTCTAAAATCATGCCTCATTTAATGGGTGCCTCAACTCATTTTTTTATAAAATGTTTTCTGTAAACTTCTTACAGATCCATTATTCCCTTGATTCCACCTAATTGAAATGTTAAAAAATCCTTAGTGCTCAAAATCCAGTAGAACCACCTTGGTTATTTTTCATATAACCAGAGAGGTACTAGAAAAGTGACATCCCTATTTTTAGAGCACTTTTGTTTTTCTGCATGATGTGTTGCTTGTTGCGATTCGTTCCGACGTTAGATAACAAAGTAGACGAAGGACTTGGATAAGGACCAGAGGCATTTGAAGACTTTGCTGAGCCAGGAGAAATGAAGGGAAATGAATTTTCAAAGCTTATGGAGTGCACCCAACTTTTCTACACGCTCAAGGCAAGCATCTTGAACCACTGATATGATGATTGCATGGTAGATTGCTTAGCTAGAAGTTCGAGCATGCTTATGTTTATATTGAATGAATTGCAAAGTGATGGTCAGTCATGTCGGTATGGTTGCTCACTTATTGTTTTGATCTCAAACAAGCATGAAACTTATGTGGATATATCATTTGCATCATGCTATACATGCCTATACTTGTCAGGTATAACTTGCAGGTACGGGAACAAAATAAGTCACGTTGTTGCGTGACCGGCAGGAGGGTGATCACGTCGGAGCGTGATCATGCCTCGATGGTTATGCATGTTGGGACATGCTAGGGCTGTGGCCCTATTTTGGTGTTGCTACTAAAAGACAACTTTACTGTGCTAACCACTGCAGGAAACATAAGCCTCCTGAGTCGACCATAGATCGAGTCTTGTTGCCATTAACCCTAGCTGGATTCGTGCTACCGCAAGTCCCTCCGCAAGGGGGGTATGGTTCAGTAAGTTGCTAACCCCTTTCCTGCACACACTACATAGAGGGACCAAAGTGGGGGTGCCAACTGATCAGTGGGTAATGCCTGCCACTTGGTCAGAGGGGGCAATGGGTGTTTCCGGTGAGATGCCGAAGAGGGGGGCACCCCTAGTTGCGCGCATTTTAAATATGGCCGTCTGCCCATTGCTACTCGAGGTTGTAGCCTCCCCGACTTAAGGTTTTATTTTGTCCGATGATGTGGGTGATTCCTAGCTCGGGAGAAATTAAAGCTGGTGTGTGTTGATCAGGTGTGTTTGCATCCCAAAGGCCATGATTGGAACTCGTCAATATTTCAATGCTGACTAAAGAAATTCTTTACTTGTGGGTAAATAGTACAACCTCTGCAGAGTTAAACCTATTCGAATAGCCGTGTCCGCGGTCAAGGACGTCAGTTGGGAAGGGTCAAGTGTCGGTCTTAATGTCGGTCTTTGGAGGAAATAACTAAACAAAGCATTGATCATGATTCACTTTTGAAGGATGATTATTATTACTGCGGATGCTATCGTGGATATTATTATTGATGCTACTATGGACTAACCCCTTTTCTTATATGAGTATTCCCTGGGATGGTTCTACCTCCTGGATACTCGTTATACTCCGTTATTTTCGTGCTTTTATTTTCTTTAAAAGCCCTTTATGAGGTGTTGCCCAGACGCCCGACTGTGGCATTCATTTTCAAGACCTTTCGAGGCGTCGCTTCAGACACCCGATTGGCATTTCTTTTCAAAACCCTTCGAGGCGTCGCTTCAGACACCCGACTGGCTTTCTTTTTGGATTCTCGAGACGGTCCTACCTGCTAGAACCCACCTTGCCTTTGGTTTTATTTGGATTAATGCCCTTTGCGTGGCGTCGCGAAGACACCCAACTATGGCATTCTTTCATCTTTTTCTCTTGGGTTCCTTCGGGACAGTTCTACCTCCCGAGACCCGATTTATACTTTGGGTAGCATTAACAATTACTTATACCTTGTCGATACTATTTGACTAACCTTCATTTCCTATGCATATATAAGGTTCCTATATGATTGCATACTGTTATGCTTAGGTCGACTGCATGCCATTTCATAATAATTTTTTAGCCTGCATGAAAGTTTAATTACATGCACTCTGCCTGCTTTTATTACATATTTTGTTCATGATGTTTGCGAGTACATTCAAACGTACTCACAGGCTTGTCCCTGGCTATTTTATTGGCCAGGTCAGGATTACAACGAAGAGTGCTACGATGACCTCATGCGGACTAGGAGCCTGAGATAGCAGCCACATGAGATAGGAATTATCCCGGTCAGCCGTTCTTGTGGGATTGGAGCCCCATCAGTAATGAAGAACCATGAGCCACTTCCATCATCCGCTGTTAGAAATCATGGTTGTACTCATCTGACCTACATGGTCTTGTATTCAATTCTTGTAATTGCTTGGTAATCTATATCAAGGACGTGTCCACCAGTAACAATGATCTTTTGGCTGGTGGTAACACGAGGGATTATTTCTGGTAAATTGTTTTCCGGAAATCCGGCCTCGACACACATTCATCATAATTTGGTAGAATACTCTATGAGCTTCACTTATATCTTTTGAGCTAGGCAGTTGCTCTTGTGCTTCACTTATATTTGTTAGAGCACGGCGGTGGTTATATATTTTATAGAAATGATTGCACTCTCATGCTTCACTTAAATCTTTTTGAGAGTCTTTAAATAGGAAGTGGTAATGAGCATGGGTTATGAGACTAGTCTAAAAATGATAGGTATCTAAGAGGGATATAATAAAAACTTTCATGTAGATCACTAAATAAGAAATGTATGATTTAATTATATTGATGTAGTAATATGTAAGGATATTAGTTCATGGTCATTGGTTAGTAAGAATATCGATATTAAAGCTTGTTATGACAACTCATTTAAGTGTCGGTCATGGCATGACCGGGATGTTAGAGCACTTTTATTCCTCGTGGAAATCCTTTGTGTTGTTCGAGTCGGGCGCGCGCGATGGTTAACTCCTACCAACCTCCTCCCTAGGGGCATGCGAGTAATACTTTGCTTCGAGGGCTAATAAAACTTTCGCAACAAGTATTTGAGTTCTTTATAACTAATGTGAGTCCATGGATTATACGCACTCTCACCTTTCCGCATATTGCTAGCCTCTTCGGTACCGTGCATTGCCCTTTCTCATCTTGAGCGTCAGTGCAAACTTCGCCGGTGCATCCAAACCCCGTGATATGATATGCTCTATCACACATAAGCCTCCTTATATCTTCCTCAAAAGAGCCACCATACCTACCTATCATGGCATTTCCATAGCCATTCCGAGATATATTGCCATGCAACTTCCACCGTTCCGTCTCATGACTTGTGTGTTCATCGTCATATTGCTTTGCATGATCATATAGAGCTGACATGATATTTGTGGCAAAGCCACCATTCATCATTGTTATACATGTTATGCTAGATCATTGCATATCCTGGTACACTGCCAGAGGCATTCATATAGAGTCATATTGCTCCAGTTTATCGAGTTGTAAGTAAATAAAAGTGTGATGATCATCATTATTACAGCATTGTCTCAGTCAGGTAAAGAATGATGGAGACTAATGAGTCCTTACAAAAGTGGGGATGCGGTTCATGATATTGTTCAAAAAAAATGAGAGAAAAAGAGAGAAGGGGCAATGCTACTATCCTTTTACCACACTTGTGCTTCAAAGTAGCACCATGTTCTTCATATAAAGAGTCTCCTGAGTTATCACTTTCATATACTAGTGGGAATTTTTCATTATAGAACTTGGCTTGTATATTCCGATGACGGGCTTCCTCAAATGCCCGAGGTCTTCATGAGCAAGCAAGTTGGATGCACACCCACTTAGTTTCAGATTGAGCTTTCATACACTTATAGCTCTAGTGCATCCATTGCATGGCAATCCCTACTCCTTGCATTGATATCGATTGAAAGGCCTCTCCATTGCCTAACGATCCGCCGAGTTGATGTGAGACTTTCTCCACTTTTGTCTTCCCTTATATCTCTACCACCATATTCTATTCCACCCATAGTGCTATATCCATGGCTCACGCTCAAGTATTGAGTGGAGTTGAAAATGCTGAAGCGCGTTAAAAAGTATGATCCAATTGCTTGACTTGACACCGGGGTGATCATGATTTGTACTTGTGTGAGGAAGACGGAGTCATGCCATGCTTACATAATTCAATGAGTAAGGATAACATTCGTTAATCATCGTGTATTTTGAAAATTAATGATTATGTTCGAGTATTCATGGATATTATTATGTTGATATCAATTACGTCATCGTTTCTTAATATTTATACCGTAAAGAGATTACATGATAAACATGCTAGGTAGCATTCAACATCAAAAATTCTGTTTTTATCATTTACCTACTCGAGGACGAGCAGGAATTAAGCTTGGGGATGCTGATACGTCTCCAACGTATCTATAATTTTTGATTGTTTCATGCTATTATATTATCAATTTTAGATACTTTATATGCAATTTTATATCATTTTTTGGGACTAACCTATTAACCTAGTGCCCAGTGCCAGTTGCTGTTTTCTGCTTGTTTTTAGTTTTACATAAAATCCTTACCAAACGAAGTCCAAACGCTACGAAACTTTAAGACGGTTTTTTTCTGGACAAAAGAGACCCTAGAAGCTTCGGGGGAGGACCAGAAGACCTGTGAGGAGACGACAAGGCAACAGGGTGCGCCCTGATGTCTTCTGGGCCCCACGTGGCTCCTTCTGACCTAATTCCAGCGCTATAAATTCCCAAATATTCCAAAACCCCTAGATATCCAGACGAAACAATTCTTCCGCCGCCACAAGCCTCTGTTCTTCCACGATCCCATCTGGAGGCCTTTTCTGGTAATCTGCCAGAGGGGGGATCGATCATGGAGGGCTTCTACATCAACCTTCTACCTTCCGATGATGTGTGAGTAGTTTACCACAGACCTACGGGTCCATAGTTATTAGCTAGATGACTTCTTCTTTCTCTCCGATCTTCAATACAATGTTCTCCTTGATCCTCTCGGAGAACTATCCGATGTAATCTTCTTTTGTGGTGTGTTTGTTGGGATCCGATGAATTGTGAGTTTATGATCAGATTATTCATTGAAAGTAATTAAGTCTTTTCTAAACTTTATTATGCATGATTGTTATAGCTTTGTATTTCTCTCCGATCTATCCGTTTGGTTTGGCCAACTAGATTGATTTATCTTCAGTGGGAGAGGTGCCTTGTAATGGGTTCAATCTTGCGGTGTCCTCACCCAGTGATAGTAGGGGTAGCGAGGCACGTATTGTGTTGTATTAAGGGTAAAATGACGGGGTTCAATCATATTGCTTGGTTTTATTCTATCTACATTATCTCATCATACTTCATGCATTACTCTGTTTGTCATGAACTTAATACGTAGAGAGGCAAGCATAGATGCGCTCTCGAAGTGGAGTAATAGTACTAGATGCAGGCAGGAGTCGGTCTACTTGTCACGGACGTAATGCCTATATACATGATCATTGCCATGAATAACGTCATAACTATGCGCTTTTCTATCAATTGCCCAACAGTAATTTGTCTACCCACCGTATGCTATTATTATGAGAGAGAAGCCTCTAGTGAAAACTATGGCCCCTGGGTCTACTTTTATCATATTGCAAAAACCAAATTTACCTTGCTGCAATTTTACTTCTTTTATTTTACTTTGCTATTTATCTATCTATCACTATCAGATTTAATCCTTGCAAGTAACGAGTTCAAGGGGATTGACAACCCTCTTGCCCGCGTTGGGTGCACGTATTTGCTCTTGTGTGTGTAGGTGCTGCTAACAAGGCATTTGTGTGATTCTCCTATTGGTTCGATAAACCTTGGTTCTCACTGAGGGAAATACTTATCCGCTACTATATTGCATCTCCCTTCCTCTTCAGGGAAAATCCCAACGCAGCTCACTAGTAGCAATTTGCGTTATTGTTTGGGTATGAAAATTGTGTTTACTGTATCAGGTCAAGGTAAAGGTAGAGGTCTCGCTGTGTTCTGGGATGATCTTTACAATCTGGAGTTGAGCAAGTACAGGGAGCATTTTATTGACATGTATATATGTTCTGGCAATGGTGCAAAATGGAGGAGTACCTTCATTTATGGGGAGCCTAAGGCAAGTCAAAGGTACGTTATGTGGGATCTTTTGAGAAGAATTAAACCCCTCGGTGTTGGGCCGTGGTTTATGGTTAGTATTTTAATGAAGCGATGTGGCAGAATGAACACTTTTCTCGGCATAAGAGGTCTGCTACACTAATGGCCAATTTCAGGAATGTTCTTTCTGATTGTAATCTGTTTGATTTGGGCTGTCATGGTGTTCCTTGGACCTATAATAACAAGCAAGAGGGCAACAAAAATGTCAGGGTGAGATTGGACCGGGCTGTGGCATGCCCCCAATGGTCTTCCTTATTTCCGGATTGCAAGGTTTCTCATATAATCAGTTCAAGGTCAGATCATTGCCCTCTGCTCATTGAATTATTGGGCTCTCCTCGCTTGGGAAAATGGTTAAACAACTCAAATATGAGGCATATTGGGAGAGGGAGGGGGTGGTTTTAGAGGATCAGATTAAATCTTGTTGGAATGAAGGTACGTATGTTGAGGATTTGAAGGATGTGGCCAATAATCTGAATAGGTGTAACACCCCGTTTTTTGGCCCTTTCTTTTTCTTTTGGATTTCTTTGGATTTTATTTGGAATTTCTTTTTCCGTGGCTATGTGGTCTTGAAACCTGGGAAGATCTTCTCTCCTGCCACTTCCAAGTGGCTTGTCACTCCCAAATATTTCTCAAGGCCATGTCATTTCCATCTTAGCCCAACCCCAATATTTATTTCTTGGGAATATTCCTTTTTCTATTAAAGGAATAACCCTGTTTGCTTTAGGTTGTGAAGCAACCTATATTTCTGTCTTCCACAAAATTCCCACAAAATTCTCATAAATTATTTGGATCATATATTTCACAAATATGTCAAAACCCATCCTTGCCTAGTTCAAAAATAATTCAGGAATATTCATTTTCCATTCTGTCCAGAATGGCACTTTGTGAAGGAAGTGCTATTTATCTTTTCTTGATTGCGTTCAAATTTTTTGGGCACTCTCTCATATCCAAATAATTGCGACATGCCAAAATTCAGCTTCATTTGCCTAGTAAATCTTCCTGAGTAAATTTCCAAAGTTTCTGTCTAGAGAGAAGCTCTCTGAAGGAAGTACTAGCTAGATTAATCCAAATGAATTGAAAATTTGGAAGATCATTAATATGATCAAATAATTAGTCTCCACCAAATTTCATCGCCATCTAACAAACTATGTGAGCACACCTTCAAATTCTTGCTACTAGTTATAATTTCAGTTTGTGAAGCAACTATATTTTGTATTGCTTCATAAAATCTGAAATTAATCCAGGACCTAAATATCCCTATATCATTTGAGAATGCCAAAATTCACATCATTTTGCCAAGCCATTTTCCCCACAAAATTCCCCCAATTTTCTGTCCAGTGTGGGGCATTGTGAAGCAAGTACCATTTATACTTATCCAAATGAGATGAAATTTTTATGGTGGCTTCATATGCTCAAATGATAATCCTACACAAATTTTCAGCTCAACTCAAGCAACCATGTGAGTGCTACTTCCTGATCTAGCTTCTGGACCAGATTTGGCAGTTGTAAAGCAACTATGCTAAATTTTGGTCCAAATCCCTTCAAAATCCACACGATCATAGTCCTTCCTACCCTAAGCCTCTTTGACATCCTGGTTAGCTCTTATCCCCTCTAATCTGATCACCATTTCATGCCCAAGTTGGATACAGCAAACTTCAGTCGACCACTCCCATCAACTCATAGTCTTTTTGGCCGAGCCATCACATCAGTGGGACTGTATGTTGGAGGGACAACACGTTTGACAACTTTTGCCAGGCATACGTGCCCTCCTCTCGCCATTGCACACGGTGGCCACGCTGTTGGCATGCGTTTGGCGCGCTCTGCGCGTCGGCTAGCTTCGGGCACCTCTCTCCCTGCCGCTCTCGCTCGTCTCACCTTGTCTACCGCGTCGCCCACAGTCCCCCGCGTTCGCTCGTGCCCTGGCCCCCTCCTCCTTCGCCCTCCTCGCGCCACAACGACCGTGCCCGCGTGCGCACAGTGGCTGAGTGGCCGACCGGACACCGCACCGCCCGCGTCTGCACCTCCACTTCCCCTCTCCCATCGCCGTCCGAGCCAGTCCGCGTGCACACGCGTACGCGGTCGTGCCAGAGGCATCGACCGCGCGTCCGCGGCGGCATTCGACTCGGGCATATTGCCCCGGCTACATATAGCCATCCCCGCGGCTCCCCGACCTCACCAAGCTCTTCTCCTCCCTCGCAGCTCTGTCTTGGACCCCTCAATCCCTCGCCGGAGCCACTCCCCGCCCGCCATTCCCGCTACGGCCGCCGCCCTACCTAGCTCAAATTCGGGTAAACCCGAGCCCTCCTCTCATTCTAGCCATCACCGGAGACCTCCACCATCACCCTAGAGTCGCCCCAACACCTCTTCTCCTCCTCCCATGGGCTGTGTCTCCGAGCCCACGTTCGGCCGAAGCCCCGCCCGCCGCGGCCGTAGCCCTGCTCGATTCCAAGCTCCCCGGCGCGCGTGGAGCATGGGGATGGGTGCGCCTCGTCTCCCCGAGCACCCCGGTAGCTCGAGCGCCACAGGGGACGGCCGGAGTCACCGGCAAGCCTCGTCGGGGTGAGCTCCTGCCTCGGCTGGGTGCTCGTACGCGGGAGGAAGAAGAAGGCCTGGCCAGGCGGGGCCCACCTCCCCTCGACCCCACCTATAAGCGACACAGCGCCTGGGCCCGCCACTTAAGTGGACACGCATTCGGTGGAATACGTTTTCGCCTAAGGAAAACGTAATCGGATGCCTCTTCGGGCAAAAGTACGCTTTCACTTCAGTGAAAACGTATTTCCAGAAATACGCTTTCAACTGCTCAGCCGCCAGCCGAAACAATTAAATAGCGGACGTTCGTCTGTTAAGGCCAGAAATGAATATTTTTATTTAAATTTCTGCCTAACGAACGAACGGCCGTAACTCCGCAACCGAGACTCCGATTCAGGTGATTCCAAAGCCCACGATCTCAGTTCGTCGAGCCCGTTCCGATGGTATCATTTTCATGAGGTCATCACACTGTGAAAATGACCATTTTGCCCTTGCCTTTAAAACAGCTCCGCCGAAAGGGAAACTTTTCCGGCGATTCTTTCCGCGAGTTCATCGCACTTCTTCCCGGTGAATCCTTCATCCCCAGGCAAGCCACAACAGCCACTTGCATGATGGCATTGCAGTAGCCATGGTTTCCACTTGAATATTTAAATAATTGTTTGCTCATTTAATGATTTTAATGCCTCGAATATGCTTGTGACTCCATGTCTATGCTTATGCCATTTTCATTTTCATCTAGTAAGTGGAATGATTAATTGCCAATGTTATTGTTATCATGTTTCATTTCCGATGCTAGTGATAATGACATGCTCACTTGAGTAGTTATGGATTGATATGAAAGTACTTGTGATATTCATGATCATCGTTATGCTATGTTCTTTTGCATCCCGTAGAATAAATGATTTATGATGTTATGTTGTTAAATGGTTATGTTGCCCATCCATGGTTACACTGATATCATGCTCATGTGCATTGTTACTTCATTATGTTATTTTATTGTGACTCAGCTCATCACCATTCAAGTTGAACCTGACATTAATCGAACTTAAACAAATCTATTGGCTGAGTCATGGTGCCACCGAATCGAGCTAACCAGTGCAGCCACACTTGCCTTATGGGGGGCCCTGATTCGGTCTATTGTTATGCCTCGCGCCGGTGCCTCCAACTAGGGAAGGTTATGTGCGCGCGCTACCCTGATCAGGTAGGCGGCCATAAGCCTTGTGCCCGAGTTGTTTGCGCGCGGTTGTCCCTGTTTGGGACGAGTTTGTTTGTTTGGCCACGACGGTGGCAGCCACGAAGGTGGCGGATGTCACGAGTTGACATCGGGGCTACCCAGGACATAGCCCAAAGGGGAGTTTGTTGGAGTGGCCGGGAGAGTGTCATGCAATAGATTGGTTATGTCGGAATGTCGTTGGTCCACCCGAATGGGAGCACGAGGCCATGAGTTCTGTGGTGTGGGTACAGTGTACTAACCTCTGCAGAGTGTATAATCTATCGATAGCCGCGTCCTCGGTCATGGACACAGTTCGTAGTAGGTCACACTATGGGTCAACAGTAATAATAATCTTGTTGGAAATATGCCCTAGAGGCAATAATAAATTGGTTATTATTATATTTCCTTGTTCATGATAATCGTTTATTATCCATGCTATAATTGTATTGATTGGAAACTCAAATACATGTGTGGGTACATAGACAACACTGTGTCCCTAGTAAGCCTCTAGTTGACTAGCTTGTTGATCAAAGATGGTTAAGGTTTCCTAGCCATGGACATGAGATGTCATTTGATAACGGGATCACATCATTAGGAGAATGATGTGATGGACAAGACCCAAACTGTAAACGTAGCATTTGATCGTGTCAGTTTATTGCTATTGTTTTCTGCATGTCAAGTATCTGTTCCTTTGACCATGAGATCATGCAACTCACTAACACCGGAGGAATACCTTGTGTGTATCAAACGTCGCAACGTAACTGGGTGACTATAAAGGTGCTCTACAGGTATCTCCGAGGGTGTCTGTTGGGTTGGCATGGATCAAGACTGGGATTTGTTACTCCGTGTGACGGAGAGGTATCTCAGGGCCCACTCGGTAATACAACATCACAATGAGCCTTGCAAGCAATGTGACTAAAGTGTTAGCCACGAGATCTTGTATTACGGAACGAGTAAAGAGACTTGCCGGTAACGAGATTGAACTAGGTATAGTGATACCGACGATCGAATCTCGAGCAAGTAACATACCGAAGAACAAAGGGAACAGCATACGGGATTAACTGAATCCTTGACATAGAGGTTCGACCGATAAAGATCTTCGTAGAATATGTAGGAGCCAATATGGGCATCCAGGTCCCGCTATTGGTTATTGGCCGTAGAGGTGTCTCGGTCATGTCTACATAGTTCTCGAACCCGCAGGGTCTACACACTTAACGTTTGGTGACGATTAGTATAATTGAGTTATTATGTTGGTGACCGAAAGTTGTTCGGAGTCCCGGATAAGATCCCGGACATGACGAGGATCTCCGGAATAGTCCGGAGGTAAAGATTGATATATGTGATAATAGTGTTTTGATCTCTGGAAGGGTTCCGAAGTTCACCGGAAGGGGTTCCGGATGTTTACCGAAGTGTTCGGGTGCAGCAACACTTTATATGAGCCAAATGGATAAAGCCCACAAGGTATTGGAAAGTGCAAAAGTAGTTTTGCTGCCGCGTAAGCGGTACTACCGCTTGGTGAAGCGGTACTACCGCCGGAGCGGTACTACCGCTTGTTGAAGCGGTACTACCGCCCGAGCGGTACTACCGCTTGTTGAAGCGGTACTACCGCCCGAGCGGTACTACCGCTTGTGTGAAGCGGTACTACCGCCCAAGCGGTACTACCGCTTGTGTGAAGCGGTACTACCGCTTGTGCGCGGCTGTGCACGGTTCGGCAGGGATCCGAGTTGGACTCTTTCCCTGCGGGCCAAACCGACCTTGTGCGGGCAAAACCGACCCGGAGGAGGCTTTTACTCCAAGTTTAGACCCCAAGGCTCAACATATAAATAGAGGGGCAGGGCTAGCACACGGGACACATCAGGATTTCCCAAGCCGTGTGCCGGCAACCCTAGCCCTCTAGTTCCTCCGTCATAATCTCCGTAGCGCTTGGCGAAGCCCTGCAGAGATTGTTCCTCACCACCATCACCACGCCGTCGTGCTGCTGGAACTCAACCACTACTTCATCATCGCTCGCTGGATCGAGGAGGTGAAGGCGTCATCAAGCCGTACGTGTGTTGAACGCGGAGGTGCCGTCCGTTCGGCACTAGATCGGAAGGATCGTGATTGGATCGCGGGACGCTCGGCGATTTGGATCGCGAAGACGTTCGACTACATCAACCGCGTTTATTAACGCTTCCGCTTAGCGATCTACAAGGGTATGTAGATTCACTCTCCCTCTCGTAGATGCTCATCACCATGGATAGATCTTATGTGTGCGTAGGAAAATTTTTGTTTCCCATGCAACGTTCCCCAACAGTGGCATCATGAGCTAGGTCTATGCGTAGATGAGATCTCGAGTAGAACACAAACGAGTTGTGGGCGTGGGTGTATACATATTGCTTGCCGTTACTAGTTGATACTTGATTCCGCGGTATTGTGAGATGAAGCGGCCCGGACCGACATTACGCGTACGCTTACGCGAGACTGGTTTCACCGCTGCGTGCACTTGTTGCATAAAGGTGACTGGCGGGTGTCTGTCTCTCTCACTTTAGTTGAATCGGTTCAATGAAGAGGGTTCTTTTAGAAGATCAAAAAGCAATCACTACACCACGTTGTGGTTTTGCGTAGGTAAGAACGGTTCTTGCAAACCCGTAGCAGCCACGTAAAATTTGCAACAACAATTAGAGGACGTCTAACTTGTTTTTGCAGGGTATGTTGTGATGTGATATGGCCAATTACATGATGAGATATATGTGATGTATGAGATGATCATGTTTTGTATAGAATATCACGACTTGCATGTCGATGAATACGGCAACTGGCAGGAGCCATAGAGTTGTCTTTAATTATTGTATGACCTGCGTGTCAATCATTAAGCGCTATGTAATGCTTTACTTTATCGCTAAACGTTAGCAATAGTCGTGGAAGCAACAGTCGGCGCGACAACCTTATGGCGACACGTTGATGGAGATCAAGATGATGGAGATCATGGTGTCATGCCGGTGACGATGGAGATCATGCCGGTGCTTTGGAGATGGAGATCAAAAGCACAAGTTCATGGCCATATCATGTCACTTATGATTTGCATGTGATGTTAATCCTTTTATGCATCTTATTTTGCTTAGGACGACGGTAGCATTATAAGGTGATCCCTCACTTAAATTTCAAGATAAATTGTGTTCTCCCCAAGTGTGCACCGTTGCGAAAGTTCGTCGTTTCGAGACACGCCGTGATGATCGGGTGTGATAGACTCTACGTTCGCATACAACGGGTGTAAGCCATGTTACACGTGCGGAACACTCGGGTTAAACTTGACGAGCCTAGCATGTACAGACATGGCCTCGGAACACAAGAGACCGAAAGGTCGAACATGAGTCATATAGTAGATATGATCAACATGAAGATGTTCACCATTGAAACCACCTCAACTCACGTGATGATCGGACTTGAGTTGGTGGATTTGGATCATGTTACACTCGAATGATCGGAGGGATGTCAATTTGAGTGGGAGTTTTTTAAATATGATTAACTAAACTCATTATCTAAGAACAATAGTCTAAGTTGTCTTTGCTATATTTATGTTGTAGATCATGGCTCGCGCAGTAGCACCCCTGAATTTTAATGCGTTCCTAGAGAAAGCTAAGTTGAAAGATGATGGAAGTAACTTTGTGGACTGGGCCCGTAATCTAAGGATTATCCTTACGGCTTCCCAGAAGGCTTATGTCCTTGATGCACCGCTTGGTGATCCACCCGCTCCAGTTGAGTCTCTAGACGTTGTGAACGCCTGGCAGGCTCGTTCTGATGATTACTCAATAGTTCAATGTGCAATGTTGTATGGCTTAGAACCGGGACTTCAAAGACGTTTTGAACGTCATGGAGCATATGAGATGTTCCAGGAGTTGAAGTTTATCTTTCAGAAGAATGCCCGGATCGAGAGATATGAGATCTCCGATAAGTTCTATGCTTGCAAGATGGAGGAGAACGGGTCTATCAGTGATCACGTGCTCAGAATGTCTGGGTACTCCACCCGTCTGGCTGAGTTAGGGATGCCCCTTCCGCCAGAGGCTATCACTGACAGAGTTCTTCAATCATTGCCACCTAGCTACAAGAGCTTCGTGTTGAACTATAACATGCACGGGATGAACAAGTCAGTCGCCGAGCTGTTTGCGATGCTGAAAGCCGCTGAGTCTGAAATTCAGAAGGAGCATCAAGTGTTGATGGTCAATAAAACCACTAGTTTCAACAAAAATGGCAAGGGTAAGAAGGGTAACTCCAAGCAGAGTGGCAAAGCAGTTGCTCCTCTCGTGAAGAAACCCAAGGCTGGACCCAAACCAGAAACTGTGTGTTTTCATTGCAAGGGAACTGGACACTGGAAGCGGAACTGCCCCAAGTATTTGGCTGACAAGAAGGCGGCCAACAAACAAGGTATATATGATATACATGTTATTGATGTGTACCTTACCAACTCTCGTT
This sequence comes from Elymus sibiricus, assembly GCA_039707655.1. Lineage (NCBI taxonomy): Eukaryota > Viridiplantae > Streptophyta > Magnoliopsida > Poales > Poaceae > Elymus > Elymus sibiricus. The sequence goes on along the minus strand of CM077670.1, from coordinate 365,520,603 downwards.
GTAGTGCCTGGGTATTTGATACCGGTGCGGTTGCTCATATTTGCAACTCAAAACAGGAACTGCGGAATAGACGGAGGCTGGCAAAGGACGAAGTGACGATGCGCGTGGGAAATGGTTCCAAGGTTGATGTGATCGCCGTCGGCACGCTCGCTCTTCGATTACCGTCGGGATTAGTGATGAACCTAAATAAGTGTTATTTGGTGCCTGCGTTAAGCATGAACATTATATCTGGATCTTGTTTATTGCGAGACGGTTACTCATTTAAATCAGAGAATAATGGTTGTTCTATTTATATGAGTAATATCTTTTATGGTCATGCACCCGATGTGAGGGGTTTATTCTTATTGAATCTCGATAGTAATGATACACATGTTCATAACATTGATGCCAAAAGATGTAGAATTGATAATGATAATACCACTTTCTTGTGGCACTGCCGTTTAGGTCATATTGGCGTAAAACGCATGAAGAAGCTCCATGCTGATGGACTTTTGGAGTCACTTGATTTTGAATCACTTGACACATGTGAGCCATGCCTCATGGGCAAGATGACTAAAACTCCGTTCTCTGGAACAATGGAACGGGCAAGTGACTTATTGGAAATCATACATACTGATGTGTGCGGTCCGATGAGTATTGAAGCGCGCAGTGGTTATCGTTACTTTCTCACCTTCACTGATGACTTAAGTAGATATGGGTATATTTACTTAATGAAACACAAGTCTGAAACATTTGAAAAGTTCAAACAATTTCAGAGTGAAGTTGAGAATCATCGTAACAAGAAGATTAAATTCCTACGATCTGATCGAGGAGGAGAATATCTGAGTTATGAGTTTGGCAGTCACTTAAGACAGTGTGGAATTGTTTCACAATTAACACCGCCTGGAACACCACAGCGTAATGGTGTGTCCGAACGTCGTAATCGAACCTTATTGGATATGGTGCGATCTATGATGTCTCTTGCCGATTTGCCACTATCGTTTTGGGGTTATGCATTAGAGACAGCTGCATTCACTTTAAATAGGGCACCATCGAAATCCGTTGAGACGACGCCATATGAACTTTGGTTTGGCAAGAAGCCAAAGCTGTCGTTTCTTAAAGTTTGGGGATGTGATGCTTATGTCAAAAAGCTTCAGCCTGAAAAGCTGGAACCCAAAGCGGAGAAATGCGTCTTCATAGGATACCCAAAAGAGACAGTTGGGTATACCTTCTACCTCAGATCCGAAGGCAAAGTGTTTGTCGCTAAAAACGGAACATTTCTTGAGAAAGAGTTTCTCTCGAAAGAATTGAGTGGGAGGAAGATAGAACTTGATGAGGTTGTTGAACCTTTACTTCAACCTGAGAGTAGCGCAGCGCAGAAAGTTGTTTCTGTGGAGCCTACATTAGCTGAAGAGGAAGTTAATGATGATGATCATGAAGCTTTGGATCAAGTTGCTATCGAACCTCGTAGGTCGACAAGGACGCGTACTGCTCCTGAGTGGTACGGCAACCCTGTCTTAGAAGTCATGTTGTTAGACAACGATGAACCTACGAGCTATGGAGAAGCGATGATGAGCCCGGATTCCGAGAAGTGGTTAGAGGCCATGAAATCCGAGATGGGATCCATGTATGAAAACAAAGTATGGACTTTGGAAGTATTACCTGAAGGGCGTAAGGCCATTCAGAACAAATGGATCTTTAAGAGGAAGACGGACGCGGACGGTAATGTCACCGTCTATAAAGCTCGACTTGTGGCAAAGGGTTTTTCACAAGTTCAAGGAGTTGACTACGATGAGACCTTCTCACCCGTAGCGATGCTTAAGTCCGTCAGAATCATGTTAGCAATAGCTGCCTTTTTCGATTATGAAATTTGGCAGATGGATGTCAAAACAGCGTTCCTTAACGGTTACCTTAAGGAAGAGTTGTATATGATACAACCAGAAGGTTTTGTCGATCCAGAGAATGCTGACAAAGTTTGCAAACTCCAGCGATCCATTTATGGACTGGTGCAAGCATCTCGGAGTTGGAATCTTCGTTTTGATGAGGTGATCAAAGCGTTCGAGTTTATACAAGTTTACGGAGAAGCTTGTATTTACAAGAAAGTGAGTGGGAGCTCTATAGCGTTTCTAATATTATATGTGGATGACATATTGCTGATTGGAAACAATATAGAAATGCTGGAAAGCGTAAAGGAATATTTGAACAAGAGTTTTTCAATGAAGGACCTAGGAGAAGCTGCTTTCATATTAGGCATCAAGATCTATAGAGATAGATCGAGACGCTTAATAGGACTTTCACAAAGCACATACCTTGATAAGATTTTGAAGAAGTTCAAAATGGATCAGTCCAAGAAGGGGTTCTTGCCTGTTTTGCAAGGTGTGAAGTTGAGTAAGACTCAATGCCCAGTGACTGCAGAAGATAGAGAAAAGATGAGTGTCATCCCCTATGCTTCAGCCATAGGCTCTATCATGTATGCAATGCTGTGCACAAGACCCGATGTCAGCCTTGCCATAAGTATGGCCGGAAGGTTTCAAAGTGATCCAGGAATGGAACACTGGACGGCGGTCAAGAATATCCTGAAGTACCTGAAAAGGACTAAGGACATGTTTCTCGTTTATGGAGGTGATCAAGAGCTCGTCGTAAAGGGTTACGTCGATGCAAGCTTTGACACTGATCCGGATGACTCTAAGTCGCAAACCGGATACGTATTTATTCTTAATGGGGGTGCGGTTAGCTGGTGCAGTTCCAAGCAAAGCGTGGTAGCTGATTCTACATGCGAAGCGGAGTACATCGCTGCCTCGGAGGCGGCGAAGGAAGGTGTCTGGATGAAGGAGTTCATGACAGATCTTGGAGTAGTGCCTAGTGCGCTTAACCCAATGACTCTGTTTTGTGATAACACTGGTGCCATTGCTCTAGCCAAGGAACCAAGATTTCACAAGAGGACCAGACACATAAAACGACGTTTCAATTCCATCCGCGATTACATCAAGGAGGACGACATAAATATTTGCAAAGTACACACGGATCTAAATGTTGCAGATCCATTGACTAAACCTCTTCCAAGGGCTAAACATGAACAACACCAGAACTGCATGGGTGTTCGATTCATTACAATGTAAATCACATAGTGATGTGAACTAGATTATTGACTCTAGTGCAAGTGGGAGACTGTTGGAAATATGCCCTAGAGGCAATAATAAATTGGTTATTATTATATTTCCTTGTTCATGATAATCGTTTATTATCCATGCTATAATTGTATTGATTGGAAACTCAAATACATGTGTGGGTACATAGACAACACTGTGTCCCTAGTAAGCCTCTAGTTGACTAGCTTGTTGATCAAAGATGGTTAAGGTTTCCTAGCCATGGACATGAGATGTCATTTGATAACGGGATCACATCATTAGGAGAATGATGTGATGGACAAGACCCAAACTGTAAACGTAGCATTTGATCGTGTCAGTTTATTGCTATTGTTTTCTGCATGTCAAGTATCTGTTCCTTTGACCATGAGATCATGCAACTCACTAACACCGGAGGAATACCTTGTGTGTATCAAACGTCGCAACGTAACTGGGTGACTATAAAGGTGCTCTACAGGTATCTCCGAGGGTGTCTGTTGGGTTGGCATGGATCAAGACTGGGATTTGTTACTCCGTGTGACGGAGAGGTATCTCAGGGCCCACTCGGTAATACAACATCACAATGAGCCTTGCAAGCAATGTGACTAAAGTGTTAGCCACGAGATCTTGTATTACGGAACGAGTAAAGAGACTTGCCGGTAACGAGATTGAACTAGGTATAGTGATACCGACGATCGAATCTCGGGCAAGTAACATACCGAAGAACAAAGGGAACAGCATACGGGATTAACTGAATCCTTGACATAGAGGTTCGACCGATAAAGATCTTCGTAGAATATGTAGGAGCCAATATGGGCATCCAGGTCCCGCTATTGGTTATTGGCCATAGAGGTGTCTCGGTCATGTCTACATAGTTCTCGAACCCGCAGGGTCTACACACTTAACGTTTGGTGACGATTAGTATAATTGAGTTATTATGTTGGTGACCGAAAGTTGTTCGGAGTCCCGGATAAGATCCCGGACATGACGAGGATCTCCGGAATAGTCCGGAGGTAAAGATTGATATATGTGATAATAGTGTTTTGATCTCTGGAAGGGTTCCGAAGTTCACCGGAAGGGGTTCCGGATGTTTACCGAAGTGTTCGGGTGCAGCAACACTTTATATGAGCCAAAGGGATAAAGCCCACAAGGTATTGGAAAGTGCAAAAGTAGTTTTGCTGCCGCGTAAGCGGTACTACCGCTTGGTGAAGCGGTACTACCGCCGGAGCGGTACTACCGCTTGTTGAAGCGGTACTACCGCCCGAGTGGTACTACCGCTTGTTGAAGCGGTACTACCGCTTGTGTGAAGCGGTACTACCGCCCAAGCGGTACTACCGCTTGTGTGAAGCGGTACTACCGCTTGTGCGCGGCTGTGCACGGTTCGGCAGGGATCCGAGTTGGACTCTTTCCCTGCGGGCCAAACCGACCTTGTGCGGGCAAAACCGACCCGGAGGAGGCTTTTACTCCAAGTTTAGACCCCAAGGCTCAACATATAAATAGAGGGGCAGGGCTAGCACACGGGACACATCAGGATTTCCCAAGCCGTGTGCCGGCAACCCTAGCCCTCTAGTTCCTCCGTCATAATCTCCGTAGCGCTTGGCGAAGCCCTGCAGAGATTGTTCCTCACCACCATCACCACGCCGTCGTGCTGCTGGAACTCAACCACTACTTCATCATCGCTCGCTGGATCGAGGAGGTGAAGGCGTCATCAAGCCGTACGTGTGTTGAACGCGGAGGTGCCGTCCGTTCGGCACTAGATCGGAAGGATCGTGATTGGATCGCGGGACGCTCGGCGATTTGGATCGCGAAGACGTTCGACTACATCAACCGCGTTTATTAACGCTTCCGCTTAGCGATCTACAAGGGTATGTAGATTCACTCTCCCTCTCGTAGATGCTCATCACCATGGATAGATCTTATGTGTGCGTAGGAAAATTTTTGTTTCCCATGCAACGTTCCCCAACAAATCTGAATAATAACAACCCCGGTTCGATGAGAAAAGAAGTTGGTTGATCTTTATGTGATCATGAGAGGATCACGATGGTATCGTGGATACCGATGTTGGTTGAGTATGAGGTGATCGCATGGTGATCACGGTGGTAAGTAAGATTGATACCTATGGTGGTTATGAGATAACCTCCGAGCAGAGTAAGTTGGTCCATGAGACATTAAATGTCGACCCCCGTGCATGCTAGTGCTAGTATCACCCTAATCATATCATGAATTATATGTACATGCCATGCTCATGTTGTTGCCATGCTCAGGTTGTTGCCATGCTCATGTTGTTGCCATGCTCAGGTTGTTGCCATGCTCATGTTGTTGCCATGCTCAGGTTGTTGCCATGCTCATGTTGTTCTAGTAGTATCGTGTTCATCTTTGATGCTTAACCTGTAAATGCCATGCTGTTATTTGTCTTGATTGCTTTGGTTGCTGTGAGCTTGCGAGTACATTCAAAGTACTCACCTGGCGTGTCATGCCAGATTGCAGGTGATGCCGTGATTGATTGCTTGCTTGTCAAGGATCCCGAGGTTGCGCTCTAGGATGCGTTCCAGCCAGAGTCCCTACGGAGTGGAGTTCATCACCGTCGTCGTCGTTCCGCTGCTAGAATTTATTCCGCTTCGAGATGTTTCGCTGCTAGCATAGAACCACCTTAGCAGGTGAAGAGTCGCCGTGCCCCTATACCCTTTGTAATATCGGACCCTTGTACCCCATTTATTCGTAATAAAGAGCTGATTTGTTCTATGCCAAGCAGTGCCGTATTCCAGAAGACTTGATCTCTAGGCTGGAATACGGGATGTTCCAGTCTCTCTGAGCCGGGGTGCCACAATAGGGTGCTAGGAAAATTGCATGCCTGGAGTAGAAATTATATTGGCTATATTCCCAAGAAATTGGATCAGGCTAGGAAGAGGCTTAATGCTCTTTATAAATGAAATGATCAAGATGCTCTGGTGGAAAGGAAAAGAATACTTAAGGACATGGATGAGCTACTGTATAAAGAAGAAATGTTATGGAAGCAAAGATCGCGGATTGACAAAATAAAATGGGGGAATCAGAATACAATTTTTTTTAGAGCAAAGGCTACTTGGAGAGCGAAGAAAAATAATATTTCTAGTCTGATGGTACGGTTACTGAGAATATGAAAGAGATCCATGATATCACTAATTCATTTTTCAAGAATCTGTACACCTGCGATGGTATGGTTGATCCTTCTTTGATTATTCCTCTGGTCAAGCCGATTGTAAATGATGATATGAATCTTGACTTATGTAAGCGGTTTACGGATCAAGAAATTAGTGATGCTCTCTTTCAAATTGGACCTCTTAAAGCCCCAGGTCCAGATGGCTTTCCTGCAAGATTCTTTCAGCGGAATTGGGGATTGATCAAAGAGGATATTATTCGGGCAGGAAAAAAGTTCTTTAGCACTGGGAAAATGCCGGAAGGGGTAAATGACACGGTTATTGTTCTTATCCCTAAGGTGAAGGATCCCCAGTCAATTAAAGATTTCCGGCCTATCAGTCTGTGTAACGTTATTTATAAAATTATTTCTAAGTGCCTCGTGAACAGATTGAGACCGCATCTTGATGGTATGATTTCTCCAACTCAAAGTGCTTTTATTCCTGGGAGACTAATCTCTGATAATGCTCTTATAGCTTTTGAATGTATGCATTTTTTTAGTACACTTAAGGATGATCGGGGTGAATTCTGTGCCTATAAATTGGATTTAGCGAAGGCGTATGATAGGGTTGATTGGCACTTTTTGAAGAGCATGTTGAGGGCGTTGGGCTTCTCAGCGGGGTGGATAAATTGGATTATGGCCTGTGTTACTTCAGTACAAATTTCAGTGCGCTTCAATGGTCAGCTCTTGGAGTCGTTCTCCCCGTCATGTGGTATCAGGCAAGGAGATCCGTTATCACCGTATTTATTTCTGTTCGTGGCCGAGGCTCTTTCTTTGGTGCTACAGGATGTGTGTACTAGAGGATCTCTTATGAACTTCAAGGTCAATAGGCATGCTCCGGGTATCTCACATCTTTTGTTTGCCGACGATTGTCTCTTATTCTTCAAGGGATCCATTGATCAAGCGTTGACAATTAAAAATATTATTTCCACTTATGAGAAGGGGACTGGTCAGTTGCTGAGCCCAGGTAAGTGCTCTATTATGTTTGGAAAGAAGTGTAGTATGGAAGTTCAAGTGGCCGTTATGGTAATCTTGTGCATCATTGCGGAGGGATTTGAGGACATATATCTTGGGCTTCCGGTGCCACAAGGTAGAATGAAGGCTGGTAAATTTCAATCTACTAAAGAAAAAGCTCTCAAAATTTTATCAGATTGGATAGAAAAATATGCGTCCTGCGGGGCGAAGGAAACTTTGATTAAATCTGTGTTGCAGGCTCTTCCGGTGTACGCTATGGGTATCTTTAAATTCCCGGCAACGCTTTATGAGGAGTTATCGCAGATTATAAGGAACTTTTGGTGGGGTGATGAGGAGGATAGGAGAAAGACTCATTGGCTGGCTTGGGATAAATTGACTAGGCCTAAATGTGAGGGAGGTATGGGATTCCGCGACCTCAGACTATTTAATCAAGCTCTCCTAGCTAAGCAGGCGTGGAGGTTGGTGGTTAATCCTGAATCTTTGTGTGCCAAAGTGATCAAGGCAAAATATTACCCCCAGGGACATATCCTCGATACTGTCTTTCAACAGTCGGCCTCACTCTTTTGGCAAGGTATTTTGCATGGATTGGATTTGCTGAAATCGGGAATTATTTGGAGAGTATGTGATGGGTCTAATATTAATATTTAGAGAGATAACTGGCTCCCAAGGTCCTCTGGCCTTAAAATTACTGCAAGGAAGAATAGGACCAGGATCAAATGGGTGTCTGACTTGATCCTGAGTGGACCAAGGAGATGGGATGAGAATTTGGTTAGGCACCTATTTTATCCATATGATGCGGAGGAGATCCTTAGGTTGCGTATTCCTTCTATAGGGGATGGTGATTTTGTTGCATGGCATTTTGAGAAGACGGGGTTGTTCTCGGTTAAAAGTGCGTACAAGCTTGCGCTCACCTTAAAGGAAAAAAAAAAAAAAAGACGAGGGGCAACACAGTGCCGCTGTGTCGGGGGAGAGGAAAATTTGGGACATCATCTGGAAGGCCAATGTTCCTCAGAAGATCCGTATTTTTGCGTGGCGGGCTGCCTCCAATAGCTTGGCTGTCTAGGTAAACAGAGTGGCGCATCACCAAGCCATTGTTAGTACGTGCTCTATCTGTGGAGTGGAGGATGAGAATACGTTTCATGCACTTGTCATGTGCCCGAAGGCATTTGTGTTGCGTATGGCCATGAGGGACATTTGGGATTTACCTGCGGAGGAGGTTTTCAGATATACTGGGACTGAATGGTTTCTTGTTCTACTAAATCAATTGGGGCCTTCTATGTGGGACAAAATTATATTCATTTTCTAGAGAGTCTGGCACTTGAGAAATGATTTGATATTTGGTAAGGGCAAGGAATCCATCACAGCCTCTGCTAATTTTGTGGATAATTATTGGTCGTCCTTTGTCGCATGTCATTCATTGCCAATGGAGGACCCGAAGAATAAAGGAAAAGATCCGATGAGTGGACTGAGAACTGTTCCTAATATTTCGGAAGCTCAGATGGCTTGGAAGCCCCCACCTTCAGGTTATATCAAGATTAATGTCGACGCAAGCTTTGTGTGGGTGTCGTGGCCAGGGATTCTTCTGTGAAAGTCATTATCTCTTCGTGGGACTTCATTGGGAGTTGTAAAAGCGTGGAGGAAGCGGAACTCCGTGCTTGCATTGCCGGTCTCTATATAGGTATAACTCTCCACACTCCTATAATTTTAGAGACTGACTGTGCTTTTGTTGCTGCGAATCTTGCAAATGATTTTGTTGATAGATCAGCACTGTACGATCTGAAGAAGGAAGCATGGAGTATTTCTAAGCTACTCCGTAATTAATAGTTTCAAAATTTCTAAGATTAGGCGTTCAGCCAATGTGGTGGCCCATTTAATTGCTAAGTTTAGTTTTGATAATAGATCGGATGGGATTCTTGTTAATGATGTTCCACCCTGTGTGGTGAATTCTGTAACGAACGATTGTAACATCTCTTTTGGTTAATTAATATATGAGGTGGTGTTCATAAAAAAACATCATCTTGGCTGGCAAGACTACGCAAACATGATTTCATCTCTATCTGGTCCAACAAAATCGGGAGGTTACGCCTGCCACATGGGCGCAGAGGTGTTCACCTCCTGCCTATAAATAGATACTCAGCCAAATGCATCAGGGAGGAGAGGTACGCAGAAGGGCGGAGAGCCGGAGAGACGCACGGCCAGAGAGGAAGATCCATCCATCCACGAACCAACGCACACATCCATCCATCAGGAGATCCATCCATTCACCAACGCACACATCCATCCATCAGGCACATCCATCCATCACATAGCACACATCCATCCACTCCATCTATCACCCACGCAACCCAACAAACACCGGCGGAGGAGACAAGTCACAGGAGCAGCCGGAGCCGGACGCGATTGCATCTGGCCGAGGCGCTCGGTGGCTACACGCACCCGAAGCCAGAAGACATACGCGAACATCCGGCGACGAAGAAAAAGAAAGTAGGCCGAGCTCGCCGAGATGCACGGCGGAGGTCGACCGACTTGACGACCAGACGGCCATGGACGACAAGCTGATCTTCCCGGCAGGTAAAATTATCAACTAACTCTCTCTTATCCTCCATGCATGCATGCAGAACGCGGTCATGGTGGAGGAGCTGTCCATCCACACAAAGGAGGGCCTTGGCGAGGGCACGGAGACGGCGCCGGCGTGATGTACTCGTGCCATGTCTCCTTCCACTCTTCACCAAGCCATCATCCTCGCGTGCCACCTTCGACTCAGGAGCCGCCGGAGCTCGCCAATGACGCAGCCCAGCCGCTAGCCCCGGTGCTCTATCATGGAGGCCTACCCGTTCCCGGCGAACAGGTCACGGTGTACAGGTCGCGACGCGCAGGTCATGGCGAACAGATCGCCGGTGCACAGGTCCATGGTGTTACAATCACGGTGGACGGGTCTAGCGTCTCGCTTCCCGGAGGAGACAGCGTGACGGAATCGGAGCTCGCGACAACGTAGCCCAAGACAGGTCCATGCATGGCGAACACAGGTCACTGGGCGTACAGGTCTTTTGCCACGCTTTCTCGGAGAGGATGACATTGGCGGAACCCGAGCTCACGATGATGCAGCCCAAGACCGTTCCCTCCTTCGAGAGGCGCACCCACCATGGCGGGCAGGTCATTGATGTACAGGTCCTTGGTGATGCCGGTGTACAGGTCACCCTTTGGTGTAGCACCCGCCTAAGGCAACGCGGCCCTCCACGACGCCGTCTCTCCACGAGCTCTCCAGGCGGTATCCTTGACAAAACGGACTGCCATAGATTTGGCGTCCAGTCAAGTCAGGCGCACCCACGATGGCGGACAGGTCCTTGGCGTACAGCTCTCGACGTACAGGTCCATGGCGTCGCCGGCGTACAGGTCACCCTTTGGCGTAGCACCTGCCCAAGGCGACGCGGCCTCTACGACACCACCTTTCCACGGCTCTGTGAGGCGGCGCCCTTTGTCTTGGCGGACCGCCGAATACTCGGCGTCTAGCTGAGACGAGGTGCCAATCACCCCGGCCACGTCAATGTGAGCGCGCGTCAGTTTTACACTGACGCCGGTCTACCCAAACAATTACTCCCACAAGGCGTAACCCCTTGTATACCCTGACGAAGCTATTGGTCATCGAGAAGTCCGAGCCGAGAGCGACCCATGCTACCCCAACAACTACTCCAACGCCGCCAAGACCGACGAGGCACGACGACGAGGGCGGGCGCGGCCACTGCAAAGGCCACGCTACTTGCGGCGCGTGTACCGACGAGGACACGGGCTCTGCCGCCGCCCAAACACACCACCATCATCATGCATGGAGAACGCGAAGCGAAGACAACGAAGACGACCACACGGCTTAATCGGAGGTATCTCACGGAGCAATCCGCGGGAGTAATTAACCGGGAGCCTTCCGAGGCCCCAGGAACCAGGAGACCGCAATCGCCACAGTCAGGCTGGCAGCGCTAGTAGGCCACGGAGCGCACTTTTCTTTATGGGATCTTGTAATTTTGTTTCTCCAGTGAGATTAATGAAATACTCGTTTCCCGTACCTTTTTTTCGTGTACTATGGTACACTGGCACACCCGCATACTTTTTTTTTTCTTTCCCCGGCGCAAGAGAGAAATCCATACTCCTTCTCTTCCCTTCTCCACGGAGTTTTAAGAGATTTTTTTCGTGTCAAACAGCAACAATGATGTTGCTTGATTTGATTATGGCTGGTTGTGCTTGATCATGTTTTATTTTATTTGATTCCGCATTCGTAGGGACACACTTGCTACCTCTTGATATTGCGCATGATTTTGAATGTGAACTATTGTGGCATGCCTATTTTATACTATGAATTTCGGTACCGCAAGGGCTCCGGCATGGAACAGATGCTGTAAACTCGTACCACAAAAAATTTGCGGTACGAGTTTACAGAATCTGTTCCGCCGGAGCTCTTGTGGTACCGCAAATATTTTTACGGACGGCCCGTAAACGTTTTTGCGGGACAGGAATATAGCGCATCTGCTATAGTTGCTCTTACACTACTTGTCTGAATAAACATTGGATGCTCCTCGTCTGCATTTGGATGCCGGCGCTGTACGTGAGCACGCGGACGGCGCGGTTGGCACGAGGCTGATGTTGGCCGGGCTCCTGTTGGCGTACATGCCGGCACCAGCAGCATTCAGCACGGTACGCAAGGCCAGCGTACAGCAGCGTGGAGCGCCCGCAGCCCGACGTCCTTGGCAACGGCGGCCTGGACCTCCTGCCGGGTGGCGCAACCATCTTTCTCGGCGGGCTGATGCGGAATGTCACCGAGGGAAAAGAAGAAAAGGTCGCGCGCTCAATTGTGCGCGTGTGTCGATTGTTCCGGGAGTTGGGCTCGTCCCATTTTTTGGGCATAGTGTTTCCAAAAGGAAAACCATACCAGGAGGGGTGGCAGGACGGGAGAGCATAGAAACTTGACGTGGCAGCAATCCCCGCCATGGCTCAATCTCCAACGGCCTGCACGGCCAGATCTAGAAGGAGATATAAGGGGGAAGCTTGAAGCCAAAATCCGATTTACTGGGACCCTAACTACAACTGCGATATAGAAGAGGAGGATCCCTCGCGCAAACTCAACTCCGGCAATCGCCGCAGTAGAGAGGGGAAGGGCTGGCGGCGAGGAATTTGGGAGGGGTTCTTGAAGGCTTGTTTTGCGAGAGAAGAAGAAAATTCCAGACTATCGGCGTTGTGTTTCGGATGTCTTCTCTAAAATTCTGTCTAATGTGTGGGGTGTTTCTGCAAAAAGTGTAGTTAAGTGGCTTGGGGACTACCCGCCTCAGTTTCAGCCTTACATTTCAGATCGGACGGCAAAGATAGCACAGAGGCAGACACATCATCATCACCAACTGTCATTTTTAGAGTAGAGATCACTTAATTGACAAACATTTCATCGCTATGTAGGTGTTGAAAGCACAAAGAACTGCAAAGGAGAAATGATATTCGGATGTCCTCTATTTGGATGCCGTTGACAACAAATATCTGGAAGAAGTTTCTTCATCCGATATTTTTTGTGTGAAAGTACGATTCTTGACATAACAGTTCTTCTTCCGTAAATCTGTTTCAGTATCTGCAGTTAGAACTTAGAAGTAGTTTGTGACGAATCCTGTGGGGACATCCTTGTCATGTACAGCTTACCCCCTCTTGTAGAAGCTAAGCAAGTCAAATGCGGATGATAAGCTACCAACAATCTTTGGTTCAGTAGCCAAATTACAGCATTTGTCACCCTCATGTGACCTATCTTTTTCTGATGTTCGAAGTAACTAGGGAAATGGCATGAATATTCCTTTGAAGATACAAACCGAATTGATTTGCCAGAAAAAGATGTAAACACAGTTTGGTCCGTCTAGTTTGTCTCTCATATTCCTTGCATAGAACACTGGTCGTTATTTTCGTAGGGGGTGAATACTCTGCTGAACTTTTATACCTGGCTTTCTTCTAATTAGTATACTGTCTAGTTTTTCTTGAGGAATTTTATGTCACCAAATTAAGGGCTGCAGAAATATTAGTTGTAATTTGCTACGATCTTTTGCACCAGGGCAATGCTATTTCCACTCCAGCAATAGAAGGAATGATACTGCCTGGTATCACAAGGAAAAGTATCATCGAATTTGCCGAGAGCAAAGGCTACAAGGTAAATGTTGGTCACTAAAAATCGACAATTGACAGGAACTACTACGATATGCTGCTTATTATTTTATACGTTCTTAATTAACGCATTCTGCTACTTTTAAGGTGGAGGAACGCCCCGTGTCAGTAGATGAACTGCTTGATGCTGACGAAGTTTTCTGAACGGGAACATTACGTACGGTGGATCTGACGCCCGCGTCGCCCCCACCCTGGGCGACTCGGGTGCCCCCAAACCCTAGCCGCCGGGCTCCTCCCTCCGTCCTCCTCTCCCTCCGTCGCCGCCGGAGGACGCCACCGGGCTAAGCCCGGTTGCCGACGGCGGTGGCGGGGGATCCCCTTCCCTACTCGCGATGGAGGAGGTGGGGCGGACCTCATCCCGTGAGGAGGCGCGGCCGATCTGGATCTTGGTGGCGGCGGCTTGGGCGGCGGCGTGGCCGTCTAGTGGCAGGCCGATGGTGGCGGTGTGGTGAGGACGCCGTGGAGGACCGGGCAGATCGGGCCGGGTGCATGCGGTGGTGGCCTCCGGTCATGGCCTGGCCGGGATGGTCGCCTCGCTGCGCCGCGGCGAACTCCGGGGCGGCGGCCCCGGGCGGTGGTGGACGGTGAGGCTCAGATCGTCCTCGGTTGCATAGCGTGGACGTACCCATCTCCAAGGCGGAGCTGCTCCGGCGGTCCGGCGGATTCGACCCCGGATCCAGTTCGGTACAGAGACGGTGAAGAGCACGCTTGGGATTCATCCTAACGGCTCTTCCGGCATGGCGCGGTGGGGTGGCAGCCCTCTCTCCATGTTCCAGTGGTGGCGCCCTTCGGCAGTGGCTGGAGCGTCAGGATACACCGCGGTGGCAGTGCGACTGTGGATGATCGCCGGTTCTGGACGGCCAGCCCCGGGGTTTTGTAGGTGGTCTTGCAGATGCACAGGTTGTCGGTTGGATGTTCTTGGGACGGATCCGGGTGAAAACATGGTCTTCGGCCGGTGGCCGGAGCTGGTGATGGTGACGCCCTTGGCGTCGTTTTCTTCATGAAGGCATCATCGAGGTGAAGCTCCCAACTCCTCCCACTACCTCCGGGGGAAACCCTTGATCAGTTGATCGGATGATGGCAGCGCTCTTGTGTCGTTCCCTCCTTGGGAGCATCATTCTTAGAGGTGTGCATTGGCTCGAGGGACCAGTGGGCGGTTTCAGCGGTGGAGCGGCGTCTCATGTCACGCATCGACGATGTGGAGTCTCGGCAGCGTGGCGCAGCAGGGTCTCGGCGACGGATGTATGATGATGGATGTGCGTAGGGAGGTGGCGTTGTCTGGCGCCGTGGTGGCGTCAACGGCAGACCTGCCAAGGTAAATGCGTCAGTACCTGCTCTGAAGATGGATCGGTGGAAGATGGCGGCGGCGGCCTCTCAGAGTGCGCCAGACCGGTGTGTGACCCAGTCCCGGTATGTGGCTGGGCTGGGGCATTCGGCTTTAGATGATTAGACTTTGGTGCGATGTCTGTTTGGTATTCGGCTCGGACATTCGGCACCCCTTCATCAAGGGGATAGGAGTAGCGACAGGTGTTGCCAAGATGATGGCTTCAGGTTTACTGATGTATTACTTTGTAAGGTCTTTGTGAATAATTAATAAAATGGCTGCATGCATCGCCCAGATGCGGAGGCGGGGTGTATATCCTCCTTTTCTAAAAAAAAAAACATATAAGGGGGAAAGGTGAAGCCTCTGCTCTGGCTTGGAACTGTCCATTTTTACAATGTTCAGGATTTGGCTGTTCAAACACTGAACAATAAGCCATGTACTAGTTCTTCTGCTCTTCAGGGTAGAATACGACGGCAACCAAGGAGTCGGTGTCGTGTCGCAGCAGCCATACACCTTGTTGACGAGCCTCCAGATGGGTCACGCAGAGGATCGGATGGGCTAGACCGTGCAACTGAATTAAGTATCGCATCACCGATCTTGGCTCGACAGATTTCGAGAACACTGCTACGACAGATGGATTGAACTCTTCAAGTGGAATCCAGGGGAAGCTAATGTGCAATTCTCTCAATGTAGCTGGGAAGCTAGCGAGAGTTCCTGAACACGACACACGAATACTGTGTTTATCCTCTCAATTTTTTTCTTTCAGACACAAGAATACTGTGTTTATCCTCTCAATTTTTTTCTTACAGAATAATAAACGTTACTCCAAATGTATCAAGTGATACTATAAAACAGAGAAATCTCACATTTTTTTAATGTAGCTGGGTGCAATCTGTTTTTTTCTGTGAGAAATTGCAATCTGTTTTTTGTTTGATGATGCTGATAACAAGTGTTGTTCACCCGCAAAAAAAAAAAAAAAAAAAAAATATATATATATATATATATAAGTGTTGTTTTCCAATCTTTATGCTGAGTACTGCTTGATTGTGCTATATGGAGTATCGACACCAAACCCTGGGTGCTCGAACGCGCTATTGGGCCAGACCTGATGGATGGGCTTTACAAGGAACGGGACTGAGGCCTGATTGGATTTGGAAGCCTTGCTAGCCATAAATACCTACGCGGCGGCCGCCGCCGCCGCCTTGAAATCCTACGTAGTAGAATCGAGCATGGATCATCTCCTGGACGAGCTGCTCGCCGACATCCTGCGCCGCCTCCCGCCGCGGTGCATTGCCACTTGCCGGACCGTCTGCAAGGGATGGCGCGCCGCCGTGGACGATGGAGGGATGCTACTCGGCGTGGCGCCCCTCGTGCCGCGTCCCATGCGGGGCATCTTTGTCAACTTCTGCCGCCAGGAACGCCCCGACTTCTTCTCCCGCGGGCCGACGGCGAACCCCAGCATCACCGTCGACGCCTACGCACTCGATTTCATGTGCCGCGTGTGCCACGACTCCCCGTGGGAGGCCATCCTCGACCATCGCAACGGCCTCCTTCTCTACAAGGGCGGGACGAAGATGTATGTGTGCAACCCCGCGACATGCTGGTGGGCGGAGCTTCCGCGCCATCTTCCCCCTTTTTGGGGCGTGGCGTACCTCGTCTTCCACCCCGTTGTGTCGTTATACTACGACGTGCTCGTCTTCCAAAAGCCGCCATACCACAAGGGCAAGATTGACACTGGAGTTTTGGTGGAATGGCCACCATCTGTATACATGGTGCAAGTATACTCATCGAGAACTAACCAGTGGGAGGAGTGGCCTTTTATCCGGGAAGGGGATGTGACTATGGTGACCATGTGCTTAGATCAACCACTAGGTCCAAAGCGCTATGCCGTATACTGGGGAGGAATACTCTACCTTCATTGTTGCAGCAGTCTTATCATAAGGTACGTCGATCAATAGTACTATTGATTCATAAATATTCTTGTCCTTCTCTATATACATTGTTCATAAATAATTTTTGATAATATGCTTAGGCTTTCGTTGGACAAGAAGACTTATCTAGTCATCGAAGCCCCCGAAGTACTGCCGATGCCCAGTACTTATGGGTACTATATCGATAGCGAGCCTAGAGTATATCTCAGGAAATCAGAGCAGGGAGTCTACTACACAACTATCTATCAGTGCCAACTCCGTGTATGGGTACTACTTGAATCATCCAAGTCACGTCCAATGCCTGAGTGGGTATTAAAGCATCACTCTCACCTTGCGCCTTCTGTTCTACGACTCAGCAACCGACAATACCGTGAAGGAGAAAAGACCGACAATTCATGTATCAGAGGAGCTTGCGATTGGGAATTTATTGGTGGCATTGTCCACGATTCAGAGGAGCAAGAAGAAGGTGAAGTAAGTGAAGGTCAAAGAAACTATTATGTCAATAGTCGTATAGACTTGTTGGGGTACCATCCATACAAAGATATTGCTTTTTTGGGTATTAGCAAGTCTGATGGATTTGCTTACTATTTGGGTACCTCCAAGTTGCGGTACTTGGGATCAATTTACCCAATGGAATCTCATTGTTCTCAAGTGCCAACCACAAATGAGGCATTTATCTACACTCCTTGCAAGAATGATCTTCTTCCTAGTCATGAAGAGTCATTTGAAGATTTATTTGAAGAGTCACTTATCTACATGTATTATCAAAATGACGCTTTGGATGAATGATCTGCTTCATTCTCACGATAATCCATGAAAAATACGATATTCATTTCCCTGACTATTTAGGGTTGTCTTGTGTTAAGAAGAATCTTGCTGGTCGGCAATATCCTTTGCATCTTCAAATAAGTAATGACGTCTACTCCATCATGTTGAATTTATGCTTGACTGCTTAGTCATACTTCCGGAAATTATTGTGACGTATTTCTCTGGTGTATACTCCACATTTCCATCTATTTTATGGGTAAGAAAAACGCTAAAACCGCATGACTTTTATGAGTAACAAAAATGATACAACTGCATTGGCCTGGGTTCTCCGTCAAGTGTTTGGCCTTAAAGCTGATATGCATCCTTGGCCAAGCTTCTCGTGAGGATCAGTAGAAGAAGACCTTCAATATCAGTAGCCTCGCTTCATCCTCCCTATCTTATATCAAGATGCGGCAACACCTTAACACATCCTTCTGTTGGCATTTCTTTTCTTTTCATTTTTAGGGGGGCATACGGAAGTATACAAATTACACTTCGTTGCAACAACAAAAAAAGTGCTCCCTCCGATGCAAAATAACAGACGTGGTTTTAGTTCAAATTTGAACTAAAACCACGACTCTTATTTTGGATCTGACGGGGATATTACCCCACGGTATAACCCGGCAAACAGTACTGACCCGGAGAACAGTACTGACCCGGCAGACATGCTGACCCGGCAAACAGTACAGACCTGGTCACAGTTCTAACCCGGCAGACAATGGTAACCCGGCAGCTACAGTGTCAGGGTGTAACCCGGCAGCTACAGTGTCAGGGTGTAACCCGGCAGCTACAGTGTCAGGGTGTAACCCGGCAGCTACAGTGTCAGGGTGTAACCTGGCAGCTACAGTACCAAGATGCTAACCCGGCTACAATGTCAGGAGGCTAACCCGGATGCTACAGTGCCAGGAGGTGAACAGTGTTATCAGACAGTCACGGAGATGAGTCTCTGAAGATAAGCCCTGGTTGTAACCCGCCCGGTGTAAGCCGCCCGGGACGGGTTACAAGCCCAGGACTCGGAAGCCCATGAAGAGAAGCCCGCGATGGGAAGTCATCAATCCGACTTAGACTCTACATGTAAACCGCCCCTTCAGCCTTTATAAGGAGGGGCGGGTCACCCCAAGAGGGTCAGGTTAGACGTCTCATAGACAGGTCTCATAGACAGGTCTCATGGACAGGTCTCATAGACAGGTCAGAAAAGATAGTCAGATTAGAGGGTCTCGAGATTAGAGGTGCTGACTCTGCACCCTTGTAACCGAGATCGTCATCGTCATCAATATAAGACACAAGCAGGACGTAGGCTTTTACCTCCATCGGAGGGGCCGAACCTGGGTAAAACTCCGCGTCTCTCGTCCCGCTCAACCCCTCTCAAGCTACCAGTTACGTGCGCCGGACCTCACGACTAAGTCCTTACACTAGGACATCTGCCGTGACAAATCCACGACAGTTGGCGCCCACCGTGGGGCCCGCACGGTGGTGTTGAGTTCTTGGAGGGATCGCTCCCAGGGACCGAGAAGTTCGCAATTTTCCGGACAGAGAAAGACTCGGCTTGGAAGGATCAGCATCAGCTGGATGTTCATCGGTACAGAGTTATAATCGACGAAAGTTTAAAGAAGGTTAAGGCGCCGTCTGTGCGCCCCCGCAAGTTGCCGAGGAGGTAGTCACGGACAAGTTATCATCGTTTCCCCGCGAAGTCTATGGTCAAGCCAATATTGACCCGAAGGACTGGGACCGTGGTTCGAGCCGCAAGTCGCCAGCTCCGCCCTCTGCAACCACGGGTCGCCAGTCGCCTCCGCCGGTTTCCTCCGTCTCACCTTGAGTCGCCCGAATTCACCAAGAGGCTGACGCAGTGTTCTGTGCCTGAGGAAAATCAAACATACTCAGCATGTGGTCATGAGTGGAAGACCGTTTTTGGGAAGGATTTACAACAGTTTTGGATTAACTATATCAAGATCTGAAAATTAGCGTGAGCCGCCACGTCTATCCACGGGATCAGTCTGTTTTTCATCAAACAAAATCAGAGTACCTGGAGGAAGACCCAGACCGGGACGGGTCAAACCTGCCATGACTCGGGAAAAACAACCACAACCCGGACAAAATTTGGTCGTGGGTGTGGCTTCGCCTCGCTCCGTGTGTTTCCAATTCGTCCTTGCCGGAGCAGTCTGGAACAGCCCGGCCTCCAAGCCGCCCTCCGTCGCCTCCGAGCCGCCGAGGTTTCTGCGACCTCGCGCGCCGCCTCAAGTCGCCAGCACCGGCTGCCGCTGACGTCCGCGCTGCGCCCCCTCGCCGGCTCGAGCCCCCACCACGGCCGCCGCCGAGCCCTGCATTACCGAGCCGCCGAGCACGCCTCAAGTCGCCGCCTTGGACTCGTTCCGAGTCGCCGCCGCGCCTTCCGCGCCCATTGACCCGCCTTGGACTCGTTCCGAGTCGCCGCCGCGCCTGCCGACGCGCCGACCTCCCGCCTCGCCTTGAGGAGCCGCCGAGCCGCCATCGCCGGCCGTTTCCGCCACCGCGGCCTCTCAAGCCGCTACTCCGCCTCGCGGACCCTCTGCCGCGGCCGCGGATTCCCCTCACTGGCGCCCCTCCGGCCGCCTCCGCCTCCGCCCAGCGAACCACGGCCTGACCCGAGCCGCTGGACTCTGCTCTCCAAATTCGCCCGCGCACTGCGCCTCCGTGCCGCGCCTGTTGCACACCTGGCCGCCGGCTCTACTGCCGCACCCGCTGCACCGCGCCTCGCCTCTACACGCAGCTGCTCCGAGCCGCCCGGTTGGCCGCCGCCTTCGCCACACCTGCCAAGTCGCCTGGGCGCGCGCGCTTCTTCCATCGCGAGCCGCCCCGCCGCGGCCCTCCGGCGCCTCGCGAGCCGCCGCCGCGCCATGAGCCGGCTGGCCTCGCCCCCGCTCGACCCGCGCCGCGCCCGCCTCCGCTACTGCGTTGAGCCGCCGGACCGGCCTCCCAAGCCGCTGCCTCGCCCGTCTCCACGGCGCCTCGCGAGCCGGTGCCGCGCTAAGACACTCCGCCGAGCCACCCGTGAGTCGCCGTGCCAGCCGCGCGAGCCGCCCGGCGCCTCTGTACCCGCGGATGAACCGCCCTGCCGCGCTGCCGCGGACCGGCGCCGCCAGGCTCTCTGCCCCCGTCTGCAAGCCGCCATCTCCGCCGTGGCCAGCCTCGGGCCGCCGCCTCCAAGCACCTCTTCCGCCGGCTCTCCGCTCCTCGCTCCGGCGCCACACCTTGAGCCGCCGGCCGCCCCGCCGGTTCGCCCCGCTGCCGAGCCGTCGTGGCCGGCGCCGCCCTCAGCTGCGGCTCGCCTTGCCGCTGCGTGGTGGCCAGCTCCGTCCCGCGCGCATCACCTCGCTCCGGCACACCTGCGCCGTCTTCCGCGCGCCTACTCCGGCCAGGTCGCATGCCCGCACGCCGGCTTTCCCCTGCGCATGCTGGCTGTTTTTTCTCCCGTGGCCTCCATATGGCCGGTTGGAGAATAAAGAAAGAAAGATAAGATGGGGAAAGTTGACCCAGCGAAAAAAAAAAAAAAAAAAAAGAGAGGTGACCCGGAGGGTCTATTCTAAGCCGGCGGGTCTATTCTAAAGCTGCCCGGCTTTGGCTCTGCTGCGGTCGCACTTCAAATTGCCGTCTCCGCCATCGCCGCTGCGACCACGCGCTGGCCCACCGCCTGATTGGCCTTTCTGAGCCGCCATACGTTCAATGCGAGCCACCTCGCTTCGAGCTGTTTTCGCCGCTATGGCCCGCCGCCTCTGCCGCGGCCTCGAAAGACTGGCTAAATCGCCATTAAAATTACGGGGGCATGTTCACAGAACGGACCGTCTGTCGTCCGGACGAATCAGGTGAAAGCTGTCCATTCAATTTTCATTGAAACACTTATTATTCTTTCGAGAACAGTTACTCTCGTCTGTGATGTCATTATGCAGGACTGGCAAGGTGACCGGCGTATTGCGGGTACAAAGCTCATGTCAGCACCCGCCCGTACGAGTTTGTCCAACGGACGCACGGAAATCACCTGTGGTCCGGTCTACATCAACCCGCGGGCGACTCATACGTCCGCACCGGCTTACAATGCCAGAACCGTCTCTCGCGACTGCACCGGCTTACAACGCCGCGGCCGTCTCTCGCGACTGCACCGGCCTACAACGCCGCGGCCGCCTCTCCCGACCGTGCCGGCCTACAACGCCGCGGCCGCCTCTCCCGACCGTGCCGGCTTACAACGCCGCGGCCATCTCTGGTAACCACGCCGACTTCAAACGCGCGGCTGACTCCTACATCTACAACAAACATACTGGTGCGGTGCTCGCCTGTACGAGCCGCCCAACGGACGAGCGCAAGACGCCACCCACAGTCAGATCTACATCAGCATATCGGTGCAGTGTTCGTCTATACGAGCCGCCCGAACGGACGGGCGCACAAGTCACCGCTATTACAGTTTGGTTAACTTCAACAACCAGCCGGGACGAACCATCGACCGGATTATTGAAACAAGTCATACGGGGTCATCTGTAACCCGCCACGGTCAACCTCAACCTTCAGTGGAGTTTCTCATGCCGCCTCTTCGAGTCAATTTAAGAACTCGGGGGCTACAGACATGGCTCGACACACTTGGACGTTTTTCAGCAAGAGCCACAGATCATGGCAAGGAAGTTAACCCGATCTCGGGGGATACTACATTATTGGCGGAAGGATTAAAAGTTACCCAAGAAGACGCGTCGCCATGATGCACCGTTCAACTTGGGGGCTTCTGCTATTTCTTCATAAAAGATGGCGGCTTATAAGATGCTGCCACAATGTTGATACTTCAACAAGGTCGTTTGGGGGCTTTCAATCCGCCGGGTTAAGCTTCAACCCTCTCGGTCAGGCTCTTCAGCCAAGATAAGGCGGGTCGTGAACCCAAAGGTTGACTCCGTCAACAAAGATCACTAGGGGTGCAGCGAGTTATAAAACTTACCTCCTTTTCGATCTGCAAGGCCGGGTTATACCTGCCTGTAAGTAGATGCGCTTTGTCAGGGGTGCAGCGAGTTCTAAAACTCACCCTCTGCAAAGGCCTCTTACAGCGGCGAGGCAAACCCTTACATCCGCAAATCCGAGTTATACCTGCCTGTAAGTTGATGCCGCTTTGTCAGGGGTGCAGCGAGTTCTAAAACTTACCCCCTGCAAGGGCCTCTTACAGCGGCGAGGTAAACTCTCCCACCTGCTGTGTCTCTCTCTGGTTCATTGCGCTCTTATCAGTTAATCTCGCCTAGAGACCCTGAACCGTTCAAAGGAGTTGACGGTCAATCTCGATAGAGACCCTGCACTGGTATGAGTTCAAGCATCGAGTCCACCCAGAAGAACCATCATATGAATTTTTTGGAAGGCAAAGCAAGAAACATCATACATTGCATTGCATCATACATTACATCATGCATTGCATCATATTTACATATCATGCCGGTTTGCCAAACCGGGTCAGAGCAAGATTGTGAAAGAGGAAGCAAGACTATACGAGATTTTAACATCTCCGGGTTGTGCTTTTTCAAGCCGCCCTTACAACAATGCAGAATATACTCTGTTTTGTTTATTTTTGCAGGTCTTGTCTTATAAGATAAGCCGCCAGAACAAATAGATCTTTAATAGCCAACATGGCTGAATCTTCATCATGGATTTCTCACATACTCGCCGGGTTGCACCGCAACTACGAGCAGGGATTTCATATCAAAGACAAAGGAATTATTCCAGGATATTCATTCCGGATTATATTACAACCAGGGCCAAGGATTCATCCAACAAATTATGATGAGTCATATTATTATCACAATAGTCCCGAGTCGCCGCAGGCAGACGACCCGGCACTTGGGGGCTACATTATTCAAGTCAAGTTTATATCAAGTATGCAAAGTCCCATGTCGCTGCAAGCATGCACCACGGCACTTGGGGGCTAATGCAAGCTAGTTTTCAAAGCATTACATTGTCAACAAGACCCTGTTATCTCAAGGAGATGAGCAAGCCTTTCAATATTTTTCTAAGTCCCAGCCCAGTACTTCTTACTGACCTGGCACTTGGGGGCTACACCGCTCAGGTCAAATTTTCTAAAGTCCCAAGTCGCCGCAGGCGTGCGACCCGGCACTTGGGGGCTACAGTATTCAGTTGTTCAAAACAGATTATAAGGTACAAATTGAAGACCCGGCGCATCACATATTGATGAGCCGGCCCTTGGGGGCTACACCAGCTGAAGCTTTATAAAGTATAAGACAGTTATAAGTCCCAGGCTGCTGCAGGCAAGACAACCTGGTACTTGGGGGCTACACAATCAAAGATATTGTTGCAAAGCGCCAAGTCATCATGGATCAACTTGGAGCTTGGGGGCTACAGGTAGTATGAATATATCAAAAAATTGGAGAGAGTTTTTCAAGATGTCAATTTCAGCTGGAGTCCAGTTATTTGACCCGGCGTCACCAACAATCATAACCCGGCACCATCAATGATTATAACCCGGCGGAGGAGACCCGCCAAGAGCATTGAAGGCCGACTCAACGGCATATGGGTGTTGTATCCCAATATTTTATTTCAAAGGACATATACCTGCAAGACGATGGAGCTTACCATGAATAAATTCAAGCTAACCTGGGGGCTAATGACGGGGATATTACCCCACGGTATAACCCGGCAAACAGTACTGACCCGGAGAACAGTACTGACCCGGCAGACATGCTGACCCGGCAAACAGTACAGACCTGGTCACAGTTCTAACCCGGCAGACAATGGTAACCCGGCAGCTACAGTGTCAGGGTGTAACCCGGCAGCTACAGTGTCAGGGTGTAACCCGGCAGCTACAGTGTCAGGGTGTAACCCGGCAGCTACAGTGTCAGGGTGTAACCTGGCAGCTACAGTACCAAGATGCTAACCCGGCTACAATGTCAGGAGGCTAACCCGGATGCTACAGTGCCAGGAGGTGAACAGTGTTATCAGACAGTCACGGAGATGAGTCTCTGAAGATAAGCCCTGGTTGTAACCCGCCCGGTGTAAGCCGCCCGGGACGGGTTACAAGCCCAGGACTCGGAAGCCCATGAAGAGAAGCCCGCGATGGGAAGTCATCAATCCGACTTAGACTCTACATGTAAACCGCCCCTTCAGCCTTTATAAGGAGGGGCGGGTCACCCCAAGAGGGTCAGGTTAGACGTCTCATAGACAGGTCTCATAGACAGGTCTCATGGACAGGTCTCATAGACAGGTCAGAAAAGATAGTCAGATTAGAGGGTCTCGAGATTAGAGGTGCTGACTCTGCACCCTTGTAACCGAGATCGTCATCGTCATCAATATAAGACACAAGCAGGACGTAGGCTTTTACCTCCATCGGAGGGGCCGAACCTGGGTAAAACTCCGCGTCTCTCGTCCCGCTCAACCCCTCTCAAGCTACCAGTTACGTGCGCCGGACCTCACGACTAAGTCCTTACACTAGGACATCTGCCGTGACAAATCCACGACAGGATCGGAGGGTGAACTAAAACCACAACACTTATTTTGGATCGGAGGGAGTACTATTCTATTTTTAGAAACCGAGCTTCTTTTAGAAACTACAATCCAAACAATTTTAGTTGGCAATTTCAAAAAGGCCCGCTTTGGCTGATCCACACACAACATAGACCATGCACACTACCGTTCGACTGAGCCCCAAATCGGCGTCGACCTTCTAACCCCTCACCATATGTTCTGGACCCTACCAAAACACACCGCTCAAAGACCACTGCCTATCATTATCCTTATCCTTTCGATCTTTCTCCCCGCTAGTTATTTGAAGCGGGTCTGTTCTTGGTCTTACACCATCCTGGTTATGAATTATTTCAAGGTTTATACTGAGTGTATTTTACTTCACCACATGCTGGATAGTTTTAGGTATTCATCAAAAATAAAAAGAATCAGGGCCATATGTATGAAATCATCACAAGTAGTGTTCACAATTCTTATCTTCTCGGTGATATGGTATAGACAGTGGTGGAGCTAGCTGTTGATTGAGGGTGCAAAAACATCTGTTCTCTTCAATCCAAGTCCCTCCAAACAAAATTTCTTCACAAAATTCCCCATGGCTGGGTGGGGAGGGGGGGGGGGTGCTGCTTAAGATGACTGGTAATTATGCCACAAGCATATTTGCATAAGTACAAGCTCATTCATTCATACTGCACAAGATGTTTACTATCTAGAATAGTTTTCTTTTTCTGAATTGAGCCAACCTGGATGTCGATTAAATTTGTTAACGTTATTCTACATGAAGGTTTCACTCCTATTAACAATATGATTTTTGAAGGTAACTTTCATTGTGCTGCCCCTTGTGGAACTGGTGGCGTGAAGACCATTGGAAACTATGCCTCGTTACCATTTTACATCAACATGCTTTTTGATAGATTCAACTTCGGTGGCATCAATTTTGTGGCAAAAAAGAACTTCTCTGGCCATCCTGGATTATTCACAATTAGAGATGCATTGGAGATTTGTTTTACGGAGGACAAATGGCATGGTAATGCTACCCTCTGAGAACATATCCCGCTCTGTATCACATTGTGCATAACAAAAGTAATACAATTGCACAAGTCATGAGCACATTGTCTCCCGGCATTCAATCTAGGCGGGATTTGCTTGTCCCTTGCCTTGCGTCATGGCATGCACCACTGGAGTGTTTAGCTGTAGTCCAGCTGACTCCAGGCCAGGATGATTTTTGTTGGAATCTTATTACGGATGGTGCTTTCACAGTGGACTCTATATACCGTGCGCTCACACTTTCTGAGATTTTGGTGGATAATATAAAAAGATATGGACGTCGAATGTACCGCTAAATATTGAAATCTTCTTGTGCTATCTACACCAAGGTGTTGTCCTAACAAAGGACAACCTCGCCCACTGCAACTGGCATGGGAATAAAAGAGTGTTGCTTCTATCATCATGACTAGACAATTAAGGCACTTTTTCCAAAATATAAGTTTGTGCACAATCAGTCATCCAAGTCGCGTCTAACTTATACCCGCTATGCATTGTCACCAATATGTTTGGTCATTGCCTTGATAGCATACTCTAAAATTTTCGCATCTTGATTGCTGGTTTCTATGTGTGTGTGTGTGTGTGCGCGCACGCGCGCGTTGTGATAAACAACAAGTGTAGGGGATCTATAGTACCCCTTTTCAATAAGTAAGAGGGTCTAACCCAACGAGGAGCAGAAGAAATTGGTCAATGAAGTTCAACAAGGATTCAGAGTAAATAATTGCAAAGATTGTTTGATGGTTTGTTTGATCACAAGAGTAATTACAAGAACATGAATTGTAACAAAAGTACAATGGTGCAGCAAGTGGCCCAATCCAAATTTTGCTAAGAACAAGCTCGTTGAATTACTTATAGGGATCAAATCGCTCTCCAGGACATACGGGAGTTTCAACGTTCATCTAATATCATTGAGTTAACATTCATTTGCTTTGATAATTTGTTGTGTGGTGGAACCTATAATAATGTGCTTGTTCTTACTTGAACAAGCAACATGCTTATATTACACCCTCTATGCAAGTATCCACAAATACAAGAGAATAATTAAGATAACATCTAATCGTAGCATTAAACTTTGGGGTTCCAACAACCCCTTATGCAATAGTTTATAAACTTAGGCACGGGCGGAGCTACATGCAAACCTGAGGGGGCCGCTGCCCCCCCCCCCCCCCCCCCCCCAAACAGCCATAGGAAATTTAAGGAAGCAAATTTTTTTAGGGGCCTAAATTCAGTAAAGTGCAGTCATTTGGTCCCCCCAAAGCTTCATATTTTCTATTATGCCCCCCCCCCCCCCCCCCCCCCCCCCCCCCCCCCCCCCCCGGCATCCTGCGCTACACCTCATTTGTGACACCGAGTCACGAGCCCATCACACGAGAAATCGAAAGAAACAAACCAGGTGGGCGGCGGGGGTGCTGTGCAGCCGCGCAGGCCGGGATAGTACCACGGGCATTCAATGTGAGCAGCTGCTCGGTGGACTCTGGACCCATTCGGACGCACGGCCGTCCGCTTCCCGCTCATAGCCCATAAATAATACAGCCGCGTTACTCCGCGGCACCCTTCTTTCAACACGGCCATGACGATGAATAAACAGTTGGTACCCATATCTGAACCGAGCAGCTCAGCTGGCGGGGAGGACAGTTGGAAAGCTCTATGGAAGCTCAAAGTGCAGCCAAAAATTCGTGTATTTTGGTGGAGAGTTGTAAAGAGCATGCTACCGTTTTATGGTGAACTAAGGAGAAGGCATGTGATGGATGAGGCACATTGCCCGATGTGCGGCCACGATGAAGAATCATTATTTCATGCGCTGGTGAAGTGTGACCATGCGGTACTGTTTTGGGAGGCGACGGCAGATTATTTCGAGATCAAACTACCGCGCGCGTCTTCACCCATCTACATGGTCGAGGGACATTCTGGACCCCGTGTTATTGTCTAAGGATAAAGCTGCATTTGTTGTGTCCGTCATGTGGGCCATTTGGTCGAGCAGGAACAAGTATGCCCACGAGGAGGTCAAGTATCAGCCTAATGAATCTATGCGAATTATTGATGAGCTGATTTCTTCTTTGGATATTCCGGCACAAGTGATGACTATGGGGCCGTTGGTGAAGTCTCGTTGGAGACCAGCTGAGGAAGGGTGGATAAAAATAAATGTGGATGGTGCCACATCCACAATCTTGCGTGGGGCAGCAACTGGAGTCGTGGCGAGGGATCATGGAGGTATTTTTCTCCACGGGAAGATGACCAGATATGCTGCTATTTGTGAATCGTTGGTTGTGGAAACTTTGGCTTGTAGAGACGCTTTGCTGCTTGCAATGTCGAAGGGTTTTACCCAGGTGGTGATTGAGACAGACTGTCAGGTGGTTTGCTCTTTATGGGATAGCAAAGATGACAGATCGGTTTGTGGTCAAATTTTTAAGGAGATGAGGTCCTATCTCCATCTTTTTCAGGGGTTGAAAATTCAGTTTGTCAAGAGTGAAGCTAATGTGGCGGCTCATCTCTGTGCGAGGGAGGCGTGCTTAGTCTCGAGTCTGATTCTTCTTCTTTTGACGTAATCCCTGTATCTCTGATTGGAGTTGTACAATCAGATCTGAACTTGCCCATTAATGAATAAAAGCCTAGAGGGCGATTTTTCAAAAAAAAAATATATGTGGCAATCGCAGGCTCTTTCAAATGCGCGTCCCCCAATCTGCGTTGCGTGGTCGTGACACTATTTGACGGACCGACCGAGGCACCGCGCCGCACCACACATGCCCGGCCGCCGCACACGTCTCAGGTCAGTCACACAAATACGGTCGCACGCGCACACGGGTCCTTCCTCGTTAAGCATTTCCTCTTTTTTGGGCGCGCAGGTGCACGCGCGGGCCGGAAGCAAGCAAGCGGAGCCCTGCGAGCCGAGCCGAGCCGAGCCGCGCCGCGCCGCGCGATTCCACCTGGAGCGGCGGTAGATCGCATCCTCCAGTCCCCGGCGCGCGAGAGTGTGGATGTACAGGAACGGAATTAATAACAGGGTTGAAATTTGAGCTCAGAACAGAAGATAGATATAGCTAGAGCAGATCCGGCCGGGCCGGAAGAACCGGACAAGGTCGAACAGACTCGAGCATCATCGAAGAGACAAACGAGGCTAGCTGCAGATCACTATCACGTAGCACGTCAAAGGTAGTAGGATGCAGAGAGTGACGGACGTACGTGATCGCATCGCATCGCATACGCCGGCCGGTGCATATATACATGGCTGCATGTGCACGGTCGTACACCTTGCATCAACTTTTTATACACTTTCTGTCGTGCTCCGGTATCCATGATCTTGACGCGTAACCACAAGACGCCCGAATTGACAGGACACAGTGTCCCACCCCCCGAAATCCGATCCAGCTGCAGCAGTGTGCAGCCAGCTAGCTAGCTATATAGAGCATCGACCGCATATGTGCGGTGCGGTGCAGCTGGCTGGTCCGCGACATGTCTACGCATCCACCGGTGGCGGTTGGGCGTAATCAAGAATCTATGCATCAGAATGGATCCTCTGCTACAGTACGTTTGGTCTGCCGGATGGCGATTTCTCGGCGAGTTGCCGATCTCTTCCCATGAATCCTTCTTTCCTCTCTGATTCTTCTTCTCTTCTTCGAATCTCACTCAGCCATCTTCTCTGCACCCAAATCCTACTCGCAACCCCTTTCGATTCTCCTGTTTCTCCATCCCCTGCTATCTGTCCCCTTCGTCTCTTTTCGCGGCGTTCGTTGAGATTTTCTCTGGCGCCGGAGCTCCATCCTGGGGCTTCTCGATTCCCTTGAAGATGGCGGCCGGGTGTGCGGCCGTGGATCCACTGCAGGTGGAGGGATGGAAGGCGCGGGCGCAGCTGATTGTTCGGAGTTCGCCGGATCCGGCGCGAACCCTGCAGTGGTTGCGGAGGAAGGCATCGGCTCTGTTTGGATTCAGTGACGGCCGGCCGGTAAACAAGAAGCATCGACGAACCTCTGCCCCTGCTCCCCTGATTCCATTGGTTCCTGACGCGCATGTTGTCAGGCGTGAAGAAAGGATTGAGGTGGAGAAACCATGCTGTACTGGACCTGTTGCCCATGTTATTGGTGGCGCTGCTACTGCCGTCACCGCTTAGGTTGATTTCCTTAATGTGCCGGATAAGCAGGCCTCGCCGTCTGGTGGTCTTCGCCACCAGCCCCGGCGCTCCAGGCGTTGCGATGGCAGTATGAGCTTTCTGCTTCGGCGGGGTGGTTCAGACCACGGTCATCGTGCAACTGTTCGAGCTTTCACTGTCCAGATGATGCAAGGCAATTTTGGGAAAGGAATTCAGTTGTACACCACCCAGGAAGACATGACAAAGAAGTGCATCACAAAGAAAGTCAAGATGAAGATATTTGACTCCAACAAGAAGCAACGTACCTCAAACACTCGATCGGCGGATCCGGCGGAGGCTGCAGAGCAGCCCCGCCAGACGCAATGAGTATCATTTGCTAGAACTGTCGAGGCTTGGGGTCGGACTTGACAGTAGGCGAGTTTTGCTGGCTTGTGAAGCTCTACCGCCCCTCCCTCATCTTTCTTTCGGAGACGAAGATGAGGGACTCTCGAGTGAGGAACTTTATGTGGTCTCTGGGTTTTACTGGCTGCTTTGCTGTCAGCAGCGAGGGCCTCAGTGGTGGTCTTGCCTTGTTTTGGTCATCTACAGTTGATGTGTCAGTTAAAGCAGCTAACAAGCGTTGCATCGATGCCCATGTAAAACTGAATGATGGTGTTGTTTGGCGTGCGTCCTTCATATATGGGGAACCAAGACGTGAAGACAGATCTTTGTTCTGGGATTTTCTTCGTCGTTTGCAGCCTGTTTGGGAGGGCCCTTGGATATGTTGTGGGGATTTCAACGAGGTACTCTCACAGGATGAACATTGCGGGCCTAGGGATCGCTCTGAGTCTCAGATATCGGCCTTTAGAGATTGCTTGATGGACTGTGGATTAACTGACTTGGGCTTCTCGGGCCCTAAATTTACATGGTGCAACAAGCAGGATTCGAACTACCACGTCAAATGCCGTCTTGACCGGGCCGTGGCAAATGGAGCTTTCATCAGTTTGTTTGATTTTTGTGGAGTTGAAAATCTCATCGCCACTACTTCTGATCACTACCCCATCCTGATTTCCCTAGGCTGCAATGATCTTCAGGGACGTCCTCCACCTGTACAGCAGGGTTTTAGGTTTTAAGCTATGTGGCTCCGTGCTGAGGATTACAGAGAGACACTTGAACAGGCATGGTCGGATGGTAGGGATGGCAGCCCTTCCTTGCAGTCTACATGGTCTAACTTAAAGCATGTTGCTGGTTCTCTGCGGACATGGAGCAGGGAGGCTTTTGGTAGTGTCTGGAGGAAGATTGGGAAGTTGGAGCGTCGCCTGGCTACTATTAGGGCTTCGCCTCCTTCCCCTTCTTCGCTCATGGAGGAACAGTCTATCGAGCGCCAACTCTGTGAGCTTTTTGAGCAGGAGGAGATAATGGAGAGACAGTGCTCCCGCGTCGACTGGCTAAAGGCGGGAGACCGAAATACTGACTTCTTCCATGCTCGAGCGACGGCACGTCGTAGGACGAACAGAATTCAGTCGTTGATCCGTGAGGATGGCTCTATTTGCAGCTCCCAAAAGGAAATTAAAGGTATGGTGCAGAGTTTTTATGACAAGCTATTCACTTCTGAACCATGACAAGCCGCTGACGAGGTCATTGAAGCTATTCCTCAAAAGATTACGACTGAGATGAATGAAGAACTGTGCAAGCCGTACACTAATGAAGAGATTAGGGCTGCCTTGTTCCAAATGGGTCCAACGAAAGCTCCGGGTCCTGATGGGTTCCCGACTCTATTCTATCAAACTCATTGGAATTTTCCGGAAGAGGATATTTGTCAGGCCGTGCGGGGATTCCTCGAGGGAAGACCTATACCCGACGGTTTCTGTGATTCTGTGATTGTTTTAATCCCCAAGATGGCTAGACCGAAGCATTTGAAGAATTTCCGCCCGATAAGTCTTTGCAATGTACTCTATAAGATTGCTTCCAAGGTCTTGGCCAATCGCTTGAAGGTGCTTCTGCCGGTTGTGGTGTCTGAATGTCAGAGTGCTTTTGTCCCGGGAAGACTGATTACTGACAACATCCTGATTGCTTATGAGTATTTGCATACCATCCGTCAGCAGCGTGTGAAGCAACCTTTCTTTGCCATGAAAATTGATATGATGAAAGCATATGATCGTGTTGAATGGAGCTATCTGCATGGTTGTTTGTGTAAGCTTGGTTTTGCCCCAGCCTGGATTGATTCTGTGATGAGGTGTGTGACAAATGTTCGTTATGCTGTTAGAGTCAATGGGGAGCTTACTGATCCGGTGGTACCCTCCAAGGGTATCCGTCAAGGGGATCCAATCAGCCCCTACATGTTCCTCTTATGCACTGAAGGTTTGTCTAGTCTGCTTTTTCAGAAGGAGTGTTGTGGCGAGCTACATGGGATCTGAAATGGCCGTCAAGGTCCACCTATCTCACACCTCCTATTTGCAGACGATAGCATTTTCTTTGCTAAGAGTGATCACCGTAGTGTGGACTCGTTGGAGTCGGTTTTAAAATTATACTGTGAGGGCTCTGGTCAAGCAATCAATAAGGAGAAATCTTCAATCTTCTTTGGGCGTCACTGTCCTGAGAGTGTCAATAATAGTGTTAAGGCTAGGCTTGGGGTTCATAATGAGGTCTTTCATGATTCTTACCTCGGTATGCCCACTGAGGTTGGCAGATCACCCACTAGCACATTTAAATTCTTGACTGACAGAGCTTGGCAGAATATTCATGGATGGTCTGACTGGCCTTTGTCTAGGGCTGGGAATGAAACTTTGTTGAAATCAATCACACAGGCTATTCCGACCTTTGTCTCGAGCTGCTTCCGCCTCCCTGTCGGTACTTGTGAGAAGTTTCGCCAAATTGTGGCTGATCATTGGTGGGGTCGGGAGGACGGAAAGAAGAAACTTCACTGGAGATCTTGGGCATGGCTCTCGACTCCAAAATCGCTTGGTGGCATGGGTTTCCGCGACATGGCGTTGTTTAATCAAGCGATGCTTGGCAAGCAGGGCTGGCGGCTTCTGACTGAACCTGATTCATTATGCGCCCATGTGTTGAAGGGAAGGTACTTTCTGACTGGGAACTTTTGGAATGCCACGGCACCTCGTACTGCCTCAGCAACTTGGCGTGGTATCCTGCATGGCCGAGATCTGCTGAAACAAGGTGTACAATGGGGTATTGGCGACGGAAGAAGCACTCATATCTTGTCTGATCATTGGATCCCGTCAACTCCACCGGCTGTTCTGCAACCTATCTCTCCCATCCCGGAGACCGCCATGGTCCATTGCCTTCTTGACGAGGAGAACGGATCCTGGGATGAAGAAACAGTGAGGGCTTTCTTCCCTGAAAGAGTGGCTGATGATATTCTTCATATTCCAATTAACAGTCTAGGGGGTCCAGATTATGTCCGATGGCCTTTTACCAAATATGGAGATTATTCTGTCCGGTCTGCTTATAACCTGGCAAGAACGAGTCGTTTCTTAACGGCTCGCAGTGGCAACGGCCTAGGTCAGAATTCGAATTGGGCGGAGGAGGAAAAATTGTGGAAAGCACTGTGGAGGGTCAAGGCTCCCAACAAGATGAAAATTGTGCTATGGCGTCTGGCTCATGATTGCCTTCCCTCGGGCGATCAGCTTCGTCATCGCCAGGTCCCGACTCGGACGGACTGCTGCTTCTGTGGTAGGCCGGAGAGTGTGGAGCATGCACTGCTATTCTGCTCCCATGCTCGCGCGGTATGGGAGGTGATCAAGGAGACCTTTGGCATCAAACTCTGTCGGTCGTCTTTTGCGTCACCTAAGCATTGGCTCTTCGATTATCTCTCTTGCTGCTCCGATCAGGAAGCGACGGTCATGACTGTGACGATATGGCATATCTGGGAGGCTCGGAACACTGCAAGAAATGAACCTGAGGCTCCACACCCAAAGCGCACAGCAGCTAGGACCCAGGCTTATATCGAGTTGATCATCCAACACCTGTACAAACCTGTACCTGCACATAGGCGTGAGACCTCTACTCCAAGTCCTCTCTGGTCTCCGCCGCCGTTAGGTACGCTGGTTGTTTTCTCTGATGCTGCTGTTTCTGAAGAGCTGAATAGAGCTGGAGTGGGTGTTGTGGTTCTCTGGATCATTTGGGTCAGTGTGTGGCCGCTTGCTCTGAACCTCTGAAGGGTGTTCTGTCCCCTGAAGTGGCCGAAGCCATGGCGCTTCGTCGGGCGGCCAGGTTTGCGCGAGAGGAAGGCTATGCTGATGTGGTCTTCAAGTCGGACTGCCTCCCGGTTGTGCAACGTTTGACATCACCGACCAGGGATCGTTCTGCTGTTGGATCCATTGTGGCTGATATCAAGGAGGCGGCAAGTGATCTTCCTGCTGCGTCGTTCATGCATGTTCGTCAGCATCTCAATGTTTTAGCTCATGTTTTAGCTAGATCAAGTTTGAACTCTACTAGTCTTTGTATTTTTCGTTCTGCTCCGGATTGCATCTGGGAGACACTTTGTAAAGTTGTTGCTTGATCAATAAAGGCCGACGTTCTCTCAAAAAAAAAATGGATCGACGACAGAGTAATAGGAAAGATCACAAGGCTGGCGTTCGTCCAGCTCCAGCCGCATGCATGCGCATGTGCCATGTTCTTGCCTGCTTCAGTTCAAACGGCGCGGTTAATAGTACTACAAACTATAAAGGACCTGCGGTCGTTCAAGTCCGGCGGCTCGATCCGGCGCTCAAGAGAGTAACATTCCGTCCATTCCTGTGGATGGTCATCACTGGAGTGAACTGCAGCTAGCAATGCACACTTGGAAAAAGAAGGCCGGCCCCCGGCCGGAGTCTCGCTGGCCGCGTCGCATGCGGCGCGCCGTCCGAACCACATGTGCAGCGTCTCACGGGACAGCAAGGCGTCTCACTCGTCGTTCGCACTTCGTCTTCGCCTCCGTCTGCACTTTTCTTCGGTCCAATTTGGCATGCAGCTCAGAGTTGACTCGAATCCGATTTGGTTGGGGGCTAGGCTAGCTGGCTAGTGTGTCAACTCAACCATGGACCGGTGCAGGAGTAGTGGAGACTCAGAGTTATCAGTTGGGTGGATAGCAAGGTGCGTGGCAGCGTGGGCGCGTGGCGTTTTTTTTTTTAGCAAAAGAGAGCCCTCCCTCTCCGGTTTCATATAATGAAACCGCATGGTCTTGTTAGGCAACCAGCACATTTCCTCCTGCATTCGTCCGCGGACACGGATGCGGGAGGCCACCATCCAACGCTAACTGCATACATTTTAAACTCTTTTTCAACAAACCGGATGAAATTCATGCAAACTCGGCTGGATTTCATATAAACATGACGGATTTCATACAAACCATACGGAAACGGTTACATTTTGAACATATTTTCAACTAAAAAGGTAAATCTATGTGCAGGTACAGTCGCGCAGAGCTCCACTCTCACGACAAGGATACACTACACTAGTCTACGACCGGCCGCGACGGATCCCTTTGTCTTCCCCATGTCTGGTAGCCCGCTAACCGGACTGCCGGGAGTCTCGGAGGCATATTCGTCCCCGGTATCTTCGCTATGTCCGGCTACGCCGCTCATCGGAGTGGCAAAGAGGGTGCTTCAGCCGGAGGGGAAGGTGCTTCCGTGGAGCCCAAACGGGTGTGCCCAGGATGGTCTGAGATAAAGACCGGACAGGTCACCGGTTGTACAAGCCGGCGACGCGCCAGCGGTGGCCTCCATGGGATACAAGCGGCGGCGGCCTCCCGTGTTCTACTTCTCCTCGTGGTGGCGGCGGGCGCGGACGTGCGGGCCGCCACCTCGTCGACATTCGCGCAGCCGGCTTCTTCTCTGCGTGCATGGCGCGGCTACGCGCGTGTCGACGGCGGATGGTGCGGTCGCAGGCACTGGAGGCGGCGATGCCCGTGCCGCCGTGTCGGGATGGAGCAACTCGCCACTCCTCCGCCAGCTGGCTTCGAGTGGCGAGTTGCTGAACCACGCGCCGGCTTGGGGCGGCAACTTACTCCGCCAGGCTTGGCGGGGGAGATGGAGCAACGAGCTGTCTCGTTCGTATCCGGCGGGCTCGGCGGGCCACCCAGCCGGCTTTTATGTCGGATAACTGCTTTTCCGGCTCGTCGGATGCCATCGAAAGAGTGGAGAAAATGGTGAAAAGAGGAGATGGGGAGCGGCGAAGTGGTGCGATTCTTGTCCGGCGTCTGGCCTCGTTTAAATAGAGGGCGGGCGGGATGGAGCTTGCCCGGCGTTGCGTTTAATGCCGGCCCGCTCGTGAACGGACGTGTGGCCGGAGTAGATTTCTCGGCTTCCAAGCAGGTTTAATGAAGGCGTTCGAATGCGGCGAGGAGGCGTGTTCAGTCGGGCGTGTAGCGGGTGGTGCCCTCGGTCGGCGCGCCGCTTCAATGGCTGAGGCAGTGAGAGGTCGTGTCCGCCCTGAACCGTGTCCGCCCTGAACCGTCTTCAATGTGAAGCGGCGCGCTCTACGACGGCATGAACGCGGGCAGCTGGACAACGGGCGGGAAGCGCGCGCGGGCGGGCGGGGGTGGGGGGGGGGGGGGTTGGTGGGTCAGGGCGGTCAGAAGAGGGCTTGGGAGCGGTCTGGACTCCCGCAAAGCTCCCCACGTTTGTCTCCGGTTTGCGGGAGAAAACGTATCTGGACCACGCCGCAGACCGATACACGACTGCGTTGAATGGCTTCCGCGGTCCGGA
Organism: Elymus sibiricus; assembly: GCA_039707655.1. Taxonomy (NCBI): domain Eukaryota; kingdom Viridiplantae; phylum Streptophyta; class Magnoliopsida; order Poales; family Poaceae; genus Elymus; species Elymus sibiricus. Next base: position 365,483,829 of record CM077670.1, on the reverse strand, counting down.
CAGCGTGGTCCGAACGCATGCGGGAGGTTTGAGGGTCGGCGTTGAAGATGCCAGCAGTCACAAGGACCTACTAATCGACACTAAAAAGCAAAAAAAAAAAACTAAAAAGTAAAAAAGAAAATAGCTCAATCTCCGGGAGCACGATTTAAGTTCTAGTACAGACTAGCGGGCAGTGCGCGGCGTGCCGCCGCGCTTTGCTGGTAGGTTCAAGATGTGTTGGTTTTTATATTTTGCATAAACTTTTACATGTAGAAATAGTCAGAAATTAGAGACAATACACCATGCAGGTAGATCATCCAATCTTACCACAAGATTAGATGATGGAACCATGAACTTAAAAATTGTTCTGAAGTATAGTGATAAAAACATTAGTTATTATCACCGTAGAGGGCGGCTGTCACTGCATTGTTAACACGAAGTTATTATCTCCAGAAAAGTCCCATGGAAAAGAATACGACAGTGGTAGAGATCACTATAGAGCACACTCTCGCTTAAGAATGTTGAACAATCTGTCCTATTTTTGCTGAAGCTTGGAAGAATTAGCCATTCAGTATAATCAATTTTAAACCATACAACAATGTGGATCAAACTGAACTTTGAAAAAAAAACTTACTCAATCTCTCCTACTGATAAATGTATACATTTCTTTCCTTCTCACAATATTTTTTACACTCAGCTTCATTCGAACTAACAACTCATACATTTCATCAGTGCAGTTATAAGTAAACATAAAAGGACTATAATCTTTTGCTTCCTCTAACCCAGGTCTACAATAATACAACTACAGATTACTGGATAAAGTAAGTGGACGACAGGTATAGTAATTTGGAAGTAAAGCATGATAATAAGCTAATTATCAACATCGTATAGACAACAATCAGTAACAATCTGATAAAACAGAAGGAGGTGTACGAAGCAATTTTGAGTCAGGGATAGTTGCAGCAACTTCTATTGCTGATACTTGAATAAAAGAAGGACAATGCAATAATGAAGTGTACGTTCGATCAGACGCCCCCGCTCACGACACAATCCTAGCCGCCCATCTCTGCTCACGCATGTGTTTCGCTAGTGGCATCACCATTACTTAAAACGAAAAATGAAGAGTTGCTTCGCATAAAGAGTATTCCCTTCCTTCCAGAAGGAGTTGATCATGCATGACAAACAAATCCCTATGAGGCTGCATCCTGTATGGGGTATAAAATCAGTTCTGAGTCAAGAAATATATTTTCGAAAAATGAAGAGCATTGCTTCGCATAAAGAGTATCCCCTTCCTTTTTTCCGGAAAAAGTTGATCATGCGTAACAAATAAATCCCTATGAGACTGCATCATGTATGGGGTATAAAATCAGTTCTTAGTCAAGCAATGTAGTTTCCTTGTTTTTAGATCAAGGGTGTGTGCGCCCTTCTTGGACACATAACGAAGAGCAATAGTGTAGAAGTATGAAAGAATAATTGGTGTTCTATTTTGGGTATTTTGATTTCTGGTAGGTAGTGATCACTACTTTTAGCTTTACCAGCCTAAAAGTGTTGTAGACAGGAAAATATAAACTCGAGAGGAAGAAGGTTGACCATGTTTAGCATTTTTTTGTGATGTGGAAAACGATAATATTTATGCTTAACAATTAGATGTCCAGAACAAAACTAATTTTCACTATTTTTTGTTCGTATAATTTGAAATTTATTTTTTCTTCCCGCAAGGTGCAAACAATATTAGAGCGGTAAAAATTGAATTAATAATGTATTCACTTGAGAGTAATGTTGATCTGTAGGTAAACACAACCTAGTCCAAAGCATGATCCACAGAAAAAGGAAAAAGAAGACCAAAAAAGATTATATGAGCAGAAGAGAAGAGCCAGTCAAGAGGCATATCATAGACGTGGGCTTCCATGTAGAAAGAAGGAAATGCTTACCGTTTGCAGCAAGATCAAGAAAATACTAATGAGCCACAGGAGAAACGAACACACCGGAGTTCATGTCGATGTCTAGTTCGCACATGGCGACCTCGAGCCGGTAGATTAATATATTTGGTGGAGCACGACGACCTCAAGGCAGCAGTTTGTGGACACCGGAGCTCATCCGTTGCTGATTACCTACATCACCAGATTAAGAAATCCAACATAAAAGAAGTCAATCCACAATTTTGATTAGCAGCAGATCCAAATCAGACCTCGTGACATAAGGAGAACTAATGACATGGTAAAGCAAGTAAAATGTAATGTTGGATGAGTTCAGGAAGTAAATGAGAATTTGTATGTATTGTTTGTCGCCACTCAACAGAAATTATTGGGAACACACAAGAATGAAATTCATACAAGACCATGGAGGAAATACATATCCTAAAGAACGATTACATACCTCATAGATCAGAGCCTGAACCAGCGCCTGCATCTAAACACGGCGCTCAGAAGATTCATTCTCCTGTGTTCATTGCAGTGAAGAAAACATAACTGCAGCACAAGATTGAACTTTTGAAATATAGATGGAACAAAAGGACACCTAGACTGCAAGTACACTGAATGAATGAGACTTGTAACAACACAATGAACCTAGTGTTTGTAGCAAGATCATATATGAACCGTGTGTCTTTTGAACAAACTGATCGGTGTATTTGTGCACGTATTGTATAGGAATACGAATCTGCAGTTAATGATAAAGATCTTGAGGGTTCAACAAACTAATTAGTAAGCCCTCATTACTCTGTGTTTAATGATTTTTGTCTTTCCTTTTTCTCCTTGCATATAGTATGTCTCTCCAGCCCATTCAGTTTTATCATAGTTAGCTTCTGATTATTATTGTAGTCATGCCTATGCCATTTTGAATAGGCTAGAGCAGGACAATACAGATGACCTATACAAATTTTGCCATCTAATCAGGTCTGTAGACACCCCTCCAACTCGATGTAGTAGAAGTGTAGAACCACTACATGCACCCCATGCCTGTTTGAAAACATCACAATATTCGCCAGCAAAGACACCAAAGCACTGAATACCATAGAGGAGAAGGCCATGCCCTTTCTGCATGACAGTAGACCTTGGCATTGCCCATTGACCACGCTCGCCCATCAACCATCTAACTGGGACACCACCTCCTACACTATTATTTGGACAGGAAATAATTAACCACTAACTGCAAGAAGTGACAACAACTGTAAGAAATAATCCATGCACTGAGAATGAATCCATGCACTGAGCTGCTTGCTCCCACAAGACAGAAACCAGAAAATATTTTAGCTTAACTTAGGAGCTACAAATAGTGCACCCATCGAACCGAAAGCATGTAAATACCTCATTTCTCAGTGTTGAGCTAATGGCCTGTTGTTTACATACTGAACAAATCACATGTGTTTATGAATGTCATTTGTACTTGTACCTTGGCTCAGTCCGGTGAATTGACCGAACACCTTGCAGGCTGTTGGAACCGGGGGCACCTAGAAGCTCAAGCTCACGATGACAATGGTGAAGGGAAGACGATGACTCAGGTGGTTTTGTGCTGCGTACTGCTCTGCAGCTTTTCACTCTTCTATTTCTCTTATTTGTACTGAGATTACAAAGAAAAGATCAACCACGCCCGCGAGCTTACCGGTCGTGCCATCCCACGACGCTCGCCGTGCGGGTGATGCGCGCGTGCCGCGAGCTGCGCTGCATGCCATCCCATGCATCACTAACGGCCGCGCCAAGCTAGCTACTATTAACTGAAAGAAAACTACCGGGCCACATCTTGTGTACAAGCACACGTTGACATGGCCGTTTATTTGCTAACTGAAAAGAAACTAGCCTAGCTACTGAACCGGGCGACGGAAGTACATGTTCAACATTTCACCCCCTAATTCTGACGCCCGGTGGTCACCATGACGATGCCAACCTTCTGTCGCATTTCAACGAACTTGATCCGCCCTAGCGCCTTGGTGAGGAAATCAGCAAGCTGTCCATCAGTGCCGACGTGGTCGACTTCCACCTTGCCGTCTTCGATGCACTCACGAATAAAATGGTAACGGATGTCGATATGCTTACTTCTATCATGGTGCACCGGGTTCTTGCTCAAAGCAATCGCCGACTTGTTGTCGACGCGCAGCTTCGCCTTCGTTGGAGTGTCGCCGGTGAGCTTGCCGAGGAGCCTGCACAGCCACACGCCTTGGCAGGCTGCGGTTGCCGCCGCCATGTACTCAGCCTCGCAAGACGAGACGGCGACGACCTTCTGCTTGTGAGAAGTCCATGTGATCGGGCTGGAGTTAAGGAAGAAGACCACTCCCGTCGTGCTCCGCCGATCGTCAACGTCGCCGGCGTGATCGCTGTCGCTATAGCCGATCACTTCCGGCGCTGCTGCACCACCTTGCTTGTAGCAGCAGGGCCATGGTTCAGTGTACTGCTGACATAGCGCAGGATCTGCTTGACAGCAGCCCAGTGCGCCGACGCCGGTGCCTCCAAGTACCTGCTCACCATGCCAACCGTGAACGAGATGTCTGGCCTCGTGTTGCAAAGGTACCGAAGACTCCCGACGATGCTCCTGTACCGTGTGGCGTCCACGGCTTCGCCGGCGCCTGTCTTGCCAAGCTTAAGCCGATTCTGCATTGGCCTGTCGGAGGGATTGCACCCCCTCATCCCGGCCGCATCGAGGATCTTCTTGGCGTAGGCGCTCTGACAGAGAGTGATCTCCCCACCCTGCTGACGCACCTCGATCCCAAGATAATAACTTAGGAGACCGAGATCGCTCATGTCAAACACCCTCTGCATCTGCTCCTTGAACGTAGTGATGTCGTCGATGCTGGTGCCGGTGATGATCAGATCGTCCACGTACACGCCGACGAGCAGTGTCCCCGCACCGGTGCTCCTCCTGTACACCGCATGCTCGAGGGGGCTGCGCTCGAACCCGAGCGACGCGAGTGACGCGTCGAGCTTGGCGTACCACGCTCGGGGCGCCTGTTTTAGGCCGTACAGGGCCTTCCGGAGTCGCAGCACCTTCCCTTCCTCGCCGGCGATGACGAAACCCGGCGGCTGGTGCACGTAGACCTCCTCGATCAAATCGCCGTTTAAGAACGCCGACTTGACGTCCATGTGATGGACTTGCCACCCTTGGTGCGCCGCTAGTGCCATCAGTAGTCGCACTGTTTCCATGCGGGCCACCGGCGCGAACACCTCGTCGTAGTCCACACCTTGCCGCTGCGCGTAGCCCTTCGCCACCAAGCGCGCCTTGTGCTTCAGAATCTTGCCAGAGGGGTCCCTCTTGACCTTGAAGACCCATTTTAGTCCTATGGCGCGGTGGCCGGGCGGGAGCGTGGCGAGGTCCCACGTCCCGTTGCCGCGGATCGCCGCCAGCTCGGCGTCCATGGCACGCCTCCAGCACGCCTCGTCGACGCTGTCAGGTTCATCCGCAGCAGCAGCTGGGCCCCGCCGCCTCCACCCTGATCGTTGGTGAGGTAGCGCTCCTCCGCGGAGCACATGCGACCGACAAGCTCCTCAACCGAGAGCGCGTTGAGGTCGAGCATCGTCTCGATGGCGAGGGCGATCTGCATGTACCGAGACGGGACGACGCGGAGGAATTTCTGAACCACTCTCACCTCGTCCATGGTGTCGCCAAGCGAGCGCAGGTTGTTGACGAGGGAGGTGATGCGCATCCAAACTCGGAACGCGATCGCCTCAAACTCGGAGCGCAGCCATTGCGCCGTGGCCTCGCGCACGCGCGCCACGCCCATGCGCATGGTCCTGATCGTGTCCCAGGCCTCCTTCGCCGTCTTCTTCACCACGATCGCACCCACCATCTCCGGTGGGATGGATCGCAGGATGGCCGCCAGCGCCGCCTTGTCGTTGGGGACGCTCGACGGGTTTCCTTCCACCGCGTCCCACATCAAGTTGGCCTCCATGTTGATCTGCATCAGCATGGACCACTCGAAGTAGTTCGTCGGGGTGAGCATTGGCCACACCGTGGTGCCGGTCGGGACGAGGCGCTCCTGGACCGTGCGTTCGTGCACGACGATCTCCTTCCCGCACCTGCGAGTGCGGCTCCGACCCCGGGTCGGAGTCAGGGATCGCGCGCCTCCGTCGCCTGAGTCGTCGATCCTCCCAGCGACAGCGCGGGCTGCCGCCGCAGCGTCATCGGTCGTCGGGGTGCCGTTGGGGGAGGTCGAGCCGGCCATGGTCACCAAGGAACGACGCGGCTCTGATGCCACTTGTTGGAACCGGGGGCACCTAGAAGCTCAAGCTCACGATGACAATGGTGAAGGGAAGACGATGACTCAGGTGGTTTTGTGCTGCGTACTGCTCTGCAGCTTCACACTTTTCTATTTCTCTTATTTGTACTGAGATTACAAAGAAAAGATCAACCACGCCCGCGAGCTTACCGGTCGTGCCATCCCACGACGCTCGCCGTGCGGGTGATGCGCGCGTGCCGCGAGCTGCGCTGCATGCCATCCCATGCATCACTAACGGCCACGCCAAGCTAGCTACTATTAACTGAAAGAAAACTACCGGGCCACATCTTGTGTACAAGCACACGTTGACATGGCCGTTTATTTGCTAACTGAAAAGAAACTAGCCTAGCTACTGAACCGGGCGACGGAAGTACATGTTCAACACAGGCGTCCGTAACACAAGAAGGCGAACATGCTGGCCCGGGGCAGCGAGCTGGTTGGAGAAGGCTGGACCAAAGCGGAGAGGCTGCTGGCGCATACGCAAACCCAGCAGCTAGCACACGCATCACACGCTACGGAGCAGCAGCAGGAGCATGCAAGCCGCACACGCACGCGACGTAGCGCACAGGGAGCGGCGGCGCGCACGGCGAGCACAGAGGAAGCAGCCTTCCTACGCTCCTTGTCCTGCAGTTGACGCGGAGATGCAGCGACAGAGATCTGGGGCGCCTCCTTCAGTGGGCTTTCGGGGTGCGAGGTCGAGTGGGCGACGCGGGACAGCTCGAGGCACCAACCGGAGGTACGACGACGGGGCGCTTGTGGTGGATTGGACCGGCTTGAGGTGAAGAACAGGGAACGACAACGAAGACGGCGTGCTGCAACACCTTGAGGGCCTGTTCGGATCAAAGGAAAGGAAAAATGTAGGATTTGGGAAAACACGGGGATTGGAAAGGAATGAACACACAAAACACCGGAAACAAAATTGGTATACATGCATGCACAGTTGCCGTTCGGAACAGAGGAAAGGATTCACAGGGAATCAGCTGAAGTGGGTCCTGTCTGGTGATTTTTAAATGCTAAAATATATACACCGGCTGCAATTCTTGTGCATGTGAATCTGACCTGTGCACAGACCAATCTCAGATGGGCCCCACATGCATGGTTTGCACCAGTCTTTCTCCTCCCTTGCCTCGGGCCAACGCGAAAACATGAGCTACGGGTGGATGTTTTTTTTCCTACCGAACGTGGTAAAATGCGTCCATTCCACAGGAACGACTTTCCTATGTTTTTTCCATGGTTTTCCTTTGTACCGAACATGCCCTGAATTGTTCCTCCCCGCGATTGGGTCGGGATCTTCTCGCCTCTCTCCGTAAAAGGGATGGGAACGAGGATGATGCGGGTAGGGCAGATGAAAGCACGGTGGTGAGGCCGAGAGGATTTGAGAAAGGTGGAGCTTTTATAGCCACGTACGACGGCGAAGCAGCGACACAAGATACGCGATTCTTCTCGAGGGGGAGAGAGACCGACCTCTGGCCGAAGAGCCTGGAAGGCCCGGTCAAAGTGGCAGGAACACATGTGGTCCACCAGTCAAAGCGGCAACCGACCAACTAAACACACGATACACACGTAAGCCGACCAACTAAACACACGATACACACGTAAGCGTGGTAGCAGTCAAAGCGGTAAAACATGGCAAACAATGGGAACGAAACACCCTAGTTACACACGTCATTTTCACAGCTATGGTAAAAAAAAATCAAAAAAACCAGGTAAATGAAACCCTTACGGGCCTAGTATTCTAGTTATGGGCAACTGAGGCGGAGGGAAAGATAACCAGCGACAGGCTGCCATTGCAACAAACTACGCCATAAACCAAAACGCAACACCCCGAAATGAAGAGCAACTAGCGAAGCCCGGGAGAACTCCTCAGCAGTCTAGGCACTCTTGTACGCCATCCTTGAGACGCTCGATAAAATTCACTTGCTACTCGTTCGAGTTTTGCCCCCAGCATCAGCAGTCTTTCTCCTGGGTCCTTTGTCTGCAATATGGAATAATTAGAGCATCTACAGCCGGTCTTGGCAAATCCGACCCCTCAAACGCCCGCGGACAGTGACCGGTCACGCCTCAAATAATGCATTCCACAACCGAATACCTTAAATTAGAAACTTCAAATCCATATTATTACATGCAACGCAGTGATCTTTAAGCGGAGCTCGTCCGGCTCCGTCGTGCCCATGTCCGGCGGCCGGCTGCGCCCCTCGGAGTGTTGGTCCGGTCGCCGGCAAGGTAGAGTAGGGCATGGGACACGAGCCGGCTCACGGGACTCAATGCGCCGCCGTCTCCCATGCCCTACTCTTCCTCGTCGGAGCCCGTAACCCGAACGGTGCCGGTGGACGTCAGATCGATGATGGATCCGTCCTGGGACGAGTCGGCGACGTCCACCACGACGCGGTTGTGGCGCCCGGACTGCTGCACCATACGGGGCGCCGGAGAATGCGACTCCGCCTCGCCGACGTCCACCGCCGCCTCTCGCGCCCGCTGCCTCGCACGGCAGGCACGCCATGCCATGTTCTCGTCGGACGAGGCCCATGGTGCGTACCGAAGCTCGGCGCGCCAACGGAGGGGTTGCGCGTCCGCCACCGTGTTCGGACGCCAGACGAACCGCACCGCCTCCGACGAGGCAACGACGACACACCTAGCGCCGGATCCATGCGCCATTTGGGCGGACACAATGGATTCCCGACGGAAGGATTCTGAGCGCTGCCGGGCACGGGCCTCCTCCCGGGAGCGGCGGAGCGCAAGCCGGACGGCCATCTCCTCCTCGAGGCCGCGTGGGATGACCTCAGGGTCGATGGATCTGGAGGTGAAGGACTCGGATCCGCTGCCCGCCATGCCGGAGACGGCCGGAAATCGCCGGAGGTGAGCTTGGGTGGCGAAGGGAGTGGAGGGGAGTGGAGTGTGAAGTGGCTAGGGTTTGGTCCGGCGAGTGGATGGGAAGGAACATATTGTTGGAAATATGCCCTAGAGGCAATAATAAATTGGTTATTATTATATTTCCTTGTTCATGATAATCGTTTATTATCCATGCTATAATTGTATTGATTGGAAACTCAAATACATGTGTGGGTACATAGACAACACTGTGTCCCTAGTAAGCCTCTAGTTGACTAGCTTGTTGATCAAAGATGGTTAAGGTTTCCTAGCCATGGACATGAGATGTCATTTGATAACGGGATCACATCATTAGGAGAATGATGTGATGGACAAGACCCAAACTGTAAACGTAGCATTTGATCGTGTCAGTTTATTGCTATTGTTTTCTGCATGTCAAGTATCTGTTCCTTTGACCATGAGATCATGCAACTCACTAACACCGGAGGAATACCTTGTGTGTATCAAACGTCGCAACGTAACTGGGTGACTATAAAGGTGCTCTACAGGTATCTCCGAGGGTGTCTGTTGGGTTGGCATGGATCAAGACTGGGATTTGTTACTCCGTATGACGGAGAGGTATCTCAGGGCCCACTCGGTAATACAACATCACAATGAGCCTTGCAAGCAATGTGACTAAAGTGTTAGCCACGAGATCTTGTATTACGGAACGAGTAAAGAGACTTGCCGGTAACGAGATTGAACTAGGTATAGTGATACCGACGATCGAATCTCGGGCAAGTAACATACCGAAGAACAAAGGGAACAGCATACGGGATTAACTGAATCCTTGACATAGAGGTTCGACCGATAAAGATCTTCGTAGAATATGTAGGAGCCAATATGGGCATCCAGGTCCCGCTATTGGTTATTGGCCGTAGAGGTGTCTCGGTCATGTCTACATAGTTCTCGAACCCGCAGGGTCTACACACTTAACGTTTGGTGACGATTAGTATAATTGAGTTATTATGTTGGTGACCGAAAGTTGTTCGGAGTCCCGGATAAGATCCCGGACATGACGAGGATCTCCGGAATAGTCCGGAGGTAAAGATTGATATATGTGATAATAGTGTTTTGATCTCTGGAAGGGTTCCGGAATTCACCGGAAGGGGGTTCCGGATGTTTACCGAAGTGTTCGGGTGCAGCAACACTTTATATGAGCCAAAGGGATAAAGCCCACAAGGTATTGGAAAGTGCAAAAGTAGTTTTGCTGCCGCGTAAGCGGTACTACCGCTTGTTGAAGCGGTACTACCGCCCGAGCGGTACTACCGCTTGTGTGAAGCGGTACTACCGCCCAAGCGGTACTACCGCTTGTGTGAAGCGGTACTACCGCTTGTGCGCGGCTGTGCACGGTTCGGCAGGGATCCGAGTTGGACTCTTTCCCTGCGGGCCAAACCGACCTTGTGCGGGCAAAACCGACCCGGAGGAGGCTTTTACTCCAAGTTTAGACCCCAAGGCTCAACATATAAATAGAGGGGCAGGGCTAGCACACGGGACACATCAGGATTTCCCAAGCCGTGTGCCGGCAACCCTAGCCCTCTAGTTCCTCCGTCATAATCTCCGTAGCGCTTGGCGAAGCCCTGCAGAGATTGTTCCTCACCACCATCACCACGCCGTCGTGCTGCTGGAACTCAACCACTACTTCACCATCGCTCGCTGGATCGAGGAGGTGAAGGCGTCATCAAGCCGTACGTGTGTTGAACGCGGAGGTGCCGTCCGTTCGGCACTAGATCGGAAGGATCGTGATTGGATCGCGGGACGCTCGGCGATTTGGATCGCGAAGACGTTCGACTACATCAACCGCGTTTATTAACGCTTCCGCTTAGCGATCTACAAGGGTATGTAGATTCACTCTCCCTCTCGTAGATGCTCATCACCATGGATAGATCTTATGTGTGCGTAGGAAAATTTTTGTTTCCCATGCAACGTTCCCCAACAGTGGCATCATGAGCTAGGTCTATGCGTAGATGAGATCTCGAGTAGAACACAAACGAGTTGTGGGCGTGGGTGTATACATATTGCTTGCCGTTACTAGTTGATACTTGATTCAGCGGCATTGTGAGATGAAGCGGCCCGGACCGACATTACGCGTACGCTTACGCGAGACTGGTTTTACCGCTGCGTGCACTTGTTGCATAAAGGTGACTGGCGGGTGTCTGTCTCTCTCACTTTAGTTGAATCGGTTCAATGAAGAGGGTTCTTTTAGAAGATCAAAAAGCAATCACTACACCACGTTGTGGTTTTGCGTAGGTAAGAACGGTTCTTGCAAACCCATAGCAGCCACGTAAAATTTGCAACAACAATTAGAGGACGTCTAACTTGTTTTTGCAGGGTATGATGTGATATGATATGGCCAATTACATGATGAGATATATGTGATGTATGAGATGATCATGTTTTGTATAGAATATCACGACTTGCATGTCGATGAGTACGGCAACTGGCAGGAGCCATAGAGTTGTCTTTAATTATTGTATGACCTGCGTGTCAATCATTAAGCGCTATGTAATGCTTTACTTTATCGCTAAACGTTAGCTATAGTCGTGGAAGCAACAGTCGGCGCGACAACCTTATGGCGACACGTTGATGGAGATCAAGATGATGGAGATCATGGTGTCATGCCGGTGACGATGGAGATCATGCCGGTGCTTTGGAGATGGAGATCAAAAGCACAAGTTCATGGCCATATCATGTCACTTATGATTTGCATGTGATGTTAATCCTTTTATGCATCTTATTTTGCTTAGGACGACGGTAGCATTATAAGGTGATCCCTCACTTAAATTTCAAGATAAATTGTGTTCTCCCCAAGTGTGCACCGTTGCGAAAGTTCGTCGTTTCGAGACACGCCGTGATGATCGGGTGTGATAGACTCTACGTTCGCATACAACGGGTGTAAGCCATGTTACACGTGCGGAACACTCGGGTTAAACTTGACGAGCCTAGCATGTACAGACATGGCCTCGGAACACAAGAGACCGAAAGGTCGAACATGAGTCATATAGTAGATATGATCAACATGAAGATGTTCACCATTGAAACCACCTCAACTCACGTGATGATCGGACTTGAGTTGGTGGATTTGGATCATGTTACACTCGAATGACCGGAGGGATGTCAATTTGAGTGGGAGTTTTTAAGTAATATGATTAACTAAACTCATTATCTAGAACAATAGTCTAAGTTGTCTTTGCTATATTTATGTTGTAGATCATGGCTCGCGCAGTAGCACCCCTGAATTTTAATGCGTTCCTAGAGAAAGCTAAGTTGAAAGATGATGGAAGTAACTTTGTGGACTGGGCCCGTAATCTAAGGATTATCCTTACGGCTTCCCAGAAGGCTTATGTCCTTGATGCACCGCTTGGTGATCCACCCGCTCCAGTTGAGTCTCTAGACGTTGTGAACGCCTGGCAGGCTCGTTCTGATGATTACTCAATAGTTCAATGTGCAATGTTGTATGGCTTAGAACCGGGACTTCAAAGACGTTTTGAACGTCATGGAGCATATGAGATGTTCCAGGAGTTGAAGTTTATCTTTCAGAAGAATGCCCGGATCGAGAGATATGAGATCTCCGATAAATTCTATGCTTGCAAGATGGAGGAGAACGGGTCTATCAGTGATCACGTGCTCAGAATGTCTGGGTACTCCACCCGTCTGGCTGAGTTAGGGATGCCCCTTCCGCCAGAGGCTATCACTGACAGAGTTCTTCAATCATTGCCACCTAGCTACAAGAGCTTCGTGTTGAACTATAACATGCACGGGATGAACAAGTCAGTCGCCGAGCTGTTTGCGATGCTGAAAATCGCTGAGTCTGAAATTCAGAAGGAGCATCAAGTGTTGATGGTCAATAAAACCACTAGTTTCAAGAAAAATGGCAAGGGTAAGAAGGGTAACTCCAAGAAGAGTGGCAAAGCAGTTGCTCCTCTCGTGAAGAAACCCAAGGCTGGACCCAAACCAGAAACTGTGTGTTTTCATTGCAAGGGAACTGGACACTGGAAGCGGAATTGCGCCAAGTATTTGGCTGACAAGAAGGCGGCCAACAACAAACAAGGTATATATGATATACATGTTATTGATGTGTACCTTACCAACTCTCGTTGTAGTGCCTGGGTATTTGATACCGGTGCGGTTGCTCATATTTGCAACTCAAAACAGGAACTGCGGAATAAACGGAGGCTGGCAAAGGACGAAGTGACGATGCGCGTGGGAAATGGTTCCAAGGTTGATGTGATCGCCGTCGGCACGCTCGCTCTTCGATTACCGTCGGGATTAGTGATGAACCTAAATAAGTGTTATTTGGTGCCTGCGTTAAGCATGAACATTATATCTGGATCTTGTTTATTGCGAGACGGTTACTCATTTAAATCAGAGAATAATGGTTGTTCTATTTATATGAGTAATATCTTTTATGGTCATGCACCCAATGTGAGGGGTTTATTCTTATTGAATCTCGATAGTAATAATACACATGTTCATAACATTGATGCCAAAAGATGTAGAATTGATAATGATAATACCACTTTCTTGTGGCACTGCCGTTTAGGTCATATTGGCGTAAAACGCATGAGGAAGCTCCATGCTGATGGACTTTTGGAGTCACTTGATTTTGAATCACTTGACACATGTGAGCCATGCCTCATAGGCAAGATGACTAAAACGCCGTTCTCTGGAATAATGGAACGGGCAAGTGACTTATTGGAAATCATACATACTGATGTGTGCGGTCCGATGAGCATTGAGGCGCGCGGTGGTTATCGTTACTTTCTCACCTTCACTGATGACTTAAGTAGATATGGGTATATTTACTTAATGAAACACAAGTCTGAAACATTTGAAAAGTTCAAACAATTTCAGAGTGAAGTTGAGAATCATCGTAACAAGAAGATTAAATTCCTACGATCTGATCGAGGAGGAGAATATCTGAGTTATGAGTTTGGCAGTCACTTAAGACAGTGTGGAATTGTTTCACAATTGACACCGCCTGGAACACCACAGCGTAATGGTGTGTCCGAACGTCGTAATCGAACCTTATTAGATATGGTGCGATCTATGATGTCTCTTGCCGATTTGCCACTATCGTTTTGGGGTTATGCATTAGAGACAGCTGCATTCACTTTAAATAGGGCACCATCGAAATCCGTTGAGACGACGCCATATGAACTTTGGTTTGGCAAGAAGCCAAAGCTGTCGTTTCTTAAAGTTTGGGGATGTGATGCTTATGTCAAAAAGCTTCAGCCTGAAAAGCTGGAACCCAAAGCGGAGAAATGCGTCTTCATAGGATACCCAAAAGAGACAGTTGGGTATACCTTCTACCTCAGATCCGAGGGCAAAGTGTTTGTCGCTAAAAACGGAACATTTCTTGAGAAAGAGTTTCTCTCGAAAGAATTGAGTGGGAGGAAGATAGAACTTGATGAGGTTGTTGAACCTTTACTTCAACCTGAGAGTAGCGCAGCGCAGAAAGTTGTTTCTGTGGAGCCTACATTAGCTGAAGAGGAAGTTAATGATAATGATCATGAAGCTTTGGATCAAGTTGCTATCGAACCTCGTAGGTCGACAAGGACGCGTACTGCTCCTGAGTGGTACGGCAACCCTGTCTTAGAGGTCATGTTGTTAAACAACGATGAACCTACGAGCTATGGAGAAGCGATGATGGGCCCGGATTCCGAGAAGTGGTTAGAGGCCATGAAATCCGAGATGGGATCCATGTATGAAAACAAAGTATGGACTTTGGAAGTATTACCTGAAGGGCGTAAGGCCATTCAGAACAAATGGATCTTTAAGAGGAAGACGGACGCGGACGGTAATGTCACCGTCTATAAAGCTCGACTTGTGGCAAAGGGTTTTTCACAAGTTCAAGGAGTTGACTACGATGAGACCTTCTCACCCGTAGCGATGCTTAAGTCCGTCAGAATCATGTTAGCAATAGCTGCCTTTTTCGATTATGAAATTTGGCAGATGGATGTCAAAACAGCGTTCCTTAACGGTTTCCTTAAGGAAGAGTTGTATATGATGCAACCAGAAGGTTTTGTCGATCCAGAGAATGCTGACAAAGTTTGCAAACTCCAGCGATCCATTTATGGACTGGTGCAAGCATCTCGGAGTTGGAATCTTCGTTTTGATGAGGTGATCAAAGCGTTCGAGTTTATACAAGTTTACGGAGAAGCTTGTATTTACAAGAAAGTGAGTGGGAGCTCTATAGCGTTTCTAATATTATATGTGGATGACATATTGCTGATTGGAAACAATATAGAAATGCTGGAAAGCGTAAAGGAATATTTGAACAAGAGTTTTTCAATGAAGGACCTAGGAGAAGCTGCTTTCATATTAGGCATCAAGATCTATAGAGATAGATCGAGACGCTTAATAGGACTTTCACAAAGCACATACCTTGATAAGATTTTGAAGAAGTTCAAAATGGATCAGTCCAAGAAGGGGTTCTTGCCTGTTTTGCAAGGTGTGAAGTTGAGTAAGACTCAATGCCCAGTGACTGCAGAAGATAGAGAAAAGATGAGTGTCATCCCCTATGCTTCAGCCATAGGCTCTATTATGTATACAATGCTGTGCACAAGACCCGATGTCAGCCTTGCCATAAGTATGGCCGGAAGGTTTCAAAGTGATCCAGGAATGGAACACTGGACGGCGGTCAAGAATATCCTCAAGTACCTGAAAAGGACTAAGGACATGTTTCTCGTTTATGGAGGTGATCAAGAGCTCGTCGTAAAGGGTTACGTCGATGCAAGCTTTGACACTGATCCGGATGACTCTAAGTCGCAAACCGGATACGTATTTATTCTTAATGGGGGTGCGGTTAGCTGGTGCAGTTCCAAGCAAAGCGTGGTAGCAGATTCTACATGCGAAGCGGAGTACATCGCTGCCTCGGAGGCGGCGAAGGAAGGTGTCTGGATGAAGGAGTTCATGACAGATCTTGGAGTAGTGCCTAGTGCGCTTAACCCAATGACTCTGTTTTGTGATAATACTGGTGCCATTGCTCTAGCCAAGGAACCAAGATTTCACAAGAGGACCAGACACATAAAGCGACGTTTCAATTCCATCCGCGATTACATCAAGGAGGACGACATAAATATTTGCAAAGTACACACGGATCTAAATGTTGCAGATCCGATGACTAAACCTCTTCCAAGGGCTAAACATGAACAACACCAGAACTACATGGGTGTTCGATTCATTACAATGTAAATCACATAGTGATGTGAACTAGATTATTGACTCTAGTGCAAGTGGGAGACTGTTGGAAATATGCCCTAGAGGCAATAATAAATTGGTTATTATTATATTTCCTTGTTCATGATAATCGTTTATTATCCATGCTATAATTGTATTGATTGGAAACTCAAATACATGTGTGGGTACATAGACAACACTGTGTCCCTAGTAAGCCTCTAGTTGACTAGCTTGTTGATCAAAGATGGTTAAGGTTTCCTAGCCATGGACATGAGATGTCATTTGATAACGGGATCACATCATTAGGAGAATGATGTGATGGACAAGACCCAAACTGTAAACGTAGCATTTGATCGTGTCAGTTTATTGCTATTGTTTTCTGCATGTCAAGTATCTGTTCCTTTGACCATGAGATCATGCAACTCACTAACACCGGAGGAATACCTTGTGTGTATCAAACGTCGCAACGTAACTGGGTGACTATAAAGGTGCTCTACAGGTATCTCCGAGGGTGTCTGTTGGGTTGGCATGGATCAAGACTGGGATTTGTTACTCCGTATGACGGAGAGGTATCTCAGGGCCCACTCGGTAATACAACATCACAATGAGCCTTGCAAGCAATGTGACTAAAGTGTTAGCCACGAGATCTTGTATTACGGAACGAGTAAAGAGACTTGCCGGTAACGAGATTGAACTAGGTATAGTGATACCGACGATCGAATCTCGGGCAAGTAACATACCGAAGAATAAAGGGAACAGCATACGGGATTAACTGAATCCTTGACATAGAGGTTCGACCGATAAAGATCTTCGTAGAATATGTAGGAGCCAATATGGGCATCCAGGTCCCGCTATTGGTTATTGGCCGTAGAGGTGTCTCGGTCATGTCTACATAGTTCTCGAACCCGCAGGGTCTACACACTTAACGTTTGGTGACGATTAGTATAATTGAGTTATTATGTTGGTGACCGAAAGTTGTTCGGAGTCCCGGATAAGATCCCGGACATGACGAGGATCTCCGGAATAGTCCGGAGGTAAAGATTGATATATGTGATAATAGTGTTTTGATCTCTGGAAGGGTTCCGGAATTCACCGGAAGGGGGTTCCGGATGTTTACCGAAGTGTTCGGGTGCAGCAACACTTTATATGAGCCAAAGGGATAAAGCCCACAAGGTATTGGAAAGTGCAAAAGTAGTTTTGCTGCCGCGTAAGCGGTACTACCGCTTGTTGAAGCGGTACTACCGCCCGAGCGGTACTACCGCTTGTGTGAAGCGGTACTACCGCCCAAGCGGTACTACCGCTTGTGTGAAGCGGTACTACCGCTTGTGCGCGGCTGTGCACGGTTCGGCAGGGATCCGAGTTGGACTCTTTCCCTGCGGGCCAAACCGACCTTGTGCGGGCAAAACCGACCCGGAGGAGGCTTTTACTCCAAGTTTAGACCCCAAGGCTCAACATATAAATAGAGGGGCAGGGCTAGCACACGGGACACATCAGGATTTCCCAAGCCGTGTGCCGGCAACCCTAGCCCTCTAGTTCCTCCGTCATAATCTCCGTAGCGCTTGGCGAAGCCCTGCAGAGATTGTTCCTCACCACCATCACCACGCCGTCGTGCTGCTGGAACTCAACCACTACTTCACCATCGCTCGCTGGATCGAGGAGGTGAAGGCGTCATCAAGCCGTACGTGTGTTGAACGCGGAGGTGCCGTCCGTTCGGCACTAGATCGGAAGGATCGTGATTGGATCGCGGGACGCTCGGCGATTTGGATCGCGAAGACGTTCGACTACATCAACCGCGTTTATTAACGCTTCCGCTTAGCGATCTACAAGGGTATGTAGATTCACTCTCCCTCTCGTAGATGCTCATCACCATGGATAGATCTTATGTGTGCGTAGGAAAATTTTTGTTTCCCATGCAACGTTCCCCAACACATATGTGGGGTTGGGTGGGCCAGCGTGGGCCGGGTCCGACGTGGCGGACGCGCCCGGGCGCCCCCATACCACCCCATATTTGGGCTAGATATGAGGGGTGCCGGTTAGTCCGGGCGTTTGAAGCCCGTTTGAGACGTCCGTCTGGGTTGAAATTTCGTGACCGGTCATTGACCGGGTGGGCCGCCCGGGCATTTGAGACGGGTTTGGGGCGTCCGGCTGTAGATGCTCTTAGAGATCCAGTTACACATTAGCTTCACAAGTATCATTGGGTCATAGAATTTCTTTCTATCAAAAACAATGACATTTCTACATATTCAGATGGACCAGAACAAGGACGAAATACCAACAAGAACAAGTTTCTTATCATTCTTCGGGAATGTTCTGATCCATCTGCCAAACCAATCATTCAACCCAAAAGGAACAGAATTCAAATCAAAAGCACATATTAATAAGCTCCAAATTAGTTTAGCAGCAGAACAAGAGAAAAACATGTGATCTATACTCTCATCTTGTCCACAAGTGGGCGCGTGATGTTAATGGCCCACTTGTTATAATTTTTTTAGGATTAGAGGGAGTAAATTAGAACCACACTGGGCTTCTAATTATGAGGATTAGAGAAACTAGGTCTAGCTCTAATTAGTCAACTAGGACCAACTAGAACTAGAACTAGATGAACTAGAGGAGTCTCCAAAACTTGTGTATTCAAAAGAGCACAATACCTCAAGTATATATAGCAATGTTCGGGATATCGCTTCTCGTTAACTTATCGGTCGACCCAAGATAAGAGATGTAACACCCCCAGTATCCTACTACAGTAATCTTCCCCTAATGGTGGTCACGTCATCATGATCATCATGCTAATCTGCCACTTGTCCAAAATCAAAGTCAAATTCAAATTCAAATTGCATGCCAAATATTTGCTTCTACTGTCATGCAATTAAAATAGTTCATCATTTGGAAAATATTCTCCTAGTATTTTTCATGATGAAATCAACCTCTTTTGAATTCCCAAATTGCACCTCGGAATTATTAGAGGTCCAGCAGCATTTATCTTGTCCTTTCCAATTTCAAACAAATAATTAGCCAACTCCAAATGGCCCCAAGCTTTTTGTGCAGAACCACACTATTGTGCATGGTTTTTTGTGCAAAGTCTCACTCTTAGTAAAAATCATTTGCTAGCTCTTTTAATTGCAAACAGTAGCTCTTTTGGTTTTCTGGAACAGAAAATAACTAAAACCTACTGTGTTAAAGGCCCATTGCTACAGTGGCGAAGCCCGGTCCATTTACCCCTTCGTCCACCTGCCCTCCCCTGCGTGTCGGCGCAGGACACGCCGGAGCGCGCTACACCATCCCCGGGCCGCCACGGCGCCGGAGTGGTTAGCCGGAGGGGATAAGGCCGCCCCGGCGCTCCCCTCGTTCTCCCTCGAACCCCTATCCCCCATTTCCCCTCTCTCGAGTCCAGCGGCACCCGAACGCCACCGCCGCAGAGCCGTCGTAGTTGTCGCGGCCACGGAGCCTCCCGCGCCACCGGAGGGTGTCCAGGGCCTCCGTCGTGCCCCACTCCGTCGACTACCTCCGCGGATCGAGCCAGGGGAGCCCCATCGACGTCGCCATCGACCTTCCCCCCTCCGCCACGGCCACGGCAACGCCGCCGGTCGCTTCGGTCGACCCCGACCACCCCGGACTTCCCCGAGCTCGTCTTCGGGTCCTCTGTGAGCGCCTGGTCCGCCCTGACTCTTCCTCCCCCTTCCCCGTGCCCTCCGATACCTTCTGCTGCTAGCGCCGCCGCTAGCCGCCGCACGGCCGCCGCCCGACACCGTCGTTGCGGCCGACTCCGGTCGTATTTGCCCGAACAGCATGCGCCACTGCACGCGCCTCGCAGCGCCCGATCTTCTGGTGGTCGCGGCCGCCCTATTGGTCGCCGGAGACGGGCGCACGGTCGCCGCCGGCGCGCTCTGCCTCGCCGTCGTTTAGTGCTGATGTGGCGTTTTTAATTAGCCTTAATCCCCTGTTAACTAACCCTCAGTGACACTGACCAGGGGCCCACCCTCTGTTAACTAGCCCCTAATTAAAATAACTGTTCGGTTAGATTAGTTAATCCACTGACACGTGGGCCCCACAGGCCCAGTTTGACCAGTCAACGCTGACTGGACAGTTGACCAGGGCCCACTGGTCAGCCTCTGGTGAGCCCTGGGTGCACTGCACCGCATGTACGTAGCATTTTCAAACACTGTTTTCGAATTAAAATAATTTCAGAGATTTTCAGAATATTGCTAAAACTTGCAAAATTCGTAGAAGTTAATCCGTAGCTCGGATGGGAAAACTTTCTACATGAAAGTTGCTCAGAAAAATCTCACGAATCCAACCGTACCATCTGTTTTCATGACGGGACCCTCTACGTAGGAGAACCCGTAACTTTTTGTCTGTTTCCGGCAGATGAATAGTGCATACATACCGGCTAATAATTCCAACTTAAATCCTAAAATTCCTAAAATGGTTTAGAGATGCAATAGGTCACCCCTGCACTGCATTTTGCCATGTCATGCTCTGTGTTGCATTTGTATGCTTGTATTTATCTATTTCTTCCCCCTCTTCTTTCCGGTAGGCCCCGATACCGCAGTAGGACCCGAGTACCACTACGACCACTTCCGAGGATCATTGTCGTCTGCAAAGCAACCAGGCAAGCAAACCCCCCTTGATCATTTCAATATCGCCTATTATTTCTCTTTCCTGCTTGCATTAGAATTGTTGCTGTTACCGTTCGCTCCTATTCTGATGCATAGCCTGATTTCGTAACTGTTGTTGATACTCTACCCGTATCCTATATGCCTAGTGTAGACTGGTTAGCGATCCATTAGTGGCCCCACCTTCTTGTCCGTGTTGCTATGCTTAGCCCCCGGTTGTTTCGATCAGTATGATCGATGTGCTGAGACCGACACGTCACCGCACTCTCACCCCCCTTAGTTGTACGATGCTGCAGTGTTACTATCAAGTGCCGAGGGTGATACCTCTTACCGCACTTCTGATGATATCCCTGTAGCGAAGCTAGTCGGTTGTGGACATCGAGGGTGATTCCTCTCCCTTCACCTCCGATGATGCCTCTGTCGTGCAACCCTTCAAGTGTGGACCATCGAGGGTGATTCCTCTGAGTTTGCCTTGACGGATACATCGAGTGGGAATCCAATGAGGGTGATTCCTCGGATTTCCCCTTGATGTCACGGACACACTGTTACCTGTTGCCCCCTTTACTTTACTGTTGTTGAGGGACTGTAGGGACAGGCGGTACCACCTCGGTAGAGGTGGACCTGAGTTCCCGACAGCCCCTGGATAGTCGGGTCGTCCCCGAGGGGTACCCGTGAGATGTCAAGTCGGGTTGGCCTGGAGGGCACCCGCGAGATAATTACGAGGCGTAGCCAGGCATTCTTAGCCCTTGTCGCAAGTCCTCGAGACGGGGCGACGGGGTCACAGGATTATGAGTCTCTGCTCGTCACCGCGCGCTCCCAATACACTAATGGGATTTGGATATGTGATCTGAGTAGGTCTCTGGCCTTTTACGCGCTGACCAACACGCGGGAATAAGTATGGGCACTCTGCATCGTATGTTTCATCCGAAGCTCCTCAGACGTCAGCAGATGTGCGGCGCGCGCCGGGTTGGACTGGAACGTCTGGCTGTATGATTACGGGGACTAGGTCTGCTCACCGGCCGCGTACGCAACGTGCAGGAGTGCGAGGGGCGATGGGCCCGGACCCCCGAGCGCTTAGGGTTTAGACCGGCGTGCTGGCCTCTCTGTTGGGCCCAGGTTGGGCTGCGTTGTGTCGATTGGCCGAGGCTGGGCATGACCCGATAAAAGTGTGTCCGGCCGGAGTTAATCGAGCGTGTTGGGTACATTGGTGCACCCCTGCAGGGAAGAACTTATCTATTCGAATAGCCGTGTCCACGGTTACGGACGCTCAGAGATTATCCCGAACTACTACAAATAGAACTGGATACCTCGGTCACTTGAAAGTCGGGTCGATCCTGAGGGGTACCCGCAAGAAATGTGAAGTTGGGTTGACCATGAGGGTACCCGCGAGAGCAATAGCGAAAGTCGGGTGATCATGAGGATACCCGCGAGATAACTGGATACTGATGTTACATTTATAATATGTTAGCTCCGGGATTGCTTCCTCGCGGGGTAGTCGAGGAAGGGTCTCTGGGCTATATTGCTTACCTTATGTACTAATCTACACTCTTCTAATGCTGCAAGACGCTGCAAGATGCTAGTCTTCGATAGGCTAGGTCTTCTCTCTATTCTGGCATTTCTGCAGTCCAGTCCACATATACAGCCTTCCTTTGATAATGTTGCATACATAGAATAGATCTGATGTAAGTCTTGCGAGTACTTTGGATGAGTACTCACGGTTGCTTTGCTATCTCTTTTCCCCCATACCCGGTTGCTGCGACCAGATGACGGAGCCCCGGAGCCAGCTGACCCCGTCGACGGCTACTACTTCCCCTCCGACGGTGCCTACTACTACGTGGAGACCGACGACCAGGAGAAAATGCGAAGGTTCCCAGGCAGCAGGCCTGCGCCTTTTCGATCTAGAGTCGTTGATTTTGCTAGCCTTATTAAGGCACCCTTGACTAATTATGTCTGTACTCAGATACTGATGCTTCCGCTGACTCTTGAGTGTAATCGAGCTTATGTATTCGAGCCCTCGAGGCCCCTGGCTTGTAATATAAAGCTTGTATTATTTTATTTTGTGTCTAGAGTTGTGTTGTGATATCTTCCCGTGAGTCCTTAGGCTTGATCGTGTGCATTTGCGTGTATGATTAGTGCACGATTAAGTCGGGGGCGTCACAAGAGATAAATCGGCTTATCGGCCGATTTATCGATTTTCTCGGTCAACTATTTATCGGCAAGGTTTTTTAAAAATCTTAGGTTTCCGTGTCATCAGGATCAATCAACATGGCAAACCCGTAAGCCATGTCATCCGTATTCCTCATATGCGACCTGAGATATACCGGAGGTAGCCATCTACACAAATAGAAGGCATCAGTCATATATCAGACTACAAAAACTCAACCAAAATAAAAAAATCGAGAGCTAAATCAGTTGCGTCCCGTAGATTTATCGGTGAATATCGGTAAATATCGGCGAATGTCGGTGATATATCGGTTGTCAGACCGATATATCGGCCACACCGATAAATGCCGACGATATTCACGTATCTTATCGGTCTGACCCCGATAAGCGATAAATCGGCCGATATATCGGTATATCGGCCTATATTTTGAACATTGATATATATGTTGGAGGGGAGGAGGGGGCACCACAAAGGGGGGAAGGACTCCCTCCCCTTGCGCCGGCCAAGGGGGGAAGGAGGATTCGTTCCACCACCCCAATTCGGCCTCCCTGGGAGGAAAAAGGGGCCGCCTCCCCTATTGGGCCTTGGTGGCCCAATTCTTCCTCCACCACTTGGCCTTTTAAGACCCATTGATATTAAATTAATTGTAAAAGCCCTCTAACAATTACTAGAGCATATTATATATAATTTAACATCACTGGAAACATTTTCCACCTATATATTAATTATCGGTAATACCCGGTATTGCCCGATAAACTCCGAAACCCTTTCGGTAACCCCGAAACGCTTTCGGTTCCTCTCGGGACTATTCCGAATATTAATAAAACAATTCCAAAAATAAATCCTCGATAATCTCATCCTACTAACACTCAGCAGATCATAATTACCTTAAGCTTGTGAACCCGTAGGTTCTGTAAATCATAGACATGAACGAAACCCCTTTGTTCAATGACCGATAGCGGAACCGTGGACTTCCATATCGATCCCTATGATTACACGAATGACATTCGAGTGAACCTTTGGTTATTATGTGATGTAACCTTTGCTTCGCGATACTTTACAAAACACAGGGTGCATCGGTATCCTCCTGAGTCATGCACATACTCACTATACCGTTGATCCCGTTGCCGGTTTTGTTATTCTTTCTTGTTGAAGTGTTCCGACATCCCCGTGACGTAGTCACCTGTGTCTGGCCAGACGATGATGGATGCCGTCACACCGAGAGGACCCTAAGAATATCTCTTCATCGTCGGAGGAGCAAATCCCACTCTCGAGGTATCTAGTCCATTGTCAAACTTTCGGATGAACCCGTAAGTTGTCGTTATGATCACCGTGTTACTGATGATGTTTGAGCAACCCCAAAGTCCACTGCACGGTAGGAAGTGACTACGATATTCTCATGGTCTGAGGAACTAAAACACATGCTAACACTCTGTGTTATAACAATTGACTTTAGACGATATTATCTCAAAGTATAACAAATAAGATTGGGTCGATTCAATATGATCGTTCTTCTAACGTCATACTCTCAATGTTGTTTTAGGACTATCGTTACACTTAACGATATCCTAAGATCCGAAAAACATGATCACTAAAAACACTTGAGCCGGTCTCAGAGGCAAGACCGGGAACCTATATTATACCGTTTATCATTCCACACGTGCATATGAGTTTTCCACTGAACCAAATATTCCAGTTTCTTAGCAGTTATAACATGAAATATAACTCTTAATTATGAAAATGGAAATATAGTAATACAATATTATTGCCTCTAGGGCATATTTCCAACAACACCATCTGAAGTTGTCGTATAGTGTTGAAGGACGTTTTGGTGGAGATGCCAATTACCTCTCTCATTGCAATGCACGGGCATAGCCCCCACGCACGGGAAGTAGTTTTTCAGAGAATTTCATGACAATCCATGTTTGCTCCGTGGATGTTATTTTTTTCTCCCGTTACAACACACGTGCATGTTTGCTATACTAATCTATACCTAATAATAAAGGACGGCCCTCCAGTGAGGTTAGCCTCAAGGCACACGCCGACAGGAATGGGCGAGGCGCGCTGCAACATGGAAGGGGAAAACAACGCTGGGGAGGAGTCGGGATGGTGCGAAGGAGTGCTAGCCGAGCTCGTGGTGCAGGAGCTGCAGGTGGATCATGTTTAAACTTTGCCCGGGTTTGCACATAACTGGTGTTTTCTTCCGTTGCAACGCATGTGCCCTTTTGCTAGTACTTCTTTCATTTACGGGAACATTTTTTTACATTGCATAGACATTTTATAAAATGCACAAACGTTTTTTTTTAAAGCACGAATACTGCTTTAAAGTCACATACATTTTTTCTCGGCACGACACATTTAATTTACAATTGTATACACATTTTTTGAAAATTTTGTGAACGCATTTTTGAAACTCGAGAACATGTTTTTAAATGTAACGTTGTTTGTTTTAATGTACGAAACATTTTTTATTACCGAGATTTTTTTTCACATTTTTAAAAATGACACATACATTAGTTTTAATCACATGACATTTTCCAATGTCACATAATTAGGCAACACAAACATTATATAAATTCCGAATAATTTTTGCAAATGCAGACATTTTTTAAATATGTGAAAATATTATGAAAACACCAATCATTTTAAATAACTTGAACATTTTATAAATTTTGAACAAATTTTTTAAAATTGAAAAATATTTTGAAATTCCTAAATACTTTTTCAATTAACGATTATTTTTTGAATATGAACAAATTGTGAAAAACTCAAACTTTTTTTAAAAACACAAACAATTTCTGGAATGATGAACATTTTTTGTTAAATGCAAAGATTTTTCAAATGCAAACAAGTTTTGAAAGTCCTAACAATTTTGTAATATTTTGCACTTTTTCTGAATTTTGTAAATTTAAAAACAAAAAGATAAGAAAAGGAATATGAAACAGAAAAAAAAGATGAAAAAAGATTAAAAAACAGAAAGAAAAAACCGGCTCAGTAACCTTCTAGATCCCAGGAACCTTCTGGTCAAAGAACCAAGATGCTCATAGGTCAAAGAAAATGTCAACTGGCCGGCCCACTTTGTCAGTCGCTCGGTCGTCCCATGTGCGATTTAACAACAATGTGCTGCATTTGAGCGGCACAGAGGATTTGTGACAAAAGGAGGTGCGGATATGTCTCGCTTGACAGTAGCTCGGCTCGACTTTAGTGATTTGGGTAGTGGGCGGGCCAGGTAGCCCTTCAACAGGCCGATGTCACGATGGCATCATGCACGTTTTTCTTTACTTTTTTATATTTCGGAAAATACTAAATACATATATTTCAAGCAAATAAATTTGTTAAATTTTGAAGGTGCTCATCGCACATTTACAAAAAATGCTCACATTTTAGAAAATGTTTGTACCATACAAAATATTATATGGGATATTTCATAAATATTCACGCATTTCAAAAGAAATGTACGTGCAATTTTCAAAAAATGATATACAATGTAAAAAAATGTCCGTGTAACGCAAAAAACAAATCCCCCCTGCATGCCGATTGCAGCGGACGCACGGGAGGCGTGTGGCGTGGTGTACCCAACTGCCACCACCTGGTCGCTTGCTGGGTGCATCGCGGGGAAACTTTTCTATTCATGCACATTTTTTTATTTCTTTGGTTTTTGAATTTTGCTTGGTTTTTCCTTGATTTTCATGATTTTTTCTCCCGGTATGCACACCATGTAAAAGGCACAATGGTGAAGCACGGCTGTACTTCCGCGTGAAGCGCAACTGTGCTTCCTGAAAGTGAAAAGTGCAAAGTTGTGCTTCACAGTGAAGCACAACTGTGTTTCCACAATTGTTCTTTTCGAAAAGTGAAAAGCACAGAGCACACATGTGCTTCTCGAAAAGTAAAAAGCACAAATGTGACTCACGGTGAAGCACACCTGTGCTTCCCGAAAAGTGAAAAAGCACAGTTGTGCTTCCAATTTTTTTTAAAAGGGACAACTGTGCTCCCCGTTTTACGTTTTTTCGTCTTTTTTTGTTTTTGTTATTTTATTTCTGTTTTCCTCTTTTTTTGGAAAAAAAGTTCATCCAAACCTATAAACAGGGGATCTATTCCATTATTTCAAAAATATCAGATGTTTTGGATATTTAAATATGGACTACGTATGGAGTGAAATGAGTGAATAAACCTACTTAAAGATGTCTATATACATATGATTCACAAAAACATTAGAACATCTTATATTTATGAACGGAGGGAGCAGTTTCAAAGATTTCAACACGAGAAGCCCCACGGTGAAAAGGATTCATGGTGTGGATGCACGGTTTAAGAGATAATACATTTTAAAAGAATGAATCTACGAAAAAGTGCAACAAATGTAGCACATGTAGTACACCGCTAGTCACTATCAGAGGGTGCGAGTGACCTTTGTAAGGGTGCCCTCTAATTAGTGATTTCACATTTGTTGCCCTCTCGACATTTTACTTGGCATGCCCGCAAGAAAAATAAAGTTTACTTGGCAAACGCATAAAGTTTACGAGTTAGCCTAGTCTGCAACTTACCGACCACTCCTCTCCTCTATTTTTTAAGAGCTTTTTTTATTTCTAGATTTCCTAATTTCATTTTTTTCTTTAGTTTCCTAATTGTTTTTCATAAAAGAATGGAATTTATGAAATATGAAAGATATATTTAAAAGTCGGTGAATTTTGTCAAAATTTACAGAAGTTTTGAAATCTCATTGTATTAAAAATATATTGCTAAATTTAAGAAATGTGATCGAATAAAACAAAAGTTCTCAAATTTAATAAAGGTTTCAACTTTCAAAAAATATTAGTGAATTTGTAAAATTATCCTCAGTTTGTAAATATATTTACACATTTTTTTAAATCCTCTGATGTTTCAAAATATCACTAATTTTAAGAATGTTCGCCAAAAGACATAGGAAAGAAAGAGAATAAAATTGAAAACATAACAAAAATAAAAATGAAAGAATGAAGGAAAACCCGAATGCACCCCAAAACAAGCTAAACAAAAAACCTGAAAAGAACAAAAAATTACAAAAAATCATTAAAAAACAACTGAAGAAACCAGTAGAAAAAAATCCATCGTAAAATAAAACCGCCAACGCTAATGGGCCCGGGCCCACTGCCGCCTCCTTGTGTTATCTGCCATATTTGATCCAATGAGCGTCAAACAAAGTTTACAACAAAAGGGGCATGTGCAACAACAAAGTTTTAGTGGGTTCTCGTCTTTCAAGAACTACGATTGTAGAAACAACAACCTAAGCTGATCTATGATCATAGTGGTCATCTCATGGCCCCTGCCCACAGAAGCATCCCCCCCCCCCCCCCCCCCCCCCCCCCCGCGCCCCAAAATAAGTGTAGTTGACTTTGTACTAAATTAAGGACACTTGTTTTGAGATGGAAAGAGTATTACTCAATCTTTCTGACTATCTCCTACTAGAAAAAAGTCGAAAGGACTAACATCAACAGTCAGTATTACCGCACCGACTACAACTTTAGGGATTGGACCGACCAATTAAACTGATGTGTTTAGCATACTCGCCCATGTCTTTATTTTATTTTTTCTTTGTCTGTTACTTTTTATTTCATTGCTATTTTAGAAAATAAAATAAATGGTTTCAATTCAAAAACCATTTACGTATTTTAGGAAAAAGATCTCGTGGTATTTATATAAATATTCACATATTTTTAAAATGGTTGCAAATTTTGGAAAATTAAATAAAATTTTCAATAGTGTTGTTGAAATGTTATAAAAGTGTTCACATTTAAAAAAAATTGCGTGGTTCAAAAAATGTTCATGTGATTTTAGAAAGTCTTGTCATATTTGAAAAAATGGTCATGCAAATGTAGAAAGGTGTTCTATTTTTAAATAACCTTCGCGTTGAGAAAGTTTTATGTATGTTTCAAAATATTTATGTAACTAAAAATTGTTTGCACATTTTTCTGTAAAAAGTTCACATAATTAGAAAAGGCATTCCTTTTTCTAGAGAAAGAATCATGTTTTTTAAGTGTCCCAGATATTTTTTTCTAAATGTTCATGTACTTAAAAAACGTTTTCATGAATTTTAATCATGTTCATGAGATTTGCATTTGAGTTTGCCCTAAAAAGATTTGTTTTGCCACCCACACAAAAAATGTTTGTTTTGCCACCAAAAAAACAGACCGGCACAACTGATCTTCAGGTGGTGTTTCAGAACAGAAACAAACTTTTTGTTCCGCAACTCTTGCCGGCGAGTCCGGTCCAAGGTTGCGGAGCGGGAGCGAGCGTTGTAGTCGATCACACACAGGTACAAGAAGTAAATGGACACAGAGAAGTAGAGGGGGGTCTTTCTTTATTAATCATCATCAACTGTCTATACAAAGGGTGCTCTCCTCTTTATATAGCTAGGGGGTAGGGGGATAAGTGCCCACATTAACGTTAAGTGGGGAAACGTTCGGTCAAAGGGAGGATGCTGGCCGAGTCGGGCCGTAGCGCTCCTATCGGCCCATTAGTTTCCAACACTCCCCCTTGGGCAGTTATCCGTATATCCATGCCTCAAAACTCCGAAAAACCCAGTGGGAAAAAATATGGAGAAAGAGCGCATAGTATACATTGTTGCATTGCACGAATTGCCTCGTCAAAAACCTTGTGTGAGAAACATCAGGAAAACTCACTCAAGGGAAAAAGAGTACAATCCACTCAACCGTCAAGTTGAGTACTCGATCATCGAGACCGAGATTTTAACGATGAGTTTGTGAAGTTTCTCCCCCTGAACCTTGCATCTCCCTAAGTCTCATCATACCGATTCCACGCACACATCTCTCGAAGGATGGCGTCGGTAATGATTCAGTAAACAAATCAGCAAGATTATCACGGGACTTAGTATGCAATATTCTCACCTCGTTCATCTTCTGCAGCTCATGTGCATAGAAGAACTTAGGATTAATATTCTTTGTGGGATTACTCTTCACATAACCCATCTGAACGTGTGCAACACAATCAGCATTATCTTCGTAGATAATGGTAGGGGTTTGTGCGGTGTTCAGTCCACATGTCTGCCAAATGTGGCCGATCATCCGCCGAAGCCATACACACTCTCATGATGCTTCGTATAGTGCCATGATTTCCAAGTGGTTAGTGGAAGTCCATACAAGACTTTGCTTGGATAATTTCCAGGAAAACACAGTTCCACCATATCCAATCCGTGACTTAGAAGTATGTGGGTCCAACTAGCACCCAACATCAGCATAGCCTATAACCAATAGGTCTTGATTCCTTTAGTAAAACTGATATCTCCTTTTTGTTGACCCGGTACTGGAACTAAAAAGAATATCCCGCACCTATTTCCCCAGAGGTGACCCTGGGTTATCGAACCCACGAGGGGAAGATTCCCTTGAAGCGATGGTCTCTAGCAAGCTTTCGTTAAAGTGTCAAATCCAGCTTTTGACCGGATCAACAAGCAAATAATGATTCAAACACTTATAATAAAAATAAGGTACGGGGATGAGGTCTTAATGCTTACAACCATGTATTGGTGTTGGGATCAAATATGATATTAATTTGTGCTCAGGAAGTCACCCATCAAGAGGTGCATGCTTCGTATCGGAATGGGGGATGTGTCCAACTAACATCTTGACCGGCACGAGTCGTGCATCAAGAATCAGTTGTCCTACCGAAGGCCCTATCCGTCTCGCGGGGTTGCCCCGATAATTAAGATAGCATAATCAGACAAACGCTTTTGGCGTTCAATGACTACACCTCATGAATCCCCAAGGATATGATCCATGTTACCCTACTAAACCTTGCTGTCACCGATGTTCGGTATAACACTTCACGGTCCCCTTGCTCCTAGCCTTACCGGTGCTCGATCTCCATGATCCTGGGTACCTGCAGGGATGAAGATCGCGGACAAGACAAGAGATACTTCACGGTGCAATTTTATTTTACACATACGAGACGTTGTGTCAAAGACTTCCATTGATCCCTTCACCAAATACCTGGGGCTGCAAGGCTCATGCCTCACCCCATACCTTACCGGACTATCACACATGGAGATCAAATCGCGAGAAGAAATCATTGAAGAACACATCTTGGGATTGATTGATTGCAATATGTCTTACAATGGATGCCTTGTGCGATGCACGATTACAAGTATGAACTAGATGAGAGAGGGCTATGGTGGTGGAGATGGCTATGGTGATGAAGATGGCGGCAACTAGGGTTTGTGGATGAAGATGACGATGAATGTGTCGTGGCTGTGCTCGACGCTCCTCCTCTGCTTCCTCCGTTGACATTTTGATGGGGTCCCCTTAATAAAAGTTGTTCAGGTGGACGAGCTGCCTTGATTTCCACGCCAAACGACCGCTCATACGGGCGCTCGCGGTCGCATGGAACGCCGTCTTTTGCTCTGACGCCTCCTGATGATCCATTTTTTCTCCATTTTCCTTCCTTTCCTTTCTCCCACGTGATATCCTTCCTTTCTAGCCCAATTCCCGTGGAAACAATATTAAAAAGAGGATTTGTGGAATCCTTTGCATTCATTAGTCATTAGTGGCAATATCGGAGCGAATATCTCTCTTTTAGTGAAATATCTCGGTTTAAACAAGGTTGAAATGTGTGTAAAAATATCACTCATCAACTCCCCCAAGCTTAAACTTGATTGTCCTCGAGCAACATAAAGAGAAATCCGAATCATAAGGAACTCAGTTGTTTAAACCGAAATAACGAGAAGGTTTTGGTTCACTTACGATCGGTATGCCTAGATAGCCCTCCCCTTCTTGACCTGAAAACTTATCGTAGATATAGCGGTGGCATGGTTATAGTGCAAGTTTTAGTGAAGCAAAGATAATCAACACAAAGTTTCTGGTCTACTAGATAAAACAACTTTGCAACACTTCATTTTATTTAATCTAGACAACCACTACAGGAATCAGCTGATTTGCCGTCTGCCATGGCAGACGGCAAAGGACCAGAAAGCTGACGGCAAAGGTCTTTGCCGTCAGCCGCAGACGGCAAACATGGCCGGCACTGTAAGTTACGGTAAAGAGCTTCTTTGCTGTCTGTTTTCAAACATCGGACGGCAAAGACATTTGCCGTCAGTTTTCCTGGGCAAGCAGACGGCAAAGAAAGTTGACGGCAAAGGATAGACGTTAGCCACGTTAGGTGTCTAACGGGAGGCTTTGCCGTCTGCCGGCTGACGGCAAATGTGCCCTCCACTTTGCCGTCTGCTTCATGACATCATCAGACCCGTCACCCTCCCTGCTCTTTGCCGTCTGCCGCTGCCACCTCTTTGCCGTCTGCCACAGACGGCAAACCACGCCATCCTTTGCCGTCTGCCATAGACGGCAAAGTGACCAAATGGGTCAGCCCCAGTGCTCACAGGTTGCACAGGTTGCTGCCACGTGGCCACTTTGCCGTCTGCGGCAGACGGCAAAGAGCCCTTTGCCGTCGGTGGCAGACGGCAAAGAGACTGCATTGCCTCTTTTTATTATGTTTTTTCTTATATCCAAGCATTTTCACAGCAAATATATGATATATATATATACATTTCACAGGGCAAGTTTCACAGCAAACATATGAGATATCCAACACATAAGTTTCATCCATACATACATAGCAAGTTCCACATACATAGTTCCATCCATACATATTACAATAGTTTCATCCATATAGCAAGTTCCACATTGTTCAAAGGTACAAAATCAAAACAGAAAGTAAAAAGAAGCACTCCATCAATGCAAGCTTCCGTGAAGTGAATGAAATCTGCAAAATGGGAAATAAGAAGTTAGAAGAAGACTAGAAGAAGAAGAAGACTAGAAGAAGAAGAAGAAGAATAAGAAAGTAAAAAGAATCACTCCATCAATGCGAGCTTACCAAGGTTATCATGCCATTTATGAGCTAAGTAAGCTAAGTATGACATTTATGAGCTTACCAAGGTTATCATGCCATTTTTGACCTAAGTAAGCTAAGTATATGACATTTATGAGCTTAGCAAGGTTATCATGTCATTTATGAGCTAAGTAAGCTAAGTATATGACATTTATGAGCTTAGCAAGGTTATCATGCCATTTATGAGCTAAGTAAGCTACTTATGTCATAAATGAACTAAATAAGCTAAGTATAGGTCATTATTGAGCTAACCTAG
Organism: Elymus sibiricus; assembly: GCA_039707655.1. Lineage (NCBI taxonomy): Eukaryota > Viridiplantae > Streptophyta > Magnoliopsida > Poales > Poaceae > Elymus > Elymus sibiricus. Next base: position 365,450,689 of record CM077670.1, on the reverse strand, counting down.
GTAATTATGCCATTTTTGAGTTAACTAAGCATATTATGCCATTTTTGACATAAGTAAGCTAAGTATAGGTCATTATTGAGCTAACCTAGGTAACTAAGCATATTAGAGCTAACTTAGAGCTAACTTAGGTCATTTTGGAGCTAACTTAGGTAAAATGGATCATTTTGGAGCTAAGTAAGCTTATTATGTCATTTTGGACGAAAATAAGCTAAGTATATGTCATTATTGAGCAAACCTAGGTAACTAAGCATATTAGAGCTAACTTAGCATATTAGAGCTAACTTAGGTCATTTTAGAGCTAACTTAGGTAAAATGGATCATTTTGGAGCTAAGTAAGCTTATTATGTCATTTTGGAGGAAAATAAGCTAAGTCTAGGTCATTATGGTAAGCATATTGGAGGAAATAAAGCTAAGTCTAGGTCATTATGCATTTGTTAAGCAAAACACTAGAGAAAATTTACCGTCATCACGGAGCTGAAGCATCGGGGGTGCTCGTGCCGGTAGCACCTGGAGAAGGATCGTGCGATGCTTGTCTGGAGTTACGCTGCACCAAAGATCATTTGCAATGTCTCGTTAGCATGATGACACTCAAATGTTAAGACTAGTAACTAATGACCATTCAAATGAAACTCACCGTGGTCCCCGGAGCAATGACTGGCATCGGCGGAGGGGTCTGACCGGTCTTCTCGCACACAGACTGCACATTTGGTTTTGACGAGTCAGTCATATTAGTTAGTAATGAAACGAACATTAAGTGCATGATTTGGCTAATATGTAGAAGAAACTTACCACGAGGAGCTCGTACATGGCCCGGTTCGCCATGTCATTCCGTGCCCTCTCCTCCTCCAACATCCTAGCCGTCCTCTCCTCCAACTCCCGCTCCTTCTCCGCCGCCTGCCGGTCCCTCTCCTGCAGAAGCGCCTGGGTTTTCTCTCTCTCTTTCTGAATAGCAGCCTGCAACACCACTCCTCGTTAGCATTGTAATCATCGAGCAGACGCACACACAATGTAATGGAGAGGAAAGAAATCTGAGTCCGTATAACTAACCTCGATGGCGAGCTCCATTGGCCGTGGACGAGGCCTTATCTCAGGGGCGGAGCTCGTTTGGCGCCCCTTGATCTCCTGGAGAGTGCTAGGACAACGTATAAGTCCATCTCCAATGTCTATCGAGCCATGGGACCTCCCGCCACCAGATATCATCACCAGCTCTGGATCAATGGGACCCTGGCTCGGGTTAAAGTCCTCCCCTTTTCTCGCCTTCCCCTCATCTCTGTACCTCACGAGCTTGTTGTGCGAGGAGATGTTGGTGAAGCTCTCTGGATGATCGAGGTCAGACGCAGAGAATGCCTTGACCTTCTTGTACGAGGCAGTATGGACCATGGCATAGAGGTCGTACACCTCTGGCACCTCCGCCTTATTGTATCGCCCCTAAAAGAGAGGAACAGAGTAAATTAGTAATTAAAGGGCTCAAGCTAGCATGAAGAATGAATTGCATGAATCATGAAGCAAACCACATACCCAGTTCCGCCCGAACTGATATAAGTTGGCGCTGCCTTGATGGTGTGGCACACCTTCCATTTGGGCACGCCGGTCCTTGGCATTGTTGTGGAGGGCTAGCCATTGGTTTGAGCACCACTCATCCACCAACACCTCCCAACAATCCATCTGATCCGCACACCATCTCGGGGGCACCTAAGTTAGTAAAGAGAAACTTGAGCGCTACACCTACGAATCAAATCAAGGAAACTAAGTACAAGGCCTTAAGAATAGGTAATTACCGTCATGTACTGCTCCTTCTTCAGAAACTTTTCACGGCACACCTGCTTGGTCTTCTTAATACCACGCGAGGCGTAGTAGTCTCGAACAGCCTGCACTCGAGCCTCGTGCCATAAGTTTTGTAGTAGGCGCTTGCACGCGGCATCGATAACCTGTGCCGCGGCCTCCTCGTATCCCTCCTCACACCTATAGAAGGTCTGCAATCAAACGAGACAACATTGATTAGTACAATAACTAGCTATTTGAAGATTTTTAATTGTGTAAAGGAGAAATTACCCAAAACTTTCTGATCACCATCTCTGCCCTCGTGTGGCACAAGACACCGTCGATCATCTCCTCCGGCGGGGCCGGGGCAGCCAAGTAGTGCTCCCAGCTCAATCCTAGCCGTGGAACCTGACCCTCACCGGGCAACGTGACAAACCCCGGGAAGTTTTGCCGGCAAAGCACACCAAGGATGGTGTTGGGCCTGCGGACATCCGGAGCGTGGTCCCAACCCCTGCAGTATGACAAGGCCAACGCATTAGATATTTGAAGAAACGTGAAGGCAAAAGGTACAAAAAGAGTAAATGCACTTACCTCTCCCCATCAGGGAAAATCAACCACCTCTGCTCGCGGGTCGCCGGCACGGTCGGGAGCCGTGTATAACCACGCTGGTAGACGGTGGCCCCCTCAACCACCTCGCCCTCGCTATCAGCCAAATCCTCGAACAGAGCAAATAGGGGAGGGGGAGGAGATGACAGTTGAGCTCACCCCTAGACCGTAGAGGCGATAGTCGAGCGACGACGGCAACGGCAACAGGACCGACGGTGCTCCTGGAGGTGAAGAGAAGATCCCTGCACATGAAAAGCACCAGCACGACCAACATAAGCTCCTGGAGGTGACAATATGACTACCATATGTGATATTGGGCCGGTGGTGAAATGGCAACATATATGGATCGCTACGAGCGTGCGAGGATTTATTTCTCTGGTTATAGGTTGTAATTTATAATGGTGAAATGACAAGGTTTTTTTCTGTCAGACACACGGGCATTGTCCTAGTCTATCTACTAATAAAGCAATCAAGGTGATATTCTTGGTTTCGTCCCGCTCAATTGATTTTATTATTTGGACTTTTTTATTTTCCTCTTCTCCTCTTTTTCTTTTTCTTCTTCTTCTTCTTCTTCTTCTTCTTATTTTCTTCTCCTCCTCCTCCATCTATCCTATCTATCTATCCTATATATCCTATCCAGTGGCGGAGGAAGGACAAAAAATAAGGTGGGGCAGACTTAAATTATAAACAAAAGTACCATACAAAATCTACATGGCACCCGGACGTTTGAGGGGGGTTTGGGACGCCCGGCTGTAGATGTTATAAGGCCATTGATTAAAATTGTCGGAGAAACAAGTTAGCGGCAGCCAAATCTACAGCAAAATTTAAGCCTAAATCAGCGTGATCTTCAGCGGTCTCCCTGATTTTGTAATGCTGGCAAATCATGGGACAGTTTCCGGCTGTGATTAGCACTCGATCACGGCCAAATCGTCCCTGATTTAAAATCATTACTGAGGCCTCATTTGAAACGCGGGATAGAAGAAGAAATATAAGAACAAGAAAAACATGGGAACGTTATAGGAATTCATGTGGAAAACAAAGAAATGTAAACCACATGAATAGCAATAATAAGGTCAAACTATGCCAAAATCAGGTTCCATTAAATCCCAGTCCCACCTGTCAATGAATCAAGCTCTATCTACACCTTATTTTTTTTTCTACATAATAATTTGCTTCGTACAGTTAGGCGTATATCTAGCCAAGTAACTACTCAAATCACTTCACCACAAGTTGCTTATCCACTCACGTCCTTATCACTACCATTCTACCACCGCATGGACATTCTTCTTCTCTCTGTCAGTTCTTCCTTAGCCCGCCAAGCTCTACCAGCGAGTACCACCAACCTGTTACCCTCGTCAATAGTGGCGGAGGACGAAATTTTTCTGAGGTGGGCCGAACTTTAAAGCATAAAAAAATCGAAAGACAATGGTAGTGCAGACAAATACTTTTATCTGAAAATGCCACTAAAGTTCAAAAAATTACACACCTCCCTTTACCGTTGCTAGCCCATTCCCCTTTAGCCCTTCCTATCCATCTTCATTTCCCTTCACCAGCAAAGTCGGCAACGCCGCTGCGCCACCCGCACACACTGTTTTTAATCAGCAATTGCCAATTTGTCATCAATATTCAGACAAATTTCTATCATGCACAGATCATAAAGCACATACAAAAATGACTCTAAAGCACTGAGTAATTACTATCACATATCACACATTCTCACTGTTTTTAGTTAGAAATTATCATCAATATGTTATGAATCTCCAGCCACTAGTGTACACACGACTACAAAAAATAGAAAACAGAACATGGATGGAAAAAGAACACGGTGTCAATGAGGGGGCCGTAGGCGGGGTGTGGGCGCTGGTCGCCGGCCTCGCTGCGGGGCGGGGGATGGTGTTGCCGGTCCTGATGGCCGCCTGCTCCTATCCATCTATCTATCCTATCTATGAAAAAAATAGAAAAAAAATAGCATGGTCGTGGCAGGGGGCTCACTAGAGGGGCGTCGGGGCGGCGGGGCGGCGCGCGTCGGGGCGGCCGACTTCAGGGCTGGGCCGGCCGGCGGCTGGGCAGGGGGGCGGGGGCGGCTGGGCAGGGGGGCGGGGCGGCTGGCGGCGGGGCGGGGTGCGGCGGGGCGGCTGCGCAGGGGGGGGGGGGCGGCGGGGCAGGGTGCAGCGGGTCGGCGGCGGCGGCTCGTCGGCGAGAGAGAGAGAGAGAGAGAGAGAGAGAGAGAGATGCACGGGGGTTGGGGGGAAGAGTAGTGGGGGGTTCGGGTGGTGCACTGGCCGTTAAGGGGAAATACCCTCTTTGCCGTCTGCTAGCAGACGGCAAAGAGGGTCTCCGTTAGGGTTAGCCGACGCCGTGCTAAGGTGGGGCCCACACCACTTTTTTGCCATCTGCTTTTTTATTCTTTGCCGTCCGCTAGCTGACGGCAAAGAGGTAGCAGACGGCAAAGAGCTGACCTAGCCAACGCAGCTCTTTGGTGGGGCCAGCATCACTCTTTGCCGTCTGCCGTTTTCCTCTTTGCCGTCTACTAGCAGACGGCAAAGAGTGAACTGCTCTTTGCCGTCTGCCGTTTTCATTCTTTGCCGTCTGCTAGCAGACGGCAAAGAATGAACTGACGGCAAAAATAATCTTTGCCATGAGTCCATTCTTTCCCGTCTGCATCCGCTAAGCTGACGGCCAAGATAGTCTTTGCCGTCAGCTAGCAGACGGCAAAGAGCCAGCAGATGGCAAATTCTCGGTTTCCAGTAGTGAACACTTGCTTGCCGGGAATGCATGGAAAAGTTTCCTAAGATAGAGCCATGAAAACATAAGTTAGGGAGTAGAAAGCATGTAGTAAAACATGATGCTCAAGTGCTCTTGAACACACCCACAATCGTTTCCTCCTCTAGGCTCTTAAACACTTTGTTTCAATCTTTGTTTGCTGGAACTTTGATTGTCACGTGAAGGAGATTATGCGAAATAAGTGATTATGCATAGATTTTCACTGTGGCTTAATGTTTGGGAACAATGGACCTTTAGCAATAGTGTCTCTTTCGAGCTCTTTTGATCAGTCCCCTCTATTTACCACATACACACCCATTCAAGAGAAAACTGAATAATATTCGTTTGTAGTGTTGCCACTACGTACGGTAACAAACTCATAGCCGAAATCCGAGCTATCGCTCTTGGTGGATCGTTCATTGGCTAGCAGAGTCCTCAACATAACATCAAGAAAGGTGACGAAGCCACATTTACACACGTACACGTGCATATAGTAGCGGGCCATATCACCAGCAAGGAGCTGAAACACCATGTAAGAGATACAACACAAGTTTTTGGCATAATCTCACCCACCTTTCAACTAAGTTCCTCTAGACAATTTAATCCACAAGTGCTATCAAGTCCATTAAAATTAACAACATGGGGTTGAGCATGTTCAAACATCACTTCCCTACAATTTCTCAACTCCCAAGCCTTGAAAGACTTTCTCTTATGCATAGTTATTCTTGGTTAATTTCATTTCATTCAAAAACTGTCCCATGGCAAGTCTTAGTTGTCTAAACTAAAGAAAACAAAGGTTACAAAATTATTTCAGCTACTAGAGCAAAACCTTTGTATCAACTATCAAGACTTACTCCCATCCACACATATTACACAAACTATTGTAGGGTAACGCGACAGAAAACAAAAAAAATTGGTACTGCGAGCATGCCCAGGATCACTATGGAGATGCATACAAGGTTTGATCTGATCATTACCGACTCGTAGCGCAGCGGAAGTAGAGTCGATGTAGATCGTCGGTGCTGATCCCCGCAGCTAGGATTTACAACCTCCCAACCGCGAGGATGTACTCCCTCGCCAGCCCCTCGGACAGTCCCTCGGACAGCCCTTCGGGAGGCGGTAGGACAGTCCCTCGGACGGTGTCACGGACAGCCCTTCGGGAGGCACTCACAGAATCTCGGACGCTCACTCGGATAGCCCTTCGGGCGGCACTCTCGAACTAAGATCGAAACAACGACCTCTCTACGGGGTTGCACACATACGGTGTCAGCTATCCGGCAGGGCTTCGCCGTCCAGAACTAGTTCCCACCGGAACCCAGACAGCCTTTCGGCTCTACGAAACTTTCGCTGGGAGGGAGAGAGAAAGCCAGATCATGCATGGCATTTGTATGTGAGAGAAGAGTGAGTGTGGAGAGCACCTCTCCACCTCTATTTATAGGAAAAACCCAAGGGGTAGAGCACACATGGAAATACCAAAATGCCCATGAAAGGTGTCCTTCACAAGGGTAAAAGGGGAAGGCAAGTGGGGCAAGTGGGGATCCATGGAGGAGCCCTTCCTTGGCCGGCCACCCCTTGTGGGTCCCCCTCAAAAAGGGGTTCCCTCCTCACCAAGTCATCCCTTAGATCTTTTTGGGGAAAGCCCAAAAAGATGGCTTTCCAAAAAGCAACCAAAAAGTGTTTTTCACTATTCATGAAAACATTTTTCCGCGACCGTTAAATCCGAAAATATTTATGTAGGCCCAGAACATTTCCAGTACCCACTAAAATAATTCTGGACGCATTCTGAAACATTTTCAGATCAATGATTTTCATCAGCGAAAAGCAACCAAAGTGGTTCTGGCAGCTCCGGAACATTTCCCCTTTTTTTTCTCCGGAAAAATTTCAGAAGTTTACAGAACAATTCTGGCACCCTCCAAAAGTTCCAGGTGCTTGCCAAAAACCCATTTGGCTTAATGGTTTACTTCGAAACAACTTTTCGGTTTTACCGAAACTATTCCGGTATTCTCTCCGGAACTCTTCCGTTGTCTCCGAAACTTTTCTGGTGACTTTCTCTCAGACTCCCTGTCTAGTATTCAGCAGATAGATGACCCTTAAGCGTGTGACCCTATAGGTTCGGTGAAGTAAAGACATGACCAGAACACTTTCCGGTCAATGATCAATAGCGGAACCGTGGACACCCATATTGACCCCTATACCCACACGAATAAATATTCGAGTGAACCTCTAGTTTGCCGTGTGCTATTCCTGTTGCTTCGCGATATGTTACAAACACCCGAGGTGAGACTTATCGGCATCCCCGTGGATCAACAACTTTTGTCCACTATGCCAGTTACCTCGTTACCGGTTTTGTTCTCTTTTCTCGTTCCCGTGTTCCGGCATCCCTGTGATCAAATCACATTGTGTCTGGCCAGACGATGATGGATACTGATGACCCACAAGTATAGGGGATCAATCGTAGTCCTTTCGATAAGTAAGAGTGTCGAACCCAATGAGGATCAGAAGGAAATGACAAGTGGTTTTCAGCAAGGTATTTTCTGCAAGCACTGAAATTATCAGTAACAGATAGTTTGGTAGCAAGGTAAGTGGTAGCAAGTAACAAGTAACAATAGGTGCAGCAAGCTAGCCCAATCCTTTTTATAGCAAAGGATAGGTCGGAACGTTCTCTTATAATAAGCAAAGCGTTCTCGAGGACACATGGGAATCCATCTAGTCACTTTCATCATGTTTGTTTGATTCACATTCGCTACTTTGATAATTTGATATGTGGGTGGACCGGTGCTTGGGTGCTGTTCTTACTTGAACAAGCCTCCCACTTATGATTAACCCCTCTCGCAAGCATCCGCAACTACGAAAGAAGAATTAAGATAAATCTAACCATAGCATGAAACATATGGATCCAAATCAGCCCCTTACGGAATAGCGCATAAACTAGGGTTTAAGCTTCTGTCACTCTAGCAACCCATCATCTAATTACTACTCCACAATGCCTTCCCTTAGGCCCAAGTATGGTGAAGTGTCATGTAGTCGACGTTCACATAACACCACTAAGGGAATCACAACATACATATCATCAAAATATCGAATGAATACCAAATTCACATGATTACTTATAACAAGACTTCTTTCATGTCCTCAAGAACAAAAGTAACTACTCACAAATCATGTTCATGTTCAAGATCAGAGGGGTATTGAATAGCATCAAGGATCTGAACATACAATCTTCCACCAAATAAACCAACTAGCATCAACTACAAGATGTAATCAACACTACTAGCAACCCACAGGTACCAATCTGAGGTTTTGAGACAAAGATTGAATACAAGAGATGAACTAGGGTTTGAGATGAGATGGTGCTGGTGAAGATGTTGATGAAGATTGGTCCTCCCATGATGAGAGGATCATTGGTGATGACGATGGCTTCGATTTCCCCCTCCCGGAGGGAAGTATCCCCGGCGGAATCGCTCCGCCGGAGAGCAAAATTGCTCCTGCCCAGGTTCCACCTCGAGACGGCGGCGCTTCGTCCTGAAAGTTCTCTCTATATTTTTTAGGTCAAAACCCTTCATATAGCAGAAGATGGGGGCCGGAGGCCTGTTGGTGGCCCCACAAGGTACCTAGGCACGCCCAGGGGGTGGCCGCGCCTAGGTGCCTTGTGGGTAGCTGATGGGTCCCCTCTGGTACTTATTGGCTCCAGTATTTTTTATATATTCCATAAAAATTCTCCGTGAAATTTCAGCTCATTTGGAGTTATGCAGAATAGGTATCTCTGATGTAGCTTTTTCAGGTCCAGAATTCTAGCTGCCGGCAATCTCCCTCTTCATGTAAATCTTGCAAATTAAGAGAGAAAAAGGCATTAGAATAGCATCACAAAGTGTTATAGTGATTAAAAACATTGTAAATAATAGTAAGAAAACATTATGCGAAATGGACGTATCAGATACCGTAACACCGAGAGGGCCCAGAGAATATCTCTCCATCGTCGGAGGAGCAAATCCCAATCTTGAGCTATCAAGTCCCTTGTCATACTTTCCCATGAACCCGTAAGTCCCTTGTCATACTTTCCCATGAACCCGTAAGCCGCCATAATAGCCACCCAGTTACGGATGATGTTTAACAAACCCCAAAGTTCATGAAGCAAGCATGAAGAAACTCGATACTCTCATGGTCTAACGAATTATGCAAACGTTAAATTTCTCTGTGTTATTAACCATTAACTTGTGACGAATGTATCTCATAGCATAACATCAATATTGGGTCGATTCAACACAAGTGTTCTCCTAACAATGTGTCCTCAAAGTTGCTGGCATAGACATGCCCATGATCAGGAAAACAGGACCATCATGCAACACTTGAGCTAGTCTTAGAGGCATGACTAGGAATACATTTTACCGTTTATTATTCCACACATGCACATGAGTTTCCCTCTGAGCCTTGTGGATATTGCAGACTCGAGAATCATTACAGTTATAGCATGGAACATAAACATCAATTACGAACTTGGAGATAAATAATAACATTTATTATTGCCTCTAGGGCATATCTCCTACAGACTCCCACTTGCACTAGAGTCAATAATCTAGTCAATGCTAATGCACTTCACACCTATGGCATACCGGTGTAAAAAATGCTTCGCTTGTGGTATAGTCTTTGTCTAACAGAGCTAACAACTTCAGGCCTGTGTGTATTTTGCATATCCTCGTGTTTTCACGCTTTCACAAAATTCATATTTTGTGTGGACTTGGCTTTGTATATACGTGAATCACTGGTCGAACCTTGATTCAACATCTTCTTTGTCGCTTCTAAAGCGTCAACATACTTAGCCTTCGTTATAGAATTCGCCACAGTAACCTGTTTGGAATAATTCCAACTTACCGTGCGACCATATCGTGTTTTACACAAAACCCTTATCTTAAATCGAAAATCGCCTGGAGCATTGATGAAGACTGTATCGATGTAAATACTTACAACGAGCACTTCATAATCTCCGTTTGCGAGAAAACATGTCATCAGTGCTACTCTAGTACTCAATGACATTTTTCACTGTTGTCCCATGATCAGCACTTTGATCACCATGGTATCTATACTCACAACTACTTGGGAGTATCGGACATATCTGGTTGTTTTACATACCATGGAATACATGATTAATCCAAACACAAAAGTGTGTAGAATCTCTATCATGTATTTTGCTCATCAGTGTTTTAGGACACCGAGTCTTGCAAAAACTCTTTCCATGTGACTTCGGCAAGAATCACTTCTAGGTGTTCTCACGCTAAACCATTTTAGCATCTTGTCAATATGTATTCATGGCTTAGCCTATTAGGCAATTTTATCTCCATAGATAATTATGCCTAATATCGAGGCTACCTAGCCCCAACACTTCATCAAAAAACTATTTTTTCAATGAAGTCCTAATTCGTGTCAAGAAGTTTATATTATTTCCAATCGACAATGTGTCAAGCACACAAAGTTTTAGAAATATTATTATGCTCCCACTTACTTTCTTGTAACCATAAGCATCTTCGTTATCCATTGATGAAATCAAACTCTTTTGACTATTTCATCAAAACGAAGATTCCAACTCCATTTTGCTCTCTTCTGTCCATTGCTGGAACTCTGAAGTTTGCTCACTCACTAGCATCCTTTGGATTGACAAAATACTTTGGAGTGTAAAACATGCAAGTCCTAGGTTGTATTTCCATCTCATGGAAATCCTTTTGGCATCCATGTATCATATCTCATGATTTGAAATATGTATTAATTGCTAGTTTTAACCCGAACCGACTTTAAGCATCGCTACGGAGAGACAATCTCGCCATAGTTAATTCCTTGAATTTGTTATAAGCAACAAGCCAAGCTTTATGGATAAAACATTTTTATCCGTATCAGTTTATAGTTCCATTAATATTCGTTAGACTCTAAGTCTTCTGAAAGGGGTATCAAGATTTAATCTTGAATCATTTATATGGAAACTATCTCGGATTGTATTGGCATTTAGCCAATTCCAGAGTCAGGGCCCATCAACGCTTCCTTGTGTATCGTAGGTATACTGTTGTCTAACAACAATATCTCGTTTGCACACGTGAGAGGTTTGCACGAGTTTTGCCTACGTGGTTCAGCTGCAAGTTCGACCGAAGTCCATACATCTCATGTAGAGGCTTCCGTATCAGTCGCAGTAGGAAACTCTGGAATCACTTCCAAGGTCTCTTTCCTTTGACCTGATGATGAAGATACTGTTATCTCGTCGAGTTGCAATGTCCTCCCACTCACCTTTTTGCAATAACCATTTTCTTCAAAATCATACCGCTCTTTGTGGCAAACATTTTTGCCTCGGTATAGTGATGGAGGAGTACCCAATAAACTGGGATAACCTACAAAGTAGCACTTGTCTGATTTGGAATAGGTTTGTAAATATTTTACACAAGCCCCATATTCCAAATGTTAAGAAAAGACATAACATGGTTGGGTATACCATACCATGGCGTCATTTCAACAGATCTGATGGCGCTCTTTTCAGTGTAAAAGCCACAGTCTCTAAAGCATTACTGTAAAAGGGATAATGGCAAATTGATTTATGTCATCTTTGATCTTACCATGTCATAAATGGTTTGATTACATCTTCACGGATATTCCACTCACAGTGGTGTTCCGGGAGGTGTAAGTTATGAAACTCTTTTCACAACTCATCAGACATTCGCTAAACTTGTAACTCAAATATTCCTTTCCGCAATTTAATTGTAGAAACATAATTTTCTTGTTACAACAATTTCTACTTCATTTTGAAAACCTTTTGAATGATTTCAAATGATCCAGACTTACGTGTCATCAAGTAAATATCCATATATCTACTTGAGTCATTTCAGAAGATAGACAAATCCATTGCTAGCAATAACCTTTATTGGACTACACACATCATAATGTATGATCACCAATAAGTTTGTTGCTCATTCCTTATGGCCTGTGAACGGTATTTCAGTCACTTCACTTTTCGGAAAAAAGTTGCAAGTATCAGATGGTTCATAATCAAATGACTTCAAAATCCATCATTATGGAATTTCTCCATGCGGGTTTCTCCAATGTGACCAAATGCAGTGCCATACATACACTGTTCAAAAAATCTTCCGATTCAGTGATTTATCGTCCGATTTATCACTACTCGGGGGGTGACCGATAAGATTATGCCTTATCTTCACCATTTATAATTTGGGCCGGTTTATCGCTCTGACAAGCGATTTATAGGGAATCTGCCGATAAATCGGGCCTATTCCTAGCACTATGTTTGCAGAAACTATGTTTATTTGTGTTATGTGGACCTTGTTATGCAATATGTAGTATTGTCCTATTTTGTTTGTCATTATATGAGGATTCAAAGGCTAGGAATCAAGGTAACACTTCTGTCAAATATTTTTTTTGGTGTTGAATATAGCATATTTTAGTGTTGGAAACCTGAGACTTGCAAAAAATGACCGATTAATAGTCGATCGATAAAATCGATTAATCGGCCGATTTCCGATTAATCTCTAATCCCTAGCTGACCGAGACGCTAACGATAAGCGATATCCTCAACATTGCATACATATCTGGTATTCTTTTAGTCTTGCGACATTTAGCGTCAGTGTTATGGATGTATCATATCATTGTCAATGTTCATAACATACATCTCATTCATAATGAAAGTATGGCCCTTATGTTATTCATAACACCGAACAACAATTGTTCTATCATGAACAACCTTCTTGCAACAAACATTATGCAATGGGCTAGAGTGTATAAAACTCTAAAATGAATTATGAAAATAAATACAGAGGTAATACACCGATGGAAGGTATAGTAACTTTTACTATGTACCCAGCGCGTATCTAAACCTCATTACTGGCAAGTCTTTTAGGCCGTAGTAGTTCTTGCATCGAGTCGCAACTGAATGCAATCAAGCGGGTATCTCTGTGATCAGCTTTTAATCACAATACCCAAGAATCAGTGATTAACATGTTTAATCATAATTCCCAAGAATTATATCTTTGACCAGCCTTCCATACATCTAGAACTCGTCCGACATTCATACATGAGCTGGATATTCCAGTCTTCTTTCTTTTTGCCTTTATACTTCTAACAGTTTTACTTCCAATATATCTCTTACTCTTAGAAGAAGCACCCAACTTTTAAGAGTGGCGTCAGCAGCGGACTTCCTAGGCGTGAAAATCTCAGTAACACCCTTCGGACACTTCCTTTCTCTTTAAGTTGTTGTTTTATTCACTTTCATTACATGACAGGCGTTCTTCTGGATCCCTCTCTCATCAGTCAAATGCCCAGTAAACACTTTACTAATACTTTGCAGACAAACATTGCTTTGGATATCTCATATCTTTTAGCCTTTGTTTGTATCTGAAACTAATTTTCAGTTCCATGAATATCACATAACTATCCCAAACTTTTGAAGTTCGGGTCTCATGGAAGCAAGTATATTGCATTTGACCATAACAGAATTCTAGCTTTTGGATCGAAGGACGAGAGTCACATTATCCATAGCATTAGCGGGAGAATACCGAAAGCATGCGATAGGACAACGTCCTTCACGGCACTATTGAGGACAATCCTCACATTACGTTACCAATCATAAAGTTTTAACCAGATAAATAACAGCTTATTCAATTTTAATAGGGAAGGTGGAAACGCGAGCCAAATGTTCTACAACTATTATGCAAATTTCACTTAGACAATGTTCATAATTAATTTTGCACTAGTGAATAAGCCATTCAATCCTAAAGTGCGCTCCCACTCAAATCAATATCTCTTATATCTGATTTTGAGTGACTCAAGATCCATGTCTCGATTGTTCGCCATGATGGTAGCATCACAGATGACGAAAATCTCAACTGGTAGGCCAGCTTGCCAATCACATCTTTATGTGACTCTTGTTCATCTTTTGATTGCACTAGAGATTAAACAATTTATTTCTACATCGCGCTCCCACTCAAATCAATATCTCTCATAATTGATTGTGAATGATTCAAGACCCGAGTTTTGATTGTTCGCCACGATGGTAGCATCACAGATGACAAAAATCTCAACCGGTAGGCCAGCTTGCCAATCACATCTTTATGTGATTCTTGTTCATCTTTCGATGCGTGTGTTCCGAGCTCACGACTTTCCTACCTGAACATCAAGATAACCAAGTGATCTTGCAGTGAGGTCTGACCTCACCCGCCTTACACTTTCCAGTCATTCGTACCCATGGTAGCATGTGGCACCCCGAAAAGATACATGCTGTGACGGTGCTACACTTGGGAGAACACTAACTACTTGATATTTTAAGTGAGAGATCACCCTAATAAAAGTGACTACCGTGCAATCAAAAGGGTGCAATAAAGGGGATAAACATCTCAGGCAATTCATAATAGCATCATATGGTATAGCCCGTTCTGACGGAGAAGTCTTTAATTTCTTCGTCTTTGGCATTTGCGTCGGTGTTCACCTTCGCGAAGATTGCCACCACCTTGTCGATGCACCAGATAATATTGCTATCTCTATATCTAATAAAAGAAGTGTATTACATAAGGTTGACACGCAGGTCATTAAAGTGACAATCATATGGCTCCAGCCATCATGCCGAATCATGACACACAGGTCATGTTAATTAATTTTACATCATATAGTCATCTCATACATAATCAAATTAAACATGAGCATAGATATACCACATCTCATGCACATCTCATGTCATCCTTCAAAACCAAGTTAGATGCCTCTAATCGGTTTATGCAAAATTTTATTTTACGTGGCTTCCATGGTTTTGACTTAAACCGCAGCTACCAACGTTTATCATCAAGTATGATTATTCAAGTTGCTAGATTAACTTTGTGGGGCATATGAAACACGAGATAATAAAATCTCGAGCCCCATACTAAACTTCGTCAGACGCAAGAACCCCGTGCAGATCATATCTGCATTGCCCTTTAGTCTGCGAAACATCCATCTTTCTTTAACTATGGTAGAACCCAAAGACACTGAAGCACTTCGTTGATCTGTCAACCAGCGTTCTCAGGAGCAGCATGGAAGGATTGCGGATTGCCAGAACATTGTAAGATTCCACCATGTCGTCAAAATCAGGACTACGCAAATTCAAGGGAAGCAACAAGAACATCGGGTAATAGATTTCATCTGCTACCCGCACAAATAATTTTCAGCAATAGATCTCATCTACTACAAAATTATATTATGCAATACCCATACATCTCTATGTATTCTAGATCATAACCTGCATCTACGCATAGCACGGCTCATGATGCTACTGTAGGGTAATGCGACAGAAAACAAAAAAATTCGGTACTGCGAGCACGCCCAGGATCACTATGGAGGTGCATACAAGGTTTGATCTGATCATTACCGACTCGTAGCGCAACGAAAGTAGAGTCGATGTAGATCATCGGTGCTGATCCCCGCAACTAGGATTTACAACCTCCCAACCACGAGGATGTACTCCCTTGTCAGCCCCTCAGACAGTCCCTCGGACAGCCCTTCGGGAGGCGGTCGGACTGTCCCTCGGACGGTGTCACGGACAGCCCTTTGGGAGGCACTCACAGAATCTCAGACGGTCACTCGGACAGCCCTTCAGGAGGCACTCTCGAACTAAGATCGAAACAACGACCTCTCTACGGGATTGCACACATACGGTATCAGCTGTCCGGCAGGGCTTCGCCCTCCAGAACTAGTTCCCACTGGAACCCAGACATCCTTTCGGCTCTACGAAACTATTTCGCTGGGAGGGAGAGAGAAAGCCAGATCATGCATGGCATTTGTATGTGAGAGAAGAGTGAGTGTGGAGAGCACCTCTCCACCTCTATTTATAGGAAAAACCCAAGGGGTAGAGCACACTTGGAAATACCAAAATGCCCATGAAAGCTGTCCTTCACAAGGGTAAAAAGGGAAGGTAAGGGGGGCAAGTGGGGCTCCATGGAGGAGTCCTTCCTTGGCCGGCCACCCCTTGTGGGTCCCCCTAAAAAAGAGGTTCCCTCCTCACCAAGTCATCCCTTAGATCTTTTTGGGGAAAGCCCAAAAATATGGCTTTCCAAAAAGCAACCCAAAAGTGTTTTTCACTATTCATGAAAACATTTTTCCGTGACCGTTAAATCCGAAAATATTTATGTAGGCCCAAAACATTTCCAATACCCACTAAAATAATTCTGGACGCATTCTGAAACATTTTCAAATCAATGATTTTCATCAGCGAAAAGCAACCAAAGCGGTTCCGGCAGCTCCGAAACATTTCCCCTTTTTTTTCTCCGCAAAAATTTCAGAAGTTCCCAGAACAATTCTGGCACCCTCCAAAAGTTCCAGGTGCTTGCCAAAAACCCGTTTGGCTTAATGGTTTACTCCGAAACAACTTTTTGGTTTTACCGAAACTATTTCGGTGTTCTCTCCGGAACTCTTCCGTTGTCTCCGAAACTTTTCCGGTGACTTTCTCTCAGACTCCCTGTCTAGTATTCAGCAGACACTACTGGAATCAGGATCTTTGCCGTCTGCCAGCTCTTTGCCATCTGCTGGCAGACGGCAAAGAGGCTCTTTGCCGTCTGCTTTGGTAAAACAGACGGCAAAGAACTGAGAGACGACAAAGAACCTGGTTGCCATCAGCCAATTCTTTGTCGTCTGCCAGCAGATGGTTTTCCCATGATTGTTCCTCCTGCAGCTGTATCAAGCATAGTTTTTGACATATGGTTCAAGCCATTATAAAACATATGAAGGATTAACCACTCCTCCATTCAATGATTGGGGCAGTTTCTTATTGCTTCTTTCATTCTATCCAACATCAGCATAGCCTATAACCAATAGGTCTTGATTCCTTTAGTAAAACTGATATCTCCTTTTTGTTGACCCGGTATTGGAACTAAAAAGAGTATCCCGCACCTATTTCCCCATAGGTGACCCTGGATTATCGAACCCACGAGAGGAAGATTCCATTGAAGTGATGGTCTCTAGCAAGCTTTCGTTAAAGTGTCAAATCCAGCTTTTGACCGGATCAGCAAGCAAATAATGATTCAAACACTTATAATAAAAATAAGGTACGGGGATGAGGTCTTAATGCTTACAACCATGTATTGGTGTTGGGATCAAATATGATATTAATTTGTGCTCGGGAAGTCACCCATCAAGAGGTGCTTGCTTCGTATCGGAATGGGGGATGTGTCCAAATAACATCTTGACCGGCACGAGTCCTGCATCAAGAATCAGTTGTCCTACCGAAGGCCCTATCCGTCTCGCGGGGTTGCCCCGATAATTAAGATAGCATAATCAGACAAAAGCTTTGTGTGTTCAATGACTACACCTCATGAATCCCCAATGATATGATCCATGTTACCCTACTAAACCTTACTGTCACCGGAGTTCGGTATAACACTTCACGGCCCCCTTGCTCCTAGCCTTACCGGTGCTCGATCTCCATGATCCTGGGTACCTGCAGGGATGAAGATCGTGTACAAGACAAGAGATACTTCACGATGCAATTTTATTTTACACATACGAGACGTTGTGTCAAAGACTTCCATTGATCCCTTCACCAAATACATGGGGCTGCAAGGCTCATGCCTCACCCCATACCGTACTGGACTACTCACACATGGAGATCAGATCACGAGAAGAAACCATTGAAGAACACATCTTGGGATTGATTGATTGCAATATGTCTTACAATGGATGCCTTGTGCGATGCATGATTACAAGTATGAACTAGATGAGAGAGGGCTATGGTGGTGGAGATGGCTATGGTGATGAAGATGGCGGCGGCTAGGGTTTGTGGATGAAGATGACAATGAATGTGCTATGGCTGTGCTCGGCGCTCCTCCTCTGCCTCCTCTGTTGACATTTCGATGGGGTCCCCTTAATAAAAGTTGTTCAGGTGGACGAGCTGCCTCGGTTTCCATGCCAAACGACCGCTCATACGGGCGCTCGCGGTCGCATGGAACGCCGTCTTTTGCTCTGACGCCTCCTGATGATCCATTTCTTCTCCATTTTCCTTCCTTTCCTTTATCCCACGTGATATCCTTCCTTTTTAGCCCAATTCCAGTGGAAAAAATATTAAAGAGAGGATTTGTGGAATCCTTTGCATTCATTAGTCATTAGTGGCAATATCGAAGCGAATATATCTCTTTTAGTGAAATATCTCGGTTTAAATAAGGTTGAAATGAGTGTAAAAATATCACTCATCAAAAACATGCCAAGATCTTTGGTCCCTTACAGGTAACGGAAGATGTCCTTGACGCCTTTCCAATGTATGCTGGTAGGCTCAGGACTGTACCTAGCAAGCAAATTGACGGCAAACGCAATGTTTGGCCGTGTACAATTTACGAAGTACATGAGTGACCCAACTGCACTCAGGTAGGGAAATTCCGGTTCCAAGATTTCCTCCCCCTCTTCCTTAGGCCTGAACGGGTCCTTGTCTTGTTGTAAAGATCTCCCAATCATCGGGGTCTAAGAAAGGATATGCGTTCTCATATCCAAATCTTGCCAACACCTTCTGGGTGTAGGTCGAATGGTGCACTAGAATCCGAGTAGAGGAATAATCAAGTTGCAGACCCAGACAGAACTTGGTTTTATCCAAATCCTTCATCTCGAATTCCGACATCAGGTAGGAACTCGCTTCCTCAATATCCTCCGGTGTACCGATTATGTTTAAATCATCCACGTACACCGAGACTATACAGAATCCATCTTGGGATCACCGTATAAGAACACATGGGCAATCATCATTGCTTGTGTAGCCCTTCTGATGAAGGAATTCGTCTAAACGATTATACCACATTCTACCAAACTGTTTAAGTCCGTACAGTGACTTTTTGAAGATGAACACTATATAGACCATTGTTTGCTCTATCATGATTCAGAACAGGGGTACTTTCGGGAACCTTCATGTATAAGTTCGAATCCAAGCTACCATACAGGTAAGCAGTGACAACATCCATTAGTTTCATTTTCAAGCCCATATTTACTGCCATTGAGATCAAGTATCTAAAGGTAACTCCATCCATGACCGGGGAATAAGTCTCCTCAAAATCAACACCAGGTCGTTGAGTGAACCCTTGAGCAACGAGCCTTGCTTTGTACCGTACTACCTTATTATTTTCATCTCTCTTTCGAACAAAAAACCACCTATGGCCAACATGGCGTATGTGGGGAGGAGTTAGACAAACTGGTCCAAACACCTTCCTTTTGTTGAGAGATAAAAATTCGGCAGTAATTGCCTCCTGCCAATCTTTCCAATCTGACCTTTTCTTGCAATCAGCGAGCGTGTTAGGCTCAGGGTCAAGATCTATTATTGAGGCAATTTTCGTAGCAAAGTTAATGTCGACAATCACCGTAGCTCGGTTCAGGGACTCCCCCGTTTAAATATAATTTGTGGCCATTTCGTCATGGAGCGCATCCAGCGCTAACACTTGCTCAACCAATTTTCCCATTCTGGGAGCAAGGTCCTTTAGTTTTCCCGCGGCGATGTGTGCGCACACATCTCCGCTGGGTGTTTCCCCTATGGGAAAGTTTAAGTGCGGAATTTCGTGCACTGAATTTTCCGTACTTGTGCCAGGTCTCAACTGGCTCCCCGTTTCACTTTGGGGCACTTTGGTGACAGGCTGTGATAAATCTCTCTTATCCTTTTTCGTCAGGCGTCCCCGAGTACTTGGGATTTGAGAAGCCGGATCTCTCGTCCTTTTAGGCCTTTGGACGGGAGCGGGTATACCATCATTTTTCTTCAGTATTTCAATCCTTTTCGGTGCATTGCGCGCGTGCACATGCGACTTTGTCACAGTCTTTAAGTCAGTAAAGTGATCAGGCAGTTGATTTGCTAATGGCTGCAAATCTATTATCTTTTGGACTTCTCTCTCAGTCTCAGCAGTGGGCAGGTCATGAGCGTGGATTCCCGTGGCTTGCCACGTGATTTCTCGACTTTTAGCATCAAGGGGTTGATTCTCTCCCCCTAAAGTCAGGAAAAAAATCCTCGTCAAAAATGCAATCAGCAAAACGAACCGTGTGATAGTCACCTGTCATGGGGTCAGATACCTGATTATGGACACAGTCTCATAACCAATGTGTATCCCCGACTTACGAAGCGGGCCCATTGCTGATCGCTGGGGTGGTGGTATTGGTACATATACCTGGCAACGTAACCTACGAAGGTGGGAAATTTTCGGTGCCGACCCTTGCGCAAGCTGAACATGAGAGTGGATGTTGTAGGCCGGCGGTCTAAAGTTGATGAGATTGGCCGCGTGCAACACTGCGTGGCCCCAACATGTAGTTGGTAAATTACAATCCTGAAGGAGCGGTCGGGCAATAACTTTAATTCTTTTAATCAATGTCTCGGCAAGTCCATTTTGTGTATGAACGTGCGGTACTGAATGCTCAACTTTGATTCCCATTGCCATACAATAATCATCGAACACCTTCGAACTAAATTCTCTGGCATTGTCCATTCGAATGGACTTTATACAATAATCGAGAAAATTATTCCTCATTTGTATGATCTCAGAGATCAACGTTTGCAAAGGCATGGTTCCGTGTTGACAGCAGGCAAACACTGCACCATTCAGAGGAAACATCGATGAGCACCACGAAGTACCGAAACGGCCCCGTGAGGGGCTGAATTGGACCGCATATGTCCCCTTGGATACGTTCCAAGAACGCGGGGTTTTCATCCCTCACTTTGAGAGGCGATGGCCTAATGACTAACTTCCCCGTAGAGCATGCGGAGCATACGAAATCATCGGGATTCGGGAAGTTCTTCACGTTAACATTATGACCATGCGAGTTGTTAATTATACTTCTCATCATCCTAAGACCGGGACAGCCTAACCTATCGTGCCAGAGGCAGAAAAGTTCAGAGCTTCTAAATAGTCTTGAGGGTAGTGTACACGGGCGGTGCTACTATTTTAGTGTAGTATAGCCATGTGTCGAACGGAGGAAGCCTTTCGATAGCATGTTTACCATTCGCATCCCGCTTGGTGATGAGTATACACACTTGGCCATAGTCATCACCGGTCTCAACGTGGAAACCATCAGCGCGAATGTCTTTAAAGCTCAAAAGGGTACGAGTCGACTTTGGGTACAACAATGCATCATTAATGATCACAGTTGTCCCCACAGGAAGTATGAAGGTGGCTCGTCTGGAGCCGAATATGTTCGAACCGCAGCAGGCGATTGTCACAATACTTCATGGAGATTTTTTTAATAGACTCAAAGTATTTAGTTGCTCGTAAAATGGTATTAGTGGTACCGCTGTCAACAAGGCACATTTCCTCCACTCGGGTGCCACACGTGTTCTAAAATATGTCATCGAATTAATATAATGTAGCGAGGAAGAAGCTACATAAATAATAAATGCACACGCAGGCGCGAAACTCACGCACCAAGGCCATCACGCTGCTACGACGATGGCCAGCGGGGCCGGTGCGGCGGCGCGGCTATGCTGTGGCCAGCAGGGTCAGGCGACGCGTGCGGGATGTTCAGCGGCGGTAGCTTACGGAGCTCGCGGCCGGCACGGCTCGTGGCCGGAGCCGGCGCAGACGTCGTTCATCCGCGCACGGCTGTGGTCGGATCTGAATACGCAGCGGCGTCATTCCAGTGTACTCATCAACGCCCTCCTCACTCCATTCCGCGCCCTCATCAACGTCTGCTGCTCCTCCGGCTCCAGCATCTGCCTGGAGGTGGCGCGTTGCTGTTGGTGCGCGCTCATGCCGGCGAGCATGTACGCCCGCCCCGACCGCATGTTGCTCTGCCGGTTCGACACGCGCCCGCGCATCTCCTGCAGCTCGGCCCCCAGCGCCATGATCATGGGGTCGCCGTCCCCTGCCGCCTCCGACTGCTCCAGCGCTCGCTGCCTGTTCTCGAGGATCTCCACCGCCTCCTGGTGCTCGCCCCGCTCCGCCGCTGCCCTCGCCGCCGAGATGTCTTTTGCCGCCTCCACCCGGATGCGCTCCCGCTCCACCTCCACCGACCGCTCCGACGCGTCTGGCGCGTGCTCTGGCCTCGCCACCACCGTGACCTCGGCCATCACGCTCACGTACGCGCCGGTCGCCGCGTTTCTGTAGCTGAAGGAAACTGTCAACAGAGCGGTGGTGTCGCCGTCTGTCGCTTCGGCTCTCGGCAAAGCCAGAAACAGCAAGAAACGCCTCTCCTCGTCGGCGTAGAGTTCCCCGACTCGAACAGACGCGGCGCGGCCGTCCTCATCTACGCGGCTCTCGTAACGGCCGGACTTGACCGAGATGATACGAACTCCGGGGTGCACGCACGCGACGGCGATGCGCGCCTCCTGGACCACGACGGAGAGCAGGCCGCCGATGCACTGCGCGAACAAGGTCAGTCTTTTCCTCACCCCTTTGTGTATCTCGAAGAAATGCAACATTTATAAGAGTAAGATGTGCACCAGAGGACATGAGCTTATCCATCCAACTTCTTTTGGAAGCGGTCTTCAATATACTTTCGTTCCTTACTCAGGAGCTTACGAAAGTGATTTAGAACACCAATATACTAAAAGGAAAGAGAACTAGACTCATAACCAAACAACTATTTGTATCGATCCTCCTCTGCTTTGGCTTTCCCAAACCAGAAACTTCGCTCTTAAGGAAGTTAAACATAAGGCCCGATCTGCTCAAACAGATACAAAATTAACTTCACATTTATAGCTTTCTCAATGTCATGCTCCATGAATATTATAGTGTCATCTGCATACTGCAGAACCGAGACCCTCCATGAACAAGGTGCTGAATAAGACCATTCACTTGGCTAGCCTCTTTAGCTAGCCCACTGAGCACCACCAACATATCTTCAACAATGTTGTATAGGATGGGTGACAAGGGATTATAGAAATTTCAGCAGAACTCAATGTTGAATAGGTGTTTCTTAATTTCATAGATCAACCTTTTTCTGCAAAAGTTCCACTTACGAGTGGTTTCCATTCATTAGAAAATCCATCTGATTTGATAAACGAGTTTATATCTTACATCAAACTGAAAATATTAATCAAACTTTCAAAGAATTCAGAACTTTGAAGATAAAATATGCATCAGTTTAAATTTTGTTCTCGTCATCATATATTCATCGTATATTGGGGCGGTGGATGGTCAGAAAAAAGATATGTATGGTGGATGGAGTGACAAAGATTTAAGGGAATTCTATAATCCTTGCCTCTTCCTTCCATCACCATTGGCATTATTGGTGAGAAAAATGTCATTTTTGTCCTTTGACATTTTAGCTTAATTTTAATGGAACCGCACTTATGACACCGCTATATCCACACTGCGTCGTAGCCAACATGTCCATGTAAGATATCCACACTTACTCTTGCCTTTCTCTGGCCCCTAGGGCCTTCAGGCTGGGTAATTTGTAAAATGAATCCCAACTACCAAGACAGCCCCTGGGGGTTTGTAAACCATACGTCACTTGAATTAGAAACAAACTGAGTCTGGAGTTTGACTTAGGGCATGTTGCGAACGGAACCAAAAGATTTGCCTGATCCATTAATTAAGAAGAGAGTGGAGTTAGGATTACTCTTCCGGAATGATAAGACCCAGTTTCTTAGCTCCCGCGGTCACCCAAAGTTTTGCCTCGAGCTTGATGTTGTTGAGCAATATTGGAGGTGGCGTGCACTGGTTGCGGAAGACACAAGCTTCCCTTTGCATGCTTGTGAATGCTATGTATGTAGCTATTCTAATTACTTCTACTAATACTTGTATTCACTAATAAAGAGAAGAGATTCTTATTTTTTGCAGGGATGGGATTCGTCTATGCGTAATCGGTGACAGCTCAAGGCTGCCGACTTATCTGCAGAAGACTGCACAAGATGCCGTGGAGGAAACAAGAAGCAACTCACAGCTCGACCTGATGCTAGCTATCGGCTACGGTGGGCGAGCGGACATCTTACAGGCATGCCAGAAGCTTGCCCAAAAGGTGCACAACAAGCTGCTCAGACCGGAGGACATCGACGAGTCACTATTCGCCGGCGAGCTCCAGACGAGCTGGACAGACGAGTTCCCTTGCCCTGACCTACTCATCAGGACAAGCGGCGAACTGAGGCTCAGCGACTTCATGCTTTGGCAGTCGGCCTACACAGAGCTCTTCTTCACTGACACGCTCTGGCCTGACTTCGGGGAGGCCGAATATCTCCAAGCACTCATGTCCTTCCAGAGCAGAGACAGGCGTTTTGGTAAAAGAAAACTGTAGCGCAGGAAACAAAAAAGCAAAATTACAAACAATACGGTTATGCAGCCCTCCAACAATGATATGTTAAATAAATATCTCATTAGTTAATAATACATGCAATATGTTTATAATAATATGTTCGAAGCCACTACTGGAAAACGGGTGTTTGCCGAGTGCGACGGTCTTTGCTGAGTTCCATTTCACAGGCGCTCGGCAAACCTCCCTTCACCGAGTACCACACTCGGCAAATGTGGGGCCACTCGATAACGAGATTCCACGTGTCCCTATCGTCCATGGTTGACGGCTCCGTGACGGTTGGGCCACTTTTGCCAAGTGCCCCCTAACAACAACTCAGCGAATTTTTTCCATAATTTTTCAAATATGGAAAGCCTTTTACCGAGCATTTTGACAAGGCTCTCGGCAATTGGCAAAGGGCGCTCTCAGTTGCCGACACATGAAACACCTTGCCGAGCTCCGCACTCATGCTCTCGGCAAATGTGTGTTCATCAGTTTTATTTAAGGGATTTCCAGCCAGCCCCGCAATAACACGTACAATAAACAAATGCACATATCACAATTTATATGGCATTTCAAATATACCGTAGCACATTGTAATTGTAAATTCTAAAAGAGGCTGGTCTGATAATCGGAAGCGTACTGAAATTACTATTTTCTCCATGAATTATCAAAAATGCTAAAAGGAGAGCACCAGGAATGGAGGTAATTAAGCCCACATCCCTTGACAACTTGACAAGTGGCGCCACCTTTGATTACTTTTGTGTGGTTTTTTTTGGTGTGGCCTTTGATCAAAGCTGCAAAGTCAGAATCGACATACTTAGTAAATCAATTCAAACATATTTAAGACATTTGGAATGGTCTCTTGGATGACGGTGCTTTGTTATGATCACAGCTTGTTTTGTCTATTTTACAGTGCCAAAATGGCCATGTAGCATGCCTGTCCTGCTGGTCCAGGCTCAGCAATAAGTGTCATGTTTGTTCTCATGATGCTACCTTTGCACGAAACATTGCACTGGAGAAGATTGTCGAGTCAATCAAGTCCTCCTGCGCATATGCCAAGTGGGGCTGTTGCGAGTTGGTCAGCTACAGGGAAAGAAACACTCACGAAGAAGCTTGCCTCTTTGCCCCTTCAACGTGCCCGATTCCTGGTTGTGGACTAGTAAGCATGCACGTGCAACGTACGCATTATAATCCGCAATAAAACATCTATTTTGAATCTTATTTCTCTTTTAGTGAGTTTTTTTACCGAGCCATTTAAGAAATCGGAATTCTGTCGATTACCATGACACAAGAGAATAATTTATTAGAATACAAAATGAACTGAAAAATGTGGCTTATACTCCAGTAAAGGGACATCATCAACCATACTGATGCACAAGCAAAGTTCATCTATTAAATCATCATTTGTTGGATTGGCAGACGATGAAAGGAGAAATAGTTGCGAGAAGAGCTTAACTTCTGATGACGTGCTCGATGTTTTGAGATTCTTAGGGAGTCCATCCAGAATCATACAATCTGTGGGATCTATGTTGTTTCCGTCATCTTGCATCTCACGGTTTCTTATGTTATCATCATTCAATTCCGAGTCTAGTAAAATGGTAGCTAGTTATATAAATATTTTCAATAAATTTCTTTATCAATTTTTATAGATAGTTATATAAAAAAACTTTTAAAATCATCAAATGATCATAAATCGGACACAGCGGACAAAATAGAATGCATCCTTTTAAAAGATTTTTTTTGTTTGGACAACGCCGCACTCACTCACAATCTCTCTGACCACTGTCTAATACTCCCTCCGTCTCAAAATAAGTGTCGTAACTTTATACTAACTTTAGTACAAAGTTATACTAAAGTTGAGACACTTATTTTAGTACGGAGGGCTACTCCCCACCGCCCCCTCAGATTTCTCTGGTCACTTCCCCACCGCCCCCTCACAATTCTCCCCCATTCCCCATCCTACCATGGTCGTCAGCTCCCTCTCTCCATCGCCGGCTCTCCCTGGTCAGGCCGCCACTCCCCTTCGTCCCCACTGCCGGCGTGAGGTCCGCAGCCCCTGCTCTTCCTCCTCTTCATGTTGAATCTGGTCGCGGAAGTGGCCGAGGAGGCCCTCGAGCTCGGCATGCTCGCGCGAGCAATCCAACGGTAGGCGCCGTCAGAGGCGGACGCGGAGGCACGGGACTCGCACGCCCCTGCTTTACCCTGCTCCCTCTTCGAATCTGGTCGCCGAAGTGCTCGAGGAGGCGCTAGAGCTCGGCATGCTCGCTGGCGAAGCCGGCCCCTTCTCTCCTCCTGATGCGAGGGAGGTCCCCCATCGCCCCCACGGACGACAAAGGCGCGGATGGAGGCGTACCAGAAAGTGCAGGAGTTCGACTTGTCCAGCGGTGCTGATTGGAAGACGACCGCCAACGTCCTCTTCACGGTGCCCCCCAAGCACAAGGAGTTCGGGTGAGCATTAGGCAGTAAACTAATTTCTAGGGGACATGAGCCCGGACAGTCATTGTTCGGGGAAAGCTGAAGCGAATAGCACATCTCGTTGCAAATTTATCACCATAGACCAGTATGATTGATATATGATATGGGATGGGATAGGAATAGACACTGCTTGAATGTTAAAATTTATAGGTAATTCTTTTTCTGTCACCGATGTTTCACTGGTAGAATCTATCAGTTGAGTTTGACATGGAACCCTGTTCGTGGAGCACAGATCATGGAAAAATTATGGTGCGTTTTGTTCTATTTTATTTGCCTAAGAACCATACCCTTCTGCCAGGAATTACCCACTAATTCTGTGAGAATCCTACTCCGCTAATTCCAAGCCCTGAGAGGATTTTCTTTTCTCATACTGAGATAGCAATAGCAGTTGATTTAAATCTTAGATATGTGACTCTTATTTTGTTCACGTTCAACAAATCATGTCTGGACTGAAGCTAGGAAAGTTCCCTGTGTGTTCTAATAATAAGGTCATGGAAATACAAATGGCATATTTCCTCAGGCTCAGGATGAGAAGGCGAGACTAAGATCAATATCTGCTCGGGGGCCATGGGCGTGTTCTGCGCGGCGCTGCCTTCGCCGCCGCCACCGCCCGGCGGTGAGGGCGCCGAGTTGTGTCTCATGCGTCGCTACCTGACGTCCACTCTAGGAGCCGGGCTTGGCGGCCAATGGGGCCGGGAAGGTCCAAGATCGGAGGTCCCTGCTTGCCAACTCGCAGTTAGTTTGCATGATACAGTTAGTGGAAGTTGTTCCTTAAGTAGAGTGTGATTAATCACGTATGGCCATTAATACAATCAGATCGTTGGGGCATGCATAAATATACTTGAATTTTAAATTAGCGTGTCAAGAGGTTTAGTTAGTGTCGCTCCCTACTGTAACTATAGCTGGTTATGTCGTTCCTGTACTTAAAACTTATCAATCAGATGTACAGAAATTTGGTAGATAAGCTGACGTTTGAAGGGGCAGTAAACATTAAACATTTCAGATGGTGATTGGGAATATCTGATATGTCCTCATTGTGTGTTTCCTGTTGTAGATAAATCTGCTTGCAAGGCTCTCGATGATATATCCACTTTCATCAATTGCTCAAGGGTGTGGTCAGTTGGAGAAGACATTACTATGATTGTTTTTTCAGGTGATGAATTGTAACCTTATATCCTTTATTACTTGAAATTCAAAATCATTGGAAACAGTCCGTAATTACTTTGGAGAGAATCCTTTATTATTTTCTGTCTTGTTCATGTTCAGCATAGGATGTATATCATTAAAACCATCATGGTATATTATTGTTCATGTTCAGCATAGGATGTGCTTTATTATATGTTAGACAATTGCTGCCTATATGTTATTAGTATATAGACTGGAAATATTTTTCTAGATCGAAACTGCACGTCTAGATCGAAAATAAGCTATTTATGGTATAGTTACCCAAGTATAACAGTTGCAGTACTGAATCTTGTCCTGAGATCAATCAGCAAAAGTTCCTAATTGCTGATATATTAGACGGACTGCTATTTCATAGAACTGAACAGAATATGTGTCCACTGTTCTCTCAAAGTTTCTCTTTGGCCAAGATCAATTGATATGTCTAAAGTTCCAAGTGAGATATGAAATAAATGCACATGAACAAATCTAGGGGTGTAGTGTTCTTATGGTATTTTTAGCTGGGGGTGCTTTTTTTCATGGCTAGGTATAAACTGAAATTTGTGCACTTAAAAATCCAAAATCTGCTCATTCTATTCAGAACATAGTCTATTTGAACATTGATTTAGATAGAGGCATGAAGCGCACCATGTAACCATTATTGTCCGTGCTAATTAGGAGAACAAGAAGAAGAGATATCTAATACTACGTATTAAAATCTTGCCTGATGTTTTAGAGGATGGCGAAGGAGGTGCAGGGAGCCGACGGCATGTCCACGGTGAGTGGTGATGGAGGAACAGCCGCACACTTGATGGCTTGGTGCAGGGCGGTGTGGGCGCCGACCAGGAAGGCGATGCCGTTGCTGGGCGTTGAGGTCGTCGTCCCGGAAGCCGACGATGCTTCCGTGCGGCGAGGGGATAAGCCTGGGGATCTGTTCCTTTTTTTATGGGATATATGTTCCGTTTTTTTGCATGGCCTGCGTGGTGCGTGATTGTAGGGGTTTTTGGTCGAGCGCGCGTGGAGTCTGTATGATGCGGTGGAGCATGGTCAGTCAACCTTAATTGTTAGGTGCACATCAGAGACATATGAGATAAAGGCTATCCGTTGGATTGAGATTAGTGGGTCTAATCATGCGATGGTAATGGGTCTGTGTATGTTTTGTGGGGTGCGTTTAGTGAAGTTCTTGTTGGATTGTTTAATAGTAGTGGAGATACAGAGGCTTCACGGGGCGTTGGTCAGGCCACTTCCTCGTCGACCACAGTGCCGATTTCTTGCACTTCGTTTATGGCCAAGACATTGTGTTTTGATGGCTATTGCGCGAGAGTTGCCCGATGGAGGGCTGGAGGTCTCCACATCAACGGTAATTTTCATTAAGCACGAGTGAAGTGCACAGTTTAGTCCTTGAACTATTTTAAGGTTGTCACGTAGCTTCTCAAACTATGAAAATCGTCATCTGTGTGGGGTAAAGTGAGGTTGGCACTGGCGGTCTGAGAACTTGTTCCGCGGGTGCACTTAAGTCATTCTACTTGCAAACCGGAAAAACCCGTCACAAAACTTGCGTTGCGGGTGCAATTAAGTCACAGACGCCAGCTGAACCGGTCAGACGGCCGGTTTTCTCTGTTTTGTTGTCACGCACGGCGCACGTGACGTCACTGTGGATTGGTACTTTTGCAGAACAGTCCGTCCCGATATTGTTCGAGGGCCGTATTGCAAAATCGCTAGTTTTATAACCGAATCGAAACCCTACTTCCCAAATCCCTAGCTCTCCTCTCCTCTCACACCTTCCGGCGGCGTTGACGACAGCGACAAATGGGTGGCGGTGGCAGTGAGACCTCGAGCGTTGGCGGCGACAGTGAAACCTCTGGCTGGAGTGCTTCCTCCTCCCTCGTCAGAAGTAGCCGCGGCGCCGCCATCGTCGTGGCGGGCAGTATGGCAGGCGCGGGCGGCAGCGAGGAGAGCGTGGCACTGGCTCGCCGCGCCGGTGTCGGTGAAGGGAGGTCTTCGGCGCCCGCAGTGGCATGGCCTCGCATCCCGGACTCGCGTGTCTTTCCTCAAGAGGTGTGGCAGCGCGGCGAACCGGAGATGCGGCCGGAGCGCGGGCGGGTTGTCATCGCTCGCACGACTGGCATGGCGGCGCTCGAGCGGGATTTCTACGACCGTGTCTTGTACGCCACCATCATTGGACAGCCGCGGAGCGTGGTGACGCCGAAGGCACTAGCGGCGGCGATGGAGTCTCACTGTGCTGTCCGGCGGACGGCAACCAAGGTGGAGGTCACTTGCCCACCATTCCATTTTTTCGTGCGCTTCGACTCGAAGGATGATTGCACTCGTGTGGTGCACGCGTCAGAGCAGCTGCGTTGTTGTGGCAGCAGAATTTCCTTTCAGCACTGGTCAAGCTTCTCGCGTGGCACGCCGGGGAAGCTCGAGTACAAGATGACGCTCAATTTGGAGGGGCTCCCGGAGAAGGCTTGGGATCCGAACACCGTCAAATTGGTGCTCGCCGGTGTCGATGGTGAGCTCATCAACATGCTCCCGGCTACCGACAAGTGGATGCTGCCGGTCACCGCTTGGCTGCGCGACCCTTGTGGGGTCCCAAAGGTGCTGACTGTCTCTGTCCCGGCACCTCCTCCGCAGCCATGGAAGCCAGACTCCGACGACGAGAATGCACATTCGCCGCCGACTCCGAATTCTCTAACAGAGCAGCTCACCATAGATTTTCCAGTGACTATGCATCTGAATGAGGTCATTGACCGTGGCCCATTGCTAACTGAAGGGTTGGTTGAAGAATTTCTCCCCGACGAAGGTGAAGACCTTAGCCGGAAGCACACTTTCACCACCTGGCGTGGCAAGATAGATGGCACTGGCCCTGGTCAATATGGCAAAGCTTAATTGAGAAGCACTGGAGCTGGAGTATTTGAAGAATGTAGTGCTATATTGTTAGTTTGGTCACATTTGAACTAGCTGAACTTGTTGTCTGTTATGTGAACTCGCTGTCTGTTTTTGTTAGTGGCTGTTATTGTCAGTTTGTAATGTTGGATGCTGTCTGTTAGAGATGCTGAACCAATCTATGTTGTGAACTTTGTTTGTGTTATGTTGTAATGTTGGCTGTTGTATTATTTGTTTTGCAACTGAGTGAGTGAATTTTCTGCTTATTTATTTGCAAGATTCATTTCACATATGCATATTGTACTCAACTGTTACCAGGAGACATGGTTTTGAGTACTCCATGGTTTTCGAGTCGATGAGTTGCAACTCTGTTACCAAGAGATTGCTGTTTGAATACAAGTAGTTCAGCTACTGTTACCAAGAGCTTGATGTCTTACACCAAGTAGTTCAGCAACTACTTAAGTTGCAAAAGAGCATAACACATGCAGTTCACACAGACTGACAAGATGCAGTTCAATACATAATACTACTACTTAAGTTGCAAAAGACCATAACAAATGCAGTGTAAAACATCTCAGTCTTCATCTGCTGGGGCTTCTTGGGTGAATTGGAACTCAGTTTGCTCTTGTACATGTCCAGATGTGCTAGACCCTTCTCCAAATAACAGCCACTTCAGTCCCTTTGTTTTTGACTTCTTGTTTCTTGTAGGACATGTTCTTGTGGCACCACCTCTTGATCTTCTTGAAGTATTTCTTCCTCTTGTTGGCTATGCTAGTTAAGGTTGAGCTTCTGGTACTCTGCCTCCTGCTTGTGGCCCACCTCTTCTTCCTCTTGCTCCTCTCCCTCTGCCTTGTCCTTGTGCAGCCCTAGTAGCTCCCCCAGCTCCTCTTCCTCTGCCTTGTCCTTGTGCAGCCCCACTAGCTCCTCCAGCTCCTCTTCCTCTGCCTTGTCCTTGTGCAACCCCAGTAGCTCCTCCAGCTCCTCTTCCTCTAGCTGCTGCTTGTACTGCTAAGTTGGCCCTGTGCTCAACTACAAATGCACTTTCTTCTGGAATTGGGTGTACCCTAGTAACAGGAACTCCTTGTGCTGGTCCCTGTACAAAGAAATGATGGTAATGTCAGTGTTTGATGGCAGTGCAATTTAAAGGAATATGTACCATGCTGAAATATGTACCTCATGTGATAAAATATGTACCATGTTGTCTTCTACCTGTGTTGGGTCCAAATGAAGCCTCAAAGTTCTATTTTGAATGTGCTGCAACATTATACAAGAGCTTGTCAGTTATTGTTTAATCAATTTTGTTATAGTAATTACTTCTGTTATAATAATTACAAATGTAAACTTACAGTTAGAATTATAGGAAAGTCAACATCTCCATTCTCATCAATAACCATCTTTGACTTCTTTTTCTTAGCTTTTTCCATCATTTGCTCTACTTGCTCCCTCATTTTGTCAGTGGGCTTTCTCTTCCTTCCCCTCGAACTCTGTGCCCTAGGTTGCTCATCTGCAACATCCTCTGTATGCTCACTTGCAACATGTTCTGTTTGCTCAGTTGTACCATGCTCAACTTCCTCTTCCTCCCCATCACCTCCTACTTCTCTTAGTACAACAACTTTCAACTTTGAGCAACCACTTCTGTTATGACCAGCTGATTTGCAATAGCCACAGTGCATAATAGCACCATGCCTACTGAGTTTAGTGCCATCTTTATTCTCTTCTGGTTGCTGTCTTCTGTTCTTTCTTCTCCTTCCAGCTTTTTTCTCATACAGTGGTGGCAATATAGGTACTGCATCTACAGGAGGCCACTCATCTTTGTCTCTACTTGGATATACCTGAACTCCATAAGCTAACATGTATGTTTGCAAAGAGTAGCAAGAAGACACCATGGATTCAGGTTTAGTACTTTCATGTCTACAACAGGCACATGCATGGCTACAAGGAATTCCAGTGAGTTGCCACCTTCTGCAGGTGCATGCATGCATATTCAACTCCACTATGTAGGTCTTGTCATTGGATAGAACACCAAAGACACCCATGCCTGACTCCTCAGGGTGACAATTGGCTGACAACTCTACATTCTTTCTTAATTTGCCTCTAATTTTTGGAGTTATATTGCATGTCCACTTCTCAGTAGCCTCTTTTCTCTTTGACATATGCCTATGCATGATCTGTGATTTTATCCTCTCATACATGGACAAGACAGGTAGCTCTCTTGCTTCTAATATATACCTAGGATTCAGACAATAACACTATTAAACATTCAGACAAAGTTTCAGTTACTGTTCACAATCAGACAAAGTTTCAGCTACTGTTCACAAAGCTATAGGGAAATTCAGATAAAGCCACTGTTATAGTATTATTACCTGTTGAAAACTTCACATGTGTTGTTCAACAAAATGTCACATTTGGAAAAATCATCAAAAAAGGCCCCTGACCATTGATTTGGAGGCTTTTCTTCCAACCAAGCATAAGCTTTAGGATTATCTTGCTTCATCTTCTCCATGTTTATTTCAAACATTGTTGGTGTGGTTGATTTGGCACAAGCCCATAGTTGTTGTCTGATTGTCTCACCTTTGTGGGGTGTGTGCAAGTTTTGGTAGAGGTGTCTCACACAAAACCTGTGCTCTGAGTCAGGGAACTGCTCATTTACAGCTTTGATGAGCCCCTATGTGAGAAAACAACAGAATTATGAAATAAAACAAGATCTGAATTAAAACAGTAACTAAACATAAACAGTAATTGAACTGCCATTGCAACATAAAGAGTATACCTTCTATTTGTCACTCATAATACTGAATGTGCTTGTGTTCATTATGTTCAGATCCTGCTTCAGTGTAGCAAGGAACCAGGACCAAGATGCATGGCATTCTGTCTCCACCACTACCATTGCAATTGGATATATGGAGTCATTTCCATCTATACCTACTGTTGTGAGTAATTGGCCACCATACTTTGTCTTTATGAATGTGCCATCAATACATATGATTGGCCTGCATCCCTTGAGCCACCCTACTTTGCAAGCTGCCAAACTGAAATAGCAAGTACTAAAGAGCCCATTCTCTAGGTTAAGATAGAAAGATGACCTTGGATTGCTATGTCTCACTTCCTCTGCATATCTCCAAAGCAATGAGTACTGCTTCACCTCATCCCCATGCACCACTTCCAATGTTGCTTTCCTAGCTCTCCCAAGTTTGTGTCTGCTAACTTCCATGTTGTATTTCTTCCTAACTTTCCTTGAAAATGTAGCTAAAGACATCTTGTCATTGTCTCTGAACATCTCCACATATTTCTTGGCAAGAAAGGAGGCTGTTAGTTCTTTGACATCCCAAACCTTCTCACATGTGTGCTGTCCTACTAAAGTCTTCACAAGAAAAGACCGTGTCCTGTTGTCATTGATAGCCACTAGTTTCCAAAGGCAGCCTTCTTCACAAACAACCTCAAACCTTTGCTTATTATTTCTTTTCTTCCTAATTTGCACCCTGTTCTTTACTGCATATTGTGCGACAACTTTCCTAAGGAGCTCCACAGAATGAAAAACCATGCCTAGCTTGAATTGAGGGTTTTCCATGTCAACAGCTGGGTTAAATGGTTTAAACCTATATATTGGTTTCTCCTTCTTCTATTTTCTTCTTATACTCCTCATCACCAGAGTCACTTTTATGTTTTTTCTCCAAGTCCTCCTCTGTTGGCAGTTGCAGATCATCTTCATACACGTCATCTGTCCCAGGAACATGCCTATACTCAGCTCCTATATTTTTGCCCTTCTCAAACAAAGCATCTTGCACAACATCATCTACATTCTGGTCATACTCCTCATCATCCTCCTCCATTCCATAATCACTGTCATACCAAGTAGGATCTATGTCTGAATCACATTCATACTCTTCTTCTGAAACTTCAGAATTCTCTGATATATCTG
This sequence comes from Elymus sibiricus, assembly GCA_039707655.1. Lineage (NCBI taxonomy): Eukaryota > Viridiplantae > Streptophyta > Magnoliopsida > Poales > Poaceae > Elymus > Elymus sibiricus. The sequence goes on along the minus strand of CM077670.1, from coordinate 365,415,927 downwards.
AATTTTCTGCCTCCTCTGTACCAGCTGCATCTGCATGTTGCTCTGAATTCTATGCATTAGATGCATTGTTTGAACTACCTGACAGTTTCTCTGATTTCATCTCCCTAATCTTATCCTTGCTAAGAGGGCTCATTATAACTTCAGGTAGACCAGGGCAACCTTTGAACACAATGTCATCTTCCTCCTCCCGCACCTCAGTTTTTCTGATATGCTTGACAAACAAAACCAGGACCTTTGAGTGAACAAAGGCTCTAGCCATCTTCAGGCAGTCAATCTCCAGGTTGATTTCCATCAGATCTACAAGTGTTTTACCAGGTGGGCACCATAACATAATTTTCTGCTGATCAGGATAATTCAGTTGTGCTAGCATATAGTCGATCACGTCATTACATATTGTATTTCTGTCCAGGTTATCAAACCATGCTATCTTCTCATCCAAATATGTCAGATTCACTCCCTTCCCCACAAAAAACCCACCATGATGCACCTCCACACTAAATTTTGCTGATTCAAACCCTACATTGGACAATGCATCGATTATTATCAGAGGCAATATGTGCTAACCCTAGCAGGAATCTCCAAAAATATGATGTGATACAAATCATGGAAGAATACCAACATACACTAACTACTACTGTCGACTCACATCCTAAAACTACTACGATGCACCGGCGATCATCATCTATCGCCGGCGGGAGAAAACCCTAACTAAAATGGGGACAAACTCTTGGTCGCCCATGCCCCTCTCCCCATAGGATTTTTGAAAAGCATTCTTTGGTATAGGGGATTTTAAGGCTCTTGCCTCGATGGCCCACATGCTATCTTTATAAGTGGTTTTAAGTAGTGATCTAAACGCTCTTATATTTCTTTACAGAGGGAGTATAATTTCTAAGATGCCCGCTAACATACTAAACAACATAGCCCCGGAGGCAACTCAAAGTACAATATCCTGGTAGCATATGAATGCCATCATACGATCGAGAAGAAAGTTAGAAGAAAATAAGGTCTTCGTGTGAAAGTTTGTTTTTCTGACTTTGCTCTTGAGGGTCTCGAGGGTTTAGGGTACATGTTAATTGGTGAAGATGTGTGAACGGATTTTGGAAGTACCCACACATTATAGAGGTTGGATGACTTTGAGTTTACTAGCAAATATGCCCGTGCGTTGCAACTGCAACAGGAAAAAAATATTACACACCCTTTGCCCGATAAACATGGCTCAAGATCCACATAGGTTTACGTCCTCTACATCAAACATGGCATCCCTTTTCTAATATAGTAGCACAACGGTCATGTTTCGCTATTTTCTGATAAGTTTCAAATATGGCATAATTAATTTTGGACTATAAATTAAAAGATATTAATTATTTTATAGATGCATTTGAATCTGATAATAAATAAATAAATGAAAGGATCAACACTAGCTATTGGGCCAAATTCCACTCAATGCAGCCCATCTGTTATCCATCCCTAATTAAATAAATCAAGATAAAAGAGAGAGAAAAGGGGGTTGAGCTAGAATTCAAACCCATAATTTCAGGCTAGATGGTTTGCATGCGCTAGGCATCAGGAATAATTTCAGTTTCAGTTGAAAAGGGGGTTCAGGCCTACATGAGTTAGCCGGCCGAGGGGATCTAAGAAAAATGAAACGTTTGTCTACAAAAAAGGGTGGAGCCATTAGGAATGACTTCAGTTTCAGTTAAAAAGGGGGTTTAGGCCTACATGACTTAGCCGGCCGAGCGGATCTAGAAAAAAAAATGTTTTTCTACGAAAAAGGGTGGAGCCATTAAGAATAACTTCAATTTCAGTTGAAAAGGGGGTTCAGGCCTACATGAGTTAGCCGACCGAGCGGATCTAGAAAAAAAAAGAAACATTTTTCTACGAAAAAGGGTGGAGCTAGAATTTGTACCCAAGATCTCGGGGTAGGTGGTTGCATGCGCTAGCTATCAAGAACGACTCAGTTTCTGCTGAAACAGGGTTCGAGCCTATGAGTTAGCCGGCCGAGGGGATCTAAGAAAAATGAAACGTTTGTCTACGAAAAAAGGTGGAGCCATTAGGAATGACTTCGGTTTAAATTAAAAAGGGGGTTTAGGCCTATGGGACTTAGCCGGCCGAGCGGATCTAGAAAAAAAAAGTTTTTCTACGAAAAAGGGTGGAGCCATTAGGAATAACTTCAATTTCAGTTGAAAAGGGGGTTCATGCCTACATAAGTTAGCCGGTCGAGCGGATCTAGAAAAAAAAAGAAACATTTTTCTACGAAAAAGGGTGGAGCTAGAATTTGAACCCAAGATCTCGGAGTAGGTGGTTGCATGCGCTAGCTATCAAGAACGACTTTAGTTTCTGCTGAAACAGGGTTCGAGCCTACATGAGTTAACCGGCCGAGGGGATCTAAGAAAAATGAAACGTTTGTCTACGAAAAAGGTGGAGCCATTAGGAATGACTTCGGTTTAAGTTAAAAAGGGGGTTTAGGCCTACAGGACTTAGCCGGCCGAGCAGATCTAGAAAAAAAAAATTCTACGAAAAAGGATGGAGCCATTAGGAATAACTTCAATTTCAGTTGAAAAGGGGGTTCAGGCCTACATGAGTTAGCCAGCCGAGCGGATTTAGAAAAAAAAGAAACATTTTTCTACGAAAAAGGGTGGAGCTAGAATTTGAACCCAAGATCTCGGGGTAGGTGGTTGCATGCGCTAGCTATCAAGAACGACTTTAGTTTCTGCTGAAACAGGGTTCGAGCCTACATGAGTTAGCCGGCCGAGGGGATCTAAGAAAAATGAAACGCTTGTCTACGAAAAAAGGTGGAGCCATTAGGAATGACTTCGGTTTCGGTTAAAAAGGGGGTTTAGGCCTATATGACTTAGCCGGCCGAGCAGATCTAGAAAAAAAAACGTTTTTCTACGAAAAAGGGTGGAGCCATTAGGAACAACTTCAATTTCAGTTGAAAAGGGGGTTCAGGCCTACATGAGTTAGCCGGCCGAGCGGATCTATAACAAAAAAGGAAACATTTTTCTACGAAAAAGGGTGGAGCTAGAATTTGAACCCAAGATCTCGGGGTAGGTGGTTGCATGCGCTAGCTAGCTATCAAAAACGACTTCAGTTTCTGCTGAAACAGGGGTTCGGGCCTACATGAGATAGCCAGCCAAGCGGATCTGGGAAAAAATAAATATGCAAAAAGTTTTTTCAATTATGGGTGGTATTGAGGGGTAATTTACGAGAATTTTGGGGGTAATTTGGTGACGGACGGGTAGAAACACTAATCACTTTATTAGTAGGTACTAGCACATATGCCCGTGCGTTGCAACGGGAGAGATAATTGACGTGTCCACTGAAATATTCGTCAGTACGGCCCAACAACATCCGAATTTTCAACCTTGCCATCGTTGTCCTTGCGGGGACATACCACGATGATATGAGTCGTACATGTATCTTCCTTGTAGTAGCCAGTCCACTATTTCTCCTCTGCCTGTCCTATTTTGCCTCGGCCATGGCCGCATGGAGTCCAGCGTCTCCATTTCCTCCCGCATGTGGAGTCCCATTAGTTGGAGACCTCGTCTGCGTTTTTTGTAAGCATGCATTAGCTGCTGGAGACCTCATTTTATATTTTTTGTCCTTCCATATTCTTCTGCCATGTCTTTTGAAATCTTCTCTAGAGATAACCAGGACCGAGTCTTCATCCTCCGCTTATTAATTTTCGACACAGCTCCTTGATGCCCAGCAAACCGGAAGACATATATAAATTGAGAGAATTGGGTGTAAAAAGGCGAGGTGGGACAATTCAATATGTGAGTCAATCTTTTTTTTATACAAACAACAGGATCTAGCCCAACAATAGCGACGCTAGTTATTCAACATGAGGTTGTGTGTTCGATTCGTTGCACCAGCACTATTTTTGCTTCCGTGTGTCTTAAATGGGCCAGGATAGGTGGGCGGCGCAAGAGCTCGGCCCAGGCGGGGCAAACGCGAGAGATCGCTGGTGGAGGTCTACGTACACTCGATCAGAGGAAGTAGGAAGGGTAAGATTAGTACCACCTCGGATATAGAAAATAATATGGACGAAGTGGACCGACGACGGACGGACGAAAAACGGACGAAATTATGGTGGTAAGAAGCAATAGTCTCTTTATTAGTATATATATATATATATATATATATATATATATATATATATATATATATATATATATATATATATATATATATATATATATATATATATATATATATATATATAAGGTACTAGCAAAAAGGCCCGTGCGTTGCAACGGGAGAAAAAAAAACCTCTCATGCCTCTAGCTTAGTTAATTCATTTTAAAAAATTGACCTAATATTGAATAATACATGAAAATACTTTGAATAAACATTATTCAAAACACTTGATTGTATGAACATGTTTTTCATAATATAGCAAATAAGCCCGTGCGTTGCAACGGGAGAGGAAAAAAAATCTTACAACGTAACAATTCTAGCATCATGTGGCACAAATATGCCGATGCGTCGCAAGGGGAAAACATAAATATTTCTTTACCTTTAAAAAATGGAAATTTTCCAAATGTTTGAACATTTTTATTAAAGTTGGAACATTTTTAAAATTACATTTTTGAACATGAGTTTTTTGGAAAATCAAATTCTCTAGGTGCTGGCCCAACAGAGACCCGTATATTATTGGGTGCACACTTTACTTTCGGATCAAAAACATGGTTACATGTATGCCCATGAGCATGGGACTGCATGTCGAAGACCAATGAACCGGGACATTAATTATGCTGATTAATATTTGACTTCTGAATAGAGGATTATCAGTGCTACTTTCCGTTGCATGCAGAATGTAATCCTGGTCTTGGTCGAGGAGACCTGGCCCTAGCGACTTTAATTATCGCAAATTTTGTTTAATGAGCCAACTGCATGCATGAGCATCAATTTAATCCATCTCTCCATCTTGTTTCTCTGGACAACTCCCATACGTACATAAACCGCTGGGATTTAATGTGAAAAGGCGAGGTGGCCCTATTTAATTGACAGACGAACCTAACTTTGTGTGCATCCACATGCTAGTTCAGTTGGCTGAGTTTTTTGGAGTGTTGGTTGGTGATTTTGAGTTCGATCCTCCATCACACGAATTTTCCTTTTGCATTCTCGAAAATAGGCACAAGTGCCTCGCGGCCCACAATGGTTCAATATGGATGGAAGCTGGCCGACCAGATCATGGGCCGCTGGTTTATCTTTAGAAAATAGGCCCAAGTGGGCTGTCTGCGGACGAATTTTAGACACCAACCGTTTTTCAATCTGAACTACGGGTAATTAGTACCACCTCGTGTATATAATAATATAATACGATCAGATGCTGGACGAAACCAAGAATATCACCTTGCTTTATTAATAAAAAAATTATAATATATATATATATAATATATATAAATATATATATATATATAGGGGTATATAGATAGATATATAGATATAGATATATATATAGGGGTATATAGATAGATATATAGATAGATAAATATTCCATCCGATCAATAAACATAGGGCGCTGCTACGAATCAGCCGGATGATTTCTTAGAGAAATCATCCGCCTGTTCAGCCGTCCGATCAGCGCGCTGGGGCCGTTGGATCACAGCAACGCCACGGCAGCAGCGCAGCGCGATAGCTTCAACGATGTGCCATTGCAGCCCTATGCGGTGCTCCAACGCAGCACCGACGGCGTCCGGCGAGCTCCATTGCAACTCCGGCCGAGCTCCATTGCAGCCCCGGCGGAGCTCCAACGCAGCACCGACGCTCCGGCGAAGCTCCATTGCAACTCCGGCCGAGCTCCATTGCAGCCCTGGCGGAGCTTCGACGGCTCCGGCGAAGCTGCATTGCAACTCCGGCCGAGCTCCACTGTAGCCCCGACATAGCAGCACTGGCAGCCGTTGATGAGCGCTACATCGCAGCGCCGGGAGCACCGGCGAGCGCTCCATTGAAGCTCCGCCGCCCGCGACTTGCAGCACCAGCAGCCGCCGACGAGGTTGCTTCGCAGCACGGCGTCCGGGGATGAGTTGCTGCGTTGCAACGCCGGCGGCCGTTGAGGACGAGGGTGCGTGGCGAGCTCGCATTGACCTCCTAGGATATGCCTGGGAGAGGGGAGGCTCCGATGTCCAGTATTCCGGCCGCGGAGCTTGCTGCATAGTGGCTGTGATCGGTACGCAGTGGTGTGTGGTGGAGGCGGCTGCACCACCATGCAGCGGTGGCCGGTGGGTGAGAAATCATGGAGGGGGCGGAAAAGGGGATCGCGCGGGGAAGAAGAAGACTAGTGGGTGGGTGAGAAACGTGTGGACGAGGCCAGACTTCGCAGAAGGATAACGCCACCGATGGGGAAGCGTTGTGTGGGCCTGATAGAGGACACGCGTCGCGCGGAAGGAGAGGTTTACGCAAGAGAGAAATCAGCCGGTTGATTTTAATACTTTTCCATAAACATATGTTTCTGAAGGTGGGATTTTATTGCCAATATCTCTATTTTTCTTCATATTTTTTTGAAAGGCGGCCCCTTAGGGCCCGATTCATTAAAAAAGGTAGAAGAGAATTGCCCGGTTAATAAACGGAAAACCGGGCGAAAACCGCCACAACTGACCCGCAAAAACAAGGCACACAGGGCGATCTGGCAACCCACACAAGAACACACACACGCCGCCGAGGAGAAAAGCGTCGTCGAGGTTGCAGCCCGGCGTCATCGTCATCACGCCTCCGCGAGGGCGACTCGACTCCACCATCGACGACCACCGAAGGAGCCCTCACCGCAAACAAGCGTCGAGGCTTGCGTCGGCCGATGCCAAACAGACAACCACACGCGCCGGCGACCAGGCAGCTCCGACTCTGTCGACGAGCATTGCAGGAGAAAAGCGTTGGGCTTGCGCCGAGCCAGTGCCAGAGCCGACCACCCGTCTCGTGTCATCATCACCGCAAGGTCCTCTCCTCAGCAGCTCCGACTTCACGAAGACAAAGCGAGGCACGGCGAGTCCTCGAACACGCCGGAAGAGACCGACTACCAAGAACCATCAGCAAACCTGACTCCGCCCGAAGCCGCCATCGTTGCCACATACAGGAAGCCGCGCAAACATCCGCATTGCCGGACGGGCACCTGCCGACCGCAATACCGCGAACGTCCAGCCCATGGAGCGCGCAAACGGGATCCGAAGCTCTTCAAGGCGACGCCCCAAAGAGGGAAGCGACGATGTCGACGCCGTCGCCCGACCCAACCGGGCCTTAGGCTTTCACCCGAAGAGCAAGATCCGAAGGTGGCGGACACGGGGCTCCACGACGGCGCCTCCAGGGAGGTGAAACGACGCCCACGGACGCCGACGCCGCCGGCCGGCAAGAACCCGGCAAACTTTCGCCCGGAGCACCCGACACCACCGGCACCCCCACGCACAGCACCTCCACTGGCCCACCCACCTCCACGAAGACGCCGCGCCAGCAGCCTCGAAGAGCCACCACAGACCATAGCACCCAACTGTGGTCATGCCTGCCTAGTGCCCAACTGAATGCACTCCGCAGACCCCTGGCCCGCAAAAAAAAGGGAATGCATTCCGCAGACAACCCGCCACCAGGCAAAGTTCCAGATTCCAATAATGCAAATGAGATAAGTACATCCGCATCCTCGTCCCCAGCGTCGTCTTCCTCTTGGCCCTGGCAGGCTCCTCCAGCTAGCAGCAGTGGTGGTGGCCTCGGTTGCACGCAGTGGCCAGCGCGGTGAGATGGGACGGGAGCCACCCGTGTCGCTTGAGGGGTGACGCTGACGCAGTGGCGATCCCCTTATTTCGGATAGGGCGGTTTCATCGTGTGTGATTTCATTGAGGTGATTAGAGCCCTACCGTGTCAACCAGCACGTACTACTCCGTCATTCCTTGTGACAGATACTGTAAACGTAATAGGATGTGAATATAAGTCGTTTCAGACAACTGAAATTGAGCTGTTTTTCATGCTGTCTGAAATGTCTACAATACCTTATAAAAGTGAAGAGAGGGAGTACAAATGAAGATACATGGTGGAGACGGAATCTCTGAGAGAATCAATCCGTGACGGGTAACATATATGATCGATCATCAGGTCACGCGCGCTCCATTTTTCTCTTACAAAAACGCATGTGTCTGCGCTGGAATGACATGAGTGCTTCGAGATATTCGGCCTCCCCGAAATCAGGCCAGAGCGTGTCGGTGAAGAAGAGCTCGGAGTAGGTCGACTGCCAAAGCAAGAAGTTGCTCAGCCTCAGCTCGCCGCTGGTCCTGATTGTTGAGTATATTAATTATTAGGAAGTATAGGATATAGTAGGATTTTGTCATACCTTGTTTTGTATTTCAAGTTGGTCATTATACTCTTATATATATGCTCACGAGGCTCAAGAATAAACAATAATTCCACCAATCCCTCTCTATCCCTTCTAACATGGTATCAGCCTAACCGATCCAACCCTAGCCGTCGCCCGACGCTTCCGCCCCGCGCGCCGCCCCCGGGGTGGTCGGTCTCCATGACCGCCGCCGGGGGCCGCGCCACCCGTACCTAGGGTTCGTCCGCCGGTCGTGTCGACCGGCTGCCCTAGAGAGTCTTTTTCCCGAGCCCTTGCTCCGGGTTTTTTTCTCTCTCGCCGGTCGCTTTGATCGGCGTTTACTTTTTGGTTTTCCGATCTAAGGTTTGCGTCGCCCGCCGCCGCCGTTGACCCCCGCGCCTCTACTCCGACATCGGCGTCGACTCCACCGGCCGCTTCCTCCTCAACCGCGCGGCAAGGCTGGACGCACCGCCCAAGGGACGCCTTCGTGCGTCGCTGCTGGCCGCTCGTCCGCGCGGTCTCCATCGCCGGTCCGTCTTCGTCGTCATTGCCCGGGACATCACCGACAACGTCGCCATCGACTCCGATCAGCGCGTCGTCCCCGCCATGGCGTGTACAGCGCCGCCGTCGGTCTGATCAACCGATCGCGAGCCTGTCTTCGCCAAGCACGTCGCCGAACACGCGCCTACAGCCGATCGAGCCACACGTTGCCGTCGCGTCGTCCCTTCGGACCGCTGCGTCGCCGCCCCGAGGTCTTCCCGCCGGCTGCCCTGACCCGCGCGCCGCTCCCGCCGACGCCCCTTTGGGCTGTCGCGCCGTGGCACGCGGTCCACGCCGCCGCCCCGAGATCCTCCCGCCGGCTACCCCCGTAGCCGCCGCCGCCGCCTTTGCGTCGCCCCTTAGGGTTGTCGCGCCGCGGCACGCGGTCCACGCCGCCTCCCGTCGGGCCGTCGCCCCCGGCCAGTGGTTCTCCCCGCGGCTGCCCCGACCTGTGAGCCGCCGCTACACCGCCTCTTCGGTCTGTAGCGCCGTGGACCGCGGTCACCGCCACTGCCCGAGGCCGTCCCCGAGGCATCGACCTGCGCACCGCCGCTGCGCCGCCCCTTCGGGCCGTAGCGATGCGGCACGCGGTCCACGCCGCACCCCGAGGTCTTCCCGCCGTCGCCCCGACCTGCCCGCCCGCCGCTGCTGCGTCGCCCCTTCGGGCCGTAGCGCCGCGACCGGCGATCCCCTCCGCCGTCAGGCCGCCGCCGCCGCTCTTGTTCGGCCGCCGCCGCTCTTCTTCGGCCACCAACGCCGCTACCCCCGTAGCCGCCGCCGCCGCCTGTCCACCCCCTTCGTCTACGTCCAGCACCAGTTCGTCGCCAGCGTCGCCATCATCTTCCCCGACCACTTCGTCTACTCCGACCACCGTTGGCGACATCGGCCCCACGCCGATTGGTGCCGCAACCGTCGTCGAGTCTTCTTCTCTGCTGGTCCTCCGATTCCTCGACATGGCGTACAGCTCGTGCAGGTCCCTCGTCTACGCATGCCCGGTGCTGGCAACACCGATGCGTGCCTTCGTCCACGACGTGTCCCCGGGCCTGGCAAGCCTGGTCGGCGCTTCGTCAACTTCGTCTTCGTCCGTCTACGCATGCCCGGTGCTGGCAACACCGGTGCGTGCCTTCGTCTACGATGTGTCCTCGGGCTTGGCAACCCCGGCGCGACGCGTCGTCAACATCGTCTTCTCCCCGGCGCACCACTACCTCGACACCACTGCGCCCATGACTAACTTGGCGCCTCCTTGCGCCCGCGGCTCCACGGCGACTTCCTCGACACCAGCCACCCCAACTCGACATCGACCACGGCGTTCTTTACACGGCTACCTCGACCACGGCTCCACCATCCTACGCTCTCGGCTACCTCGACCACGGCACAAAGGGCTACCGCCTTGCTTGAGCAACCTCATCGGTTTCCACTCCAGCCACGACTTCCGCGATGCATCGACCGTTACGACTGTAGGGGGGTGTCCGTCGGCTTACCTTCGGATTCTTCTCCAGTCTCACCGTCTGCGTCGCTACCGTTGTGACTGCGGGGGGATGTTGAGTATATTGATTATTAGGAAGTATATGATAGACTAGGATTTTGTCCTACCTTGTCTTGTACTCCAAGTTGGTCATTGTACTCCTATATATATGCCCACGAGGCTCAAGCAATAAACAATAATTCCACCAATCCCTCTCTATCCCTTCTAAAACTGATGAGCAGGTCGGGGCAAGGGAACTCAACTGTGTAGCTCGTCTCGAGCTCGTCGGCAAACAGTGACTCGTCGATGCCTTCCGGCCTAAGCAGCTTGCCGTGCACCTTCTGGGCAAGGTGTCGACATGCTTGCAAGATGTCCATTCGCCCGCTGTAGCTGATAGCTAGTATTAGGTCGAGCTGCGAGTTGTTTCTTGTTGCCTCCTCGGCATTGCGGGCAGTCTTTTGCAGAGAAGCCGGCAACCTTGAGCAGTCACCAATTACACGCAGATGAATTCCTTCCCTGTCAAAACAACAAAATATATTCTCCTTATTTGGTACTCCCTCCATCTCATAATATAAGATGTTTTGTTGTTATAATATTTTTATGTTATGAGACTGAGGGAGTAATAGTTAATATATGCAAGTAGTAGCACTAATGAGCACTGCAAACATTCACAATCGCAAGCATGCAACATGTCACATACTCACACTCTACACTGAGCTCGTAGTAGTAATATAAGTGAAGTACTCACTCCCTAGTTACATGACACACACATATTTTGAGGACCAACTTTGATCATTAATGTGACCAACAAATTAATTGTGGATTACGTCACAATTTTTTTATCATTCAATTCATGCTGAAATGTAGATTTCAATGGTAGTATATTTTTTATTCTAGAAAATTTATATATTTTCATAAAATTTATGGTCGAAATTTTATCATGGAACACAAGGATTGCAATGTATTCCCTCCGTTCTGTCCAAAACATTTTATATTTGTGAATGGATGGAGTATTAAGGGACAGAGTGAGCAATAACACTACACCTACGGCCGGTTTACAAAAGTTGTGCGATGGTATGTTTAATATTACACCATTGGTGGACATATCATTGGTGAACATATTCAAGGCATAAAATTAGGACGAAAAATGTTAAAAGGACAAGAATGGTCATCAACACTGCGAACAAACCATAGCCCAGATAACAATGTTTGTAAAAGGAAAAACCTATTTGGAATTGAGGGACCAACACAGCACATGGATATAGGGATAGGTTCTCTACTTCTCTTGTTTACTTTAAATTCACTGTAGGGAGACGACAGTTACATGGAGCCACTAAATAGCAACAAGACACACTGCACAAAATAAATAGATACATAAATAGCAACACACAACCCTGCGAAGTTCGAGGCCATCAGTTTGCATGTACTACCTCTCGAAATAGGCCGTAGCCTCGCTATATAGATATAGCAAACATCCGGTACAACAAACCAACTTGCATTGCTGGGGCGGCAGCAAACATACACCCAAAGAAAAGAAAAGAAAAGAAAATGGAGACATAGGCGGATAAACTAAACGACGATGACCCGCGACTAGGGCGCCCTCACCGACAGAGTACCACCACTCTCCTAGCACTGAATCGACGAGTACCAGGCAGCACCTTCAAGAAGGAACGCCATGCTGCTGCCCGGACCAGCGCACTGGTCCTAGGGTTTCCCCCGGCACAGAGGGAAGTGAACAAGGGTAGCCACGACACCCTTCAGGAAGGAAAGATGCCACCCGAAGGCGGCACCGCGTCGGAGTCGGACGAACCGACAAGGATTTCTCCCGAAACACCCCATCAACAACCCCAGACGACCAGTAGCACAGGAGCCCCGTGAGGACGAGCCTCGACACCACCAGACAAGCCGCCCACCAACAAGCGCCAAAACAATCCCGAAGCCACCATCGTCGTCTCACCGAAGTAGCGGCCACGAGGTCTGCAAGCCGAAGGAGAGGAGAGGAATGACCCGGGGTGAGCAGTACCGCGGCCGGCGGGAGGGACCAACCTCCACCGCCGAAGACAGTCGTCGACCGGACGCGGCCGCAGAGCACACCAGTCCCTGTCAGGTCCGGCCGGGCCCAGTGGGCCCGTAAAGTCCTCCCGAGGCACACCAGTCCAAAAAGGGTCCGGCCGGGCCGAGATAGGGCCCGTGAAGTCCGCCACCGCGCTGCAACAGGCCGGCCGTCGTACCCTGGATCCGCACCATCACCTCCATCTGCAGAACAAGCCGCAGGTCAGGCCGGCCCGCCCGAACCCAGATGGGGCCCTACGGGCCCAGATCTGGGCCGAGGGGCCCGGCCGGCCATCACCGCTGCACGCCGCCACCGCAGCACTGCGCCGCCCCGCAGGCCCGCGCGCCACGCCGTCGTACCGCCACCACCCAGCCGGAGCCGGGCCGCCGCCGCCCGATGAGCACCGCCGCCAGCCAGGGAGAGCCCCACCTCCACCAAGCCGACGCGGGGAATGACCAGCCGGCGCCACCCGGGCTTCGCCCGGCAGCCCCTGCCAGCGGCGGCGACGAGGGAGAGGGGTGGGAGGGGAGGCTAGACGGGGGAGGGTAGGGCTGCGCGCCGCCGCCGCGGGGGGCGACGGACGCGCGAGAGGGGGGTTCGCTGGGGGGTTTGTCCGACTGGAGCCTGATTTCACTCTTGCATGTACTACCTCCGTCGTCCTGGTATACTGGTCTCCATTGTATTTTGTGTCAAATTTTGACTAAAGATTTAACTAATAAAATATTAACGCATGTCACCAAAAATTATATCATTGGATTCGTATTTGAACATAGTTTCCGATAATATTATTTTCAATGACATGCATTAATATTTTGTTAGTTAAATTTATAGTAAAAAATTTGACATAAAATACGAAGGGGACCAATAAACCAGGACGGAGGTAGTACGTACCTTACGAACTCGGCGACATTGTCCTGGATGAACCGATCGTACAAACCGATCAAGAAGTCAACCTCCTGCTGCAAATTCCAAGAACAAACGATTAATAATGCTCGGCGTGGGTTAGGTTTTCTCAAGACGAGACGAAGGAGCTAGCAGGAGAAGACGCCTTGGGACGGTTCCAGTTCTCGTGGGAGAAGGCGAAGGCGGTGAGAACGCGGATTCCCCAGGCGCGCGAGAGCCACACCGTCTCCTCCAGCGCGGGCTGCAACGCTGCGTGCCCTGCCAACGTGGGCATGCCCCGTGCGCGCGCCCACCGCGAGTTCCCATCCATCACCACCGCCACGTGACGCGGCAGTGACTCAGCCTGCAGCCCTCCCGGGAGGATCACCTTGGCCGGCGAGGTAATACAGACGACCCGCAGGCATGGTGCTGGCGCCGCAATGCGTGTTTGGCGGGAGGAGGTCCATCACTGCTGGAAGAGAGTAGCGGCTGGCGAGTTAGGGAGCGGCATGACAAGCAATGCACTACCGCTGGACGCCTGGACGGGAAAGTTTCCTCCTCCTGTGCTTCTTGCTCTTCGCGCTCCATCGAGAGTCGGGAGCATCCCAGTGCTATCCAGAAATAAGATTGGTGGGAGAACCTGAGCCTCCTCAGCGATTAGAGCTTCTTGGCCGTCCGATCGTTTTCTTGATGCGTTCTGGGCCGTAGGATCTCGCGCCTGGAAGATCTCAGCCGTTGGATCAAGCCGGATCACTTTTTGCGGATTTTCTTACTCTGGGCTTACGGTCTTACCTCGCTGACGTGTGGGGTCGATTCCTGGTGGGTTCCGTCCGTCGGTGGCCGTGTCTGGGAGGGTGTTTGGTGCGTGTGTTTTCTGGTGGGATGGTCGTGCCACCGCCTGTGAATCCCATGCCCCGCAGAAGGTATTCTCGGGATTTCACGTTTAACCATCCGCGTGTTGCTCTTTCGTTGGCTTGGTAGCGCCTGCCTCTTCGCGTTCCTCATTCGCGCTGGCCCCATCCACTGCGCATCGGCTCTCCCTCCTCTCCTCGCTTCCCCCTCCCCTAACCCTAGCTCCTCTACGCCGCCGCCTCCGTCGCCGCTCGTCCTACTCCCTTCCCGTTCCTAAACCTAGAAACGGACGAGGAGGCCGAGCTGTCGCCCGCCACCAGCCATCGGAGCCTCCTGCTTGACCTTGCGAGGGAGCGCCGCCGGCTGTCGAGCCCTCCTGCTCGACCCCGAAGATGGCGCACAAACGGCCGGAGGCCTCGTCCCATCTTCCGATCCGCCACCAAATCTTGTTATTTCCTGCCACATTTGCGGCCAAGTCGGAGGCCAGGCGGTGCGAGCGGCCGAGGAGCGCCAGCCGCAGGTGCTCGATGCGGCGCTCCCCCCGTCACTCATCCTTCTCTGTCCGCTGCAGGTGTGCCTGTGGTGATACATGTTAATGCTTCTATGGCCTGATTCTAATTTCTGCAAGCTCTAACCGGTTACCAACAATGTTGATTTGAGTTTGACCTCTGTGGCCGACAGTTCAAGTTCCACTTCGTGTGATGTACTACCTTGGCTTATCACGTGAATGGCCTATTTGTCAGTTCGGTAGATTGTAGCTTGCACTGATAGTAGGGGCAATCTGAGGTATGGTGTTTTGAGTGAGATCTGAGTTGCATCATTGCATGGACGTCATATTTTGTTCATACGCCATCACTGCTACTACGGCCACAATTTTTTCTGTTAACAGGGGCCTGTTGCTGTTGTAGGTTGCTGGCTTTGAGGCGGATGACGGTGTGTTGTTTGCTCTGGCGGTCCGGCCAGCTTCGCCCATCCTTGAGGCCGATGTGCCCTCTCCGGCCGAAATCACCTCGCCCTGGCCCCGCTCTCTACATGGTGCCTCTTCTCCGGCCTGCACATACTGTCCCCAACGCCAACATCGTAAGGCCACCACCCCTCCTTCCTCTTTCTCTTCTCACCACATTGTCTGAATGTTCAGTGCCATTACAACAGTACTAAAGTTCAGTAGCATTATGCATTTGTCTGAATTTAACTGACCATGCTTTGTATGCACGAATTGGTTGACAGGGATGACTTGAAGGTTTGTGGATAGAATGTGAGATATCTCAATTAAAGTCCCATTAAGAATGATCCCAAATAATACAGTAGTTGTTCCCCCTTTGAAAAATGTCACGGTGGATTAAGAATCTTCATATGTGTACGCATATTGTACCATCTTTCCTGTAAACATTGGGGCTTTAGGTTGATTGGTTCGAGGTATAATTATGTCTATCATATGAGGAATGAGTGTCAGAAGAGCATGCTTACCTTTCTCATCATATCCCAAAAGTTTTGCGTTGTTTGATTGAATCATGTTTGGTTAAATCCATACAGCTATTTTCCTATAAATATGTTACTTTATCCAACTTCAGTTAATTGTGTTCCTCAGGAAAATGTTATTTTCCTTTTCTATGCAGGTTGAGTTGAGCAAGGCATGACGATGATAGTTTCTGCAAGATGAATCATCTATGCTCACAAAGCTTTATCCTAGGCTTATGTCATGTACCGAAAGATGGTGAGTTCATGTTGGATATACATGGAGCTTTCCATTTTGATCTTGTCTTCCGAATACTCATTTGATTTCACTTCCTTCATGAATTTAAGAATTCCTAGGTTTGGTTTCCAATTTAGTTCCAGGAGCGTTCCTACTGATTAATATTTGCTATATTTGTGTGGATATTATTTATTTGTTGATGACATTTTGTGTGTGTGCATATCCTTGCTATAAAAGGCACAAAGATGGGGTATGGCACCATCGTGGCTGTTCCAGAGCCCCGATGAGGCGAGGTTGCCCCTTTTGCTCGCTTACATCCTCCACCGGTATGTCCCCAGTCCTCTCTCTCTCTCTCTCTCTCTCTCTCTCTCTCTCTCTCTCTCTCTCTCTCTCTCTCTGTCTCTCTTGATCCATGTATCATAGGGGATTGGTAGTTAGTTTTAGCAGGGATTAGTGGTTCGTCACAATTTTTCTAGCTTCAACAATATGATTTTAGAACCTGAGTAAATCCTTCATGCAAGAACAAATTGCCAGGAATCCATTCATCCAAATTCCAAACGATGAAAGATTATATAGTACTTAAATCTGAGTGGAACACAGTTTGTGTTTCTTCGTTCTGATTTTATTGTTAACACCGATTAAGTAATAAACTGTATGAAGTAGTATTTTTTTTTGCTTCTTTTGTCCTTCAAATGATATAGAAGGCAGTCAAGTTCCATCCTCTAATTTATTTTTGTTTTTATAGGGCCTATTAGGATGTATATATACCTGAAGGGGTGCATCTACTGGTTCAACTAAAAATTGATCTCTATTTGGTTTATGCATTCCATTTTTTTAGGTGGATCAGTATGACTAGCTAGCATTCATAAAGAACCACATGAGTATTTCCATATATCTTGCCATAAATCTTCCATACGCTTGCTTCAAGATTCAGTATGCACATTGAATTAAGTAGAGGACAAAATGCATCCATCTGCTTTTAGTTCTCTGCTCTAGCATCAGCAGGGTTAGATGCAGATGCCTGTACGACATAGTTATCTTATTTAATGTTTGTAGTATTGACTTGCTACTTTAAAATTCCAAGAAGGTTCACTCTTCCTTTGCTGGTTACTTAACCATGATTTTTGTTTTGTTTTGGTTCTGGTTGAGGTATGAAAGGTTGTTTGTATATTAAAAGAAAAGACACTTGCAGTTTTGTATGCCTCAACTGCAGCTTAGGATCCAATGTTGTAGTGCTATACATGTATACATATTGGAGCAGGCTGTACTTTTGCTTACTGCTTTTAATCCTTTTATTATCCTTGCGTGACATGCCTGGGTGGGTATTATTATCCTTGTGTGACATGCCTGGGTGGGTATTATTATCCTTGTGTGACATGCCTGGGTGGAACTGCTTCAAAGGAGAAATTTGAAAAAAGTTGGTTCAGTATTTTGCCTTATTAAAAATAACTCTAATCAATAATAGTGGTTCTTTCCTTCCGATTTGAACTGAGAGAGGGCCACTGATTCTTGATCTTAAGGTGACCCGATTTTTCTACGCCGCATGCTCATGCTGCTCCATGTCCCCTTTTAAATATTCTTGCTTGCATTTTGGATTGCATTGCTCTATGTTCCCTTTTAATGTTTCTTTCTGTTCTTCTGTTCCTTCTTCTGGTTGGTTTCCCCCTCAGTCTTCCTTTGTTCTATTTTTATTGCTTCATACCCACTGTTGATTTGTTGTCTGCAGTTGTGCATGCTTCACCTTGGCTGGTCGAAGATGTATCCGCTAGCCTGTTGTTGCTCCATTCGTGGATCTACAGGTATCACCATTTCTTCATTGATTCATGTAGTTACATGATTGTGATTTAATATTGCGCAGAAGAAAAACCACCATTGTTTTTACGGTTTTAGGAGGTGTTGCAAAATTGATTTGCGTTGTTCTTATATATGATTTTCAATGGAGGAGCTGAATGACTACAATTTTTGTATCTTTCGTCAAAGTCATGAATTGTCCAATGAAATCTTGGTATGTACAATTTCAGAGCTTCATCACATTGTAGTAGGTAAAAACGGCGTGCAAATTGTCGAAGGCTTCATTTTGGTCCCTTGGATAGTTTATATATAGCTTTGTCACTGGAAGTAGGTTGTCACATAGGGGTTGGTGCTTCTGAAAATTATATACATCCATGAGTCCCTGACAAAATAATCGCAGCTCACATGACTAGGATTAGGGAACCTCGATCATTTTTCTGAAACATGTGCTACCTCCAGTTTCATGGCATGTCATTTCAAACTGACTATGCTCATCATGTTGGTAGGACATTCTCTTAGGAGATCATTCTTTTCTTGTTCTGGTTGAGATATATTAAAGGTTGTGTACCTATGAAAAAAGAAGACACTTATAATTTTGTATGTAGTACTTGGTGTATGCCTCAATTGCAGCTTAGGATGCCAGTAAGTTTGTAGTGTTATACATGTGTACATATTGTAGCGGGCTATAGTTTTGTTTACTATTGATCATGTGTGACATTGCTCTTAACTGTTTGTGATTTATACTGAACTCGTTGTGCATAACTACCTGTAGGTTTGTCTCCTCGCATAACCTATCTATGTATAATATGATTATTGTTTTTCTATTTCCTTTCCTGATGGTCTGTTGTCTATAGTTTTTAATAACTTGGCCAATGGCCCTATTCAGATTTCTTCCACCAGTTTTTGTTTGGTTCTGAGCTCAATTGTATTAAAAAACATAGCAACCAAGGATCTATGTGCTGGTTTCTTCAGTGATTGAATATGCAACTTCAGTCCGTAAAGGGCATCTACTCTCCTTTCGTCTGGCCGTGCTACACAGTTTGTTGTTTTGAATTTGGTATCACATTGGATTTGACGCGTTGAACCAATGGGATTTGATGCGCTACACTCCCGGTCTATGATGGTGTCAATGATGTATGGTTCTGGAATTTGGATATTAACATTCAAGCTTTTGGTATCTTAAATCTTTATGCTTTCTATTGAACTTGATGCGAACCAGTTTTTCCTATCTGGCACTGCCGCTTTGGCTTTTGAACAAATTTTGTCATCTGCCTGCAAAATAGTTATCATATTGATTTAGTATACTCAATTTCTTTGCTTTTGATATATCTCTGTCGTTTGTTATCTATACTGAACTCATTGGTCCTGTAAGAGTACTGTAATTTCCTTTGGATGCACATGATTTATATCACCCGTTTACTGCTCAAGTATCAAGTGACTGATATGTTGCTCTCACCTACAACATTGTTTTTTGCATTGTTAAGGAAATCGGTAACTGGTAGCTGCTCGGTCGACTTGGGAGTAGCGATTAATTGGTGAATAGGCCTATTAACTGGATTAATCGGTCGACCATTAATCGGTAGATTAAATAGGAACCTGCCAACATATATCTTTTTTAATGTGTTATACCATACTCTCATGCCTTCAGCTATGTAATATACCAAAATATGTTAGGATTTGGTCAAACCCTAGCTATTGAGGAGCGAGAGGGGGATGGGAGGGGTTACGGGCCAAAAATTTGGGCTTTGTGTGCCCACAAGTTAATGGGCCAACGGCGATTAATCGGCGTAACAACCTATATTAATCGGTCTCACAGGCAAGTTAATCGGCCTGACAAGTTAACGCGATGAATAGGTGCTATTCGATTCGGTCATCCTGCGAGTAACGATTAACTGGCCCGTTAACTGATTAATCGGACGAATTCTTGAACAGTTGTTTTTTGCAGGCATCATCTTCTTTCTGTTGCAATATTCATTTGGATCTCTCAATTGTGAAGTGCTCCCTCCGAAAAGAAATATAAGAGCGTTTAGATAACTAGAATAGTGATCTAAACGCTCTTCTGTTTCTTTACAGAGGGAGTACCATCTTCTGCACTTTACTATATAGGCACAATGTTACTAATTTGTGTTCAATCCTAGTATGCCATTTATCTGAATTTTGTATAGCTTGCATAGTGCCTGGGTTCATTAGCTAATTCTATTATTTTTTGTAGATCTTCCATATTATCATTAGCAAGATGAAGCCTGTCAAGTATTGGCCACTACTATCTGCATTAGCTTTGCCTCAGAAAATACCCTTTTCACTTGGAAGGAGGAAGTAGTAGTTCTTAGTAATGGTCAGCTATAAGCTACCGTAGATGTTCTTTGATTAACAAAGACAATGGCCTACTTATCGATGTTTTCAGAGCTTCGTTCCCAATTGTCTGTTATCTCATTATGTTTATGAGCAGCTACAACATTTGTTGCAACAGCTTGCCGATATGAACTACTTGGCTATATTTTATAGAACTTATGTCTTTATGCTTTGTACTGAACTTGATGCAATTGAGTTCAAATCAGTTGTCCTGAGCAAGCACTATGCCTTGCTTCTGGTACATTTTTTGCCTTTATGCTTTGTAGTAAAATTGCAGGTCAGTTATCTTGGGAACAATACCTTGCTTTTGCTATATCCTTAATCTGTATGCTCCATGCTAAACTCAGTTATCCTGGGCAGTAGCTGCATTACTTTCATTATATCTTTAGTGTTTGTGGTCTGTACAAAACTCATTTACCTTGACCAATTACTCTAATATCCTTTGGATGTACTAAAATGCTTTTGTTGTATTGGAGTTTAGACGTTGGGTCACTGTGCTGAGCCAGGCACCGGTGCGCCAAGGCGCACCGCCGATCTAGTAAGTATACGAGGGAGGATACTCAGGAGCATGATCCCCTCGCACCTACGCTATGCAAAGTTTATATTTTACCAGAAACTCCACTACCACGAGTTGCACATTGCGAAAATATATACTTCCACCGACATGAGTTTACACATTATGAAAATCTCAACGACACCCTACCAAATGCGGAAAGATCTTCGCTTGATTCTCTCGTGCTCTTATGGATTTTTAAACTTACTTCAACCGTACCAAAGGATGGGCAAACTTGGAGTATAGCATCCTCGCACATGCGTAAAGATTCTATATAGCCCTTTCCCATTTTCTTACGTTGATTCGGCCGGTCAACTTGAAGTTTACATGTAACAAGAATCTCTAGCCCCTGGGGTTTTTTTTTTTGACCTTATTACTACTCCCTCCGCTCCATCACTTAGTGCATATAGATTTTCTGAAAAGTCAAACTTAACAAATTTTGACTAAGTTTATAGAGAAAACTATTTATATCTACAGTACCAAATATATATAATATGAAAATACGTCTTGTGATGTATCATCTATGGATATGTATTTGGTATTCTAGATGTATATGTTTTTCTCTACGTACAAACTTGATCAAAGTTTATAAAGTTTGAGTTTCAAAAAATCTATACGCACTACAATTAATACATTGTGAAACGGATGGAGTACTTGCTTATTTCACGAATCTCTTTACATATATTAGGAAGAATCTTCACTACCACAAGTTTACACGTTATGAAAATCTCTACTGGGTTGGAGTTGGAGCGATCGAGGATTATTAGCACGCAAGCACGTACCCTGACACATGGTGGAAAAAAAATTGTCTTGATTGCCGGCCGGTTACCCTCACCACAACTCGATGTCGGCGCGCATGCTAATGAATAAACTATGGTCATGGGTCAAGATCTGATCACTATAAATAAACTATGGCCTGAAACGTTTACCTTATGAAAATATCGACAAAGCCTAGAAACATCATGCGGAGATCTCGCCACATGCGGAAAGAACTTTGCTTGATTCTCGGGGTTTCAAGGGGTTTTTTCACCTTACAAAGATAAGGCCAGAGGATGCAGATTAGAGGAGCAAGGAGAAGAAGAGGAGTACGTACGAGGGAGAGCTCTTCCCCAATTCTACCAAGTCCCAACCACCGCGCGGGAACCAAGGCAACAAATTTTTTTTATTTTTTTTTTTGCGGAAAACCAAGGCAACAATTAAGATGCTGCTCTCGAAGTCTCCAGCTGCTGTCCTTCAGCGGGTAGGCATCTCCGCTCGGAGCAGGCGGTTCGCGGCCCCGGCATGCGCGCGGGCCATCACCGTCCCGTCGGCCGCGGTGCTCCTTCCACAAGGGCTGCGGGCGGAGTCACTGCCGCGACACGTGGCTCTGGTGATGGACGGGAATTCACGGTGGGCGAGAGCACGGGGCCTGCCCCCGACGGGCGGGCACGAGCACGGGCTGCGCGCGCTGGAGAAGACGGTGCGGCTCTCGTGCGCCTGGGGCATCCGCGTCCTCACCGCCTTCGCCTTCTCCCACGAGAACTGGAATCGCCCCAAGGCATCTATCTATCTATCTAAGTATATATATGTGCCTTGTGCTCCTTGTGCGCGCGCAATCTGATGTTTTTTTGGCATTTGCATGCAGGCGGAGGTTGACTTGTTGATGGTGTTGTTCGAGGGGTTGATAAATGACAACGTGGCCGAGTTCTTGAGGTACAAATACAGATGACTACCTGTGCAAATTAACGGCTCACATTTGTTCGATGGAAATTAAGGTCAAGAGAGATTCTTGGGTTTTGCTTGCAGGGAAGGGATTCGTCTACGTGTGATTGGTGACAGCTCTAGGCTGCCGGTTTCTCTGCACAAGACCGCAAGAGATGCCGAGGAGGCAACAACAAACAACTCGCGCCTCGATCTAGTGCTAGCTATCGGCTACAGCGGGCGGATGGACATCGTGCAGGCGTGCCGGAACCTTGCCCATAAGGTGCACGCCAAACTGCTCAGACCGGAGGACATCGATGAGTCGCTGTTCGCCCAGGGGCTCCAGACGAGCTGCAGAGATGAATCCCGTTGCCCCGACCTGCTCATCAGGACCAGCGGTGAGCTGAGGCTCAGCAACTTCTTGCTCTGGCAGTCGGCCTACTCGGAGCTCTTCTTCACCGACACGCTCTGGCCTGATTTCGGGGAGGCGGACTATCTCCAAGCCTTGAGGTCCTTTCAGAGCAGAGACAGGCGGTTTGGTCACAGGAAAATGGTAGCACAAGGCCACAAAGATGGGTGCTTTTAGATGTACTTTGGTCAATGTTACCCAGTTGAGCATACATATGAGCTAGAGATATGATTTGTCAGCTTCAAGGTTCCTTTATTTAAAATTTTCAATACTACAAGTAAATTTGCTGGTTTTCGTGATTATTCTATGGAAAATCAGCGATTGATGTAACGATACAACATGATCGGAGAGTAATATTTTTTTTTGGAAATAAATTTGGATTAGTATTACCGATTTTTAGGGCCCGTTTGAAACGCAGGATAGGAAAAACATAGGAATAGTAAAAGTGCAGGAATTGCAAGCCATTGCTTGTAGATTCATACATGATTCTAAAACGCAGGAATTATACAACATAGTTGTTTGAATGTTCCATAGGAATTTTGCAGGAATTGTTTCTTTAGAAGAAAGAAAAGAGGAGAGATAAAGACACATGTTGCATTGGACTTCTCAAAGGAAGTGAAAACATGAGGTTTGAGAAAATGTTTAGAATCCTCCAAAATGTGAAGGGAAGGAAGGATTCTTTGTTGGAAATATGCCCTAGAGGCAATAATATTGTATTATTATATTTCCGTGTTCATAATTAAGAGTTTATATTTCATGCTATAACTGCTATGATCCTGGAATATGCGATTCAGTGGAAAACTCATATGCACGTGTGGAATGATAAACGGTAAAGAATAGGTTCCTAGTCTTGCCTCTAGGACTAGCTCAATTGTTGTTGGTGATCACGTTTTCTGGATCTTAGGATATCGTTAAGTGTAAACGATAGTCCTAAAACAACATTGAGATTATGACGTTGGAAGAACGATCATATTGAATCGACCCAAACTTGTCTGTTATGAATTGAGTTTATATCGTCTGTAATCAATTGTAATAACACGGAGTGTTAACGTGTGATTTTGCTCCTTAGACCATGAGAGTATCGTAGTCAATTCTTACCGTACGGTAGACTTTGGGGTTGCTCAAACGTCAGCTGTAACACGGTGATCATAACGACAACATAAAGGCTCATCGAAAAGTTTGACAAGGGACTAGATAGCTCGAGAGTGGGATTTGCTCCTCCGACGATGGAGAGATATTCTTAGGGCCCTCTCGGTGTGACGGAATCCATCATCGTCTGGACAGACACAGGTGACTACGTCACGGGGTTGCCGGAACACGACAACGAGAAAGAAGAACAAAACCGGTAACGAGGATAACGATATAGTGAGCATAAGATGACTCAGGGGGATACCGATGCATCCCGGGTTTTGTGAAGTATCGCGAAGCAAAGGGAACATCACATGATAACCTAAGGTTCACTCGAATATCATTCGTGTGCTCATAGGGATCGATATGGACGTCCATGGTTCCGCTATCGGTCATTGAACGAACGGTTTTGTTCATGTCTATGAGTTACCGAACATACGTGGTCACAAGCTTAAGGCAATCACGACCTGCTGAGTGTTAGTAGGATGGGAGTGATGAGAATATATTTGCGGAATTGTTTCATAAATATCAAAATAGTTTCGAGAGGATTCAGAAGCGTTTCGAGGTCACCGGAAGGGTTTCAGAGAGTATCGGGTAATACCGGGTATTACCGATAAATAATATATAGGTGGAAAATATTTACGGGGCTGTTTAATTATATATAAAAGGGTCTAATATTTATTAGAAGGATTTTATATTAAATTTAATACCAACAGGCCTTAAAAGGCCAAACCGGGGAAGGAGCATTGGGCCAACTTGGCCCAATAGGAAGTGCCGCGCCCTTCCTTATGGGGGGCCGAATTAGAGTGGGGGAGGAGTCCAACTCCTCCCAAGGCCGGCGCCCCAAGGAGGGACTTTCCCTCCTTGGTGGCTGCCCTCTCCCTCCCCTCCAACTTATATATACTAGGGGTTTTTGCTCTATGGATACACACAAGTTTTGGAGCCTCCTCTAGTTCATCTAGTTCTAGTTCTAGTTGGTCCTAGTTGACTAATTAGAGCTAGACCTAGTTCCTCTAATCCTCATAAGTAGAAGCCCAGTGTGGTTCTAATCTCCTCCCTCTAATTCTCCGGCGACGATTAGCTCTGGACGGCGAAGCGCTGCCGGATCGTGAAGGCCGTACGCTTGCAACCAAGTAGAGAGGCCGTGCTTTCGGTCTTCCGTTTGAGGGATCGTTCAAGGGTGGTTCGCGGGATCGTTCATCGACGGTTTGAGGGACTCCAAGTACGATCTAAACCGACACGTTCATCTTCCGCTGCAACTCGGTGACGGTAACGATCGTGATCCCAACCCGTAATGCATCTTCACATTGATCTTGGGTGTGCGTAGGTGCGATTTTTTTTGTTTTCTACTACATTTCCCAACATTCTTATAGGAATTTTCAAAGCCAATCCTCCAATCCAAAGGGCACATAGGAAAAAAAATCCAATAGGATTCCATTCCAACCAAATTCTTGCAAAATTCTTATGTTCTAGATGGGGCCTTAGACTTCCGCAAGCTGGGACTCGATGACGTGAAACTCACGTTGGCTCGTCTCCTTCGCCATCGATCTCCGGGCGGTGGATGTCCTCACCTTCCACCCCGCGTCCTACTCCAGTGGAGAGGCGCTTGTAGGCTCGTGCTTCTCGATGAGGGGGAGCGCGTGGTGGATCGCCGACTTCTACGTGAGAAGGAACGGATCGAGATGGGACATTTGGTTTCGTTCTCAGGCCACCTGATTCGTGTCGGTTGTGTTTCACAAGAGCAGCACATGGGGGCTAGACGTACGGTGTCACGACTCCATGACAGATTTATGGCTAGTACATCATTCACTTCTATTGACATGATTGTGCCTTGACTTCCTCTGGCGATTGCCCTCCCCCCCCACTTCAGATCATTCATTTCCTCCATCGCTCGCGAGTTTCTCCACTTCCCCTTTCTCTTACACTTCGGGAGACTGTGCATGGTGAGGTCCGCGGCAATGGTTTGGAGTGGGAGCTGGAGACCTTCGCTGGGGGCAATGTTGTCAAGCTGACAAAAGCGAGGGAGATCTGCACATGGTTCCCCAGCATGAAAGAGTTAGTCAAGGAGCCGGTGGGAGTAACGCTTGAAAGATCATGGATGTCGCCTAGAGGGGGGGTGAATAGGCGCTTTAAAATAATTACGGTTTAGGCTTGAACAAATGCGGAATAAACCTAGCGGTTAATTTGTCAAGCACAAAACCTACAACAACTAGGCTCACCTATGTGCACCAACAACTTATGCAAAGCAAGATAAACAAATAAGTGATAGCAAGATATATAACATGAAATACTATGGCTATCACAAAGTAAAGTGCATAAGTAAAGGGCTCGGGTAAGAGATAACCGAGGCACGCGGAGACGACGATGTATCCCGAAGTTCACACCCTTGCGGATGCTAATCTCCGTTTGGAGCGGTGTGGAGGCAGAATGCTCCCCAAGAAGCCACTAGGGCCACCGTAATCTCCTCACGCCCTCGCACAATGCAAGATGCCGTGATTCCACTAAGGGATCCTTGAGGGTGGTCACCGAACCCGTACAAATGGCAACCCTTGGGGGCGGTCACCGGACCCGTACACTTTGGCAACCCTTGGGGGCGGTCACCGGTACCCGTCAAATTGCTCGGGGCGATCTCCACAACCTAATTGAAGACCCCGACCCTTGGGGGTTTTACACCACAATGATTGAGCTCCGAAGCACCACCAACCGTCTAGGGCGCCCAAGCACCCAAGAGGAACAAGCTCTAGGGTACCAAGCACCCAAGAGTAATAAGCTTCTCAACTTTTCACCACCACGTATCACCGTGGAGAACTCAAACCGATGCAACTAATGCAATGGCAAGGGCACACGGAGTGCCCAAGTCCTTCTCTCCCAAATCCCACCAAAGCAACTAATTCTAGGGAGGAAAATGAGAGGAAGAACGAAGAAGAGAACACGAAGAACTCCAAGATCTAGATCCAAGGGGTTCCCCTCACAAAGAGGAGAAAGTGATTGGTGGAAACGTAGATCTAGATCTCCTCTCTCTTTTCCCTCAAGAACTAGCAAGAATCATCGGAGGGATTGAGAGATAGCAAGCTCGAAGAAGGTCAACAATGGGGGGCAAACACGAGCTAGAAGGATAAGGTTCAATGGGGAAGAAGACCCCCTTTTATAGGACATCCCGAATCCAACCGTTACAGCCGTTTTTGCACTGCAGCGGTACAACTGCTTGAACCACCGGTACAACCGGTATTCACGGGTTCACACTGCAGAAGTGCCCCAGGCGGTACAACCGGTGGAGCCACCGGTAGTACCGGTCGGCCGGAGCCAACCAGGAACTACCGCTCCACCACCGCCCAACAACCGCCTCTCATACAGAAGGGGTTCACCCCATAGCGGTGGTTGGGGCGGTGGTTGTGCCGGTGCAACCGCCAGACCAGCGCTCCTGTGGTGGCTAATTCCGGAGCGGTACAACCACTCCAGACACCGGTAGTGCCGGTTCGCCTTAGCCGTCCGGGAACTACCGGGCCACCACCGCGCAGCCACAGCTCCAATACAGAAGGGAGTCCGGTAGTGGAACGGTGCTGGGCCGGAACAACCGGTCAAGCGGTACAACCGCTTTTACAAGCGGTACAACCACTCGGTACAAACAAAAACACTGCCACAGAGAACAGAGGATACAATAAAACCTGAACTGTCACAACTTCTGCAAATGAGCTCCGAATTGAGCAAACTCAAGCTTGTTGGATAGACGATGACGAGTACTATCCAAACAACGATATTGTTATAGTAAGAAGAGGCAGTAGAAAAAATGCCAATGATATAGAGATGTGAAACCTCTATGAATGAAGAACCGGCAAACACTCCAACATCGAAAACATCATAGAAGATGCACATGAACTCCGTTTTCAATGAACTCGAGATTGTCATGAAGATGACCATAAGCTCAAAGACTCCCAAAGCAAAAGGCCAAACAAGAACCAAGAAAGATGATGCAAGAATGCAATGGTTTGAGCTCTCTACGAAAGATACGATTAAGCTACTCATCCGAGAGCCCCCCTTGATAGTACGATTAAGCTACTCATCCTATAACCCGGTCTCCCAACTACCACCATGAGACCGGTAAAATAGAAAACCTATCAAGGGCAAACCTTTGCCTTGCACAAAGTCCACTTGAGCTAGAGGATGACGATCTTGACTTCCTCAAGTTGGACCATCTTTCTTGATTGTGTTGGCTCGATGAAGACTAGTTGATTGCTCCCCCATACTCCACTATGGGTGAGCCACTCTTCGGCACATCTTCACAAGTCCATTGTCACCACAATGGACGGCAAGCTTCAAGCATGTGATCTCTTAGTGATGCTCCGCTTGAACTTGCACACTGCAATCTTGATGACGATCACCACTTGATGTCATCCTCCATGGGTTGAATGAGATCTTCCTCTTGACGCAAGCCCATGGAAACATACCTAACCCCACATAGAACTCTCACGTAGACCATGGGTTAGTACACAAAGCGTAATGGACAATGCTTACCATACCATGAGATCACTTGACCCCTCTCGGTACATCTTCTACGCTTTGTGTGTTGATCAACTTGATTCACTCTTTGACTTAGTCTTGATCAACCACTCACATGACCAATCTTTAGATAATTCCTTGAATAGCACCTTGGTCATCACGTAATCTCCTTGAAGCCAACAAATGGACTTCAAGAAAAGCCTATGGACAAACCCTTCGAATATAACTCAAGGCAACCATTAGTCCATAGGAATTGTCATCATTTACCAAAACCAAACATGGGGGCACCGCATGTTCTTTCAACGCTGGATGCGACCAAGACAGAAGTGGATCAGATGATTGGAAGTGAAGGTGCAATTACAATGGAGGTTTTGATGTGGGCAATGGACGAGGCGGAATCCAAGGACCCTAGGCAGCACGCTCGCTGGGCTTCCTACCATTCTGGCAGTCGGGCCCCTAGAAATCCACATGTTGATGCATTGACGATGGTGTTAGCGATGCCAGCGCCGACCATGAGGGTGATGCTGATTCAGCTGGACGATCAGGCAATTTTGTAGCAGGATGTCGCCATCGTGGTGATGATGATGGCACAACCTTCATTGGCTTGAAAGTCAGTGTCGATTGATCTAGAGTGTTGGGTGATGCCAAGGAGGATCATCAAGAAGGAGCCAATGATGGAGGAGGCGGGCAGCAGGGCGTGGTGGCGCTACCTCGCCGTTTGTCGTGCTTCCTACCAACTATACACCACTCGCGGTGCCTCCAGGCGAGAGACCAAGATTAAGGCCAGGCGTAGGGGCCTCCAACACTGGTACCACTGCTGAGTGTTCGCCGGGGAGGACTACTTGCTCCCACAGGAGTTGTTGGCATTCCCCAAGTGTAAGGGTGAAGCAGAATGGTAACAGGTATTTCCCTCAGTTATAGAACCAAGGTTATCAATCCAGTAGGAGTCTCCCAAGCTAACAAGGTCAACATCACTTGCACACACGACACAAACATACTCGTCCCCAACACGGCAAGAGGGTTGTCAATCATCTTGTCTTGCTAGTTACAAGATTAAACCCAAGTGATCAAGATAGATAGTAGCAAGGTAACAAGGTAATAGTAGCAATTGTGTAAAAGAATTTAGTAATGGAGAATAGACCCAGGGGGCCATATGTTCACTAGTGGCATTACTCTCGAAAACAGGCAAGTGGCATGGTAAACATTTTACAGTTGGACAACCATTAAATTGCAATATTTATATTTATGACTATGATCATTCATGGTATAATCTCATATAGGCATTATGTCTGTGATAAGTAGATCGTTAATCCAACTGCATCTACTACTAATACTCCACCCAAAAACCATTATCCAGCATGCATATCAAGGTATTAAGTTTGCAAGAAACAGAGTATCACAATAAGTAAGATGACATAATGTAGATAAGAAGACGTCAATCAATATGACAAAACCCTTCGTTTTATCCTTAATGGCAACAACAGAATATGTGTCTTAGCCCTTTTTTTCACTGGGTTAGATAACTGCAAGATTGAACCTACTACAAAACACCACAACCTCTTAAGAAGAACCCATCAAACTTGGTTAAAGAAGATTCTCAGGATCATTGTTAAGGAAATCGGTAACTGATAGCTGCTTGGTCGGCTTGGGAGTAGCGATTAATGGGTGAATCGGCCTATTAACTGGATTAATTGGTCGACCATTAATCGATAGATTTAATTGGAACCTGCATACATATTAACTATTTTTTTAGGTATTATACCATACTCTCATGCTCTCAGCTATGTAATATACCAAAATAAGTTAAAATTTGGTCGAACCCTAGCTATTGTGGAGCGAGAGGGGGATGGCAGGGGTTATGGGCCAAAAATTTGGGCTTTGTTTGCCCATAAGTTAATGGGCCAGCAGCGATTAATCGGCCTGACAACCTATTAATCGGTCTCACACGCAAGTTAATGGGCCTGACAAGTTAACGCGACGAATAGGTGCTATTCGATTCGGCCATCCTACGAGTAGCGATTAACTGGCCTGTTAACTGATTAATCGGACGAATTCTTGAACAGTGGTCAGGATTATAAATATGGGATAGGCCCAAGTATACCACCAAAGGCCCAGGACCCGTCCAAGATTCGGCCCAGAAGACCATGGACCATGGGGCATCATCATCAGCCCATCAAGGATAAGGAGGGTGGCTCAGGACCACGCTAAGTCCCTACAATCGGATACTGACCACCCGACAGACAAGGACTAGCAGCCGGCAAGGGAGATGAATGGAGCAGTTGGCTATGCCAGCAATCGACGGCTACCTAGGATATATACCTCTCGCCCACGACACCTTAATGACGGCAGTTACCCAACGGTGGTATAATCTAGTTAAATACGGCAGTTACGAGTGGTAAATGTCATGAAGCAGTCAACCACACATGGTAATGGAGGCAGCATGGTTGATGAAGAAGACTCTGGCAATGCCTTCCCCCTCCGGCAGAACTCCGGAACATGCCTCTAGATTGGATCTTCGCGAGACAGAAACTTGCGGCGGCGAAACAATTCTTCTAAAAATATGGCGAAGGGTTTCAGTATTTATAGGGATTTATGGCTATGGAATGGAGGTAAGGCGATAACATGGGCCGCACATGCCCTGGCAGCGTGCCTTAGGGCTAGGGCACGCCACCTGGCCGTGTGGGCCCATGGTGGGTCGTCTGGTCCTCCCCCGAAGCTTCTGGGTCACTTTGTCGTCCAGAAAAAATTGTAACAAATTGGGATCATGATTTGACCTTCCTAAATATTGTTTTCCTGCGAAACCAAAAACATGCAGAAAACTGGAACTGGCACTGGGTAGTTAATTAATAGGTTAGTCCAAAATAATAATATAAATTGCTATAAAATATATATATAAATGATAATATAATAGGATGCAAGAATTGAATATTATAGATACGTTTGAGACGTATCTCCATCCCCAAGCTTAATTCCTACTCGTACTCGAGTGGGTAAATGATAAACAAAGATAATTTTTGATGTTGAATGCTACCTAGCATAATCTTGATCAAATGATGTTGGGTGGTATGAACTTAAGATAAAAGTGATTAATGACAATAGTCTATCAATTTGATATTAAAACACTGATACACAAGCATGCAAATAAACAGTTATTACCTTTCAAGAATACAAATGCTAAGCATCATGATTCTGTACCAATTATTAGCCAAGTGTATCATAAGAACATAGCATACTAAGTCTTCATCATAGGGACAGAAATAAAGCAGAACAGGATCAGGCTTGGGCTAGGCACAGAAACTACACCCGCCTTGAGAAAACTACTAATGCCTACGCCATAATGGAGCGTGAACTTGACTTTGGCACTTAAATGGCAAATAGAATGATGATGGGGGTTTTGTAACAAGTGAAATTTAAGAAAGTCTCATACCAATGCAGCTGACTCTTAGGCAATGGAGAAGCCTTAGAATCGATATTGATGTGAGGATTAGTGATTGCCATGCAACAGATGCACTAAGCTATGAATGTATGAAAGCTCTCCAAATGAACTAAAGTGGGGTGTGCATTCAACTTTTCGTGCTCATGAAGACATCAATCATTTGAGGAAGCGTCATCGGAATATATAAGCCAAGTTCTATAATGTATTTCCTATGCATGGTGGTAGCTACGCATGCATGGTGGCAGCTACACACCCTTTGGCATAAGTGCCTTTTTTGATATATCAGGTGTCGGGTTTCTTATGGCATTGACACAAGTGCTTTTTTGTTGTATAGAAATGACTTTTTCTCACTTCTCTTTGTCTTTTTATTACCTTTTCAACACAGCTGCCTTTTCGTTGTGTAGAAAGGGCCTTTTCTCACTTCTCTCAGTCTTTTTGCTTGCCTTTTTGGCATAATTGCCTGATTGCTTGCCTGGCTGGTCCAAAGTCACGATATTTTCGTTATAGAGTTATTTTTCATAGCCCAAAATAATTAGAGATAAAAATTAGGGTTGTGTGTAGCTACCACCATGGGTAGCAAATTATTTCCGAATGTAATGATCCCCACTAGTATGATAATAATAAATATTAAATTTCTTTATATGAAGATCATGGTGCTACTTTGAAGTACAAGTGTATATAAAAGGATAGTAGTGTGCCCCCTCTCTCTTCACTCTCTCATTTTTTTGGTGGGCTCTTTTTGGCCTCGTTTGCTAGTCGCCTTGGCCTCCATTTTCTATCCTCACGGGTAGGGGCACACTCTAGTTACATTAAACTTTTTATTTACTCATAACTCAAACATGTAGATGACTACTATGAATGCCTCTCACAGTGTACCAGGATGTGCAATGATCTAGCGTAACATGTAACCAATGATGAATGGTGGCTTTGCCACAAATATCATGCTAGCTCTATATGATCATGCAAAGCAAAATAATAATGAAACTAAAGTCATGTAATGAATAGTAACATTGAAAGTTGCATGGCAATATATCTCGGAATGGCTTTGAAAATGCCATGATAGTTAGGTATGGTGGCTGTTTTGAGGAAGATATATGATGGCTTATGTGTAGGAGAGCGAATCATCCCACAGGGTTTCGATGCATCGACAAAGTCTTGCACCGAGTCTTGATGTGAGAGTGGTAAATGCACGGTACCGAAGAGGCTATGCAAAAATACGGATAGGTGGAAGTGCGCAAAAAGCCAAAATCTCATATTAGTCACGAGAATTCAAATACTTTGTAAGGACTTAGCAACGGACTCAAACCAAACGCATTCCCAAAACCCCTACGGAAAGAGGTTGAGAGGAGTTAACCATCACGCACTCTCCGACCTTCAACACGTGATTAGTCTACTTCAATTTTCCAACTACTTAGACCTCACTGCAATACTAGCAGTTCTCATTTTTATGTATATTAATGAAGGTACGACCCCACGATCCAATACACCGATATTCAATACTAAACGTTAACAATTCACTTACACAATCATACGTCACTACAGCAATATCGCAAAACTACTGTAATTAATCAAACTTATCATGTTCAATAATCTATAAGTCTTATGCAAGCTTTTATTATACCACTAGTGTATTTCTATAATTTTTAGGACCAACATATAATCCAAGCAATTTACTAATTACTATTCAACTATGTAAAAGGATATAAGTGAAGCAAGAGAGTCCTAATCTTTTCTACAAAAGCATATTATTTCTCTGTGCTCTAACATATATAAATGAAGTGCAAGAGCAATTCTATTAGTACCTCTACTCAAAAGATATAAGTGAAGCATAACGAGCAATTCTAAAAATTATATGACCAATGTGTGTTTCTCAAGGTGTGCAATCAAAACATAATGATGGTAAAGACCAACAAACAAAACTAAAATAAAAAACAACTGACGCTCCAAGCAAAGTACATATCATGTGAACAAATAAAAACTTAGGTTCAACCGAGACATATCAATAATTGTAGAAGACGAAAGAGGGGATGACTTCCGGGGCAAGCCTAAGCTTAGACGCTCGAGTCTCCATAGATATTAACTTGGGGTGCCTTGGGCATCCCCAAGCTTGTACCCTTTTCACTCCTTGTTCCTCTCATATCGATGTCTCCCCTTGATCTTAAAAACTTCGTCCACATAAAACTCAACAGAACTCGTGAGATAGGTTAGTACATGTAAAATAAATCTCCCAATCATGTACTGTCAAGAAAAGATGCATAATTATTTCCAGGTATTATCTACTGTATACTACCATTTCCAATATTTATATCCCCTAATACAAGCCATTGAGACACTAGAACAAGCAGATAACAAAACTATAACAACAATCTGTCAAAATAAGAACAGTCCGTAAAGATCTAATTAAATAGTATACTTATGTAACTCTGAACATTCTGAAAAATTAGGACGTAAGAGACAAGTTGTAATGCAGTACTGTGTAAACAATTCAGGAATTGATCACGTTCCAGTACAGAATAAAAATGCAAACACTGGAGGCAAAAGTTTTTGTTTCTGCACAAAATGTAACAAACATGCAATTGCAACATCCCAAAGGCTCAACTTGGAACAAAAATAAAAGCAAAGATATAAATATAATTACTACAATAGCAATAATCATGTTGACTCATAGAAAATTAAAAGCAAAAATAAAGATAACTGTTGGGTTGCGTCCCAACTGGTGCTTTTCTTTAATGCCTTTTCGCTAGGCATAATGCCAACATCAAGTTTTATCATAATTCAAAGATACATCATATGTAGCTCTCATAATGGATTCATAAGGAGGCTTAACTCTTTTTCTTAGCAAGTTTTCCATACCTTTATTTAATGGAAATTGGAACCTTATATTGCCTTCCGTCATATCAATGATTGCACCTACAATTCTTAAAAAGGGTACCAAGTGTGACAATCCTTGCTTTAGAGGTGCGTTTCAGAGTAAGTAACGATGCCAAGATGATTCCCAGTGTCCTTAGATGCTTTCCTAATGTCGAGACGCTCCACATCAAGGTGAAGCCCTCCCTCTTTCAGCTTTCCTTTGCATCTGCCCAGTATCATGTAGTACTTCATTGCTAATTTCTATCAACAACTGACGAACTTCATGGGCATTTAATTGATCGATTTTTTTTTCTGTGTGGAAGACCTGATCAATCCACAGGCAAGCTCAACCTAAAGTTCTGGCATAACTCTGGTACCATAGAATGCATCCGGTCAAGCGTCAAGCTGCTGGTTGTCCATGATTTCCTAGGGGGGGGGGGTAATGTGAGCCCACCTTCCTCACATATATATTTCATCGAGAGTGCATTGGTGCTCGAGCAGGTGGTGCTTCTATTGTCCTCTGGCTCCATTGAGGAGCAGGTGCGTTTCAAAGTGGCGGGTCCGCGGTCTGTGAAACGGGCTAGTGCAATCTCCATAGTGTTGGTCATTGGTTGCTCTGGTCTTCAAGGACGGTACAAGAGAGGGTCTGAAATTTCTCTTGACAACTTCTTTTTCCTTTTGAAATTCCCTTCTGCAAACTTCTGAAGCCACAATAGGTGTGTGCGACGCAAACTGCCTGGATGTTATCTATCCCCTTGTTGTTCGCGTGGTCTGTACATGCAAGACACCATTGAGGTTTGTTTTCATTGTTTTGATATCTACCCTGTCGACTCTTGTTCCTGCTAGCGCATGATTAGTTAAATGACCAAGTTAGTATACTACCATTCTGTGGCAACCATGAATCAATTGATCTTTGGTTGGCTATTGCGGGCCTCTGTACCTGCGTTCCATGCTTGCAGTGGTCTGATGACAGTGGTGTTACATTGCAGCGTTTTTGCTTAACATATGAGGCTTGATGCTGGTGGTAACATGGGAATTTTCTTCCCAGCTGGTTTCCAGTTGTGCCATTGTGTGTTCTGGTTGATTTGCATAGTTATGCTAAGTCAATTTTTGTCGCATGTTCTCCTTTATTTATGGTCTATCTGGTTCTCCAGTTGTGAAATTTTGCTTGGTGGCGATGCATTTGCTTGATGAGATTTTGCACTGGAACCTCTTTTAATAATCAAAGCATGCCACATACATTCAAGTCATTAAGCTTTGAGAGAATAACCATGGAGCAAGGTGTGCCCATGGTGTATGTAGGCTCATATTAAAAGTGCATTGCATATCAGGGCCGTACATGAGACATCGGAGGCCTGCGCAAAATATCAAATTAGGTCTTATAAATTCTAAAAGAGGTTTTGGTCTGATAATCACACTGCAATTACTATTTTCTCAATGAATTATCAGAAATGCTATAAGGAGAGCACCAGGAATGGAGGTAATTAAGCCCACCACCCTTGACAACTTTGACAAGTGGCTCCATCTTTGATTTCTTTTTGTTTGTTTGTTTGTGTGTGTGTGTGTGTGTGTGTGTGTGTGTGTGTGTGTGTGTGTGTGTGTGTGTGTGTTTTGCTTTTCTGCACCCTCCTGCTAGATCTTATGTGAATTTATTTCAGCAGTTCTATGCAATATATTCCGTAGAATTTTTTCCACCAGCTCAAACTTTTGGAAATGATTAGTTTACTTGTTTGTTTGTCAAATTGCACAACAACTTTTATTGCAAAATCGATCTTGCCTATTGTGGTGGTCGTCAGCAACTATGTAACATTGTGTGCTTTCTCTTCTCGTTTGTGGAACGAGCCTTTGGGCAGTCACAACTCACAATCACAAAGATAAATCTTGCGTCTTTGCTGTTAGAGAGTCACGTGAACAACATTATTGATGTCACATGATTTTCGAAGAAGCAAAGCCACGAGGAGGCATAGACGGGAACGATGTAGCTGGTCATGGCATCGCCGGCGAAGTGTTGCCATGAACGAACGGGAGACGAGGATGTCGTGGCTGACCGCGGGGTCATCAACTAGAGATTGACGATGGGTTTGGGTGCGGGTGCGGGTTAGGCCTTCAACGTCGACGAAGGAGGGAAGGTTTTGATGGAAGACCGGGCGGCGAGGTGTGCGGTCACCATTGGCCACAGGCAGTTTGGCTGGCGTCGGAGGGAAGAGGAGTGCACGGCAAAAATCGATCAACACTTGTCAGATAGGAGTTTTTTTTAAAGACACTTGTCTGATTTTGAGGCGAGTGACACCTCAACCGGAAGACCTTTTTGGGTGTGTCTAGGACTCATCTAGATGTGACATAACTATGTCACATCTAAGATGACATCACTAATTATTTGTGGCCCTTTTGTTTGTCCTTGTTTGTTTATTGGGAAAATTTATTCTTAGGAAAATCTAAGTAGTGCATGTCTCACAGCGGACGTCCCGTGCGGCTGACTCGTGCATGTCGCTATCGTGCCACGGTAGGACGCAGCGACGACGCTACAGAATGCTATTGTAACTTTTGCATGCGGCTGTCGCTGCGCTACAGTTCATTTCATTGCCACAGTAACTTTTGCATGCTGGTACTACGCTGTGCTGTGCATTTTTTTTTCTTTGCTGCAGTGCCTTGCATGCAGGTGCTGCGTTGTGCAACAAATACAGATGTTTTTTTTATTGCTATGCAATAGAGATAAACTGCTACATTATTTTTCTTCGAACAAGCACACTGGCCATGCGTTCGCTACAGGACAATAACTAGATTACTTTTTCATGCTACAGTGGGCAGTGGCCGGTGGTAGTGGTCAGTACACGTCTTTTATCAAGCTTCATCTTTTTTTTTTTGCGGAAAGGACCCTGGCATTATAAGAAACATACAGCACCAAGCACCTGGACAAACAGGAAAATTACAAAGAAATCCTTCAGGCACCCTCCTTCCTCAGCCTCCAGACCGTGTCGACGGCGCGCCGCCGCTGCCGCTCGTCCCAGAGCCGGCTTGACCTTGTTGGATGCGGACGGGAAGTCGCCGAACGTGTTCCGAAGACCACATCCGTCCCGGAGACGAAGAACGAGAAAAGGCTGTCGATGATGCTCCCCGAGGATCCGCCGATCCCCAACGCCAGACGAGGTCCTCCGCCACCAGACCCGCCGCCCAGCAGCCGGATCCAGCAGCACCTTCGATTGGCTCCCTGTACATGCAGCAACACCAGCCAACGCCAGCGCCACCGCACAACTCCCAGCTCTCCACAGCAAGGCCAGAGCCACCTTACCATGGCGAAGACGAAGACGGGAGACAAAAGCTCGAACCAGCAGGCCATCGCCCTCGCCCAGAGCACGAGATCCCACCGGGCTCGGTCGCCGCCACGACGTCGACCCGCCGGAGGAACGAAGAACTCGCAGGATCCAGAAATCCGCGAGCACCAAAAGCCGCAAGCTCCTCGACGCAGCCCCGGAGGACAACGACGCGGAGGGGAAGGAGCAGCAGCACCATTCTTCTCTCCGGCAGCACCTCCTCCTCCCAAGCGCCGCCGGCCAGAAACCTAACTACCCACACCGTATATACACGCCTGAGCGTAGATCCGGGGTTCCCCCACCCTCCCGCCGCCGGAGCGGCCGGCGGAGGGAGAGGGAACCCACGGGCACGCCGGCGGCCGCGGGGGGAAACAGAGTCGCCTGGGATTCGCCCCTCTCTACTGTTCACGGGAGGGGAAAGTTTCGTATCGACTGCCAACCTTATCAAGCTTCATGTTAACTTAACATATAAAGGTAGCCTGGCTGGAAATAAATGGGTTATACAGGCGCTTGTTGAGTTAGGAAAATTTTGTGTCTAGTACACACCTGCTAAGAGCATACTTAGTTCAGACACTAATCGCTACAACGGATCATTAATCGCCAGGATAAAATACCCATGCAAATAGTTTTGTATTTCATTACTCAATAGAAGTACTTGGCGTCCTGTTTGTTAATCATATAGAAGTACAAACATATAGTTCTCCTTCCACATAAAAGTGAGTTGCAAGTTAAGGGTGACTTGCAACTAAGGCAAAAAAAAAATCAAACACAGTTGCGAGCCGATGGTGGACTTGCAACTAGGTGAAAAGTAAATTTTGGGCCCAGTTATGAGTCGGGGTTGGACATGCAATTGAGGCAAAAAAAAAAGGTTGGGGCCCAGTTGCAAATTGATAATGGCTTGCAGGTGAGGTGAGAAAAAAAATGGTTGATCCCAATTACAAATTGAGTGTGGACTTGCAACTAAGGCAAAAAAAAGTTGGGGCTATTGTGATACAAAGAAGACATCAAGCCCAGTTATGAATTAAAAAAACCCAAAAAATATTAAAAATTTTATAAAGAAAACAAGGATAAAAAAAGAAAAAGAAAGAAAGAAATAGCAAGATGCGCACGTCCATCCCAACCGCAAGCAGTACACATAAAAAACCAGAGACAACTCGAACGGGCCAGACAACAGTCCCACGCATGGGCGCAATGATGCTACACAAGCCTATCTCGAAACTAGACGGATCTTGGAGCTTTATAATCGTGTGGTTGACAATTTAGATGTGACATAACTAAAAATCATCTAGATGAGATTTAGCAAAACTACCAAAAAAAGTCGAGATATGTCGAGCGTGGATTTGCAAACTGGAACAAAAAAAGGTCGAGACGAGTTGCGTGTCAAGGATGCAGTTGCAACTGGGACAAAAAATGGGTTGGGCCTCCAGTTGCGTATCAAGGGTGGGCCTGCAACTGGAGTAAAACGGCGGGGGCCCCAATTGCATGTCGATGGTGTAGTTGAACTTGCAATTGGGTCGAGCCCGATTGTGTATCGAGGGTGGACTCGCAACTGGGACAAAAAAAAGGTGTGCCCCCCAATTGTATGTCGGGGGTGGAGTTGCAACTGCGGACAAAAAATGTGCCCCCCCCCCCCAGTATCATGTCGAGGGTGGACTTGCAACTGGGACAGAAAAAGGGTCAGGGCCCAGTTGCAAGTTGCGGGTGATTTTGCAACTAAGGAAAGAAATGGGTCTGGCCTAGATCGAGTCCAGCTGTGAGTCGACTGTGGACTTCCAACTGGGACGAAAAAATATCGGGCCCAATTGCGAGTCAATGGTGGATTTGCAACTGAGGCAAAAAAAGGACGGGCGCATTTGCGAGTCGAGGGTGGACTTGCAACTGATATAGAAAAAAAAGGTCGAGCCCAGATCGTGCTCAGTTGCGAGTAGAGGGTGGACTTGCAACTGGGACAAAAAAAAGTCAGGGTCAGTTGCAAGTTGAGAGTGACTTTGCAACTAAGGTAAAAAAACGGATCGGGCCTAGATCGAGCCCAGTTGCGAGTCGATGGTGGACCTGCAACTGAGACAAAAAAGGCTAATGCCCAGTTGCAAATCGAGGGTGCACTTGCAACTAGGAAAGAAACAAATGTCGAGCCCAGTTGCAAGTTAAGGGTGACTTTGCAACTAACGGCAAAAAGGGGTCGGGCCTCGGATCAAGCCCAGTTGTGAGTTGACGATTGACGGTGGGCCCTAGATGCATGCTGAGGTGTGGACTTGCAACCGGGACAAACACATGGGTCGGACCCCGGTTGCAAATTGAGGGTGGACTTGCAACTATGACAAAAAAGACGGGTCTAGTTCCATGTTAGGGGAGAAGTTGCAACAACGACAAAAAGGTTGCCCCCCGCCCCACTTGCATATCAAGGATGGACTTGCAACTGGGACAAAAAATGAGTCAGGCCCTGATTGCATATCGATGGTGGACTTGCAACTAAAACAAAAAAGATGGAAACTAAAACAAAAAAAGATGGACCTAGTTCCGTGTCGGGGGTGTAATTGCAACTGGGAGAAAAGGGTCACCCCCTCCCTCAGTTGCGTGTCAGGGGTGGACTTACAACTGGGACTAAATAAACATGCCCCTCATTTTGTATATCGGGGATGTAGTTCGACTTGCAACTGGGACATAAATGGGTTGGGCCCCCAATTGCGTATCGAGGGTGGCGTTGCAACTAGGAAAAAGAAAAGTGTCACCCCCAGTTGCGTATCGAGGGTGGAGTTGCAACCGAGACAAAATTGATTGGGCCCCAGTTGCGTATCAAGGGTGGACTTGCAACTAGGACAAAAAAGGCGGGCCCCCATTTGCATGTCGGGGTGAAGTTGCAATTTAGACAAAGAAAAGGGTCGGGCAGGCCCAGTTGCTTGTCGAGGTGTGGACTTGCAACCGGGACAAAAACATGGGTCAAACCCCAGTTGCAAAAACATGGTGCCCACTCGCGTATCGAGTGTGGACTTGCAACTAGAGCAAAAAAAGATGGCTCTAGTTGCATGTCGGGGTGTAGTTACAACTATGACAAAAGAGTCATCCCTCCCCCAATGCGTGTCGAGAGTGAATTTGCAACTGTTACACAAAATGGATCAGCCCCCAATTGCGCGTCGTTGGTGAATTTGTGCCATGATGATGGGCCGACAAAATTGAAACTGAATAGGCAACAAAAGGATGCGCGACAAAAAAAAATGACCTACGAGGCGAAGGATCGACCGCTTAGATGAAAATTACAAAAACTAAATCCAACGGTCACAAACTTAGATGAGACATCATCCCGTATAAAATAACATTCACGAATTTAGAAGGTGTTGACGAAATTAAATATATATTTCCAAAATTTATAAAAATATTCACCAAAAATCTTATTTCACGTTATTGAAAAAAGAAAAAAGAAAAAAGAAAAAAGAAAGAAAGAAAAATAAAAAACAGACAAAAAGATAAAACCGAAAGAATGGCAGCGGCCAGCTCCTCTCCTGTTCACTACTTATTCGGCCGCTTGCTTCTTCGGCTTCAACACAGCCCAAGAAAAAACAAACAACGGCCCAGCACCCTTCCAGTCGCGTGACAAAAAGAGACAACGGGCTGACAAACGCGAATAAAAAACAGCGATCAAGTTTGCACGAAAAATAAAGACAAACGAGATCTAAGGGTGTAGGACTTAGATGTGAGATAACTAAATCTCATCTAGATGTGATTTAGCAATTCCGTACCTTTTTCTTAGAACAACCGGAATACCTTTTTTTTTTGCCTCGCTTGTATTTCAACACAGATGGCACGCTTTATGCCATTGACAGGTGGCCCAGGGCCCACGAATCAGTGACACGGTGGTGGGCCAAACGATCCACCGTGGCGTGCGTAAAACGAACACAGGACAGGAGACCCACCCAAGAAGAAGAAAAAAAAAGACAAGAAATACGGTTACTCCATTTTCCTTCCATGGCCAAGTTCTCCTTCGGCGACGCCGACGCCGACGAAGACCCTCCACCCGCCGGCGCCGGCGCCGCCGCCGCAGGGTCCGAGAAGAGGAAGCGCGACGGCGGCACTGCCCCTGACGACTGGGCGGCTGGTGGAGGGCCGCCCCCCAAGGCCCGGAGACTGGAGGTCGTGGGCAGCGAGCGGGAGGAGAGGGCGGTGGGGAGGGTCGGCGGGGATGGCGAGGCGGTGGGGATCAGCATGCGGATCGACCCGGACCTGCTCGACTGCTCCATCTGCTTCGAGCCCCTCTGCCCTCCCCTCTACCAGGTAAATTAAAAATTAACCGGAGGAAGGATGTTGCTCTGCCAAATTATCCTGGTGCTGCTGCTTGATTCTCTGCTCTGCTGTGCCAATTTGATTGGAATTCGCTAATTAAGCTGGCATCGCTTCTGTTGAGCCAATTAAGAAAATCCATAGCTATGGCAGGAGGGGATCAGAGATGATGATAGGCAGCAAGGCAGTTGGGTAACTGCACAATTACTAGTACCTACTGTTCCTTAGGACACTGAGAGCACAGACCAGTTTTTTAAATGCATTCTTGAGGCAATGTCCCCACTATTCCTGTCAACTGAATCAGCGTCGTGATCCTAATTTGTCTTGGCCACACCCAGACACAAATCTCTGCATATGGAAGGAGAACTAATTTTGGGATTCAAGGTACTCTGATTTCCCTTTGGTTAGTTGCTCTGTCTCATTTCCTTCTGAAGCAGTTTCTATCTTTTAGGTTCTAGAACCTCTAAGTAAGGTGGCCAGTGTCAAACTATCAAGCGAATAAGGAACAAAGATCACACTGATCTACTCTATATGTTTAAGTCTCACGGTCTATTGTTTCTCTCTGAATTCCTTCCTCGCCGAGCTGTGCCTTTTCCTCAATTATAGGTACCTGGGTTTGTTCTGAAGGTCATTACATGTTGCAGTTGATAAGTTACTAACAAAGAGAAAAACCTCGTAAACTGTATCAGTTTAGATGGAACACCACAGCTTATAAGAACACAGAGGACTCATCTGTACTGCTAGAAAGAGCGCTATGCTGCTAAAACCATCATGGAGCATCACTTCCCAAGGGCATCTGATAGAAATCGTGAGCAAAAACCATTCCATGGCTGGTTCTAAGCACATACTGACATACATACAGTTTACTTTTCTGAACATATACCGTCAACTCCAGAAAGCTAAAAACCATGTGATCCATATAAATTTTTGGCGTATATTTAAGGAACGAATTAAGCTGCAAAGGAAGAGTGGACACACTTCTTTCGAGAAGACTACCTTTTGTTATAAGAGGCAAAGTTTTAGATAGCCATTGCATGATCGCAGCTTGTTTTGTGTATTTTCCAGTGCCAAAATGGCCATGTAGCATGCTTGTCCTGCTGGTCCAGGCTCAGCAACAAGTGTCACATTTGTTCTCATGATGCGATCTTTGCGCGAAACATTGCATTGGAGAAGATTGTCGAGTCAATCAAGTCCTCCTGTGCATATGCCAAGTGGGGCTGTTGCGAGTTGGTCAGCTACACGCAAAGAAACAATCATGAAGATTCTTGCCTCTTTGCTCCTTTGATGTGCCCTATTCCTGGCTGTGGATACAGAGGCTTTACAGGACGTTGGTCAGGCCACTTCCTCGTCGACCACCACAGTGCCGATTTCTTGCACTTCATTTATGGCCAGACATTTGAAGTGAATTTGGAGGCGTCCCTGCCTTTTCTTGTTCTTCTCGGAGAGGACGATCACCTCTTCCTGCTCCTGAACAAGAACATGACGCCCTTCGGGCACGCCTTTTCCGTGGTTTGCCTCAGGACTGGCGATTTGAACTGGAAGTTCTCCTACGAAATCGAAGCGGCCAGTACGAGAAACCCTGAAAACTGCCTGCAACTCAAGGCCTCTGTCACAAATGCAAAGGAGTGGGCAGGTCTGCACCCTACAGAAGCTTTCCTTTTGGTCCCATATGATTTCTGCACTTCTACTAACCTAACGCTGAATGTCTCGGTTGGGAGGTCTGCCTCTGTATGATGTGAGCATGTCATGTTCTCTTCTATTCCCTGTGTTCACAAATGTAAATGTGTGTAGCAGTGTAAAATTGTTTTGTAAAGTAATTTCAGCACGTGCATGTAGATGTGAAGGCACCGGTTCCACCTGGCAATTACAACACTGTAAAGGCTAGTCTAAATTTATGGAAGTAAGAGTTTCACAGTTCATTTATTATATTCTCCAAACCCTTCTATACTACTACCTCTGTAAACTAATGTAAGACGTTTGAACTGCAAAAGCGTGTTATATTAGTGTACAGAGGTAGCACCTGCCATTTATCTCAGATAAGTAAGGATGATTAGCAGAACAAGTTTCCAGTAGCAAGCTTATTAATGCCAATTGCTCAAATCAAAAGATGTGCCATTCTGATCAAAAGAGGATCCGAGAGCGGTTGGAGCGAGGAGTTTGTAATATGTATTGGGGCTCTATGCTTCAGAAGGCAGTTTTTTTTTTTTTACGCGTCAACGGCGGGCTTACGCCGGCCTGAACCACTTTATTACCGAAACAGAAAGATCATTAAAAAAGATGAAAAAGAGTTACATAAAGATTAGGCAGGGGGGGAGAGAGAGAGAGAGTAGAAGAGGAGGGGGGGGGGGGGGGGGGGGGGGGGGGGGGGGGGGGGGGTTAGTAAGCTAGTGTGTTACAATCTCGCGGCTAGGTGAGACAACATTGTCGCCCAGTCACGGAGCAGAGCCTGCTTCTGAGAATTCATGCATCTGTTGGACCATAGATGAAGGTCGTCGGGTGAAGCCCGAGTGATGGTGTGGAGGCCTTGGGTTTCATTCCGAAAAACTTTAGCATTCATTCGCTTCCAAATATTCCAAAGGAGGGCCGAGATCACAGTGGAGCGAACTTTATTTGACAGTTGATCATGCCATAGTTGGTGAAGATTCTGAGGAACGCCATTGTGTAAGCTGCTGAGCTCTTCTCATAGGGGCCTGAGAAGTTGACAATTGAAT
Source organism: Elymus sibiricus (assembly GCA_039707655.1). Classification (NCBI taxonomy): domain Eukaryota; kingdom Viridiplantae; phylum Streptophyta; class Magnoliopsida; order Poales; family Poaceae; genus Elymus; species Elymus sibiricus. Next base: position 365,371,156 of record CM077670.1, on the reverse strand, counting down.
AGGAGGTGGTCGATGGTCTCGCGCTGGTTGCATAGAGGACATGTATCTGAGGTAGCAATAGATCGACGAAAACGCCTCTCGTTGGTGTATAGGCGGTCCTTGTGAGCCAACCAAATGAAGATTCTGCATTTGTTGGGCACGTAGTTTCTCCCGATTGCTGTGACAACCTTGACAACCAAGCTGGCGACCAGTGAGTAGTTTACGGTTTACCAAAGCTGACTGCCGACCGATTTTTGATAGACACCAAATGTTACTAAGGTTTGGTGTTAATGCCTCAAGGGGAATGGTACAAAGAGATTCAATCCGAGATGGTTATGTGAAGAAGCCGTAGAAGAAATGGTTAAGACTGCCCGGGAGAAAGCTTGTGTGGCTGCAGCGGCGCCATGTTTTGCAGCTCGCTTTGCCCGGGAGAAGCTTGATTGGGGCATGCCAATTTTGAAAAACCCGAGAAAGAGGATCCGAGAACTATAGCTATGTCCAATGAAGCATCAGAAAGAAATTCAACCAATGTATATAAGCGACTTGACAACATTTTCTCAAAGATTGTGTTCATGATATTCGCTCTGTTGGTCTCCCGGTAGATTGGAGCCCAACTAGTCAGTGTTTGTCCGCGCCAAATAGACCGGAGCCAAAGTTTTTTTTTTTCTCGAGAGTACGCAATTGCGTACCATAATTTTATAGAAGGCAGAATATTAAGTACAAGACGACTACAACTCGCTGCGAACGAGTGTAGTACAAACTCCACACCAAGGCTAGTCCGAAGACAGCCACCATCAACATTACAACTACAACACAAAAGAGCTTGTCCTAACTGAGCAACATTGCCGCGTCTCAACCGACGCCGGTCACCTCCGAAGATTAGCAGCTCCAACTGAACTCCCCTTGTCGACGCACCATCTACCCTTATGCCTAAAGGAGGTGTGGCAAGTAGATGGCGGAACTTGGTCGGTCCTCAGAAAGGCACCATCTTGGACTGATCGGCGACGGCGTACATTGCGCCCCTGAAGATCAATCTTGGACAACTACGAACACCGGGAGAGCGCCACATAAAGAACCTCCAAGCCGTGTCTCCAAACGCAATGCTCCCAAGAGAGAAACGACGCCGAGAATGCCGCCATCGCGCCGATCCAGCTCCGGACCTAGGCTTTCGCCCGGAGACACCTACCATCACCAAGTGGGAGCGAGGGGATATCGACACACCTCGGCGACGCCTCCAAGGAGGGGAACGACACCCACGGGTGCCGTCGCCACCGGCACCAGCCAAAGACGGGCAAGATTTTCATCCAAAATGCCGCGCACCCAACCTCTCAACCCACTGGACATGGGGCACACTCCGTCCTTGTTGGAGATCTCCGCCGCCGCAGCAGCACCTCAAGGTCGTAGCCGCAATGTCATGGCACACCCCCACTCGCACGGTTGAGAGGATGCAATCAAATCCAACTCCTGCACAGCCTACCGCAGCCCCGGACCGAGCTCCAGCACCCGCACCTCCGCGCGCTGCCCGCCACCGCCGTCGCAAGCTCTCCCGCTACGAGCGGGCAGTCGCGGCACAGCCACCTCCGCAGCCCGCTAGGCCCAGATCTGGCCCAAGCCGCCGCCTCCAAACCTACCGTGCCTACGCCTCGAAGCTCCTCCGCGCTCTGTCCGCCACCGCTATCGCAGGCTCTCTAGCTACGAGCAGGCAGTCGCGGCACAGCCGCCTCCGCAGCCCGCAAGGCCCGAATCGGGCCCAGATCTGGCCCGAGCCGCCGGCTTCAATCCTCCCGTGCCTGCGCCTCGAAGCTCCTCCCCGCACCTCCAGAACCGCCGCCGTGCAGAGCTCCACGACCTCCTCTGCTCCTCCCAACCGTACGCCGCCGAGACTCACGACCGCTGGCGCCGCCCATGCTGACGTCCGCTTCCGCGCGAAAACGACCCGTTGGGGGCGCGCCCTCCTTGCCCGCCGCCTTTGACGGCCGGGCGCCGCCACCGCCACCGACGCCGGCAGCGGCGGCGGCCGGGGGAGCTCGCGGACGGACCTGCTGTGGCTAGGGTTTCCGCCTCCAGAGCCGCTCGCGCGAGCCGCCCGGGAGGAGAGCGGAGCGGGGAAAGGGGACTGGAGCCAAAGTTAAGAGGTCAGCATAGGGCAATGATAGTGACCAACTGCCATGGACAAATAGTCCTAGGAAAACGTCCACCACCCACCATTGGAAAAGGGGCAGTGATCTGCGCCGGCGCGCCGGCCCAAATTTGGGCCGGTCGGCCCGCAGCCACCCGATTAGATCGATAGGAACCGTTCGATGCGTCGTTGTCTTCGTCAACGCACTGGTACGAAGGATCCTTTCTGCATCTCATCGCTCCCCTTCCATCTCACCGGCCGTGCATGTTCTCCCGTCGCCGCCTCGTTCCGGCCGTCCTCGCCGCTGGTCGCCGTCCTCGCCAGCCGTCCTCGGCGCTGGTCGCCGTCCTCGCCGGCCGTCCTAGTCGCCGGTCGGAGCCCTTGCCGGCCGTCCTCGTCGCCGGCTTTCACCCATGCAACAGATGCATCTTGCAGCTCCGTGTGTAGCTCCGGTGTGCGACGGCCGCAGCTCACCGGCGTGCTCGCCGCCGCTCATGCCTGATGCCCCCGACGTAGCTCGCCATCCCCAGTCGCCCATCGTAGCAAAAAAGTGGTCACTAGTTAGTAGCTTTTGCGGTTGCCGGTTGAAGCAAAAAAGCAACGCGATTGTAGCACCGGGTCGACGCCGGTGATGGCTTGTAGCTAAACGAGGCGTCGTTGCCGTCCCGGCCGATTCGCATCTCTGTCATGAATGGATGTAGCAAAAATTCTCGCCGGTCGTAGCAAAAATTGACAACGATTGCAGCAAAAAATGTCATCTCCGCCATCATGGGTCGTAGCTCCACTGTGGGCCGCGGATGGATGTAGCAAAAAACCATCACCATGGTAGCAAAAAGCCAACACGGTTGCAACAAAAAAAAATCGCCGCCTTCGGCCGTAGCTCGCCGTGCATGCCGTTTCTCCGGCTTGAAGCTTTTCAAAAGAACCGTTGCAGCTATCTCGCAGCCGGTTACTGCTTTTTTGGTTTGCGCGGTGGCCTCCTCCCAGCTTCCCGTCTCTGTTTGAAACTTTTGAAGAAGTCGGTGGTAGCTTCCTTGGACACCGGTTGTAGCATTTTTTAGGTACTGTTTGCAGCTTCTCCGCGCCATTTGCAGACTCCGCTGCCTTTTTTGGTTCCAACAAAAATTAGCCCCGGTCGTAGCATTTTGTATCACTAGTTGCAGCTTCGTCGATGCCGGTCGCAGCTCCACCGTCGCCGGTTGTTGGTTCCAGCTCGTCAACAGAAAAATCATGGCCTCCCCTGAACAAAATAGCTCGCAGCCATGGCCGTGGGATGCAGCACGCAGCCACACGAGTTCCAACGGCGAGCACATCGGTTGCAACATTTGGGGGGGTGGGGGGTGGAGGAGGAGGCGGCCATGGCGACGAGCTTTGAGGGGGAGGAGGAGGGAGTGCGACCATGACGCAACCATCAGAGGGAGGACGAGGGCGCGGCCATGGCGGAGCGCATAAGAGGAAAGGGAGTTCTATGGGCGCGTGCTTGTGCAAGCAGCGGCGTCGCCGGGGGGCTGGCACGGCCATGACTTGGCGCCGGAGGTAGCGGCCATGGCAACTCCAGGGGAGAGATGGATGGTTTCGATTGGGAAGAGATAAGAAGGAGTGGGCCTACGTGAGAGACTATGCGATCGGTTGGATCAGTTTTGATCCCACGTCCAGCGCGTGACCGGCGGAACGGTTCGGCCGGCGCACTGGTGGGAAACGTTTCCCTTGGAAAAGATGGTCCACGCGCCCGAATCAATGCCTACCAAATAACCAATGGAGCAAGTTTTCCGGCATCGTCCTACAGAACAGACCACAGTACAGTGCATCATAGTATCATGCATCAACGTGAAGCCGGCCATTCATTCATCCCCCAAACGTGGAGCGGGAGCAGAAGCAACCGAACTGCCAAATTCCCTGGTCTCTACTCTCTACTCCGAGGGGTCCTTATCCACCCACCATTTTTCACATACGTATTCGTGGAAGGACGACACGCGGCCGGCAACTAATGCCTGCATTAATCCGCCATCTCCCAACCGATTGATTTATATTTCTTTACGGAGGGAGTACTACATATAGAACTGAATTCATGCTCTAGTATGAAAAGATGTGGACAATATATTTCAACAGTCAGCTATGAATATGATGCGCCGCCTCCTGAACCCTAATGGCTCTTGTTCGGCTGTCATCTTCCTAGCCACCTCATCCTCCCACCAGTGTTAGTGTTGTGCAAGCATGCAATGCAAGTGGTTAAGTGAAAGGAACCGTTAATTGGTTCTGACCAACGACTCAGATGGACGTGATTCAACAGTCCAGATCGTCCAACTAGACGCCACGTACGTAGGTCTACGTCGTCCGTACGTAGTAGTACCAGGAATTATTGGTGCATGCCTCTTTAAGTCAGTCAGCTACCTAACATTAAACGAATCAATTAGGACATGTTTGAAAATCACTGTTCTAACTTGATGATGCACACAAGGACTTTAAGGCATGATAGATCCTGTGCTATCTCACTGTCGGCCTTTTAAGACATGGTACTAGTACTAACATAATCCTGAAGAGCTAGTAACATAATCCTGAAGAGCTAGTACATGTTCCCTCCGTCGATGTGTACAAGGCCTCGATCTGTTCACATTTAATCTCGGACACCAAGGCGAAGAGACTGAGAAAATCGTGAACATGGGTATAGTTATTATCGCTAATTAATCACATTAACAGTCTCAATCATATACTACAGGGTCTAAGTTCTTTGTCATCCGGAGGAAACCTCAGATCCGCTGGATCGGGCGATGGATGCGTCTTCGCGTCTTTCTCCTCCTTGGGGGCATCGTCTCGGAGCCGGTTACGACTGGGAGGCCGGTGGATGGCAGCATCTTCGTCGTGGATGGGCGGCATCTTCGCTGCGTGGTTTGCTGAGGCGGGCCGCTGGTTTCTGTTTGGCAACGATGATGGCGTCGAGAGGAGCATGGGTCACCGCGTGGGCTTCGGCAGTCGAGTCTTCCCGGTGTGTCCGAGGTGCTCTTTCGTGGTTGCTTGGTTGTTTTGAAGTCGGAGCTGCGTTGGAGAGTCCAGGTGGTGACGATGACAGGCACTCGGTGGTCGTTTGCGGAGGGCACAGTCGGCGCAAGTCCTGCATATTTCCCTTGCGATGCTCATCGTCAAAGTCTGAGCTGTCGGTTGCTTGCGCGTGCGGCCATCCGTTGGCATGTGCCGCCATGGTTTCTGCAGCTGTTTGCGGGTTGGCTTCGATGATGGAGCTCTATGGTGAAGTCGGAGTCGCCCGTTTGAGGCAACCGATGATGACGATGACGCTTGCGACTCCTCGGCGGATGTCTTTCTTCTTTCCAGCTTTGTGTTCCATGTCGGTGGCCAGGTTGGCCGGTGGTGCCCATGTCATATGGGTTGGGTTGTATCGGTTTTAGCCCCGTTTTCCGCCAATTAACCGGGCAATTCTCTTCTTAATCAATGAAAATGGCAAGTCTTTTTCCTCGTTTCAAAAAGAAAAAAAAGGTTCGCTGTCACAGATTTGTCCTAAAGAGCCAACATAGTGTAATTATTCATCAAAGATTTGTTCTAACGAGAAAAAAAATACGCTATGCATTTCGAAATGATGGAGTACCATGCTACCCCATCATACTCCACCGATCAATTGTAGGAGTACTCCATATTTATCAATGGTATGACTTTGGTGATATGATATCCAATTCGTATTGTACTAGTATTGGTCGAATTGTCAATCTAGGGACACACGTGGGTCTTTTAAACCGAGAAGGAAGGAATACTGAACTTCTCTAGTTTTCAAAGCCAGAGGACGTCCTACTGGCCCACTCTCGTTCTTAAGTGTGGCAATAATATGAGTACTACTGGTCGTCCACCGTAGCTATTAATTTGATGGCCAGGAACGTACGTACTGCAAGCACAATAACAACCTTGTTTGAAAATCCACGCGTTATTTTGAGTGCGTGTGATTCCTCTGATAAGGTGATAATCTTTGGATCCTGGTTTTGGTTGGACAGCACATAAATGTTGGCACGGCCAATTAGTGTGCCTCAAATTAAGACCCACACCTTGATGGCCCGTGTATATATATTGTGTACACGAGCCTCTTTCCAGTCACCCAAATCATCTCTTCCTTCTCCGTGGTATCTGCTTCTCCCTCCCAACATCTCTCACACACACGAGAAAAGATCAAGATGGTTGGCACACTGAATGAAGACAAGATCATTGGATACTTCAAGAACAAGAGCATCCTCATCACTGGATCAACAGGCTTCCTTGGAAAGAGTATGTATATACTATATAGTCTACATATGCACGCATGCATATATGTTAATTGGTTCTTCTCTCGGTGTGTATATATATCAATATATGCAGTACTGGTGGAGAAGATCCTGAGAGTTCAGCCTGATGTGAAGAAGATCTACCTCCCAGTGCGAGCGGTGGATGCCGCGGCGGCGAAGCGTCGGGTGGAGACTGAGGTAGTGTTGCCCATCATGGTTCTTCATGATCCAGACCTCTACTCCTCTCATGATTCTTTTGATCCCTTTTCTTCAGAGTTGGTGCGGACTAATTTCTTTTCTATATGCGCAGGTGGTAGGGAAGGAGTTATTCGGGCTTCTGAGGGAGAAGCACGGGGACGGGTTTCAATCTTTCATCGGAGACAAGATCGTCCCGTTGGCCGGAGACGTGATGCGTGAGGACTTCGGCGTCGACAGCGAGACCCTGAGGGAGCTCCGGGTGGCCCAGGAGCTCGATGTCATCGTTAATGGCGCTGCCACCACCAACTTCTACGAAAGGTGCGTCATTGTCAACTGATTGTTTTGTGCAAGATAGAAAAAATATCAGCAGAGAACTCGAGTAGGTGCAGTGAAGAGTACGTAGTGAGTGATATCACAAGAACACTTGTGTGCGTGCAGGTATGATGTGGCCCTGGACGTGAACGTGATGGGAGTGAAGCACATGTGCAACTTCGCCAAGAAGTGCCACAATCTCAAGGTGCTCCTCCATGTCTCCACGGGTACGTACACCAACTCTACAAGTTACCATTGATAATGAACTTGGATGCTTCTGGCAAAAATAAAAATAAAGTTCTTGGATGTTAATTAAAATACACCTAGATTTGATTTACAAATTAAGTTAATAAATCCATACATGAGCTGGTGCAGCTTATGTGGCGGGTGAGAAGCAAGGACTGGTGCAAGAGAGACCATTCAAGAACTGCGAGACGCTGCTTGAGGGGACCCACCTCGATATCGACACTGAGCTGAGACTGGCCAAGGACCTGAAAAAGCAGCTTGAGGCCGACGTCGACTCGTCGCCCAAGGCCGAAAGGAAGGCCTTGAAGGACCTCGGCCTCGCCAGGGCCCGACACTTCGGGTGGCCGAACACATATGTGTTCACCAAGTCGATGGGGGAGATGGTGCTGGGCCAGTTGCAGTGTGATGTCCCTGTTGTCATCGTCCGTCCCAGCATCATCACCAGTGTCCAGAACGACCCACTGCCCGGATGGATCGAAGGCACCAGGTTCATATGAGTTTCTTTTCCTTTCTCTGCCTCTAAATTTAAGTGCAGTCGTTTTAATCTGTTGCAAATGCAATAAGTAAATAAATGATATTTGTTCAATGTAAAAACGTAAATTGCAGGACGATCGACACGATCGTGATCGGCTATGCGAAGCAGAACCTGACATACTTCTTGGCCGACCTCAACCTCATCATGGATGTGGTAAGCAATGCTGTACTATGCTTGCAGTTAAGATATATTCCAGGCAGTGTTTGGTTGTCAGTCTAGGAATTCCTACAATAAGATGCATCTCAACAACGGTGGTGAATGCAATCGTTTGGTTGGATATACGTTGGTGCAGATGCCCGGCGACATGGTGGTGAATGCGATGATGGCTGCAATAGTGGCGCACAGCTCGTCCTCATTGGAAAAGACAAAGCCACATCCCGAGCCACATGCGCCCGCAGTGTACCACGTGAGCTCGTCGCTGCGTAACCCAGCACCATACAATGTGCTTCATGAGGCGGGATTTCGGTACTTCACGGAGCACCCTCGCATGGGCCCTGACGGCCGAACCGTGCGTACCCATAAGATGACATTCCTCAGCAGCATGGCTTCCTTCCACCTCTTTATGATGCTTAGGTACCGCCTCCTCCTTGAGCTCCTCCACCTGCTCTCCATCCTCTGTTGCGGTCTCTTCGGCCTTGATACCCTCTACCACGACCAAGCACACAAGTACAGGTTAGTTGGTTGAGATCTTGTGAAGTTGTATGTTCTTGATGACGCGACACAGAAGATGACATGACTTTTATTGCTATATTGTTATAGGTTCGTGATGCACCTCGTGGATCTGTACGGGCCCTTCGCGCTGTTCAAAGGGTGCTTCGATGACATCAACCTAAACAAGCTCAGGCTGGCCATGACTAGCGACCATGGTAGCCTCTTCAATTTTGACCCCAAGACCATTGACTGGGACGACTACTTCTACAGGGTCCACATCCCCGGGGTCATAAAGTACATGCTCAAGTGAAATATCCATGCATCAAAATTCGGGTGTTGCCTTATAATTAAATAATACATTGTATGAAATGTCCTCCCAAAATGTGTCCGTCGCTTGATAGAGCAGGCATCAATGTTGCATATATTTCTTGAAGAAAAGGAATGCTACATTATGTAGTCTCGTTCTGGCTCATGTATTGTATTGCTAATTAATTATGACTGGACTGGAAGCAACACAGCCCTGGATTCTGGACCCCCGCCCCCTCTCCCCCACCCCCGCCGCCGCTCCCGCGAGCGGGCCGGGGGAACCCTAGCCCCGCCCCCAGCTTCCTCTCTTCCGGCCTCCTCCTCCCTCGCCGCCGCCTAGGGGTGCCGCCAGGCGAAGCCCAGTTGGCGTGGGCGGCGACGGGGTCGCATCCTCTCCTCCTCGCGGAGCTCCTGGCCGACGCGAGACGGCGGGCTGCAGGAGGCGTCGGGCTGTGGCGGGGCTCGGCGGCGCGGATCCGGGAGCTCCTGGTGGTGGCGGCGTGTCGTCCCCGCTGGTGCCTCGTGGTGGCGCGGCGGCTGCCTGGTGGGGCGTGCGTGGGCGCGATTCGTCGGCGGTGGCGGCAGATCTGGCCAGGCGACGCGGGCCGCGGGCGGCGTGGGCGGCGGCTGGGGACCGGCTTCGGGTTCCCGACGGCTGCGAGGGTTCCTCCCTGTTGCGGGCGTGCGGCGGTGGTGCGGCTCGGCCGGTGGCGGTCCGGCGACCTGGTGGAGGTGGCCGGCGGTGCGCATGGTGGTGGTGCTTCCTCTTGGCGGCGGGGCGGGCTGGTGGTGTTGGGTGGCCGGCGGGCCGGCTCCGACGCGGCCACGATGCCTTCTGTGCGGGGATGCGGAGGAGCGGCTTGGACCGGGGGCGGTGACGCGGCCACGATGCCTTCTGCAGCGCGAAAGCGGGTGCTTTACGGGCATCTGAGGGCCCGGCCGGGCCTGTGGGCCCACGGGCCTGGTTTGCGCCTGCTATTGCGTCCGGTCGGTTACCGTCGTTGACGGTGGAGGTTGGGACCTCCAGCGTGCCGACGGTGTTGCTACCCCTAGTCCCGGCTCCTCTTCTTCGTTGTGCAGGCCCCTTCGCGTTGCCGTGGTGAGGCAGCGTGGGATGCTTCAAGTCCGTGTTGGCGCAGGGCGGTGGACGGTTTGGTGGCGGACTCCGGAGCGCCAGAGGTGAAGGTGGGGATCGGGAGAAATCCCTGTCTGCCTGGCCGACACCGACGCGGTGGCGCCTGCGGGTGCCGCCGGACCTTCCTGGGGGGCGTCGGGGCTACCCTTCCGTTCTCCTCGCCGAGTACCGGGGGAAACCCTTTGCAGCAGCGTCGTCATCGTCGTGTTCCTTCTTGGAGGTGTTGATTGGTACCGGCGTTTCGGAGTCTAGGAGCCTGGTGGGAGGTCTTCGGTGGGCGCAGCGGTCGCGAGGCTTCTCCGTTTTTGCTGAGCCGCCGTTGTCGGCATTTGTTTCTTTTATGCTTTCTCTCTTGTTTCTTTTGGGCGTGCCTGTGCTGTTTCCGTCCCAGCACCTATCGTTGGTTGTATCGGAGTTGGTTGCTTTGTAATACAAAGCGGGGGGGAACCCTTTTTCGACGAATTAATTATGACTAGTATTGATTGGTTGTTAACAGTTTCTTGTTCAGTCACATATAGTACCTTGACTAGTATTGATTATTAATAATTTCTTGGCACTGCTTTCCTAGCTCTTCTCCATTACACTGAAGAAAGAGAGAGAGACAAAAAAAAAAGAACAAAGAGAGATAGAAAGTTCCAGAACAAAAAAGAGATTTACACTCACAGGTTCATAAGTCGACATCGATACTTGGGCTTTAAGTTGCAGAAGAAAAGTGAATATTAACTTGACCTATGTGTGTAGGCTGCAGGATGGACCAGATATTGCGCGTTTATGACGCCAAACTGCTCTTCAGGATCCTATCAATTCGAAAGAGAAATAATATACAAGATTTGTGAATTATGCACAATCTTTTCAAGGGATTCTCAGTTTAAAGAGAATAAGCCAATCGATTAATATTTGTGTATTAGACTTTGCTTACATCGACGCATATGCAGAAATTGAAGTCGAGATCGACCGCATCGATGGACCAGGTCATTATGCATACACATCACATCACCACTGTTTGTTTCACCCCAGAAGGTGAGTGAAGGATTCAGTCAACAGTTATCCACTGCATGGCCGGCCGCTGCTGGTGCACGTCGGGGCAGCGCCACGCCCCTAAGTCCGGAATGACAATCTTGAAACCGCAGTATGCCACACTGAAGCTGCATGCGTAAAGCAGCATAGCGTAGTCCCAGAGAACAAATTTCTTCAGATCAATCTTGGCTCGGTGCTGATGGTGAGAAAAGTCAATACCTAAATAGAAAAATAAATCCTCTACCATTGGAAAAGAAATGCCGACGTAGAACCCGAACCCCACCGCAGAACCGGGATCACTTTCATGCTCACTGGTGGAGTAGGATAGGATGGAGAGAAATATTTTAGCTTAGACTTGCATCCATAGCATGCATGCATAGATAGTTGACTCCTTTTATGGAAAAAATCCTTTGAATTGGGTGGGATACAAGCAAAATAGGGGGCTAGCTGACAACGTTGGAGGCGGGTAACAGGATCAGTACTTGAGTCATTACCAGAAGACAGGGAATGCACGATCTCATGCACAATACAGACAACTCCACATAGGTTATTTCTTAGGCCGTTACTAAGATTCTTTTACATTATAATGTAATCCATCCGTTTCAAAATGTAGTGCATGTTAGGTTTTATAAAAGTCAAACATGTCTATGTTTGACCAAGCTTATAGAAAAAAAGTCAAAGTAGTGTGTTGAAGATTGGAAAAAGTCAAACACATAAGGCGCAGACCGGGGAGTCAAAAAATCCTTCTGGTTTAGGCGTTCGGCTGGGAAGGCTTCTAAAACCCATCAGGGCTCAGCTCGTTCTTAGTAAGCCCATTAACAATCAGGCCCGGCCCATATCAGGTTCTGTTTGCTGTTGATACTGGATAGCATAAAACATAGAGAAACAGCATTCCCTAAAAAAAACATAGAGAAACAGCACCGACATTGGCATCATCATCAGAAAAATAGATTGCCAGCAGCTACATTAAAAAAAAATAGAAATTTCTCTGTTTTACATCACTTGATAAATTTGGAGTAACGTTTATTATTCTGAAAGAAAAAATTAAGAGGATAAACACAGTATTCGTGTGTCGTCTTCAGGAACTCTCGCTAGCTTCCCAGCTACATGGACCATTTTTCCAAGATCTTAGTTGACGGTAAACAAGAGAATTGCTCATTAACTTCCCCTGGCTAGACCCCAGTTGAAGAGTTTAATCCATCTGTCATAGCAGTGCTCTGGAAATCTGATACTTAATTCAGTTGCACGGTCCAGCCCATCTGATCCTCGGAGTGACCCATCTGGAGGCTCGTCAGCCAGGTGTATAGCTGCTGCGACACCACACCGACTCCTTGGTTGCCGTCGTATTCTACCCTGAAAAGCAGAAGAAAATGCATGGGGGTCTGAGTTCTAGTAGTACATGGCTTATTGGTCAGTGTTTGAAAAGCCAAATTAAACACCGTAAAAATTGACAGTTCCAAGGCAGAGCAGAAGCTTCACCTTTTCCCCTTATACGTAATGCTCCCCACAGGTGAAACCACAACAGCTGTTCCCGTGCAGAAAACTTCGTCAGCATCAAGCAGTTCGTCTACGGACACAGGGCGTTCCTCCACCTTAAATGAAGCACATTGTGTTAATCAAGGCCATATAAAACAAGAAGCATCATATATCATAGTACTTCCGATCAACTGTCGATTTTTGGTGACCAACATTTACCTTGTAGCCTTTGCTCTCAGCAACTTCGATGATACTTTTCCTTGTGATACCAGGCAGTATCGTTCCTTCTATTGCTGGAGTGGAAATAGCATTGCCCTGATGCAAAAGACCATAGCAAAATATAAGCAACATTTCTGCAGTCCTTAACTTGGTGAAATAAAATTCCTCAAGAAGAACTTGACAGCATAGTAATAAGAAGAAAGCCAGGTATAAGTTCAGAATTAGAATGAGTATTCGTTCCCTGCGAAAATAACGACCAATGTTCTATACAAGGAAGATGAGAGATAAACTAGATGAGCCAAACTGTGTTTACATCTTTTTATGTCAGATCAATTTGGTTTGTATCTTAAAGGAATATTCAAGCCACTTCCCTAGTTACTTGGAACCTCAGAAAAAGATAGGTCACATGAGGGTGACAAATCCTGTATTTTCGATACTGAAACAAAGATTGATAGTAGCTTATCATTCGCATTAGACTTGCTTAGTTTGTAGAAGAGGGGGCAAAAGTTGTACATAACTAGGATGCTCCCACAGGATTCGATCGCAAAAACTACTTCTAACTGCAGATACTGAAACAGATTTACGAAAATAAGAACTGCCATGTGAAGAATCATACTTTCACAACGAAAATATTGCATGAAGAAACTTCTTCCAGATATTTGTTGTGAACGGCATCCAAATAGAGGACATCAGAATATCCTTTATCCTTTGCAGTTTTCTGTGCTTTCAACACCTACATGGGGATGACAAGTTTGTCAATTAAGTGATCATAGTTTCAGATTCAAAAGTCAAAACAATGTGGGCATAGTTAACAACTTATCACAGAATCGACGACTTCATTTTCAATATAGATTTACCAACATTATCCTTTTACAACAAGTTATTATGAGAAGGAGAAAAGAAAGGTGAGCCGGGGATTTAGTTAGCACCATGGAAAACAGAGGTCTGTATAAATATCCAACACCTTGCAATCGTAAATGATAAAACAAGTGGTGTCAATATTAGTTTGCTGAGATAATTTAGTACTGAAAAAAATCCAATCAACCACTAAGAGCAGCTATTATGTAAAGAACAATACTATTGTTCTGTAATTTCCATCATTCTATATTTTCTTCTAAAAAGCTATCTATATTATATTGTAGATGTACATTTTCATCATTTGCAGTACTACAATCATATCTCCTCCACAGAAGTTTTGGGCACTGGGGAGAAGGCATCACGCGAATGCCAAAGCAAATGATGCCCAAAAAGGTTTCTTTTTCCTACAAAATGATGCCCACATAGGTTGAAACAAGAAAAAATGATGCCGATGTAAAAGTTACCGAGGCATAGTTTCCAATGGTTTTCACGCCTCCAGTTCCACCAGGGGCTGCACGGTGAAAGTTATCTTCAATAATCAAGTTAATAGGAGCTAAACCTTCCTGTAGAATAAAGTTAACAGACTTAATCAACATCCAGGTTGGCATAAATTTGGAAAAAAGAAAACTATTCTGGATAGTAGATAGATCATGGGGGATGAGCCTGTACTTATGCAAATATGCTTGTGGCATAATTACCATTCATCTATGCTATATCATCAAGAAGATAAGAACGGTACTTATGACCAGATGTTTGTTGAACTAAAAAACTCGGTACAAACCTTGAAATAATTTCCAACAGGGGAGACATAAATAAGGAATGTGTACTCAGGAGCAGGTGCAAGACCAAGAATAGCCCCGCTTCCAATAAGTAGTGGCCTGATATACAAGGAACCTTTACCAGTACGAGGCACCTAAAATATAATACATAAAAGAAGATGTTAGGGGATCATGGACCATATACAGAGACAAATTAAGTGAGCGTGAGAAGACATAAGATTTACTTACCCATCTTTTATTTGCCAAAACGGTTTGTTTCACTGCGTCCACGAACTGCTCAACAGTCGGTGCAGGCATGCACATCCTATCTGAACCATTCTTCATCCGTACGGCATTCTCCTCCGGACGGAATAATAGGACAGACCCATCAGTTTTCCTATATGCTTTTAGGCCCTCAAACAGTCCCTACATGTCAAAATAAAAATTGTTTAAGCACGTCTGATACCTTTATGCCATCAAAGAGTACATATTTCAGAGATTATCGTAGCTAGAGACTACAGGTTCCTATGCCACCGCATATATGAAATAATGTCTTCCAAGTCCTCCGGCTAACTAACCTGTCCATAATTTAAGACTCCAGCAGACGGGCTTAGAGCTATGGGTCCAAATGGCAGGATTTCTCCTTTGGAAAAGTTTCCATCTGGCCCGCATTTGGCCATGTACATAAAGTCGGTATCAACAAGGCCGAAGCCAAGGTTTTCCCAGTCCAGATCGACTATCTCAGGTGTTTCCCTGGTAAGAATCATACCATCAGAACAAAGCATCCGTCAGAATAGAAAGATGAATACTCATGAATCTAGTCGAAACAAAATAGTGTAGTATATATTTCACAAATAATTGCATACATGTATTTAGTTGCTACAGAAGCCTGGCATCCTACTGTGTTATGGTCCTTGTAATGGAGAGTCGGCATCGAGTAAACACGAGTCTGTATCTGCAACCAGGAGCAAGAAAAGGACTGTTTGTTAGATGACAAGGATGGTGACAACAAGTAAAACCATCTGAGCTGACTCCCTCTGCAGATTTACAAGCAAACACAAAAGCAAGCTGGAAAAATGATATATTGAGCAAGACATCACAGCAAGTGCTGTAACAAGTCAAGCAGATGCCAAAAAACGTCATAAAAAGTCAAGCATCAAGGTTATCCAGCAGGACCATACAAACAAATGGTATCTGTTGTTTTCAAGAAATTATCACTAGCCATCTATAGTGCTATCCTAGTGGGCAGCTCATTCTGCCAGATTTAGTCACCCACTGCTTTGAACATGGGAAGATTGCAAGAAAGTGGTCAGTCAAGCTCGCATTTACAGATTGGACTAGCTACTGCAATGCTACCCTACCTAGCGCAATCCAAAGTAAGCAGTTGATATATAGCCCCACGCATTGCGATCTTCAGAGGGACGAAGCAGCTACCTGAAGCGAAAGGGGGCAAGGCAGCGGCGGCGAGAGCGAGGACCGCGGCCGCCGCCCGGCGAGGGCGAGCGAGGGGGAGGCGAGGCGGAGCTCCATTTCCGCGCGCGGGAACCGACACCGAGACCGAAGTGGCGAATGCGGGCAACAGGCCGAGCGGCGAGGCGAATGCGGCGGCGGCGGCGGTCAATGGGTGGCGGGCCGCTTGATATAGCAGCGCCGCGAGCATTGCGCGTACGGACAGGATGCCCACCCTGACTACCGGGTCCCGCGCAAATGCGGTACTGATGTAGCTCCCACTGGTCAGTGACCCGTCGACCCAGTCGGCTGGTTCGCAACGAGTCAGCGTGCGTGCAGCGTCGCACCCAGAAAAAAGAAAATGTCTGTGCCGCTGGCATGTAGGGCTCCCCAATCAATACCATGTGCGCCAAGTAATCCTACACGTACGCCCCCGGTGAAATACAGGGAGACACCCCGCAAAAAAGAAAATAAAAAAAAAATCAGGGAGACAGATCAGTATGTGGATCTGGTCCGTTCAAGAATTCATCCGATCAACCAGTTAACTTGTTGATTAATTCCTACTCATAGGTTCACTGAGTAACCGATAAACTGATCAATCATCCGATTAATTGATTAACTGGCCGATTAGCCTATTAATCCCCTACTCGCCAACCAACCGATCAGCTACCAGTTAACGATTTCCTCAACAATAATAAGAAATACCTATATATTTTAGCAGCTACATATAGGAGTATTAAGCAAAAGCTACATAAATGCCATAAGCACGCAACCAACAACAACAAGAACAATCGTTTCGTTTCTTATGCGGCATGCACATAATTAAGAGTGTGTTTCACGCAAAAAATAATAATAATAATTAAGAGTGTGTACCTCTCTCCGTGAAGGCAAAGCAGTTAGCCGTCGTTGTGCGCCGTGTCTATGTACCGTACCACGGATAGATAGCTATCGATCCGCTGAATGATGGACTCACACGAGTGATGGTCGATGCAAAATCCATGAAAAGCATAGGGGCTCTATATATAGATAGAGAGGCATGGTCGATCGATGCGCATAGCAAGCAAGCAATGTGAACAAAGGAAGGAGACCAAGCAATGCACTATGCATGCGTCCTCTAACTAGCTAGCTGTCGGTCAAGAGTATTTTTATTAGTTGACGTATTACCGTCCTTTTGTAAAAGACAGTATATTATATATCTTCTTCGTCTTCTTCTTCTTCTTTCTAGTAATTAACATGCATGCATATCAATCATCCATGTGTTCAAGATCGATATCTGGTTAAATTAATGAGCTCTGTATTATTGCTAACTAAAACACACACACACATGTCACGTCCTCACACACGCAGTTTCGTACGTTACGCGGCTTCAGTTCTTCTTTCTCTTTTTCTTTTGGACGACGGCTAGTTCACGAGTCATAGAAAACAAAAACATGCAAGGTATATGCTCTACACAATAAAAGCATGGATATTATTTTGGGGCCTACACCTGATATATATCATGTAAAATGGAAATGATAAGCACGTACGCGACGGTCGTGAAAACGCGTACACAATGAGCAATCATCAAGTAGTTAAGGTGGGTCTAAACTAACCCAATTTTTTTTTCTATGTACACACACAGAACAGACCGACGGAAGATCGCAGTCTTTTCTAGTACTCCCTCCGTAAAAAAATATAAGAGCGTTTACATCACCACTTTACAGAGGGAGTAATAGCTTGACCATAACAATGAATGTTGTTGTAACTATATCCTGCAGCTCGGTACCTAGCTATAGCCTGGCATCGGATTCAGTCGATCGTTGGTACCTACCGTATACGTACGCTAACCGGCCGCCTGACTTTCCCTTTGATTTTTATTTTATTTATATATTACGTACCCAAGTAGGAGTATGTAAAAGTCAGAAGAGAATACGCGTGCTCGATCGACCAGCAACTACTACTAGCTAGTAGTCACCAAGACCCACCTTGTGCGGTGGTCTTTGCAGAAAACTATTAACAAGCAGAATGACTTTACAACACCTTTGAAGGTACTATACATCAGGACAACAGAATGTGCCATTAATAATCACTTAAGGCGATGATTTACTTACTAGAGTTTATTTTATTTTTGAACATGGTACAGACACAGACGCTCATACATACGCACATACACTCACACCTATGAATGCAAGCACGCACATCATATCTCTATGAACACCTCCAAGAGACCGAGCCGCCAGATTCTTTTGAGATTGACGAAGTCGTCATAGACGCCTTCGTAGTTGACGGGAACGTCTCCTCCCACTGAAGGCACACCGCCAGAAGGCGTGAAAGGAATCCAGAAAAATGCGACAATCCTCTTTTAACCAATTACTTATTAGTTACCAGAATAAGTTGTTCGTCCTTCTTGTTGTTGTTTTAAAAAAAAAGTGGATTATGCCCACGGACAGCCCCACCAAATCTGGGTGCATCAATATTTTGGCGAAGGAATTGACAACGCCCTATTTATTGTTTTGAAAGCACGCAAATTATGTGCCTTAACTTTATAGAAGGTAGAGGGTAAGATACAAGAACGATGGACAGCTCCTGTCACAACCCAGTGAGTAGCAAAATCAACACCAACTCCAGCTCGAACGCACACAATATAGTCACTCCCCGAAAGCGCTTGAATTAAAATGGTCTTCAAGACCACGTCTCGACCAACGCCAGTCACCTTCGAAGAGCAACAACTCCAAAAGAACTATCTTTGCCGACGCACCCAACCACCCATGAGCGCCTAAAAGAAAAGTTGGCAGTTGTGTGGGCCCGCCCTATTTTGTCAGCAGTCATCACGTGGGGCGCAGTTTGAAGTAGCGACCAAAATATTAGCACGACTCTGGAAGTTGAGCTTGATTCCAAATGTTAGGCCATGCCATCAATCAACTCCCTACCCTCCTCCTCCGAACTCATAGTTCATCGATTCTTAGCAAGTCCTAGCGCCTCTGACATAACCCGACAACTCCCTGCCGCTTGGATTCAAAATCTTGCTGGCTCCGACGATGATGCAGAGTTCCAGTCGTGACATAAAGCATAGCTCACGGCGCCCCTGCCGGCTGAGGCGAAGCCAGGATTTCTCAAAGCCTAGGGGTAAAACTAAGCGGCTATAAATAACGCCAAATACCACACATACTAATGCATGCTAGAAGTACACCACAAATTCACATTGCCACGAGAACAAATTTCGTAGACATGTCATCAATTTAACAAAGTGCATCATTGCAAACGAGTAATAATAAAACAAAATTGACTAAAGGAATACAGTTTAACATCAGCAATTCATTGGTTTTCTCCCGCAAAAAAAGAAAAAGCAATTCATTGGTTTCAACTCTTTTTTTTTTTAGATGTGGAGATGGAGCCGAACAGGACCTGGCTTTGAAATCTGAAGGGGGCTGCTCCGACGAGGTGACGAGCATCAGGCGGAGCCTCGCAGGTCTGCAACTCTGGATCTGTCTAGGAGAAACGCCTGGGGCAGCGGCGGCGCAAGAAACGAGCCAACAGGGATTCTTTCTGATCGGCAGGCGCGTGATCCATGGTATCCGTGCAGTGGGCGAAAGGGTCGCAACAGACCAACGTGGCTTCGTGGGTTCCTACGATGGAGAGCTCAGCTGGGCTGAGAAAGTGAGAAGGTTTATGGGCTGAGCTGCTGAGGCCTGGGGCTGGGTATTCACGTCTGGGGCTAGGCCTCTTTAAAGCTACAGATAACACCGGGTTGGGCCACGCCTGGGGCTATAGCAGCTGGGGTTTCTCTAAGGATTGACTACTTTCTATTTCTTGTGGAGTTGCTTTGTAAGGTTTTTTTTTTCTAGACCTTGCTTTGTAAGGGTTGGATCTTTTAATATACTCCCTCCGTTTTTTTTTTACTCCGCATATAAAATTTGTTTGAAGTCAAACTAGAAAAGTTTGACCAAATTTATATCAAAAAATATGAACATCTACGGTACTAAAACGATATAGTATGAAAATACATTTCATGATGCATCTGATAATATTGATTTCATATTGTGATGTTGATATTTTATAATATAAATTAGTCAAACTTTACTAAGCTTGACACTTGCAGGGCTCCCGCAAGGGATACCCCTTGGTTAGTCGGTACCGAAAAAGTACAAGTAAGGACGTTCTATTTTGACAATTTACCATGATCAACAACATCAGACAACCAAAATAAGTGAATTGTCCACCCTAAGCAAAACGTTGCAAGCAATTACTAAGATTCATTCTAAGCGCAGGGAACGGACCAATCAATCTGTTCAGTTTTGTGAGCTGTCTAAACCCCGTGTTTAATTAATTACGCGGGCGTCAGTTTCCTGCTAAAGCCATTTAAACGATGTAATGCATGCAAATATATACTCCCTCCGTCTCAAAATAAGTGACTCAACTCAAAGTTGAGTCACTTATTTTGGGACGGAGGGAGTACTTTACTACACATCTCCGATCCCTCCCTGCTCTCGTGGCTCACTTCTTGCATTGCATTTCATCTTGGCCAGACAGCCGGGAGATCAATTCACAAGGTTCAGCGGAGAGCCTGAGATGCATCTCGTGCTCGGCGCGGTCCTGATCGCCGCAGCCGGAGTCATCTCAAGTTCGTCTCGATTGATTACTATCCTAGTAGCTGCCTCCGTTACATTTGATCAATAGCTTTTGCACAGCTTCTTGGTTGATCTAACGTACTGATCAAACTTGATCGTATGTAGGTGGGAGTGCAGATGACGCGTTCCTCCTAGCGCACCACGACGATGGCGCAGCCGCCACCGGCCAAAGCCGGAAACTACTGGACTGGAGTCCTACGCCGACGGCCGGCCTCCGTCGGCATAGGCCCATATGCCGTCGGCATAGGCCTATGCCAATGGGGGCCGTCAGCATAGTTTCGTCGGCAACGTGTACGTCGGCGTATCTGGCCACGGTCGTCGGCATAGAAAAGTCGTCGGCATAGCGATCTATGCCGACGGCTTCCGTACAGCCGTCGACATAGATTCATCGTCGGCAAACTTTTACGTATGACGGCGGCTGACGGTGCCGTCGTCAAATTGTACCCAACCAAAGGCCGCCACGTGGCACATATATGCCGACGGTCTGGCCGTCCACTACAAGAAATATGCTAGCTTGTGACCTTCTGTCAGTGACCCTGAAAGAAATGGTCGTAAATCTACGACCATTTGAGACCAGTTGGTCGTAAGCTGTTCGGGGGGCTCCAAACCCTACACCATAACGACCATTTTGGTCAGAAAGGTCGTAATTTCCTTACACAAAATGGTCGTAAAGCAGACAACACTGGTCCGCTGCCTTATTTCTAGCTGATCACGACCAATCCATATGGTCATGATGTTGTAAACGTGGATGCATTGATATGACTGGGCGCCACCTCATCAGTTTTTCCTATGTGTCATGTCTATGTGTCAATTTTTGCCTATGTGTCATGTCCATGTGTCAATTTCGGCTTACATGTCTGGATAGCACTAGGTTTGATTCAATAAGGAATAAAAGAAACTTTATTAATAAATGAATTAGTACAAAGTAATATTACAAATCTTACAATCTGGATAAAAGAAACAATACATTTTATTACTATAAATACAACTACAAAGTATTCAGGAATTACATTGTGGAATAGAAGAAATGAATTAAAGAAAAGGAAGTAAACCTAAACTAAACCTAGACTAAATCCTTTTCTAGTTCTTCTCTTGATCTTCTTCTAATCTTCTCCTTCTCGAGTTCAAGACCTGCAAAGGAAACAATACAAGAAGAGGGAGTGTGTTATGTTAGAAATGTTGCATTCCCCTTTGGGAAATGCATTACTATATGAGTTGGCACTTAGGACTACTTGGAACTGGTCCAAATACCCTTAATCAGAAGTTCCCAATAGAAAACCAGCAAAGCCAAGTAATGGAATAGTAAGTGACCAAATGTGTAGGATCAGAAACAAAAGGAACAGTAAATGATCAAGTATCAGGGGAGAGTAGCTGCAGCAGATCATGTATAAGAGTAGAGTATGTCCAGGATATATGTACAGCAAGAGGTGAAAGTCATAGCTCACAAAGCCAACAAACAACAACTGAGCCAGGTCATAAGTAACAGCCACAAACACAATAACAACAACACCAGCTCATTTGCAAATTTATAATTAAAGGAGCACAACTATCACTATGAGTCCAGCTGGCCCAAGACACAACCTAGGAACTATATACATCCATACAAACATGCCAATAGAACTAAGAATAGTACTACCTGTATATGTCAACAGATGGCATCAGCAGCTAAATGACAACAGTAATAGTATATGCTGTTGGACAGAAACTCCAACCACAGTGTGTATGTGCAACAAAAGCATAGTGGTACAACAGATGGACATCTACAACCATGTTAACAAGAAGCAGTAGCACTAGCACACAAATATAAACCACTTCATATACCTCCAGTAGTAGCAGTGCTATGTGTTGGACAGAAACTCCGATTTTGGGGGATTTGTCCTCAGATAGCCTAAAAGTGCTAGGACTATGACATCATAGGAGGATGAGTGTAGCATCTGTTAATATCCCAGTGAGAGTAGCCTCAGTCCAGCATCATTGGCTTGGCAAAAGATCAAGAAAAGCATCTGTTCTTATCAGATTTTAGGAGAGAAAGAAGAGAAGGAAGAGAAAAGACTAAGACCAAGAGAGTATCTGTTCAATACCAGAATTAGGAGAGAAGGAACTAGGTAAGATAAGATAATGTCCATATATATAACTAGTAGAAAAATTTAGGCCTTTGAAGCACACATAAACAGATCTGCTATATGCAGAACACCAAGCACCACTTACACTTGGTAAATTCCTGCAATAGGAACACATGCACCCACTAGCACCTGGGCTAGATATAAGTACTGCACCTATATAACAGTAGTAATAGCAATAGTATATATGTGTGTGTCACCACACAAGTACATAAATATAGTATATATATTAACAAAGTTAAACAGAGCAATGGAAAGGAAATGAATTCATAGCTGAACTGTAGCACAAAGTAGCATTAACTGAATTGTAACAACATAGCACAAAGTGACAAACTAACAACCAGTCTGTCAATAGAACAAAGCTCACAGAAATAGCAGATGGACTGAATCATTTACTAATGAACACCATGAATTAACCAAACCATACCAGAGAGGATATATCACACCTA
This sequence comes from Elymus sibiricus, assembly GCA_039707655.1. Lineage (NCBI taxonomy): Eukaryota > Viridiplantae > Streptophyta > Magnoliopsida > Poales > Poaceae > Elymus > Elymus sibiricus. Next base: position 365,348,463 of record CM077670.1, on the reverse strand, counting down.
CATGAACTACTCTAGTAGTGCAGTGACCAGGAAGCTTTCTAACTGAAGAATTCTTCAGTTATATGAACAACAGAGTCCCATAGGAAGCAATGAGAGATCAGCACTGCCACTGATCAATTTAGCAAACCCAGGAACGTAGCTATAGAACTAGAACATCCATATGTAAACCATAGCATCACAGGAGCTCACAGGATAGCAACCAACATGAACAGGAACCTACAAACCCTAGATAGCATGGGACCAACAACTACAGAGATTTAGTAGGAACTGATGAATGGGTATGACCATAGAGCATCAACCAGACAAACACCTCATCAAAATCGCCACGGCCATGTCCATCACCAGCACCAATAGTAGAGCAGGAGGAGTAGAAGAGCTCACCTTGGGCGTGTTGTAGCCAAAGCAGAGCATCGCCACTGCCGCGGTTGCAGTGTGGCCAAATCACCGCCGTCGCACGGCGGTAGGCGATGAGGTGGTTGAGGCCGGCGAGGAGGAGGCGAATCCCAGGCGATGCCGCAAAGTAGTGGTGCAGAGGATGTCAAGGAGCATCACCAGGGGATGGAGATGACCGGAGCAATGAGCAGGAGGCCGCCGATGACGAGGTCCATCCCACCACCAAAACCCTAGCGAGAGGAAGTGATGCGGGAGACCACATGAGGCGGGGTAAAGCACATCGACGCGGTGTAGGAGGCGCATTATCGCGAGGTGGAGCCGTGGGTGGCTAGCATGGCTGCAGAGGTGGCCGGCGATGGCTGGAATCGGCCGAGGCCAGAAGGGGATCGCGGCAGAGAGACTAAGAGAGCTCGAGAGAGAGAGAGAGAGGCCCGCGAGAGAGAGAGAGAGAGAGAGTGAGGAGAGGGGGCCGGCTCGGGCTGAGGTCTATCTCCTCAGCCGGCCGAGCCAGTGGGCCACTTGGGCCAGGCCGATGGCTAGATGGGCCAAGCAGGCCATCCGTTTAATAATAAAAAACCTAAGTAAAATAAGTGAGAAAAAATAATATATTTAAAATACTTAAAATGTTAAATAAAAATGTTCCTTAATTCCACAATAATATAATTACCCCAATAATAATAACTATACAAATTATAAGAAATTGTACATTAAATATGGTCTAATATTTTTGAAACCCAACCATATTTGGTCAATTGTGCATTAAATATGGTCTAATATTTTGAAACCCAACCATTTGGTCAATTGTAGATATCATTTGAAAAAACTATGCCATGAATGTTGCCATAACATTGACCATTTGCCTTGAAAGCCATGGATCTTCATACATGATAGCTCCTTTTTTAGAACACTTTTTTAAGACATTTGCCATAGTCCAAGTTTGTTATTTTTCTTGGAAACTAGGTCACGTATAATGACACAATGCAAAGGTTTTCAATTTTTTCATTTTTTTTGAATTTCTTATGCCCGTTTCAAAATGCGGTCAAAACGACGGACATGACCGTTCGTAGCTAGGTGTTCAATTTTGCAAAACTTTTGGAGTTTCTCTGATTAAATAGATACTTATGTACCTAGAAATGATTTTTGGAAAAAATAAAGAGCAAACTATGAGGCAGCTGTAGTTCAAATTTGACCCGCTTCCTGCTGAATCGGCGGAAATTTGTCTTTTTCACGAGAGGTGGATCAAAAGCTTTTGACACCCAACCATTTGGTCAATTGTACATTAAATATGGCCTTATATTTTAGAAAATTGATTTGGTCCAATTTTGCAACAAATATTTGCTAGGTTCTTCACAAAAAACTCATTTTGGGCACTCGAAAAATGGAAAATAAAATTTTCGTGCAAAGAAAGTGAAAAATTCCTTAGGCAACATTGTTTGTCATTCCAAGATGCAAAATTGTGCAAAATATGAGATCATTTAAACAAACTATGCCATGAATAACATTGGCCATTTGCCTTGAAAGCCATGGATCTTCATACATGATAGCTTGTTTCTGAGAACACTTTTTTAAGACATTTGCCGTAGTCCAAGCTTGTTATTTTTCCTGGAAACTAGGTCACATATAATAACACTATGAGAAGGTTTTCAATTTTTTTCAATTTTTTTTGAATTTCTTATGCCCGTTTCAAAATGCTGTCAAAACAACGAGCATGACCGTTCGTAGCTAGGGGCTAAATCTTGCAAAACTTATGGAGTATCTCTGATTAAATAGATACTTTTGTACCTAGAAATGATTTTTGGAAAAAATAAAAAGCAAACTATGAGGCAGCTGTAGTTCAAATTTGACCCGCTTCCTACTGAATCAGCGGAAATTTGTCTTTTTCACGAGAGGTGGATGAAAAGCTTTTGGCACCCAACCATTTGGTCAATTGTACATTAAATATGGCCTAGTATTTTAGAAAATTGATTTGGTCCAATTTTGCAACAACTATTTGCTAGGTTCTTCACAACAAAACTCATTTTGGACACTCAAAAAATGAAAAATGAAATTTCCGTGCAAAGAAAATGAGAACTTCCTTAGGCAACATTGTTTGCCATTCCAAGATGCAAACTTTTGCTAAATATGATATCATTTGAACAAAACTATGCCAAGAATGTTGCCATAACATTGGCCATTTGCAGGCTCTTCTCCACATTCAACGTCTTCCCCCCTGTGGGGGGGGGGGTCCTGAGTATCCGATCCTTTCGTCGTCGTCGGCGGCGGCGGGCATAATAGATGTTTCTTATTTTTATGAGATTTTCTAGCTTAATTATCTTTTTTCTGGTTAGCCCGTTAAGCGTTTTTTATATATAATAATAGATAGATATGAGAGGTGGATGGAAACATCTTGACATTAATTTTTTTAGTTAACTGTAAATAAATTGTCGACTAATATTTTTGAAAACTGATGTGGTCCATTTTTGCAACACAGATTTGTAGTTTTTTTTTAAAAAAGTCGGAGATTTGGGTCCAAATTTTGAAGATTCCAGCGCGAGACAACCGGCCAATGAGAAGCGAGGAACCACATCCACGCAGATCACCCAGTCGGACGTGATCTGAGCCATCCATCACGCACCCATCAACGGTGGAGCTTCTCCCGAGAAACCCAAACCCTAACCCACCCACCCACCCTCATCCTCTCCCATTCTCCAGATCCGATCGAGGCACCCCGCCGTCCCCGTCTTCCTCTCCCTCGTCTCATCTCCCTCCCGCGATTCCCACCGCCGCCGCCCCCACCCACCACCGCCGACCTCGTCTCCGCCACGCACTCTCTCCCCTCGCCTTCATCCCCCAGATCCACCAGTCCAGGCACGGCCATGGCGTTCCGCAGCCTCCTTCTCGGCCATGGCGTCGCGACCGACTTTCTCGCCGGCGCGCGCGTGCGTGCTTCGATGCGCGCCGCTCCGTCGAGCTGGCCGGACCGTGGCGCGCGCGTGGCCTTGTTAGGGTTTGCGGTTGCGGCGCTACACACTGGCCACGGGTCTCCGGCAATCGGGTGGGAATCGACGATGCCAAGCACACCACAGGGATCCCCTCGCTCCGCTCCTCCCTCCTGGCCGGCGCGATCTGGCGCGCGCGTCCTCCAGCACCACCCGCGACCGTCTCCCGTCGCTAGGGTTTCGGCCGGGGTGGCTCCGGCGACTCAGGTGCGTCCCTCCACTCCATCTCCTCCTCACAGCCCTCCCTCACTTCCTCACCTCGTGTTCTCTCCCTCGCAGATCCAGGACGCCGTCCTCGCTCGAGCACCGGGACGCCATGGACAGGATGGCCGCTTCCTCCCCTGCCCGACGCCATGGAGGACACCTCTCTCTCCCTCTCTCCCCCACTATCTCTCTGTCTTGATTTCTTTATCTGAATCCCCCCCCCTCTCTCTCTCTCTGCAGGCACCCATGGACGCGAGGATGGAGCCTCAACGGAGCGTGGATGGAACCGATGGGACCTGGAGCCCTGCATGAATCCGGCGATTACCAGTGGTACAACAACGACAGCGAGTCGGGCCTCGCCCACCTTGTCGATAAGATCTATGTACGTTGCTTGCCCCTACCCCTACCACTTGCTTCCTGTCTTACCAGGCCAGCCTAGTTCGTGTGGATTTTTTTTCATTTTCTAGCATGGCTTGAAATTATGTCAATTAGGTAGGCTGTTACCGTAGGGAAAGGCCAATTAGTAGTGCTTCTTAGGCCATTTTGTTCATGTGAATTGTCCTTAGTACTTATGCTGCTGCTGCTGCTGCCGCCCTGTGCTACTATTACATAACCACAGGAAAGTGGAAGATAAAATCGACAATGAGTTTACAGACTTGCAGTAGTCATTTCAGTTATGGTCTATGAAGGCATGCTTGAATGTGACATATCTCTATTCTTTAGGAAATGCATCTGTCATATTTGATCTGGATTTACTCCATAACCATGGTACAAAAAGTTTCTGCAGAATGCTTGCAGACCTGTAGCAACCATTTTAATAATTGGCTCTCAATTTTTGCCTGCACCAAAAAAATTAATCCCAACTACTATATTTCATATGGAGCATATTAAGTTTTTCTTGCATAGTAAATCATCACAACAGGAATTAGTTGTTCTTCTACTATAATCTTAAGCTATCAATTGCTGAGCTCTTCCCCTCATACCTGTATCTCTTCTGCTGCTTCTATATACACGTGTATGTATGTTTAGTTATTCGACACGCTTCAAGTCCGAAATTGACTTGGTGGCTTTAGACCGAAACACTATGCTTGTTCAAATGGATTGCCCATGTTGTGTGATATATGATGTTGCCCCGTTGTGTATCTCTCTTTTCTTGTGTGCTGCATCATTGTAGATATGCTTGACGGAGTGAGTTATTTCAGTTCTGGTTGTGTCAAATCTTTACTATGTACCATGCTTAGTGTTTACTGAACTGAGGCATTGGCCATCGGAATTTGGGCGTGTATGTATAATTTTAGTTCTGGATGTGTCCAATGCAAACACTACTGTCAATTGTCAAGTTGATTCTAAAATGTCTCATTAACTTCATTTCAGATGGTGATTTCTAAATTTGGTACCAAGTTATTGTTGGCCTGGCCTGTGCTCTGTACCTTCCTTTGGTTTTAAGTAGCAAGTAGTGCCTTAGTACCTTTTCTGTCATGTGGTGTCCATGGATTGAAATGTTGGCTGTTATGTATTGATTTTAGTATCGAAAATGGCTCAAACCTGAAGTACTTAAAATAGATTGTCGTTCCTTTCTTGTTTGTTTTGATACCCATATACCTGCCCTGTATTAGCTCTTTCCTTTTGTGCATGTTAATTCAGCGTTGTTGATTTGATGCTGATGTTCAGAAACAAGATTTTGATGGATGGGTTTATTTCAGTAGGCTAAATAGGCTATCTTTTTGGTTTGTTGGCGTGCAGATGATCGATGAGCCGAGCTTCTTCCAGTAGTGGTAGCGGAAGTGACGCTAGAGTAGTACATGGATCAGCAGATCATCATGTCGTTTGGGCAGGGACAAGCTAGGACGGCCCTAATGCAGCAACACTACCATTGGTACATTTTTAGTTCCTAGCTGCGCCTCTTTTTGCATGTTCTGCTGGTATTTATGCACACGGATTGGCCTTCATTATTTTGTTATTTACTGTTAAATATGCTGTTAGATTTACTTTTATTTTGTTCCTAACCATTTTGTTCTATAACGTGCAGATGCTGGCCTTTCATGTTTCTTCGCGAGCATCAGGAAGCATAGTTCTAGCTCATTAGAGCTAGTTCTGGGAGTAATGAAGCCCTTGATGCTGATCCTATTGGATCAAACTGAAGCACGAACTTGGCTCATGTGATAGATTGTACACTTGTAGAGCTTGTTATCTGATTGTAAACTTGATGCTGATCACATTTGTATGTGTGTTATATGATGTAGCAGATTGCTTCTTGCTGTTATTTGAAGTATTGCGTTTGTTTTCTGTCTATTTAAATTTAAATATTGGTTGTTTAATAATCGGCATATTGAAATCTGAAGAACATGACCTTGACAACAGGGACTCACAAACTAGAACGTGACATTTGGGACCCACTTACCAGAACCTGACAATTGGGGTGCATTAAAAAAAAGGCTACAACCTAAAAATAAAAAGGCTAAAATGTTGGGCCTGGCCCATGTAGCTGACCAAAATTAATAGGGAAAAAATATAAAAAGGCTGAATTGTTGGGCTTGGCCCAAGTAAAGCGTCGAACTGGACCGGGCTGATTCTAATCTACGACCAATTCATTTGGTCGCAATTTTGCCACGTCAGCTTGCCACGTTGGATCTGACGTGGTCTGGGCAGACTGCCAGTGACCAAAACAATTGGTCGTGGAATCTACGACCTTTTATTTTGGTCGTAAGCTTCTACGACCATATCACAAAGAAGGTCGTTAAGTTTCATTAAAGACGGCCAGCTTTTGACCAACTGTTTTTGGTCACAAAAATGTCACAAATGGAAAACAATGACCATTCAGTGACCAATATTGATGGTCGCAAGTTAGCATATTTCTTGTAGTGGTCGGCATATACTAAATCTATGCCGACGGCTTGGCTGTCGGCATATATGTGCCACGTGGCGCCCGCTGGTGCGTCCTGGCGCACAGGGGCCGTCGGCATAGGTTGATATCTATGCCGACGGCTACCCGTGTGCCAGGACGCACCAGTGGGCGCCACATGTCATCTATACCGACGGCTTAGCTGTCGGCATAGTTATAAACTATGCCGACGTCCAGGCCGTCGGCATAGGTGACACGTGACGCCCACTGGTAGCACGGCCCACTTCTATGCCTAGCTCCTGTCTGTTTTTTTTTGTATTTTCTGTTTGGATTCAGTTCAAATACACAGCACATATATTCAAATACACATGCACAGCACATATATATCACACAACAACATCATTATCACCACAAGATAATAGAGAACATCATCACAACATAAGTATTATCATCACAACATAAGTCAAGTCATCACAACATAAGTCGAATCATCACAACATAAGTATTATCATCACAACATAAGTCAAGTCATCACAACATAAGTCGAATCATCACAACATAAGCATCTACACCAACATAATAGAGAAGCATCAAAGATAGAAGTCACCACCACCCAGAGGCTTAAGCGCCAGGACGTCCACCACTACCGCCAAGTTCGTCACCGCCAAGACCGCCAAAGCCCAGGTCATCACTGCTACCGGCACCGCTACCGCCAAGACCGCTACCGCCACCTCCTCGGTGGATCGGAGTGACCGGGCTCCATGACTCGGGAGTGATGCCATCATTGTCACCACCACCAACGGATGATCCACCGGTTCCTTGGATGTTTGAAAAGAGATGTTAAGGGGATATATGATTGTGTTGAATAAACGATAAGTAGTGGTTGAATAGTTTGGGGATGTACTAACCGGAGTCCAACTGTGTTGTGCCAGAAATTCTTCAAACGTAGGCAGCATTGGTTGTGGTCCAGCAGGTGGTGGTGGTGGTTCCATTACAGGAACCGTGCCGGCCGCCATGGAGTCAAAAACGAGATGCATGTTAGTTGACCAAGCAAACACGAAAGTCAGAAGAAATGAAAGTGCAAATATGAAAGTGAAATGAAAGGGGCTAAACTAACCTTCATCATGCGACTGCTGTGGTCCGTGACTGCTGCAACTCTCGCGTTCCACGCCATGACCTCCTGACGTGTGTACTCCATGTAGGCCTACAATATGACATGATGAAACTCATAAAACATCTCAATGCGGAAAATAAAGTGAGAAAAAAGGTAGATAAGAGGGAAAATACTTACAGAGTGCTGCTGGGCTAGGAGGGACTGTGAGTGTGCACTGGTCGTGCTCGGGCACGGGCTCGGCCTCGGGTTGGTAGCTCGGAGTCGTGTGTAGGAGACAGAAGGAGTGACCACAGCATCCAGAACCGCCTGCCGACCATGACTCTTCGGCCCTATGCCGACCACCGCCATGTCGTCCGTAGCCTCTTTTAAGGGATCAGGTGTGTCAGGATGTAACCTCAGATACTCCTCCGTGTAGGCCTTCAGGTTCTTCTCGGTCTTGCCGTAGTACTTGCCCTTGCCATCCTTGGACTTCCGCACATGGGCGAGCTCCCACGCCTCCATGTCTGAGAGCGGCCGCTTCAATTTCTCCTCCTGCACCACCAAACAGAGGTTAGTCATACATAAGAAAGTGACGGTAAATAGAAGAAGAAGAATGTTTCATGTACATAGATATACCTGAACTTTCTTGTGGCTCCAGTGGTTCCGGTTTCCCTGACCATGTGTTCCGTCGGTCCCTCGATTAGCCCAGTTTTTGATGCTCTTAGCAGCCCATTCTTCATCCTGACCGAGCGACAGATCCACCAATGCCTCCTATCCATCAGTTTTTCCATAACACCAACCAGGACACACCTACATAATGAAAGCATAATGGCATGTCAACACGAAACAATGAAATTTACCACAAACGTCGGAATGAAAAGTCTGTTATACTTACCATCAAGTACTCCTCCCTCCTCAAGGTAAGCTTCTCCCTCCACGCGACTTCCTTGGTCATCTTCTGGCCAAGAGCGTCGTGAAAATATTGTGAGATGGCCACCCAGCGCACCTCGTACTACATCTGGCGGGCCTTCTTCCTCGCAGCCCGCACCAAGAACTCATCGGCAGTGGACTTGTGCTCCTCAAGAACTTGATAGTATTTCTACAGTCATTCATAAAACCAGAATGGAAGAAGCCATGAGTTAAACCATTCGATGATAAACTACGAACGAAACTCAAGACTCGTGCTTCTGAAGAGAACTTACCCAAAAATTTGTTATCACGGCCTCAACATGTGTATCATGGTCCGGGTGGGGGGCCTCTTCGTAGTGGTCCCAGCTCGTGGCCAAAACAGGCGCTCCGGGTGCCTGACTGGCTCCGGAGCGAACAGCCCCGGCCAATGTTCCTTCAGCAAGACAGTGATGATGCCGTTTGGAAGACGGGCCCCTCGAGGAACTATCTAGTTGCTGCAAAAGATAGAAAATATGAGCATGTTTACAATCAAAAGAATGAAAATATGAGCATGTGTACAATCAAAAGAATGAAAATATGAGCATGTGTACAAGCAAAAGAATTAAAATATGATTAAGGGGCACTTACTCTTTCCCCGTTGGCTCAATGAGCCACTTCTGCTCCTCGGTAGCAGGAAGGTGGGGGAGTTTTGCAGTACCACGCAGCCACCCCTTCTTGTTGCCAACCCCCTTCCCGCCACCACCATCCTCCTCGCCTGCCTCCTCCTCCCCCTCCCCAACTTCCTCCTCCTCCTCCTGAACCTCCTCGTGAACCTCCTCCTCCTCCTCGGTAGAGGGTACCTCACTAGAGGAGGGCCTCGAAGACGACACCCCTAAGTCGGTGAGGGAGCGCTGTTTCGGGCCACGACCCCGTGCTCCTCTTGTAGGAGATATGCCCTAGAGGCAATAATAAATGTTATTATTTATCCCCATGTTCGTAATTAAGTTTATATTCCGTGCTATAACTGCTATGGTTCTTGAGTCTACAATAACCACGAGACTCGGAGGGAAACTCATATGCACGTGTGGAATAATAAACAGTAAAATGTATTCCTAGTCTGGCCTCTAAGACTAGCTCAAGTGTTGCATGATGGTTCTGTTTTCCTGATCATGGGCATGACTTTGCCAGCAACTTTGAGGGCACAATGTTAGGAGAACACTTGTGTTGAATCGACCCGATTGATGTTATGCTATGAGATACATTCGTCACAAGTTTATGGTTAATAACACATAGAAAGTTAATGTTTGCATAATTCCTTAGACCATGAGAGTATCGAGTTTCTTCATGCTTACTTCATGAACTTTGGGGTTTGTTAAACGTCATCCGTAAATGGGTGGCTATTACGGTGGCTTACGGGTTCATGGAAAAGTATGTCAAGTAACTTGATAGCTCAAGATTGGGATTTGCTCCTCCGACGATGGAGAGATATTTCTGGGCCCTCTCGGTGTTACGGTATCCATCATCGTCTGGCCAGACACAATGTGATTTGATCACAGGGATGCCGGAACACGGGAACGAGAAAAGAGAACAAAACCGGTAACGAGGTAACTGGCATAGTGGACAAGTTGTTGATCCATGGGGATGCTGATAAATCTCACCTTGGGTATTTGTACCATATCGCGAAGCAACAGGAATAGCACACGGCAACAGGAGGTTTACTCGGATATTTATTCGTGTGGGTATAGGGGTCAACATGGGTGTCCACGGCTCCGATGTTGATCATTGATCGGAAAGTGTTCCGGGTCATGTCTATATTTCACCGAACCTATAGGGTCACACGCTTAAGGGTCATCTATCTGCTGAATACTAGTCAGGGAGTCTGAGAGAAAGTCACCGGAAAAGTTTCGGAGACAACGGAAAAGTTCCGGAAAGAGAACACCGGAATAGTTTCGGTAGAAATTGAAAAGTTGTTTCAGGGTATACCATTAATTCAAATTGGTTTTGGCACACGCCTGGAAATTTTTGGGGGTGCCAGAATTATTCTGGAAACTTCTAGGATTTTTCCGGAGAAAAAACCCGGAAATGTTCCGGAGCTGCCGGAACTGCTTTGGTTGCTTTTCGCAGATGAAAATCACTAATCCAGAATTGTTTCGGAACGCGTCCAAAATTATTTTAGTGGGTATTGGAAATGTTCTAAGACCTACAGAAATATTTTCGGATTTAACGGACGCGGAAAAATGTTTCCGTGAATAGTGAAAGTGCTTTTTGGGTTACTTTATGGAAAGCCACCTTTTAGGGCTTTTACCAAAAGGCTTCTAGAAGGGCTTGGGGACCAAGGAAGCCCCTCATGGGTGGCCCCACTAGGGGTGGCCGGCCAAGGACTGGAGCTCCATGGAGCTCCACTTGCTTCCCCATAATGCCCTTTATGTGTGACATAAACCTTGGGTATTTTGGGTTTTTGTGAGCCACCCTACCCCTTGCATTTTCCTATAAATAGAGGTGGAGAGGAGCTCTCCACACTCACTCTTTCTCACATACACATGCCATTGCAATGATCTGGCGTCTTCTCTCCCTCCCCGTGAAATAGTTTCGTAGAGCCGAAAGGCTGTCTGGGTTCCGGTGGGAACTAGTTCTGGACGGCGAAGCCCTGCCGGATAGATGACACCGTATGTGTGCAACCCCGTAGAGAGGTCGTAGGTTCAATCTTTTGCCCGAGGGGCTGTTCGAGGGTCCTCCCGAAGGGCTGTCTGAGTTACTGTCCGAGTTCGAGAGTGCCACCCGAAGGGCTGTCCGTGACACCGTCCGAGGGACTGTCCGACCGCCTCCCGGAGGGCTGTCCGAGGGACTGCCCGAGGGGCAGATGAGGGAGTACATCCTCGTGGTTGGGAGGTTGTAAATCCTAGCTGCGGGGATCTGCACCGACGATCTACATCGACTCTACTTCCGCTGCGCTACGAGTCGGTAACGATCGGATCGAAACCTTGTATGCAGTCTTCATAGTGGTCCTGGGCTGGTGCGTAGGTCGGAATTTTTTTGTTTTCTGCTATGTTCCCCTACAGTGGTATCAAAGCCATGCTATGCGTAAATGCAGGTTACGATCTAGAATACATAGAGATGTATGGGTGTTGCATAATATAATTTTGTAGTAGATGAGATCTATTGCTGAAAATTATTTATGCGGGTAGCAGATGAAATCTATTACCCGATGTTCTTGTTGCTTCCCTTGAATTTGCGTATTTCTGATCTTGATAACGGTATGGTGGAGTTTCAAAGTTCTGGTAATCCGCGATCCTGATTGATCAACGAAGTGCTAACAGTTTTTTCAATTCCACCATAGTTAAAAGAAAGATGAAATTTCACAGACGAAAGGGCAATGCATATATGATCTGCACGGGGGTCATGCGTATGACGAAGTTAAGTATGGGGCTCGAGATTTTATTATCTCGTGTTTCATACACCCCGCAAAGTTAATCTAGCGACTTGAATAATCATACTTGATGATGGACGTTGGTAGCTTCGGTTTGTTTCGAAACCTTAGAAGCCACGTAAAATATTTTTTTGCATAAACCGATTAGAGGCGTCTAACTTGGTTTTGTAGGATGGGCATGTGATGTGGTATAGCAATGCTCATATTAATTTGATTATGTATGAGATGACTATATGATGTAAATTTACTAACATGACCTGCGTGTCATGATTCGGCATGATGGTTGGAGCCATATGATTGTCACTTTAATGACCTGCGTGTCAACCTTAAGTAATGCACTTATTTTATTAGTTATAGAGATAGCAATATTATCTGGCGCATCGACAAGGTGGTGGCAAACTTTGCAAAGGTGAACACCGACGCGAATGCCGGAGACGAAGAAATAAAAGACTTCTCCGTCAGAAAGGGCTATACCATATCATGCTATTATGAATTGCCTGAGATGTTTATCCCTTTGATGCACCCTTTTTGATTGCGCGGTAGTCGCTTTTATTAGGGTGATCTCTCATTTAAAATATCAAGTAGTTAGTGTTCTCCCAAGTGTAGCACCGTCACGGCACCTATCTCTTCGGGGCATCACATGATCTCCATGGGTGCGAACGATTAGAGAAGTGTGAGGCGGGTGAGTTGAGACCTCGCAGCGAGATCACTTGGTTGTCTTGACGTTCAGGCAGGACAGTCCTAACCTCGGAACACACGCATCGAAAGAGGAACATGAATCACATAGAGATGTGATCGGCAAGTTTGCCTACCGATTGAAGTTCGCGCCATTTGTGTTCATCTCGAACCGTGGCGTTGAATTGAAATGCGGGTCTTGTATCACTCACAATCAATTATGAGAGATATTGATTTGAGTGGGAGCGCTTTGTAGAGTTAACTTGTTTAATTCTCAGTGCAATTAATTATGGACACTGTCTAAGTGTTATATGCATAATAGTTATAGAAGAATGGCTCGCGTTTCCACCTTCCCTGTTAAAATTGAATAAGCTGTTAAATATCTGGTTAAAACTTTACGGTTGGTAACGTAATGTGAGGATTGTCCTCAAGAGTGCCAAGAAGGACTTTGTCCTATCGCATGCTTTCGGTATTCTCCCGCTAATGCTATGGATGATGTGACTCTCGTCCTTCGATCCAAAAGCTAGAACTCCGTTACGGTCAAGTGCAATATGTTTGCTTCCATGAGACCCGAATTTCAAAAGTTTGGGATAGCTATGTGATATTCATGGAACTAAAAATTAGTTTCAGATACAAACAAAGGCTAAAAGATATGAGATATCCAAAGAAATGTTTGTTTGCAAACTATTAGTAAAAGTGTTTACTATGCATTTTACTAATACGAAAGGGATCCAGAAGAACGCCTATCATATGATGAAGGTGAATAAAACAACAGCTTAAAGAGAAAGGAAATGTCCAAAGGGTGTTAGTGTGACTTACACACCTAGGAAGTCCGGGGCTAACGCCACTCTTAAGTTGAGTGCTTCTTCTGAGAGTAGGAGAAATACTGAAAGTTAAACTGTTAGAAGTATAAAGGCAAAAAGAGAGAAGACTGGAATGTCCAGCTCATGTATGAAAGTCATACAAGCTATTGATGTATAGAAGGCTGGTCAAAGAAATAGTTCTTGGGAATTGTGATTAAATTGTTAATCACTAATTCTTGGGTATTGTGAGTTGATCACAAAGATACCCGCTCGATTGCATTCTGCTGTGACTCAATGCAAGAACTACTACGACCTAAAAGACTTGCCGGAGTGAGGTTTAGATATGCGCTGGGAACATAGTAAAAGTTGCTATACTCGGTACATTACCTATGTATTTATTTTCATAATTCATTTTAGAGTTTTTATACACTCTAGCCCATTGCATAAAGTATCTTGCAAGAAGGTTGTTCATAAGAGAACTTTTGATGTTTGGTGTTATGAATAACATAAGGTCCATGCTTCCATCATGGATGGGATGTATGTTATGAATATTGATAATAATATATTACCTCTGTATTTACTTTCATAATTCAATTCAAAGTTTTACACACTCTAGCCCATTGCATAATGTTTGTTGTAAAATGGTTGTTCATAAAAGAACAATTGTTGTTCAGTGTTATGAATAACATAAGGGCCATACTTCCATCATGAATGGGATGTATGTTATGAATATTGATGGTAATATGATACATCCATAACACTGACGCTAAATGTCGCAAGACTAAGAGAATACCACACATGTGTGGCACTGCATTTGGTCACATTGGAGAAACCCGCATGGAGAAATTCCATAATGATGGATTTTGAAGTCGTTTGATTATGAATCATCTGACACTTGCAACTTTCCTCCGAAAAGTGAAGTGACTGAAATACCGTTCACAAGCCATAAGGAACGAGCAACGAACTTATTGGTGATCATACATTTTGATGTATGTAGTCCGATAAATGTTGTTGCTAGCAGTGGATTTATCTATCTTCAGAAATGACTCAAGTAGATATATGGATATTTACTTGATGAGACGTAAGTCTGGATCTTTTGAAATCATTCATAAGGTTTTCAAAAATGAAGTAGAAATTATTGTAACAAGAAAATTATGTTTGTGCAAACTAGATTGCCGAAAGGAATATTTGAGTTACAAGTTTAGCGAATGTCTGATGAGTTGTGAAAAGAGTTTCATAACTTACACCTCACGGAGCACCACTATGAGTGAAATATCCATGAAGATGTAATCAAATCATTTATTACATGGTAAGATCAAAGATGACATAAATCAATTTTCCATTATCCCTTTTAAAAGTAATGCTTTAGAGACTGTGGCTTTTACACTGAAAAGAGCGCCATCAGATCTGTTGAAATAACTCCATGGTATGGTACACCCAACCATGTTATGTCTTTTCTTAACATTTGGAATATGGGGCTTGTGTAAAATATTTACAAACCTATTCCAAATCAGACAAGTGCTACTTTGTAGGTTATCCCAAGTTATTGGGTATTCCCCCACCACTGTACCGAGGCAAAAGGTTTTGCCACAAAGAACGGTATGCTTTTGAAGAAAATGGTTCTTGCAAAAAGGTGAGTGGGAGGACAGTGCGACTCGACGAGATAACAATATCTTCGTCATCAGATCAAAGGAAAGAAACCTTGGAAGTAATTCCAGAGTTTCCTACTATGACTGATACGGAAGCCTCTATATGAGATGTATGGACTTCGGTCGAACTTGCAACTGAACCACGTAGGCAAAACTCGTGCAAACCTCTCAGGTGCGCAAGCGAGATATTGTTGTTAGACAACAGTATACCTACGATACACAAGGAAGCGTTGATGGGCCCTGACTCTGGAATTGGCTAAATGCCAATATAATCCGAGATAGTTTGCATATAAATGATTCAAGATTATATCTTGATAAACCCTTCGGAAGACTTAGAGCCTAACGAACATTAATGGAACTATAAACTGATGTGGATAAAACGTTTTATCCATAAAGCTCGACTTGTTGCAATAACAAATTCAAGGAGTATATGTTGGATTGCTTTGCTTGGTGTATATGTTGGATTGGTTTGCTTGCGAGTACATTCAAAAGTACTTAGCGGCCTTCAATGTGGCCAGGTTCACCTAAGGATCCGACGTTCGCTAGCGAGGAGCCGGAGTGTTCGCGGGCTAGAAGAGTAACCCAGTCAGATCCCTGTGGATTGGAGCCGCACCAGGACCATGCTGCCTTAGATAGAGCCTTTCCGCTGCCATATCATGTAAGACTTATATATATCCATTAATTGAAAAGCTTGTGTTCATGATACTTGTTGTAAAAGTGCATGCCAGAGTGATTTTCCTGGGCTGGTGTGTGCGGCGACCATCTGGCTACAGTGGTAATCAGGCGGGGCGCCACAACGGATGGTATCAGAGCCAGGCTGACCGTAGGTTACCCTAGCTAGACTTCATTGTCTTGTGACCAGTAGGAAGCCCAGATGGATTTCAGCCATCTTTGCCAGACAGGCACGGCTACTATTGATCATAAGGCAACCCCATAGGCTTTTGGCTCCATCAGACCTCAACTCTCGTGGCCTTTGCCTCTGGTGTGAAATGTCCGCACCAGGCAACGACCCGTGAGCCCTGAACCCCTAGGTAAACCAGATATCCTCACGTTGCTTGCTAACCATGGCCTTTCTCTCCTTAAATCCAGTTTCCTTTGGGAAACGCCTATAAATTCCATCTTTTCCCCGGCAACCCTAGGATCGTTGACTAAGCCACCTTGGCTATGGTCGTGCGTCAAGTTTGATGTTCCCTAAGGAAGTAGTAGGAGCTTGACCCCAATTGCTACCAGGAGCATTGTGTGGTTTTGCTTCTAAATCCTTAGAGGCACATCGAGTGCGCTAGGTTAGTCATACTAGTGAATCTTCGGCCACATGTGTAAGGTCCGCAAAATTTGAGCTTTATTGGTTTTTCGTGGTTTTGCTTCTTTTGTCGGTTCCGTTCTTTCGGTCCGACTGGATCCATCCGCAAGTGCTGTCAAGAAGACCAGCATACAACTTGGATACTACCCAATAATCCAAATTCAGTAAGAGTCAAGCCAAGTCAACTGCCCGATATTCAGAACATGGTCACCGGATCTGTCAAGAAAGAAGAATGGGTCAAAAACATACTCTACGTGCTACAGACAAGGTCAGAATATGCCTGAGAGAGTTTGTCTCAGAATTGATCACAAAAGAACAGCCCGATGAGCTATCAGTAATGGACACCAACAGGGGCAAATTATTCTATCCTTGCCTCAAGGATTATTTCAGTCAGTGGGATGAACCCTGAGTCTTTCTCAATGGATTGAAGAATCATTTACCGCCCACAGAAGACATATTTCAAGAATGTGAATGTGCCGAAAGCCACCACAAAATTCTGGTATGTTAATCTAAATTTCAATGCATATTCTGGAATTCACCGGTGCAGATGAACAAGGTCTGCGAGAAATATGGATGAGTTCATGGCTGCCCAGAATCAATGAGGATTCCAAACACCTGGAAGCTCAGCTAAACCGGATGGAATTATCCGTCAACTGCTCACTACTAGCAACACTTGGTTTGAATGCAAAGGGTATTCGGAAATTAATTATCAACACAGAGTTTGAATCAGTTGTGCAACCTCTACAGCAACAATGATCGGACCAGCAGAAGGACAAGTGGTGTGCATGATCCACGGAATATCTTCAGTCAAGTGCAAAGCTTTTGGTACAAGGAACCCAGCCTTCCTCCACAAGCTATCGGAAGAAGCTTACAACGCAAGACTCCTAATCCTCCTTCCTACACCACTTGGTGAGAAAATCTTCTGGGATACGGCACTCCCATCTTCCTCAGCCCGCTACCGCGGAAAGCTTTCAGCATAAGGCACCTGATTTCCGCAGTAAACAACATGAGGGGAAACTTCTGAGGTACGATACCCAGCCTTCGTCGGCACACTACCTTGGCAGAAGCTTCGAGCATAAGGTATTCAAACTTCTTCAGCATGCCAACGTGCCCACAACAATCCTGTCAGGAGCACGAACTAGCCCAGACACACGTCCGCCTCAGAGCTCAGTTGTTTATGGATGCCAAAAGGATTTCCATGTGATGGAAATGCAACCTAGGACTTGCATGTGATACAGTCCGAAGTATTTTGTCAATCCAGAGGATGCCAGTAAGTATGCAAACTTCAGAGTTCCAGCAATGGACAGAAGAGAGCAAAATGGAGTTGGAATCTTCGTTTTGATGAAATAGTTAAAAGAGTTTGATTTCATCAATGGATAACGAAGATGCTTGTGGTTACAAGAAAGTAAGTGGGAGCATAATAATATTTCTAAAAACTTTGTGTGCTTGACACATTGTTGATTGGAAATAATATAAATTTCTTGACACGAATTAGGACTTCATTGAAAATAGTTTTTCGATGAAGTGCTTGGGCTAAATAGCCTTGATATTAGGCATATTTATCTACGAGATAGAATTGCCTAATAGACTAAGCCAAAAATACATATTGACAAGATGCTAAAACAGTTTAGCATAAGAACGCCAAGGAGTGATTCTTGCCAAAGTCACATGGAAAGAGTTTTGCAAGACTCGGTGTCCCAAAACACTGATGAGCAAAATACATGATGGAGATCCCACACACTCTTGTGTTTGGATTAATCATATATTCCAGGGTATGTAAAACAACCAGATATGTCCGATACTCCCAAGCTGTTGCGAGTATAGATACCAAAGTGATCAAAGTACTGATCATGGGACAATAGTGGAAAATGTCATTAAGTACTAAAGTAGCACTGATGACATGTTTTCTCGCAAACAGAGATTATGAAGTGCTCGTTGTAAGTAATTACATCGATACATTCTTCATCAATGCTCCATGCGATTTTCGATTTAAGTTAAGGGTTTTGTGTAATACACGATATGGTGGCACGATAGTTGGAAATTGTTCCAAACAAGTTACTGTGGCGATTTCTATAACAAAGGCTAAGTATGTTGACGCTTTGGAAGCGACTAAGAAGATGTTGAATCATATAGTTCATTCATGAACTTAGTATGGTTCCAAGAATGCTTTGGTCAATGGGACACTATTGTAGATTGTCGCTCCATAGCTCAGTCTGAGGAATCAAGGTTTGACTTGTGATTCACATATATACAAAGCCAAGTCCACACAAAATATGAATTTTGTGAAAGCGTGAAAACGCGAGGAGATGCAAAGATACACACGGAACTGAAGTTGTCAGATCCATTGGACATCAGGCTATACCACGAGCGAAGCATATTTTACACCGGTATGCCATAGGTGTAAAGTGTTTTAGCATTGACTAGATTATTGACTCTAGTGCAAGTGGGAGTTTGTAGGAGATATGCCCTAGAGGCAATAATAAATGTTATTATTTACCCCCTTGTTCATAATTAAGTTTATATTCCGTGCTATAACTGCTATGGTTCTCGAGTCTACAATAACCACGAGGCTCGGAGGGAAACTCATATGCACGTGTGGAATAATAAATGGTAAAATGTATTCCTAGTTTGGCCTCTAAGACTAGCTTAAGTGTTGCATGATGGTTCTGTTTTCCTGATCATGGGCATGACTATGCCGGCAACTTTGAGGGCACAATGTTAGGAGAACACTTGTGTTGAATCGACCCGATTGATGTTATGCTATGACATACATTCGTCACAAGTTTTTGCTTAATAACACAGAGAAAGTTAACGTTTGCATAATTCCTTAGACCATGAGAGTATCGAGTTTCTTCATGCTTGCTTCATGAACTTTGGGGTTTGTTAAACGTCATCCGTAAATGGGTGGCTATTACGGCGGCTTACGGGTTCATGGAAAAGTATGTCAAGTAATTTGATAGCTCAAGATTGGGATTTGCTCCTCCGACGATGGAGAGATATCTCTGGGCCCTCTCGTGTTACGGTATCCATCATCGTCTGTCCAGACACAATGTGATTTGATCACAGGGATGCCGGAACGCGGGAACGAGAAAAGAGAACAAAACCGGTAACGAGGTAACTGGCATAGTGGACAAGTTATTGATCCACGGGGATGCTGATAAATCTCACCTCGGGTATTTGTAGCATATCGTGAAGCAACAGGAATAGCACACGACAGCTGGAGGTTCACTCGGATATTTATTCGTGTGGATATAGGGGTCAATATGTGTGTCCACGGCTCCGATGTTGATCATTGATCGGAAAGTGTTCCGGGTCATGTCCATATTTCACCGAACCTATAGGGTCACACGCTTAAGGGTCATCTATCTGCTGAATACTAGACAGGGAGTCTGAGAGAAAGTCACCGGAAAAGTTTCAGAGACAACGAAAAAGTTCCGGAGAGAGAACACCGGAATAGTTTCGGTAGAAACTGAAAAGTTGTTTCAGGGTATACCATTAAGTCAAATTGGTTTCGGCACACGCCTGGAAATTTTTGGGGGTGCCAGAATTATTCTGGAAACTTCTGGGATTTTTCCGGAGAAAAAACCCGGAAATGTTCCGGAGCTGCCGGAACCGCTTTGGTTGCTTTTCGCAGATGAAAATCACTAATCCAGAATTGTTTCGGAACGCGTCCAAAATTATTTTAGTGGATACTGGAAATTTTTTAAGACCTACAGAAATATTTTCGGATTTAACGGTCACGGAAAAATGTTTTCGTGAATTGTGAAAGTGCTTTTTGGGTTACTTTATGGAAAGCCACCTTTTAGGGCTTTTACCAAAAGGCTTCTAGAAGGGCTTGGGGACCAAGGAAGCCCCTCATGGGAGGCCCCACTAGGGGTGGCCGGCCAAGGAGTGGAGCTCCATGGAGCTTCACTTGCTTCCCCATAATTCCCTTTATGTGTGACATAAACCTTGGGTATTTTGGGTTTTTGTGAGCCACCTTACCCCTTGCATTTTCCTAAAAATAGAGGTGGAGAGGAGCTCTCCACACTCACTCTTTCTCACATACACATGCCATTGCAATGATCTGGCTTCTTCTCTCCCTCCTCGCGAAATAGTTTCGTAGAGCCGAAAGGCTGTCTAGGTTCCGGTGGGAACTAGTTCTGGACGGCGAAGCCCTGCCGGATAGATGACACCGTATGTGTGCAACCCCGTAGAGAGGTCGTAGGTTCGATCTTTTGCCCGAGGGGCTGTTCAAGGGTCCTCCCGAAGGGCTGTCCGAGTTACTGTCCGAGTTCGAGAGTGCCTCCCGAAGGGCTGTCCGTGACACCGTCCCGCCTAACCCTGGCCAAGTTGACCCGCGGATCTAACCCTTTGACTTTCGCCGTCGGGCTTTGACCGATGGACCTTTTCACCTGGTTGTGATAGGTCAGCCCATACGGACACTTCGGAGCAAGGTCCGGGCCCAACCTACCGCAAGATTCCCTCCGTGTTGACCCGACATGGCCGTTTCCCCACTCCAAGTGACGACGGTAGCGCCGTCCATGATGGGGGTCACACTCTGGAGCCACGTGACGGGTGCTTGCACCTGCCACCACACTTCCATACGTGTAAGAGGGCCCAGCGCAAGATCTTGCGGCATTGCTACCCTCCCAAGTCCCCCGTCCCGCCTAACCTTGACCCAGTTGACCCGCTGATCTAACCCTTTGACTTTCACCGGACAGGCTTTAACCGATGGACCTTTTCACCTGGTTGTGATAGGTCAGCCCATAGGGACACTTCGGAGCAAGGTCCGGGCCCAATCCACCGCAAGATTCCCTCCGTGTCGACCCGACGTGGCCGTTTCCCCCCTCCAAGTGACGGCGGCAGCGCTGTCCGTGATGGGGGTCACACTCCGGAGCCGCGTGACGGGTGCTTGCACCTGCCACCACACTTCCATACGTGTAAGAGGGCCCAGCGCAAGATCTTGCGACATTGCTAACCCCCAAGTCCCCCGTCCCGCCTAACCCTGGCCCAGTTGACCCGCGGATCTAACCCTATGACTTTCGCCGGACGGGCTTTGACCGATGGACCTTTTCACCTGGTTGTGATAGGCCAGCCCATACGAACACTTCGGAGCAAGGTCCGGGCCCATCCCACCGCAAGATTACCTCCGTGTCGACCCGACGTGGCTGTTTCCCCGCTCCAAGTGACGGCGGCAGCGCCGTCCGTGAGGAGGGTCACACTCCGGAGCCGCGTGACGGGTGCTTGCACCTGCCACCACACTTCCATACGTGTAAGAGGGCCCAGCGCAAGATCTTGCGGCATTGCTACCCCCCCCCCCCCAAGTTCCCCGTCCCGCCTAACCCTGGCCAAGTTGACCCGCGGATCTAACCCTTTGACTTTCGCCGGACGGGCTTTGACCGATGGACCTTTTCACCTGGTTGTGATAGGTCAGCCCATACAGACACTTCGGAGCAAGGTCCGGGCCCAACCCACTGCAAGATTCCCTCCGTGTCGACCCGACGTGGCCGCTTCCCCCCTCCAAGTGACGGCGGCAGCGCCGTCCGTGAGGGGGGTCACACTCCGGAGACGCGTGACGGGTGCTTGCACCTGCCACCACACTTCCAGACACAATTGATGTAGATATAAAATTTGTCTCGTTTGGCAAAGGAATGAAAAAAATACAAAAAAGTCAAATCAAAAGGGTGTCTTGTGTAAATCTGAAGCAAACATGATTTTAGTTTGTTCAAATTTGAGAACATATTATAGTAACAGAATCCTTTCAAGATTCTGATAAAAAAACATATAAAACTTGTCAAAATCGATGCAATTATCAATTACTTGTGATTTTAACAATGTATAGGGACCTATATGCAAAAGTACATTAGGTCACATTACTAACATACTCGAAAACAAATACAAACTAGATATTCATAGTCTGCGGAAAATTCTACCCCAAATCGATATATAATTTATGTATGTTTATGTTTAGATAAGTCAGATTTAAGTTAATCAAATTTTAATATCAAAAAAATAAAAATGATTAAAAATTTAAAAAACAGATAATACCTATGCCGACGGCTAGGCCGTAGGCCTAGACCTCGCCCAGGATTTACCAGCGGCCGCCACGTGGCGTAGCTATGCCGACGGCTAGGCCATCGGTATAGCGACGGCACATGGCACCAAATAATTTAAAAAACCCAATAATAGCTATGCCGACGGCTGCCGTCTGAACCGTCGGCATAGAGTTGACGGCGTCAACCCGTCGTCTATCACCGGGCGGCCGGGCCCACTTATATGCCGACGGGGGCCGTAGGCATATCTCCTCCTATGCCGACGGCCTGGATATGCCGACGGGGGCCGTAGGCATATATGGAGGTATGCCGACGGCAGGCCGTCGGCATATCTCAATATATGCCTACGGCCCCGTCGGCATATTTATGGCCGTCGGGAAACTGCCTTATTCCGGTAGTGAGAGGTTGTCGCAGACCACGAGACCATGCCCGGTGGACTTCGCGGCAGCCAATTACACAGTGCTGACGAGCCGGTGCAGGTGGCCCCCGTTCGATACGGCGCAGTGCTGCATGGCGTTCAAGGCCTTCACGTGCCCATACGTCGACTACATCGACGACGTCAACGGCACAGACTGTGCCGCCGTCATGTTCCATTACATCGACCTTTATGGTGGCTACCCACCGGGCGTCTTCTACCTCAACTGCAGGGAAGGGCCCAAGGGCCTCAAATGCCCTGACGGCATCCCTTCCTACAGCTACAGGCCATCGACGCCGCGTCCTCCACTCCTCCTCGCCATCCTTGAATAAGTTAAAAATGAGGAATTTATGTACTGTATGTGTTTTGGTTACTACGTGTTCCGGGCGTGGTGTAAGCTATTACTAGATCAATTTGAGCAATGCTATTCTTACGTACTGGTTGTACAAAAATCTTACGCACTAGATCAAATTGCTGGCGGTTATTCCCTCGATTTTCTCCAGATGGTTACTGTCACTCTCACAGCATGTAAGTTTTATATAGAAGTTGTGCGTACGAATAGCATTTTTGCATGAGTAATAAACCTTCTCTCTGTCTCGCTCTCCCAACAGGGTGAGGGTGGCTTACGGTGCGCCGAACAAGATACTGTACGGTTATTGTGTCGATCTTTTAACGTAAAGCTAAAAAAAATACTACAACTGAAACACCAAGCAAAAGACGTCACCCCCCGGTGAAAATTCAAAAAAAAAAAAAAAGAAGCACAAGACGTCGCTTGTAAATTTGTGGCCAGATTCGAATTCAAATACAATTAATGGGGACACGCACGTATCCAGTTCTTGCTTGGACGGTAGGCAGGTTGGTGCTGTACGTGGCTTCGAGGCTTCAACGAACGATTACTTGCTTGGCCATGCATGTTACTTCCCCCTAGCTAGCCACACCATCTTTTGCTCTTGCAATAAGAATCCTTCTGCCCTCTCAGTCAGTCAGTAATCTCTTGGTCATGCATGGATGCATGGGTGCAGGAGTGACGTGACGATCGACATGGTGGCCGCCGTCCAAGCAAAGTAGCAAGGTAATTATGCAAGCAAGCAAAGAGAAGATGCCAGGCGAATGAAGCACGCAACAACAACCAGATAGATCTCTATATATGTTTCTCCGTCACTCCAGAGCTAGTAAGTACCCAACCGATCGGCCGAGATGAGGGGTGCGGCAGGGAGGCGCGATGGCGAGCGGCGGAGCTTTTGGTGGGCAGTCCTGGCGGTGGTGATGCTGCTCCTCGCCATCGGCGCCCTCTACGGCGCCGTGATGTACAAGCCGCAGCTGCGGCTGCAGGTGTGCGACGCCAAGCTGCTGGGCGGGCCGGTGGTGTACGACCCCCTCACCCTCAACACCACTCTCCAAGGCCTGAGCATCAACGTCACCCTCTGCTGGAAATGATGCATGTGAAATACATGCACGTATTGATTGTTGTATACCATACACTCCCACCGTATCAAAATATAAGACCTTTTTGTTGGCTAATTTAGCCTAAAAAATGTCTTATATTTTGATACAAAGGTAGTATATCTATGTGCCGTAGGTGTATGTGTTCGTCCAATTATATATGCCGGTTGATTATGTGTACGTAGATTTACTTCACCATTGTAAAAACCATGACATACTATATGTGTACGTAGATTTACTTTACCGTTGATGCCTAAAGATGTTGTTTCCTAATTTTATGCCAAGGGTGAGCTATTACCTCCTAGGGAGACAGTATGTCATCACGTTTAATCAGGACCTTTAGTCAAAAGAAATGGATGGCTCTGATAGTTTGGGACCATCTTAAAAATTTCCCCTAACCTGAAGATTTAGCAATCTGAACAACAATGAACCAAGACCTAAATATTAGCACACACGTTAATGATGTTGGTTCCATATATACTAAACTCAATACTCTCACAACCATAATTAAAAATTGTAGCCACAGACATATTAAAACTCACATATAGGTTTCCCTCCTATCCATTCATCCTCCCAAAACCTGGTATACAAGCCATTACCCAAAGGCTTATTACAAAATTTATAAAAGATATATCTACAGCTTAAAAGGCCCTGCATAATGTGAGGCTGACCAACTTATTTTTAGCACTAACCAGCAAATCTTTACTGCAATATTTCCTCTCAATAGTAGTCTGCCAAATCCCCTCACTATTTTTTAGCTTCCAAAGAATATGATATCAATAGATACACATTCTATACGTAGGCCAAAGACAAAGAAATTGATTACCAAAACTCGGGGGTGACTATGGAGGCCTTGACCAGTAATGCAAAAAAGATACTACGAATGAATATATCAGAGACTTGACTACTCGGGAGAGTACAAGAAGATGATGTTCCATGTCAGATGCGTGAAGAGTGTTGTAATCGAAGACCGTTATTTCATTACCATGCTTATACCCGAGCATAGGCTGCAGGCGCAGAGAATGTGAATGGAATCACCGCCCAAATGATTCTTGAGTATTCACTAAGGACGTGACCCTGGGAAGACATTAGTCCTAAACTTTGAAAAGAATCACCGCCACGTCGTCACAAACCAAACATGAAGTCTCCCTAAAGAAAACCCGAGACAAATTTCCGACAACGATGTACAGCAAGTCCGGATCTGATATCGAACTCGCCGCGTTCAGGGTCGTGCGCCGACGCCGTCTTCTCGGGTGTTCCAGCCAAATCGGGCCGCCGTAGATGCTCACCCCGATGGAATCATTCGGCCGCCGCTGGCATCCTCGTTGATGGAGATAACAATAGCCTCCATCGTGTTTGGTCCTTCTCCTCGTCCTCCTCCCAGGGAGACGATCCGATCTTTGGGATGTGGCCATCAGTGTCTTCACACATAGCCCCCCAGACGAATCCCCGACTGTGGATTCAAAGCTTTGGTGTCTCTGGCGGTGATGCGGAGTTCCAGGGGCAGCACCAAGCATAGCCCACGGCTCGCTGCCATCGTTTGTAAGAGGAATATACGTTGTTGACTTTTCCAAGAAAGGTATTTGTTATTTGTTATTTTTATTTTGGTGTTATCTTGTGAGGGTTGTACACGTTTGGTTGTTCATCTTTTTTGGTTGTTATAAACTTATTCTTATTATGTTCACACTGAACTATAACATGGACAATTTCAAGTAGGAGAATCCTCATTTATCAAACAGGTCAAGAACAATCAACTATAACAAAAGGAAGTTCCATCTTGTGAGTCTAGTATGATCAACAACATCCAACAACCAAGAAATTTAATCACATTATGCACACTAGGCAAAACGTTGCAAACAATTACCACAGTAGTATACGTTTGAATTGGGAACACCTCTATATATGTAATTCTTCGGAGTAGTTAATTACTCGTGTGGGCGTAGTCTTGAATCGAATTACTGCAACCTATAGTAACACTAGTAGAATGCCCGTGCGTTGCCACGGGCCTTTTAATTTCTTATTCTGATTGCACATATATGTGTATTATTGTATATAACTCGGTGAATTTTAGGCCACTTCCAACAACACCACGTTGGCAACCATGTCGAAGGATTCCTTTTGAATGTCGACATAATACATCTCCATCTCTCTCATAATCTGCAAAAATAAGTATATATCAAAATACATCTTCTGTATTGTCATGTGCAACAAATATATAAAGAAGAACCATTATTTGTATATATCTCTTCTAATTGTGTAAGACGCGATGAGTTTTCAGTCCGCCCATCATAAAGCTTTGTCCATTGACATTCTCAAAGCATCATCCGAAGCCATAGTTCTTATCTCTAATCTACAAAAGTGAATATATAAACACATATTAAAATAAATAAATAAACAAGATAAGCCCATATACAATATATATTCATTGGTCAGTTGATCGCTTCGAGCAGGTGACCGTTTTTAGTCCGACACTACACCACAACATGGATGCAAGGACAGAAAATCTGCCGGGACAAGGCACTTACAAGGGCAGTCAAACTGCCGGGAATGATTTTCTCCCGGCAGATAGAACCGCCACTAGAACGGCTGCCGGGGATTATATTTCCCGGCAGATGGAGATGTGCCGGCAGTTTTTATGCCGTCATGTTCAAATTTCTCCCGGCAGATAGTGTCTGCCGTCAATCAACAGCTTTCCCAGCAGATTGTGTGCCGGTAGTGCCAAGTATCCCAATCAATAAGGCTATTATACTCTAGTATTGCATTTGTTTCACATTTACATACACACTGACGATTAAATAGCTGATGCATCCGTTCAAATAAAGCAGAAGATTGCTGCAAATGCACTTTGCATATAGTATATTATAAAGTTTGATCATCAAACAATTTACAATGTATGCAATTCATTGATTACACATCCCTTGTAATTTAGCATCTGCAGTTGCTAGACATCCAAACAGTACAGAATGTAACAAACACAAAGAGTAAAGCTTGTAAGGTCTTCTGTGTGAACTCAGGGCATATGGTTACGGCAAGGTATCTTAACCAGTCTTGTAGGAACATTTCTAACCTGGACAGGAAGAGACCAAATGACAAGTACATGTATTATAAAATATTATCTCCATGACATTTATTACAATACTCAAAGAATATAGAGTGCACCGCCAGAAAGACGTCGACATCATCAGGAGAATTTCTCGACAAATTTCCCTTCAAGGGATCAAGTTAATATTCAATTTAATAAGAAACTAACAAATACCCACAGCTTCAAGCCTGGGCACACGAGTGAAGCACATCTAGTTGCCCTTCCTGGAAAGCATGACAATAGTTTCAGGACTGGCCAGATACTAAAACCCATAGTGGCATGGTGTGATTACCTCAAATAAGGCTACAGATCTGCATTGAAGTGTAGTATCTTCGACCTTCAATCTTAGAACACTGTAATAGCAGTATACTGGAAGTTTAAAAGCTAATATCATGTACGGACTCTCATCTTACAACAACGTTATGTATGGCCTTGTTAGAGTGGAAGAACTAGACGAGACATCCAGTTTAAGCAACAATATCCTAGCCTTCCCAATTTTGCGAAAGAATGAATTAATGAGGAAAGCTTTGCATAGCGTACAATCAAATAAATTAAATAACCATCATAAAATTCACACCCAGCAGTAGAGCTAAATTTTGTTGGCTGGTACAGACCGGCAGTTAAAAACAACAGACAAGAGCTCAAAATGTCACCGAAGGCCACTAGCATGTGATCGACTATCTAGTTCACTATAATTAGAGTCCACCATTATAAATTGGTACAATTTATCAAAACATTGACATCTTTGTACTGGAGCTGCTATTATTATTACGCAAAGAACAAGAGCTTGCTTTAAATTATACTTTGACATCTTGTACACGAGCTTGTTGTTTATACTTTGGTATCTAGTTAAGCAAAGAACAACAAACACTTCCACATATAGTTTATTCACATGAGATCCAAATCCATGAAACAAAGTTTATAAATAATATGATCATATTATTTGCACAAGGCAGAAGCTCATAAAAGAAGACCTTAATTAAGTAGCGGCAAAATACTTGTTATCACAGGACAATAAATGACAAAGCTAAAATAGATTTATAAATGGAAACAGGTGTGCACGTAAACATGGGCAGAGAACTCCATAGGGCATGGTGAGGCAGCCACCCGACTTTGAATTTATGCAAAAGAATTGCTACAGCCTACAGGTATGTAGAGGACGAGTCATTGACTCGTTGAGTCATCATTCTCGCTGGGGACGATAAAAGAAGAATGTGGTCGGGTCAGGTCGCCTGGTGCAGGTTGACCTTATGATTTGGGTTGTGAGCCCATGAACTTCTGCTGCTGCCACTGATTAGCAAGTAGCGAAGCAGATAAAGCTAGTCAGCCGAGCGAACACACGCACGATGAAGCAGTATGGATGAACCCTAGCGGCTAGCCGCAGGCAGCCGCTGCGGCACGCAGGCGGCAGCTGAAGCGCAACGTCAACACCAGCATGGGGTACATGCCACAGAGGGCACAGGGCGCAGCAGTGTAGAGCGGAGGCCAGGCAGAACACATCAGAGCAGCACAGAGGCGTTTGGCCAGGGGTGGGTGGCACGGCAGCGTTGCTGGTGAAGGTGAAAGGTAGAAGATCAAATGGACATGAATGATAAGGGGCTAGCAAAGGCAAAGGGAAATGTATAATTGATTGAAATTTCTGCATTGTACATTGGAATCCAAGACTTAACAACCATGATTATTACCTCCTCAGCTTGCTTGTGGTCGCGTACTTGCGTTGCTGCTTTTGCCATAAACTTAGAATTCACTCCCAGCTGCATACATAGAAGCAAAGACTATTAAGAATTCAACCATAATAGTCACTGGTAAATATATAATCATAAGAACATAAGCTTAAGTGCTTCTATGGCCATGCGATAATTGAAGTGAAATATATACATGGCACATGTTTTACAATTTACGCTTTTTAAGGAAGCCATTGCTTAGACAGAGATCTCATGTTAAGCAATTTGTCATGCCCAACGTAGTAATGCTTAGCAGATAATCTATATACAAACCATAAGAAATAACAAGTAAAAGAAGTTCAAATTATGATAGAGGCCCTAATTAGATGAAAGAAGTATATGCATTAGGAACAAACATTATGCAAATAGCAGCTCCCACACATGTATACCCTTGCTCACAAGTCCCACCATCAATCCATAAGAGCGAGATATTCATCATAAGTCAGATTTACAATGTCAGCATCAGTTGAAATTTCATGGTCATTGCATAAAAAATTTAAAATACATCAACTCAATTCATAGTGTCAATATGGCATAGACTCATACATCAAAATCAAATCAAATACATTGCACAAGAGTCGACCTCAAGCTCCTGGACATACATCAATTCAGTTCAATTCAATTGGATTTTATAGCTCATACAATCCATACATACATCATGCTGCCACAAAAGAATGCATCATGAGAGGCTTAAGTAGCGATGGATTTTCCTGGCTCATAGTTGGTGGAGGAGGATAGCACCAATATCAGGAATGGCTTGTTGTATTTGCATTGCAAATGAATACTCAATACAGTAGAATTTATTTAGTCTTGTTATCTAGATTGTCCAAAAGGCCCTGTCATAATATTGATGGTAAAAGTTAGTCGCTCTTGTCCATGGCCACTTAAGTTTTCTGTAGTAAGTGAAACAGGTAAGCTTTTCCGACCTCTCAACTTATCATTCTATATTTTTTCACAAGGTTGTTCTTCGACAGTAACTAAAGCTAGTTCCTCAGATTTCCTAGCATAAAAGTACTTGTATATCTCGTACAAATATATCAATAGCTCCTTTCTGGGACTCCATCAACTCATATGTATGGTCTTTTCATTCTCTTTTCTAGTTACCAGATGGACAATATGCAGGTAATATATTCCTAAATTCAGAGGAGTCTTGATAATTAGCACTGATTAGCACACAAACCGTATGATACAACAAATTGAGAACACCGCTGCATAAGACAGATAGATGGCTACAAAATTAAATTTGCAAGATTTGGCTGCTCCTTACCAACCATGAACAAAAATCAGAGTTCCTCTTTTCTAATCCCAGCCAACACGAGAAATCAGTGTGAGAAAGATATATGTACGATGATAATCTTCACGAACGAATGAACGATCTGAGAAGACTTCTAAGAGAGGGGATTTGTATCGCATAACCTTCTTCCATATTAATCACGGCAAACAGTAGAAAATCACGATTAGACGCGGAAGGTGCGGCGGCGACCTTGGCATGGATGACGGCCGCGACCTAGGGAGGGGACCACGGCGACCTTGGGGAGGACGAGGACCGTAGCGACCCTGGGGAGGACGAGGACCGCGGCGGCCTTGCCAAGGACAATGACCAAGGACTAAAACGGCGGCGGCTCGGATGAGGACGAGGACGGCGGTGCTCGGGAGAGGAAGATGTGCTGTGCATGGCTTAGGAGAAGGGGCGGCCATGGGGGGGAGGGGGGTGGCGGTCGGCGGTGGAGGGCGCAGTTGTCGGGGAAGGGGATCGGCGGTGGCGGCGCTGGTTGGGGCGAGGGTTGGGAAGGAGGGATTTGGGGAAAACTGGTCGGGCGCGGCGATAACTTGTGTGGTGCGAAAATTTTGGCCTCTTTGCGCGCGTTGGCCCAGTTATTTCTGGTCTCTCCCGCCAGCGACACTCCCGGCAATCTATGGGCCGTGGTTCGGTTCTGCCGGCAGTTTGAGTGACCTTAATAACTGCCGGCAGTGTGCACGCCTGCGTTGCTATACTTCTACTGGCAGTTTATCTGCCATCCAATTCTTCTGCCAGCAGTAATAAGATTCCTGGCAGATAATTTGCCCTTATTTTGATAGGCATCTGCTTTTCAGTAGAGTAAGTCGCATCCCAATTTTAGTAACCAGTAGGCTCACTTGGTAATTACTTGTTCGTAATTATTCTCTAGAAATAACTTGCTAGGGTATGTGTTATTTTTCACTGTATAAAAAAGTATGTGATATTTCTCTCACAGCAAACAGCTCCTTTTCTTCTCATCTTAAAGTAAACAAAACAGCTCACTCAAATCTCATTCCCCCGGACTGCTCTCCTCATCACGGCGTCGTCACCGCCATCTCTCCCCGCCACGGCTTCTTGCTGCCGCCTCCCCTCGACGCCACGTCATTCAGCCCGCACCTTCCTCTCACCGCTATCTCTCCTTCCCTCCACGGTGTCGCCCGTCCCCTCCTCTCCTCTCCACGACGTCCCAGGCCAATTCCCGGTGCAAGGAATGCACATCGTCGTAGCTGAGGGCGACCACCACAATGTGTTTTTGCTGCCATGATATATATCATGCGATCCTTTTGCTTCTTCTTTTGAAATAACTATTGTCGAGGTATGTGCCCGTGAGTTGCCACAAGGCCAAACTTTATCGAGGCAATAAGAGGAGCATAAGAGGACAAATCCTGAAGAAAATCAAATAACCGAAAGAAGATTATGTGAAAATAATTAGAAATATAACATGTTTTTCTTACTCAACAAAGGCGATGCATGTGGAGTGCACATAATCACTGAACAGCCTTGGTTGAGCAACCAAAATGAAAAGTAAAAGCACCACAGTTTCTAGGAAATGACTTCAGCTCATTCATATGAAAACATGTTCAGAAGATAAAAGCATTTGAACACACCTCACCATAAATTCCCTCGAAGAGAAAGGAAATATGATTGAAACATGAAGCTAGCATATGTACATCGATGATTAAATAATGAGGCATGCACTCAAGGGAAAAGAGTAAAATGTAGTTTTTGCTTAAAAATAACACCATGATTAAAACTTTCTTCCATCATCAGCATGCTAAATTTTGCAGTTAATGGGGTATATCATAGATCAACATCAAATCTGTGTTTACGTATTTCAAGGTGGGGTTTCATTTCATGTTTCTTTGTGCTTCTAGTGTACAGGAGTTTAGATTTCACATATATCAAAAAGTAATCTTTGTATTCCATAAAATAAGTTTCAAATAGATTTTAGTATATTAGCAATGTTCTACAAAGAGTGTGTTAATAGTGCTAACTTTCCAATGTCAATTGATCAAGAAATGGAAGTTCAAAAATCAGTTTATACTTGTAGTGGCATGCAGTGCAGACGGATAACCATTGGGAGATAAATATCAGGAATCATTAACTAAAACTATCGATAGTTAATCTGTATGGTGTGAAATATCTTGACAAGATCATAAAAACAACCAAATTGGACCGTTATCAAACAGCCACAACCCACCCCCGAGAGCAAACACAGAAATATATGAAAAAGATATAGCTAATATGGCGAGCATATCCACGTCCATAGTACGACCATAATGCATATCCACGTCCATGTATTCCTGATACGGTTCTACTACAGGTAGAGTCATCATTCAAAACACAACAACACAAATTTCTCCAGTGTATGTTCTGAAGGTGAGTGCAGTTGTATTTCTCTTGGATATTTCTTGAATATTCCACATGAAAATATTAGAGGTCGAAGTAGAAGATTGAAGGAAAACCTGAGTGAGCCTGCAGGTTGAAGAAAAATCTAAACCTAAACATGAGAAACAAAACAAGGACAGTTTATAAGAAAAATAAAAGTGATGAAGCACACACCTACAGGCCCACACAGAAGATAAGACGCAACTGCACTCTGAAATTTAAGGTTTTCACAAAATATTATGCACTCAGAAGTATTAATTAGATCTATCTATTATATTATTAGCATGCAAAGTCACTCGACTAAAGGGAAGCGTCAAGCAACATCCTCTAGGACTGGACTTAAAAGGACTACTACACCAACAAACATAAGCATCCAGTAAATACCTATTCTTCTGATTTATTTGTAGGTTTTTCATACTATACCAGGGTTGGGGGCTGCGGAGAAGTGGATCTCGAGAAGGCGTCATCGATCTCTATTGAGAACTCTAGATCTCTGCTCGATCATCTTAGTGTAAGGAGCCACACCATCTGTAAACCATTGTAGGATACTACAAAATGGATAAAATTTCATTTAACGTAAGTGCATAACAATAGTAAGTCATTCAAGGGAAAGCTTAACAAGTAAACAAATTAATGTTGCCATTATTTAGAAAGGAAAGATGCCTACTCATTTTGAAAAGAGTATGCCTACTTATTTTAAAAAGAGTATGCCTACTCATTGTCGTAGCCTCGGTGTCATCAGAAAGAGCCTATCTATGTAATCAAACACTCACTGGAAAACCTCAATTGCAAGAGCAATCTGGTAGCAAGTCTCAAACAAAAGATGTAAAACAACAAGTGATATATTTGATTGTCTAATTCCGCTCCATGTTGAGTCTTCTCTTCTTTTCACTTCTCTCTAGGAAGCAACCATCGTGATACCTATTTGCAGTGGCAGAGCGACCTAAAAAATGTTGGGCGGGCCGGATAGTGCAGATAGCGCAACCAAATTAAAAATCAATGCATTATCATGGGATAAACTTCATGTAAAACTCCTTTTTGCTCCAGCCCAGGGCGGGCCATGGCCCTTTGAGCCTTGCCATAGCTCCACCGGTGCCTATTTGCTTGTCTTCCCCACTATGTTTTAGGAGTGTATGAAGGCTGGTGCGAACAATCCCAATTTACACAATGGGGAATGCCAGTAAAATATAGATCGATTGGACTCACATAGGCTGGCACATAGTTTACTATGACTAATCACTCTGTTAATTGATGAGAGTGTAAACACATGCTGTTGGCTAGTAGCTAGTATTGTAGAAATAGAAACTTAGTTTGACATTGTAAAGGTGATTCCATCACTACCTCATGTAGCAAATAAATTATAGGTATATAACGGATTGGAAAATAGAAATCTCACCGAGCAAGACCGGATATGTAGGACCATGATCTGGTTTTGATGTCAATTATGTTGTGGCCGCTCCCAACCTTGAAGCAATGGTCTATCTTGGAATTCTTCCAGCTGCATATGAAGTAAGATTTAGAAATTTGGCAGGATTTATAAAAATAGGGGTAAGCCAGTCTGAGCAAAATAATGTGACAAGGAATTAATGAGACAATTTTGATAGTGCATCAACATGAGGTAGATATATGTATATAACGGATTTTTTGAATACATAAACTATGAAACAGTCCAATAGTAGGCATCTTTCTGAAACAATGAAATAGTAGCAATCACCAAGGCAACAATTAAGCACTAATTTAATGTTGAACCCAACATAAATTCTCATGAACAACAGACATCTGAATACCTTGCATCACTTTATTTGTTTGCAAAGTATAAAGTTTGAGCAGTTCAACACTTCCAACTTTATATGACAAAGTTTATGTTTCTCCTGTAGCCGTCCACATTTTCTCTCATGAAGATGCATTCAGCAATAATTTAGATACCCAGATAACAAAGATATGTCAAAAAAAAATCCCAACCAAATATATCTCTCGTTTTCTCAAATGTAAATACATTTACACATGTAGCAGAAAAAGTGGGAGAAATAATAAAGCTACTACAGGACAAGGATATTAGCGATGGCACCGGTGGAGCATTCGGTAGGGCGAGGCAGGGCGTCCACCCCTCCTTTATTTCCAGCAAAATATACTGTAATAAATCGCAAAAAGAGTTCTCTTGGATGTTGGGCCGTGACTTGTGAGAAGGCTCATTATTTGGGTCGTGCTCTCGCGATGGCTGCACATACGACCCACACGCACGACGCACCGAACCAGTCATCACGAACGTACGAACAGGAACAGACGAACATAACACACACCACGAGCCCAGGCGCATGCGACGTGCGAACCACAGCTGGCTAGCGGCTAGCAGCAACCAGCAGGAGCACCGGAGCCGGCGGCGACGCATGCCCTAGCGCTAGCGGCGATGCAGCAGGAGCGGTGGCCGCAGCCAAGCCAACAGCAGTAGCATTGTCTATCTTTTTTTTTTTCCTGTTTATAACTGTAAGAATTCTGAATGTATAGTGTTTACGGTGGCTTTAATTAACCAGCTGCCTTCATGCCCACTGCATTTGTCTCAGTTGAACAACAATACACTACAGAAGAGTAATGCTGTATTCTCCACTTAATCCAAAAACCATTCGATCTCCACTTAAATTGATTCCTGAACAAAATTAATGGCATACAAAAGTCATGACGGCGAAAGAATCGTGCTGTGCTCACCATGGCAAAGAACATGTCATAATAAGGCAAGCAAGGTCTGAATTAGAAAGAACCCATTGCGTACCGGCAAGGAAGACAACGACAATGGAGGAGAAGATCGAGATCGACGCACCTATGGCGGCGTCCTCTACGGAGGCGAAGTTCTGGTCGTTGGACCTCCACGCGACCTTGTACACCACCTGCTCTTTCGAACGCGCCCTTGCCAACAACCGCCGCCACCTGCTATGTAGTACGATGCGTCGATTCCTCGTAGGGGAGGCACCCAAATCGCGGAAGCTGCGTGATCGACTGGAGGACGATGACGATAGATGCAGGGCACTCGGCTAGGGAGCGGCGATAGGGGAGGAGGGAGGGAGGGGGGAGGGGCTGGGGAATGGGGTGCGGCGGCGGCTGTGGGGGGAGAAGGGTATACGAGCGCTAGGGATTGTGGGAGTCGGGAGGGAGAAGTACGTAGTTTTCATTGCTTGTTTTTTTTTTTTTTTTTTTGGTTTTCTGTCCACCGGTTCGGCCTGTGGGGAATAAAAACCGGTGGGAGGGGGATATTTACGTGGGTAGGGGAGAAAAATGGATCAAGGGAAGACCTATCGATAGGTGG
Source organism: Elymus sibiricus (assembly GCA_039707655.1). NCBI lineage: Eukaryota > Viridiplantae > Streptophyta > Magnoliopsida > Poales > Poaceae > Elymus > Elymus sibiricus. The sequence continues at coordinate 365,312,547 of CM077670.1, read as the reverse complement.
GAGGCGAACGAAGCGAACGAACGACATACCAACCTGCCATCACAACCGCAGACTCCTCTTTTAGGAGTAGAGAGGAGTAGAGGTTATCCTCAAAAAAAAAAAAACCTATAGTAACATCCTAATTCCTAAACGAATTAATGCACGACTGCATGCATGCAGCAGCATATATTAACACATCTCCGACCCCTCCCTCATCTCTTGGCTCATTTCTTCCGGGAGATTGATTCACAAGGTTCACCGGAGATGCGTTTCCTTCTCTGCGCAGCCCTGCTCGCCGCAGCCGGAGACATCTCACGTCTGTCGCTGCAGCGCGGATTGCCGGCGAACGCTCGCCTGGGCCCTTTAGTGCCTCCCACTGATAGGGCGCCCTCGGAGCGGACGCTGGGCATGGCGCCGGAGGTGGGCGAATCCAGTAGGCGGGTGCGGCCGGGTTCCCCGTCGGCAAGGCTGGAGATTGAGCGTTGTGTCGTCCCGCGCACGGCAGAGATTTCGGCGGCGGAGGATGCTTTGCGATGGAGTTTGGTTGCAACTGCTATGGGTGGTAGGCCGCGGATTGCTCCGAGCGCCGTTGCTGCGGCCGTTGAGGCGGCGGTGCCGGGCGTGGTGGATGCCTTCACTGTGCACCGGTTCTGGCCGGCCGATTTTCTGCTCGTCTTCGACTCCAGGGCTGCAAGGGATGCGGCGGCGGCCGCGAACGAAGTGCATGGCCGTGGGTTCTCGCTGAGGTTCTCTCCCTGGAACCGGCAGTTGCAGGCTACGCGGCGTCAGTTCCATTACCGGGTCCGCGTGGAAATGGTGGGTGTGCCGCCGCACGTCTGGAGCCGCGCCACCGCACAGATCGTGCTTGGCTCGGCGGCGTGGGTGGAGCGGCTTGGCACGTTGACGGCCAACAGGGCGAACTTGGGCAGCTTTGAGGCGTATGCGTGGACCGATGATCCCTCTCTACTGCCCAAGGAGAACATCATCCTGGTGGAGGAGCCCGACGAGGCCATGGACGTTGAGTTGGCGGACGGTCTCGTTTTGCCGGCGGAGGCGCTCGTGCCGCTAGACAAGGCCATGCTCGAGTACTCGATCAAGGTGCACCTGGTTAGCACGGAGAATACTGCCCAAAGCTCTGGGCCTTCTTCCGGTGAGGATGGCAATGATGACGACGACGATGAATTCGACCACCCGGAGGCGGATCCTGATGGCCCGGGCGGCGCGCGGCATACTCGCCGGCGCTTTACGTTTACCAGGGGCGTGCGGGATGGTGACGGGGTCCGCCGGCGGCGGCCGGCGGCTCGTCGTGGAGATGCCAATGGGCATCGGAGGGTAGCTGTGGACCTGCCCACGTCAGTGCTTCCATGGTCGCCACGACCTGGTTCTGCGTTTGCTGCGGCGTCGGTTCAGTTGGAGTTGGCGGCGCCGGTGCCGGAGGTGGCACCGGTGGAGACGGCGGCGCCGGAGCCGGAGGTGACGCCGATGCGCTTGGAGGAGGCCGCGCTGCCCGTTGGAGATGTGGTGGAGGGGTCCCCTGCCGCCGAGCCCGCCAAGCGCGTGGCTGACGTAGCGGGGCAGGTGGACCCGCCTCCGGCCCACAACCAGCTTTTGACCAGGCAGGAGTTGGCGGTGCCCCCTAGGGATGTGGACACGGGCGGTTACTGAACTCCTTTTTTGACCAGGGCGGAGGGGAGCAGGTGCGAGGAGGAGGAGAGTTCGACACGCGTCCCTGGACAGGACAGAGGTGAGGCGGTTGGCGGGATCAGCCCGCAGGTGGGCAGTTCAAACTGCTGGATGCTTTCGCCAGGCGCGCGGAGCGAGGATCGGGCTTTGTCGGCTTCCACGCCCAGCTGGGACAGCGCCCGGTCAGGATGGGGATCTCCCTGCGTGCGGAACATGCAAGTGGGGACGTTGGAGACTTTTGTCGTCAGTCTCTCTGGCACGTCTGGAGGGGATGCGCAGGATTCCATTTCGGCCTCCATTTCTCGGTTCAGTGCGCGGTACAAGAAGAAAGTCACTCCTATCCTGCCCAGGCCCAAGACAGTGCGGCTGAAGCATAAGCGCAGGACCCCCCCTACCTCGGTGCGACGTAGCTTGCGCATCAATGGCCGGCTCGCGAGTGGGGCTTCGGTGAAAACGCAGCAACGCACGCTCATGGTGCAACTTGGGATTGCTCGGGAAGGCGAGGTGATTGGAGACGAGGCCATGCAGGCGTATATCGAGCTGTTCTCTAGACCGCTTCAGCAGTCGCACATCGCGGCTATTGTGGGACTCTTTGGTTGGCAAGCTGACGTATTGCCACTCGGGAGGGACGTGGGGGAGCTGGCGCTTTAGGTGCAGCTCCCTGGTTGCTCGTAGGCCTTTTCTATGGCTGTTCCGAGTCAGGTTGTGGTGGTGTGGAATGTACGCGGGATGAATAACCCGGCGAAACAAAATGCTATAAATAACGTCATTTCGAGCTCGGGTGCGAGTGTGGTTTGCCTTCAGGAAACAAAAATTCAGGACATGTCCCCTGCGCTAGTGCGGCAATGTCTTGGTCCGGCGTTTGATCAGTTCTTCTACGCGCCGGCGGTGGGGACGCGTGGTGGCATTTTGCTGGCTGCCAAGTCAGCTAGTGTGCAGCTCTCTAATCCTCATGTCACGGACAACTCGGTCATGGCATGGGTGCAATTCTCCGGGTCGGTTGGTTGGTGGTGCACCGGGGTATATGGGCCCCAGGAGGACGCGGAGAAGATTGCTTTCATGCGGGAGCTTAGGGAGATTCGGGATTTACATGCAGGTCCCTGGATGCTTGCCGGTGATTTTAATCTGATTGCGGACCCATCGGATAAGAGCAACGACAGAATTAATAGGCAGATGATGGGGCGGTTTAGGAGATGCATTTCGGATCTGGACATGCATGAGATTTACCTCAATGGTAGGAGGTACACCTGGTCGAATGAGCGCGCGGCGCCTACGTTGGAAAAGTTGGACAGAGTGCTCGTGTCAGTGGAGTGGGAGGCCCTATACCCCACATCGTTCCTCTCGGCACTCAGTACGAGTGTTTCTGACCACTGCCCGTTGCACCTGGTTCTCGAGGCTAACTTAAGGAGGGGTAGACGTTTTCACTTCGAGTCCTTTTGGACGAAGATTGATGTGTTCCAGGATGTGGTGCAGTCGGCATGGAGCAGCCAACCGTTTGTGCAGAATCCCTTCAAGAGGCTTGCGGGCAAACTAAAGGCTACGGCCAAGGGTTTGGCCAGTTGGAGCAACAAGTTCGTCGGAAGTGTCAAGCAGCAAATCCGCATTGCAAATGAGGTCATCCTGCGTCTTGATGTCGCCATGGAGAGCCGTACTCTTACAGCGGAGGAGATGGAGCTCAGGAGGCTACTCAAGCATAAACTTTTGGGATTGGCTTCGCTTGAGCGCACGATTGCTAGACAGCGTTCTAGGGTTTTGCGGCTGCGGGAGGGTGATGCGTGCACTCAATACTTTCACGCTCATGCCAGTCACCGGCGTCGGAAGAACTACATCCCTAAGCTTCGAGTGGACGGTGTTGTTACTGCAGACCACGAGGTTATGGCCGAGGCCGTGGATAATTTCTTCTCCCACCTACTCGGGGAGGCCGACAAGAGGGATTTCACGCTTAACTTGGAGGAAATTGGTATGCCACGTAAGGTACTTGATCATTTGGACCGTGACTTCACTGAGGAGGAGGTTCTGGCCGCGGTGCGTGCACAAGGCTTGGATAAGGCACCGGGGCCCGATGGGTTCCTGGCCAGGTTCTACTTGGCCTGTTGGTCGATCATCAAGGATGATGTTATGGAGGCATTTGATTCTCTCCAGCGTTTGGATTTTCGGGGGCTGACGTCCATTAATCAGGCCTTCATCACCTTGCTTCCTAAGACAGCGGCCGCGATGGAGATAAGGGAGTTCAGACCCATTAGTTTGATTCACAGTTTTCCGAAGCTTGTGGCGAAGGTGTTGGCCATTCGGTTGGCCGAGGAGATGCCGGACTTGGTCGGGGCGCATCAGAGCACGTTTATCAAAGGGAGATGGCTACATGACAATTATATGATGGTGCAGGGGATGGCGAGAAAGTTGCATGCCACTAAGAAAGATGCGGTGATGCTAAAGCTAGATATCACGAAGGCCTTCTACACGGTGAACTGGGCCTTCTTGCTGGATGTGTTAAGACACATGGGTTTTGGAGTCAAGTGGACGTCGTGGTTTGCCGGCCTGCTTGCCTCATCTTCCACCAGGGTGTTGCTCAACGGAATCCCCGGCGAGGTCATCTACAACCGTCAGGGTCTGCGGCAGGGGGATCCGGCCTCGCCGCTTCTGTTCATCCTGGTGATGGAGTCTCTTCACCACCTCCTGCGCTCGGCCACGGTGGCTGGGGTGTTGCAGCCGCTCACTGCTGCTGGTCTTCGGAGTACCACTTCCATATATGCTGACGACGTGGTTACCTTCATCAAGCCTGATCTGCAGAGTCTTCGAGCGTGCACTGTGTTGCTCCGCGATTTTGGCACGGCATCGGGCCTCCACACTAATCTAGTCAAAAGCTCCGCCCACCCAATTAGATGCTCGGAGGAGCAGGTGTTGCAGATCGTCACCGAGATGGAGTGTCAGGTTTTGGGTTGGCCATGTAAGTATCTTGGGCTACCCTTGGGTTTGCGGAAGATCTCGGCCGCACAGCTGTAGTACATGATAGACAAGATGGCGGACCGATTGCCTGCCTGGCAGGCCAGGCTACTCTTCCGCGCGGGCAGGCTAGAGTTGCTGCGCACCACACTTGCCTCCATGCCGATCCATGCAATGATGGCGATTGATCTGCCTGTCAAGACAATTGCCGCGGCCAACAAGATATGTCGTGGATTCCTGTGGAAGGGGCATCGGGATATGCAAGGAGGCCACTGCCTGGTGGCTTGGGACCAGGTTTGCACGCCAAAGGAGTTCGGCGGCCTGGGAGTTCCCAACTTGCGACTGTTGAATGCGGCACTAAGGGCGAGATGGCCATGGCTCGAGAGAACAGATCCGAACAGACCTTGGAAGGAGTTCAATCTGCAGGTTTCTTGCGAGTCCTTGGGGATATACAGAGCAGCAACGCGGTGTGTGCTGGGTGATGGCGAATCGGCACGATTCTGGACGGACTGGTGGCTGTCGGATGGCCACATCGAGGAGATAATGCCTAATCTCTTTGCGTTTGTGAGAAAACCAGCACGGCTAAAGACGGCCAGCCAGGCCATGGTGGAAGGCTGGTGGCAAGACGTTTCCCCGGACATGACTTCGCGTGCCCTACTAGAGTTCATTGCTCTGGTGGACACGCTGCAGGAGGTGGAGCTCTCGCCTGGGTCTGAGGATAGGATACACTGGGCTTGGGAAGCCTCTGGACAGTTTTCTGGTAAATCTGCCTACAGGGCGTGCTTTGCGGGTAGGATTGAGGCGGACGGAGCTACCCAGATTTGGAGATCCAGGGCGCCGGCCACTTGCAAGATCTTTGCTTGGCTTGCGGCATGGAACAGATGCTGGACGGCGGATAGACTGCAAAGACGCCACTTGCCTCACCCCTCTGCATGTCCTTTCTGTGATCAAGCCCAGGAGACCATTGACCACTTGCTGTTGGGGTGTGTGCTCGCGCGGCAAGTTTGGTCGTGCATCACCAGTGCGTGGGGAAAGCCCAGTTGGATGCCTTCGGCCGATGCCAACTTGGTGCAATGGTGGACCGCCCTCAATCCGCAGAAGGAGTTCAGAAAAGAGATTTGGACGGTGATCACTCTGGTGGCATGGACGATGAGACACCGGAACGACATAGTGTTCAATGGGGCTTGCATGGGTCCAACTCCATCGCTGCTTGATCACTTTCTTCTAATCTTAGTCTACATACATACCTATATGTTGAAATAGTTGGTGGATACTATGTATGTGTGCCGTGACGTTGAACTTAATCTGTGTAGATTCATCACTTCATCATTGTACAAACCCTGACATATAAAGTATACTAGTCGTGATCATGTTTTCTGGAACTGCTGCTACTTCCTCCTTCACGGCATTAACATTTTTCTTTCTGTTATTAAGCTGGAATTAACAGCAGCAAGTAGGAGTATATGTGTAATCATTTCCAAATATATACTTACATGACAGCAGGTAAAATGTATTGAATTTTCTCTCCAGCATGCAGGCGTACGGCACAATAATCTAAAGATTAAATAAGCACATCAGCAATGAACAACAATGAACCCAGACCTAGAGATTAACACGTACACATTAAAGATGCTGATTCCATATGCTAGTCGTTGATACATCACACTTGCGAAATTCATCATGTCACGGCTACTACATACAGAGAGTGAAATATCCATTCTATTCAGAGCATTCGTGATTCAGAGCAAATGCTAATTAGTTCAACATGGCAAACCGTATGTCCTCTCCATTAGTGACCCAATCATCGGTGCCAGAGAGCAAGCCATATACTGCAGTATCAGTCTTCAAGCCCGCGGCGCGTGCGTGCGTGGAACTCTTGCTCGGTTTCATTCCAGAACTGGTCTGTCCCAAAGGTGGCTCCGCCGGCCTCCGTGTTGCGCTTGTCGACATCCTGGGCGCATTTCTTGTACTTCTCATAGAGCCACGCCTTCCTCCACTCCTTGTGCTTGTACTTACTGCCGTGCTCGATCATCCACAGCTCCTCGAACCTCCACTTCATGGCATCCTCCTTCAAGGCCTTCTCGGCAGCAAACTCATCGATGGCTGCAATTAGTTATGACAGGAGGGGAAAAACCACTCATTCATCTGTTCGTGGTTAACAGCTAGGTGGAAACAGCTAGCGATGCCAAATGTACAAACGGAGATCCAAGGCCAGCAGACTAATACCGTACCTGCTGGCTCCGCTGGAAATTTGAGAACATAATTTACTCCGCTCAAGGCAAGGTAGGCATCCAAGATCTTTTTCCTGCAAAGGATCAAAACTTGAGTGAACTGGAAACTAGGAGCACAACTGTATTGTGTCATTGCTGTCAACTGACATCTTAGCAAATTATTACAAGCTTATCTTATTGTAACTGAAATTAACATCCTTTTTTTGGTGAAGAGCCGCATGCATGACGAAATGCAGAGCAGCTATTAGCCTCTTGTACAGGTCTCCACTATAGTTGATTGTCAAGGGTGGCCATTTGATTGATACTAGTTAGAAGAGATTGATAGGAACAAGCAAGAGCCAGTTTTTAAAATGGCATTACAAATTTGTTTAAATGACCGGCAGGTATATCTGATCTGATGAGGCTATATATGCTGTTCAATGATTGGATTTGAAATTTCAACGATATTAATTTGAATGTTGGACGTTGTATTGAGGAATCCAATCAGATTAGTAAATTACAGAGAAATCTAATTATGCTAAGATTCTAATTCTGTTGCCACACCCACGTACTACTCCCTCCATTTCTAAATATTAGTCTTTTCAACGATTTCAATACGGACTACATACAGATGTATATAGACATAGTTTAGAGTGTAGATTCACTCATTTTGCTCCGTATGTCGTCTATATTGGAATCTCTAAAAAGACTTATATTTAGGAACGGAGGGAGTAGTTAGGATAGCCCCATTCTGATTTATCTAAAGTTATTACAACATGCATGGTCATGGTGCATGAAAATTGATCTAACCACAATGTGAAACCACATAATTTCCATAGCTACAGGAAGCACACCTACACGATTGATTCAAGTATGTTTGGGCAAACTAAACACATTCCAGTCGAATTTGACTGCAATGTCACCACATGGAACAGAACAAAACAGACCGAACAGGCAGCCCCATCAGGAAGAGGAACCGAATTAAAGGCTTATACTTGAAGCGGTTTCTTGGATGAAATGAAGTGATGCACTATGTGTATATCTTGGGTGTTATGACGAAATCAAGGCATCAGTGCAAGAGGTGATTAAAACTTGGTAATAGCATCCGTGGAGACAGTAGCTAGGAAACAAACTTTTGCTGCCAGAGGCCGCGGCCGAATCTCTCCGTCTCGTGCTCGGTGTTCTTCCGCAGCCTCCGCGCGGAGCCGGCGGCGTCGCTGCAGACCCCGGCGTAGAAATCCCTCTCCGCGCGGAACTCGACGAACCACCTGCGACCGGATGGAACGAGATCTCATTTGAGCCGAACCAAAGGCGGATGCCTGATGAAACAAAAGAGCAATCGAAGAACCTGTGCTGGGAGAACTCCTGCATCTCGTCCCCGAGGTTTCTCTGCAAATTGATCGATCGATTAGCCATGTCAGTGCGCTTAATCCCTCCGCGCGCCGAGAGAGAGAGGAGGGGGGAGGGGGGGGGGGGGGGGGGATTACGTACGCGGAGCCTCCGCGCCGCCGATCCGACGGCGTCGCCGCAGATCCGGCCGAGGAATCGGAGCGGCATTGCGCTCCGGCCTCTCGCCGCCGTCTCGTCGAGGGTTTGTGCTTCACTTCTGTTTTTCTTCTTCTTCTGCGGTATATGCCTGGGCCTGGCCATGTACGCTCTCTGACGGGCCTCCACTGCTTTCAGCCCAAGCAAGTGATAACCATTCGCCTCCCTAATGTCGGTTGGGCCAAAGCTTCCCCAGAAACAAAAAGATTGTCGGGACCTAATATTATTTTTTGAAACAGTGGGAGTTTTTTTTTGAACGTTTGAAACAGTGGGAGTTATCTAAGAGCACTGTTTCGCTAAAAATATATCTAAATATTGATATATCGTGGACAAAAGCCCATAGGTTGTATGAGAGGGGTACGTTAGAGCTTTGGTTCCTTTGTCCCGTCGGCCTGATTCGCATCCCCCTCAGCTCCGGCACTCTCGGGGTATCGCGTGGCTGTTAGGTAGCTACGGTCTTGTCTGTGATGTATATGGGTTGGTTTTGCTATATAGGGGACAAGGTTGAGACGGCGACGACAATATCTCGGTTGAATAAGTCTTTTCGGTTATGTTCATGTTTTGGCGGTAAGTAAACCTGAGAATAGTTTATAAACTGCACCATAACCGAACCGAACCCGCATGAGTATTTGTATCAGCCAAACCCAAACTAAACCCATACAATATTATCATAAGCCCAACCAAAACCAAGCCACTCAATCTTTGCACCCAAACCGAACTAAACTTGGTGCCCATCGGTGGGTTAAAACTATTTACTAAAATGGGTAAAAACCCATTTGCTCCGATGGGTCAACGCGTCAGGCAGGTACGCATCCTCGCCGCCCTGGCCAATTAGCATCCTACCCCCTTTTGCTGCAAACTCTTCCTTCGCCGCCGGTGCCACTCAGTCGCGGGCGATGACGCGAGAGGTCCATCCAAGAGCTAGCAGCAGACCCGGGGAGAGGAGAGAGCTGCCGACGCGGGAGCCAGGTCCGGGCTTGCCCATGCGCAGCGACCAGTGCGGTCGCGAGAGCTGGCTTCCCATGCGCTGACCGCAGGGGGAATCGGAGGAGGCTGGATCCGGGCGCGGCGGTCGCGGGGGAGGCCGGATCCAGGCGCGGTGGTCACGGAAGTGGCCGGAACAGGCCGATCCGAGCGGCGGCGGCCGCGTGCAGGGCCGGCCCTGACTTTTGTGAGGCCCCGGGCGAACTGAAAAAATGGGCCCCCAAAACTACCGTTGAGTAAAAGAAAAACCTTGTATATATACATATGACAAAATTTCACCATGGAAATGCATAAACTAAATATCCAATGGACATAGCTGCTAGCTTCCTCTTTTTTTCTTTTCTCACGCAAATGCCATTTAGGCAATATTTTTGTGGGAAATGATTGGGAGCACCTGGCCTGAATATTTGGAGTAGCAGAAATTCAACTATCCGACCATCTTCGATCAGGCTATATATGGTTCTCACTCCGTCCTCAGTTCCTCATCTACTTCAAAACAGCAATCTGTACAGAAGAGAGATGAGAAATCCAACAAAGGACAAAACGTAGAAACTAGAAAGATTAAGATCAAAGCCTCAAAGGTAAATGATTCAAGAAATTACATGAATTTGATCCCTTGACCTAGCAGCCTGTAGCTGTGTTTCGATTGTTGCAAACTGAGTCACTGCCGCTTCACGCCGGGATGGGAGTACTTATAGGATGCAATAAATTCATATGGAGATGAAGAAATCAAGAGCAAAGGTAAGAAATCATCCCCACGCCAAGATCCATTGGTTTTTGTGTGATGTAATCCACTGAAGAACGAGAGGGAAGAAGAAAATGAATCGGCTGCCGCCGCCGTGTGCGCTGTTACCAAGGTAAAAGAGGGAAGAAGTGCGAGGGATGGCTGGCTGGTCGGGCCTTTAATTGCTTATAGCTGGGCCTTAAGGCTCGTAGATTTTTTGCTGGTGGAACGTTATGTTACCTAAAAGCTGTACCTGGGTATGGGCCCCTTATCAGTCAGGGCCCTAGGCCGTCGCACTTCTTGCCCTGGCCCAGGGCCGGCCCTGGCCGCGTGTGCTCACGCGCCGTCAGTCGCGGTTGCGAGTGCCATGGCGTACTAATCAGTTTCCCAACCGGGTGAAAACCGCAGGTTTAACAAAGGTGGAATCAGACCTGTTCGTGCCCGTACCTGACCATACCTAGCTGTCTCATACAAGAAACCAAATTAAACCAACATGTTATCAAACTGGACCCATTTACACCCGAACCAAAGAAAACTACGAGGCAAAACTGACCCAACACACCGGTTTAGATAAAACCGTTCTCAGATTTAGCGGTAAGCTATTTTTCCTAGGCATGAAGCGAGTGGAGGTGGGTCTTCGCCGGTTGAATCTTTGTTTTGATCGTGCGATGTGTCGGTTCCTAATACACTTTCTATGTGAGTCTAGGGTATGCATTTCTATTGGCAAATAAAGTCCTAATACACTATGTATATGTGAGTCTAGGGTACAAATGTTGATTATATGATACATGTACTACAATATAAACAACTCTGTATATAAGGTAGTGGAGGGAGGGGGGCAACGGCCCCCTAATCCTTACTCATAGTCCTTCATGGTTGTATTGTATGTAGATGTATTTTGATCTTATTTGAGATGGGCTCTAGGTTGCTGCAGCATAGGGCCGGCCCTGACTAGGTCCAATCATTGCCTTGCGTCGGGTCGGTTTGTAGCGTCTTTAATGTACAGGGCGTCGGGAGAGGGGCCGCCGCTAGGAGAAGCAGGCGTCGCCGCAAGAGGGGGCTTCACCGGGAGAGGAGGCGTTGAGGGCGTCGACCGGAGAGGGAGCGTCGCCGGGGGAAGGGGGGCGTCAGCGAGCCGCCGCCGTCCCTCGCTGCCGCCAGCCGCCATAGCATGCTTTTAGGGAGAGGAGAAATGTGATACGGGAGTGTGGGGGTGCGGGCGATTTTGGGATGCCTAGGGTTAGAAGGAAACTGGGCCGCGCGATTGGGCTGAAATTTTGGCCGGGACGGCGAAAAAAAAACGCTATCGCTAAATCAGTGCCAGATTTAGTGCTTATCGGCAATTAGCTGCGTTATTAGCGGCTTTCTCTGGTCGGCACAAAAATGGCATAGCTGTAGCGTGGAGGCTCAAAAAAGGCTATAGCCGGCTATAGCACAGCTATAGCCCGCTATTTAAAACTTTGCTCATATGACATGGTTCTACCGAAAATAAAACAAAAGGTAGCAATTTTCATTTATATAAGTTAGATTAGATGACCTCTAATCTCCCGAAAAGAGAACTTGTTGCGTAATCTAATTGACCCAATACACAAAACTCATCCAGATATTATATTAGTACAATGAATGTAGCTGCATGCTGCGGAGTGACCCTACCTGCTTTTTGGATGAATAGTGCTTCCACCCCCCACCCCCCACCCCCCTCCAACCACCCAAGCCCCATGCAAGCCACAGCCCCGTTTCATCAGGACGCTCCCTTTCGAGGGAGTTTAGTGTAGTGTTTTAGAAGATATCATGCAGAAATATCAACCCATATGGCATGGCTCTATCGAAAATAAAATTAAAATGTTTGTCTAGGGCACATCTAGATGTGCCTTAGCAAAACTGTTAAATAAAATGGTAGCAATTCATTTATATAACTTAGATTAGATGACCTCCAATCTCCTGAAAAAAAACAACAACTTGTTGCGGCACAATACACAGAACTCACTAGTAGAAAACAGGGCTTTGGTTCTGGCCAGATCAGAGCAATAGTCCCGGTCATGTTACGAACCGGGACTAATGTGAGCATCAGTCCCGGTTCGAGCGGCTAGGACGCCGGCCGGGCCTCGGCAGGCATCAGTCCCGGTTCGACTGGGACCTTTAGTCCCGGTTGGTGACACCAACCGGGACTCCACCCTTTAGTCCCGGTTGGTGTCTCCAACCGGGACTAAAAGGTCCGTCTTCAGTCACGGTTCTAGACACCAACCGGGACTAAAAAATGCCTATATATATCCTCGCCCCTGCCCGCCCTCTCCTCTGTTTTTGGCTCATAGAAGGTGGGAGGTGTGTGCTACTTTTCTCTCCCTTCCTATGCACATGAGGTTTTCAATGAAATGCCTGAGAGCATGATGCCACTTGAGTTCACACAAAACAAATATGATATGAGGTGCCCGAGCCACACTTAAGCTTTCTCCTCTTTCTTCTCCTCTGTTCTTCCTCTAAGCCCGTCCCCGTCCCCGTCCTCACCGCCGTCGATCGCCCACGCCGATCTCGTCGCCGGCACCACCGTGGTGAGCCTCTTGTTCTTATCTTTTTTTTTAAAAAGAAAAAAAATTCTCACTTGTATGATTTAGAAAGCTACTTGTATAATTTTCTTACTTGTATTATTGTTTGTTATTATATAGTGCCATGGTTTTGATATCCGCCCCCGTCGGCTCTCGTCCGATCTATGATTCGGATATGGTATATTAACTTTTATAACTATTTGTTTCATTTAGTGTTTATGACAATTATGCCGACCAACTTGACATACATGTTTTTATCTAGGAGGTATGTGAACCGGAAATTCCAACCGACCCTCTTGTCGAGAGGTTAAATTTAGTTGAAAAAGAAAACAATTATTTGAAAGAAAAATTGAAAATAATTAAAGAAGAGAAGATAAAATTGGAGTTGCATGTTGCCGATGTCGTCGATCTACACAAGATCCAGATAGATGCAATGCGCTTGAAGATTAGAAAGATTAGAAAATATGCCATTGATAAAGAGGCTTGGTATCATTATGCTGTTGGATCAATTGTTACCTTAGTTGCGATTTTGATCGCATTTGTTGTTGCATTTAAATGTTTTACATAGTTGTATGTTGTTTTATGAGAACTATGTATGAACTTTATGTATTTATTTTTGCAGTAATAACATTTGATCACTACTGTACTTTGGTTTTAATGTGATGATGAACTTGTATTAATTTGGTCATTTCTCTATTCATGATGTTCTGTAATGGTTTTTTGATATACTTAATTATATAATGCAGATGAACCGGCAATGGATGTACGGTGACCGACGCACTTCCGAGTACATTACGGGCCTGCATAATTTTATCGATGTGGCTAAGGCGAACAGTCAGAATGGTTTTATGTATTGTCCATGTGTTGTCTGTGAGAATACGAAGGATTACTCTTCCTCGAAAACCCTTCACTTCCACCTGCTTAAGAAGGGTTTCATGCCCCACTATAATTGTTGGACTAAGCACGGAGAAAGAGGGGTTATGATGGAAGACAATGAAGAAGAAGAGGATGATGACAACTATTCTATGTTCCCTGAATATGGTGATACTGCAACGGGGGAAGCTGAAGATCAAGAGGCACCAGATGTGCCCGCTGATGATCTTCGCCAGGTCATTGTTGATGCACAGAGAGAATGCGAAAGTGAAAGGGAGAAGTTGAAGTTCGATCGCATGTTAGAGGATCACAAAAAACGGTTGTACCCAAATTGCGAAGATGGCAACACAAAGCTCGGTACCACACTGGAATTGCTACAATGGAAGACAAAGAATGGTTTATCTGACAAGAGATTTGAGAAGTTACTGAAAATAATGAAGAGGAAGCTTCCAAAGGATAACGAATTGCCTGACAGTACGTACGAAGCAAAGAAGGTTCTCTGCCTTCTAGGATTAGAGGTGCAGAAGATACACGCATGCCCTAATGTGTGACACCCTGGTTTTCGCTCCTTGTTTTTTTTCCTTTGCGGGATTTGACTCCCGTCTTTTTTTCGGTGTTATTGGATTTTCTCTCGCTCTTGGGTATATGAAGATGGTCATATAGCCTTGCCTTTCCCATTCTACCAGAGATTCTCTCCAGACCAATCTTGCCACCCAAAATTTATTCCCAGGATTCTGCCGCCAAAACCCTACTCTTCGATCTACCGGAAGGGAAACCCTAATTCCTTCTGTTACAAAGGAACCCCAATTTCCTTTGATCTTCTTCCTCCCAAACTTTTCCCAGTGACTCTCCTATATCTATAAACCCCGGATATGCAAAAATATTGCTAAGTCATTTGCAATATTTTTCATTTAAAATTAATTCCTTTTTCTGCCAGTTAAAGGAATTAAATCCAGGAAAATATCTATCCATCTCCAAAGTTCATGAAAACTTGTGGAGATATTCTTTGTGATCATATTGAGCTCCCATAAAAATATTGGCCATAATTAAATAAGGGAAATTGCCTTTTCCTATTTAAAGCCAATATTACAATTTGGGCACTTTCCAAAGGAGCTACTATTTTGGTAGCCAGGAAAAATCCCAAATAATTTGTGGAGCTTCTCCTATCCATATATTCACCATTTCCATCAAGATCCCAAGTTCCACAGATCAAATTTTGAGAGCATCATCCAATTCTTGTTTCTGGATCCATTTTGAAGTTGTGAAGCAACAATATTTTATATTGCTTCAAAAATTCTCAAATTAATCCAGGATCTCAAATTCCATATATGATGTGATCATGCAAAAATTCACATCATTTCATCTAGCCAATTTCTCTCAAAAATTCCATCTAGTTTCTGTCCAGATTCAAGCTCTGTGAAGGAAGTACCACTTTGGCATTTCCAATTGAGCTGAAATTTTTCCAGTACCTTCATATATACAAATCATCACCCTATACCAAAATTAAGCTCATTTCACCAAGCCAGATGAGTGCAGCTTCAAGATTCAGTTTCCAGACCAAATTTGGCATTGCATAGGAAGTATATGCAAATGAGGTGCAAATGCCTTCAAATTTTGCCAGCATCTAGTCCTTCCTACCACATTTCCATGTGACAACTTTTCTAGCTCATTGGCCCCTCTGTTTGACCACAACTTCCTCCCCAAGTTTCTATCCAGAAACTGTTCTGGATCCTCTTGATCACTCTGGAGCCTTCCTGGTCCATCCAATGACCCATCTCATCTATATGATCAATGCCTTCCATGTTTGACAAGATTTGGCACCCAGAGGAGGGCCAAAACACGACATGCCAGTGGTGACCACGGGCATAGCAGGCAGCAGTGGCACTCTGTGCACCCATCTCGTCGGACCGGCCAACTCGAGCTGCCACGGCGTGTCCTGGCATGCCGACCTGACTCCTAGTCGTCCGCTTCCTCATCTGCGGTCATTTCCCCCTTCGTTTTCTTCATCCCCACGCCGCGACGAGCTCCACCACTATGCGCCCGTGACGCCGTCGTCTTCCTCTGTCTCCTTCCTCCCCGAGTTCTCCCGAAGCCGCGGCCAGCTTCTCCACTCTCCCCGAACCCTTGCCGACATCCCCTCCTTCCTCCGCGTGTCGCCGAAGCTCCAGTACAGGGATATGCTCGCCACGGCGGTCGTCCTCATCTCCTCACCCGTCCCGGCTATAAATAGCCCCTCCCCGAGCTTCTCCGGGCACCACCACCACTTCTCCTACCTCGCAGAACCCCCCTGCCCTCTCCATTGAGCTCAAGGAGCTCCCTTGCCCTCCTCATAGCCGAAGCATCGCCGGCGGCCCGAGCTCAAATTCGAGCCACCCGCACCCTCCCTCTCCGCTCTGCCACTACTGGAGGACCTCCCGAGGCCGTGCGGAGCCGCCCACGTCCTCGGTTACTCCTCGGGTCGACCGCACGCCGGGATTCAAAACCGGCCAGAGGCCTCGCCCGTGGGAGCCCGCATCGCCGCCGCTCGGGCCCTCGTCGCCGTCCGTGTTCAGACGGGGTGGAAGCGGCGTCCGCTCCTGAGCATTTCGGTGGTCGGAGCGCTCCAGGAGGCGGTCGGAGTCGGCCGGACGCACGCCGGCGCCGGCGACCTCTCTCGGCTCTGCGGACGCGAATCGGGGAAGAAGAAGAGGAGGAGGGAGGAGAGAGAGAGAGCGCCCATGGACCCCACCTGTCGGCGACCCAAATGGGAGGCCCCACCCACCAACTCAGATAAGTGGAGGCGCCCCCGACGGTTTACGTTTTCCGTTGAGAAAAACGTATTCTGCTCCATGCGTTTTCAGACAGAGAAAGCGTACTCCGGTTAGAATACGTTTACTCTACTGGAAAACGTATTCCCAGAGAAGGCGCCAGCCGCAGTACTGTCAGGGGGCCGGATGCAATTATTTTTCTTGAAGATAGGTCCCTGGCAGTCAAACCCTCATATCTTTTCGCTCGTAACTCCGATTCAGGTGAATCCAACGCCCACGTCTTCAGTTCGTCGAGCCCGTTCCGATGGTATCATTTTCATAATGTTTCAACACTGTGAAAATGACCATTTTGCCCCTGCCCTTATTCAGCCCCTCCGAGAGGGAACCCTTTCCGGCGATTTTTCCGCGAGGCGATCACACTTCTTCCCGGAGTATTCCTTCACCCCCAGGCAAGCCGACCATCTAATATGTGCCCTAAAGCATTGCTCTGTGTTATTTTTGCGTGTTTAATTAATGTGCTTATGCTTGTACGCGTAGTGGTGAGCTGTATGTGACGCCAGTGAACCCTTGTTTGCCTTTCTTTGGTGACGACACCACGCCTGTGTTCTGAGCTGCTTCCGGCCGTCCGGGGTGGATGCCGACGTTTTGTTCTCTTTTCAACAACTGGCCCGTGTTCTGAGCTGCTTTTCGGCTGTCTCGGACAGCTGTTGAATTTCTTTCTGTAGCGGTGACCCTATGCTCTGAGCTGCTTTTCGGCCGTCTTAGGGAACCGCTACACTCTTTTTATCAACACCGTCTCATGCTCTGAGCTGCTTTTCAGCCGTCTTGAGCCGGGGTTGGGTTATACCGGTAACGTCCCAGATCAGAGTTGTAAAGACCGTTCTGGTGGCTACTGGGTTATTTGCCGGTTTCATGCAAGGGTTCAGATGGTCGTCACTTACAGCTAGAACTTGTAAAGTGATAACCTGCCATTTAAATATTGTTTCACTAATGACTCGTTGTGATATTGTATGGAGATAGGTTGTTATGTTTTCATAATTATTACATCATGCATGGTTACTATTATTGCAATATTAAAGAATGTGACTTAATGATAACAACCTCCTCTGTCGGCTGGATCGAGTCATAGTGTCACCTATCCGAGCTTACCCGTGCAACCACATTTGCCTAGATGGGGAGGCCCTAGCTTGGTCTATTGTCCTGCCTCTTGTCAGTACCTCCAACTAGGGAAGGTTATGCGTGCGTGCTACCCTGGCCCGGTAGGCGGCGATAACCTTGTGAGCCCAGTTAAGTTATTTGAGCTCAGGTCCCCGTTTGGGACAGTTTTGTTTGGCCACGACGATGGCAGGTGTCACGGGGTGACACAGGGGCCACCCAGGACATGACCCTGGGTGGGTATGATTGTCGGAGGGACCGTAAGAGTGCCAGGCAATAGACAAGGTTTTGTTGGAGCAGCACTGGTCCACCCGAATGGGAACATGTACTAAAGTACGAGGCCATCGCTCCATGGTGTGGGTAAAGTGCACAACCTCTGCAGATTGTAAATCTATTCGAATAGCCGCGTCCTCGGTCATGGACAGTTCGTGTAGGCCCCTATTTGGTCTGTGTCGAGTTTGGAGGAGCAAACCATATGATGTCATTAATGAACCAGAGAAAGGTATAATTTGTCAGACTTGCAGTGCAGATGCATGGACATCAGATGATGTCAAAGGTTTGAATGCTAGCCATGAGATGGCTATGAGATGAGTGGTCGGGTGACCGCAAAGCTTGGATCAGAGTTGGATCGTGAGCATATTCGGAGTTCGGATCATTTACCTGATATACTTTACTTTACTGCATTTACTTCAGTAATTATCATGCTAGATAATCCTGTTATAACATGATAGTTAATACTGTTAAGATAATAAGTACATGCTTGAATGCCATGGATTGCTTTGCTTGGTGTATATGTTGGATTGGTTTGCTTGCGAGTACATTCAAAAGTACTTAGCGGCCTTCAATGTGGCCAGGTTCACCTAAGGATCCGACGTTCGCTAGCGAGGAGCCGGAGTGTTCGCGGGCTAGAAGAGTAACCCAGTCAGATCCCTGTGGATTGGAGCCGCACCAGGACCATGCTGCCTTAGATAGAGCCTTTCCGCTGCCATATCATGTAAGACTTATATATATCCATTAATTGAAAAGCTTGTGTTCATGATACTTGTTGTAAAAGTGCATGCCAGAGTGATTTTCCTGGGCTGGTGTGTGCGGCGACCATCTGGCTACAGTGGTAATCAGGTGGGGCGCCACAACGGATGGTATCAGAGCCAGGCTGACCGTAGGTTACCCTAGCTAGACTTCATTGTCTTGTGACCAGTAGGAAGCCCAGATGGATTTCAGCCATCTTTGCCAGACAGGCACGGCTACTATTGATCATAAGGCAACCCCATAGGCTTTTGGCTCCATCAGACCTCAACTCTCGTGGCCTTTGCCTCTGGTGTGAAATGTCCGCACCAGGCAACGACCCGTGAGCCCTGAACCCCTAGGTAAACCAGATATCCTCACGTTGCTTGCTAACCATGGCCTTTCTCTCCTTAAATCCAGTTTCCTTTGGGAAACGCCTATAAATTCCATCTTTTCCCCGGCAACCCTAGGATCGTTGACTAAGCCACCTTGGCTATGGTCGTGCGTCAAGTTTGATGTTCCCTAAGGAAGTAGTAGGAGCTTGACCCCAATTGCTACCAGGAGCATTGTGTGGTTTTGCTTCTAAATCCTTAGAGGCACATCGAGTGCGCTAGGTTAGTCATACTAGTGAATCTTCGGCCACATGTGTAAGGTCCGCAAAATTTGAGCTTTATTGGTTTTTCGTGGTTTTGCTTCTTTTGTCGGTTCCGTTCTTTCGGTCCGACTGGATCCATCCGCAAGTGCTGTCAAGAAGACCAGCATACAACTTGGATACTACCCAATAATCCAAATTCAGTAAGAGTCAAGCCAAGTCAACTGCCCGATATTCAGAACATGGTCACCGGATCTGTCAAGAAAGAAGAATGGGTCAAAAACATACTCTACGTGCTACAGACAAGGTCAGAATATGCCTGAGAGAGTTTGTCTCAGAATTGATCACAAAAGAACAGCCCGATGAGCTATCAGTAATGGACACCAACAGGGGCAAATTATTCTATCCTTGCCTCAAGGATTATTTCAGTCAGTGGGATGAACCCTGAGTCTTTCTCAATGGATTGAAGAATCATTTACCGCCCACAGAAGACATATTTCAAGAATGTGAATGTGCCGAAAGCCACCACAAAATTCTGGTATGTTAATCTAAATTTCAATGCATATTCTGGAATTCACCGGTGCAGATGAACAAGGTCTGCGAGAAATATGGATGAGTTCATGGCTGCCCAGAATCAATGAGGATTCCAAACACCTGGAAGCTCAGCTAAACCGGATGGAATTATCCGTCAACTGCTCACTACTAGCAACACTTGGTTTGAATGCAAAGGGTATTCGGAAATTAATTATCAACACAGAGTTTGAATCAGTTGTGCAACCTCTACAGCAACAATGATCGGACCAGCAGAAGGACAAGTGGTGTGCATGATCCACGGAATATCTTCAGTCAAGTGCAAAGCTTTTGGTACAAGGAACCCAGCCTTCCTCCACAAGCTATCGGAAGAAGCTTACAACGCAAGACTCCTAATCCTCCTTCCTACACCACTTGGTGAGAAAATCTTCTGGGATACGGCACTCCCATCTTCCTCAGCCCGCTACCGCGGAAAGCTTTCAGCATAAGGCACCTGATTTCCGCAGTAAACAACATGAGGGGAAACTTCTGAGGTACGATACCCAGCCTTCGTCGGCACACTACCTTGGCAGAAGCTTCGAGCATAAGGTATTCAAACTTCTTCAGCATGCCAACGTGCCCACAACAATCCTGTCAGGAGCACGAACTAGCCCAGACACACGTCCGCCTCAGAGCTCAGTTGTTTATGGATGCCAAAAGGATTTCCATGTGATGGAAATGCAACCTAGGACTTGCATGTGATACAGTCCGAAGTATTTTGTCAATCCAGAGGATGCCAGTAAGTATGCAAACTTCAGAGTTCCAGCAATGGACAGAAGAGAGCAAAATGGAGTTGGAATCTTCGTTTTGATGAAATAGTTAAAAGAGTTTGATTTCATCAATGGATAACGAAGATGCTTGTGGTTACAAGAAAGTAAGTGGGAGCATAATAATATTTCTAAAAACTTTGTGTGCTTGACACATTGTTGATTGGAAATAATATAAATTTCTTGACACGAATTAGGACTTCATTGAAAATAGTTTTTCGATGAAGTGCTTGGGCTAAATAGCCTTGATATTAGGCATATTTATCTACGAGATAGAATTGCCTAATAGACTAAGCCAAAAATACATATTGACAAGATGCTAAAACAGTTTAGCATAAGAACGCCAAGGAGTGATTCTTGCCAAAGTCACATGGAAAGAGTTTTGCAAGACTCGGTGTCCCAAAACACTGATGAGCAAAATACATGATGGAGATCCCACACACTCTTGTGTTTGGATTAATCATATATTCCAGGGTATGTAAAACAACCAGATATGTCCGATACTCCCAAGCTGTTGCGAGTATAGATACCAAAGTGATCAAAGTACTGATCATGGGACAATAGTGGAAAATGTCATTAAGTACTAAAGTAGCACTGATGACATGTTTTCTCGCAAACAGAGATTATGAAGTGCTCGTTGTAAGTAATTACATCGATACATTCTTCATCAATGCTCCATGCGATTTTCGATTTAAGTTAAGGGTTTTGTGTAATACACGATATGGTGGCACGATAGTTGGAAATTGTTCCAAACAAGTTACTGTGGCGATTTCTATAACAAAGGCTAAGTATGTTGACGCTTTGGAAGCGACTAAGAAGATGTTGAATCATATAGTTCATTCATGAACTTAGTATGGTTCCAAGAATGCTTTGGTCAATGGGACACTATTGTAGATTGTCGCTCCATAGCTCAGTCTGAGGAATCAAGGTTTGACTTGTGATTCACATATATACAAAGCCAAGTCCACACAAAATATGAATTTTGTGAAAGCGTGAAAACGCGAGGAGATGCAAAGATACACACGGAACTGAAGTTGTCAGATCCATTGGACATCAGGCTATACCACGAGCGAAGCATATTTTACACCGGTATGCCATAGGTGTAAAGTGTTTTAGCATTGACTAGATTATTGACTCTAGTGCAAGTGGGAGTTTGTAGGAGATATGCCCTAGAGGCAATAATAAATGTTATTATTTACCCCCTTGTTCATAATTAAGTTTATATTCCGTGCTATAACTGCTATGGTTCTCGAGTCTACAATAACCACGAGGCTCGGAGGGAAACTCATATGCACGTGTGGAATAATAAATGGTAAAATGTATTCCTAGTTTGGCCTCTAAGACTAGCTTAAGTGTTGCATGATGGTTCTGTTTTCCTGATCATGGGCATGACTATGCCGGCAACTTTGAGGGCACAATGTTAGGAGAACACTTGTGTTGAATCGACCCGATTGATGTTATGCTATGACATACATTCGTCACAAGTTTTTGCTTAATAACACAGAGAAAGTTAACGTTTGCATAATTCCTTAGACCATGAGAGTATCGAGTTTCTTCATGCTTGCTTCATGAACTTTGGGGTTTGTTAAACGTCATCCGTAAATGGGTGGCTATTACGGCGGCTTACGGGTTCATGGAAAAGTATGTCAAGTAATTTGATAGCTCAAGATTGGGATTTGCTCCTCCGACGATGGAGAGATATCTCTGGGCCCTCTCGTGTTACGGTATCCATCATCGTCTGTCCAGACACAATGTGATTTGATCACAGGGATGCCGGAACGCGGGAACGAGAAAAGAGAACAAAACCGGTAACGAGGTAACTGGCATAGTGGACAAGTTATTGATCCACGGGGATGCTGATAAATCTCACCTCGGGTATTTGTAGCATATCGTGAAGCAACAGGAATAGCACACGACAGCTGGAGGTTCACTCGGATATTTATTCGTGTGGATATAGGGGTCAATATGTGTGTCCACGGCTCCGATGTTGATCATTGATCGGAAAGTATTCCGGGTCATGTCCATATTTCACCGAACCTATAGGGTCACACGCTTAAGGGTCATCTATCTGCTGAATACTAGACAGGGAGTCTGAGAGAAAGTCACCGGAAAAGTTTCAGAGACAACGAAAAAGTTCCGGAGAGAGAACACCGGAATAGTTTCGGTAGAAACTGAAAAGTTGTTTCAGGGTATACCATTAAGTCAAATTGGTTTCGGCACACGCCTGGAAATTTTTGGGGGTGCCAGAATTATTCTGGAAACTTCTGGGATTTTTCCGGAGAAAAAACCCGGAAATGTTCCGGAGCTGCCGGAACCGCTTTGGTTGCTTTTCGCAGATGAAAATCACTAATCCAGAATTGTTTCGGAACGCGTCCAAAATTATTTTAGTGGATACTGGAAATTTTTTAAGACCTACAGAAATATTTTCGGATTTAACGGTCACGGAAAAATGTTTTCGTGAATTGTGAAAGTGCTTTTTGGGTTACTTTATGGAAAGCCACCTTTTAGGGCTTTTACCAAAAGGCTTCTAGAAGGGCTTGGGGACCAAGGAAGCCCCTCATGGGAGGCCCCACTAGGGGTGGCCGGCCAAGGAGTGGAGCTCCATGGAGCTTCACTTGCTTCCCCATAATTCCCTTTATGTGTGACATAAACCTTGGGTATTTTGGGTTTTTGTGAGCCACCTTACCCCTTGCATTTTCCTAAAAATAGAGGTGGAGAGGAGCTCTCCACACTCACTCTTTCTCACATACACATGCCATTGCAATGATCTGGCTTCTTCTCTCCCTCCTCGCGAAATAGTTTCGTAGAGCCGAAAGGCTGTCTAGGTTCCGGTGGGAACTAGTTCTGGACGGCGAAGCCCTGCCGGATAGATGACACCGTATGTGTGCAACCCCGTAGAGAGGTCGTAGGTTCGATCTTTTGCCCGAGGGGCTGTTCAAGGGTCCTCCCGAAGGGCTGTCCGAGTTACTGTCCGAGTTCGAGAGTGCCTCCCGAAGGGCTGTCCGTGACACCGTCCCGCCTAACCCTGGCCAAGTTGACCCGCGGATCTAACCCTTTGACTTTCGCCGTCGGGCTTTGACCGATGGACCTTTTCACCTGGTTGTGATAGGTCAGCCCATACGGACACTTCGGAGCAAGGTCCGGGCCCAACCTACCGCAAGATTCCCTCCGTGTCGACCCGACATGGCCGTTTCCCCACTCCAAGTGACGACGGTAGCGCCGTCCATGATGGGGGTCACACTCTGGAGCCACGTGACGGGTGCTTGCACCTGCCACCACACTTCCATACGTGTAAGAGGGCCCAGCGCAAGATCTTGCGGCATTGCTACCCTCCCAAGTCCCCCGTCCCGCCTAACCTTGACCCAGTTGACCCGCTGATCTAACCCTTTGACTTTCACCGGACATGCTTTAACCGATGGACCTTTTCACCTGGTTGTGATAGGTCAGCCCATAGGGACACTTCGGAGCAAGGTCCGGGCCCAATCCACCGCAAGATTCCCTCCGTGTCGACCCGACGTGGCCGTTTCCCCCCTCCAAGTGACGGCGGCAGCGCTGTCCGTGATGGGGGTCACACTCCGGAGCCGCGTGACGGGTGCTTGCACCTGCCACCACACTTCCATACGTGTAAGAGGGCCCAGCGCAAGATCTTGCGACATTGCTAACCCCCAAGTCCCCCGTCCCGCCTAACCCTGGCCCAGTTGACCCGCGGATCTAACCCTATGACTTTCGCCGGACGGGCTTTGACCGATGGACCTTTTCACCTGGTTGTGATAGGCCAGCCCATACGAACACTTCGGAGCAAGGTCCGGGCCCATCCCACCGCAAGATTACCTCCGTGTCGACCCGACGTGGCTGTTTCCCCGCTCCAAGTGACGGCGGCAGCGCCGTCCGTGAGGAGGGTCACACTCCGGAGCCGCGTGACGGGTGCTTGCACCTGCCACCACACTTCCATACGTGTAAGAGGGCCCAGCGCAAGATCTTGCGGCATTGCTACCCCCCCCCCCCCCAAGGTCCCCGTCCCGCCTAACCCTGGCCAAGTTGACCCGCGGATCTAACCCTTTGACTTTCGCCGGACGGGCTTTGACCGATGGACCTTTTCACCTGGTTGTGATAGGTCAGCCCATACAGACACTTCGGAGCAAGGTCCGGGCCCAACCCACTGCAAGATTCCCTCCGTGTCGACCCGACGTGGCCGCTTCCCCCCTCCAAGTGACGGCGGCAGCGCCGTCCGTGAGGGGGGTCACACTCCGGAGACGCGTGACGGGTGCTTGCACCTGCCACCACACTTCCAGACACAATTGATGTAGATATAAAATTTGTCTCGTTTGGCAAAGGAATGAAAAAAATACAAAAAAGTCAAATCAAAAGGGTGTCTTGTGTAAATCTGAAGCAAACATGATTTTAGTTTGTTCAAATTTGAGAACATATTATAGTAACAGAATCCTTTCAAGATTCTGATAAAAAAACATATAAAACTTGTCAAAATCGATGCAATTATCAATTACTTGTGATTTTAACAATGTATAGGGACCTATATGCAAAAGTACATTAGGTCACATTACTAACATACTCGAAAACAAATACAAACTAGATATTCATAGTCTGCGGAAAATTCTACCCCAAATCGATATATAATTTATGTATGTTTATGTTTAGATAAGTCAGATTTAAGTTAATCAAATTTTAATATCAAAAAAATAAAAATGATTAAAAATTTAAAAAACAGATAATACCTATGCCGACGGCTAGGCCGTAGGCCTAGACCTCGCCCAGGATTTACCAGCGGCCGCCACGTGGCGTAGCTATGCCGACGGCTAGGCCATCGGTATAGCGACGGCACATGGCACCAAATAATTTAAAAAACCCAATAATAGCTATGCCGACGGCTGCCGTCTGAACCGTCGGCATAGAGTTGACGGCGTCAACCCGTCGTCTATCACCGGGCGGCCGGGCCCACTTATATGCCGACGGGGGCCGTAGGCATATCTCCTCCTATGCCGACGGCCTGGATATGCCGACGGGGGCCGTAGGCATATATGGAGGTATGCCGACGGCAGGCCGTCGGCATATCTCAATATATGCCTACGGCCCCGTCGGCATATTTATGGCCGTCGGGAAACTGCCTTATTCCGGTAGTGAGAGGTTGTCGCAGACCACGAGACCATGCCCGGTGGACTTCGCGGCAGCCAATTACACAGTGCTGACGAGCCGGTGCAGGTGGCCCCCGTTCGATACGGCGCAGTGCTGCATGGCGTTCAAGGCCTTCACGTGCCCATACGTCGACTACATCGACGACGTCAACGGCACAGACTGTGCCGCCGTCATGTTCCATTACATCGACCTTTATGGTGGCTACCCACCGGGCGTCTTCTACCTCAACT
This sequence comes from Elymus sibiricus, assembly GCA_039707655.1. NCBI lineage: Eukaryota > Viridiplantae > Streptophyta > Magnoliopsida > Poales > Poaceae > Elymus > Elymus sibiricus. The sequence continues at coordinate 365,286,849 of CM077670.1, read as the reverse complement.
GCAGGGAAGGGCCCAAGGGCCTCAAATGCCCTGACGGCATCCCTTCCTACAGCTACAGGCCATCGACGCCGCGTCCTCCACTCCTCCTCGCCATCCTTGAATAAGTTAAAAATGAGGAATTTATGTACTGTATGTGTTTTGGTTACTACGTGTTCCGGGCGTGGTGTAAGCTATTACTAGATCAATTTGAGCAATGCTATTCTTACGTACTGGTTGTACAAAAATCTTACGCACTAGATCAAATTGCTGGCGGTTATTCCCTCGATTTTCTCCAGATGGTTACTGTCACTCTCACAGCATGTAAGTTTTATATAGAAGTTGTGCGTACGAATAGCATTTTTGCATGAGTAATAAACCTTCTCTCTGTCTCGCTCTCCCAACAGGGTGAGGGTGGCTTACGGTGCGCCGAACAAGATACTGTACGGTTATTGTGTCGATCTTTTAACGTAAAGCTAAAAAAAATACTACAACTGAAACACCAAGCAAAAGACGTCACCCCCCGGTGAAAATTCAAAAAAAAAAAAAAAGAAGCACAAGACGTCGCTTGTAAATTTGTGGCCAGATTCGAATTCAAATACAATTAATGGGGACACGCACGTATCCAGTTCTTGCTTGGACGGTAGGCAGGTTGGTGCTGTACGTGGCTTCGAGGCTTCAACGAACGATTACTTGCTTGGCCATGCATGTTACTTCCCCCTAGCTAGCCACACCATCTTTTGCTCTTGCAATAAGAATCCTTCTGCCCTCTCAGTCAGTCAGTAATCTCTTGGTCATGCATGGATGCATGGGTGCAGGAGTGACGTGACGATCGACATGGTGGCCGCCGTCCAAGCAAAGTAGCAAGGTAATTATGCAAGCAAGCAAAGAGAAGATGCCAGGCGAATGAAGCACGCAACAACAACCAGATAGATCTCTATATATGTTTCTCCGTCACTCCAGAGCTAGTAAGTACCCAACCGATCGGCCGAGATGAGGGGTGCGGCAGGGAGGCGCGATGGCGAGCGGCGGAGCTTTTGGTGGGCAGTCCTGGCGGTGGTGATGCTGCTCCTCGCCATCGGCGCCCTCTACGGCGCCGTGATGTACAAGCCGCAGCTGCGGCTGCAGGTGTGCGACGCCAAGCTGCTGGGCGGGCCGGTGGTGTACGACCCCCTCACCCTCAACACCACTCTCCAAGGCCTGAGCATCAACGTCACCCTCTGCTGGAAATGATGCATGTGAAATACATGCACGTATTGATTGTTGTATACCATACACTCCCACCGTATCAAAATATAAGACCTTTTTGTTGGCTAATTTAGCCTAAAAAATGTCTTATATTTTGATACAAAGGTAGTATATCTATGTGCCGTAGGTGTATGTGTTCGTCCAATTATATATGCCGGTTGATTATGTGTACGTAGATTTACTTCACCATTGTAAAAACCATGACATACTATATGTGTACGTAGATTTACTTTACCGTTGATGCCTAAAGATGTTGTTTCCTAATTTTATGCCAAGGGTGAGCTATTACCTCCTAGGGAGACAGTATGTCATCACGTTTAATCAGGACCTTTAGTCAAAAGAAATGGATGGCTCTGATAGTTTGGGACCATCTTAAAAATTTCCCCTAACCTGAAGATTTAGCAATCTGAACAACAATGAACCAAGACCTAAATATTAGCACACACGTTAATGATGTTGGTTCCATATATACTAAACTCAATACTCTCACAACCATAATTAAAAATTGTAGCCACAGACATATTAAAACTCACATATAGGTTTCCCTCCTATCCATTCATCCTCCCAAAACCTGGTATACAAGCCATTACCCAAAGGCTTATTACAAAATTTATAAAAGATATATCTACAGCTTAAAAGGCCCTGCATAATGTGAGGCTGACCAACTTATTTTTAGCACTAACCAGCAAATCTTTACTGCAATATTTCCTCTCAATAGTAGTCTGCCAAATCCCCTCACTATTTTTTAGCTTCCAAAGAATATGATATCAATAGATACACATTCTATACGTAGGCCAAAGACAAAGAAATTGATTACCAAAACTCGGGGGTGACTATGGAGGCCTTGACCAGTAATGCAAAAAAGATACTACGAATGAATATATCAGAGACTTGACTACTCGGGAGAGTACAAGAAGATGATGTTCCATGTCAGATGCGTGAAGAGTGTTGTAATCGAAGACCGTTATTTCATTACCATGCTTATACCCGAGCATAGGCTGCAGGCGCAGAGAATGTGAATGGAATCACCGCCCAAATGATTCTTGAGTATTCACTAAGGACGTGACCCTGGGAAGACATTAGTCCTAAACTTTGAAAAGAATCACCGCCACGTCGTCACAAACCAAACATGAAGTCTCCCTAAAGAAAACCCGAGACAAATTTCCGACAACGATGTACAGCAAGTCCGGATCTGATATCGAACTCGCCGCGTTCAGGGTCGTGCGCCGACGCCGTCTTCTCGGGTGTTCCAGCCAAATCGGGCCGCCGTAGATGCTCACCCCGATGGAATCATTCGGCCGCCGCTGGCATCCTCGTTGATGGAGATAACAATAGCCTCCATCGTGTTTGGTCCTTCTCCTCGTCCTCCTCCCAGGGAGACGATCCGATCTTTGGGATGTGGCCATCAGTGTCTTCACACATAGCCCCCCAGACGAATCCCCGACTGTGGATTCAAAGCTTTGGTGTCTCTGGCGGTGATGCGGAGTTCCAGGGGCAGCACCAAGCATAGCCCACGGCTCGCTGCCATCGTTTGTAAGAGGAATATACGTTGTTGACTTTTCCAAGAAAGGTATTTGTTATTTGTTATTTTTATTTTGGTGTTATCTTGTGAGGGTTGTACACGTTTGGTTGTTCATCTTTTTTGGTTGTTATAAACTTATTCTTATTATGTTCACACTGAACTATAACATGGACAATTTCAAGTAGGAGAATCCTCATTTATCAAACAGGTCAAGAACAATCAACTATAACAAAAGGAAGTTCCATCTTGTGAGTCTAGTATGATCAACAACATCCAACAACCAAGAAATTTAATCACATTATGCACACTAGGCAAAACGTTGCAAACAATTACCACAGTAGTATACGTTTGAATTGGGAACACCTCTATATATGTAATTCTTCGGAGTAGTTAATTACTCGTGTGGGCGTAGTCTTGAATCGAATTACTGCAACCTATAGTAACACTAGTAGAATGCCCGTGCGTTGCCACGGGCCTTTTAATTTCTTATTCTGATTGCACATATATGTGTATTATTGTATATAACTCGGTGAATTTTAGGCCACTTCCAACAACACCACGTTGGCAACCATGTCGAAGGATTCCTTTTGAATGTCGACATAATACATCTCCATCTCTCTCATAATCTGCAAAAATAAGTATATATCAAAATACATCTTCTGTATTGTCATGTGCAACAAATATATAAAGAAGAACCATTATTTGTATATATCTCTTCTAATTGTGTAAGACGCGATGAGTTTTCAGTCCGCCCATCATAAAGCTTTGTCCATTGACATTCTCAAAGCATCATCCGAAGCCATAGTTCTTATCTCTAATCTACAAAAGTGAATATATAAACACATATTAAAATAAATAAATAAACAAGATAAGCCCATATACAATATATATTCATTGGTCAGTTGATCGCTTCGAGCAGGTGACCGTTTTTAGTCCGACACTACACCACAACATGGATGCAAGGACAGAAAATCTGCCGGGACAAGGCACTTACAAGGGCAGTCAAACTGCCGGGAATGATTTTCTCCCGGCAGATAGAACCGCCACTAGAACGGCTGCCGGGGATTATATTTCCCGGCAGATGGAGATGTGCCGGCAGTTTTTATGCCGTCATGTTCAAATTTCTCCCGGCAGATAGTGTCTGCCGTCAATCAACAGCTTTCCCAGCAGATTGTGTGCCGGTAGTGCCAAGTATCCCAATCAATAAGGCTATTATACTCTAGTATTGCATTTGTTTCACATTTACATACACACTGACGATTAAATAGCTGATGCATCCGTTCAAATAAAGCAGAAGATTGCTGCAAATGCACTTTGCATATAGTATATTATAAAGTTTGATCATCAAACAATTTACAATGTATGCAATTCATTGATTACACATCCCTTGTAATTTAGCATCTGCAGTTGCTAGACATCCAAACAGTACAGAATGTAACAAACACAAAGAGTAAAGCTTGTAAGGTCTTCTGTGTGAACTCAGGGCATATGGTTACGGCAAGGTATCTTAACCAGTCTTGTAGGAACATTTCTAACCTGGACAGGAAGAGACCAAATGACAAGTACATGTATTATAAAATATTATCTCCATGACATTTATTACAATACTCAAAGAATATAGAGTGCACCGCCAGAAAGACGTCGACATCATCAGGAGAATTTCTCGACAAATTTCCCTTCAAGGGATCAAGTTAATATTCAATTTAATAAGAAACTAACAAATACCCACAGCTTCAAGCCTGGGCACACGAGTGAAGCACATCTAGTTGCCCTTCCTGGAAAGCATGACAATAGTTTCAGGACTGGCCAGATACTAAAACCCATAGTGGCATGGTGTGATTACCTCAAATAAGGCTACAGATCTGCATTGAAGTGTAGTATCTTCGACCTTCAATCTTAGAACACTGTAATAGCAGTATACTGGAAGTTTAAAAGCTAATATCATGTACGGACTCTCATCTTACAACAACGTTATGTATGGCCTTGTTAGAGTGGAAGAACTAGACGAGACATCCAGTTTAAGCAACAATATCCTAGCCTTCCCAATTTTGCGAAAGAATGAATTAATGAGGAAAGCTTTGCATAGCGTACAATCAAATAAATTAAATAACCATCATAAAATTCACACCCAGCAGTAGAGCTAAATTTTGTTGGCTGGTACAGACCGGCAGTTAAAAACAACAGACAAGAGCTCAAAATGTCACCGAAGGCCACTAGCATGTGATCGACTATCTAGTTCACTATAATTAGAGTCCACCATTATAAATTGGTACAATTTATCAAAACATTGACATCTTTGTACTGGAGCTGCTATTATTATTACGCAAAGAACAAGAGCTTGCTTTAAATTATACTTTGACATCTTGTACACGAGCTTGTTGTTTATACTTTGGTATCTAGTTAAGCAAAGAACAACAAACACTTCCACATATAGTTTATTCACATGAGATCCAAATCCATGAAACAAAGTTTATAAATAATATGATCATATTATTTGCACAAGGCAGAAGCTCATAAAAGAAGACCTTAATTAAGTAGCGGCAAAATACTTGTTATCACAGGACAATAAATGACAAAGCTAAAATAGATTTATAAATGGAAACAGGTGTGCACGTAAACATGGGCAGAGAACTCCATAGGGCATGGTGAGGCAGCCACCCGACTTTGAATTTATGCAAAAGAATTGCTACAGCCTACAGGTATGTAGAGGACGAGTCATTGACTCGTTGAGTCATCATTCTCGCTGGGGACGATAAAAGAAGAATGTGGTCGGGTCAGGTCGCCTGGTGCAGGTTGACCTTATGATTTGGGTTGTGAGCCCATGAACTTCTGCTGCTGCCACTGATTAGCAAGTAGCGAAGCAGATAAAGCTAGTCAGCCGAGCGAACACACGCACGATGAAGCAGTATGGATGAACCCTAGCGGCTAGCCGCAGGCAGCCGCTGCGGCACGCAGGCGGCAGCTGAAGCGCAACGTCAACACCAGCATGGGGTACATGCCACAGAGGGCACAGGGCGCAGCAGTGTAGAGCGGAGGCCAGGCAGAACACATCAGAGCAGCACAGAGGCGTTTGGCCAGGGGTGGGTGGCACGGCAGCGTTGCTGGTGAAGGTGAAAGGTAGAAGATCAAATGGACATGAATGATAAGGGGCTAGCAAAGGCAAAGGGAAATGTATAATTGATTGAAATTTCTGCATTGTACATTGGAATCCAAGACTTAACAACCATGATTATTACCTCCTCAGCTTGCTTGTGGTCGCGTACTTGCGTTGCTGCTTTTGCCATAAACTTAGAATTCACTCCCAGCTGCATACATAGAAGCAAAGACTATTAAGAATTCAACCATAATAGTCACTGGTAAATATATAATCATAAGAACATAAGCTTAAGTGCTTCTATGGCCATGCGATAATTGAAGTGAAATATATACATGGCACATGTTTTACAATTTACGCTTTTTAAGGAAGCCATTGCTTAGACAGAGATCTCATGTTAAGCAATTTGTCATGCCCAACGTAGTAATGCTTAGCAGATAATCTATATACAAACCATAAGAAATAACAAGTAAAAGAAGTTCAAATTATGATAGAGGCCCTAATTAGATGAAAGAAGTATATGCATTAGGAACAAACATTATGCAAATAGCAGCTCCCACACATGTATACCCTTGCTCACAAGTCCCACCATCAATCCATAAGAGCGAGATATTCATCATAAGTCAGATTTACAATGTCAGCATCAGTTGAAATTTCATGGTCATTGCATAAAAAATTTAAAATACATCAACTCAATTCATAGTGTCAATATGGCATAGACTCATACATCAAAATCAAATCAAATACATTGCACAAGAGTCGACCTCAAGCTCCTGGACATACATCAATTCAGTTCAATTCAATTGGATTTTATAGCTCATACAATCCATACATACATCATGCTGCCACAAAAGAATGCATCATGAGAGGCTTAAGTAGCGATGGATTTTCCTGGCTCATAGTTGGTGGAGGAGGATAGCACCAATATCAGGAATGGCTTGTTGTATTTGCATTGCAAATGAATACTCAATACAGTAGAATTTATTTAGTCTTGTTATCTAGATTGTCCAAAAGGCCCTGTCATAATATTGATGGTAAAAGTTAGTCGCTCTTGTCCATGGCCACTTAAGTTTTCTGTAGTAAGTGAAACAGGTAAGCTTTTCCGACCTCTCAACTTATCATTCTATATTTTTTCACAAGGTTGTTCTTCGACAGTAACTAAAGCTAGTTCCTCAGATTTCCTAGCATAAAAGTACTTGTATATCTCGTACAAATATATCAATAGCTCCTTTCTGGGACTCCATCAACTCATATGTATGGTCTTTTCATTCTCTTTTCTAGTTACCAGATGGACAATATGCAGGTAATATATTCCTAAATTCAGAGGAGTCTTGATAATTAGCACTGATTAGCACACAAACCGTATGATACAACAAATTGAGAACACCGCTGCATAAGACAGATAGATGGCTACAAAATTAAATTTGCAAGATTTGGCTGCTCCTTACCAACCATGAACAAAAATCAGAGTTCCTCTTTTCTAATCCCAGCCAACACGAGAAATCAGTGTGAGAAAGATATATGTACGATGATAATCTTCACGAACGAATGAACGATCTGAGAAGACTTCTAAGAGAGGGGATTTGTATCGCATAACCTTCTTCCATATTAATCACGGCAAACAGTAGAAAATCACGATTAGACGCGGAAGGTGCGGCGGCGACCTTGGCATGGATGACGGCCGCGACCTAGGGAGGGGACCACGGCGACCTTGGGGAGGACGAGGACCGTAGCGACCCTGGGGAGGACGAGGACCGCGGCGGCCTTGCCAAGGACAATGACCAAGGACTAAAACGGCGGCGGCTCGGATGAGGACGAGGACGGCGGTGCTCGGGAGAGGAAGATGTGCTGTGCATGGCTTAGGAGAAGGGGCGGCCATGGGGGGGAGGGGGGTGGCGGTCGGCGGTGGAGGGCGCAGTTGTCGGGGAAGGGGATCGGCGGTGGCGGCGCTGGTTGGGGCGAGGGTTGGGAAGGAGGGATTTGGGGAAAACTGGTCGGGCGCGGCGATAACTTGTGTGGTGCGAAAATTTTGGCCTCTTTGCGCGCGTTGGCCCAGTTATTTCTGGTCTCTCCCGCCAGCGACACTCCCGGCAATCTATGGGCCGTGGTTCGGTTCTGCCGGCAGTTTGAGTGACCTTAATAACTGCCGGCAGTGTGCACGCCTGCGTTGCTATACTTCTACTGGCAGTTTATCTGCCATCCAATTCTTCTGCCAGCAGTAATAAGATTCCTGGCAGATAATTTGCCCTTATTTTGATAGGCATCTGCTTTTCAGTAGAGTAAGTCGCATCCCAATTTTAGTAACCAGTAGGCTCACTTGGTAATTACTTGTTCGTAATTATTCTCTAGAAATAACTTGCTAGGGTATGTGTTATTTTTCACTGTATAAAAAAGTATGTGATATTTCTCTCACAGCAAACAGCTCCTTTTCTTCTCATCTTAAAGTAAACAAAACAGCTCACTCAAATCTCATTCCCCCGGACTGCTCTCCTCATCACGGCGTCGTCACCGCCATCTCTCCCCGCCACGGCTTCTTGCTGCCGCCTCCCCTCGACGCCACGTCATTCAGCCCGCACCTTCCTCTCACCGCTATCTCTCCTTCCCTCCACGGTGTCGCCCGTCCCCTCCTCTCCTCTCCACGACGTCCCAGGCCAATTCCCGGTGCAAGGAATGCACATCGTCGTAGCTGAGGGCGACCACCACAATGTGTTTTTGCTGCCATGATATATATCATGCGATCCTTTTGCTTCTTCTTTTGAAATAACTATTGTCGAGGTATGTGCCCGTGAGTTGCCACAAGGCCAAACTTTATCGAGGCAATAAGAGGAGCATAAGAGGACAAATCCTGAAGAAAATCAAATAACCGAAAGAAGATTATGTGAAAATAATTAGAAATATAACATGTTTTTCTTACTCAACAAAGGCGATGCATGTGGAGTGCACATAATCACTGAACAGCCTTGGTTGAGCAACCAAAATGAAAAGTAAAAGCACCACAGTTTCTAGGAAATGACTTCAGCTCATTCATATGAAAACATGTTCAGAAGATAAAAGCATTTGAACACACCTCACCATAAATTCCCTCGAAGAGAAAGGAAATATGATTGAAACATGAAGCTAGCATATGTACATCGATGATTAAATAATGAGGCATGCACTCAAGGGAAAAGAGTAAAATGTAGTTTTTGCTTAAAAATAACACCATGATTAAAACTTTCTTCCATCATCAGCATGCTAAATTTTGCAGTTAATGGGGTATATCATAGATCAACATCAAATCTGTGTTTACGTATTTCAAGGTGGGGTTTCATTTCATGTTTCTTTGTGCTTCTAGTGTACAGGAGTTTAGATTTCACATATATCAAAAAGTAATCTTTGTATTCCATAAAATAAGTTTCAAATAGATTTTAGTATATTAGCAATGTTCTACAAAGAGTGTGTTAATAGTGCTAACTTTCCAATGTCAATTGATCAAGAAATGGAAGTTCAAAAATCAGTTTATACTTGTAGTGGCATGCAGTGCAGACGGATAACCATTGGGAGATAAATATCAGGAATCATTAACTAAAACTATCGATAGTTAATCTGTATGGTGTGAAATATCTTGACAAGATCATAAAAACAACCAAATTGGACCGTTATCAAACAGCCACAACCCACCCCCGAGAGCAAACACAGAAATATATGAAAAAGATATAGCTAATATGGCGAGCATATCCACGTCCATAGTACGACCATAATGCATATCCACGTCCATGTATTCCTGATACGGTTCTACTACAGGTAGAGTCATCATTCAAAACACAACAACACAAATTTCTCCAGTGTATGTTCTGAAGGTGAGTGCAGTTGTATTTCTCTTGGATATTTCTTGAATATTCCACATGAAAATATTAGAGGTCGAAGTAGAAGATTGAAGGAAAACCTGAGTGAGCCTGCAGGTTGAAGAAAAATCTAAACCTAAACATGAGAAACAAAACAAGGACAGTTTATAAGAAAAATAAAAGTGATGAAGCACACACCTACAGGCCCACACAGAAGATAAGACGCAACTGCACTCTGAAATTTAAGGTTTTCACAAAATATTATGCACTCAGAAGTATTAATTAGATCTATCTATTATATTATTAGCATGCAAAGTCACTCGACTAAAGGGAAGCGTCAAGCAACATCCTCTAGGACTGGACTTAAAAGGACTACTACACCAACAAACATAAGCATCCAGTAAATACCTATTCTTCTGATTTATTTGTAGGTTTTTCATACTATACCAGGGTTGGGGGCTGCGGAGAAGTGGATCTCGAGAAGGCGTCATCGATCTCTATTGAGAACTCTAGATCTCTGCTCGATCATCTTAGTGTAAGGAGCCACACCATCTGTAAACCATTGTAGGATACTACAAAATGGATAAAATTTCATTTAACGTAAGTGCATAACAATAGTAAGTCATTCAAGGGAAAGCTTAACAAGTAAACAAATTAATGTTGCCATTATTTAGAAAGGAAAGATGCCTACTCATTTTGAAAAGAGTATGCCTACTTATTTTAAAAAGAGTATGCCTACTCATTGTCGTAGCCTCGGTGTCATCAGAAAGAGCCTATCTATGTAATCAAACACTCACTGGAAAACCTCAATTGCAAGAGCAATCTGGTAGCAAGTCTCAAACAAAAGATGTAAAACAACAAGTGATATATTTGATTGTCTAATTCCGCTCCATGTTGAGTCTTCTCTTCTTTTCACTTCTCTCTAGGAAGCAACCATCGTGATACCTATTTGCAGTGGCAGAGCGACCTAAAAAATGTTGGGCGGGCCGGATAGTGCAGATAGCGCAACCAAATTAAAAATCAATGCATTATCATGGGATAAACTTCATGTAAAACTCCTTTTTGCTCCAGCCCAGGGCGGGCCATGGCCCTTTGAGCCTTGCCATAGCTCCACCGGTGCCTATTTGCTTGTCTTCCCCACTATGTTTTAGGAGTGTATGAAGGCTGGTGCGAACAATCCCAATTTACACAATGGGGAATGCCAGTAAAATATAGATCGATTGGACTCACATAGGCTGGCACATAGTTTACTATGACTAATCACTCTGTTAATTGATGAGAGTGTAAACACATGCTGTTGGCTAGTAGCTAGTATTGTAGAAATAGAAACTTAGTTTGACATTGTAAAGGTGATTCCATCACTACCTCATGTAGCAAATAAATTATAGGTATATAACGGATTGGAAAATAGAAATCTCACCGAGCAAGACCGGATATGTAGGACCATGATCTGGTTTTGATGTCAATTATGTTGTGGCCGCTCCCAACCTTGAAGCAATGGTCTATCTTGGAATTCTTCCAGCTGCATATGAAGTAAGATTTAGAAATTTGGCAGGATTTATAAAAATAGGGGTAAGCCAGTCTGAGCAAAATAATGTGACAAGGAATTAATGAGACAATTTTGATAGTGCATCAACATGAGGTAGATATATGTATATAACGGATTTTTTGAATACATAAACTATGAAACAGTCCAATAGTAGGCATCTTTCTGAAACAATGAAATAGTAGCAATCACCAAGGCAACAATTAAGCACTAATTTAATGTTGAACCCAACATAAATTCTCATGAACAACAGACATCTGAATACCTTGCATCACTTTATTTGTTTGCAAAGTATAAAGTTTGAGCAGTTCAACACTTCCAACTTTATATGACAAAGTTTATGTTTCTCCTGTAGCCGTCCACATTTTCTCTCATGAAGATGCATTCAGCAATAATTTAGATACCCAGATAACAAAGATATGTCAAAAAAAAATCCCAACCAAATATATCTCTCGTTTTCTCAAATGTAAATACATTTACACATGTAGCAGAAAAAGTGGGAGAAATAATAAAGCTACTACAGGACAAGGATATTAGCGATGGCACCGGTGGAGCATTCGGTAGGGCGAGGCAGGGCGTCCACCCCTCCTTTATTTCCAGCAAAATATACTGTAATAAATCGCAAAAAGAGTTCTCTTGGATGTTGGGCCATGACTTGTGAGAAGGCTCATTATTTGGGTCGTGCTCTCGCGATGGCTGCACATACGACCCACACGCACGACGCACCGAACCAGTCATCACGAACGTACGAACAGGAACAGACGAACATAACACACACCACGAGCCCAGGCGCATGCGACGTGCGAACCACAGCTGGCTAGCGGCTAGCAGCAACCAGCAGGAGCACCGGAGCCGGCGGCGACGCATGCCCTAGCGCTAGCGGCGATGCAGCAGGAGCGGTGGCCGCAGCCAAGCCAACAGCAGTAGCATTGTCTATCTTTTTTTTTTCCTGTTTATAACTGTAAGAATTCTGAATGTATAGTGTTTACGGTGGCTTTAATTAACCAGCTGCCTTCATGCCCACTGCATTTGTCTCAGTTGAACAACAATACACTACAGAAGAGTAATGCTGTATTCTCCACTTAATCCAAAAACCATTCGATCTCCACTTAAATTGATTCCTGAACAAAATTAATGGCATACAAAAGTCATGACGGCGAAAGAATCGTGCTGTGCTCACCATGGCAAAGAACATGTCATAATAAGGCAAGCAAGGTCTGAATTAGAAAGAACCCATTGCGTACCGGCAAGGAAGACAACGACAATGGAGGAGAAGATCGAGATCGACGCACCTATGGCGGCGTCCTCTACGGAGGCGAAGTTCTGGTCGTTGGACCTCCACGCGACCTTGTACACCACCTGCTCTTTCGAACGCGCCCTTGCCAACAACCGCCGCCACCTGCTATGTAGTACGATGCGTCGATTCCTCGTAGGGGAGGCACCCAAATCGCGGAAGCTGCGTGATCGACTGGAGGACGATGACGATAGATGCAGGGCACTCGGCTAGGGAGCGGCGATAGGGGAGGAGGGAGGGAGGGGGGAGGGGCTGGGGAATGGGGTGCGGCGGCGGCTGTGGGGGGAGAAGGGTATACGAGCGCTAGGGATTGTGGGAGTCGGGAGGGAGAAGTACGTAGTTTTCATTGCTTGTTTTTTTTTTTTTTTTTTTGGTTTTCTGTCCACCGGTTCGGCCTGTGGGGAATAAAAACCGGTGGGAGGGGGATATTTACGTGGGTAGGGGAGAAAAATGGATCAAGGGAAGACCTATCGATAGGTGGGAGGCGAACGAAGCGAACGAACGACATACCAACCTGCCATCACAACCGCAGACTCCTCTTTTAGGAGTAGAGAGGAGTAGAGGTTATCCTCAAAAAAAAAAAAAACCTATAGTAACATCCTAATTCCTAAACGAATTAATGCACGACTGCATGCATGCAGCAGCATATATTAACACATCTCCGACCCCTCCCTCATCTCTTGGCTCATTTCTTCCGGGAGATTGATTCACAAGGTTCACCGGAGATGCGTTTCCTTCTCTGCGCAGCCCTGCTCGCCGCAGCCGGAGACATCTCACGTCTGTCGCTGCAGCGCGGATTGCCGGCGAACGCTCGCCTGGGCCCTTTAGTGCCTCCCACTGATAGGGCGCCCTCGGAGCGGACGCTGGGCATGGCGCCGGAGGTGGGCGAATCCAGTAGGCGGGTGCGGCCGGGTTCCCCGTCGGCAAGGCTGGAGATTGAGCGTTGTGTCGTCCCGCGCACGGCAGAGATTTCGGCGGCGGAGGATGCTTTGCGATGGAGTTTGGTTGCAACTGCTATGGGTGGTAGGCCGCGGATTGCTCCGAGCGCCGTTGAGGCGGCGGTGCCGGGCGTGGTGGATGCCTTCACTGTGCACCGGTTCTGGCCGGCCGATTTTCTGCTCGTCTTCGACTCCAGGGCTGCAAGGGATGCGGCGGCGGCCGCGAACGAAGTGCATGGCCGTGGGTTCTCGCTGAGGTTCTCTCCCTGGAACCGGCAGTTGCAGGCTACGCGGCGTCAGTTCCATTACCGGGTCCGCGTGGAAATGGTGGGTGTGCCGCCGCACGTCTGGAGCCGCGCCACCGCACAGATCGTGCTTGGCTCGGCGGCGTGGGTGGAGCGGCTTGGCACGTTGACGGCCAACAGGGCGAACTTGGGCAGCTTTGAGGCGTATGCGTGGACCGATGATCCCTCTCTACTGCCCAAGGAGAACATCATCCTGGTGGAGGAGCCCGACGAGGCCATGGACGTTGAGTTGGCGGACGGTCTCGTTTTGCCGGCGGAGGCGCTCGTGCCGCTAGACAAGGCCATGCTCGAGTACTCGATCAAGGTGCACCTGGTTAGCACGGAGAATACTGCCCAAAGCTCTGGGCCTTCTTCCGGTGAGGATGGCAATGATGACGACGACGATGAATTCGACCACCCGGAGGCGGATCCTGATGGCCCGGGCGGCGCGCGGCATACTCGCCGGCGCTTTACGTTTACCAGGGGCGTGCGGGATGGTGACGGGGTCCGCCGGCGGCGGCCGGCGGCTCGTCGTGGAGATGCCAATGGGCATCGGAGGGTAGCTGTGGACCTGCCCACGTCAGTGCTTCCATGGTCGCCACGACCTGGTTCTGCGTTTGCTGCGGCGTCGGTTCAGTTGGAGTTGGCGGCGCCGGTGCCGGAGGTGGCACCGGTGGAGACGGCGGCGCCGGAGCCGGAGGTGACGCCGATGCGCTTGGAGGAGGCCGCGCTGCCCGTTGGAGATGTGGTGGAGGGGTCCCCTGCCGCCGAGCCCGCCAAGCGCGTGGCTGACGTAGCGGGGCAGGTGGACCCGCCTCCGGCCCACAACCAGCTTTTGACCAGGCAGGAGTTGGCGGTGCCCCCTAGGGATGTGGACACGGGCGGTTACTGAACTCCTTTTTTGACCAGGGCGGAGGGGAGCAGGTGCGAGGAGGAGGAGAGTTCGACACGCGTCCCTGGACAGGACAGAGGTGAGGCGGTTGGCGGGATCAGCCCGCAGGTGGGCAGTTCAAACTGCTGGATGCTTTCGCCAGGCGCGCGGAGCGAGGATCGGGCTTTGTCGGCTTCCACGCCCAGCTGGGACAGCGCCCGGTCAGGATGGGGATCTCCCTGCGTGCGGAACATGCAAGTGGGGACGTTGGAGACTTTTGTCGTCAGTCTCTCTGGCACGTCTGGAGGGGATGCGCAGGATTCCATTTCGGCCTCCATTTCTCGGTTCAGTGCGCGGTACAAGAAGAAAGTCACTCCTATCCTGCCCAGGCCCAAGACAGTGCGGCTGAAGCATAAGCGCAGGACCCCCCCTACCTCGGTGCGACGTAGCTTGCGCATCAATGGCCGGCTCGCGAGTGGGGCTTCGGTGAAAACGCAGCAACGCACGCTCATGGTGCAACTTGGGATTGCTCGGGAAGGCGAGGTGATTGGAGACGAGGCCATGCAGGCGTATATCGAGCTGTTCTCTAGACCGCTTCAGCAGTCGCACATCGCGGCTATTGTGGGACTCTTTGGTTGGCAAGCTGACGTATTGCCACTCGGGAGGGACGTGGGGGAGCTGGCGCTTTAGGTGCAGCTCCCTGGTTGCTCGTAGGCCTTTTCTATGGCTGTTCCGAGTCAGGTTGTGGTGGTGTGGAATGTACGCGGGATGAATAACCCGGCGAAACAAAATGCTATAAATAACGTCATTTCGAGCTCGGGTGCGAGTGTGGTTTGCCTTCAGGAAACAAAAATTCAGGACATGTCCCCTGCGCTAGTGCGGCAATGTCTTGGTCCGGCGTTTGATCAGTTCTTCTACGCGCCGGCGGTGGGGACGCGTGGTGGCATTTTGCTGGCTGCCAAGTCAGCTAGTGTGCAGCTCTCTAATCCTCATGTCACGGACAACTCGGTCATGGCATGGGTGCAATTCTCCGGGTCGGTTGGTTGGTGGTGCACCGGGGTATATGGGCCCCAGGAGGACGCGGAGAAGATTGCTTTCATGCGGGAGCTTAGGGAGATTCGGGATTTACATGCAGGTCCCTGGATGCTTGCCGGTGATTTTAATCTGATTGCGGACCCATCGGATAAGAGCAACGACAGAATTAATAGGCAGATGATGGGGCGGTTTAGGAGATGCATTTCGGATCTGGACATGCATGAGATTTACCTCAATGGTAGGAGGTACACCTGGTCGAATGAGCGCGCGGCGCCTACGTTGGAAAAGTTGGACAGAGTGCTCGTGTCAGTGGAGTGGGAGGCCCTATACCCCACATCGTTCCTCTCGGCACTCAGTACGAGTGTTTCTGACCACTGCCCGTTGCACCTGGTTCTCGAGGCTAACTTAAGGAGGGGTAGACGTTTTCACTTCGAGTCCTTTTGGACGAAGATTGATGTGTTCCAGGATGTGGTGCAGTCGGCATGGAGCAGCCAACCGTTTGTGCAGAATCCCTTCAAGAGGCTTGCGGGCAAACTAAAGGCTACGGCCAAGGGTTTGGCCAGTTGGAGCAACAAGTTCGTCGGAAGTGTCAAGCAGCAAATCCGCATTGCAAATGAGGTCATCCTGCGTCTTGATGTCGCCATGGAGAGCCGTACTCTTACAGCGGAGGAGATGGAGCTCAGGAGGCTACTCAAGCATAAACTTTTGGGATTGGCTTCGCTTGAGCGCACGATTGCTAGACAGCGTTCTAGGGTTTTGCGGCTGCGGGAGGGTGATGCGTGCACTCAATACTTTCACGCTCATGCCAGTCACCGGCGTCGGAAGAACTACATCCCTAAGCTTCGAGTGGACGGTGTTGTTACTGCAGACCACGAGGTTATGGCCGAGGCCGTGGATAATTTCTTCTCCCACCTACTCGGGGAGGCCGACAAGAGGGATTTCACGCTTAACTTGGAGGAAATTGGTATGCCACGTAAGGTACTTGATCATTTGGACCGTGACTTCACTGAGGAGGAGGTTCTGGCCGCGGTGCGTGCACAAGGCTTGGATAAGGCACCGGGGCCCGATGGGTTCCTGGCCAGGTTCTACTTGGCCTGTTGGTCGATCATCAAGGATGATGTTATGGAGGCATTTGATTCTCTCCAGCGTTTGGATTTTCGGGGGCTGACGTCCATTAATCAGGCCTTCATCACCTTGCTTCCTAAGACAGCGGCCGCGATGGAGATAAGGGAGTTCAGACCCATTAGTTTGATTCACAGTTTTCCGAAGCTTGTGGCGAAGGTGTTGGCCATTCGGTTGGCCGAGGAGATGCCGGACTTGGTCGGGGCGCATCAGAGCACGTTTATCAAAGGGAGATGGCTACATGACAATTATATGATGGTGCAGGGGATGGCGAGAAAGTTGCATGCCACTAAGAAAGATGCGGTGATGCTAAAGCTAGATATCACGAAGGCCTTCTACACGGTGAACTGGGCCTTCTTGCTGGATGTGTTAAGACACATGGGTTTTGGAGTCAAGTGGACGTCGTGGTTTGCCGGCCTGCTTGCCTCATCTTCCACCAGGGTGTTGCTCAACGGAATCCCCGGCGAGGTCATCTACAACCGTCAGGGTCTGCGGCAGGGGGATCCGGCCTCGCCGCTTCTGTTCATCCTGGTGATGGAGTCTCTTCACCACCTCCTGCGCTCGGCCACGGTGGCTGGGGTGTTGCAGCCGCTCACTGCTGCTGGTCTTCGGAGTACCACTTCCATATATGCTGACGACGTGGTTACCTTCATCAAGCCTGATCTGCAGAGTCTTCGAGCGTGCACTGTGTTGCTCCGCGATTTTGGCACGGCATCGGGCCTCCACACTAATCTAGTCAAAAGCTCCGCCCACCCAATTAGATGCTCGGAGGAGCAGGTGTTGCAGATCGTCACCGAGATGGAGTGTCAGGTTTTGGGTTGGCCATGTAAGTATCTTGGGCTACCCTTGGGTTTGCGGAAGATCTCGGCCGCACAGCTGTAGTACATGATAGACAAGATGGCGGACCGATTGCCTGCCTGGCAGGCCAGGCTACTCTTCCGCGCGGGCAGGCTAGAGTTGCTGCACACCACACTTGCCTCCATGCCGATCCATGCAATGATGGCGATTGATCTGCCTGTCAAGACAATTGCCGCGGCCAACAAGATATGTCGTGGATTCCTGTGGAAGGGGCGTCGGGATATGCAAGGAGGCCACTGCCTGGTGGCTTGGGACCAGGTTTGCACGCCAAAGGAGTTCGGCGGCCTGGGAGTTCCCAACTTGCGACTGTTGAATGCGGCACTAAGGGCGAGATGGCCATGGCTCGAGAGAACAGATCCGAACAGACCTTGGAAGGAGTTCAATCTGCAGGTTTCTTGCGAGTCCTTGGGGATATACAGAGCAGCAACGCGGTGTGTGCTGGGTGATGGCGAATCGGCACGATTCTGGACGGACTGGTGGCTGTCGGATGGCCACATCGAGGAGATAATGCCTAATCTCTTTGCGTTTGTGAGAAAACCAGCACGGCTAAAGACGGCCAGCCAGGCCATGGTGGAAGGCTGGTGGCAAGACGTTTCCCCGGACATGACTTCGCGTGCCCTACTAGAGTTCATTGCTCTGGTGGACACGCTGCAGGAGGTGGAGCTCTCGCCTGGGTCTGAGGATAGGATACACTGGGCTTGGGAAGCCTCTGGACAGTTTTCTGGTAAATCTGCCTACAGGGCGTGCTTTGCGGGTAGGATTGAGGCGGACGGAGCTACCCAGATTTGGAGATCCAGGGCGCCGGCCACTTGCAAGATCTTTGCTTGGCTTGCGGCATGGAACAGATGCTGGACGGCGGATAGACTGCAAAGACGCCACTTGCCTCACCCCTCTGCATGTCCTTTCTGTGATCAAGCCCAGGAGACCATTGACCACTTGCTGTTGGGGTGTGTGCTCGCGCGGCAAGTTTGGTCGTGCATCACCAGTGCGTGGGGAAAGCCCAGTTGGATGCCTTCGGCCGATGCCAACTTGGTGCAATGGTGGACCGCCCTCAATCCGCAGAAGGAGTTCAGAAAAGAGATTTGGACGGTGATCACTCTGGTGGCATGGACGATGAGACACCGGAACGACATAGTGTTCAATGGGGCTTGCATGGGTCCAACTCCATCGCTGCTTGATCACTTTCTTCTAATCTTAGTCTACATACATACCTATATGTTGAAATAGTTGGTGGATACTATGTATGTGTGCCGTGACGTTGAACTTAATCTGTGTAGATTCATCACTTCATCATTGTACAAACCCTGACATATAAAGTATACTAGTCGTGATCATGTTTTCTGGAACTGCTGCTACTTCCTCCTTCACGGCATTAACATTTTTCTTTCTGTTATTAAGCTGGAATTAACAGCAGCAAGTAGGAGTATATGTGTAATCATTTCCAAATATATACTTACATGACAGCAGGTAAAATGTATTGAATTTTCTCTCCAGCATGCAGGCGTACGGCACAATAATCTAAAGATTAAATAAGCACATCAGCAATGAACAACAATGAACCCAGACCTAGAGATTAACACGTACACATTAAAGATGCTGATTCCATATGCTAGTCGTTGATACATCACACTTGCGAAATTCATCATGTCACGGCTACTACATACAGAGAGTGAAATATCCATTCTATTCAGAGCATTCGTGATTCAGAGCAAATGCTAATTAGTTCAACATGGCAAACCGTATGTCCTCTCCATTAGTGACCCAATCATCGGTGCCAGAGAGCAAGCCATATACTGCAGTATCAGTCTTCAAGCCCGCGGCGCGTGCGTGCGTGGAACTCTTGCTCGGTTTCATTCCAGAACTGGTCTGTCCCAAAGGTGGCTCCGCCGGCCTCCGTGTTGCGCTTGTCGACATCCTGGGCGCATTTCTTGTACTTCTCATAGAGCCACGCCTTCCTCCACTCCTTGTGCTTGTACTTACTGCCGTGCTCGATCATCCACAGCTCCTCGAACCTCCACTTCATGGCATCCTCCTTCAAGGCCTTCTCGGCAGCAAACTCATCGATGGCTGCAATTAGTTATGACAGGAGGGGAAAAACCACTCATTCATCTGTTCGTGGTTAACAGCTAGGTGGAAACAGCTAGCGATGCCAAATGTACAAACGGAGATCCAAGGCCAGCAGACTAATACCGTACCTGCTGGCTCCGCTGGAAATTTGAGAACATAATTTACTCCGCTCAAGGCAAGGTAGGCATCCAAGATCTTTTTCCTGCAAAGGATCAAAACTTGAGTGAACTGGAAACTAGGAGCACAACTGTATTGTGTCATTGCTGTCAACTGACATCTTAGCAAATTATTACAAGCTTATCTTATTGTAACTGAAATTAACATCCTTTTTTTGGTGAAGAGCCGCATGCATGACGAAATGCAGAGCAGCTATTAGCCTCTTGTACAGGTCTCCACTATAGTTGATTGTCAAGGGTGGCCATTTGATTGATACTAGTTAGAAGAGATTGATAGGAACAAGCAAGAGCCAGTTTTTAAAATGGCATTACAAATTTGTTTAAATGACCGGCAGGTATATCTGATCTGATGAGGCTATATATGCTGTTCAATGATTGGATTTGAAATTTCAACGATATTAATTTGAATGTTGGACGTTGTATTGAGGAATCCAATCAGATTAGTAAATTACAGAGAAATCTAATTATGCTAAGATTCTAATTCTGTTGCCACACCCACGTACTACTCCCTCCATTTCTAAATATTAGTCTTTTCAACGATTTCAATACGGACTACATACAGATGTATATAGACATAGTTTAGAGTGTAGATTCACTCATTTTGCTCCGTATGTCGTCTATATTGGAATCTCTAAAAAGACTTATATTTAGGAACGGAGGGAGTAGTTAGGATAGCCCCATTCTGATTTATCTAAAGTTATTACAACATGCATGGTCATGGTGCATGAAAATTGATCTAACCACAATGTGAAACCACATAATTTCCATAGCTACAGGAAGCACACCTACACGATTGATTCAAGTATGTTTGGGCAAACTAAACACATTCCAGTCGAATTTGACTGCAATGTCACCACATGGAACAGAACAAAACAGACCGAACAGGCAGCCCCATCAGGAAGAGGAACCGAATTAAAGGCTTATACTTGAAGCGGTTTCTTGGATGAAATGAAGTGATGCACTATGTGTATATCTTGGGTGTTATGACGAAATCAAGGCATCAGTGCAAGAGGTGATTAAAACTTGGTAATAGCATCCGTGGAGACAGTAGCTAGGAAACAAACTTTTGCTGCCAGAGGCCGCGGCCGAATCTCTCCGTCTCGTGCTCGGTGTTCTTCCGCAGCCTCCGCGCGGAGCCGGCGGCGTCGCTGCAGACCCCGGCGTAGAAATCCCTCTCCGCGCGGAACTCGACGAACCACCTGCGACCGGATGGAACGAGATCTCATTTGAGCCGAACCAAAGGCGGATGCCTGATGAAACAAAAGAGCAATCGAAGAACCTGTGCTGGGAGAACTCCTGCATCTCGTCCCCGAGGTTTCTCTGCAAATTGATCGATCGATTAGCCATGTCAGTGCGCTTAATCCCTCCGCGCGCCGAGAGAGAGAGGAGGGGGGAGGGGGGGGGGGGGGGATTACGTACGCGGAGCCTCCGCGCCGCCGATCCGACGGCGTCGCCGCAGATCCGGCCGAGGAATCGGAGCGGCATTGCGCTCCGGCCTCTCGCCGCCGTCTCGTCGAGGGTTTGTGCTTCACTTCTGTTTTTCTTCTTCTTCTGCGGTATATGCCTGGGCCTGGCCATGTACGCTCTCTGACGGGCCTCCACTGCTTTCAGCCCAAGCAAGTGATAACCATTCGCCTCCCTAATGTCGGTTGGGCCAAAGCTTCCCCAGAAACAAAAAGATTGTCGGGACCTAATATTATTTTTTGAAACAGTGGGAGTTTTTTTTTGAACGTTTGAAACAGTGGGAGTTATCTAAGAGCACTGTTTCGCTAAAAATATATCTAAATATTGATATATCGTGGACAAAAGCCCATAGGTTGTATGAGAGGGGTACGTTAGAGCTTTGGTTCCTTTGTCCCGTCGGCCTGATTCGCATCCCCCTCAGCTCCGGCACTCTCGGGGTATCGCGTGGCTGTTAGGTAGCTACGGTCTTGTCTGTGATGTATATGGGTTGGTTTTGCTATATAGGGGACAAGGTTGAGACGGCGACGACAATATCTCGGTTGAATAAGTCTTTTCGGTTATGTTCATGTTTTGGCGGTAAGTAAACCTGAGAATAGTTTATAAACTGCACCATAACCGAACCGAACCCGCATGAGTATTTGTATCAGCCAAACCCAAACTAAACCCATACAATATTATCATAAGCCCAACCAAAACCAAGCCACTCAATCTTTGCACCCAAACCGAACTAAACTTGGTGCCCATCGGTGGGTTAAAACTATTTACTAAAATGGGTAAAAACCCATTTGCTCCGATGGGTCAACGCGTCAGGCAGGTACGCATCCTCGCCGCCCTGGCCAATTAGCATCCTACCCCCTTTTGCTGCAAACTCTTCCTTCGCCGCCGGTGCCACTCAGTCGCGGGCGATGACGCGAGAGGTCCATCCAAGAGCTAGCAGCAGACCCGGGGAGAGGAGAGAGCTGCCGACGCGGGAGCCAGGTCCGGGCTTGCCCATGCGCAGCGACCAGTGCGGTCGCGAGAGCTGGCTTCCCATGCGCTGACCGCAGGGGGAATCGGAGGAGGCTGGATCCGGGCGCGGCGGTCGCGGGGGAGGCCGGATCCAGGCGCGGTGGTCACGGAAGTGGCCGGAACAGGCCGATCCGAGCGGCGGCGGCCGCGTGCAGGGCCGGCCCTGACTTTTGTGAGGCCCCGGGCGAACTGAAAAAATGGGCCCCCAAAACTACCGTTGAGTAAAAGAAAAACCTTGTATATATACATATGACAAAATTTCACCATGGAAATGCATAAACTAAATATCCAATGGACATAGCTGCTAGCTTCCTCTTTTTTTCTTTTCTCACGCAAATGCCATTTAGGCAATATTTTTGTGGGAAATGATTGGGAGCACCTGGCCTGAATATTTGGAGTAGCAGAAATTCAACTATCCGACCATCTTCGATCAGGCTATATATGGTTCTCACTCCGTCCTCAGTTCCTCATCTACTTCAAAACAGCAATCTGTACAGAAGAGAGATGAGAAATCCAACAAAGGACAAAACGTAGAAACTAGAAAGATTAAGATCAAAGCCTCAAAGGTAAATGATTCAAGAAATTACATGAATTTGATCCCTTGACCTAGCAGCCTGTAGCTGTGTTTCGATTGTTGCAAACTGAGTCACTGCCGCTTCACGCCGGGATGGGAGTACTTATAGGATGCAATAAATTCATATGGAGATGAAGAAATCAAGAGCAAAGGTAAGAAATCATCCCCACGCCAAGATCCATTGGTTTTTGTGTGATGTAATCCACTGAAGAACGAGAGGGAAGAAGAAAATGAATCGGCTGCCGCCGCCGTGTGCGCTGTTACCAAGGTAAAAGAGGGAAGAAGTGCGAGGGATGGCTGGCTGGTCGGGCCTTTAATTGCTTATAGCTGGGCCTTAAGGCTCGTAGATTTTTTGCTGGTGGAACGTTATGTTACCTAAAAGCTGTACCTGGGTATGGGCCCCTTATCAGTCAGGGCCCTAGGCCGTCGCACTTCTTGCCCTGGCCCAGGGCCGGCCCTGGCCGCGTGTGCTCACGCGCCGTCAGTCGCGGTTGCGAGTGCCATGGCGTACTAATCAGTTTCCCAACCGGGTGAAAACCGCAGGTTTAACAAAGGTGGAATCAGACCTGTTCGTGCCCGTACCTGACCATACCTAGCTGTCTCATACAAGAAACCAAATTAAACCAACATGTTATCAAACTGGACCCATTTACACCCGAACCAAAGAAAACTACGAGGCAAAACTGACCCAACACACCGGTTTAGATAAAACCGTTCTCAGATTTAGCGGTAAGCTATTTTTCCTAGGCATGAAGCGAGTGGAGGTGGGTCTTCGCCGGTTGAATCTTTGTTTTGATCGTGCGATGTGTCGGTTCCTAATACACTTTCTATGTGAGTCTAGGGTATGCATTTCTATTGGCAAATAAAGTCCTAATACACTATGTATATGTGAGTCTAGGGTACAAATGTTGATTATATGATACATGTACTACAATATAAACAACTCTGTATATAAGGTAGTGGAGGGAGGGGGGCAACGGCCCCCTAATCCTTACTCATAGTCCTTCATGGTTGTATTGTATGTAGATGTATTTTGATCTTATTTGAGATGGGCTCTAGGTTGCTGCAGCATAGGGCCGGCCCTGACTAGGTCCAATCATTGCCTTGCGTCGGGTCGGTTTGTAGCGTCTTTAATGTACAGGGCGTCGGGAGAGGGGCCGCCGCTAGGAGAAGCA
Source organism: Elymus sibiricus (assembly GCA_039707655.1). Lineage (NCBI taxonomy): Eukaryota > Viridiplantae > Streptophyta > Magnoliopsida > Poales > Poaceae > Elymus > Elymus sibiricus. The sequence continues at coordinate 365,262,773 of CM077670.1, read as the reverse complement.
GGCGTCGCCGCAAGAGGGGGCTTCACCGGGAGAGGAGGCGTTGAGGGCGTCGACCGGAGAGGGAGCGTCGCCGGGGGAAGGGGGGCGTCAGCGAGCCGCCGCCGTCCCTCGCTGCCGCCAGCCGCCATAGCATGCTTTTAGGGAGAGGAGAAATGTGATACGGGAGTGTGGGGGTGCGGGCGATTTTGGGATGCCTAGGGTTAGAAGGAAACTGGGCCGCGCGATTGGGCTGAAATTTTGGCCGGGACGGCGAAAAAAAAACGCTATCGCTAAATCAGTGCCAGATTTAGTGCTTATCGGCAATTAGCTGCGTTATTAGCGGCTTTCTCTGGTCGGCACAAAAATGGCATAGCTGTAGCGTGGAGGCTCAAAAAAGGCTATAGCCGGCTATAGCACAGCTATAGCCCGCTATTTAAAACTTTGCTCATATGACATGGTTCTACCGAAAATAAAACAAAAGGTAGCAATTTTCATTTATATAAGTTAGATTAGATGACCTCTAATCTCCCGAAAAGAGAACTTGTTGCGTAATCTAATTGACCCAATACACAAAACTCATCCAGATATTATATTAGTACAATGAATGTAGCTGCATGCTGCGGAGTGACCCTACCTGCTTTTTGGATGAATAGTGCTTCCACCCCCCACCCCCCACCCCCCTCCAACCACCCAAGCCCCATGCAAGCCACAGCCCCGTTTCATCAGGACGCTCCCTTTCGAGGGAGTTTAGTGTAGTGTTTTAGAAGATATCATGCAGAAATATCAACCCATATGGCATGGCTCTATCGAAAATAAAATTAAAATGTTTGTCTAGGGCACATCTAGATGTGCCTAATTAAAATGTTTGTCTAGGGCACATCTAGATGTGCCTTAGCAAAACTGTTAAATAAAATGGTAGCAATTCATTTATATAACTTAGATTAGATGACCTCCAATCTCCTGAAAAAAAACAACAACTTGTTGCGGCACAATACACAGAACTCACTAGTAGAAAACAGGGCTTTGGTTCTGGCCAGATCAGAGCAATAGTCCCGGTCATGTTACGAACCGGGACTAATGTGAGCATCAGTCCCGGTTCGAGCGGCTAGGACGCCGGCCGGGCCTCGGCAGGCATCAGTCCCGGTTCGACTGGGACCTTTAGTCCCGGTTGGTGACACCAACCGGGACTCCACCCTTTAGTCCCGGTTGGTGTCTCCAACCGGGACTAAAAGGTCCGTCTTCAGTCACGGTTCTAGACACCAACCGGGACTAAAAAATGCCTATATATATCCTCGCCCCTGCCCGCCCTCTCCTCTGTTTTTGGCTCATAGAAGGTGGGAGGTGTGTGCTACTTTTCTCTCCCTTCCTATGCACATGAGGTTTTCAATGAAATGCCTGAGAGCATGATGCCACTTGAGTTCACACAAAACAAATATGATATGAGGTGCCCGAGCCACACTTAAGCTTTCTCCTCTTTCTTCTCCTCTGTTCTTCCTCTAAGCCCGTCCCCGTCCCCGTCCTCACCGCCGTCGATCGCCCACGCCGATCTCGTCGCCGGCACCACCGTGGTGAGCCTCTTGTTCTTATCTTTTTTTTTAAAAAGAAAAAAAATTCTCACTTGTATGATTTAGAAAGCTACTTGTATAATTTTCTTACTTGTATTATTGTTTGTTATTATATAGTGCCATGGTTTTGATATCCGCCCCCGTCGGCTCTCGTCCGATCTATGATTCGGATATGGTATATTAACTTTTATAACTATTTGTTTCATTTAGTGTTTATGACAATTATGCCGACCAACTTGACATACATGTTTTTATCTAGGAGGTATGTGAACCGGAAATTCCAACCGACCCTCTTGTCGAGAGGTTAAATTTAGTTGAAAAATAAAACAATTATTTGAAAGAAAAATTGAAAATAATTAAAGAAGAGAAGATAAAATTGGAGTTGCATGTTGCCGATGTCGTCGATCTACACAAGATCCAGATAGATGCAATGCGCTTGAAGATTAGAAAGATTAGAAAATATGCCATTGATAAAGAGGCTTGGTATCATTATGCTGTTGGATCAATTGTTACCTTAGTTGCGATTTTGATCGCATTTGTTGTTGCATTTAAATGTTTTACATAGTTGTATGTTGTTTTATGAGAACTATGTATGAACTTTATGTATTTATTTTTGCAGTAATAACATTTGATCACTACTGTACTTTGGTTTTAATGTGATGATGAACTTGTATTAATTTGGTCATTTCTCTATTCATGATGTTCTGTAATGGTTTTTTGATATACTTAATTATATAATGCAGATGAACCGGCAATGGATGTACGGTGACCGACGCACTTCCGAGTACATTACGGGCCTGCATAATTTTATCGATGTGGCTAAGGCGAACAGTCAGAATGGTTTTATGTATTGTCCATGTGTTGTCTGTGAGAATACGAAGGATTACTCTTCCTCGAAAACCCTTCACTTCCACCTGCTTAAGAAGGGTTTCATGCCCCACTATAATTGTTGGACTAAGCACGGAGAAAGAGGGGTTATGATGGAAGACAATGAAGAAGAAGAGGATGATGACAACTATCCTATGTTCCCTGAATATGGTGATACTGCAACGGGGGAAGCTGAAGATCAAGAGGCACCAGATGTGCCCGCTGATGATCTTCGCCAGGTCATTGTTGATGCACAGAGAGAATGCGAAAGTGAAAGGGAGAAGTTGAAGTTCGATCGCATGTTAGAGGATCACAAAAAACGGTTGTACCCAAATTGCGAAGATGGCAACACAAAGCTCGGTACCACACTGGAATTGCTACAATGGAAGACAAAGAATGGTTTATCTGACAAGAGATTTGAGAAGTTACTGAAAATAATGAAGAAGAAGCTTCCAAAGGATAACGAATTGCCTGACAGTACGTACGAAGCAAAGAAGGTTCTCTGCCTTCTAGGATTAGAGGTGCAGAAGATACACGCATGCCCTAATGTGTGACACCCTGGTTTTCGCTCCTTGTTTTTTTTCCTTTGCGGGATTTGACTCCCGTCTTTTTTTCGGTGTTATTGGATTTTCTCTCGCTCTTGGGTATATGAAGATGGTCATATAGCCTTGCCTTTCCCATTCTACCAGAGATTCTCTCCAGACCAATCTTGCCACCCAAAATTTATTCCCAGGATTCTGCCGCCAAAACCCTACTCTTCGATCTACCGGAAGGGAAACCCTAATTCCTTCTGTTACAAAGGAACCCCAATTTCCTTTGATCTTCTTCCTCCCAAACTTTTCCCAGTGACTCTCCTATATCTATAAACCCCGGATATGCAAAAATATTGCTAAGTCATTTGCAATATTTTTCATTTAAAATTAATTCCTTTTTCTGCCAGTTAAAGGAATTAAATCCAGGAAAATATCTATCCATCTCCAAAGTTCATGAAAACTTGTGGAGATATTCTTTGTGATCATATTGAGCTCCCATAAAAATATTGGCCATAATTAAATAAGGGAAATTGCCTTTTCCTATTTAAAGCCAATATTACAATTTGGGCACTTTCCAAAGGAGCTACTATTTTGGTAGCCAGGAAAAATCCCAAATAATTTGTGGAGCTTCTCCTATCCATATATTCACCATTTCCATCAAGATCCCAAGTTCCACAGATCAAATTTTGAGAGCATCATCCAATTCTTGTTTCTGGATCCATTTTGAAGTTGTGAAGCAACAATATTTTATATTGCTTCAAAAATTCTCAAATTAATCCAGGATCTCAAATTCCATATATGATGTGATCATGCAAAAATTCACATCATTTCATCTAGCCAATTTCTCTCAAAAATTCCATCTAGTTTCTGTCCAGATTCAAGCTCTGTGAAGGAAGTACCACTTTGGCATTTCCAATTGAGCTGAAATTTTTCCAGTACCTTCATATATACAAATCATCACCCTATACCAAAATTAAGCTCATTTCACCAAGCCAGATGAGTGCAGCTTCAAGATTCAGTTTCCAGACCAAATTTGGCATTGCATAGGAAGTATATGCAAATGAGGTGCAAATGCCTTCAAATTTTGCCAGCATCTAGTCCTTCCTACCACATTTCCATGTGACAACTTTTCTAGCTCATTGGCCCCTCTGTTTGACCACAACTTCCTCCCCAAGTTTCTATCCAGAAACTGTTCTGGATCCTCTTGATCACTCTGGAGCCTTCCTGGTCCATCCAATGACCCATCTCATCTATATGATCAATGCCTTCCATGTTTGACAAGATTTGGCACCCAGAGGAGGGCCAAAACACGACATGCCAGTGGTGACCACGGGCATAGCAGGCAGCAGTGGCACTCTGTGCACCCATCTCGTCGGACCGGCCAACTCGAGCTGCCACGGCGTGTCCTGGCATGCCGACCTGACTCCTAGTCGTCCGCTTCCTCATCTGCGGTCATTTCCCCCTTCGTTTTCTTCATCCCCACGCCGCGACGAGCTCCACCACTATGCGCCCGTGACGCCGTCGTCTTCCTCTGTCTCCTTCCTCCCCGAGTTCTCCCGAAGCCGCGGCCAGCTTCTCCACTCTCCCCGAACCCTTGCCGACATCCCCTCCTTCCTCCGCGTGTCGCCGAAGCTCCAGTACAGGGATATGCTCGCCACGGCGGTCGTCCTCATCTCCTCACCCGTCCCGGCTATAAATAGCCCCTCCCCGAGCTTCTCCGGGCACCACCACCACTTCTCCTACCTCGCAGAACCCCCCTGCCCTCTCCATTGAGCTCAAGGAGCTCCCTTGCCCTCCTCATAGCCGAAGCATCGCCGGCGGCCCGAGCTCAAATTCGAGCCACCCGCACCCTCCCTCTCCGCTCTGCCACTACTGGAGGACCTCCCGAGGCCGTGCGGAGCCGCCCACGTCCTCGGTTACTCCTCGGGTCGACCGCACGCCGGGATTCAAAACCGGCCAGAGGCCTCGCCCGTGGGAGCCCGCATCGCCGCCGCTCGGGCCCTCGTCGCCGTCCGTGTTCAGACGGGGTGGAAGCGGCGTCCGCTCCTGAGCATTTCGGTGGTCGGAGCGCTCCAGGAGGCGGTCGGAGTCGGCCGGACGCACGCCGGCGCCGGCGACCTCTCTCGGCTCTGCGGACGCGAATCGGGGAAGAAGAAGAGGAGGAGGGAGGAGAGAGAGAGAGCGCCCATGGACCCCACCTGTCGGCGACCCAAATGGGAGGCCCCACCCACCAACTCAGATAAGTGGAGGCGCCCCCGACGGTTTACGTTTTCCGTTGAGAAAAACGTATTCTGCTCCATGCGTTTTCAGACAGAGAAAGCGTACTCCGGTTAGAATACGTTTACTCTACTGGAAAACGTATTCGCAGAGAAGGCGCCAGCCGCAGTACTGTCAGGGGGCCGGATGCAATTATTTTTCTTGAAGATAGGTCCCTGGCAGTCAAACCCTCATATCTTTTCGCTCGTAACTCCGATTCAGGTGAATCCAACGCCCACGTCTTCAGTTCGTCGAGCCCGTTCCGATGGTATCATTTTCATAATGTTTCAACACTGTGAAAATGACCATTTTGCCCCTGCCCTTATTCAGCCCCTCCGAGAGGGAACCCTTTCCGGCGATTTTTCCGCGAGGCGATCGCACTTCTTCCCGGAGTATTCCTTCACCCCCAGGCAAGCCGACCATCTAATATGTGCCCTAAAGCATTGCTCTGTGTTATTTTTGCGTGTTTAATTAATGTGCTTATGCTTGTACGCGTAGTGGTGAGCTGTATGTGACGCCAGTGAACCCTTGTTTGCCTTTCTTTGGTGACGACACCACGCCTGTGTTCTGAGCTGCTTCCGGCCGTCCGGGGTGGATGCCGACGTTTTGTTCTCTTTTCAACAACTGGCCCGTGTTCTGAGCTGCTTTTCGGCTGTCTCGGACAGCTGTTGAATTTCTTTCTGTAGCGGTGACCCTATGCTCTGAGCTGCTTTTCGGCCGTCTTAGGGAACCGCTACACTCTTTTTATCAACACCGTCTCATGCTCTGAGCTGCTTTTCAGCCGTCTTGAGCCGGGGTTGGGTTATACCGGTAACGTCCCAGATCAGAGTTGTAAAGACCGTTCTGGTGGCTACTGGGTTATTTGCCGGTTTCATGCAAGGGTTCAGATGGTCGTCACTTACAGCTAGAACTTGTAAAGTGATAACCTGCCATTTAAATATTGTTTCACTAATGACTCGTTGTGATATTGTATGGAGATAGGTTGTTATGTTTTCATAATTATTACATCATGCATGGTTACTATTATTGCAATATTAAAGAATGTGACTTAATGATAACAACCTCCTCTGTCGGCTGGATCGAGTCATAGTGTCACCTATCCGAGCTTACCCGTGCAACCACATTTGCCTAGATGGGGAGGCCCTAGCTTGGTCTATTGTCCTGCCTCTTGTCAGTACCTCCAACTAGGGAAGGTTATGCGTGCGTGCTACCCTGGCCCGGTAGGCGGCGATAACCTTGTGAGCCCAGTTAAGTTATTTGAGCTCAGGTCCCCGTTTGGGACAGTTTTGTTTGGCCACGACGATGGCAGGTGTCATGGGGTGACACAGGGGCCACCCAGGACATGACCCTGGGTGGGTATGATTGTCGGAGGGACCGTAAGAGTGCCAGGCAATAGACAAGGTTTTGTTGGAGCAGCACTGGTCCACCCGAATGGGAACATGTACTAAAGTACGAGGCCATCGCTCCATGGTGTGGGTAAAGTGCACAACCTCTGCAGATTGTAAATCTATTCGAATAGCCGCGTCCTCGGTCATGGACAGTTCGTGTAGGCCCCTATTTGGTCTGTGTCGAGTTTGGAGGAGCAAACCATATGATGTCATTAATGAACCAGAGAAAGGTATAATTTGTCAGACTTGCAGTGCAGATGCATGGACATCAGATGATGTCAAAGGTTTGAATGCTAGCCATGAGATGGCTATGAGATGAGTGGTCGGGTGACCGCAAAGCTTGGATCAGAGTTGGATCGTGAGCATATTCGGAGTTCGGATCATTTACCTGATATACTTTACTTTACTGCATTTACTTCAGTAATTATCATGCTAGATAATCCTGTTATAACATGATAGTTAATACTGTTAAGATAATAAGTACATGCTTGAATGCCATGGATTGCTTTGCTTGGTGTATATGTTGGATTGGTTTGCTTGCGAGTACATTCAAAAGTACTTAGCGGCCTTCAATGTGGCCAGGTTCACCTAAGGATCCGACGTTCGCTAGCGAGGAGCCGGAGTGTTCGCGGGCTAGAAGAGTAACCCAGTCAGATCCCTGTGGATTGGAGCCGCACCAGGACCATGCTGCCTTAGATAGAGCCTTTCCGCTGCCATATCATGTAAGACTTATATATATCCATTAATTGAAAAGCTTGTGTTCATGATACTTGTTGTAAAAGTGCATGCCAGAGTGATTTTCCTGGGCTGGTGTGTGCGGCGACCATCTGGCTACAGTGGTAATCAGGCGGGGCGCCACAACGGATGGTATCAGAGCCAGGCTGACCGTAGGTTACCCTAGCTAGACTTCATTGTCTTGTGACCAGTAGGAAGCCCAGATGGATTTCAGCCATCTTTGCCAGACAGGCACGGCTACTATTGATCATAAGGCAACCCCATAGGCTTTTGGCTCCATCAGACCTCAACTCTCGTGGCCTTTGCCTCTGGTGTGAAATGTCCGCACCAGGCAACGACCCGTGAGCCCTGAACCCCTAGGTAAACCAGATATCCTCACGTTGCTTGCTAACCATGGCCTTTCTCTCCTTAAATCCAGTTTCCTTTGGGAAACGCCTATAAATTCCATCTTTTCCCCGGCAACCCTAGGATCGTTGACTAAGCCACCTTGGCTATGGTCGTGCGTCAAGTTTGATGTTCCCTAAGGAAGTAGTAGGAGCTTGACCCCAATTGCTACCAGGAGCATTGTGTGGTTTTGCTTCTAAATCCTTAGAGGCACATCGAGTGCGCTAGGTTAGTCATACTAGTGAATCTTCGGCCACATGTGTAAGGTCCGCAAAATTTGAGCTTTATTGGTTTTTCGTGGTTTTGCTTCTTTTGTCGGTTCCGTTCTTTCGGTCCGACTGGATCCATCCGCAAGTGCTGTCAAGAAGACCAGCATACAACTTGGATACTACCCAATAATCCAAATTCAGTAAGAGTCAAGCCAAGTCAACTGCCCGATATTCAGAACATGGTCACCGGATCTGTCAAGAAAGAAGAATGGGTCAAAAACATACTCTACGTGCTACAGACAAGGTCAGAATATGCCTGAGAGAGTTTGTCTCAGAATTGATCACAAAAGAACAGCCCGATGAGCTATCAGTAATGGACACCAACAGGGGCAAATTATTCTATCCTTGCCTCAAGGATTATTTCAGTCAGTGGGATGAACCCTGAGTCTTTCTCAATGGATTGAAGAATCATTTACCGCCCACAGAAGACATATTTCAAGAATGTGAATGTGCCGAAAGCCACCACAAAATTCTGGTATGTTAATCTAAATTTCAATGCATATTCTGGAATTCACCGGTGCAGATGAACAAGGTCTGCGAGAAATATGGATGAGTTCATGGCTGCCCAGAATCAATGAGGATTCCAAACACCTGGAAGCTCAGCTAAACCGGATGGAATTATCCGTCAACTGCTCACTACTAGCAACACTTGGTTTGAATGCAAAGGGTATTCGGAAATTAATTATCAACACAGAGTTTGAATCAGTTGTGCAACCTCTACAGCAACAATGATCGGACCAGCAGAAGGACAAGTGGTGTGCATGATCCACGGAATATCTTCAGTCAAGTGCAAAGCTTTTGGTACAAGGAACCCAGCCTTCCTCCACAAGCTATCGGAAGAAGCTTACAACGCAAGACTCCTAATCCTCCTTCCTACACCACTTGGTGAGAAAATCTTCTGGGATACGGCACTCCCATCTTCCTCAGCCCGCTACCGCGGAAAGCTTTCAGCATAAGGCACCTGATTTCCGCAGTAAACAACATGAGGGGAAACTTCTGAGGTACGATACCCAGCCTTCGTCGGCACACTACCTTGGCAGAAGCTTCGAGCATAAGGTATTCAAACTTCTTCAGCATGCCAACGTGCCCACAACAATCCTGTCAGGAGCACGAACTAGCCCAGACACACGTCCGCCTCAGAGCTCAGTTGTTTATGAAAGGGTTTATCCTACCCCTGCATATGTTGTGAGCATGCAGTCCAGAGGATCAGTTCATGTGAGCCACTCGTACACAGGAATGGTTGTGTTTAGAGAAACATTGGCCCCATATTTCAAAAAAGGATATGAACGCAGCAATCCTTACGAGATATGCAAGAGTAAATTGTGAATACAAGCCCAACAAGCTGGGATATGACCAAGGAGCCATGATAGTAGGTCATGACAAGTTCCCCAACAAGGAACCCCAAGAACAAGGAAGTCTTGAATAAACAATCTCTGCGACGGTCAATGAAGTAAAGCTCCACAGACAAGGTGATATTGCCAATCCTTGTCAGACTCTTGCATATACGGCCACAACAATGCAGCCAGCATGTCATCGTGAATACGGGCCATCAACCAAGATCAGAGGTTATGCTCCGAAGAATGCAAGGAATGATAGCCATACTATGTCAGCTTAGTGGTCATAGCAAGGACCACAGAGGCTATATATGGTAGAGCCATCTCAGAGATTACCGTCTATGATTACTTTGTGAGCAGGCCCGACATTTCGGTTGGAAATCACCTAAGGACGAAGTCAGAATGCAAGAGACAGAAGGGAACACCTCGTACGGAACCCACAGTCAGACTAAAAGAAAGCCATCCCCAGTCACTCGAGGCCATACGAGCACATGAGCCCTGTGTCAAGAAAAGATGACTTGCCACTGGCAATCAGTGTACGAAGTATCGCAATAAAATTCGAAGCAGCTAGCTCCAGGCCATGGAAACCAAGCTATTTGTTGGTACTACTGCTACCCCACCAAGCAACAGGCTACCAGGACAAAAGGTACACCTGACAGGAAAGAGAAGGATTCAATACAGACATTGGAAAAGACAATCCCTGAGCCATCAGAAGAGGCAGTAAAAAGGTCAGTAAACCAATGAAGACAAGACAGCTGATGGATCCAAGTCGTACACAGGTAAGTTCCCCTTAGCCGGGAGGTAAGCCCGGAAATTTCGAGGACGAGATTTTCTTAAGGGGGGTAGGTTTGTGACACCCTGGTTTTCGCTCCTTGTTTTTTTTTCCTTTGCGGGATTTGACTCCCGTCTTTTTTTCGGTGTTATTGGATTTTCTCCCGCTCTTGGGTATATGAAGATGGTCATATAGCCTTGCCTTTCCCATTCTACCAGAGATTCTCTCCAGACCAATCTTGCCACCCAAAATTTATTCCCAGGATTCTGCCGCCAAAACCCTACTCTTCGATCTACCGGAAGGGAAACCCTAATTCCTTATGTTACAAAGGAACCCCAATTTCCTTTGATCTTCTTCCTCCCAAACTTTTCCCAGTGACTCTCCTATATCTATAAACCCTGGATATGCAAAAATATTGCTAAGTCATTTGCAATATTTTTCATTTAAAATTAATTCCTTTTTCTGCCAGTTAAAGGAATTAAATCCAGGAAAATATCTATCCATCTCCAAAGTTCATGAAAACTTGTGGAGATATTCTTTGTGATCATATTGAGCTCCCATAAAAATATTGGCCATAATTAAATAAGGGAAATTGCCTTTTCCTATTTAAATCCAATATTACAATTTGGGCACTTTCAAAAGGAGCTACTATTTTGGTAGCCAGGAAAAATCCCAAATAATTTGTGGAGCTTCTCCTATCCATATATTCACCATTTCCATCAAGATCCCAAGTTCCACAGATCAAATTTTGAGAGCATCATCCACTTCTTGTTTCTGGATCCATTTTGAGGTTGTGAAGCAACTATATTTTATATTGATTCAAAAATTCTCAAATTAATCCAGGATCTCAAATTCCATATATGATGTGATCATGCAAAAATTCACATCATTTCATCTAGCCAATTTCTCTCAAAAATTCCATCTAGTTTCTGTCCAAATTCAAGCTCTGTGAAGGAAGTACCACTTTGGCATTTCCAATTGAGCTGAAAATTTTCCAGTACCTTCATATATACAAATCATCACCCTACACCAAAATTAAGCTCATTTCACCAAGCCAGATGAGTGCAGCTTCAAGATTCAGTTTCCGGACCAAATTTGGCATTGCAAAGGAAGTATATGCAAATGAGGTCCAAATGCCTTCAAATTTTTCCAACATCTAGTCCTTCCTACCACATTTCCATGTGACAACTTTTCTAGCTCATTGGCCCCTCTGTTTGACCACAACTTCCTCCCCAAGTTTCTATCTAGAAACTATTCTGGATCCTCTTGATCACTCTGGAGCCTTCCTGGTCCATCCAATGACCCATCTCATCTATATGATCAATGCCTTCCATGTTTGACAAGATTTGGCACCCAGAGGAGGGCCAGAACACGACATGCCAGTGGTGACCACGGGCATAGCAGGCAGCAGTGGCGCTCTGTGCACCCATCTCGTCGGACCGGCCAACTCGAGCTGCCACGGCGTGTCCTGGCATGCCGACCTGACTCCCAGTCGTCCGCTTCCTCATCTCCGGTCATTTCCCCTTCGTTTTCTTCCTCCCCACGCCGTGACGACCTCCGCCACTGTGCGCCCGTGACGCCGTCGTCTTCCTCTGTCTCCTTCCTCCCTGAGTTCTCCCGAAGACGCGGCCAGCTTCTCCACTCTCCCCGAACCCTTGCCGACATCCCCTCCTTCCTCCGCGTGTCGCCGGAGCTCCAGTACGGGGATAAGCTCGCCACGACGGTCGTCCTCATCTCCTCACCCGTGCCGGCTATAAATAGCCCCTCCCCGAGCTTCTCCGAGCACCACCACCACTTCTCCTACCTCGCAGAACCCCCCTGCCCTCTCCATTGAGCTCAAGGAGCTCCCTTGCCCTCCCCATAGCCGAAGCATCGCCGGCGGCCCAAGCTCAAATTCGAGCCACCCGCACCCTCCCTCTCCGCTCTGCCACTACTGGAGGACCTCCCGAGGCCGTGCGGAGCCGCCCACGTCCTCGGTTACTCCTCGGGTCGATCGCACGCCGGGATTCAAAACCGGCCAGAGGCCTCGCCCGCGGGAGCCTGCATCGCCGCCGCTCGGGCCCTCGTCGCCGTCCGTGTTCAGACGGGGTGGAAGCGGCGTTCGCTCCTGAGCATTTCGGTGGTCGGAGCGCACCAGGAGGCGATCGGAGTCGGCCGGACGCACGCCGGCGCCGGCGACCTCTCTCGGCTCTGCGGACGTGCATCGGGGAAGAAGAAGAGGAGGAGGGAGGAGAGAAAGAGAGAGCGCCCGTGGACCCTACCTGTCGGTGGCCGAAATGGGAGGCCCCACCCACCAGCTCAGATAAGTGGAGGCGCCACCGACGGTTTACGTTTTCCGTTGAGAAAACGTATTCTGCTCCATGCGTTTTCAGACAGAGAAAGCGTACTCCGGTTAGAATACGTTTACTCTACTGGAAAACGTATTCGCAGAGAAGGCGCCAGCCGCAGTATTGTCAGGGGCCCGGATGCAATTATTTTTCTTGCAGATAGGTCCCTGGCAGTCAAACCCTCATATCTTTTCGCTCGTAACTCCGATTCAGGTGAATCCAACGCCCACGTCTTCAGTTCGTCGAGCCCGTTCCGATGGTATCATTTTCATAATGTTTCCACACTGTGAAAATGACCATTTTGCCCCTGCCCTTATTCAGCCCCTCCGAGAGGGAACCCTTTCCGGCGATTTTTCCGCGAGGCGATCGCACTTCTTCCCGGAGTATTCCTTCACCCCCAGGCAAGCCGACCATCTGATATGTGCCCTAAAGCATTGCTCTGTGTTATTTTTGCGTGTTTAATTAATGTGCTTACGCTTGTATGCGTAGTGGTGAGCTGTATGTGCCGCCAGTGAACCCTTGTTTGCCTTTCTTTGGTGACGGCACCACGCCTGTGTTCTGAGCTGCTTCCGGCCGTCCGGGGTGGATGCCGACTTTTTGTTCTCTTTTCAATAACTGGCCCGTGTTCTGAGCTGCTTTTCGGCCGTCTCAGATAGCTGTTGAATTTCTTTCTGTAGCGGTGACCCTATGCTCTGAGCTGCTTTTCGGTCGTCTTAGGGAACCGCTACACTCTTTTTATCAACACCGTCTCATGCTCTGAGCTACTTTTCAGCCGTCTTGAGCCGGGGTTGAGTTATTCCGGTAACGTCCCAGATCTGAGTTGTAAAGACCGTTTTGGTGGCTACTGGGTTATTTGCCGGTTTCATGCAAGGGTTCAGATGGTCGTCACTTACAGCTAGAACTTGTAAAGTGATAACCTGCCATTTAAATATTGTTTCACTAATGACTCGTTGTGATATTGTATGGAGATAGGTTGTTATGTTTTCATAATTATTACATCATGCATGGTTACTATTATTGCAATATTAAAGAATCTGACTTAATGATAACAACCTCCTCTGTCGGCTGGATCGAGTCATAGTGTCACCTATCCGAGCTTACCCGTGCAACCACATTTGCCTGGATGGGGAGGCCCTAGCTTGGTCTATTGTCCTGCCTCTTGTTGGTACCTCCAACTAGGGAAGGTTATGCGTGCGTGCTACCCTGGCCCGGTAGGCAGCGATAACCTTGTGAGCCCAGTTAAGTTATTTGAGCTCAGGTCCCCGTTTGGGACAGTTTTGTTTGGCCATGACGATGGCAGGTGTCACGGGGTGACACAGGGGCCACCCAGGACATGACCCTGGGAGGGTATGATTGTCGGAGGGACCGTAAGAGTGCCAGGCAATAGACAAGGTTTTGTTGGAGCAGCACTGGTCCACCCGAATGGGAACATGTACTAAAGTACGAGGCCAGCGCTCCATGGTGTGGGTAAAGTGCACAACCTCTGCAGAGTGTAAATCTATTCGAATAGCCGCGTCCTCGGTCATGGACAGTTCGTGTAGGCCCCTATTTGGTCTGTGTCGAGTTTGGAGGAGCAAACCATATGATGTCATTAATGAACCAGAGAAAGGTATAATTTGTCAGACTTGAAGTGCAGATGCATGGACATCAGATGATGTCAAAGGTTTGAATGCTAGCCATGAGATGGCTATGAGATGAGTGGTCGGGTGACCGCAAAGCTTGGATTGGAGTTGGATCGTGAGCATATTCGGAGTTCGGATCATTTACCTGATATACTTTACTTTACTGCATTTACTTCAGTAATTGTCATGCTAGATAATCCTGTTATAACATGATAGTTAATACTGTTAAGATAATAAGTACATGTTTGAATGCCATGGATTGCTTTGCTTGGTGTATATGTTGGATTGGTTTGCTTGCGAGTACATTCAAAAGTACTCAGCGGCCTTCATTGTGGCCAGGTTCACCTAAGGATCCGACGTTCGCTAGCGAGGAGCCGGAGTGTTCGCGGGCTAGAAGAGTAACCCAGTCAGATCCCTGTGGATTGGAGCCGCACCAGGACCATGCTGCCTTAGATAGAGCCTTTCCGCTGCCATATCATGTAAGACTTATATATATCCATTAATAGAAAAGCTTGTGTTCAGTGTAAAGCGCATGCCAGAGTGATTTTCCTGGGCTGGTGTGTGCGGCGACCGTCTGGCTACAGTGGTAATCAGGCGGGGTGCCACATAATGACTGCATCCTCTACCGCGGTGAGGAGTACGAGAATTTGAATGCATGCCCGGTATGCGGTGCATTGCGGTATAAGATCAGACGAGATGACCCTGGTGATGTTGAGGGCGAGCGCCCCAGGAAGAGGGTTCCTGCCAAGGTGATGTGGTATGCTCCTATAATACCACGATTCAAATGTCTGTTCAGAAACAAAGAGCATGCCAAGTTGTTGCCATGGCACAAAGAAGACCGTAAGAAAGACGGGATGTTGAGAGTACCCGCTGATGGGTCGCAGTGGAGAAAAATCAAGAGAAAGTGGCCGGAGTTTGCAGATGACGCAAGGACTTATGGTTTGGTATAAATGCAGATGGCATTAATCCTTTTGGGGAGCAGAGCAGCAATCATAGCACCTGGCCTGTGACTCTATGTATCTATAACCTTCCTCCTTGGTTGTGCATGAAGCGGAAGTTCATTATGATGCCAGTGCTCATCCAAGGCCCTAAGCAACCCGGCAATGACATTGATGTGTTCCTAAGGCCATTAGTTGAAGAACTTTTACAGTTGTGAGATATCAAAGGTGTACGTGTGTGGGATGAGCACAAACAGCAGGAATTTGACCAACGAGCATTGCTGTTTGTAACCATCAATGATTGGCCTGCTCTTAGTAACCTTTCCGGACAAACAAACAAGGGATACAAAGCATGCACGCACTGTTTAGATGAGACTGAAAGTATATATTTGGACAAATGTAAGAAGAATGTGTACCTGGGACATCGTCGATTTCTTCCGAGCAGGCATCCCCTAAGAAAGAAAGGCAAGCATTTCAAAGGTGAGGCAGATCACCGGAAGAAGCCTGTCCACCGTACTGGTGATGATATATTTGATATGGTCAAGGATTTAAAAGCAATCTTTGGAAAGGGTCCTGGCGGACAATCTGTTCCGAATGACACTGACGGACACACACCCATGTGGAAGAAGAAATCTATATTTTGGGAGCTACCCTATTGGAAAGTCCTAGAGGTCCGCTCTGCAATCGACGTGATGCACGTGACGAAGAATCTTTGCGTGAACCTGCTAGGCTTCTTGGGCGTGTATGGAAAGACAAAAGATACACCGGAGGCACGGGAGGACCAGCAACGTATGAACGAAAAAGACGGCATGCATCAGTATCAAGGTCCTGCCAGCTACGCTCTTACCAAAGCAGAGAAGGAAATCTTTTTTGAATGCCTGCTCAGTATCAAGGTCCCGTCTGGCTTCTCGTCGAATATAAAGGGAATAATAAATATGGTAGAGAAAAAATTCCAAAACCTGAAGTCTCATGACTGCCACGTGATTATGACGCAATTGCTTCCGGTTGCATTGAGGGGGCTTCTACCAGAAAATGTTCGATTAGCCATTGTGAAGCTATGTGCATTCCTCAATACAATTTCTCAGAAGGTAATCGATCCAGAAATCCTACCAAGGTTACAGAATGATTTGGTCCAATATCTTGTCAGTTTCGAGTTGGTGTTCCCACCATCCTTCTTCAATATTATGACGCACGTTCTAGTTCACCTAGTCGAAGAGATTGCCATTCTGCGTCCTGTATTTCTACACAATATGTTCCCCTTTGAGAGGTTCATGGGAGTCTTAAAGAAATATGTTCATAACCGTGCTAGGCCAGAAGGAAGCATCTCCAAGGGCCATGAAACAGAGGAGGTTATTGAGTTTTGTGTTGACTTTATTCCTGACCTTAAGCCGATTGGTGTTCCTCAATCACGACATGAGGGGAGACTGAGTGGAAAAGGCATGCTAGGACCGAAATCAATAATATGTAGGGACGGGCATTCTTGGGCGCAAGCACACTACACAGTTCTACAAAGTTCTACCTTGGTGGCCCCGTATATCGAGGAACACATGGATATTGTACGCTCCAAGAACCCGGAGCAGTCTGACCCCTGGATTAAACGTACACACATGGCGACTTTTGGCGGTTGGTTGCAAACACATCTCATGAATGACACCATTGTTGGATATGAGCTGTACTTGTTGGCCAGGACACCATCTTCGACTGTATTGACTGTCCAAGGGTACGAGATAAATGGGAATACATTTTACACGATCGCCCAAGATAAAAAGAGCACCAACCAAAATAGTGGTGTCCGCTTTGATGCAGCAAACACCAATAGGGAAAAGGACACATATTATGGTTACATAGAGGAGATATGGGAACTTGACTATGGACGTGATTTTAAGGTCCCTTTGTTCTGGTGAAAATGGGTCAATCCGACAGGAGGTGGGGTAATGGTAGACCCGCAGTACGGAATGACAACAGTGGATCTCAACAATCTTGGGTACACAGACGAACCATTCGTCCTTGCCGATGATGTGGCGCTGGTTTTCTATGTGAAGGACATGTCTACCAAACCGAGAAAAAGAAAAGATAAGGAAGCGAATACATCATACGATGAGCCAAAGCGCCACATAGTTCTTTCAGGGAAAAGAAACATCGTGGGAGTGGAGGACAAGACAGACATGTCAGAAGATTATGAAAAGTTTCATGAAATTCCTCCCTTCACAGTGAAGACTGACCCAAGCATCCTATTAAATGATGAAGATTATCCATGGTTACGGCGCAATAAGCAAGGGACACACGCGAAGAAAAAGTGAAGACTTTCTCTCTAGTGAGTTTCCGAGCCAAGTCCAGATGAGAGGAGTTCTGGTTGCTTTCTAGTGAAACTGAGGACAACATATCAGATGGTAGGTTTGTTCAAGTAACTGTTCGGCATATATAAGATAACCGAATAATTTGCACCTTTGATTCTGGGTTGAAAGCCAAAGTTATGCTCCACAACTATTCTGATGATGGCTTTGATCTAGAATCACTACAGTTACATGAAGGCATGTCTCATGAACATCCCTTCTTATTGCTTAGATCTAGAATCACTACAGTTTTATATAAGCTTTTTAGTTGATTCTTCGCGTGTGTCCCTTGCTTATTGCGCCGTAACCATGGATAATCTTCATCATTTAATAGGATGCTTGGGTCAGTCTTCACTGTGAAGGGAGGAATTTCATGAAACTTTTCATAATCTTCTGACATGTCTGTCTTGTCCTCCACTCCCACGATGTTTCTTTTCCCTGAAAGAACTATGTGGCGCTTTGGCTCATCGTATGATGTATTCGCTTTGGCTCCACAACTATTCTGATGATGGCTTATTTAGAGTTTTATATAACTGGCAAGATTGGCATCTGTTTTAATTTTTGGTAAATGTATGTTTCTTTCCTTGTACAAATATGCAGGCATATCTCATGAACATCCAGGCACCTTTATATTATCTTACATCAGGAGTACAACCCCACATCATGAGTATGTTGGGTTATACCCAAAGGGCTTTAGATTCCGGTAGAAAGATTTTGACAGCATTGATCGCCTTGTGTCATATTTTCAAAAACATATTGACAAACCACCACCTGATGCTGGCCCTTCAATGCGAAATCTTGCGGCAATGGTACCTATGAAAAATAACTTGATAGAACTATTTGTCACTATCTGATGAAAATCTATATAATCAAACATTGCATTCATATAAGCATTCACTCTAGCAAGCATTCTAGCAATCAAAATACAATCAATGAATAAAGCAATAAAGAAAACAATAAGAAAAAACAAATAGAAAACAAAATAAAATACTAAACTAATAACTTAACAGAAAAGAAAATATAACATTATTAGGTTAACAAAAAGTATTTCATAATATTCTTCAATAGCAAAAAGAATCAACTAAAAAGCTTATATAAAACTCTAGTTATGATCAAAATAATATTAACTTAGAATTAACATAATATAATTTGGCAAAAGATTAACAAGAAAACATAAACTAAAATAATTAAAACAAAGGAAAAAAGTATAAAACTAAAAGAGCTAAACATAATCTGTTTTTGATTAAAACACCAGGTTTGTCCCGGTTGGTGGCACAAACCGGGACTAAAGGCCAACCTTTAGTCCCGGTCGTAGCCACCAACCGGGACTAAATGCCTACCCTTTCGCGCCCTTTTGGCTGCCGAAAATTAGCCTTTAGTCCCGGTTGGAGCCACCAACCGGGACTAAAGACCCTTTCGATCCGGTTGGTGGCCGCAACCGGGACTAAAGGACTCACGATATTTAAGGCCCCCTTCTCCCTCCTCATTCTTCCTCCATTTCCCTCTCGCGACGCCGTCAGGCTGCCTGACCGCGCCCTCGACGTCCGCTCCCTCCACGCGCCGCCCGAGCCCGCACCGGCGCTCCTCCACCCCTACGCTGCCCTGCTCCGGCTACGAGCAGATCGGCCCGACGCACGGCCGCCCTCCCCTGCGCCTGTCCGTCGCCGCGCCGGTCCTCCGCCGCCCGCTCCGGCCCTCCACCGCCCGCGCCAGCCCTCCCCCCGTGCCTGCCCTCCCCCGCGCCGGCCTTCCCCCAGGGTGAGCACATCCCCTCCCCTATCCATCTTTCTGTAGCAATAGTTTTTTTTTAAATTTTGTTGTTGTTGATAGTTATGTAATTAGATGTTAATTTTGTATGTGATGTGATGCAAAATGGATTGATGTTATGATGTGATGATGTTTTTTCACTCGGTGGAATTTGCAGGCCGGTGAGCATGGATGTGATGTGATGATCTAATTTTTTTTGATGTTTTTTTTTCAGTTTCTTGCTACTGTTAACTACTGTTTGTTTGGTGGATGGCACTAGTAGAAAACAGACCTTTCGTCCGCCCCTTTAGTCCCGGTTTGATTACGGCCCGGGACTACTGTGACCATTAGTCCCGGTTCCAACGGCTAGGAGCGCTCGGGGGCACGGGCATCATTAGTCCCGGTTCATTTTCTACCTATAGTCCCGGTTTGTGATACAAACCGGGACTATCACAAACCGGGACTAGAGGTGGACTTAATAGTCCTTGTTTGTGATACAAACCGGGACTAAAGGGGTGGTGGCAGTCTAGTGTCAGGCTGGGGCCCAACGATCCCCTTTAGTCCCGGTTTGTATCACAAACCGGGACTAGAGGTGGACCCTATAGTCCCGGTTTGTGATACAAACCGGGACTAAAGACGTCCCTACATAAACCCTTCGTCCAGCCCGAGCCCATTCTCTCTGTTTTCCCCTTTCTCTCCTCTGTTCTTCCCCTTGCTCTCGAGCTCATCCTCCATTTTTGCCAAAGATTTGTCAAGATTTGAAGGCACCCCATCTATCCAAGTGTTCACAAAGGTTAGCAACTTTGTCCTTTCATCTCTCATTGCTAGATTAGCTCGTGCAATGCTCTATAAGTATAGTGATTTGTGGGTTCTAGTTTGGGAGTAATTATGTGGGAGTTTATTTGATTTATATGCAATTTGAGCTCAAATTAACATCTTAGTTTGCATATGTGTAGGTGTGGTTTACTTAGTGCTTTCCCGTCCCCGTCCTAACCACCGTCGATCGCCCGCACTGTCCCGTCGCCGGCACCACACCTTGGTGAGCCTCTTGTTCTTATCCTTTTTATAAAAAAAATAATCTTATTTGTATGATTTAGATAGTTAATTGTATAATTTTCTTACATGTATGATTGTTTGTTATACATAGTGCCATGACTTTGATATCCGTCCCCGTCGGCCCTCGTCCGGTTTATGATTCGGATGTGGTATATATATTCTCTTTTATAACTATTTGTTGCATTTCGCGTTTATGACAATTATGCCCATCAAGTTGACATAGATATTTTTATCTAGGAGGTATATGAACCAGAAATTGCAACCGACCCTCTTGTCGGGAAGTTAAATTTAGTTGAAAAAGAAAACGAGTATTTGAAAGAAAAATTGAAAAGAATTGAAGAATAGAAGATGAAATTGGAGTTGTATGTTGCCGATGTCGTCGATGATCACAAGATCAAGATGGATGCAATGCGCTTGAAGATTAGAAAGATTAGAAACTATGCCGTTAATAAAGAGGCTTGGTATCATTATGCTGTTGGATCAATTATTACCTTAGTTGCGATTTTGATCGCATTTGTTGTTGCATTTAAATGCTTTAGCTAGATAGTTTTATGTTGTTTTATGAGAATAAGTGTGTATGTACTTTATGTATGAACTTGTATTAATTTGGTCTTTTCGGTGTTGTGTAATGAAGATGAGTCGGCAATGGATGTACGATGACCGACACTCTTCCCAGTTCATTAATGGCGTGCATAGTTTTCTGCGTGCGGCTGAGGCAAACATGCGGAATGGTTTTATGTGTTGTCCATGTGGTGTCTATAAGAATGATAGGAATTACTCTAGCTCAAAAGTCATTCACGTCCACCTGTTTACGTCCGGTTTCATGTCCGGATATAACTGTTGGACCAAGCACGGAGAAAGAGGGGTTCTAATGGAAGAGAATGATGAAGAAGAGGATGATGACAACTATGCTCGGTTCCCTGAATAAGATGGTACTACAATGGGGGAAGGGAATGAAGAAGAAGAAGCTGAAGAAGAGGCATCAGATGAGCCCGCTGATGATCTTGGTCGGGCCATTGCTGATGCAAAGAGAAACTGCGAAACTGAAAAGGAGAAGTTGAAGTTGCAGCACATGTTAGAGGATCACAAAAAATTGTTATACCCAAATTGCGAAGATGACAAGAAAAAGCTGGGTACCACAATGGAATTGCTGCAATGGAAGGCAGAGAATGGTGTAGCTGACAAGGGATTTGAAAAGTTGCTGAAAATGTTAAAGAAGATGCTTCCAAAGGACAACGAATTGCCCGACAGTACGTACGAAGCAAAGAAGGCTGCCTGCCCTCTAGGATTAGAGGTGCAGAAGATACATGCATGCCCTAATGACTGCATCCTCTACCGCGGTGAGGAGTACGAGAATCTGAATGCATGCCCGGTATGCGGTGCATTGCGCTATAAGATCAGCCGCGATGACCCTGGTGATGATGTTGAGGGCGAGCACCCCAGGAAGAGGATTCCTGCCAAGGTGATGTGGTATGCTCCTATAATACCACGGTTGAAACGTTTGTTCCAAAACAAAGAGCATGCCAAGTTGATGCGATGGCACAAAGAAGACCGTAAGAAAGACGGGAAGTTGAGAGTACCCGCTGGCGGGTCGCAGTGGAGAAAATTTGAGAGAAAGTGGCGGGACTTTGCAGATGACGCAAGGAACGTATGGTTTGGTTTAAGTGCAGATGGCATTAATCCTTTTGGGGAGCAGAGCAGCAATCATAGCACCTGGCATGTGACTCTATGTATCTATAACCTTCCTCCTTGGTTGTGCATGAAGCGGAAGTTCATTATGATGCCAGTGCTCATCCAAGGCCCCAAGCAACCCGGCAACGACATTGATGTGTACCTAAGGCCATTAGTTGAAGAACTTTTACAGCTGTGGGACATAAACGGTGTACGTGTGTGGGATGAGCACAAACAGCAGGAATTTGACCTACGAGCGTTGCTGTTTGTAACCATCAATGATTGGCCTGCTCTTAGCAACCTTTCAGGACAGACAAACAAGGGATACCACGCATGCATGCACTGTTTAGATGAGACCGAAAGTATATATTTGGATAAATGTAAGAAGAATGTGTACCTGGGACATCGTCGATTTCTTCCGATCAAGCATCTCTTAAGAAAGAAAGGCAAGCATTTCAAAGGTGAGGCAGGTCACCGGAAGAAGCCTCGCCACCGTACTGGTGATGATATACTTGATATGGTCAAGGATTTAAAAGTAATCTTTGGAAAGGGTCCTGGCGGACAATCTGTTCTGAATGACGCTGACGCACACGCACCCATGTGGAAGAAGAAATCTATATTTTGGGACCTACCCTATTGGAAAGACCTAGAGGTCCGCTCTGCAATCGACGTGATGCACGTGACGAAGAATCTTTGCGTGAACCTGCTAGGCTTCTTGGGCCTGTATGGGAAGACAAAAGATACACCGGAGGCACGGGAGGACCAGCAACGTATGCATGGAAAAGACAGCATGCATCCAAAGCAGTATCAAGGTCCTGCCAGCTACGCTCTTACCAAAGAAGAGAAAGAAATCTTCTTTGAATGCCTGCTCAGTATGAAGGTCCCGTCTGGCTTCTCGTCGAATATAAAGGGAATAATAAATATGGCAGAGAAAAAGTTCCAGAACCTAAAGTGTCATGACTGCCACGTGATTATGACGCAATTGCTTCCGGTTGCATTGAGGGGGCTTCTACCGCACAACGTTCGATTAGCCATTGTGAAGCTATGTGCATTCCTCAATGCAATCTCTCAGAAGGTAATCGATCCAGAAATCCTACCAAGGTTACAGAATGATTTGGTGCAATGTCTTGTCAGTTTCAAGTTGGTGTTCCCACCATCCTTCTTCAATATCATGACGCACGTCCTAGTTCACCTAGTCGATGAGATTGCCATTCTGGGTCCTGTATTTCTACACAATATGTTCCCCTTTGAGAGGTTCATGGGAGTCTTAAAGAAATATGTTCATAACCATGCTAGGCCAGAAGGAAGCATCTCCAAGGGCCATGAAACAGAGGAGGTCATTGAGTTTTGTGTTGACTTTATTCCTGACCTTAAGCCGATTGGTGTTCCCGAATCGCGGCATGAGGGCAGACTGGGTGGAAAAGGCATGCTAGGAAAGGATTCAGTAATATGTATGGACGGGCATTCTTGGGTGCAAGCACACTACATAGTTCTACAAAATTCCAGCTTGGTGGCTCCGTATATCGAGGAACACCTGGATAGTGTACGCTCCAAGAACCCGGAGCAGTCTGAGCCCTGGATCAGACGTACACACATGGCGTCATTTGGCAGTTGGTTGCAAACACGTCTCATGCATGACGGCACTGTTGGAGATGAGCTATACTTGCTGGCCAAGTCACCATCTTTGACTATATCGACTTTCAAAGGGTACGAGATAAATGGGAATACATTTTACATGATCGCCCAAGATAAAAAGAGCACCAACCAAAATAGTGGTGTCCGCTTTGATGCAGCAAACACCAATAGGCCAAAGGACACATATTATGGTTACATAGAGGAGATATGGGAACTTGACTATGGACGTGATTTGAAGGTCCCTTTGTTTCGGTGCAAATGGGTCAATCTGACTGGAGGCGGGGTAAAGGAAGACCCGCGGTACGGAATGACAACAGTGGATCTCAACAATCTTGGGTACACAGACGAACCATTCGTCCTAGCCAATGATGTGGTGCAGGTTTTCTATGTGAAGGACATGTCTACCAAGCCGAGAAAAAGAAAAGATAAGGAAGCGAAGACATCATACGATGAGCCAAAGCACCACATAGTTCTTTCAGGGAAAAGAAACATCGTGGGAGTGGAGGACAAGACAGACATGTCAGAAGATTATGAAAAGTTTCATGAAACTGCTCCCTTCACAGTGAAGACTGACCCAAGCATCCTGTTAAATGATGAAGATTGTCCATGGTTACGGCGCAAAGGGACACACGCGAAGAAAAAGTTTTATACCCCAATATCCCACTCTGGGATGTGACCGGCTTCACCGTCATCACTTTCTTCTCTAGTGAGTTTCCGGACTTATCTGGAAAGTCCCACTTCGGACAAACCGGAGGGAATCTTTGTAATAGTTAGGGTATATATATATGTGTTTTGGCATTTGAAACGCGAAGGAACGCTATTTTTCATGCATTTATTGATTTTTTTGAGCTAAATGACCCTGAAATTGAAAAGCACTACAAATGAACTCTGAAAAGGTTGAAACTTGGCATGGTATCATCATTTCACCCACATAGCATGTGCTAAAAAGTTGAGAGGGTTACGGCAAAAACTGGATGCACTTCGTGTACAAACTGGACAATCTTTTTCAAAGTATGAGGGTTTCGGACGAAAACTCATCTGTTACAAAGGCATGTTATTTTTATAAACTTATTTTAACTCCAGACTTTTTGTGCGTTCAATATGCACCATTCAAAGCCACGTCATCAATTTTCAACCCTTTCTGACTTCATTTGCTATTTTTCATGCATTTATTGATTTTTTTGAGCTAAATGACCCTGAAATTGAAAAGCACTACAAATGAACTCTGAAAAGGTTGAAACTTGGCATGGTATCATCATTTCACCCACATAGCATGTGCTAAAAAGTTGAGATGGTTACGGCAAAAACTGGATGCACTTCGTGTACAAACTGGACAATCTCTTTCGAAGTATCAGGGTTTCGGACGAAAACTCATCTGTTACAAAGGCATTTCATTTTTTAAACTTATTTTAACTCCAGACTTTTTGTGCATTCAACATGCACCATTCAAAGCCACATCATCAATTTTCAACCCTTTCTGACTTCATTCGCTATTTTTCATGCATTTAATGATTTTTTGAGCGATAAAACTAAAAGAGCTAAACATAATCTGTTTTTGATTAAAACACCTATTTAAATTAACCTAAAAATTACCAAATTGAACATACTGATAAAACACACTAATATTAAACAGCAGGAAAAAGAATCACTCAAAAATCTATTTTTAAATTAAAGTTATTCACAAACTAGTGATTCACACAAATTTCAAAGAATTCAAATTTAAACTATTCAAATTTGAAAACTACTGGCACTAACAGAAAGTTTATAATTTTTGTGACCTAAACCAAAAATATTCACTCAAAGACTCTAAATATTTGGCTGTAAGTAGAAACAAAAGAAAAAAAATAAAGAAAAAACAAAAAAATTTGGAAAAGACCTTTTGTCCCGGTTGGAGCCACCAACCGGGACTAAAAAGTATATGCAAAAAATAAAAAAATGCCCGCCTACTAGGCCACCACGGCCTGCATACGACTAGAAACCCAACTCTATATGGGCCAGGATGCAGGCCCGCAGGGCAAGTAGGACCCACAGGGCAAAGAGAACGTTAGGCATGCACTGCCTGCTTTAGAGAGGAGCTCGAGATGGCTATCGCAGCGGGGCTTATAAACAGGTGCGAGTGCCTCTCGCTTGGCGAGGTGGGACTAAACTTCCACCATGCCAGGACCAACCCTTTAGTCCCGGTTGGAGCCACCAACCGGGACTAAAGGCCCCCTCCCGCGCTTAATTCGGGCCCGAAAACAGATCTTTAGTCCCGGCCCGTGACTGTAACCGGGACTAAAGGTCCCCTCCCGCGCTTAATTTGGGCCCGAAAACAGACCTTTAGTCCCGGTTGCAGCCACGAACCGGGACTAAAGGTCCTTTAGTCCCGGTTCGTGGCTGCAACCGGGACTAAAGGTCGATCCTATATAACTGTCACCTAGCATTTTCCACCGCCCAGGAGACAAATCGATCACCACGCCGCCAGGCTGCCCAAGTTCTCTAGCGATCCACACCGCTCGTCGCCATCGCCGCTCCTCGTCTCCGACCTCCTCCTCACCGGTTTCCTCCGAGCCTCGCCGCCCCTCTCCTCGGCAACGCCGGTAAGGCCCAGGCCTCCCCCTTCCTCTGTCCCCGTCGCGCTCCGCCGCCCGCGCCGCATTGGATCTGCTCGCTGTTGTCGGCTCCGGCAACCCCACGCCCCCCTTCCGCATCCCGTGGATGCGCACGAGCCAGAGGCAAAGCTGTGAAGGAGAGGAAGGAGAGGAAGAGTGAAGTGCACGACAGTGCAATCTCTAAACTTTGCCCAATTTCTGAATTTGTGCACAGCAAATGTTCGATAGCAATGGCAACAGTAGCTAGGCATTTATCAAAATTTTAAATTTTTTTGTGGTGCTTCTCTGATGCATGGTTGAGGTGCTGTAAAAATTTCAGAATTGTTGGAGTAGTAGAGATTGGGTTTTGAGGAAGGAAACTGAATCTGGTCCAAATTTCATTTGAATGAAACTTGAAATATTTGAACTAGTGGACATATTATTTTTGGAGAAATGAAGTGTGGGTACTAGCATCTAGCTGAGATAGTTTTTGCTGGACTAGAAATGTTAGGGGGAATATAGTTCCTTTGCAAAACCAAAGGAGGTCATGAATTGATAGAATTTGGTTTTGTAATTGTT
Organism: Elymus sibiricus; assembly: GCA_039707655.1. Lineage (NCBI taxonomy): Eukaryota > Viridiplantae > Streptophyta > Magnoliopsida > Poales > Poaceae > Elymus > Elymus sibiricus. The sequence goes on along the minus strand of CM077670.1, from coordinate 365,236,214 downwards.
TGAATATTAATAAAAGAAGTTTAAATGAAAGAAATGATGTTGGGTACTGTCCTAAGATAGAAGAAATGCTTGATGGAATTTTGTGAATGGCATTTTTGTTTTGAGAAGATCCTAGCTAGGTTCTCTTTTTTTGAAAGAAATGTTAATTAGATGGATTTATTATGTATTTTTGTGTGTAGATGAATGTTAATTAGATGAATGTTAATTAGATGGATTTATTATGTATTTTTGTGTGTAGATGAATGTTAATTATATGAATGTTAGATGGATCAATGCTATAAAATGTTGTTCAAATTTGCCCATCTACTATAGTTGTAAAAGTTTATTAAATATGAGTACCATAATAAAATGATAATTATTGCATAGGAATTTGTTTTCATAAGAATTTGTTCTCGACGTCGACGATGCCCGGCCCGCATCCTCGTCGTCGACTCGGCAGCGACAACCTGCTTGAGAGGCGCCATGTCCGGGACTGGGCTCCGCTGGGCTGGCACTGGGAGGTGCTACCTTCCGGGGCGCGCAGCTTGGTGAGGAATTGGCCTCCCGTCGTTGACCCGGAGCTTCTTTGGTGGTGGTCGCGTGGGCCACTATTGGTGCGGAGGCAGCCGGCCCCCGAGGAGGTGGTACGTCGCCGTGTCAGGGAGGAGGACGAGCACGTCCGTCGCTACATGGTTGCGTTGGACGTCAGGTTCTCCAATACCTGGCAGGTTCTTCAGGGATCTCACCCGAGCTATGATCCTGTGATGGTTCCTTCTCTTTGGGTGTCCACCACCCGCGCCTCAGGAACCGCGAGTCAACTGGATTATTCGATAATATTCGAGCTGTATTAGCTAGTGATGTTATATGATAATATTCGAGATGTAATCGAGATTATATTCGATAATATTTGATGATGCATTAACTGGATTATTCGAGATGTATTAGTGATATTATTCGAGATGCATACTAATTTGAATACTAAATTGTTTTATCTTTCTTCTGGATTAGTTAAGCTATGGACGCTAGCGGCAGAGACGACCATGATCAAGAGCATATCATGTTCGACATGATCCGAAACCCAAAGGGTGAACCTGAAGATGACGGCTCACAATATCTGAACGACGCCGGTGAGGGAATATTTGAGGAAGAACCAACAGACGAAGGGCACACAAACAATGATGGCGAAGGAAATGATCTTCAATTAACAAAGACCGGCGAGGTATATATAAGGCCTCTGGTGATCATTACATGTATTAATTGATTTGTATATATATATTAACGAATCTTTCTTCTTTTAGCCCTCCGGATCGAGCAAATCTTCTACAAGCAGGGCAGTACGAGGCGAACCGCTTGCTCCTAAAAAGAATGCGGACAAATTTACTCGTTAGTGCAGAGTTATTGTCAGGGACCAAATCCCGATCTCCGTTCAAGAATGGAATAAGCCAAAGGGAGATCGAGAAGTTAGTTTTGTCGACGAAAGAGCAAAAGATCTGCTTTGGGAAACGCTCATGTCACATTTCATCCTACCAGAGCATTTAACAGATGCAGAACGGGAGAAAGTCAAGAAGAGTGCTCTTCAGAAGATGGCCACACAATTCCGCAACCACAGGAAAAGATTATGGGCCTGGTACGTCGACGGAGGAAAGCAGACTCCAGAATTCACTAGAGCACTGGAGAAGGCAAAAGATCACTGGGACTTATTTGTGGAGTTCAAGGAATCAGAAGCAGCTAAGGAACGGTCGAGGATAAACAAGATCAATGCTGAGAAGAAACAGTTTCACCATGTTCTGGGGCCAGGTGGCTACAAGACTGGCCGGCCTATGTGGGATGAATCTAAGGAAAAGATGATTGCTGCAGGGGTCACTCCAGCAACATTGGGTTGGCCCGACAGGTGCAGGACTTGGTTTTATGCTCATGGGGGAAAGTTGGACCCAAAGACAGGGGAGATTATGGTGCAGGCAAGTCTTAAAGAAGCCTCAGACGTTTTACTTGATGCAATAGAAGCGGCTCGAACGGGGGCGTTCCAGCTCGAGAGAGAGAACGACGAGCTTACACGCACCCTCGGGAATCCTGAACACCCGGGACAAACACGAGGCAAAGGTGTTGTTCCGTGGGTTGAGCGGTTTGCGGACTGGAACGTCAGTTACAGAAGCCGTGTGAGAAAGAAGAAGCAGGAGGAAGACAAGAAGAAGCAGGATGCAGACCGGCTTCAACAGCTAGAAGCAAAGCACGCGGAGTTCGAACGCGCTTTCATGCGGCAGCAGGAGCAGATCGACACACTTAGCCTGGAAAGGGCGTCTCAGCGGCAGCAGCAAGCAGATCCAGCATTGGATAGCACCGTCCCATCTATGCCGAAAAGCAGTGTGGGTTCCACGGGGGTCCTGGCCGATGATGCACTGCTGGCTCGCTACCCCGTGGATGATATCCAAGAGACGACAAGTTGTGAGCTACACCTTCCACTGAAGAACATATCCATGAAGGTGGCGGATGGCTATGCTTTACCAAATCCCCCTGAAACAGCCTTCCACAGCAATCCGATTCCACCTGGCTATGCTCGTGTCGGGGTGGATGAAGTTCTGTCGGCATATGACTCACTACAGCTTGACTTTCCTGGAGGTCAAGGGGAGCAGACACTGGGAGAAGCCATACGTGGTATCATTGTATGGAGGAAGGATTGCATCGTCTTTCCAAACTTGACGCCAAGGGCACTGACTCCTCCTCCAAGTCCGCCGCGTCAGCCGACTCCTCCTCCAAGTCCACCGCGTCAGCCGACTCCTCCTCCCAGTCCGCCGCGTCAGCCGACTCCTCCTCCAAGTCCGCCGCGTCAGCCGACTCCTCCTCCAAGTCCGCCGTGTCAGTTGACTCCTCTTCCAAATCTGCCGCGTCAGCCGACTCCAGCCCACCCCGAGACGGAGCCCAGCGCGAGTTCGCAATATCGAACTCTGCAGCGTCAGCGGACTCCCAAGCGGAAGAGAGCACCAAACAAGAAACCCGAGCCTCCTGCCAAAAAGAAGTTAGCTTACGAGATGACTGAGGAGGAAAACAAACGGGTCGTGGATGCCCAAGTGAAGGCCCATTTTGCACCGAAACCGCCCCCGCCGCCGAAGGAGAAAATACCTGAGAAAGTCATACAACACTTTCTGGATCTTGCTAAACCGGCTATGGAGTAAAGTGATTCAGACTATGAGCGCTCTATTAAGAAGTCATATCATGCACAAAAATATAAGGAGTCGAGCCTTACAACAGGTAGTAATAAAAGCAGGAAAACTGTTCCCCAGCTGGGAGAACAGGCAGTGCAATCGATCCCCCCGCTCAAGGTGAGTACCACCGATAAGCCGGTAATAACCGACGCTGCTAGACAGATGGCTAGAGAGGCTGGTGTCACTGTTGAACAACTCCTAGGCATTGAGGATCTTCCCACGAATATTGATGAGAAGGATCTAGCATGGAAATACGTCCACGGAAACCCTCTGGTCAGGCCTGAGGAGGTCGAGCTTCTACCAACGCAGATGCGCAGATTGCATCACTGGTACCTGAGAGAAGTAAAGGCCGGGCGAGAGAGCCTCATGGTGAAAGTCAAGCCAGAGCATTACTACCATGGAAAAGATGTGTGGATTGAATAGCCAGAACTTTTTCAGTTATACAATCAAGACGCACTGGACAAATCTCTCGTCAGTTGCTATTGTCTATAAGTGATTTCTTTCTGTAATTTAAGTCTCTAGCTCAGCTCGTTCATTGCCTGTAATTATCCTCACTATATTCTTTTGTGTGGTATTATGCAGATTGAAGATTTCTGAAATGAAAAGAGATGGAGTCAATGGCATTGGGTTCATTGACCCAAATACCATTTATGAACAAGTGTTAAAAAAAGAACCCAAAGGCACAGAGGCCAACTTGCTAATGTTTTTGAAGGAACTAAATGCCAAACCAGAGATAGTATTTCCTTACAACTTCAAGTGAGTGTTACTGTCTTGTACTACAAATTCTATTTTGCTTACTCGATGTTAAGTGTAGTTGATGAGTTATGCATGCCCGCTTATACAAACGTGTGCGCAGTTTCCACTGGATCCTGCTAGTCATTAGAGTTGATGAGGGAAAAGTTGAAGTACCGGACTCACTAACTAGAGACCCTAAAGAATACTACGACCTGAAGTTGATGCTCGGCAGGTAATTTCAATCATTATTGCACTATGTCGGCCTCTTTAGTTCATTTCCTGATATCAAGTAATTAATAACTCCTTTATTCATTTTCTTTGCCGGGCAGGGTTTGGAAAACGTTCATCAAAGAGGTTGTCGGTCAATGGAAACCAAGCCTGAAATGGTGGCGACCAAGGGTAATTAAGTAGTACTAGCTAGCTAGCTAAGTCCGCGCATCTCTTTAATTCTAGTTTCAATACCATTATCATGCTTGATTATTATCTGATTGAATTCTATTCTCGTAAAGTGCTTGAGGCAGGCACCGGGGAATAATTTATGTGCATACTACGTTTACGAGAACATTCACATTATGGTGAACGAAAGGAGCAGAGATGCAAGAAATCTTTGGGTACGTAAATACTATTCACAATTCTTTTTATCATTATCTAATATATATACACACAACTAATATATTCATATTTATCTCCTTCTTTAAAGATGAAAGAGATGCGGGATCAGCTCCTACCAACGGACTGCATACGAGCACTTCAAGAGGAAATGGCGGGATTTTTGCTTAAGCAGGTTATATCTCCCGACGGAGAATACCATTTCACCTAATGCCTGCATGTAATGATCTGCAAGTTGTAGGAGAAACTGTATATAGCAAATTGTGTATATATATATGTGTGTATGCATGGTCATACGAGAAATTCTATGATATATGATTGGTTCTACGAGAAATTCTATTATATATGCATAACGTGTACAGTACGTAGTAGCGTAAAATATGTTTGAAATGAAAAAGAATTAAATGGAAAACACAAAATGAAAAGGAAAAATAAACAATAAACCCTAAACCCCTAAACCTTTAGTCCCGGTTGGTGTCACCAACCGAGACTAAAGTGGCAGGGATTTAGTCCCGGTTGGTGTCACCAACCGGGACTAAAGGTCCCCAGCCCCAGCGCACGAGCGCGGCCATGTGGAGGGCCTTTAGTCCCGGTTTGTGACCAACCGGGACTAAAGGGTGGGGGCCTTTAGTCCCGATTGGGCTGTCCCGGTTGGTGACCCGGGACTAGAGGCCCTTCCCAACCGGGACTAAAGGCCCGTTTTGTACTAGTGTGGATGCATGGATGAATTTGTGTTAGATGGATGCATGGATGTTGTTAGATTCATAGATGGATGGAATGTTGGTCAAATTTTTGGAGCTATTTTTCTCATGCGAATATGTAGTAAATAATTGATGATGAATCTTATTTTGCAATTTGAGATGTTGTTAAAAGCTATATGATATGTGATGGTCTAAATTTTTAAATCGGTACAATTTACAGATTTGTGGTGTTGCATCTCCGAGGAGTGTTTATCGACGCCGGAGCTGTTGGTCCCCGATCTTCCCTCCGCTGATCAACTACTTCCTCTACAGCCGAGGGTGAGCTACGAATCCCCCTTCACCTCCTCTTTTTTTTTGTCACTAGATTTCAAAAATGTGAATCGTGTTTTTGATAGGTGTATAAAAAATATAGACATGTGGTGAGAGAAAAAAAGAAAAATATAGAAATCGTGTATTTGTTTTCATAGGAATTTGTTCTCGGCGACGATGCCCGGCCCGCATCCTCGTCGTCGACTCGACGGCGACAACCAGTTTGAGAGGCGCCATGTCCGGGACTGGGCTCCGCCGGGCTGGCACTAGGAGGTGCTACCTTCCGGGGCGCGCAGCCTGGTGAGGAATCGGGTTCTCGTCGTCGACCCGGAGCTTCTTTGGTGGCGGTCGCGTGGGCCACTATCGGTGCAGAGGGAGCCGGCCCCCGAGAGGGTGGTACGTCGCCGTGTCAGGGAGGAGGACGAGCACGTCCGTCGCTACATGGTTGCGTTGGACGACAGCTTCTCCAATACCTGGCACTTTCTTCAGGGATCTCACCCGAGCTATGATCCTGTGATGGTTCCTTCTCTTTGGGTGTTCACCGCCCGCGGCTCAGGAACCGGGAGTCGACGTCCAGTTTGATTGGGCGAGATGTTTAGTGATATTATGTGATATTATTGTTGCATTAACTGGATTATTCGAGATGTATTAGTGATATTATAAGATAATATTATTGCATTAACTGGATTATTCGAGATGTATTAGTGACGGAGGAGTCCCCGACGATCGCCGGAGGGTTACCTAACATGCAACTGATAAAACTTGCCATTTTGTTATTTTTGTGTGATTTAATGCAAGCATCATATGAATAAACTTTGTACATGTGTTTGGTGCATTTTCATGTCTATTTGCTGCTGGTATTTTTCCCATGCCATGGTAAACATGTTTAGGCACTGTAACAAGCTTGCAAACATGCTATGATACTGTTGCAGTTTTACACTTGCTGAAAAACTGCCAAGTCTGAAACTGACTGTTATAAAACTTGTCAACTTTGCATGTTGTTTGCCACTAATCCATTGCTCATATGCATATGATTCCTTCTTGTGATTTGGTCTATGTAATGTGTACTTTGATGCCATGCCCTTGGTTGCCATGTAAAGTTGATGTAGCATGACTCAATCTTGCTCTCAAGTTGTCATCATAATGTTACTGTTTTGCCATGTTGTAATATTTGCAGAAACTATGGAACACGATAGAGACTTAGAACAAGAAGAGATGTTGGGGGAAATAATTTGCGACGGAGATGATGATATCACCTCACAGTTTCTCAACGACGACTCCGATGGTGAGGGAAGAGAAGATGACGGCTCCGGTGATCGAATGGAGGGAGAAGATGACGGCTCCGGCGGTGTTGGAGCCTTAACTGTTGCAAAGTCCGGCGAGGTATATTAATTAAGCCTCTACTGACTAGATGCATTAATTGATTTGTATGTACATATATTAACGCTTCTTTCTTCTTTTAGCCCTCCGGATCGAGCCAAACTTCTATAAAGAGACGAGGCCCGAAGAAAAGGTTGGGCGAGAATGAAAGGTTCACAATCAAAGAAGTCGCTGCAGATGGCAAACCGACTGCTCCCAAGCGGACCGCAGACCGATTTATAAGTCAGTGCGGAGTTGTTGTTAGGGACAGCATCCCGATCAGCATTCAAGAATGGAATAAGCCAAAGGCGGATAGAGTTTCTTATGTCGACGATAGATCCAAAGATGAGCTTTGGAATACGCTCATGACAAATTTCACCCTACTGCCAGAGGTGGAGCAAAAAGTCAAGGCATGGGCTCTTAAGAAGATGGCCCAACAATTCAACAACTGGAAGAAAAGATTGCACGAAAAGTATGTCCTGAAAGGGAAGACTCCAACATTCACCAGAGCAGATGAGAAGTTAAAAGATCACTGGCCCGCATTTGTGGAGTACAAGACATCGGAGGCAGGTAAGAAAAGGTCAAATATAAATAAGCAAAATGCTGCAAAGGAGGAATATCACCACGTTACGGGGTCAGGTGGCTACAAGGCTGCCCGTCCTAAGTGGGAGAAAGTTGAGAACGACCTGCTTGATAAAGGGATCCATCCAGAGACACTGGACTGGACCGAACGGGCAAGGACATGGTTCTTCGGGCATGGGGGAACTTTGAACCCAGAAACAGGGAAGTGTGTTTATACAAAAGCTCAACTTGCAACACCCGTCAAAGCCATTCAAGCTGCAATGAAGGACGTGCAGGAGGGAAAGTTCCATCCCGGCAGAGAGAAGGATGAGCTGACACGCACCCTCGGGAATCCTGAACACCCTGGACGAACACGAGGCACATCAGGCTCCGTTCCGTGGAAGGTTGGGTTTCCCGATAGCAGTGACACTTACAGAAGCCGAGGGAGAAAGAACAAACAGGATGCAGACCGGCTGCAGAAGGTAGAAGAAATAGTAGCGTTGCAGCAAAAGCAAATAGAGGCACTTACCAGCCAGCGAGCTACCGGCCCATCATCTCAGCGGCACGAAGATCCTTCATTCGATACTGCCCACGGAGCTACCCGACCATCTCAGCGGAAAAGCAGTGTGGCTTCCACGGAGCTCGTTCGGCCTGATATCACGGCTCCTCGCTACCCCGTGGATGATATCACGCAGAGGGAACACTGTGATCTACATGCGAAATGCATTAACATATCCTTGAAGGTGGCGGTCGGCTATGCCTTACCTCGTGTACCTGATGGAACTTAACATTGCTCTCCGATTTCAGATGGCTATGCTGTTGTCGGGGTGGATGAAGTTATCAACGGATTTGAGCAGCTGGAGCTTGAATCCCCTACAGGTGAAGGGGAGACTCATCTGGGAGATGCCAGAAGGACTACCGTTCTATGGAGAAAGGAACACATCGTGCTTCCACATTGGACGCCGCGTCAGCAGACTCCGCCAGAGGATGCCCCTCAGCAGACTCCTCGCAGTCCAGCTCTATTTCCGCTGCCTCAGCCATCTCCGCCGCGTCAGCACACTCCGCCGCCTCAGCTGTCTCCGCCGCGTCAGCACACTTCGCCGGAGGAGGCCCCTCAGCAGAATTCGCCGCATCAGCTGACTCCGCCTCCTCCGCCGCCTCAGCACCGGCGAAAGAGAGCTGCCGCTCCGGCGGCTAGTAGTACAATTGCAAAGAAATCTAGAGCAGGTAGCGTCAAGAAGGCTCCTGCCAAGTTAACATACGACATGACTGAGGAGGAAACCAAGGAGATCGTGGCTGCCGATGTGAAACGCCAGCTTGCACCGACCCGTCCAGATTCAATGGAGAAAATAGATCCGGTAAAAGCGAGGCGCTTGCTGGAAAACCTTACAAAACCACCGCCGCCTCCGCTGCTATCAAACTATGACCGCTCTATTGTAAAGTCATATAGAGATCCACATCAGCGGTCAGGAAGTAGCAGTAGTGCAAGGGGGAAAACAATTCCCCAGCTCGGCGAATAGAAAAACCAATCATGCCCCCCGCTCAAGGTGTTTACCGATATCGCTAATGATCCGGGGGTAGCGGCCGTTAATCCTGGTTTCACTCTTGGTGGTTACTTAGGCGATGAGGTACAGTTCGAAATGGCTGAGTTAGCCTTTAAATTCGAGCACGGGAAGCCTCTCGTCAGACCTGAGGAGCTCCCACATCTACCAACGATGATGCGAAGATTGCATGACTGGTACTTGGAAGCCTCAAAGCAAGGGAGCAACTATATCATTGCGGGAATTAAAGATGAGCATTACTTCAATGGAGACGAGGAGATTTTCATTGAATTTGAAAAATTATTTCAGTTATACAATCAAGACGCCATCGACAAATCTATCGTCAGTTGCTATTGTTTGTAAGTATCATTTCTATAATTAAGTCTCTAGCTCAGCTCGTTCATTGCATGTATAATTATCCTCACTATATATATTATGCAGAAAGAAGATCCTCGAATGCAAAAGAGGACAAATCTATGACATTGGGTTCATTAACCCAAATACTATTCATGAAGCTACGGTAAAATGGAACGCCAAGGATACAGAGAAGATCTTGCTAAGGGCGTTAATTAAACAACAAACCAAAAGGGAAATACTATTTTCTTACAACTTCAAGTGAGTGTTATACTGTCTTGTACACATCATTCTATTTCGCTTACTCGATGTTAAGTGTAATTGATGAGCTATGCGTGCGCAGGTTCCACTTTATTCTGCTAGTCATTCAGTTTGACGCAGGAAAAGTACTTGTCATGGACTCGTTACGTAAAGACCCTGAGATGTGGGCGGACCTGAAAAAAATTCTCCAGAGGTAATTTCAATCATTATCGCACTATATCGGCAACTATCGTTCATTTCCTGATATCAAGTAATTAATAACTCCTTTATTCATTTTCTTTGCCGGGCAGGGTTTGGAAAGAGTTCACCAAGCAGGTTAGGGGTGAATGGAGAGAGGAGCTGCGATTTGAACAACTCAGTGTAAGTAGTACTAGCTAGGTCTGCGCATCTCTTTGATTCTAGTTTCAATACCACTATCATGCTTGATTATTATTTTGATTGAACTCTATTCTCGTAAAGTGCTCGAGGCAGGGATCCGGGAATAACTTATGTGGATACTACGTTTGCGAGTTCATTCGTCAGACGACCTCTGAGACGGGCAGATTTTTTGAAAAACTTGAAGTACGTAAACAATATTCACAAATTTATATTATTACCATCAATTGTGTTGTGTTTCATTCATATATATATATATATATATATATATATATATATATATATATATATATATATATATATATATTGACCCCCTTCTTTAAATTAGATCGAACGGAAGCGGGACGAACTCCTACCAAAGGCTCGCATACGAGTAATTCAAGAGGAATTGGCGGGATTCTTCCTTCAAGAGATCATAGCTAAAACCGGAGAATACCATCGAGAATTGGTAGTGAATGTTGGTAATTAGATATTAGGGATTGTAAGAGATGTTACATTGTATATATGCATGAACGTGTACTATACGTAGTAGCGTCGAATAGATATACGAAAACTTGTTGTTCGACCAAGCACGGAGAAAGAGAGGTCACTTCTCTCTATATTCATGACGATTTGTGCAATGGTTCCTTCATTACTATATGTAGTAGCTAGCATCGAGTTGAATGGAAAACGTAAAATAAAAACGAAAACCCTAAATGTAAAAGAATTGAATGGTAAACACAAAAAGAAAAGGGGGAAACACAATATGAAACCCCTAAACCCTCCAAAACCCTAAACCCCTCATTTAAAAAAAAACCAGCGCTTGGCAGGTGCTGACGCGTGGCTGCCTTTTAGTCCCGGTCGGTGTTACCAACCGGGACTAAAGGTCCTCCTGCCTGGGCGCCCCACAGCGGCCACGTGGAGCTCCTTTAGTCCCGGTTTGTAACACAACCGGGACTAAAAGTGGGGGCCTTTAGTCCCGATTGCTTAGTCCCGGTTGCAGAACCGGGACTAAAGGCCCTTAGGAACCGGGACTAATGCCCTGTTTTCTACTAGTGACTCCCAACCAAAATAGAACAATCGGACGGTTATCATTCAGATATTATTATCAATCGATGTTTTTATTATTATTGCATATCATCAGTTGATGTTTTTATTCTAGATGCACATATCGTGCATAAAATTGAAACTGGAAGTGTTATGCAACCAAGCATAAGTCGTTGGCGTCGTCAGTCACTGGATGGAGCAACCGTTGGGGTTCTCATCGTTGAAGGTGGTGGGCGCGTAGTTGGGCATGTAGTAAGGCCCGCCGCGCGACTGGTTGTAGTTGTACACTAGTAGAAAACAGGGCATCTGTCCCGGTTCCAGAGGGCCTTTAGTCCCGGTTCTGGAACCGAGACAAAATGATCGGGACTAATGCCCATCACTTTTAGTCCCGGTTGGCTTACGAACCGAGACTAAAGGTGCTCCACGTGGATGCTGTGGGGCGCCCAGGCAGGAGGACCTTTAGTCCCGGTTGGTAACACCGACCGGGACTAAAGGGTCTCCACGTGCCCGCTGCGCAGCGCTCAGGCAGGAGGACCTTTAGTCCCGGTTGGTAACACCAACCGGGACCAAAAGGCAGCCACACGTCAGCAGCTCGCAGGCGCTGGGTTTTTTTTTGAAAGGGGGGTTTAGGGGTTTTGGAGGGTTTTGGGGTTTCATATTGTGTTAGCTAGCTAATAGAGAGAAGTGACCTCTCTTTCTTCGTGCTTGGTCGACGCTAGCTACTACATATAGAGAGAACTCGACGCTAGCTAGTAAGCAAATGAAGGAAACCATTAATTACACAAGATCGTCATGTACATATATAGAGAGAAGTGACCTCTCTTTCTCCGTGCTTGGTCGAACAACAAGTTTTCGTATATCTATCTGACGCTACTACATATATACAATATAACATCCCTGACATCATCAAGCGCCAAACTCCCATTGCATTTCCGTATGGTATTCTCCCTTTTCATGTATGACGTGGTCAAGAAAGAATCCCGCCAATTCCTCATGAATTGCTCGTATGCGATCATATGGTAGGAGTTCATCCCGCATCTGCCACATCTAATTTAAAGAAGGGGGTCAATACATATATATGAATGAAACTCAACACAATTGATGGTAATAAAATAAAATTGTGAATATTGTTTACGTACTTCAAATTGTTTGTCAGACAAGAAGCCCCGCTCAGAGGTCTTGTGGCGAATGAACTCGCAAACGTAGTATCCACATATATTATTCCCGGGTGCCTGCCACAAGCACTTTACGAGAATAGAGTTCAATCAAACTGATAATCAAGCATGATAATGGTATTGATGAAACTAGAATCAATGAGAGATGCGCGGAACTAGCTAGTACTACTTACTTTGGGGTGTGTAAATCGCAGCTCGTTCTTCAGACCCGGAACCATTCCGGTGAACTGTTTCCAAACCCTGCCAGGCAAAGAAAATGATTACTTGATATTAGGAAATGAACGAAAGTTGCCGATATGGTCCCAGTATTGATTGAACTTACTTCTGGAGCATTGCAGTCATGTCCGCATAATCCTTGGGATCTTTACGTCTCGAGTCTAAGACAGTTACTACTCCCCCGTCAAGCTTAATGGATAGCAGAATAAAGTGGAACCTGCGCACGCATAACTCATCAATTACAGTACTTAACCTCGAGTAAGCGAAACCGAATATGCACAAGACAGTAACACTCACTTGAAGTTGTAAGGAAAGAGTATTTCCCTTTTGTTTTGATGTCGAAGGAACGCTTTTAGCAAGTTTTCCTCGGTATCTTTAACTCTGTTTTGTACCGTCCATTCATTTACGGTATTTGGGCTAATGAACCCAATGTCATAGATTTGTCTTTTTGGGCATTCGACGATCTTCAATCTGCATAATATAGTGAGGATAATTATATATACATGCAATGAACGAGCTGAGCTAGAGACTTAATTACAGAAGTAATACTTATAGACAGTAGCAAGTCATGAGTTGTTTGTCGAGGGCCTCTTGATTGAATAACTGAAATAACTCCACAAATTCAACAGGCATCAGGTCGACTCCAATGAGGTCGTGCTCATCTTTAATTCTCACCATCAAACTATCGGACCCATTCTTCCTGCAGCTTTCCAAGTACCACTCATGCAATCTTCGCATCATCGTTGTTTGATGAGGATGATCAGGTTTGACGAGAGGCTTCCCGTGCTCGTATCTAAAGATCTCTACTACCTCAGCCGTTTCAAACTGTACATCATCGCCCACGTAATCACCAAGAGTGGTACCGGGCAGTAGCCCCGGATGATTAGCGATATCGCTAGACACCTTAAGCGGGGGGCACAATTGCTTCTCCTGTTCGCCAAGCTGGGGAATTGTTTTCCCACTTCTTCGTCTTGAAGCACTGGCAGTACTTCCCGACTGCCGCGCTTCATCATATGTCTTTTAAATACAGCGGTCATAGTTGGATTGCGGCGGAGGCGGTGGTGGTCGCTTAAGGGCATCCAGAGTGCGCTTCGCTTTCACCGGATCTATTGTTTCCTTCGGAGGTGGACGTTTCCGTTCAAAATGGGCCTGCAGTTCGGCTTTCACGATGTCATCGGTTTCCTTGTCAGTCCTCTCATATGGTAACTTTGGAGGAACCCTAAGGCTTGGACCAAATTTGAATTTCTTACCGCCTTTTGTACTACTAGCCGCCGGAGCCGCGGCGGCTCTCTTCCGCTGTTGCTGAGGTGGCGGAGACCGCTGACGCGCCAGAGGAGGCGGAGGAGGAGGCGGAGTCCGCTGACGCGCTGGAGGAGGCGGAGGAGGAGGCGGAGTCCGCTGACGCGCCGGAGACAGCTGAGGCGGAAGAGGACTCTGCTGAGGGGCCTCATCCGGCTGAGTCTGCTGAGGGGCCTCATCCAGCTGAGCTAGACTGTGAGGAGTCTGCTGAGGGGCCTCATCCGGCTGCGTCTGCTGAGGCGGCATCCAGTTTGGAAGCTTGATGTTCTCCTTTCTCCATAGACAGGTACTCCTTAAGGCATTTTCCAGAAGATTATCCCCTTCACCTGTAGGGTAGTCAAGCTCCAGCCCCTCAAATCCCTCCATTATTTCATCCACCGTGACAATAGCATAGGCATGTGGAATCGGACGGCAATGGAAAGTTCCCTCGGCTCGAGGAGGTAAAACAGAGCCGACCGCCGCCTTCAAGGTCAGGTTCTGGCATTTTGCCATTAGCACACAATGTTTAGCCTCCGTGATACTATCCACGGGGTAGCGAGGAGCCGTGATATCAGGCAGAACGAGCTCCGTGGAAGCCACGCTGCTTCTCCGCTGAGATGGTGGGGTAGCTTCTGGGCCAGTGTCTAAGGAAGGATCTTCATGCCGCTGAGATGATTGGCCGGTAGCTCGCTGGCTCTTAAGTTCCTCTAGTTTCCCTAATCTTGCACTGAGCTTATGCATTTCGCTTGCTTCCTCTTTCTTCTTTCTCTCTCGGCTTCTATAACCACCGCTGTCGGGAAACCCATGCACCCATGGAACGGAGCCTGATGTGCCTCGTGTTCATCCAGGGTGTTCAGGATTCCCAAGGGCCTGTGTCAGCTCGTCATTCTCTCTGTCGGGATGTAACCTCCCTTCTTGCGCTGCCTTGATTGCTTCCTCAAGCTTCTTGACGGGTATTGCAAGTTGAGCTTTCATCCAAACACACTTCCCTGTTTCTGGGTCCAAAGTTCCCCCAACCCCAAAGAACCAAGTCCTTGACCGATCTGGCCAGTGCAATGTCGCTGGTTGGACCCCTTTAGCAAGCAGGTCTTGCTCAGCTTTGTCCCACGTAGGCCGGGCTTTGCTGTAGCCACCTGACCCCGTAACATGGTGATACTGCTTCTTTGCAGCATTTAGCTTATTTGTCGCTGACCTTTGCTTGCCCTTGTCCGATTTCTTGTAGGCCACAAATGCGGGCCAGTGATCTTTTATCTTCTCATATGGACCGGTGAATTCTGGAGTCTTGTCTTTCTCGACAAACTTTTTGTTCAAATCTTTCTTCCAGTTCTTGAATAGTTCTGCCATCTTCTTAAGAGCAAACGCCTTGACCTTATTCGGATCCGCCTCTGGCGGTAGGCAGAAATTTGTCATCAGCGAGGTCCACAGATCATCTTTCTGTCTATCCTGGACATAAGAAACTTCAGGGTCCTTCTTCTTATTCCATTCTTGGATGCTGATCGGGACGCTGTCCCTAACAATAACTCCGCACTGATGTATAAATGTGTCCTTGCTCCGCTTGGGAGCAATCGGTTGGCCATCTCGACCGACTTCTTCGATCGTGAACCTTTCATCCTGGTGCAACCTTTTCTTCGGGCCTCGTCTCCTTACGGAAGTTTGGCTCGATCCGGAGGGCAAATTAAAAGAAGAAAGAAGCGTCAATATATGTACATACAAAACAATTAATGCATCTAGTCAGCAGAGGCTTAATTAATATATATATACCTCGCCGGACTTTGAAACAGTTAAGGCTCCCTTCTCCGTTGGATCACCGGAGCCGTCATGATCTCCTTCCTCCTCCACTCGATCACCGGAGGCGTCATGATCTCCTTCCTCACCATCGGTGTCGTTGAGAAACGACAAGGTGATATCACCTCCGTCGCGGATTATATCCCTCAACAACTCTTCTTTTTCTAAGTCTCTGTCCATAGTTTCTGCAAATATTACAACATGGCAATATACAACCATGAGAGATGGATTAGTGGCAAACATAGACCTAGCTAATCACAACAAGGAATCATATGCATATATGAGCAATGGATTAGTCGCAAACATCATGCAGAGTTATCAGGGGTTATACTTTCGAGAGAGGATACTTTGCGGACCGCCTCTCTCATGCATGTCCGACGTCCCCCCTCATGTCCCTAGGGTTTGGGTGGCCTCGAGAGTTGGTCGGGCGAGCGGACAGGGAGTAAATTTTGAATATATGAGTCTTTTAACTCATTTTGAATATATGAACATTTTAACTTAGTAACTTAGTAACTTGGTAAATTTTAACTAATTTCTATGAACAAAAAATATATTCTATGAACAAACAAAAATCATCATATGAACATTTTCTATATATATACATCCATCCATCCATACATACATACACATACATACATATATACATCCATACATCCATCCATCCATTCATACATACATACATGGACAAAAAAATGCTATATGAACAAAAAAAATTGTATGAACAAGGCGGTGGTGGCGGCTAAGCAGAGCAGAGCAGGGGCGGCGGCGGCTAGCAGAGCAGCAGCGGCGGCGGCTAAGCAGAGCAGGGGCGGCGGCGGCTAGCAGAGCGTAGGGGCGGCGGCGGCGGCAGCGCAGGGGAAGGGGCCGGGGAGCTCACTGGGGGTTGGCGTCGAGGCAGGGAGCGGCGGCCGACGTCGGGGGCGGCGAAGCAGCCTGGCGGCGTCAGGGCAGGGACGGCGACGGGGAGCGGCGGAGCAGCCTGGCGGCGTCGTGCGTTTCGGCGTCGGGGGAGAGAATGGGGAGAAATTCTCTAAGTGCTGCTTATATAGTCACACCTTTGGTCCCGGTTGGTGCCTTTCGTCCCGGTTCGTGCCACCAACCGGTACCAAAGGTGTATTTCGCCAGGCGAAAGGGCGGAAAGCCCAGACCATTGGTCCCGGTTGGTGGCTCGAACCGGGATGAAAGGGGGGCCTTTCATCCCGGTTCGAGCCACCAACCGGGACAAATGGTCTGTGCTGCCGCATCCAAAACTTTAGTCCCACCTCGCTAGTTGAGATGGCCTCGGAGTTGTTTATAAGCGCTGCTGCCGCTTCCCTCTCGAGCTCCTCTCTACTGCAGGCAGTAAATGCCTATCTGACGCCCTATTGGGCCTGCTTGCACTGCGGGCCTGCATCCTGGTCCATCTCTAGGGTTTCTAGTCGTATACAGGCCATGGTGGCTAGTAGGTGGGCCTTTTTTTTGCATATGTTATGTTTTTAAATTTTTAATGTTATTTTTTTCATATGTTATTTTTAGTTATATAATTTTAGTTGCATAAATTTTATATAATTTTAGTTGCATAAGTTTTATTTTTTATTGATTCTTTTTAGTTGATTCCTTTTGCTATTAGAGTTTTATTAAAGCTTTTTAGTTTTCTATTAAAGTTTGTAACAAAAAATACTTTATGAAAATTCTTTTTACTATTAAAGTTTTTAACAAATAAATACTTTGATAATTTTAGTTAATATTATTTTGATTATTTTTAGTTGATTCTTTTTGCTATTGAAAAATATTAAATTTAATTGATTCTTTTTAGTTCATTCTTTTTGCTATTAGAATTTTATGAAAGCTTTTTTGTTCAATCTTTTTGCTATTAGAGTTTTATAAAAGCTTTTTGATTCATTCTTTTTGCTATTAATTCATTCTTTGAGCTAAATGAACCTGAAATTGAAAAGCAGTACAAATGAACTCCGAAAAAGTTGAAAGTTGGCATGGTATCATCATTTCACCCACATAGCATGTGCTAAAAAGTTGAAAGGGTTACGACAAAAACTGGATGCACTTCGTGTACAAAATGGACAATCTGTTTCGAAGTATCACGGTTTCGGACGAAAACTCATATGTTACAAAGGCATTTCATTTCTTGACATGTAACTGCAGTGATATTCTAGATCAAAGCCATCATCAGAATAGTTGTGGAGAGAAGTCTTCACTTTTTCTTCGCGTGTGTCCCTTGCTAATTGCGACGTAACCATGGATAATCTTCATCGTTTAACAGGGTGTTTGGGTTAGCCTTCACTTTGAAGGGAGGAATTTCATGAAACTTTTCATAATCTTCAGACATGTCTGTCTTGCCCTCCACTCCCACGATGTCTCTTTTCCCTGAAAGAACTATGTGGCGCTTTGGCTCATCGTATGATGTATTCGCTTCCTTATCTTTTCTTTTTCTCGGTTTGGTAGACATGTCGTTCACATAGAAAACCTGCGCCACATCATTGGCTAGGATGAATGGTTCGTCTGTGTACCCAAGATTGTTGAGATCCACTGTTGTCATTCCGTACTGCGGGTCTACCTGTACCCCGCCTCTTGACAGATTGACCCATTTTCACTGAAACAAAGGGACCTTAAAATCATGTCCATAATCAAGTTCCCATATGTCCACTATGTAACCATAATATGTGTCCTTTCCCATGTTGGTTGCTGCATCAAAGCAGACACCACTGTTTTCGTTGGTGCTTTTTTAATCTTGGGCGATCGTGTAAAATGTATTCCCATTTATCTCGTAGCCTTGGTAACTCAATACAGTCAAAGATGGTCCCCTGGCCAACGAGTACAGCTCATCTCCAACAATGTTGTTACCCATGAGATGTGTTTGCAACCAACTGCCGAAAGTCCTGATGTGTTCACATGTAATCCAGTCGTCAGACTACTCCGGGTGTTTGGAGCGCAGAAAATTCTTGTGTTCATTGACATACGGAGTCACCAAGGTAGAATTCTGTACAACTGTGTAGTGTGCTTGAGCCCAAGAATGCCCGTCCCTACATATTATTGCATCCGCTCCTAGCGTGCCTTTTCCAGTCAGTCTCCCCTCATACCGCGATTGAGGGAGACCAATCGGCTTAAGGTCAGGAATAAAGTCAACACAAAACCCAATGACCTCCTCTGTTTGATGGCCCATGGAGATGCTTCCTTCTGGCCTAGCACGGTTACCAACATATTTCTTTAAGACTCCCATGAACCTCTCAAAGGGGAACATATTGTGTAGAAATACAGGACCCGGAATGGCAATCTCGTCGACTAGATGAACTAGGACGTGCATCATGATATTGATGAAGGATGGTGGGAACACCAGCTCGAAACTGACAAGACATTGCACCAAATCATTCTTTAACCTTGGTAGGATATCTGGATCGATTACCTTCTGAGAGATTGCATTGAGGAATGCACATAGATTCACAATGGCTAATCGAACGTTTTCCGGTAGAAGCCCCCTCAATGCAACCGAAAGCAGTTGCGTCATAATCACGTGGCAGTCATGAGACTTTAGGTTCTGGAACTTTTTCTCTGCCATATTTATTATTCCCTTTATATTCGACGAGAAGCCAGACGGGACCTTCATACTGAGCAGGCATTCAAAGAAGATTTCCTTCTCTTCTTTGGTAAGAGCGTAGCTGGCAGGACCTTCATACTGCTTTGGATGCATGCCGTCTTTTTCGTGCACACGTTGCTGGTCCTCCCGTGCCTCTGGTGTATCTTTTGTCTTCCCATACACGCCCAAGAAGCCAAGCAGGTTCACGCAAAGATTCTTCGTCACGTGCATCACGTCGATTGCCGAGCGGACCTCTAGGTCTTTCCAATAGGGTAGGTCCCAAAATATAGATTTCTTCTTCCACATGG
Source organism: Elymus sibiricus (assembly GCA_039707655.1). Taxonomy (NCBI): domain Eukaryota; kingdom Viridiplantae; phylum Streptophyta; class Magnoliopsida; order Poales; family Poaceae; genus Elymus; species Elymus sibiricus. The sequence goes on along the minus strand of CM077670.1, from coordinate 365,216,874 downwards.
GTGCGCGTCCCTCAGCGTCATTCGAAACAGATTGTCCGCCAGGACCCTTTCCATAGATTACTTGTAAATTCTTGACCATATCAAGTATGGCATCACCAGTACGGAGGGCGGGCTTCTTCCGGTGATCTTCCTCACCTTTGAAATGCTTGCCTTTCTTTCTTAAGAGATGGTTGGTCGAAAGAAATCGACGATGTCCCAGGTACACATTCTTCCTGCATTTCTCCAAATATATACTTTCGGTATCATATAAACAGTGCGTGCATGCGTGGTATCCCTTGTTTGTTTGTCCTAAAAGGTTACTAAGAGCAGGCCAATCATTGATGGTTACAAACAGCAACGCATGTAGGTCAAATTCCTCCTGTTTGTGCTCATCCCACACACGTACACCTTTTCCATTCCACAGCTGTAAAAGTTCTTCAACTAATGGCCTTAGGTACACATCAATGTCGTTGCCGGGTTGCTTAGGGCCTTGGATGAGCACTGGCATCATAATGAACTTCCGCTTCATGCACAACCAAGGAGGAAGGTTATAGATACATAGAGTCACGGGCCACGTGCTATGATTGCTGCTCTGCTCCCCAAAAGGATTAATGCCATCTGCACTTAAACCAAACCATACGTTCCTTGCGTCACCTGCAAAGTCCCCCCACCTTCTCTCGATTTTTCTCCACTGCGACCCGTCAGCGGGTGCTCTCAACTTCCCGTCTTTCTTACGGTCTTTCTTGTGCCATCGCATCAACTTGGCATGCTCTTTGTTTCTGAACAGACGTTTCAGCCGTGGTATTATAGGAGCATACCACATCACCTTGGCAGGAACCCTCTTCCTGGGGCGCTCGCCCTCAACATCACCAGGGTCATCTCGTCTGATCTTATACCGCAATGCACCGCATACCGGGCATGTGTTCAAATCCTCGTACTCACCGCGGTAGAGGATGTAGTCATTAGGGCATGCATGTATCTTCTGCACCTCCAATCCTAGAGGGCAGAGAACCTTCTTTGCTTCGTACGTACTGTCGGGCAATTCGTTGTCCTTTAGAAGCTTCTTCTTCATTATTTTCAGTAGCGTTCCAAATCCCTTGTCGGATACACCATTGTCTGCCTTCCATTGCAGCAATTCCAGTGTGGTACCGAGCTTTGTGTTGTCATCTTCGCAATTTGGGTACAACCCTTTTTTGTGATCCTCTAACATGCGCTCGAACTTCAACTTCTCCCTTTCACTTTGGCATTGTCTCTTTGCATCAACAATGACCCGGCGAAGATCATCATCGGGCACATCGTCTGGTGCCTCTTGATCTTTAGCTTCCCCCGTTGCAGTATCACCGTATTCAGGGGGATAGTTGTCATCATCCTCTTCTTCTTCGTTGTCTTCCATCATAACCCCTCTTTCTCCGTGCTTGGTCCAAACATTATAGTGTGCCATGAAACCCTTCTCAAGCAGGTGCAAGTGAAGGGTTTTCGAGTCAGAGTAATCCTCCGTATTCCCATAGACAGTACATGGACAATACATAAAACCATTCTGCTTGTTTGCCTCAGCCACTTCGAGAAAATTATGTATGCCATCAAATTACTCGGAGGTGCGTCGGTCACCGTACATCTATTGCCGGTTCATCTGCGTGCATTATATAATTAAGTGTAATAAAAACCATTACAGAACATGATGAATAGAGAAGTGACCAAATTAATACAAGTTCATCATCACATTAAAACCAAAGTACTCTAGTGATCAAATGTTATTACTGAAAAAATAAATACATAAAGTTCATACATAGTTCTCATATATAGAACAACATATAGCTCTCTAGAGCATCTAATTAAAACATACATTGAAACTATGTAAAACATTTAAATGCAACAACAAATGCGATCATAATCGCAACTAAGGTAACAATTGATCCAACGGCATAATGATACCAAGCCTCATTATCAATGGCATATTTTCTAATCTTTCTAATCTTCAAGCGCATTGCATCCATCTGGATCTTGTGATCATCGACGACATCAGCAACATGCAACTCCAATTCCATCTTCTCCTCCTCAATTCTTTTCAATTTTTTCTTCAAGTAATTGTTTTCTTTTTCAACTAAATTTAACCTCTCGACAAGAGGGTCGGTTGGAATTTCCGGTTCACATACCTCCTAGATAAAAACATCTATGTCATGTTGGTCGGCATAATTGTCATAAACACTAAATGAAACAAATCTTTCCCTAATAATAAAGCACGGATTGACTCCGTGGGTTCACCGTCACAATACGCTTCTTCCCGTGAGTTTACGCTTTCAGTTTGAATTTAAAACATATACGCGAGGTGGTACTAATTAACGGCTGGCGTCTAAAATTCTGTCCGCAGCAGCCCACTTGGGCGTCACCCGCCAATGAAGCAAGCCCGGTAGAAAGTCACCTGGGCTGTGTTGGGCTTGATATACCGTCCACCGTTTTTACTTCGTTCGTACGTCAGTTTTGTTCGGCACCGAGATAGGCCAGCGAACGAACCAGCCCATGAGCTGGAACAGCGAATCATGTTTCTGGCGGCCCAGAGGCAAAAAAAACTTCCTGGCGTCCCATGTCACAACCAACTAAGCAAGATCGCACTACGTGTACAAAGAACAATAGTCCCACATCGCTCCTTTTCACCCAATCCCATCAACTTTTATACATCAGCGGTCCTGCTGCATCCGAACTCAACAAGCAGAGGACGGAAACAGAACAAAACAATTAATCCCGCAAGTGGGAAGAGGGACCAAAAGAATAAGGCGGTTACAAATCCGCACAATCTTGGAAATACAAAATAATCGACAGGAGGAAGAAAGTATAGATGGAGGTGGATTCAAGAACAAACGCAAAGACACGAGTCCTGGTCGCCGTCGGCAGAGCGGCTTGATGAAGGCGAGGCAGAGGTTGGCGGCGCCGGTTGCAGCCGACGGCCGGCGGCGGTTTGATGAAAGGCGAGGCTGGCGACGCCGGTTGCAGCCGACGGCCGACGAACTCGGAGGCGGCGGCGACGCGAGGACGTCAGTGGTGGCGAGGCAGAGGTTGCCGACGAACTCGGAGGCGGCGGCGACGCGACGACGTCCGTGGTGGTGGCGGTGGCAACAGCGAGGCTCACTGCGTGCTCCTGCTCATCTCCAAGAGACTGAGATGTAAAGAGAGGAAGAAGGAGAAAGGAGGTGCTGCCGGAGGCAATGGAGCTCTCTTGGGGTGGGATGCACGAGGGCTCGATCGAGAGTTCTGCGGGGATGTGAGAAGAAGGCGTGAGGGAAGAGATGAGCATGAGGACCGCGCGCTGAGAAAGTGAGAAGATAAGGCTGGAGGATAGAGAGCGGTGTGTGTGCGGTCAGACGACACGCGTCGCGCGGGCGAGGGCTGGTGGAATCGTTGTCTACAGGCGGATAAAAATTGTCTCGCAAGGAACACAGGAGCGGGCTGGGAGCACTCACCGAATATGATTAGTTTAGATTAACTATAGGAGCGAGGGCTGGTGGAATCGTTGTCTATAGGCGGATAAAGAAAGAAGAATATGTGCCAGGTTTGCCCATCAAATCGGTTGATTGAGTCTCGCCGTGTATGCCATTTTTTGCTTCTCCAAATCTGCATGCCGCCAGGTTTGCTTCTACATTTTTTTTCTTTTCTTTTCTAAAGTTGGTTTTGCATCTGTTTGTGTTTTTTACGTATTCATACGGACTACATAATTCAGGACACACACGACAGCAACATATATGCATGAATGCCCAATGAAATAAATACATAAATTATCTTTGAACGCTGGTGATTTCGGTTTATACGATTACATAATAAACCATCGGCGCAAAACATAGGCATTTACATGTCATGGCTATAGTTTTTAATTATCCTTAATAAAGTTGTTGTTTCGGATCAGGAAGATGCCATACTTGATGTCCCTGAACATAGTCATGTTGAAGGTGGTAAGGAGGAACGAGGCAACCATTGTATAAATCATTCTCACCCAAACATTGACGATATGAAGAAATAAAAACAATTGCATCCAGGTAAAATTACTTTGGAAGTGTTGCATATACGCCATTGTTATTGTCTGGTGTCAGTGCAATGGTTAATTTTTCAGTGTGGTATGCTTTGTCACTATGCATTAACAGACTGATCTACAATGTGTAGTGAAGTCGGACGAAAAACATGCTCTTACTTTAATATCATTTTTCTGCTATCTATATTGCTTCAAGGAAAAACATATATTCTGATGATTATGTCCTGCGTAATTAGATTTATTTATAAGTAGCTACATATGCACTACTTATGATGCAAATTTTATATCGGTTTTTTTAATCGACAACAGATTCATATAGCATACATAACTCGCATGCAGGCAAGAAATTTCGATGACAAACTCGAGTCATGGATAGCAAGGAACAGAGAAAGAAAAGAGATAAGGAGCGGTATGTATGAATGATCAATGAAGAAAAATAGAAAACACATGAAAAGCATCGTGAAACCTATCGACTAAACAAAAGAACTAAAGATCTGAGCCAGTTGCAAAAAAATACACACAAGGAAAAAGGAAATATGCAAACATGAAACTAACACATAAGATAAACAAGTGCGTATGAGAAAGGTAGAAAGACGCAAATATGCAATCCGAACAAAAATAAAAGCTAGAATATAGCAAATTACAGCTAATCGTGAATTGAGGTGCAACACACTAAGCAAAAATTCAATTGCGATGGAGAATCATGCATATATCGTTAAAGAATAGGAAGTTATACATCTATACGACAAGGACTTCATGGTTAGCACACACGTAACATGCTTGGATGCTAGGCGAAGTATACGACATTTTTACTGTGCGATATCAGTTACTCAACATAAGTGTCGCGTGTATGATTTTGTTATCAATAGTATGATGGTTAATTTACTGGTTAGATATGTGTTGTCACTACATATTGATGTTCTAATCTACAACGTCAAAAAAACATCATGTGTACTGTTACTTCAAAAATCACCCTCTCTCCAACCACTGCCCCTCCGCACCGTAGCAACGCACGGGTATGTTTCCTAGTAGTAATAAAAGATAATATACCACATCCGAATCATAGACAGGACGAGGGCCGACGAGGGCGGATACCAAAGTCAAGGCACTATATAATAACAAACAATACTAAAAGTAAGAAAATTATACAAGTATCTATCTAAATCATACAAGTAAGAATTTTTTTTCTTTTAGAAAGAAGATAAGAACAAGAGGCTTACCACAGTGGTGCTGGCAACGAGATCGGCGCGGGCGATCGACGGCGGTGAGGACGGGGACGGGGACGGCACCCTACACATGTGCAGACTCTAAGAAGTTAATTTCAGCTCAAATTGTGCATCTAAATCAAAAGAACTCCCACATACACTCCTCCACTAAAACCCACAAACCACTCTACTTCTACAGCATTTGAAATGAGCTAAACTAGCAGTGAGAGATGAAACGATGAAGTTGCTAACCTTTTAGAACACTTGTGTAGTTGGTGCACCGCCAAACCTAGACAGATCTTGGGGAAAATGTAGCTTGGAGGTCGAGCTTGCAGAGGAGAAAGCTTAAGTGTGGCTCGAGCATTTCATCAAACACCTCATGTGCATAGGAGGTGAGAACAGAGTAGCACAAACCTCCCACCCTTCCACGGCCAACAAATAGAGGAGATGTGTGGGGGGGGGGGGGGGGGGTTGGATATATATAGGCAAAACTTTAGCCCCGGTTTGTGTCTAAAACCGGGACTAAAGGCCAATCTTTAGTCCCGGTTCCAGCCACCAACCGGGACTAAAGGGGCTGCGCCAGGAGCGAGGCCCTTTAGTCCCGGTTCGTGTCTGAAACCGGGACCAAAGGGGTCCTGCCGAGGCCTGGCCGGCGTCCTAGCCTCACGAACCGGGACTGATGCACCCATTGATCCCGGTTCGTAGCAGAACCGGGACTAATGCTCTTATCTGGCTTGGACCAAAGCCCTGTTTTCTATTAGTGGTAGTAGCCGTCCATCAGGTAGCCGTAGCCGCCCGGCGGGGGTGGCGGCGCGTAGTAGGAGTAGTAGCCGCCCGGCGGGTAGTCGCTGGAGCTGCTGGTGGGCGGAGGGGAGTTCTGTGGAGACGTCGGCGTGTAGTAGCTGGAGCTGCTGGGCGGGCGGGGATGGGGCGGGTCGTTTTGAGGAGACGTCGGCGGTGCCGGAGCAGGGCTTGAAGCACGCGCCGCCGGCCGCGGCGGTGCTTTTTCCACGTCAAAGCCGCCGAAGTCGAGGATGATGATGGGCTTGTTCTTGTTCTTGTTCTTGTTCTTGTTCTCGATCTCCCTCTTGAGCGTCCCCGCGTTGGCCAGGCCGTCCACAAACACCCGCCCGTTGTCCCCATAACCGACTTTGAACCATACGCTCTCCACCACTGCAACCACCAAGGACATTCATTCATTCATCAAGCGCGGGCGTACGTAGCATGCATGCATGCATGGACATATATATAGGCGTGCGTCAGGTAGGTAGGTACAATTGATGCGCTCGATGGCCTTGTTAAGACTAGTCATAGTGAGAGTAATATAGGTAGTAACATACATGCCACATAAGCAAAAAAGATGATATGCCATGTAATTAAAGAGGAGAGAGACAAATAGAGTAACATAATATATTACCATCACATAGCGCTTTCCAATGCAAAATGTCTACTACTTAAAAAGAACGTAAGGTTCCCATTTCACCTCTCTTTCGTACAACCTTCCTTATATACGTCCCACTCTTTACTTCTCCTCTTTGATTTTTTCCTCCCATCTCTGATTTTTCTCCCATCCATTCTCCCTAAAATAGAATCAATTGTCTCATGTTTTATTAACTTACCAAAATAAAAACATATTTTGTTTGGTAAGTCATTAAATTCTTACCAAATAATTGCTTACAATAAAATGGCAGGTAAATCATGGCGATTGCATACAAGAACTTGCTAAGATTTTAGCGCATCAATATTATAATGGACGTGCAGTCATGGGCTAATCTACTAGAATGTTTATATTCCCGTTGCAACGCACGGACAATTGTCTAGTGAGTCTACAAGCAATAAATGAAGATATGTATGTTACTACACCTATGACACTTCCCACTATGAAGGTAGTAATATGTTACTAGTCTAAATTACTCCCCACTATGACTAGCCTAATCTTCTTCCCGCAGCCGCGGCAGTGCACTTCCGTGGCGAAGACCATCGCCTTCCACTTCATTGTTCTGCTCGATGGCCTTGCTGCTTTGCTTGCTCCGACGAATTCGACGTCCTATATATTCCCATATTTGTATGGGCTCTTATTAAGGAAACGGATCGGCCAAGCGATGGAAGTAATCGCTAACTGTGGATTACCTTCCTCAGTCAAGCAGGTCGATGATCTCGTGCAAGGTAAATTTTGATTTACTTTCCCCGCAATAAGAAAATCTGATTTAGTAGTATGCTTTTCTTAAAGAATCTTAATATATGGTCATCATTAGCATTTCCAAGAGCGAAAAAAAGGAAGCATGTATAAATCTGAATGGCCAGTAAATCAGAATTGACCGAGATTATTTCCATTGTCCGCCTGATCCTTTCCTAAACAAGGCATACAAATACCAGGAAATACAGCAGCTACGACGTGGAACCGTGAACAACACAGCTAGCAAGGCGCCATCGAGCACAATGGCGCCAATAGTCCTGTCGATAGACGTGCACTCCAACGGCTGCGCCGAGGACATCACTACCAGAATAAGTCACGTTGCCGACGGCCCATACGATGCCGACGGGGGCCGTCGGCATTGATGGCGGTATGCCGACGGCCTAAGGCAAACCGTCGGCGTAGTTCGGCCGTCGGCATACCACCATCTATGCCGACGGGGGCCGTCGGCGTCACGACGCCGTCGGCATATGTCGTGATATGCGTACGGTGGCCGTCGGCATAGACAGGCCGTCGGCATATATGTGGGCCCGGCCACCCGGTGGTTAACTGCAGTTTGACGCCGTCAAATATATGCCGACGGCCCTAAAGGCGGCCGTCGGCATAGATTTGGCCACGTCATCGATCCGCGGCACGTACCACGTCATCGATCCATGGCATAGCTATGTATTATTTTTTTATTTTTTTATTTCTTTTATTTTTTTATAAATTGAAATTTGATTAATTTAAATGTGTCTTATCTAAACATAAACATACATAGATACACCACGCGTGTCTGTTGGGCACAGTTTGCCACCCGGTCAACAGTGCCAGTGTTAGACGGGACGGGGTACTTGAGGGGGTAGCTATGCCGCCAGGTCTTGCGCTGGGCCTTCTTATACGTCTGGAAGTGTGGTGGCAGGTGCAAGCACGCGGCTCCGTAGTGTGACCCCCCTCACGGACGTCGCTGCCGCCATCACACGGAGGGGGGAAACGGCTACGTCGGGCAGACACGGAGGGAATCTTGCGGTGGGTTGTGCCCGGACCTTGATCCGAAGTGTACCTATGGGCTGGCCTATCACACCCAGGTGAAAATGTCCATCGGTTAAACCACGTCCGGCAAAAGTCAAAGGCCTAGATCCGCCCGGTCAACAATGCCAGGGTTAGACGGGACGGGGTACTTGGGGGGTAGATATGCCGTCAGATCTTGCGCTGGGCCCTCTTACACGTCTGAAAGTGTGGTGGCAGGTGCGAGCACGCGGCTCCGTAGTGTGACCCCCCTCACGGACGTCGCTGCTGCCGTCGCACGGAGGGAGGAAACGGCCTTGTCGGGCAGACACGGAGGGAATCTTGCGGTGGGTTGTGCCCGGACCTTGATCCGAAGTGTACCTATGGGCTGGCCTATCACAGCCAGGTGAAAATGTCCATCGGTAAAACCACGTCCGGCGAAAGTCAAAGTCCTAGATCCGCCCGGAAAACAGTGCCAGGGTTAGACGGGACGGGGTACTTGGGGGGGTAGCTATGCCGCCAGGTCGTGCGCTGGGCCCTCTTACACGTCTGGAAGTGTGGTGGCAGGTGCGAGCACGCGGCTCCGTAGTGTGACCCCCCTCACGGACGTCGCTGCCGTGGTCGCACGGAGGGGGGAACCGGCCACGTCGGGCAGTCACGGAGGGAATCTTGCGGTGGGTTGTGCCCGGACCTTGATCCGAAGTGTACCTATGGGCTGGCCTATCACAGCCAGGTGAAACTGTCCATCGGTCAAACCACGTCCGGCGAAAGTCAAAGGCCTAGATCCGCCCGGTCAACAATGCCAGGGTTAGACGGGACGGGGTACTTGGGGGGGGGTAGCTATGCCGCCAGGTCTTGCGCTAGGCCCTCTTACATGTCTGGAAGTGTGGTGGCAGGTGCGAGCACGCGGCTCCGTAGTGTGACCCCCCTCACGGATGTCGCTGCCGCCGTCGCACGGAGGGGGGAAACGGCCACGTCGGGCAGAGATGGAGGGAATCTTGCGGTGGGTTGTGCCCGGACCTTGATCCGAAGTGTACCTATGGGCTGGCCTATCACAGCCAGGTGAGAAAGTCCATCGGTCAAACCACGTCCGGCGAAAGTCAAAGGCCTAGATCCGCCCGGTCAACAATGCCACGGTTAGATGGGACGGGGTACTTGGGGGTAGCTATGCCGCCAGGTCTTACGCTGAGCCCTCTTACATGTCTGGAAGTGTGGTGGTAGGTGTGAGTACGCGGCTCCGTAGTGTGACCCCCCTCACGGACGTCGTTGCCGCCGTCGCACGGAGGGGGGAAACGACCTTGTCGGGCACACACGGAGGGAATCTTGCGGTGGGTTGTGCCCGGACCTTGATCCGAAGTGTACCTATGGGCTGGCCTATTACAGCCAGGTGAAAATGTCCATCGGTCAAACCACGTCCGGCGAAAGTCAAAGGCCTAGATCCGCCCGGTCAACAATGCCAAGGTTAGACGGGACGGGGTACTTGGGGGGGTAGCTATGCCGCCAGGTCTTGCGCTGGGCCCTCTTATACGTCTGGAAGTGTGGTGGCAGGTGCGAGCACGCAGCTCCGTAGTGTGACCCCCCTCACGGACGTCGCTGCCGCCGTCGCACGGAGGGGGCAAACTGGGCCCAACAGACACGCGTGGTGTATCTATGTATGTTTATGTTTAGATAAGGCACATTTAAATTAATCAAATTTCAATTTAGAAAAAAAATAAAAAAAATAATACATAGCTAAAGCCGTCGGCATATCTATGTCACGGATCGATGGCGTGGCACGTGCCGCGGATCGATGACGTGGCCAAAGGTATGCCGACGGCTTTGCCGTCGTCATAGCCCCCCTTATCCACTCGCGGGCCTCCTCCTCCACTCACTCTCTCTCTCTCGACCCAAACCCATCTCTCTCTCTCGACCCCAGTCGCCGCCGCCACCCTCTCCACGCGCGCCGCCGTCGCCACCACCACCGCCGCGGCCACCCCTTCCTCGTCCCGCCGCAGCCGTCGCCACCACCACCACCGCGGCTGCCCCCTCCTCATCCCGCCGCCGCCGTCGCCACCAGCACCGCCGCGGCCGCCCCCTCCTCGTCCCGCCGCCGCCGCCCACGCCCGCTCCGGATCCTGGCCGACCCGATGCCGCCGCCATCCTCTCCAGGCCGACCCGCCGCCGCCGCCACCACCCTCTCCGTCCCGCCGTCCTCTCTCTGTCCGTGCCCACCGGCCGCCAACGCCACCGGCCCCGCCCTGTCCACCCAGGCCGCACCGCTCGGTGGTGGTGGACGACGGGGTCCCTCGACCTCCCCTGGCAGCGCCTCAACCTCCCCTGCACACCTCCTCCTCTTCGGCTACAGAGAAGGTGAGCCCATTTCTTGTAAAAAAAAAATTCGACCCTCAAAATTGATCACCACTTGGCTGTATAAATTGATGATGATATGGTTGGATAGCTATTTGTAGCCCATTTGTAAGTAGTAAGTAGTAGTAAGTGAATTTGTTTAGAAAAGAACTAAGTACAATTTTTTAGAAAAGAACTCAGTAGATTTTTTTAGATACTAGTACTAACTAGCAAAGTGCCTTGCATTGCAACTGATCCATGGATAGATGTTTTGTGAAGTAGATAGATAGACGGATGTTAAAATTTGGATCATGATAAGTGGTTACTTCATCATGATGATCTTGCTAAAAAAATTGAAGATAAAAATTTGATTGTTGATGTTGTTAGATGAAGAGATGATGGTAGGTTAATTTTTTTTGCCTATTGATTGTTGATGTTGTTAGTTGATTGTTAATGTTTGTTAGATGATGCTAGATGAATGGATGAATGGATGTTGTTAGATGGATTGATTGTTGATGGTGCTAGGTAAATTGTTAGATTGATGGAAGAAATGACTTTATTGTTGTTATTGCATATATGTTGGTACTATCAATATTTACTATTGTATGAATGTGTTGGTACTATAAATACTTTGTTGTTTCAATTATTTCTTTTGTTGGTACTATATTTACTGTTGTATGAATGTGAAGAAAAAAGTTTGACACTTGAGAAAACTAAGGATTTGAAATATCATGATGATCTAAATTGTTCACTCTATCTTGTTTGAATTTACAGACTTTCTTGTGTTGCATCTCCGTGGAGTCATCGTCGTCGGAGCTGTTGGTCCCTGATCATCCCGCCGCTGTTCGACTTCATCCTCTACAGCCGAGGATGAGCTACAAATCCATCTCCTCCTCCGTTTTTTTTCATGTCACTAGATTTTATTTTCACGTCAAGTCGCGTAACCTAGGCGTCTCCCATCCGAAAGGGTTGCATCGATAAATATGCATTCAATTGCATATTTATCACCGCAACTTTTTCGGATTGTCCAGCGTTTTCCACGGACAGCCCGAGGATGTGTTGATTGGGTACGTTTTCCATGCTCTACCCCGTTCCGAGACAGGATTTCGGCGGCCCCTCCCCGTTGTTCTCCGGATGCACATTCTCTCGGCTTATTGCCGAGACGTGTATCTGGAGAACAGCGGGGAGGTGCTGCCGAAATTTTGGCTCGGAACGGGGTAGAGCATGGAGAACGTACTCAATATACACATCCTCGGGTTGGATTAGGACCTATCTTTACCTATTAGGGACAAGATCTGAACATATCCATGGATGACGAATTGAGATGGGTTTCCATGGGTTTTGACCCTCGGGTCAAGACATGTGAAAAGTATGATGTGAATGGGTATCGCTTCCATACAGAGGAGCACCAGAACAGCCGGCCTGATCCCAAGACTATAAATACCGGAGTGTACACGCAAGGTCAAAATTCAGTTGACTACTACGGAAGGGTAGAAAAAAAAATACGAGCTTACATTCAGTCATGGGCACGAAACCCTAAGTCTCCCTGTGTTCAAATGCCGATGGTTCGACCCAGTAGAGGGGCTGAGACATACGCCTTCTATTGGTTTGGTCGAAGTTAAACCATCAACCGTGTATGCCAGAGCCAATCTCTTTATTGCGGCTACCCAAGCCACACAAGTTTATTACCTGCCTTACCCATGCCAGAAAGAGTACCTAAAGGGTTGGGAAGTTGTGTTTAAGGTGTCGCCACATGGTAAGCTACCGGACCCGAACGATGACGATTACTACAACATTAACCCCATGACATACGAGGGAGTGTTCTATCAAGAGCAACTTGATGATGATGTGGTCAGAAACGATGACGCTGACGCCTTGGGTGATGATGAAGTGGATCCAAACGATGACGATGCACGGAATGATGGTGAGACCATTGTTAATGAAAATGACATACTTATGCTAGAAAAGTTAAACGAAGACACTGACGACGAGGAAGAGCCTCCACCTCTGTCAGACAATGAAGATGATATGCGTGATACTGATGATGAGACCGATCGAGGAATCGGTTACAACAGTGATGATTCGTATGGGTTCTAGCATATGTACGTTTCATGTCTTTTTTTTCTATGGTTTGTTAATATGCCTTTTTATGCTTATTTATTAATGTGTTTTTATTTGTTATTATTATGCTTTTTTCTTCATTATTAATGTACTAATTGTTTATTCTCTTTTCAATGCAGGTTCGCTAAACATGGGCAAGGGGAAGGCCGACGGCACGGGTTTCCTATCGAAGCTCACCACGATGACTAGTCGGAGTGGTCGACCCCGTACTCTTCCCCCCTGACTACTTGAGAATGACTCCTCACAGGGAGGTCGAGGGAGAGGTGCCCCTAGAGGTGGAGGGGGTGGGGGGAGAGCCCCTAGAGGAGGACAGGGTCGAGGCCAGAAACAGCGCTCCCTCACCGACTTAGGGGTGTCCTCTTCGAGGCCCTCCTCTACTGAGGTACCCTCCTCTAGTGAGGTACCCTCTACCGAGGAGGAGGAGGAGGTTCGCGAGGAGGAGGAGGTTCAGGAGGAGGAGGAGGAGGTGGTTGGGGAGGGGGGCGAGGAGGAGGATGGTGGTGGCGGGGAGGATGGTGGTGGCAGCGAGGGGGTTGCCCACAACAAGGGGTGGCTGCGTGGTAATGCAAAGCTCCCTCCCCTTCCTGCTACCGAGGAGCAGAAGTGGCTCATTGAGCCCAAGGGGAAAGAGTAAGTGCCACTTAATCATAATTTAAGTCTTTTGCTTATACACATGGTAATATTTTCATTCTTTTGATTGTACACATGCTCATATTTTCATTCTTTCTATCTTTTGCAGCGACTGGATAATTCCTAAAGGGGCCCGTCTTCCAAACGGCGTCATCACCGTTTTGCTGAAGGAACACTGGCCAGGGCTGTTCCGTCCGGATCCAGTCAGGCAGCCTGAACACCGGGTTTTGGCCACGAGCTGGGACCACTGGGAAGCGGCCCCCACCCGGACCATACCACGTATGCTAAGGCCGTGATCACAAATTTTTGGGTAAGTTCTCTTCAGAAGCACGAGTCTTGAGTTTCGTTCGTAGTTTATCATCGAATGGCTTAACTCATGGCTTCTTTCATTCTGGTTTTCTGAATGATTGTAGAAATACTATCGAGTTCTTAAGGAGCACAAGTCCACTGCCGACGAGATCGTGCTGCGCGAAGCGAGGAAGAAGGCCCGTCAGATGCAGTACGAGGTGCGCTGGGTGGCCATCTCGCAATATCATCACGACGCTCTTGAGACGAAGATGACCAAGGAAGACGCGCGGAGGATGCATGCACTAGTAGAAAACAGGGCTTTGGTCCAGGCCAGATAAGAGCATCAGTCCCGGTTCTGTTACGAACCGGGACCAATGGGTGCATCAGTCCCGGTTCGTAGAGGCCAGGGCGCCGGCCGGGCCACGGCAGGCACCAGTCCCGGTTCGTCTGACCCCTTTGGTCCCGGTTCAAGACACGAACCGGGACTAAAGGGCCTCGCTCCTGGCGCAGCCCTTTAGTCCCGGTTGGTGGCTGGAACCAGGACTAAATGTGTGTCTTCTGTCCCGGTTCTAGCCACGAACCGGGACTAAAGAGATGCCTATATATATGCTCTCCCCTGCCCGCTCACTCCTTTGTTTTTTGGCCGGCCGGTGTGGGAGGTGTGTGCTACTCTGCTCTCACCTCCTATGCACATGAGGTGTTCGATGAAATGCCCGAGTCACACTTAAGCTTTCTCCTCTCCAAGCTCGACCTCCAAGCTCCATTTTCCCCAAGATTTGTCTAGCTTTGGCGGCGCACCATTGTCCCCGTCCCCGTCCTCACCGCCGTCGATCGCCCGCGCCGATCTCGTCGCCGGCACCACCGTGGTGAGCCTCTTGTTCTTATCTTCTTTTTAAAAGAAAAAAAATTCTTACTTGTATGATTTAGATAGATACTTGTATAATTTTCTTACTTTTATTATTGTTTGTTATTATATAGTGCCATGACTTTGGTATCCGCCCCCGTCGGCCCTCGTCCTGTCTATGATTCGGATGTGGTATATTATCTTTTATTATGATTTGTTTCATTTAGTGTTTATGACAATTATGCCGACCAACGTGACATAGATGTTTTTATCTAGGAGGTATGTGAACCGGAAATTCCAACCGACCCTCTTGTCGAGAGGTTAAATTTAGTTGAAAAAGAAAACAATTACTTGAAGAAAAAATTGAAAAGAATTGAGGAGGAGAAGATGGAATTGGAGTTGCACGTTGCCGATGTCGTCGATGATCACAAGATCAAGATGGATGCAATGCGCTTGAAGATTAGAAAGATTAGAAAATATGCCATTCATAATGAGGCTTGGTATCATTATGCCCTTGGATCAATTGTTACCATAGTTGCGATTATGATCGCATTTGTTGTTGCATTTAAATGTTTTTCATAGTTTCAATGTATGTTTTAATTAGATGCTCTAGAGAGCTATATGTTGTTCTATGAGAACTATATATGTATGAACTTTATGAATTTATTTTTTCAGTAATAACATTTGATCACTACTGTACTTTGGTTTTAATGTGATGATGAACTTGTATTAATTTGGTCACTTCTCTATTCATGATGTTCTGTAATGGTTTTTGATACACTTAATTATATAATGCACGCAGATGAACCGGCAATGGATGTACGGTGACCGACGCACCTCCGAGTATCTTGAGGGCCTGCATAAATTTCTCGAAGTGGCTGAGGCAAACAAGCAAAATGGTTTTATGTATTGTCCATGCCCTATCTGTGAGAATACGAAGGATTACTCTAACTTGAAAACCCTTCTCGTCCACCTGCTTGAGAAGGGTTTCATGGCACACTATAATGTTTCGACCAAGCACGGAGAAAGAGGGGTTATGATGGAAGACAACGAAGAAGAAGAGGATGATGACAACTATCCCCCTGAATACGGTGATACTGCAACGGGGGAAGCTGAAGATCAAGAGGAACCAGACGATGTGCCCGATGATGATCTTCGCCGGGTCATTGTTGATGCAACGAGACAATGCCAAAGTGAAAGGGAGAAGTTGAAGTTCGATCGCATGTTAGAGGATCACAAAAAAAGGCAGACAATGGTGTATCTGACAACGGATTTGGGAAGCTACTGAAAATAATGAAGAAGAAGCTTCCAAAGGATAACGAATTGCCCGACAGTACGTACGAAGCAAAGAAGGTTCTATGCCCTCTACGATTGGAGGTGCAGAAGATACATGCGTGCCCTAATGATTGAATCCTCTACCGCGGTGAGTACGAGGATTTGAACGCATGCCCGGTATGCGGTGCATTGCGGTATAAGATCAGACGAGATGACCCTGGTGATGTTGAGGGCGAGCGCCCCAGGAAGAGGGTTCCTGCCAAGGTGATGTGGTATGCTCCTATAATACCATGGTTGAAACGTTTGTTCAGAAAAAAAGAGCATGCCAAGTTGATGCGATGGCACAAAGAAGACCGTAAGAAAGACGGGAAGTTGAGAGCACCCGCTGACGGGTCGCAGTGGAGAAAAATCGAGAGAAGGTGGAGGGACTTTGCAGGTGACGCAAGGAACGTATGGTTTGGGTTAAGCGCAGATGGCATTAATCCTTTTGGGGAGCAGAGCAGCAATCATAGCACCTGGCGCGTGACTCTATGTATCTATATCCTTCCTCCTTGGTTGTGCATGAAGCGGAAGTTCATTATGATGCCAATGCTCATCCAAGGCCCTAAGCAACCCGGCAACAACATTGATGTGTACCTAAGGCCATTAGTTGAAGAACTTTTACAGATGTGGAATGGAAAAGGTGTACGTGTGTGGGATGAGCACAAACAGCAGGAATTTGACCTACATGCGTTGATGTTTGTAACCATCAATGATTGGCCTGCTCTCAGTAACCTTTCAGGACAGACAAACAAGGGATACCACGCATGCACGCACTGTTTAGATGACACCGAAAGTATATATTTGGAGAAATGCAGGAAGAATGTGTACCTGGGACATCGTCGATTTCTTCCGACCAACCATCAATGTCGAAAGAAAGGCAAGCATTTCAAAGGTGAGGCAGATCACCGGAAGAAGCCCGCCCTCCGTACTGGTGATCACATACTTGATATGGTCAAGGATTTACAAGTAATCTTTGGAAAGGGTCCTGGCGGACAATTTGTTCCGAATGACGTTGAGGGACGCGCACCCATGTGGAAGAAGAAATCTATATTTTGGGACCTACCCTATTGGAAAGACCTAGAGGTCCGCTCTGCAATCGACGTGATGCACGTGACGAAGAATCTTTGCGTGAACCTGCTAGGCTTCTTGGGCGTGTATGGGAAGACAAAAGATACACCGGAGGCACGGGAGGACCAGCAATGTCTGCACGAAAAAGACGGCATGCATCCAAAGCAGTATGAAGGTCCTGCCAGCTACGCTCTTACCAAAGAAGAGAAGGAAATCTTCTTTGAATGCCTGCTCAGTATGAAGGTCCCGTCTGGCTTCTCGTCGAATATAAAGGGAATAATAAATATGGCAGAGAAAAAGTTCCAGAACCTAAAGTCTCATGACTGCCACGTGATTATGACGCAACTGCTTCCGGTTGCATTGAGGGGGCTTCTACCAGAAAACGTTCGATTAGCCATTGTGAAGCTATGTGCATTCCTCAATGC
This sequence comes from Elymus sibiricus, assembly GCA_039707655.1. Taxonomy (NCBI): domain Eukaryota; kingdom Viridiplantae; phylum Streptophyta; class Magnoliopsida; order Poales; family Poaceae; genus Elymus; species Elymus sibiricus. The sequence goes on along the minus strand of CM077670.1, from coordinate 365,199,473 downwards.
AATCTCTCAGAAGGTAATCGATCCAGATATCCTACCAAGGTTAAAGAATGATTTGGTGCAATGTCTTGTCAGTTTCGAGCTGGTGTTCCCACCATCCTTCTTCAATATCATGACGCACGTCCAAGTTCATCTAGTCGACGAGATTGCAATTCTGGGTCCTGTATTTCTACACAATATGTTCCCCTTTGAGATGTTCATGGGAGTCTTAAAGAAATATGTTGGTAACCGTGCTAGGCCAGAAGGAAGCATCTCCATGGGCCATCAAACAGAGGAGGTCATTGGGTTTTGTGTTGACTTTATTCCTGACCTTAAGCCGATTGGTCTCCCTCAATCGCGGTATGAGGGGAGACTGACTGGAAAAGGCACGCTAGGAGCGGATGCAATAATATGTAGGGACGGGCATTCTTGGGCTCAAGCACACTACACAGTTGTACAGAATTCTACCTTGGTGACCCCGTATGTCAATGAACACAAGAATTTTCTGCGCTCCAAACACCCGGAGTAGTCGGACGACTGGATTACATGTGAACACATCAGGACTTTTGGCAGTTGGTTGCAAACACATCTCATGGGTAACAACATTGTTGGAGATGAGTTGTACTCGTTGGCCAGGGGACCTTCTTCGACTGTATTGACTTACCAAGGGTACGAGATAAATGGGAATACATTTTACACGATCGCCCAAGATCAAAAGAGCACCAACCAAAACAGTGGTGTCCGCTTTGATGCAGCAACCAACAGGGGAAAGGACACATATTATGGTTACATAGTGGACATATGGGAACTTGACTATGGACATGATTTTAAGGTCCCTTTGTTTCGGTGCAAATGGGTCAATCTGTCAGGAGGCGGGGTACAGGTAGACCCGCAGTACGGAATGACAATAGTGGATCTCAACAATCTTGGGTACACAGACGAATCATTCGTCCTAGCCAATGATGTGGCGTAGGTTTTCTATGTGAAGGACATGTCTACCAAACCGAGAAAAAGAAAAGATAAGGAAGCGAATACATCATACGATGAGCCAAAGCACCACATAGTTCTTTCAGGGAAAAGAGACATCGTGGGAGTGGAGGGCAAGACAGACATGTCTGGAGATTATGAAAAGTTTCATGAAATTCCTCCCTTCAAAGTGAAGGCTGACCCAAGCACCCTGTTAAACGATGAAGATTATCCATGGTTACGGCGCAATAAGCAAGGGAAACACACGATGAAAAAGTGAAGACTTTCTCTCCACAACTATTCTGATGATGGCTTTGATCTAGAATATCACTGCAGTTACATGTCAAGAAATGAAATGCCTTTTGTAACATATGAGTTTTCGTCTGAAACCGTGATACTTCGAAAGAGATTGTCCATTTTGTACACGAAGTGTATCCAGTTTTTGCCGTAACCCTCTCAACTTTTTAGCACATGCTATGTGGGTGAAATGATGATACCATGCCAACTTTTAACCTTTTCAGAGTTCATTTGTACTGCTTTCCAATTTCAAGGTCATTTTGCTCAAAATAAATCATCATATGCATGAAAAATAGCAAATGAAGTCACAAAAGGATTGAAAATTGATGATGTGGCTTTGAATGGTGCATTTTGAACGATGAAAATTATCAAAGTATTTTTTGTTAAAAACTTTAATAGCAAAAAGAATTTTCATAAAGTATTTTTGTTATAACCTTTAATAGCAAACTAAAATAACATAAAAAATAAAAAAATGCAACTTTTATAAAACTCTAATAGCAAAAATAATTAACTAAAAAGAATCAATTAAAATATTTTGTTATGATCAACTAAAACAAAACTATAATATTCTTCAATAGCAAAAAGAATCAACTAAAAAGCTTTTATAAACCTCTAGTTATTATCAAAATAATATTAACTTAAAATTATATAAAATTTATGCAACTAAAATTATCAAAGTATTTTTTGTTTAAAACTTTAATAGCAAAAAGAATTTTCATATAGTATTTTTTGTTAAAAACTTTAATAGCAAACTAAAATAACATAAAAAATAAAAAAATGCCGCCTACTAGTCCACCACGGCCTGCATACGACTAGAAACCCATCTTTACTTGGGCCAGGATGCAGGCCCGCGGGCCCAGCAGACCCAACAGGGCAGTGACAAAGGTTAGGCATGTACTGCCTGCAATAGAGAGGAGCTCGGCAGCTCAGTCACAGCGGGGCTTATAAACCGGTGCAGGCGCCTCTCGACTAGCGAGGTGGGACTAAACATTTGGCCGCGGCAGCACAGCCCTTTAGTCCCGGTTGGTGGCTCCAACCGGGACTAAAGGCACCCCTTTCGTCCCGGTTCGTGCCACCAACCGGGACTAAAGGGCTCTGCTTCCCGCCCTTCGGGCTGCTGAAATTGACCTTTAGTCCCGGTTGGTGTCTCCAACCGGGACGAAAGGGGTGCCTTTAGTCCCGGTTGGAGCCACCAACCGGGACTAAAGGGTTGGGTATATAAGCCAACACTTACGAAATTTTCAGAGTTCATCTGCAGTTTCCCCTGACAACGCCGAAGAGCACCTCGACGCCGCCAGGCTGCCCCGACGCCGTACCCCGCTCCCCTTGCCGCGCCCTGCCCCGACGCCGTCGCCGCGCCCCTGCCCCGCCGTCGCCGTCGCCGCCCCCGAGCCTGCGCGCTCTCGCTCCTCGTCGTCGCCCCCGCCGCCGCCGTCGCCGCCCCCGCCGCCGCCGTCGCCGCCCCCGAGCCCGCGCGCTCTCCCTCCTCCCCGAGCCCTCGCCGCCCCCGCTGTGAGCCGCCGCCGCCCCGGCCCGCTGTCCATTTTTTTTGTTTATTAATTATGTTTATGTATGTATGTATATGTAGATGTATATGTAGATGCTTAGTGTATATATAATGTAGATGTATATGTATGTATGGATGGATGGATGGATTTATATAGAAAATATTGATATGATGAATTTTTTTTGTTCATAGAATTTTTTATGTTCATAGAATTAATATCAAGTGGCACTTTTCAAACAAAGTTTTGAGCAAGCTAATGGACTCTAGCAGAGAATCAATTGATACTATCTTGTAGATCACAGTCTAGTGATCAATATTGATATAAGGCACTAACCCATAGGATGTATAGAACAATACTTGTAGCCTTTGGAAAACAGCTAAGTGATGTTTAAAGCTGAGGAATTCTCAGACTTAGCAGAATTCCAGGAATTTTCAGGATATTGGTAAAACTTTAGAAATTCATAGAAAATTAACCGTAACTCCGATGAAAATAATTGATATATGAAAATCGATCAGAATAATATGACGAATCCGAATATGCCCTCCGTTCGTCTGTCACAAGCAGCTAGCATAGCGAACCTGGAACCGTCCCACTCCGTTTCATCTGTCCGAAAATGCAGACTTCGGGAAAACATTCCCGGATGTTATCCCCCTTCACCTATATCGTGTAGTGCCGCGTTAGAACACCCCTAACTCTCTCGGGAATTCAACATATCGCCGATAACTTCGACATGAGGGGGGGGGGTCCGCAAGTATCCTCGACGACCATGAGCGAGGCGGTCCGCAAAGTATCCTCTCTCGAAAGATAGGACGACTCAACAGACATGAGGGGGGAGGAGTCCTCGACGATCGTCTGAAACTGACTGTTATAAAACTTGTCAACTTTGCATGATGTTTGCCACTAATCCATTGCTCATATGCATATGATTCCTTGTTGTGATATTAAGTCCATGTTTGCCACTAATCCATCTCTCATGGTTGTATATTGCCATGTTGTAATGTTTGCAGAAACTATGGACAGAGACTTAGAAAAAGAAGAGTTGTTGGGGGATATAATCCTTCAAGGAGGTGTCGATATCACCTTGTCGTTTCTCAACGACACCGATGGTGAGGAAGGAGATCATGACGGCTCTGGTGATCCAACAATGGAGGAGGAAGGAGATCATGATGGCTCCGGTGATCCAACAATGGAGGAGGAAGGAGATCATGACGGCTCAGGTGACCGAACGGAGGAGGGAGCCTTAACTGTTGCAAAGTCCGGCGAGGTATATATACATATATTAATTAAGCCTCTGCTGACTTGATGCATTAATTGTTTTGTATGTACATATATTAACGCTTCTTTCTTCTTTTAATTAGCCCTCCGGATCGAGCCAAACTTCCGTAAGGAGACGAGGCTCGAAGAAAAGGTTGCGCCAGGATGAAAGGTTCACGATCGAAGAAGTCGGTCGAGATGGCCAACCGATTGCTCCCAAGCGGAGCAGGGACACATTTATACATCAGTGCGGAGTGGTTGTTAGGGACAGTGTCCCGATCAGCATCCAAGAATTGAATAAGAAGAAGGACCCTGAAGTTTCTTATGTCCAGGATAGACAGAAAGATGATCTTTGGACCTCGCTGATGACGAATATCAGCCTACCGCCAGAGGCGGATCCGAATAAGGTCAAGGCGTTTGCTCTTAAGATGATGGCAAAACTATTCAAGAACTGGAAGAAAGATTTGAACAAAAAGTTTGTCGAGAAAGACAAGACTCCAGAATTCACCGGTCCATATGAGAAGATAAAAGATCACTGGCCCGCATTTGTGGCCTACAAGAAATCGGACAAGGGCAAGCAAAGGTCAGCGACAAATAAGCTAAATGCTGCAAAGAAGAAGTATCACCATGTTACGGGGTCAGGTGGCTACAGCAAAGCCCGGCCGTTGTGGGACAAAGCTGAGCAAGACCTGCTTGCTAAAGGGGTCCAACCAGCGACATTGCACTGGCCAGATCGGTCAAGGACTTGGTTCTTCGGGGTTGGGGGAACTTTGGACCCAGACACAAGGGAGTGTGTTTGGACGAAAGCTCAACTTGCAATACCCGTCAAGAAGCTTGAGGCAGCAATCCAGGCAGAGCGGGAAGGGACGTTCATTCCCGACAGAGAGAAGGACGAGCTGACAGAGGCCCTCGGGAATCCTGAACACCCTGGACGAACACGAGGCACATCAGGCTCCGTTCCGTGGGTTCATGGGTTTCCCGACAGCGGTGGTTATAGAAGCCGAGAGAGAAAGAAGAAAGAGGAAGCAAGCGAAATGCAGAAGCTCAGTGCAAGATTAGCAAAACTAGAGGAACTTGAGAGCCAGCGAGCTACCGGCCAACCATCTCAGCGGCACGAAGATCCTTCCTTCGACACTGCCCCAGAAGCTACCCCACCATCTCAGCGGAGAAGCAGCGTGGCTTCCACGGAGCTCATTCAGCCTGATTTCACGGCTCCTCACTACCCCGCGGATAGTATCACGGAGGCTGAACATTGTGTGCTAATGGCGAAATGCCAGAACCTGACCTTGAAGGCGGCGGTCGGCTTTGTTTTACCCCCTCGAGCTGAGGGAACTTTCCATTGCCGTCCGATTCCACATGGCTATGCTATTGTCACGGTGGATGAAATAACGGAGGGATTTGAGGGGCTGGAGCTTGACTACCCTACAGGTGAAGGGGATAATCTTCTGGAAAATGCCTTAAGGAGTACCTGTCTATGGAGAAAGGAGAACATCAAGCTTCCAAACTGGACGCCGCCTTAGCAGACGCAACCGGATGAGGCCCCTCAGTAGACTCCTCACAGTCCAGCTCAGCCGGATGAGGCCCCTCAGCAGACTCAGCCGGATGAGGCCCCTCAGCACAGTCCTCTTCCGCCTCAGCTGTCTCCGGCGCGTCAGCGGACTCCGCCTCCTCCTTCGCCTCCTCCAGGGCGTCAATGGACTCCGCCTCCTCCGGCGCGTCAGCGGACTCCGCCGCCTCAGCAACAGTGGAAGAGAGCCGCCGCCACTCCGGCGGCTAGCAGTACAAAAGGCGGGAAGAAATTCAAATTTGGTCCAAGCCTCAGGGTTCCTCCAAAGTTACCATATGAGATGACTAACAAGGAAACCGATGACATCGTGAAAGCCGAACTGCAGGCCCATTTTGAACCAAATCGTCCACTTCTGAAGGAAACAATAGATCTGGTGAAAGCGAAGCGCACTCTGGATGCCCTTAAGCGACCACCACCGCCTCCGCCGCAATCCAACTATGACCGCTGTATTGAAAAGACATATGATGAAGCACGGCGGTCGGGAAGTACTGCCAGTGCTTCAAGACGAAGAAGTGGGAAAAGAATTCCCCAGCTCGGTGAACAGGAGAAGCAATCGTGCCCCCCGCTCAAGGTGTCTAGCGATATCGCTAATCATCCGGGGCCACTGCCCGGTACCACTCTTGGTGATTACGTGGGCGATGATGTACAGTTTGAAATGGCTGAGGTAGTAGAGATCTTTAGATACGAGCACGGGAAGCCTCTCGTCAAACCTGGTCATCCTCCTCTAACAACGATGATGCGAAGATTGCATGAGTGGTACTTGGAAACCTGCAGGAAGAATGGGTCCGATAGTTTGATGGTGAGAATTAAAGATGAGCACGACCTCATTGGAGTCGACCTGATGCCTGTTGAATTTGTGGAGTTATTTCAGTTATTCAATCAAGAGGCCCTCGACAAACAACTCATGACTTGCTACTGTCTGTAAGTATTACTTCTGTAATTAAGTCTCTAGCTCAGCTCGTTCATTGCATGTATATATAATTATCCTAACTATATTATGCATATTGAAGATCGTCAAATGCCCAAAAAGACAAATCTATGACATTGGGTTCATTAGCCCAAATACCGTAAATGAATGGGCGGTACAAAATAGAGTTAAAGAAACCGAGGAAAACTTGCTAAAAGCGTTCCTTCGACATCAAAACAAAAGGGAAATACTCTTTCCTTACAACTTCAAGTGAGTGTTACTGTCTTGTGCATATTCGGTTTCGCTTACTCGAGGTTAAGTACTGTAATTGATGAGTTATGCGTGCGCAGGTTCCACTTTATTCTGCTATCCATTAAGCTTGACGGGGGAGTAGTAACTGTCTTAGACTCGAGACGTAAAGATCCCAAGGATTATGCGGACATGACTGCAATGCTCCAGAAGTAAGTTCAATCAATACCGGGACCATATCGGCAACTTTCGTTCATTTCCTGATATCAAGTAATCATTTTCTTTGCCTGGCAGGGTTTGGAAACAGTTCATCGGAATGGTTCCGGGTCTGAAGAACGAGCTGCGATTTACACACCCAAAGTAAGTAATACTAGCTAGTTCCGCGCATCTCTCATTGATTCTAGTTTCATCAATACCATTATCATGCTTGATTATCAGTTTGATTGAACTCTATTCTCGTAAAGTGCTAGTGGCAGGCAGCCGAGAATAATTTATGTGGATACTACGTTTGCGAGTTCATTCGCGACTCGACCACTGAGCGGGGCTTCTTGTCTGACAAACAATTTGAAGTACGTATACAATATTCACAATTTTATTTTATTACCATCAATTGTGTTGAGTTTCATTCATATATATGTATTGACCCCCTTCTTTAAATTAGATCTGGCAGATGCAGGATGAACTCCTACCACATGATCGCATACGAGCAATTCAAGAGGAATTGGCGGGATTCTTTCTTGACCACGTCATACATGAAAAGGGAGAATACCATACAGAAATTCAATGGGAGTTTGGCGCTTGATGATGTCAGGGATGTTATATTGTATATATGTAGTAGCGTCGGATAGATATACGAAAACTTGTTGTTCGACCAAGCACGGAGAAAGAGAGGTCACTTCTCTCTATATATGTTCATGACGATCTTGTGTAATTAATGGTTTCCTTCATTTGCTTACTAGCTAGCGTCGAGTTCTCTCTATATGTAGTAGCTAGCGTCGACCAAGCACGGAGAAAGAGAGGTCACTTCTCTCTATTAGCTAGCTAACACAATATGAAACCCCTAAACCCTCCAAAACCCCTAACCCCCCCCCCCCCCCCCTTTCAAAGAAAAACCCCAGCGCCTGCGAGCTGCTGACGCGTAGCTGTCTTTTGGTCCCGGTTGGTGTTACCAACCGGGACTAAAAGTCCTCCTGCCTGAGTGCTGCGCAGCGGCCACGTGGAGCTCCTTTAGTCCCGGTTGGTGTTACCAGCCGGGACTAAAGGTCCTCCTGCCTGAGCGCCCCACAGCGGCCACGTGGAGCACCTTTGGTCCCGGTTCGTAGGCCAACCGGGACTAAAGGTTTTGGGCATTAGTCCCGATCGTTTTGTCCCGGTTCCAGAACCGGGACTAAAGGCCCTCTGGAACCGGGACAGATGCCCTGTTTTCTACTAGTGATGTTACCTTGGAGAGGGAGGAGTACTTGGCCGTAAGTACTTGAATATATGTATATGTATATGTGCTATGAATTTGAAATGAATTCAAACAGAAATCAGAAGAAAAAAATAGGCAGCATCTATGCCGACGGCTTTGTCGTCGGCATAGCCATCACCGAGGCACCAGTGGGCGACACGTGGCACCTATGTCGACGGCTTAGCCGTCGAGCCGTCGGCATACGCTTAAATGTATGCCGACGGCTTAGCCGTCGGCATAGGTGTCACGTGTCGCCCAACTGTACTCCCTGGCACCAGTATATGCCGACAACCAGGCCGTCGGCATATGTTCAAATCTATGCCGAGGGCTTAGCCGTCGGCATATGCTGACGCTAGGGAATGCCAGCGTTTGCTATGTGTCAGCACTATGCCGACGGCTTAGGCGTCGGCATAGATTTGAACATATGCCGACGGTTTACGAACGAGTTTGCCGACGGCCGTACGGACACCGTCGGCAGGCCCAGGTACGCCGACGTATACGATGCCGGCGGGTCTATGCCGACGGCGGCCGTCGGCATAGGTTTATCCCGACGGGATTTGGACCTATGCCGATGGCTTTGGCCGTCGGCATAGACATTAATCCCGGTAGTGCATCCGAAAGGCCCTCAAGAAATTTGGTTGTACGTACCTATATACCTTACCTACATCCGTGCGTGAGTCCACATCGATCGGTCTATCTATGTGATCTATCTGCGTGTTTTTGGTTGGTGGCAGGGGTGGAGAGCGTGTCGGCGTCGTACGAGACGAGGCTGGTGAATGTGGAGGTGGAAGGCGTGCCGGCGTCCTACGAGATGGCGGTGGTGCTCCAGTTGCGGCTCAGTCGCAAGATGAAGAACAAGCCCGTCGCCATCGTGTCCTACGGCGGCTCAGATGAGGAACAGGCGCCTTCCAGCCCTGCTCCAGCAGCCCGCGCGTGGACGTCTCCTCCCAACTACCCGCCGCCGCCACCGCCGACCAGAAGATACACGCCGTCGTCTCCACCAAACTACCCTCCGCCATCCCCGCCGACCAGCCGCTCCAGCTACTACACGCCGCCGACGACGTCTCCTCCAAACTACACTCCTCCGAACCCGCCGGGCGGCTTCTACTCCTACTACGCGCCGCCAGCCCCGCCGCCTGGCTGCTACGGCTACCCGCTGGACGGCTACTACAACTACGACCAGTCGCGCGGGGGGCCTTACTACGTGCCCAACTACGCGCCCACCACATTCAACGATGAGAACCCCAACGCTTGCTCCATCCAGTGACATATGACGACCCCATCCCACGTCCTACGCCACCTTCAGTTGAAGTTTTACTAGCTTCGCCCTGGTATACACGATATGTGCAAGCATAACGCATGACGTGCTAGTATCGTTTAGTTCCAACTGATGATATCTTTACCTAATAATAAAGCGTCTATTGCTTCTGCCCGCATACCCGTCGTGGCGTTTTTGCAGAAAAATCCCTCCCTTTCTTAGTATTCAACCCGCAGTCCTTGAAATAAGTTAGCCGAACCGTTCTTTCTCTTTGTCTTTCGCTCGCCACCATTAGCCAGCCCTCCGCCCCCCAAGCGCCGCTCCCGCACGCAACCCTAACCCTAGCCCGCCAACCCCCGCTGCCTCACCGCTTGAGCCCGCGCTGATGGAGCCCGAGCAGCCGGCGGCCGACCCCCGTCGCCGTCGCCGAGCCGGAGGACGACGAGGAGGAGGAGACGGAGACTGCCGAGGACGAGGCGGCGGAGGTCGCGCTGCTGGACCGTGGGCAGGCCCTAATCTCGCGGGTCGTCGAGTAGGAGGCCAACCCCAACCCGCGCCTCATCCACACCCTCGCCACCATCGCGGAGGACCAGGAGGCCAGGTACTCCACCCATCCCCCCCCCCCCCCCCCCGCGTTCCCGCTTCCTGACCTCCGCGAGCGCGCGCGGTGAGTAAATTGAGTCCGCCCCCTCTGCTGGATTGATCGATTGGTTTCTAGGGCTTCCATCCCCTCCCCGCGTCCCTGCCACCGCTTGTTCCGCTCGGCTGGCAGAACCGTCGTGTTTTTGGGCGCGTTCTTGCAAAGTCTTAATAGCTTATATCTGTTCGTATGACATTTATGCCGTTTGCTTGCGGGCTAGGAAGCCAATGTAGTGAAGAAAGGCATAAAAGATGGAGTGGCTATGCAAGTCAAGTCCAGCGAGTGGAGTGGAGTGGTCGATAAAAAAACAAAAAAATACTGTCGTGTGCTTGCTAGTGTGTCATCATGCGTACAAAGCAGTTGGGGTTGACCATGTAGACTCTGTATTTTTGTTTGATTTGATCTTGGCAAAATCGGTGATATGATGTCGAGGTTTTCAGAACCGGGTGCAAGTTTAATCTCTTTGCTTTTTATATAATCCACCGTAACTATATATGAAGCACCTGCTTGATTGAGATTTGTAGGCTTGTAGCACATAGTGTTTGCCGAGTCACATTGCTCCTGAGACATTCCTTATAAATTCCTTTAGATGGTGCTCTGTTCGTATAACATTGATGAACTTTTTCAGTTAGGGGGCGGTGGGGATTCACTCACAGTCAGGTTCAATGCTCATCATGTTATTTCCATAAAAAATAAATAGTGAGATGAGGTCATCATCATCTAACAAATAAGAAATTAGTCAATGCCACCCACGAAAAAATGAGGTCAACACTGTTCAGAGAAGAATGGAACTCACTGTATTAGGATACCAAATTCTCACTATACGCTTATTAGTAGTTAGCAGTTTAGGTTCTTGAAAGTTCTAGAGGCCGTTGCTAGCTTTCCAAAGGTACCTCAGTGTTGCATGGTTAGAAATAGAAGATAGCGTACAGGAGGCCAAATCTTGACATGGTTCAGTCATCCACATATTCTAGAAACAACAGATCAGATTTAACAACTATCTTAGGAGTAGCAGACACATATATATAATTTAGAAAAGATTGGTCTATAGTAGAGAAAGAAAATGACCAAAACTGAAACTATATAACTGGAGGCATTAAACCAACTATTTTCTCTGTTTTTTATGTATTTTGCATTATGTTTCAGCTAATCAGCGATACATGCCCCTGTTTCGATTTATTTTTTCTGAAAAATTGGTAATCCTGGAGAACATACTGGAAGCTGATGATGTAGCATTGCATATATTTGCATACGAGAGTTACTGCCATGGCATGTTAATGTCAAGAGCCATTGGTAGGCAAGCTGCTTCCTATAGTGACTAATTGTGGCTCTGCCAGGTTTCTCTGAACTGATAGTGTGCAGTGAGAAGTATGATGGGCCAAACAGATAGTTCTTGTTCACAGTGGTTCAAATTTAAACGTTTTAATTATAGCTTTTTGTCCCTCTTGTTTTAATCGATGTTAAGAAGCGCTTCTTTCATGAGCTCAGTTTGATTTGGCCTGGTTTTGATGTCTCTGCAGTGTGTGCGCGTGCAGGTGACAAAGGCATCCTATCCAACTCAGGTGGAGGCCAAGGAGGTTCGGCTAATCTGAAAAATTGTTGTTACTAGCCAAGGATTGAACCAAGAAATTTAATGTTGCTGAGAACAAGTTTCATATATTCTGCTCTTTCTTCAGTTATCCATTAGCTTAATTGCATACACATGAATAGTTATGCTAAATGCACCTAGCAAAATAGGATTAGGAGGTGTATTCAGTGGAGTGGATTATTTCGTCAGTGTACTATAGAAAATATAGCTGTTGCCGACAGTTGACATTTGTTACATATATCTGTATAATTCTGTCTTGCTGCTCAAAACATGTAGTGGAGTGTTTAGTACTTTGGTACATGGGTGACCAGAACACAGTATTGCAGCATATCATCTTAATTTTTTTATTTGGTTAGCACACACTATAAGAAACCCAAAGTTCCAAACACATCTGTATAGTTGGTTGATCATGTAGATGCTCATGCGGTGAAAGCATATATTGTCCAGTAAAGCTTTTCAACTACAGAAGTGGCCTGCGATGGATATGTCCAGTTTTTAGATCAAAGCTCTAAGGAAAAGTCACTATCATAAGTTTCATAAACATCTACAAACTAAATTGTGTTCTCCTGCACTATGCACGTCTGACCACAAATAAAGAGGCAACAAACCTGCATGTATTGTCATTACCAATGACGGTTGGTCCAGAGAATATAAAACTAGCAATAGGTCTGTTTGGGTTGTTGAGGCCAACACGGGCTCGACGGATTGCATGGCTAATAGCTTTGACAGCCTCATCCTGGCCAATGATACATTGATGCAGTGTTTCCTCCATCTTCAGGAGACGGTCAGATTCATCAGCGGAAACCTTCTCGACAGGTATTCCAGTCCAAGAGGAGACAATGTGCTGGATATCTGCCTCCGTGACCAACGGACCAACTTCACCAGACTCACTCTCTGCCTTAACCATTTCCTTGCTCTTGTTAATGATGGCCGTAATTTGTGCCTTCAGTTCCATTTCTCTGTCTCTTAGTTCCCCAGCCTGTCAAGCAATAAGTTGGTAGGGAAAGATCAAAAGGAAATACCAGGGAGTGGTACACTTCAGTGCTGCGATAGTAGAGAGATGGTGATAGATTGAGAGCGTTACATTGCTGCCAAGATGTTTCTGGGTTACAATTTTATTATCCAAATGAATTTTTTGAAATGCTACGAAGTAATTTCATTGCAATGGATAGTTGTTTGAAAGCCTGGAGATCATGTCGGTGCTGCACCAGGTCGCTGTGGTGGTTGTTCTGTACGTTTGTAATGCTGTAGAATTTGTGACTGTTCGCCGAGCTGTGTGCTAAGGGCGAATTTATTCTTATGTATGGGCATTTGAGTGCTCCACATAGAGTGTTGCTGCATATCTGTATCTGTATGTTCTTTGGTAAACACATATTGTAAAGGGCGACTTTATTCTTATGTATGGGCATTTGAGTGCTCCACATAGAGTGTTGCTGCATATCTGTATCTGTATTCAAGTGTAGGATAATTGGTTTTGATGTCTATGTTGTGTGTGCGTGTGCAAGTGCCAAAGGCATCTGATACTCTGATCGAACTCAGGTGGAGGCCAAGGAGGTTCGGCTCTCAGATATGCCACCAGTAACGCTTGATGATACCGACGTGCAGACTGTAAGTTTCCCCGTGCAAATTGCATAATTTTTATACATGCTGCTTAAGTTGATCACCGTGTGACATGTTGTGTTGTTAATTCGACCTCAAGAATAGAGATGATCAAGTCTGAAAGTTAATTCAAGTCTGTAGTGCTTCAAGTCTGAAAGTTGATACTTTAAATTTGACAACTGATTCGTGCTGTAGTGCTTCAAGTCTGATTGCTCCCTGTTTGATTCAAGGCTTAGTTCCTGTTAAAATAGTATACCTGGTCCAATAACATATAATTCGTGTTCTGCACTATATTAACTACTCAAAAAAGGGCATGCTTGGTTGAGTAACCCCAGGTAAAAGGTGGCTGCTACAAAAACTGTGGCAAACAAAATGACCACAAGTTTGGCAAATAAGTTCTGTTTCTACCTATTTGATTCAAGTTTGAAATATTCATAGATGCTACACTTCAGTCAGTAAATGAACAAAAAAGCTAGGACTGATCTTTTAGTCAGTTTTGTGTCAATGAGTAAATCAGTCCTCATCCTCTGAGATCGAGCATCTATTTTATTTCCCATAGACGAGTGATGGATGATGGCTGATGCAATGGTGGAGGAGGCGTATTGATGTCAGTTTGAAGCAAATCAGGAGAATGCCACCATCGGTTAGGTTGCCGATTGAAGGAATTGCAGCGGACTGGTGGCGAGGCTTTTCAACTCACCACCGTTTGAGTTCATCATCTGTCGCTACTGCACCCACTCAGCCGTATCCATGTTTGCATATTCTCCAGCCCGTTGAATAATCCACGGTAAGTGGTTAGGAGCTACATATTTTCCACTTTTGCCATGTTTTATATACCGAACTAATATATTCTTTGCCATGAAACTAGATTCCGGTCTTCTGGTCTTGCCTACTATTTACTTATTCAAATTGATTCAGTTTTCCGTTCGTATGCATTAGTCATATTATGAGTTGTTGCACGCTGCCGCAAGCTGCCCAGAGCAACGCAACCTCTGTCCTAATGGCACGACATCGCTTACAATTCTGGCTCCACTTCCTCTAGGCAGCAGAGTCGTTGAAACCCATAATATGAGAGAAGCGCCAAGCTGGACTGCTGGCTGAGGAGATGCATATGTGGGCACTTTCTACTGGCCAAGTTCAGAAGCAAATTAACTGCTTCTATTTGCATAAGCAACAGAGAGAAAATGTTAGAAAACTTAGCAAAAAAGGGTATTCGAGGCTTATAATGTGTTGCACTTTCTGCTGTAACGCATCAACTGTTTAGTGTGTTTTAAAGTAGCTTTATCCTATTTTCGCTTCAACAGAAAGGAGAAAGAAATGTCTAAGAAGCCGAAGGTATTGCTGCAGCTGATAGGTCGCCTACTCCTTTGGATACCATTCATACGTACTTAACTCAGTTACCAAATTGAGGACTACGGTTAACTACATCTTTTATCTCCAATTTGGATAGAGTCTAAGCGATAACTCTTTAGTCTGATTTATCTTCAAAAGTTTGCTAGAGGCTATAGATGACCTTCCGGTTTTTCTTCAATAATTTTTTGGAGTGCAACAGTATGAACTGGTTTCCCCATCAGGGTTGTATTTTCTTTTCTTTGATAGATTCTATAGTCATGTACTTCCGTTTCATGTTTCCATGTTTGCCATTATATGTGCCTTTCTTGCTGAGCTCTATTTGGATGAACTTTTGTCGTTGTGTGATGTGGCTACACGGGCATGAACGGACATTTTGATCTGACCTCATTTGAGATGTTCTTTTATGCTTGACTCAAGCACTCAGCTACGTGTGGTTAGTGATGACCATCGACAGAATCTCTGTTAAAATTTATTCGTAATTACTAGCAGCATTCCATAATTTGTATCGGGCTGTCCTGGTGTCGTGATCTAGGAAGGACAAACAGGGTCGGTTGTTACCACAGATAAAAACATTGTCGAGCCTTACTTTTTGCAAGTTGCCTTATTTCTGTTTCTTTTAGAGGAAAGATAGCAATTTCAGTCATTACAGTCCTGTTGTACGAACACTGCTAGATCACGGTGCGTCGAGATCGTAATTGCTACACTCAAAGGTTACGTTGACCGTATTTCTGATGTTTGCAAAAATTATATTAAAAAATGTTGCATAATGGCACGTGGAGCAATTTATACTTAATATTTCGCCCGGTGCAACGCACGGGCATTTGTACTAGTAGTAGTACAATATAAATGAAAGATGCAACTCATCAATAATAAAAATCATTGATAATAATATCCGGAGGATAGCCGTCCGATTGTTCTATTTTGGTTGGGAATTCTGTGTGTTGGGCCTCAATTAGATTACTTTTTTTTTTGAGGGAGCCTCAATTAGATTACTTTGGAAACGATGATGATTAGAGGACATCGAATTGGTCATATGGATGCAAAGTATCAACAAATTATTACCTTCTTATTTTTATTTTCGGTAGAGCCATGTCAAATGGGTTGATATTTGTGCATGGTGAGAGTGGATGTATCTGACGCCCTGGGTGGAATAATCTTGGCAAAACCAAGGTTTTGGCTAACGAAGGGCACTTTTTTCTTGTGGGTCACCGAGAAACTCGGATACCACGGTTAACGTGAAATTCCGAGCAAATTTTGGATGATTATTTTTAATGAATTTTGAATCCGAACAAAATTCGTCCAAAATTCATTCAAATTCAAAATTCCAGAATTTTTTGCTCGGGAAGTTGATTTCTCGTACTGGGAGACGTGGATACTGGGCGGTATATGAATTTTCCGGGCGGTACCCAAAACCCTGGGCAAAACAAATTACCCGTGGAAAATTCACACGGCTTCCACTCGATGTAGCCTTTCGGTCGGCTGGTGCAGCCGTGCATTGTTAGAGAGATGAACCAGCACCCACGAGTCTACAAGCACCGGGCCTCGGCTCCACCATATCCAGTTCTCTTCTCTTGAACTCCATTGCAAAGTTCGATGGAGACATCCAGTGACCGCACAGAAGCAGTACCCGGAGGCGGTGACCACGGCCATCCGGTGCTTTGTGAAGCCATCACTACTCGAGGAGGTAGGGGAGGGAGGTGACGTTTGCTTGGGAAGGTCGAGGAGATCAGCGGAGAAGGGAGGCGTGTCGCATTTTAGCAGAGGAGGTCGCAAGGCGGAGTTCGATTCCAAGACGTCGCGAGCGACTCTTCGTGAGAAGGACGGGGAGAATTCTCCTGACCTGCCGAGGCAATGGTTTCGGACCCAGGGAACTGGGGTGGGTCGAGGAAGAAAATGCCTCCCCCGCTTGGCACCAAATGGGCCTCCCATAAAACCAGGCCGAAATTTGCTCATGGTATTCCCACCCAGGGAAACGACGGGGATCGAGGATCCCTCGGAACCAAACGAGGCCTTATGTGGAAAATATTGTACGGAGGTGGAAGATCATCTTTTTTTGATAAAGTGTAATAATATGTTAATACAAGTGGATAACAATTATATCCGGCCTCTGCAACATCACAAAATCATGAACAAGTCTAAACAAACCCAAGCAAATCTAGGTTTTCACTTTCCTTGCGATGGGCATGGCTTAGGGAGGAACATGCCAAGTATCTACTTGGGATTATTGTCGGAGTGTATACCCAGGACACCAGGGATCAAGGATACCCTATATTTTTTTAGTTCGGCCATGGTTTACATCAGCAATCATAAGTAAGGCACTTGAAGTCCTTTCTCCAACAGAATTACAGAAGGCAACGGACGACCAGTTGTGTTTTTGTCCATCGATGATCACATTCTTTCCTGCTACAACAGTTGTACACCATTCAGAAGATATTCCATGCCTTCTCTTTCTTCTGCAGATTCCGCATGTAGTGCATTAAGCTCAGATGTTTTTATACACCTCAACCATGTTCACTAACTGAGTAACTGAGGGTCCACCCGCAAAAAAAAAAAAAAAAAACCTGAGGGTCCAGGAACCAATACCATATTGCAAAGTTGTCCTACACTTTCATTTTCTAACTGGAACAATCAAACTCATCTGCTATCTGGTTTCCCCTCTATTTATGGTCTGACCGTTTTCCCTTTTTGGTTTTGAAAACAGCTTGGATTCAAAATACTTCATAAAACAGCGTGACTGCAACTGTAACTAATTGGGATGCTGAGGGTACAACTTGCAGCTTTGTATTGGAGGAGAACCCACTTGTAGATTTTGTTGAGCTGCCGGATACTTGCCAAGGCCTTCAGTATTACAATGTGTTGAGCGGAGTTATCAGAGGAGCACTTGAAATGGTCCATCCTCTATACTGCCATCTTTATATTCTCTTGTCAAAAAGTCAATGAATAAATACTTCATAAAATGTAACTGGGATCCCTGACCTCATGCTTCTATAAAACTAACATTAAAAAAAATCAAGAATTGCATAGTAATATAATGTTTTTCCCCATGTGAATTGCATTTCCACATCTTAAGAGTATCTCCAATAGACGATGTATTTTACATCATAAAAAAATGGTTGGAGTAAAATATACATCACCAAAAGTGCTTTTTACATCACCAAAAACGTCCAACTCCAATAGAGGATATAAAATAGGGCAGCCGCATTACAGCCGCTCCAACATATGATGTAAAAATTGGCCGCCAGCCGCGCGATAGCAGCAAAACATCAGCCAACAACAGCTAAAAACCCGCATATGTTTGAATCAAAATCATCCCAAATTAATATGTAAACAAACTTAACAACAATTTCATCAACCCACAACATCAAATTATTACATAATTAATCAAATCGACAACATGAAATGCAACACAAATACAAAAAAATCTTGCACAATACGACAAACATAGAGATGAAACTAGGAGGCTTCTTCCCCATCCCATGTCCACCACTCCTCCATGATATCTTTTTAAAGATCATTGTGTGTATCGGACTCTCTAATGTCATGGTACACCTTCATGAAGCGTCTGATTCAGTGTGCCCTTCTACTCGGCCAAACACGTATTCCCATTAAGTCATAGAATGTGTAATTCAAATTTTGTCCACGCTCATTCTCAATGATCATGTTGTGCATGATCACACAAGCAGTCATTATATACCAAAGGTTCTCTTGATCCCAAAATATAGTCGGTCCTCGCACAATATCAAATTGGGATTGAAAAATCCCAAAAGCCCTCTCCATATCTTTTGTAGCCGCCGCTTGAGCATTCTGAAAATAAAGTTCTGTCTTACCTTGGGTGCTTGAGATTGGCTTCACAAAAGTTGCCCACTTCGGATTGATCCCATCCGAAAGGTAGTACCCATAGTTGTATGTGTGCCCATTTGCTTGGAAGGCAACCGGTGGATCTTCTCCATCGGCTAACTTTGCAAAAAGCGGTGATCGGTTGAGCACATTGATATCATTGCAAGATCCAGACATCCCAAAATATGCATGCGAAATTCATGTCTCCCTATCAGCCATGGCCTCAAGAATGATGATGACATCCTTGTTGCATCCTTTGAACTGTCCATGCCATGTTGTAGTACAATTCTTCCACTTACAGTGCATGCAATCGATAGACCCAAGCATACATGAAAACCCACGGGCTTTGTTCATCTCCAAAAGCCTCTGAGTGTGCTGAGCATTGGGTGCTCGCTGTTGGAAATATGCCCTAGAGGCTATAATAAATTGGTTATTATCATATTTCTTTGTTCATGATAAAGGTTTATTATTCATGCTATAATTGTATTGACCGAAAACTTAAATACATGTATGAATACATATACAAATACAATGTCCCTAGTAAGCCTCTACTAGACTAGCTCGTTGATCAAAGATGGTTAAGGTTTCCTAACCAAATACATGAGTTGCCATTTGATAACGGGATCACATCATTAGGAGAATGATGTGATGGACAAGACCCAACCGTAAGCTCAGCATTTGATTGTATCACTGAGTTTATTGCTATAGCTTTCTTCATGTCAAGTATCTATTCCTAAGACCATGAGATCATGCAACTCCCGAATACTAGAGGAATACTTTGTGTGCTATCAAACGTCACTTCGTAACTGGGTGATCATAAAGATGCTCTACAGGTATCTCCGAAGGTGTCTGTTGGGTTGGCATGGATCAAGACTGGGATTTGTCACTCCGAATGACGGAGAGTTATCTCTAGGCCCTCTCGGTAATACAACATCGTAAACAGCTTGCAAGCAATGTGCCTAATGAGTTAGTCACGGGATTTTGTATTACGAAACAAGTAAAGAGACTAGCCGGTAACGAGATTGAACTAGGTATGGAGATACCAATGATCGAATCTCGGGCAAGTAACATATCGCTGGACAAAGCGAATTGCATACGGGATTAACCGAATCCTCGACATCGTGGTTCAACCGATAAAAGATCTTAGTGGAATATGTAGGAACCAATATGGGCATCCAGGTTCCGCTATTGGTTATTGATCGAGGAGGTATCTCGGTCATGTCTACATGATTCTCGAACCCGTAGGGTCCGCACGCTTAACGTTCGGTGACGCTAGAGTAGTATTGGGATATGTACGTTGGTGATCGAATGTTGTTCGGAGTCCCGGATGAGATCCCGGACGTCACGAGGAGCTCCGGAATGGTCCGGAGGTAAAGATTTATATATGGAAAATTGCTATCAGGGTTCCGGAAAAGTTTTAGTTTTTTTGGTATTGTACCGGGAAGCTTACAGAAGGTTCCGGAAACTTCCGGAGGAGTCCGGAAGTCCACCAAGGGTTCCACCACGTCCCAAGGGTTAGCATAGGCTGAGGGGAGGCGCCCTGGCCTTATTGGGCTAGGCGCACAAGTCCCTCAAGTCCCATATGGCTGGGAAAGGTGGAAAATCCACCTGTGTATGGAAATGAGGGAATTGGACTAGGAGTCCAACTCCTCCCCCTTGGTGCGCCAGCCCTAGGGCTTGGAGGGCTGGCCACCACGCCCCTCCACCTATATATAGAGGGGAAGGGGCGCCCCCAAGAGGACACACAAGCCCCTGGGCGCCCCTCTCTCCCGTTACTCCACCACCTCGTCCCGACAATGCTTAGCGAAGCGCTGTCGGCACTCCACCACCACCATCACCACCACGCCGTCGTGCTGGTTGTGATCCCATCTACTTCTCTTCTCCCGCTTGCTGGATCAAGAAGGAGGAGACGTCATCGAGCCGCACGTGTGCTGAACGCGGAGGTGCCGTCCGTTCAGTACTTGATCGGATTGGATCGCGATTGGTTCGTGACGAGTACGACTACATCAACAGCGTGATATACGCTTCCGCTTAACGGTCTACGAGGGTACGTAGAGACACTCTCCTCTCTCGTTGTTATGCTTATCCTAGATAGATCTTGGGTGTTCGTAGGAATTTTTTTGATTTTCATGCTTCGTTCCCCAACAGTGGCATCATGAGCTAGGTCTATGCGTAGATGTATATGCACGAGTAGAACACAAAAGTTGTGGGCGTTGATGCTCAAATTGCTTACCTCTCTTGTCTTATTTGGATTCGGCGGTATTGTGGGATGAAGCGGCTCGGACCAACTTTACATGTCCTCACACATGAGACCGGTTCCACCGACTGACATGCAACTTGTTTTGCATAAGGTGGCTGGCGAGTGTCTGTCTCTCCTACTTTAGTTGAATCTAATTTGACAAACGCGGTCCTTGTAGAAGGTTAAAAGGCAACTTGATTATCACCGTTGTGGCTTTGCGTAGGTAAGAACGGTTCTTGCTAGTTGCCCATAGCAGCCACGTAAAATTTGCAACAACAAAGTTGAGGACGTCTAACTTGTTTTTGCAGGGCATGTTGTGATGTGGTATGGCCAAAATGTGATGTGATATATGTTGATGTATGAGATGATCATGTTTTGTAATAAGTTCACAACTTGCATGTCGATGAGTACGGCAACCGGCAGGAGCCATAGGGTTGTCTTTAATTTATTAATCGCCATGTAATTGCTTTACTTTATCGCTATGCGTTAGCAATAGTTGTAGAAGCAATAGTTGGCGGAGACGACCACGTGACGACACGATGATGGAGATCATGGTGTCATGCCGGTGACGATGGAGATCATGCCGGTGCTTTGGAGATGGAGATCAAAGGCATGCTATGATAATGGCCATATCATGTCACATATTGATTGCATGTGATGTGAATCTTTTTATGCATCTTATTTTGCTTAGGACGACGGTAGCATTATAAGATGGTCCATTCACTTAATTTCAAGAAATTGTGTTCTCCCTAAGTATGCACCGTTGCAAAAGTTCGTCGTTTCGAAGCACCTCGTGATGATCGGGTGTGATAGACTCTACGTTCGCATACAACAGGTGTAAGCCAGTTTTACACATGCAGAATACTTGGGTTAAACTTGACAAGCCTAGCATGTATAGACATGACCTCAGAACACAGGAGACTGAAAGGTCGAACATGAATCATATAGTAGATATGATCAACATGGAGATGTTTACCATTGATAACTACCCCATCTCACGTGATGATCGGACATGGGTTAGTTGATTTGGATCATGTATCACTTAGACAACTTGAGGGATGTTGATTTAAGTGGGAGTTCATTAGTAATTTGATTAACTGAACTAATTATCATGAACTTAGTCTTAATTGTCTTTGAAAAATTTGTGTTGTAGATCAATGGCTCGTGCTGTAGTTCCCCTGAATTTTAATGCGTTCCTAGAGAAAGCTAAGTTGAAAGATGATGGAAGCAACTATGCGGACTGGGTCCGTAACTTGAGGATTATCCTCATTGCTGCACAGAAGGCTTATGTCCTTGATGCACCGCTAGGTGCCGCACCCCCTCCAGCGTCGTCTGTGGATGTTGTGAACATCTGGCAGGCACGTTCTAATGACTACTCGATAGTTCAGTGCGCCATGCTTTACGGCTTAGAACTAGGGCTCCAAAAATGTTTTGAGCACCACGGAGCATATGAGATGTTCTAGGAGCTGAAATTGGTATTTCAAGCTCATGCCCGGGTTGATAGGTATGACACCTCCGACAAGTTCTTTAGCTGCGAGATGGAGGAGAACAGTTCTGTTAGTGAGCATATACTCATAATGTCTGGGTTTCACAACCGCTTGACTCAGTTGGGAGTTAATCTTTCAGATGACACGGTCATTGACAGAATTCTCCAGTCACTGCCACCAAGCTATAAGGGCTTTGTGATGAACTATAATATGCAAGGGATGGAGAAAACGATTCCCGAGCTCTTCGCAATGCTTAAGGCCGCAGAGGTAGAAATCAAGAAGGAGCATCAAGTGTTGATGGTTAAAAAGACCACTAGTTTCTAGAAAGGCAGGGGAAAGAAAGGGAACTTCAAGAAGAACGGCAAGATAGTTGCCGCTCCCATGAAGAAACCCAAGGCTGGACCCAAACTTGAGACTGAGTGCTTCTACTTCAAGGGAAATGGTCACTAGAAGCGGAACTGCCCCAAGTACTTGCCAGATAAGAAGTCTGGCAACGTCAACAAAGGTATATTTGATATACATGTTATTGATGTGTACATTACTAGTGTTCGTAGTAGCGCCTGGGTATTTGATACTGGTTCGGTTGCTAATATTTGTAACTCGAAACAGGAGCTACGGAATAAACGAAGACTGGCTAAGGACGAGGTGACGATGCGCGTCGGAAATGGTTCCAAGGTTGATGTGATCGCCGTCGGCACGCTACCTCTACATCTACCTTCGGGATTAGTTTTAAACCTAAATAATTGTTATTTGGTGCCTGCGTTGAGCATGAACATTATATCTGGATCTTGTTTATTGCGAGACGGTTATTCATTTAAGTCAGAGAATAATGGTTGTTCTATTTATATGAGTAATATCTTTTATGGTGATGCACCCCTTGTGAATGATTTATTCTTGTTGAATCTCGATCATAGTGATATACATATTCATAATATTGATGCCAAAAGATGCAAAGTTAATAATGATAGTACCACGTATTTGTGGCACTGCCGCTTAGGTCATATTGGTGTAAAGCGCATGAAGAAACTCCATGCTGATGGACTTTTGGAATCTCTTGATTATGAATCATTTGAGATATGCGAACCATGCCTCATGGGCAAGATGACTAAAACTCCGTTCTCCGGAACAATGGAGCGAGCTAGTGACTTATTGGAAATAATACATACCGATGTATGTTGTCCGATGTGTGTTGAAGCACGCGGTGGATATCATTATTTTCTTGCCTTCACAGATGATTTGAGTAGATATGGGTATATTTACTTGATGAAACACAAGTCTGAAACATTTGAAAAGTTCAAGGAATTTCAGAGTGAAGTGAGAATCATCGTAACAAGAAAATAAAGTTTCTACGATCTGATCGTGAAGGTGAATATTTGAGTTACGAGTTTGGTATGCATTTAAGACAATGTGGAATTGTTTCACAGCTCACGCCACCTGGAACACCACAGCGTAATGGTGTGTCTGAACGTCGTAATCATACTCTATTGGATATGATGCGTTCTATGATGTCTCTTACTGATTTGCCACTATCGGTTTGGGGTTATGCATTAGAGACAACCGCATTCACTTTAAATAGGGCACCGTCTAAATCCGTTGAGACGACACCGTATGAGTTGTGCTTTGGCAAGAAACCTAAGCTGTCATTTCTTAAAGTTTAGGGATGCGACGCTTATGTCAAGAGACTTCAGCCTGATAAGCTCGAACCCAAAGCAGAGAAGTGCGTCTTCATAGGATACCCTAAAGAGACCATTGGGTATACCTTCTACCACAGATCCGAGGGCAAGATCTTTGTTGCCAAAAATGGGTCCTTTCTAGAAAAGGAGTTTCTCTCAAAAGAAGTGAGTGGGAGGAAAGTAGAACTTAATGAGGTAATTGTACCTTCTCTCAAATTGGAGGTACCAAAGTGATCCAGGAGTAGATCACTGGACAGCGGTCAAGAATATCCTGAAGTATCTGAAAAGGACTAAGGACATATTTCTCGTTTATGGAGGTGACGAAGAGCTCGTCGTAAAGGGTTACGTCGATGCTAGCTTCGACACAGATCCGGATGACTCTAAGTCTCAAACCGGATACGTATTTATATTAAATGGTGGAGCGGTCAGTTGGTGCAGTTCCAAGCAGAGCGTCGTGACGGGATCTACATGTGAAGCGGAATATATAGCTGCTTCGGAATCAGCGCAAGATGGAGTCTGGATGAAGGAGTTCTTATCCGATCTGGGTGTAATACCTAGTGCATCGGATCCAATGACTATCTTTTGTGACAACACTGGAGCTATTGCCATTGCCAAGGAGCCCAGGTGTCACAAGAGAACCAAGCACATCACGCGCCGCTTCAACTCCATTTGTAATTAGGTTTAGGATGGAGACATAGAACTTTGCAAAGTACATACGGATCTGAATGTGGCAAAACCGTTGACTAAACCTCTTCCACGGGCAAAACATGATCACCACCAAGACTCCATGGGTGTTAGATTCATAACTATGTAAACTAGATTATTGACTCTAGTGCAAGTGGGAGACTGTTGGAAATATGTCCTAGAGGCAATAATAAATTGGTTATTATCATATTTCTTTGTTCATGACAAAGGTTTATTATTCATGCTATAACTGTATTGATCGGAAACTTAAATACATGTGTGAATACATAAACAAATACAATGTCCCTAGTAAGCCTCTACTAGACTAGCTCGTTGATCAAAGATGGTTAAGATTCCTAACCATAGACATGAGTTGTCATTTGATAACGGGATCACATCATTAGGAGAATGATGTGATGGACAAGACCCAACCGTAAGCTTAGCATTTGATCGCATCACTGAGTTTATTGCTATAGCTTTCTTCATGTCAAGTATCTATTCCTAAGACCATGAGATCATGCAACTCCCGGATACCAGAGGAATACTTTGTGTGCTATCAAACGCCACTTCGTAATTGGGTGATCATAAAGATGATCTACAGGTATCTCCGAAGGTGTCTGTTGGGTTGGCATGGATCAAGACTAGGATTTGTCACTCCGTATGACGGAGAGATATCTCTGGGCCCTCTCGGTAATACAACATCGTAAACAGCTTGCAAGCAATGTGCCTAATGAGTTAGTCACAAGATCTTGTATTACGGAACGAGTAAAGAGACTTGCCGGTAACGAGATTGGACTTGGTATGGAGATACCGACGATCGAATCTCGGGCAAGTAACATATCGCTGGACAAAGGGAATTGCATACGGGATTAACCGAATCCTCGACATCGTGGTTCAACCGATAAAAGATCTTCGTGGAATATGTAGGAACCTGATGACCCACAAGTATTGGGGATCAATCGTAGTCCTTTCGATAAGTAAGAGTGTCGAACCCAATGAGGAGCAGAAGGAAATGACAAGCGGTTTTCAGTAAGGTATTTTCTGCAAGTATTGAAATTATCGGTAACAAGTAGTTTGATAGCAAGATAATTTATAACAAGTGACAAGTAGCAATAGTAACTAAGGTGCAGCAAGGTAGCCCAACCTTTTGTTGCAAAGGACAGGCCAGAACGATCTCTTATAATAAGCTGAACGTTCTCGAGGACACATGGGAATTTCATCTAGTCACTTACATCATGTTTGTTTGATTCACATTTGCTACTTTGATAATTTGATATGTGGGTGGACCGGTGCTTGGGTGTTGTTCTTACTTGAACAAGCCTCCCACTTATGATTAACCCCTCTCGCAAGAATCCGCAACTACGAAAGAAGAATTAACATAAATCTAACCATAGCATTAAACATATGGATCCAAATCAGCCCCTTACGGAATAGCGCATAAATTAGGGTTTAAGCTTCTGCCACTCTAGCAACCCATCATCTAATTACTACTCCACAATGCATTCCATTAGTCCCAAAGATGGTGAAGTGTCATGTAGTCGACGTTCACACGACACCACTAAGAGAATCAACAACATACATATCATCAAAATATCAAACGAATACCAAATGCACATGATTACTTATGACAATACTTCTCCCATGTTCTCAAGAACAAAAATAACTACTCACAAATCATGTTCATGTTCAAGATCAGAGGGGTATTGAATAGCATAATGGATCTGAACATATAATCTTCCACCAAATAAACCAACTAGCATCAACTACAAGATGTAATCAACACTACTAGCAGCCCACAGGTACCAATCTGAGGTTTTGAGACAAAGATTGAATACAAGAGATGAACTAGGGTTTGAGATGAGATGGTGCTGGTGAAGATGTTGATGAAGATTGGTCCTTCCACGATGAGAGGATCGTTGGTGATGACGATGGCTTCGATTTCCCCCTCCCGGAGGGAAGTATCCCCGGCGGAATCGCTCCGCCGGAGAGCAAAAGTGCTCCTGTCCAAGTTCCGCCTCGAGACGGCGGCGCTCCATCCCGAAAGTCTTCTCCTTATTTTTTTCTAGGGCAAATGGGCTTATATATCAGAAAATGGGCACCGGAGGCTGGCCAGGGGCCCCACAAGCCACCAGGGCGCGCCGGGGGGGGGGGGGGGGGGGTGGCGCGCCCTGGTGCCTCGTGGGCACCTGGGTGGCCCCCTCTGGTACTTCTTTTCTCCAGTATTTTTTATTCATTTGGAGATGTGCAGAATAGGTATCTCTGACATAGCTTTTTCAGGTCCAGAATTCCAGCTGCCGGCAATCTTCCTCCTTATGTAAATCTTGCATATTAAGAGAGAAAAGGCATTAGAATTGCTTCACAAAGTGTTATATTGATTAAAAACACTATAAATAATAGTAGGAAAACATGATGCAAAATGGACGTATCAGAACCAATATGGGCATCCACGTTTCGCTATTGGTTATTGACCGGACAGGTATCTCGGTCATGTCTACATGATTCTCGAACCCGTAGGGTCCGCACGCTTAACGTTCGGTGACGCTAGAGTAGTATTGAGATATGTACGTTGGTGACCGAATATTGTTCGGAGTCCTGGATGAGATCCCGGATGTCACGAGGAGCTCCGGAATGGTCCGGAGGTAAAGATTTATATATGGAAAGTTGCTATCAGGGTTCCGGAAAAAGTTTCAGTTTTTTCGGTATTGTACCGGGAAGCTTCCAGAAGGTTCTGAAAACTTCCGGAGGGGTCCGGAAGTCCACCAAGGGTTCCACCACGTCCCAAGGGTCAGCACGGGCTGAGGGGGCGCGCCCTGGCCTTATTGGGCCAGGCGCACAAGTCCCTCAAGGCCCATATGGCTGGGAAAGGTGGAAAATCCACCTGTGTATGGAAAGGAGGGAATTGGACTAGGAGTCCAACTCCTCCCCCTTGGTGCGCCAGCCCTAGGGCTTGGAGGGCTGGCCACCACGCCCCTCCACCTATATATAGAGGGGAAGGGGCGCCCCCAAGAGGACACACAAGCCCCTGGGCGCCCCTCTCTCCCGTTACTCCACCACCTCGTCCCGACGACGCTTAGCGAAGCACTGTCGGCGCTCCACCACCACCATCACCACCACGCCGTCGTGCTGGTTGTGATCCTATCTACTTCTCCTCTCCCGCTTGCTGGATCAAGAAGGAGGAGACGTCATCGAGCCGCACGTGTGCTGAACGCGGAGGTGCCGTCTGTTTGGTACTTGATCGGATTGGATCGCGATTGGATCGTGATGAGTACGACTACATCAACCGCGTGATATACGCTTCCGCTTAACGGTCTATGAGGGTACGTAGACACACTCTCTCCTCTCGTTGCTATGCTTCTCCTAGATAGATCTTGGGTGTTCGTAGGAAATTTTTTGATTTTCATGCTTCGTTCCCCAACACTCGCAAGTACTCTCGACTAAACACTTCTACCATAGTCTTTGTAAATTGTATGGCATAAAACATAGAAGTGCTATCTGCCATTGCTAAATTGTCATCAATGTAATCTATCAGAACACCATAGGCCATCAGCGCAATGCGAAGTGACCTTCTGCTCAGTCCTATCTCCAAGCAAACCGGAGCAATTCCTCCTCTGCTTGATGGCTCGGTCATGTTGCTTCACACAATTGTAAATGTGAATAAACAAATCCTTGGACATTCTGAAACGGCGACGAAAGTACCTCTCTGAAAAAGTGGACTACCAAAATAGTTGCGCATCAATCTTTCGTGCGACTCTACTCGTTCTCTCTGTATGTAGTCATGGCCAAACACGGAACCGCCATGCTTCGGCCTCTTCCTCTTGTGTATCGCTACGAGCAAAGTACTGTCCTCATCCTTGGTCAAGTCGAATTCTTCATCCTATGAGGAATTGTCCCAAATAGAGGAGTCGCATGAGCTCATCTATAATACGAAAATCTGCATCAAATTACATCTACGTGCACGATAAAAAACCGACAAGTTTAAAAAAAAATACCTTGGGAAAATTTTGTAGAACACCTTATGTGCGATGAGGAACAATCCGGCTGGTTGCACGTCGGTGGGGTTGGGCGGCTGGGTCTCCTACGCCTCCTTGATGGCTGCCGGCTGCCGGCTGAGCCTAATTGTGGCGCGCAAATGTGGCTGCGCCAATTGAAGCGGTGGCGGTTCGGCTCGGTTACGGTGGACACGTGGCAGCCCGGCGTTACTCCGGCAGCCAGTACTCCTACCCCGGGCGACGACCACGTGTTGCGGGAGCCATCACAGCCTGAATCGGCCGAAAAACGCCGCGTGGCTGCGGATCCAAATCGGACCATCGGCGAGGCCTCCGGCTGTGCAGCTGGCGGTGGGGATGGACGGCGGCCAGTCGTGGTGGAGTTAGGGTACGGACGGGCGGCGGGACAGACGACCGAGGTGAAATCGCCGGTGGCAGAAGGCGGGTGGAGGAGCGGCTGTGGTGCAGGAACGTTCCGGATGGCAGTTGAGCGTGCGCGCGCGGACGGCTGCGTTTTGCTCGGGCGCGGCTGGTGATGCAAATTTTAATCGCACCAGTTTCAGAGTTTATTTTCGACATCCGCTTCTCCAGCTAGTTTAATCAGCATCGCGGTGCAGGTTTCCATGAAGACGGATGTCACATGATGGATCCGTGATATGCTTCGCAGGGATGACGCTTACGAGATGCGGGTGAAGCTTACCAAGAAGGTCCCTGAGGAGTACCCATACAAGGATGACGACTAGTTTCGTCTCCGGGGGCAGCTCTCTGGGCATGGTGGTCCTCGTCTGGTTTCCCCGTTTTGCTTTCCCTGTGGCTGCAATTTTGGGGCAGAATTGACAAAAATAATCTGAAGGCATAACAAATTTACAGAATGAACTGTCCGCGAAACTATTTCACCCAGCTAACCGTTTCGGGTAGTGCCCGACGCGTGGGCGCTATACTACACGGCGTAGCACCGTTCTGACAGGCGCTACACTCCCTACCAACGTGGCGTGGCGCGGCCAGGTCGGGGCCCACCCCTGGTTGTGTGAAGCTTTTCGTCTAGGCGCTATGCTATGGAGCATAGCGCCTTTGCCTTAGGCGCTACACACACTGACTCGCCCCAACCCTCATATGCTCTTTGTTGCTCTCTGGCTTCGGCAACGGGCAAACACTAAGTCCTAGAGTAGTGCATGTGCGTTATGCGCTATCCAACACATCATAGCGCCTTCCGCTGTTTGTTTGCTCACATCACAAGTACTGATCAAACAATATATATAGGGTAGGTTCAGCTCAGCAAGTTACTACAACATCTAGTTTGTTCAGCATCAGCAGGTTCTCTCCACTAATGTTTTTTTATGAATTATCTGCTCATATTGGGCCTCCATGCATGCAAAAGTTAGCTAGCTAGCTAGACGAAAAGATGGATCAACACTGCCATGAACTTTGTTTTTCATTCTGACAAACACTCTTGTTAACAGTTCAGCATCGATTTGGTTCAGCATCAAATAAATGATTATTAGTATGATGAAGAAACTACAAACATAACTTCCTTGCACATAGGTGTATTCTGCACTATGGGCATACATGTACAAATAGCGAAGTGAGATAATCTAAATCTTACGATAAATAATTCTGAATGTTGACAAATAACATGAGCACAACAACCATGTATAGATGTGTGTATGAGTATATCAAAGACGGACTAGAACATAAGAACCTAGCAATTTTTTATAACAAATCATCACAAAAATGATATGTTTCCAAAGCATTTGGGGCCATTGTGTAACAGTACCACACATCTATTACTACACTTCGAAAACCAAAGTTTACAACTCAATCTAATTAATTGCACGAAGACAAGCATGCAAACTTTGCTCGTAAAGCAAGTGTGCAGGACTAAAATAAGATCATAGCATCTAAGGGGAAGGCGCTATGATGTGTTGGATAGCGCCTAACGCACAGGCGCTACTCTAGGACTTAGTGTTTGCCCGTTACCGGAGCCAGAGAGCAACAGAGAGCATACGAGGGCTGGGGCGAGCTGAAAATTCTCTAAGTCAGCGTGTAGCGCCTAAGGCAAAGGCAAAGGCATAGCGCCTAGACGAAAGGCTTCACACAACCAGGGGTGGGCCCTGACCTAGTCGCGCCACGCCACGTTGGCAGGGAGTGTAGCGCCTGTCAGAACGGCGCTACGCCATGTAGTATAGCGCCCACACGTCGGGCGCTACCTGAAAGGGTTAGCTGGGTGAAATAGTTTCGCGGACAGTTCATTCTATGAATTTCTTACGCCTTCAGGTCATTTTTGTCAATTTTGCCTAATTCTGATATGACTGTGATGAGGTACAATTTTATGGCTCTTGTGTAGTGCCTATGTATTGCAGCCTTGTAGAGATCTTGTGCAGGGCTTTCCTGCTTTGGAACAGTTTGGTAAATTTGGTCAGAGCAAATCGTTGATGGTGGCTAGATGTCGTGTTGTGTTGCTTGGAGGTTGAAATGATTTTACTCTGATTAGCTGGCAAAACTTTTGGGAACAACTTTTTGTTTCTGTTGAGAATTATCTTTTGGGAACATCTGGTCTGAAAAGAAAGGTCCAGAGGCCAATTCCTCGTTGCACCTGGCCAGCTGCTTGTTTTCAAGATTATGGGCCATAATGTCCTCTGGAAGATTACTACTGAAGTGTGGAGTAGCTGTGATTCTCATATTAATATTCACACCTTGAGTCACCAAACCCTCCCAAACAGTGCATGGTTTGACATGGTTAGCATCGTGGACTCATCTAGCAATAGCGTATTTAGCCATTCCTTTCAAGTGTTCTCGAACAAAAACCGAGAAGGATGACAAGGCCATGCGCCTAAAGTCAGATGGTGCCTTGGGAAGAATAT
Source organism: Elymus sibiricus (assembly GCA_039707655.1). Classification (NCBI taxonomy): domain Eukaryota; kingdom Viridiplantae; phylum Streptophyta; class Magnoliopsida; order Poales; family Poaceae; genus Elymus; species Elymus sibiricus. The sequence continues at coordinate 365,168,094 of CM077670.1, read as the reverse complement.
GTCTCGTTGGCCATATGATGTTTACCTCTACACCAACAACTTCATGTGACACGCTGAAAAGGTAAAGCTGCTGAGCTTCTTGTTAGAGCACAATGGCCCTCCTGGTGGTAATGCACTGCCAGTTCTTCCGATCATATGTGGTGTTGGAGTTCCGAAGAGAACATTGGTTTCTCATGTATGTGTTGGCCCACATGCGCTTCTTCTCTAGGTGACGAAGACTGGAATTGTTTTACCTCTTTTTTTTTTAACACAGTACAGACGCAAGCAAGCGCTCATAAATACGCGCATACACTCATTCTTATGAACGCGCACACACACACCCTACCTCTATGAGCACCTCCGAGAGACTGAGTCGGCATATCATCTTGAGATTTTACGAAGTCATCGTATGCGCCTCGTAGTCGACAGGAACGTCTCCTCCCATTGAACGCGTATCGCCGGAAATCCTAAAATAAATTCAGAATAAATGCGAGCACCAGGATTTCAACCCTGGTTGGCTGGGGATACCACTGTCCACCTAACTATCCAACCACAGGTTGGTTCGCCTGGATTTTTTTTTTTTGCATGGTAATACGTGTCTCATTCATATCATAAAAATCAAAGTATAAATCACGTAAAGACCGACATGACAAAACTGAAAAGATAATATAACGTCTCTGAGCTTGATACCAACGCACATCACCTGCCTTCGGGACCACCACAACAGCCACCAAAGGAAAAACTAACGGATCACCTCGTCACCCGAACTCAACGCGGCTCCATCGCTGATATGCAGCTTTGTGGGCCTCGAAGGTGGCTCACCAAAAGTGAAGCCATTGCCGTTGAACGAATCAGACCGGAACAACACCCCGGACAGGCCATCAAACTCCAGATCTGGTACCCCACCACGACTAAAACGCCGAAGGAGGAAACCATGCCTGTCATCCATCAACCATGAACCCAGCACACGTTCCGTCTTCCAGATGTCGTGGATGCAGACCACAATCTGCATCCGCTCCTGAACTACCTCCCAAGCTCCGCGCCGGCGTTGGAGCAATGGCCGTCGCAACGGCGGAACCTGAGGACACATGTCCACCACGAGGATGACGTCGCCGCCACACCATCCTTACTTGAACAGACTGATTTCCAAATCCATCCCAACCATAAGACCAATTGCCTCGTTGGGGACAGATCTGAAGCTTCTTTATTCAGCGCCGCCATCGCCGTCGCCGAAGCGAAGACGATGAACAACCGAAAAACCTAAGCTACTAGGGCGTAATCTAAAGATACACGATCTACACCATTCTTGCTTGAACAGCCTGGAATTGTTTTAGCTGGTCTAAAATTGCAGGGCGTAGTAGCCTGTATGTATGTATGTACGTACGTACGTACGCCGGTACGCGCCTAGCTATATATGGCACGATGCCCATGATATCCAATCATGCATGCCGAAACAAGCGGCCAGGCCACACAAGAGCACGAGCACCTCCGGTGAGCAAGGCGAGCCACATACGCGCCACCGGACAAGCACGGCCACCGCGAGCGTCCATATATAAATTCCACATACATAGATCATCATCCACACACACGGCTCACGGCTACAAATGCGTAGTTCAGCTTCTACCTAATCTACCTAGGCTTCGAGATGGCATCCTCGAGAAGGTTGCTGGCGGTGGCAGGACTGGCGGCGCTGGTCGCGGGCGCGTGGTGTGCGGCCCCGGTGACCTTCACGGTGGAGAATGGGTCGGACAAGAAGAAGCTGGCGGTGCTGGTGAATTACAACATGCCAGGGGACAGCTTGTCGGAGCTGGAGATCCGGCAGCACGACGCCGACGAGTGGGTGGCCATGACCAAGGGCGAGGGCGGCCTGTGGACCTTCGAGAGCGCCGATCCGCTCGTGGGCCCCTTCAACTTCCGCTACTTCACCGAGAAGGGCATGAAGAACGTCTACGACAACGTCATCCCCGAAAAATACACGATCGGCACCACCTACACACCCCAAGGGTAGCGTCCTTCCCTCGACGTAGATCCGCAGAATTATGTTTGATCGATCTTCCCTGGGGTTTGGCAATTTTTCAGAGAGATATGATGTACCAATAATAAAAAAAATGTCGAGGCCACTCTTGACCGGTTCTTTATGTATGTAATTGTGTCTGCTCCAGATAAGGAAGGGAGGTGATCGTAGCTTCAGATTCGAGGCCTGGTGGCTCCAGGAGGATAGCTGTGCTGAAGTAGTTCAAACAGCCTGGGAGGAAGGCTTAACCACCGAAGGAGGGGATGTGAGCTCGGCTATGAGGAATGTGGCTGGAAGCCTGCGGCGGTGGCAGAAGGAAGTGGTGGGGGAATTACAAGGAAGACTGAAGAAGGCCCACGAGGCACTGGAGATCTGTATGAGGGCTCCTATCTCAGAAGAGAAAATCAGGGAAGAGGCACGATTGAGGTGTGTTGTGCAGGACCTGGAGGAGAAGATAGAAACGAAGGCAAAGCAAAGATCACATATTACGTGGCTGAAAAGTGGAAATAGGAATACAAAATATTTTATGGCGTTCGCGTCGGCGAGGAAGAAAGCTAATAGAGTTAAGGAGCTACGGAGGGAGGATGGGACGGTGGTGAAGGAGGGAGAGGAGTTGACTAATTTTGTTTGCTCATTTTTTCAGGATCTGTTTACTTCGAATATGGGTGACCGGTTGAGTGAGCTGATACAGAAAGTTGAACCACGTGTCACTGAACATATGCATGCAATCCTGGACGCTGAGTACACAAGGGAGGAGATCAAGGCAGCACTTGATCATATAGGAGACCTAAAGGCCCCAGGGCCGGATGGGATGCCGTCTGTTGTGTACAAAAAACACTGGCATTTTATGGGTGATCGTGTGGTTGCGGAGGTCCTGGCCGTGCTTAATGGGGTCCCGATCCCGGAAGGCTGGAACGATACAGTGGTGGTGTTGATTCCGAAGGTCAAGAATCCCAGCCGGATCAAGGATTTGCGCCCTATCAGCCTATGCAATGTTCTATACAAGCTCATTTCCAAGGTCATCGCCAACCGGCTGAAACTTGTCCTCCCGGACATCATCTCACAGAACCAGAGCGCGTTTGTACCGGGTAGATTGATAACGGATAATGTGCTCGTGGCATATGAGCTATCTCACTTTCTACTGAATAAAAAGAAGGGCAAGGAGGGATATGCAGCAGTGAAAGCGGACATGAGTAAAGCCTATGATCGAGTGGAATGGGACTTCCTAGAGGCTATGCTAAGGAAATTGGGGTTTAGAAGCCATTGGGTGGAGCTAGTCATGCGGTGTGTGACCTCGGTCAGGTACCAAATCAAACTAAATGGCTCGCTAACACCACAGTTTAGTCCATCACGTGGCTTACGACAGGGAGATCCAATCTCTCCGTATCTCTTTGTAATCTGCGCGGAGGGGCTCTCAGCCTTATTACATGATGCAGAACGAAATGGACGGCTTAGTGGGGTTCAGATCTACCAGGCAGCGCCAGTGGTGTCACATTTATTCTTTGCTGATGATTCAATCTTACTGATGAAGGCAGACTGCAGAGAGGCTGAAGCGCTGAGGGATGTTCTTGAGCTCTATGAGAATTGCTCAGGCCAATGCATCAATACAGAGAAGTCAGCCATGATGTTTAGTCCGAACACCGCGGATAATGCCCGTGCAGCAATAAAAGGGGTGTTGCAGATTCAGAGTGAGTCCTGGAATGATAAGTATCTTGGCCTCCCGGTACATGTTGGCAAATCTAAGAGAAAGGCATTTGCATATATTAAAGGAGCTATGGCCGGACGTGTGTATGCGTGGCAGGAGAAATTGATAGCAAAAGTAGGGAAGGAGACCCTGGTGAAAGCTGTAGCGCAGGCCATCCCGACGTTTGCCATGTCTTGTTTCTTCCTGACCAAAACCTTCTGCCAAGAGCTCTGTACGCTGCTGGGCAAGTATTGGTGGAGCCAACAGGAAAAGGAGAACACCCTACACTGGATAAGCTGGCAAAAACTTACACAATGTAAAGCCCAAGGGGGCCATGTTGTCAAGACAAATCTGGCGCTTGATTCAGCACCCGGACACTCTCTGTGCACGGGTCCTCAAGGCTAGATATTTCCCGCATACACATGTGTTGGAGGCGAGGCCGAGGAATGGTATATCTTACACATGGCGGAGTTTGCTCCATGGTTTGGACCTGGTGAAAGAAGGGTACATTTGGCGAATTGGTGATGGGACGCAGGTTAGAATCTGGAGTGACCCATGGATCCCCCGACCGTGGTCTAGGCGAATCATCACACCCAGAAATGGTAATCTGCTGGAGTTCGTGAGTGACTTAATGAGCCCAATCACAGGGGGGTGGAACGAGCAGCTAATCAGGGACACTTTCTGGCCGGATGATGTGAGGAACATTCTACAGATTCCAATCCGAGATGGGGTGCCGGATTTTATAGCATGGCAATACGACACTAAAGGACTGCACTCTGTCAAGAGTGCTTATAAACTACACGTCCATCTCGAGAAACAGGTGAAAGATGGGGGTGTTGGTAATAGCTCAACAATGGCTGGTAACTTGAACTCCTACCGGGATGACTCGTGGAAACGCTTATGGAAATTGCCATGTCCCAGGAACATTCAAATGTTTATTTGGAGGATCAAGCACGAGTCACTTGCCTTGAGAACAAACCTTGTTAGGAGGGGAGTTCCAGTCGAGGATGCATCCTGCTTCTTTTGTGGCAAGGCAGAGGAGGACGGAGCTCATTTATTTATCAAATGCAAGTCCGTTAAGGAAGTATGGAGGGAGCTAGCTTTGGAAAAAGAAAGGATGGAGCTGGAGGAAGTAACGTCTGTGCACGCAATGCTTGATTACCTCTGGGCTCTAGATGAAAATAAACGCCTACTCATCCTGACTTTCTGGTGGTTTTGGTGGTCCAACCGAAACAGGCTCAGGGAAGGAGAGAGCCCGACATCTGCACTGGAGACGGCCCGACGTACACGCTGCAGCGTCTTGGAGTATCAGCAGATATTTACCTCTCCAGCGGCCAAGCTGTCCACCGGGCAATGGCGGCCACCGACCGATGACATGGTTAAAATCAATGTCGACGGATCCTTTGTTCCGGGGGACACACATGCAGGTTGGGGTGTGGTGGCAAGATCGGTGAAAGGAGAAATTATCTTTGCCTGTGCTGGGAGGCAGGAGAATGTCCGGGATGCTTTCGCCGCAGAGGTCCACGCCATGGCACATGCAGTTGCCACGGCTGCTGATATGGGTATGATCCGGGTGGCTTTTGAGACAGATTCGCAGCTGCTAACCGATGCCCTGGACTTGCGAAAAGCCGACTCATCCGCGTATTCGGCTGTAATTGAGGACATTAAACTACAACTTAAGCTCTGGTTCTCAAGTCATGTAATTTCCTTTTGTAGGCGTGCTGCAAATACGGTGGCACATGAACTGGCTAGTATGGGTCGGATGTGTGAACCAAACCATTCTGTAATGTGGGATTCTGATGTACCAGCCACTGTGGCTGCGTGTGCTATGGGCGATTTGCCTAAGCACAGTTAAGTTAAAAAGCTATGCTTTTCCCCTCAAAAAAAAATTGTGTCTGCTCAATTTCTCGGAGGTCCTAGGAGTAGGGAGTGTGTTTGTGTTGATATGGTTAGTGTGCGTCCGTGTGTGTTAGCATATGAGTTTGTATTGTGTTTCTAAAAAACTATATTTGCTTAGGATCGTGAAATATAGATGGATTTTGTTTATCTTTTGACCCTCGTAGTAACTTCATTGTGCATTTTCCTTTGGGGGGGCGGGGGGGGGGGGGGGGGGGTAAATTGCACTTTGAAGATTAGGTTTGCGAAAAACACAACGTTACATTTTCTTTGCAGAAAACACCACGTCTTGCGTAATGGTTTTGCAAAAACCACTGATCGGCGGATCGGGTTCTGTTAAGTGAGTTTATGACAGGTGGGGCCCTTTTTTGCCTACGTGGCACTCCAGTCCATCCCGACAGCCGTCAGACGGCGTTAGACGGCGCCGTTTGCTCTGTTTCCTTCCCGCATCTCCTTTTCCCCCTTCTCCCCCCTTCCCGCTCCCGTCGGCTCGCTCCCACTCGCTCCCGCCCTCCTCGCACTGCAGAGATGCCTTCTCCGGTGAAACCAGGCGTTGCTGGCGGCGGCACCCCGCCCGGCAGTGGCGCAGGCGTCGTGGATCCCGAGCCAGGCGAGCTTTGCGGGAGCTCCAACCCTAGCAAGGCGGCGGAGGAAGAGGAGGAGGACCCGGACCCGCAGTATTCGGTGGAATACCGGTCGGCAAGAGCATTCGCCGCGGCGGTGAAGGCCAATCCGACGGGAAGCCACCACATCGCATCATCCTATGGCGGCTTATAGTGAGATCCCCCTCCCCTTCCCCTTCCCGTTCTCCATTCCCTTGCGTTGCTAGGGTTAGGGTTCATATTGCTGTCAGATGGAGTGCTCCTGTCTGATGATGTGATTTGTCCGTATTGTTTGGCCTGTGCCCTAGGGTTGCTATTGCTAAGATTTGTTAATTAGGTGATTTAGTTGATTTTAGGTGATGTTTGTGTGTGATTTGAGGTGATGTGTGTGTGTGATTCAGTTGATTTTAGGTATACTGTTAATTAGATGTTGTTAAACCTATGGTTAGGTATACTGTTAATTAGATGATGTTAATTTATACCAAATTAGGTGCTTTATAATTAACCAAAGCATTGTTCATCTGCTTTATAATTAACCAAAACACTGACATGAGTTGTTTCATTTGTTTTATTCAGTTTTAATTAAGCACTTATACTGCACTGCTATGTATTTATTATTATTTGCAGTCTGGATGATGAGGTTTGGGAATTGAGGATGCATTTTCATGACAGAGACAATATTGAGAGAACTATGATGATGTCAGACTTCACCTTTTACAACCTAGTAGCACTGATGGAGACTGAAGGATATGGTTTTAGAGATTACATGTACTATGTCAGGGATCCTGGGCTAGGGATAGAAGGAATGGAAGAAATAGATGATGATGACAAGCTGGAGGAAATTCTAGACCACATAGCATTGCAGAATAAGAAGATATTGAATGTGACAGTTGTTAGGGCCAGTACTCCCAAAGCTGCAAATATAAACACCAGTTCCAATGTTATTGAGCAGCAGATCCCTTTAGAAGAAATTGGAGAGCCCAAACTGTATCAGATAGATGATCAAGGAGTGTTGTTCAATGCACAAAATGTACATGTAGCAGCAGTAAGTTTAGATGCAGCAACAGAAGAGGAGACAATGCCCATACAGTTTCAAACACAGCATAGCACAAACAATGTGAGTCTGCAGCCTGCTTTAGGTTATGTAGAAGTGGAAGAAGATCATGTAAACAATTCAGAGGAGCAATTGCAAATAGAAAAAATTATGGAGGAGACAAGAAGAAAGGAAATTGAAATGTTTAGGAAGAATAAGAAACAAAAAGAGAAGGACACTTCTTTGAAAAGAAAAGCTGCAGTGATGGACAATGAAGAGGACAGTGATGATGATCATTTGATAGAATATGGTGATATCCTTGCTAGGCTTGAGGAGATGAAAAGACAGAGGGATTATCCACTACTTCATTTTGAAGGAGACACAGATGTTGAGGAAATGTATGAGACAGAGGAGGAGGAGGATGAACTATATGAGCCAGAAGGTGAAGAAGAGGATGCAGAGGAGCAAGAGGAGGAGGAGTTGGAGGAAGAGGAACAAGAGGAGGAGCTAGGCCAAGTTGTACAGAAGAAGAAAAGGGCCAAGAGACACAGAAAAGGCCCAACCAGCAGATCACATGAAGTGTAGATCACTTGTTTGAGGAGGACTGGATACCATCATCTGATGAGGACAGGAAACCACTGGACTTGGGTCTGGAAGATGATGATGGTGCTGAGGCATTGGCATATGTGTTGCCCAATGGTAGGAAGAGCAGAGTAAAGAAGATGAAACCAAGGATATGGTATGATGAGGAGAGAGCTCACCCACAGGAGCAATTTGTGAAGCATCTTTGCTTCCAGGATGTGTACCAGTTCAGAACTGCACTCCAAACCCTGCACATTTCACAGAACAGGAACTTTGAGTACCATAGAAACTGCAATGACAGGGTTATAGCACAGTGCATAGATGAGCAATGCCCTTTTTATATAGCAGCTTCTCAGATTGCAAATGAGAAGACATTTACCATCAGGAAGCAGTATTTGGTGCACACATGCCCTTCTGTGTCAGAGAGCAACAAAGTCACTGCCAAGTGGGTTGCAAAACATTGTGAGGAGGCAGTTAGGAATGACCCATGCACAACAATAACAACAATTATTAACACTGCAAAGAGCAAGTATGGAGTGGAGATATCAACCCACATGGCCTACAGGGCTAGGAAGGCAGCAAAGAATGTTGTGTTAGGAGATCAGAAGAGTACACCAGGATTAGGGATTATTTGCAGGCTGTGCTAGATACTAATATAGGTTCAAGATGTATTGTCACAACAAAATATTTGAAGGAGCATCCAAGCAAGAACCCTAGGTTTCATGGATTGTTTTTCTGCCTAAATGGATGCAAAGAAGGGTTTCTTAGTGGCTGCAGACCATTCATAGGTAATTCCCTGGTATTGTTGTTTCTATAACTAATGTGTGGTTTCAACTTGTGGCTGCAGACTTATCATTTTTACTTTCATTAACTTGTTATAGGTTTGGATGGATGCTTCATAAAGCTCACTACTGGTCAACAAATTCTTGCTGCTACTGGAAGAGATGGGAACAATAATATATTTCTCATTGCTTTTGGAATTGTTGATAAGGAGGACATTGATTCCTGGACTTGGTTTCTGTATCAGCTGAGGGTAGCACTAGGTGGACAATCTGGGAACTTTGGTTACTACACAATCATTTCTGATAGGCAGAAGGTAATAAAATCCACTTGTGCTAGTTACTTTCATTTTGTTGTAGTTATTAGAGCAAAAGCACAATTACTTAGTTGCAGTTATTAAACCATAATTTCTTTCTGCTAGTTACTTGCATTTAGGTGTAGCTACTAAGTTGTAGTTAATTTCACACAGGGCCTTCTAAAAGCCATAAACAGAGTCTTCCCCAGTTGTCCACAAAGGTTTTGCCTTAGACATATTTACCAGAACTTTCAAAATGCTGGGTTTAGAGGGCCAGAATTAAAGAAATACATGGATGCAGCAAGTTACTCATACACTGAACATGGTTTTCAAGTTGCAATGGATGAGTTAAAGATTGAGTGTGAGGCAGCTTGGGCCTGGCTTAGTAAAATACCAAAACATACTTGGGCTAGACATGCCATGGACATGAACTGCAAAACAAACTTAGTAGTTAACAATTTGAGTGAGGTTTTCAACAAGTGGGTTCTAGATGTCAGGGCTAAGCCAATAAATACCATGGTTGATGGAATTAGAACAAAGTTAATGGTCAAGTTCAATGCAAATAGAACCAAGACTCGGACTGTCAGATGGGAGATTTGTCCAACATATGCAGAGAAATTGGAGGAAGCAAAGAAGTGGTCTAGGAACTGCCAATCTTTGATGGCTGGCCCCAATCTTTACCAAGTTACTAGTGGGGAGAGAACTTATGCTGTCAACCTGGAACATAGGACTTGTGGGTGTAAGAAGTGGGATATGACAGCAGTGCCCTGCAATCATGTTGTTTCTGCCATACACAAGGCTAAGCTTCAGTCAGAAGACTTTGTTCATGATTTCCTCAAAAAACCAATGTACATGGCTGTTGGAAATATGCCCTAGAGGCAATAATAAATTGGTTATTATTATATTTCCTTGTTCATGATAATCGTTTATTATCCATGCTATAATTGTATTGATTGGAAACTCAAATACATGTGTGGGTACATAGACAACACTGTGTCCCTAGTAAGCCTCTAATTGACTAGCTTGTTGATCAAAGATGGTTAAGGTTTCCTAGCCATGGACATGAGATGTCATTTGATAACGGGATCACATCATTAGGAGAATGATGTGATGGACAAGACCCAAACTGTAAACGTAGCATTTGATCGTGTCAGTTTATTGCTATTGTTTTCTGCATGTCAAGTATCTGTTCCTTTGACCATGAGATCATGCAACTCACTGACACCGGAGGAATACCTTGTGTGTATCAAACGTCGCAACGTAACTGGGTGACTATAAAGGTGCTCTACAGGTATCTCCGAGGGTGTCTGTTGGGTTGGCATGGATCAAGACTGGGATTTGTTACTCCGTATGACGGAGAGGTATCTCAGGGCCCACTCGGTAATACAACATCACAATGAGCCTTGCAAGCAATGTGACTAAAGTGTTAGCCACGAGATCTTGTATTACGGAACGAGTAAAGAGACTTGCCGGTAACGAGATTGAACTAGGTATAGTGATACCGACGATCGAATCTCGGGCAAGTAACATACCGAAGAACAAAGGGAACAGCATACGGGATTAACTGAATCCTTGACATAGAGGTTCGACCGATAAAGATCTTCGTAGAATATGTAGGAGCCAATATGGGCATCCAGGTCCCGCTATTGGTTATTGGCCGTAGAGGTGTCTCGGTCATGTCTACATAGTTCTCGAACCCGCAGGGTCTACACACTTAACGTTTGGTGACGATTAGTATAATTGAGTTATTATGTTGGTGACCGAAAGTTGTTCGGAGTCCCGGATAAGATCCCGGACATGACGAGGATCTCCGGAATAGTCCGGAGGTAAAGATTGATATATGTGATAATAGTGTTTTGATCTCCGGAAGAGTTCCGAAGTTCACCGGAAGGGGTTCCGGATGTTTACCGAAGTGTTCGGGTGCAGCAACACTTTATATGAGCCAAAGGGATAAAGCCCACAAGGTATTGGAAAGTGCAAAAGTAGTTTTGCTGCCGCGTAAGCGGTACTACCGCTTGGTGAAGCGGTACTACCGCCGGAGCGGTACTACCGCTTGTGTGAAGCGGTACTACCGCCCGAGCGGTACTACCGCTTGTGTGAAGCGGTACTACCGCCCAAGCGGTACTACCGCTTGTGTGAAGCGGTACTACCGCTTGTGCGCGGCTGTGCACGGTTCGGCAGGGATCCGAGTTGGACTCTTTCCCTGCGGGCCAAACCGACCTTGTGTGGGCAAAACCGACCCGGAGGAGGCTTTTACTCCAAGTTTAGACCCCAAGGCTCAACATATAAATAGAGGGGCAGGGCTAGCACACGGGACACATTAAGATTTCCCCAAGCCGTGTGCGGCAACCCTAACCCTCTAGTTCCTCCGTCATAATCTCCGTAGTGCTTGGCGAAGCCCTGCAGAGATTGTTCCTCACCACCATCACCACGCCGTCGTGCTGCTGGAACTCAACCACTACTTCATCATCGCTCGCTGGATCGAGGAGGTGAAGGCGTCATCAAGCCGTACGTGTGTTGAACGCGGAGGTGCCGTCCGTTCGGCACTAGATCGGAAGGATCGTGATTGGATCGCGGGACGCTCGGCGATTTGGATCGCGAAGACGTTCGACTACATCAACCGCGTTTATTAACGCTTCCGCTTAGCGATCTACAAGGGTATGTAGATTCACTCTCCCTCTCGTAGATGCTCATCACCATGGATAGATCTTGCGTGTGCGTAGGAAAATTTTTGTTTCCCATGCAACGTTCCCCAACAGTGGCATCTGAGCTAGGTCTATGCGTAGATGAGATCTCGAGTAGAACACAAACGAGTTGTGGGCGTGGATGTATACATATTGCTTGCCGTTACTAGTTGATACTTGATTCCGCGGTATTGTGAGATGAAGCGGCCCGGACCGACATTACGCGTACGCTTACGCGAGACTGGTTTCACCGCTGCGTGCACTTGTTGCATAAAGGTGACTGGCGGGTGTCTGTCTCTCTCACTTTAGTTGAATCGGTTCAATGAAGAGGGTTCTTTTAGAAGATCAAAAAGCAATCACTACACCACGTTGTGGTTTTGCGTAGGTAAGAATCGTTCTTGCTAGATACCCGTAGCAGCCACGTAAAATTTGCAACAACAATTAGAGGACGTCTAACTTGTTTTTGCAGGGTATGTTGTGATGTGATATGGCCAATTACATGATGAGATATATGTGATGTATGAGATGATCATGTTTTGTATAGAATATCACGACTTGCATGTCGATGAATACGGCAACTGGCAGGAGCCATAGAGTTGTCTTTAATTATTGTATGACCTGCGTGTCAATCATTAAGCGCTATGTAATGCTTTACTTTATCGCTAAACGTTAGCAATAGTCGTGGAAGCAACAGTCGGCGCGACAACCTTATGGCGACACGTTGATGGAGATCAAGATGATGGAGATCATGGTGTCATGCCGGTGACGATGGAGATCATGCCGGTGCTTTGGAGATGGAGATCAAAAGCACAAGTTCATGGCCATATCATGTCACTTATGATTTGCATGTGATGTTAATCCTTTTATGCATCTTATTTTGCTTAGGACGACGGTAGCATTATAAGGTGATCCCTCACTTAAATTTCAAGATAAATTGTGTTCTCCCCAAGTGTGCACCGTTGCGAAAGTTCGTCGTTTCGAGACACGCCGTGACGATCGGGTGTGATAGACTCTACGTTCGCATACAACGGGTGTAAGCCATGTTACACGTGCGGAACACTCGGGTTAAACTTGACGAGCCTAGCATGTACAAACATGGCCTCGGAACACAAGAGACCGAAAGGTCGAACATGAGTCATATAGTAGATATGATCAACATGAAGATGTTCACCATTGAAACCACCTCAACTCACGTGATGATCGGACTTGAGTTGGTGGATTTGGATCATGTTACACTCGAATGATCGGAGGGATGTCAATTTGAGTGGGAGTTTTTTAAAATATGATTAACTAAACTCATTATCTAAGAACAATAGTCTAAGTTGTCTTTGCTATATTTATGTTGTAGATCATGGCTCGCGCAGTAGCACCCCTGAATTTTAATGCGTTCCTAGAGAAAGCTAAGTTGAAATATGATGGAAGTAACTTTGTGGACTGGGCCCGTAATCTAAGGATTATCCTTACGGCTTCCCAGAAGGCTTATGTCCTTGATGCACCGCTTGGTGATCCACCCGCTCCAGTTGAGTCTCTAGACGTTGTGAACGCCTGGCAGGCTCGTTCTGATGATTACTCAATAGTTCAATGTGCAATGTTGTATGGCTTAGAACCGGGACTTCAAAGACGTTTTGAACGTCATGGAGCATATGAGATGTTCCAGGAGTTGAAGTTTATCTTTCAGAAGAATGCCCGGATCGAGAGATATGAGATCTCCGATAAGTTCTATGCTTGCAAGATGGAGGAGAACGGGTCTATCAGTGATCACGTGCTCAGAATGTCTGGGTACTCCACCCGTCTGGCTGAGTTAGGGATGCCCCTTCCGCCAGAGGCTATCACTGACAGAGTTCTTCAATCATTGCCACCTAGCTACAAGAGCTTCGTGTTGAACTATAACATGCACGGGATGAACAAGTCAGTCGCCGAGCTGTTTGCGATGCTGAAAGCCGCTGAGTCTGAAATTCAGAAGGAGCATCAAGTGTTGATGGTCAATAAAACCACTAGTTTCAAGAAAAATGGCAAGGGTAAGAAGGGTAACTCCAAGAAGAGTGGCAAAGCAGTTGCTCCTCTCGTGAAGAAACCCAAGGCTGGACCCAAACCAGAAACTGTGTGTTTTCATTGCAAGGGAACTGGACACTGGAAGCGGAATTGCCCCAAGTATTTGGCTGACAAGAAGGCGGCCAACAACAAACAAGGTATATATGATATACATGTTATTGATGTGTACCTTACCAACTCTCGTTGTAGTGCCTGGGTATTTGATACCGGTGCGGTTGCTCATATTTGCAACTCAAAACAGGAACTGCGGAATAGACGGAGGCTGGCAAAGGACGAAGTGACGATGCGCGTGGGAAATGGTTCCAAGGTTGATGTGATCGCCGTCGGCACGCTCGCTCTTCGATTACCATCGGGATTAGTGATGAACCTGAATAATTGTTATTTAGTGCCTGCGTTAAGCATGAACATTATATCTGGATCTTGTTTATTGCGAGACGGTTACTCATTTAAATCAGAGAATAATGGTTGTTCTATTTATATGAGTAATATCTTTTATGGTCATGCACCCGATGTGAGGGGTTTATTCTTATTGAATCTCGATAGTAATGATACACATGTTCATAACATTGATGCCAAAAGATATAGAATTGATAATGATAATACCACTTTCTTGTGGCACTGCCGTTTAGGTCATATTGGCGTAAAACGCATGAAGAAGCTCCATGCTGATGGACTTTTGGAGTCACTTGATTTTGAATCACTTGACACATGTGAGCCATGCCTCATGGGCAAGATGACTAAAACGCCGTTCTCTGGAATAATGGAACGGGCAAGTGACTTATTGGAAATCATACATACTGATGTGTGCGGTCCGATGAGTATTGAGGCGCGCGGTGGTTATCGTTACTTTCTCACCTTCACTGATGACTTAAGTAGATATGGGTATATTTACTTAATGAAACACAAGTCTGAAACATTTGAAAAGTTCAAACAATTTCAGAGTGAAGTTGAGAATCATCGTAACAAGAAGATTAAATTCCTACGATCTGATCGAGGAGGAGAATATCTGAGTTATGAGTTTGGCAGTCACTTAAGACAGTGTGGAATTGTTTCACAATTAACACCGCCTGGAACACCACAGCGTAATGGTGTGTCCGAACGTCGTAATCGAACCTTATTGGATATGGTGCGATCTATGATGTCTCTTGCCGATTTGCCACTATCGTTTTGGGGTTATGCATTAGAGACAGCTGCATTCACTTTAAATAGGGCACCATCGAAATCCGTTGAGACGACGCCATATGAACTTTGGTTTGACAAGAAGCCAAAGCTGTCGTTTCTTAAAGTTTGGGGATGTGATGCTTATGTCAAAAAGCTTCAGCCTGAAAAGCTGGAACCCAAAGCGGAGAAATGCGTCTTCATAGGATACCCAAAAGAGACAGTTGGGTATACCTTCTACCTCAGATCCGAAGGCAAAGTGTTTGTCGCTAAAAACGGAGCATTTCTTGAGAAAGAGTTTCTCTCGAAAGAATTGAGTGGGAGGAAGATAGAACTTGATGAGGTTGTTGAACCTTTACTTCAACCTGAGAGTAGCGCAGCGCAGAAAGTTGTTTCTGTGGAGCCTACATTAGCTGAAGAGGAAGTTAATGATGATGATCATGAAGCTTTGGATCAAGTTGCTATCGAACCTCGTAGGTCGACAAGGACGCGTACTGCTCCTGAGTGGTACGGCAACCCTGTCTTAGAGGTCATGTTGTTAGACAACGATGAACCTACGAGCTATGGAGAAGCGATGATGAGCCCGGATTCCGAGAAGTGGTTAGAGGCCATGAAATCCGAGATGGGATCCATGTATGAAAACAAAGTATGGACTTTGGAAGTATTACCTGAAGGGCGTAAGGCCATTCAGAACAAATGGATCTTTAAGAGGAAGACGGACGCGGACGGTAATGTCACCGTCTATAAAGCTCGACTTGTGGCAAAGGGTTTTTCACAAGTTCAAGGAGTTGACTACGATGAGACCTTCTCACCCGTAGCGATGCTTAAGTCCGTCAGAATCATGTTGGCAATAGCTGCCTTTTTCGATTATGAAATTTGGCAGATGGATGTCAAAACAGCGTTCCTTAACGGTTTCCTTAAGGAAGAGTTGTATATGATGCAACCAGAAGGTTTTGTCGATCCAGAAAATGCTGACAAAGTTTGCAAACTCCAGCGATCCATTTATGGACTGGTGCAAGCATCTCGGAGTTGGAATCTTCGTTTTGATGAGGTGATCAAAGCGTTCGAGTTTATACAAGTTTACGGAGAAGCTTGTATTTACAAGAAAGTGAGTGGGAGCTCTATAGCGTTTCTAATATTATATGTGGATGACATATTGCTGATTGGAAACAATATAGAAATGCTGGAAAGCGTAAAGGAATATTTGAACAAGAGTTTTTCAATGAAGGACCTAGGAGAAGCTGCTTTCATATTAGGCATCAAGATCTATAGAGATAGATCGAGACGCTTAATAGGACTTTCACAAAGCACATACCTTGATAAGATTTTGAAGAAGTTCAAAATGGATCAGTCCAAGAAGGGGTTCTTGCCTGTTTTGCAAGGTGTGAAGTTGAGTAAGACTCAATGCCCAGTGACTGCAGAAGATAGAGAAAAGATGAGTGTCATCCCCTATGCTTCAGCCATAGGCTCTATCATGTATGCAATGCTGTGCACAAGACCCGATGTCAGCCTTGCCATAAGTATGGCCGGAAGGTTTCAAAGTGATCCAGGAATGGAACACTGGACGGCGGTCAAGAATATCCTGAAGTACCTGAAAAGGACTAAGGACATGTTTCTCGTTTATGGAGGTGATCAAGAGCTCGTCGTAAAGGGTTACGTCGATGCAAGCTTTGACACTGATCCGGATGACTCTAAGTCGCAAACCGGATACGTATTTATTCTTAATGGGGGTGCGGTTAGCTGGTGCAGTTCCAAGCAAAGCGTGGTAGCAGATTCTACATGCGAAGCGGAGTACATCGCTGCCTCGGAGGCGGCGAAGGAAGGTGTCTGGATGAAGGAGTTCATGACAGATCTTGGAGTAGTGCCTAGTGCACTTAACCCAATGACTCTGTTCTGTGATAATACTGGTGCCATTGCTCTAGCCAAGGAACCAAGATTTCACAAAAGGACCAGACACATAAAGCGACGTTTCAATTCCATCCGCGATTACATCAAGGAGGACGACATAAATATTTGCAAAGTACACACGGATCTAAATGTTGCAGATCCGATGACTAAACCTCTTCCAAGGGCTAAACATGAACAACACCAGAACTGCATGGGTGTTCGATTCATTACAATGTAAATCACATAGTGATGTGAACTAGATTATTGACTCTAGTGCAAGTGGGAGACTGTTGGAAATATGCCCTAGAGGCAATAATAAATTGGTTATTATTATATTTCCTTGTTCATGATAATCGTTTATTATCCATGCTATAATTGTATTGATTGGAAACTCAAATACATGTGTGGGTACATAGACAACACTGTGTCCCTAGTAAGCCTCTAGTTGACTAGCTTGTTGATCAAAGATGGTTAAGGTTTCCTAGCCATGGACATGAGATGTCATTTGATAACGGGATCACATCATTAGGAGAATGATGTGATGGACAAGACCCAAACTGTAAACGTAGCATTTGATCGTGTCAGTTTATTGCTATTGTTTTCTGCATGTCAAGTATCTGTTCCTTTGACCATGAGATCATGCAACTCACTGACACCGGAGGAATACCTTGTGTGTATCAAACGTCGCAACGTAACTGGGTGACTATAAAGGTGCTCTACAGGTATCTCCGAGGGTGTCTGTTGGGTTGGCATGGATCAAGACTGGGATTTGTTACTCCGTATGACGGAGAGGTATCTCAGGGCCCACTCGGTAATACAACATCACAATGAGCCTTGCAAGCAATGTGACTAAAGTGTTAGCCACGAGATCTTGTATTACGGAACGAGTAAAGAGACTTGCCGGTAACGAGATTGAACTAGGTATAGTGATACCGACGATCGAATCTCGGGCAAGTAACATACCGAAGAACAAAGGGAACAGCATACGGGATTAACTGAATCCTTGACATAGAGGTTCGACCGATAAAGATCTTCGTAGAATATGTAGGAGCCAATATGGGCATCCAGGTCCCGCTATTGGTTATTGGCCGTAGAGGTGTCTCGGTCATGTCTACATAGTTCTCGAACCCGCAGGGTCTACACACTTAACGTTTGGTGACGATTAGTATAATTGAGTTATTATGTTGGTGACCGAAAGTTGTTCGGAGTCCCGGATAAGATCCCGGACATGACGAGGATCTCCGGAATAGTCCGGAGGTAAAGATTGATATATGTGATAATAGTGTTTTGATCTCCGGAAGAGTTCCGAAGTTCACCGGAAGGGGTTCCGGATGTTTACCGAAGTGTTCGGGTGCAGCAACACTTTATATGAGCCAAAGGGATAAAGCCCACAAGGTATTGGAAAGTGCAAAAGTAGTTTTGCTGCCGCGTAAGCGGTACTACCGCTTGGTGAAGCGGTACTACCGCCGGAGCGGTACTACCGCTTGTGTGAAGCGGTACTACCGCCCGAGCGGTACTACCGCTTGTGTGAAGCGGTACTACCGCCCAAGCGGTACTACCGCTTGTGTGAAGCGGTACTACCGCTTGTGCGCGGCTGTGCACGGTTCGGCAGGGATCCGAGTTGGACTCTTTCCCTGCGGGCCAAACCGACCTTGTGCGGGCAAAACCGACCCGGAGGAGGCTTTTACTCCAAGTTTAGACCCCAAGGCTCAACATATAAATAGAAGGGCAGGGCTAGCACACGGGACACATTAAGATTTCCCCAAGCCGTGTGCGGCAACCCTAACCCTCTAGTTCCTCCGTCATAATCTCCGTAGTGCTTGGCGAAGCCCTGCAGAGATTGTTCCTCACCACCATCACCACGCCGTCGTGCTGCTGGAACTCAACCACTACTTCATCATCGCTCGCTGGATCGAGGAGGTGAAGGCGTCATCAAGACGTACGTGTGTTGAACGCGGAGGTGCCGTCCGTTCGGCACTAGATCGGAAGGATCGTGATTGGATCGCGGGACGCTCGGCGATTTGGATCGCGAAGACGTTCGACTACATCAACCGCGTTTATTAACGCTTCCGCTTAGCGATCTACAAGGGTATGTAGATTCACTCTCCCTCTCGTAGATGCTCATCACCATGGATAGATCTTGCGTGTGCGTAGGAAAATTTTTGTTTCCCATGCAACGTTCCCCAACAATGGCAGCTTACAGTCCAATAATATATCCTGTACCTGGCCCTGACATGTGGCCAAGGACAGATAGTTTGGACATTGAGCCTCCCATTTTCAAAGAACACAAGGGCAGAGCACAGACTAAGAGGAGAAAGGGCCAATACGTGAAGCCAGCTCCCAAAGACACTTCAAGGATGGCCTCAATTACTTGCTCTAACTGCAACAAGGTGGGCCATAGATACACCAATTGCCATGATGCTTTGAAGCCTGCATTGGCCATGAGAAAGAACAAGCATGAGGTAACCAATATGCTAATAATAGGACTAAATTTCTTGGTACTTTGATACTTACTAATCTGAAATCACTTGTATTCTCATTGCAGCCAAGCAGCAGCTCTTACCCACCTGATGGTAGATCTACACCAGCACTAGCAAGGACTGCAGCCTCTGCTGCTGCCACTACTGGTGGATCATCAAGGAGGGCAACAACTGCTGCCACTACACCAGCTCCAGCAAGGAGGGAAACAACTGCTGCAACTACAACAGCTCCAGCAAAGAGGGCAACATCTGCTACCACTGCTGCTGCACCAGCAAGGAGGAGGCCATCATCTGCTGCCACTACTACTACACCAGGAAGGAGGCCAACTAGATCTGCTGCTGCTACTTCATCTGCTGCTCCCAAGGGTAAGGCACCAGCAACATCTTCATCAGCTGCTCCCAAGGGTAAGGCACCAGCAACTAGATCTTCATCAGCTGCTGCAAAGGGACCAAGGATGGCTTTCTTGCCTCCAAGACCCACTGATGGTTCACAGAGAATCAGGAAGCCTAGCAACAGAATGAAGGGCTACTTGACTGCTTCTGGTGTAGAATGGTAAATGATGTGTCAAACTACTGATGCATTAGGGTTATGATGTTATGGTTGTGCTATGTCAAACTATATATGTTGTGGCGGTACTGTGATGATCAAGTGTTGATCAAGTACTCTAGTTATGATTCTGTTAAGTTGTGGTACTATTGTGATGATCAAGTGTTGATCAAGTACTCCAGTTATGATTCTGTTAAGTTGTGGTACTATTGTGATGATCAAATGTTGATCAAGTAATGTAGTGGTACTCTTGTGATGATCAACTTATGATCAAGTTAGGTTGTGCTACATATTGTGATGATGATGTTAAGTCGACCTATTTGATGCCTCGACATCGACAAAACCCCTTAAACCACCACTTGCCCCTATTCGATGCATCGGCGTCGACAAAACCCCTAAAACCATCGCTTGCCCCTATTCGATGCCACGGCGTCGACAAAACCCCTAAAACCACCGCTTGCCCCTATTCAATGCCTCGGCGTCGACAAAATCCCTAAAAACACCGCTTGCCCCTATTCGATGCCTCGGCGTCGACAAAACCCCTAAAACCACCGCTTGCCCCTATTCGATGCCTCGGCGTCGACAAAACCCTAAAACCACCACTTCCCCTATTCGATTCCTCGGCGTCGACAAAACCCCTAAAACCACCGCTTGCCCCTATTCGATGCCTCGGCGTCGATAAAACCCCTAAAAACACCACTTGCCCCTATTTGATGCCATCACATTCATCAATTCTAAACAGCATATTCCAGCTCACATTCATCAATTGCAAACAACATACTTAAGCTCACATTCATCAATTGTAAACAACATACTTAAGATCACATTCATCAATTGTAAACAGATTACTTAAGATCACATTCACCAACTCTAAATACCATCACATTCAGCATAACTTCAAATCCATACATAATCAAAGTACTAGATTAGTACATTACATATCCATAGTTCAGGTGTACTCCTAGTTCAGAGAATTAAACTACTATCATTACAGCACAGCCAAACCACACCCTGCAAAAGGTCAGCAAATGCCACATGATACTGCCCATTCTTCTCTTCCACAGCCACCTGCTCATCGATTTATGATGGCCTTGATCCCCTGCAGCTTCACATTGGTCTGTTCCACTGTCTTTTGGAGCTCATCAATGTGGATTTGCAAGTTCTTCCTCTCTTCAGCTAGCTTGAGCTTCATGTTCCTAATGATACTTGCTTGAGCAGCAACTAGGTTCTTAACCATGTCATACTTCTCCTGCGGCTTGCTGCTTTCAGCATCTTTCCTTTCTATCTCTGCCCTCTTCTCCTGAGCATCCAAAAGTCCATTCACATCTTCAACCAACTTCTCATAGTTGTCATGCAGCTTCTTCTTCTCTTGTGTCAGGTTATGAACAGCAAATGAATTCATCAGATTGTCCTCAGTCCTGTTTCTCTTACTCTCTTCATACATATGCCATAACTTGTCCAATGCATTCTCAAGGGTATTGGGCCAAGCTGGATCAATCCATTCAACTAGTCCACAGTTTTTACCTTCCTGAAAAAAACAGTATTAACATAAACAAATACAGTGGAGTACTTACAAGATAGATTATTTAAAAAGTGTCCTCAAATTCAGAGCTTGCAAGCTCAAGATAGATTATTTAAACCTGTCCTAAAGTAAACAATGATGTCCTGCTCTAAAGTAAACAAGAGTACTCAGTAAACAATGATGTGTGCTGTTAGGATTCCAGTAACCCATGCATCCTCTGTCTTAAATTATTAATAACATGCCAGAGTAAACAACATGACCTAACTTAATAATGTTGCCAGATCCAGAGTAAACAATGACTGCATCCACTGTCCTAACTTAACAATATAATCAAACTTAACAATATACTAATGCCTGCTTCCACAGTACAGATCCAGAGTAAACAAATGACAGATTTGGTTCACTATATCCACAACTTCCAATTACTTCAGTTTGAACCATACCTTCTCAGCACAACAAAGAAACCTCCTGCCAATGAGAATTCCTTCGAAAGCAACACGCCTCTCTGCTGCCTTCCCATGTCCATGGCACAAAACAATCAAATCCGTTTCGGGGCCCTCGAATTTGGAGTCCTTAGTTGTAGCAGGGATCTGCGAGTGCAAAGGAACGCCAAAGATTTGATCCACAACCTCGGAACAAGCTCCTTCGAGAAAAATCCCCAAATCACAAACCCTAACCCTAACCCTAACTCTAAGAACTTACCTTCATGGTGCCGTCGTTGGAAGCTGAGCTGATGTACTCGACGGTGTGCTCGCTGCTATCGGACCCATCACTCCAGGACACCATGGCGCTGCGGCCGCGGCGTGGCGCGTCGGCGGCAGCGGCTGCGGCGAGCAAGAACAGAGCGAGAGAGGAGCGAGCGAGACAGAGTGGAGAAGAGCTGGCTCGGTTCGGTCTTTTGATCGGGTCGACCAAACGGCGCCGTCTAACGCCGTCTGACGGCTGTCGGGACGGACTGGAGTGCCACGTAGGCAAAAAAGGGCCCCATCTGTCATAAACTCACTTAACAGAGCCCGATCCGCCGATCAGTGGTTTTTGCAAAACCATTACGCAAGACGTGGTGTTTTCTGCAAAGAAAATGTAACGTAGTGTTTTTCGCAAACCTAACCTTCAAAGTGGTGATTTCCTGCAATTTACTCCATCAATTGGTATAACATGGGTTTGCAATGTTAGATAAATACTCACAATTTGCACAATAATATTATCGTGCTACTATAAAAGTGTGACTGGGTTATGTTCAAGGGGGTACCCATTTCGTGAACGTTAAGTATTGAGCCATACTACTGAACGACTGTCAGCCGATGGGTCAGGATCACACGCTACGTTCCCACAGATTTTTGACCAAATAACCAACTCACCACCAGCTGTTTGGGTCAACTAGAAGAAAAACTTTGTATTTAATCATTCATCTCGGTCATACTAATATGACGGAACATTTTTTAGCTATCAAACTACCGAGAAAACTGAGAATCTCAAGTTTCGTCCTCTACCTCACAACCAACTATGGAAAAGGAGATGTGGATGTGTCGCACTACTTGATGGCCAACATTGTGCATCGATTTTTTTGGTCAGTGGGTGGCTTCCCAATGAGGAGAACAACACATTGGTGCCCTGGACCCACTTGGGGAGACTATGGTGGGGGAGAAGAGAAGTGGACGATAGGATGTGGTACCCCGGGTCGCAAGGGCCACCATCGGTGGGAGGGTGGCTCGCATCCTAGTGATAACTATAGCTAGCATGTGTAAGTTATTAGTGGCCCATGCTACACTTACCATCATGTCAACTAGTACTGGAAAAACGCTTATATGTGTGGTCACATTAGTGGCGGGCCTATTCTAGACCCCGCCATTGTATTTTGGCCTGGTATCAGTGGCGGGTAGGAATCAATGTCCACCACTGGTATTTCTTCACCAGTGGTGAGCACAATTATTTCTCTACCATCCGTATGTATGGATCTCCTAAATCTATGTGAAAACTTTTTAGTTGGAAATTCAATGAATGTTAAGAGCCGAGTGTCAGAGAAACAAACTTACTCAAAATAATTATTGAGGTTTCAGGTGTGTTGTGCAAAATGTGAGGGGCAGAAAATGAAAATCATATAAATCAAAGGGCTTTATTGAAAAAGCCAGCACGAAACTTGATGAGATGAACCTCCCAAATAGGTAGAGGACGTCCAACTAGGAGCGGCAATAGATTTCTGAATAGATCCGGGTGCTTTTCAAAGAAAGGAAAGATCAAAAAAATGAGATGGATAAAAAAATCGAATCTTGCGCAGTCGCAGGTAGCAGCCCACCTCGGTGCAACCCCCTCATTATGAACAAATCAATAGCTCACAACCAACGAACACATAATCGACTGAACGGACAAAAGAAATGCTGTCACCACTCGCCAGGCACACCGCAAATCTCCTTTTACAGGTTCCGTTAGGTACCGGCGAACCATCCGATGTTGACGCTTGCGTCAAGATTCGTGAGGAAGCCACATAGGATTTACTTCTTCGTGCTATACAAAAAGGAATACGAGACACAATACGAAACGTGGGACCCTCGGCAGAATAAATATCTTGCATCTCACCCCGATCTCTCTCTCTTCCCCCTTTCTCTCTCCCGTGAGACGAGCCGGATGGTGGATCCACTACCGTCGATGTTGGGAAGACCTGCGCCGACGAGGTTCCTCGATCCCGCCCACCACAAGCCCATCCTCTGGCATCCTTCCTGCCTGGCCGCCGTGCTCGCCGTGGGCACCACGACGGCCACCCACCACGGTGTGTCCCCGTGCACGGTCGTCGCCGAATCCGGCGACTCCAAGCAATTCCGCCACCAGATCCCTCTAGTGAGTCATGAAGCCGAGCGCCCCTAACCTCTCTGCATCTATTCTTCATGATTTCATTTTTTTGCACGATTTGAACACCCCTTGCTTCTTTACCAGATGGCCGGCCTCCCCTGCTCCTTCAGTTTCAGATATTTGTATGTTTGTGACAGAGAGCATCAGTTATTATTTTTTGGAGAAGTGAGATTGAATAGGTTTATTGGTTGTGGAATGTGTGTGAAATCCATTGAAACATGATTTGCAAGACAATATTTATGAATTGTGGAATCCAGTGCAATCAATTGATATAATTGAGAAGGTGATGAATGAATCCATTTTTTGTTATTTGATTGTGGGAAATCAAGTTAAATTTGTTTCTGAATTTGTGTGATAATGGGACATGTGTGATCTGTTAAACCAGTGAATTTAGGTTTTTGAAATACTTGGAATATGCTTTTTGAAATATTTGAAGTTGGTTTTGGAATCATTTGAAACCAGCTTCTTTGAAATGTTGGAAAATATTATTTTGAAATATGTGCAATCAGTTCTTCAAATAATTGAAATATAGTTTTCGAAAAATAACTGAGAAGGTGATATATGAAATCTCTAATGAGTGAAACAAATTATTCCTAAAAATACGAGATAATAATTGAAATATAGTTTTTCAAAGAGTTGAATTAAACTTCAGAAAGAAGTGCAATCAATTTCTTGAAAAAATGAGTGAAATTACTTTTTGAAATAATTGTCTTGTAGTTTTTGAGGAATTGAAATTGATTTTTTGAAACGTGTGAAAAATTGTTTTTAAAGAATTGAAATTGATTTTATGAAATGTGTGAAATTATCTTTTCAAATTATTGAAACCTGTTATTCGAAAGACTTCAAATTAAATATTGAAATTTGTGTTCTCTTGTAAGAAATGAAATCAGTTTCTTCAAATTTCTGAACTTAGGTTTAAAATTGTTTCAAGGACTTGAAATCACCTTTGTAATTACTAGAATCAGTATTTTCAAAGAATTGAAATTAGTCTTTTAAAATTTATGAAATTATGTGTTTGAAATAATGGAAATCTGTTTTTGAATGGAACTGGCCTCAATTTTTGCTGAAATATTTGAAATCTTTTCCTTTACCAATTGAAATTGTTGAAATAATTCAGATATGTTTTTCGGAAGTGTCTCGATACTTATTGTTGAAACAGTTTTTTTACATTTCAAAATGATTAATTGCATTTTATTAGGTGAAATAAATACTGCAACGATATTGCATTTCAATATGTATTGAGCAAATGGCTAAGCACATCGGCTAAAACGACAATTGTTTCAACCTGCGGGATATTGCAACGCGTGCTCAAAACGTGTCAAAGTTGTGTCACGTGGTGGGGCCTGGGGCTGACCAGAAATACGAAGTTGGTAGAGTGGGAAAGCAGTGGAATACATTGGATACTTGGCCCACACAAAGTTAGCTGACAGCATTTCATTGGTGGGCACTTCACCGGTAGCTACGCCGGGCACACGCACGTTGCTGCCTGCATGCAGCATGCAGCCGCACGTACGGCCAGGGCCAGCACGCACACGCAAGTCGCACGACCCATGTATAACGGAAGTCGGGAGAGGTCAGAGACGAGAGCCCCTCGGGTCACGGCGAGCCGCGTATGCATGCACGGACAAGCTCGCCCCGCGCTCACGGCCAGCCGCGTACGCCACCGACATGGCCGGAGCATCGTCCCGGTTTGCTCGCTCCCTGTTGATCTGGCTTTCTCCTATAAAAAACCACCCATCGATCGCACATACACAGCTGCAACAGAGAAACCAAGAACTAGCAAAACAACTCAAGATGGCTTCCTCGTCGGTGCTGCTGGTGGCGGCGGTGTTCGCCATGGTAGTGTGCGGCGCGCACGGCATCGCCAAGGTTCCCCCGGGCCCGAACATCACGGCGAGCTACGGCAACAAGTGGCTGGACGCCAAGACCACGTGGTACGGCAAGCCGACGGGCGCCGGGCCCAAGGACAACGGCGGCGCCTGCGGGTACAAGGAGGTGAACAAGGCCCCCTTCCACGGCATGACCTCCTGCGGCAACATCCCCATCTTCAAGGACGGCCGCGGCTGCGGCTCCTGCTTCGAGCTCAAGTGCACCAAGCCCGAGGCCTGCTCCGGCGAGCCCACCACCGTCACCATCACCGACAAGAACGAGGAGCCCATCGCCCCGTACCACTTCGACCTGTCCGGCCACGCCTTCGGCTCCATGGCCAAGAAGGGCGAGGAGCAGAAGCTGCGCGACGCCGGCGAGGTGGAGATCAAGTTCCGCCGCGTCAAGTGCAAGTACCCGGAGGGCACCAAGGTGAACTTCCATGTCGAGAAGGGCTCCAACCCCAACTACCTGGCGCTGGTGATCAAGTTCCTCCAAGGCGACGGCGACGTGGTGGGCGTGGACATCAAGCCCAAGGGCAAGGACAAGTGGATCGAGCTCAAGGAGTCTTGGGGAGCCGTGTGGAGGATCGACACTCCCGACAAGCTCACTGGCCCCTTCTCCGTCCGCTACACCACCGAGGGCGGCACCAAGACCGTCGCCGAGGATGTCATCCCCGAGGGCTGGAAGCCCGACACCTCCTACGAGACCAAGTGAAGAAGACGATGCGACACCTTCCGGCGGCCAGCTTAATTAACTCCTTTTGGCTCGAGAAGAAGAATGAACCAACCGCACATATCATACATATGATGCGATGAGAGCATGAGTATAATTCATTCATCTGTTTTGCTAGATCGCATCTAGATGTGACATAAGTATTACACATCTAAGTTCTATGCCATTGATTTCATACGGAGATTCGTGTGACTATTTCTTTTTTAATTTTAGTTTTTTCTTTTTATGCATGATGGAGTCACTTAGATGTGCAATAACTATGTCTAGATGTGTCCTAGACACACCCTTAATTCATTTACTATAGGGAGAAAGTTTACATGCATGCGTGGACAATTAATAATTTGAGGTCCAGAACCTGTGTGGTATATAGGTGTAACAGCCAAGAATTGGTGTGCTCTCCAACGCGCCCACTCTCTGGACCGTTCTTATTTTGATGTATCTAAATATGTTCATGATTATAAACATATCTTATTAATAGAAATTGGTATGCACACATTAATTATGTTTTCCTTTTTCTTTCAAAAATCAGATGAAAGATGGTCACGACGGGCTCCAGGTAGCTCGTTATTTTTCTTCTTCTTCTGTTCAAAAACTGTATTGCCACACCTAGCTAGACAACGGGGCAGCGCTATAGCTCGCTTAGAGACGTCCTAGTTAGCGTGGTCACTGTATAGTATCCTATCGTGCACCCCCCCCCCCCCCCCCCCCAATGTATCCCGTCATCGGTTTGAGCCGCCCCATGTGCGGGGCAGGCGCCCATACTTTTTTCCTTTTTTTTGTTTCTATTTCATTTTAGCTTCATTAAAAAAATTTGAGGATTTCGAACAAAAATTAAATCTTCAAAATTTTAAAAAATGCTTGGGAATTCAAAAAATGTACACGAGTAAGAAATCGAGTATAGAAAACATTCCCGTATTTGATAGAAGTTCAAGAATTTCAAAAAATGTCTACGATTTCGAAAATGACCGGTAATTTTAAAAAAATTCTTGAATTTGAAAAAATGTTCGCAAATTCAAAAAATATTCATAAATTCTGAAAAATGTTCGCAAAATAAAAAAAATGCTCATGTATTAAAAAATCTTCACCAGTTCAAAAAACATTCATGAATTTATAAAACAGTCCATGAAATATGATCATAAATTAGAAAAAATATTTCCTAACATCGCCTCGCCTCAAGGAACGCCCTAGTGTGGCGGCACAGTACCATGTTTGTTCGTTCATTCATTCAGTCAGTTCATTTGTTTGTTTCTTTTGTTCAATTAAACTTTGAAAAGCATTCATCGTGCATTTGAGAAATGTTCATTCAATCTAAAAAACCGATAACACAACTTTTATAATACGTTCGAACCATTCAAAGAAATGTTCGTGACATTCCAAAAATGTTCACGCATTTCAAAAAATATGTCCGTGACATTTTCAACAATGTTTAAAAACGAATATTTCATGCCATTCAAAAAAATGTGAACTTTTTTTAAAATGTGCAGGTGTGTGAAAATATATGTTCGTGACATTTTTGAATAAATGTAAATACAATGTTAAAAAAATCCTTGTAATTAAAAAAAATGTTTGGTGACATTTAGAAAATGTCCAACTTGTATTCTTTTTTTTAAAATTTATTAAAAAAATGTCAAACAAATATTTTAAAAATATTGTACAACGGAAAACAAATTCACACTATTCTTAGAAAAAATTTCATTTCATTCAAAAAATATTCAACGTCTATTCGAAAAATATTTGACCTGTATTTGAAAAATATTCATAGAAATATGTTTTGGAAATGTTAATTGTATATTTGAAAAATGTTCAACTTGTATCAAAAAAATGTTACACTTGTATGTGAAAAATGTACAACGTTTATTGAAAAAAGGGATACATATATTGAAAAAAGAAACATATAATATTAATAAAATTTTATATCAAAATGAAAATGAAGAAAACCGGTAAAGAAAGACAGAACAATAGGAAGAAGAAAAAAAAACGCATGGAAGTTCTAAAACCGGTTTGTACCGGCCCAATAAGTGAGATATTGCCCAGGAAGGGAAAATGTGCATACACACTTACATATGTATATACCCCTCAAAAAAAAACTTACATATGCATATTCGAAGCCTACAAAACATATGTATATTTGAAATCACTAGTTAAGGGTTATCGATTGCAAAGGCCACTCCCCAACTTTTCTGGTGTAGACAAGTGACGCACTGCATATGCACCACTTGTCCCAACGTGGAGTTTCCCATTTTGTCATAGATTCGTTTTTTAAAATGTTTTATCTCTTAAACCATGCGTCCAAATCACGAACTGTTTTCACAGTTGAGTTTCTCGCATCGAAATTTTCGAAACTAGATTCTATGTTAATAGGTTTCGATGAAAAAAATTCATGAAAAAACAAAAAAAAAACAAAAAACAGGAAAAAAACAGAAACAAAATAAAATGAAAAAGGAAAAAACTGGCAACCAGGGAAAGAATGAAAACGACAAAAAATACAAAAACCAGAAGAAAAAACCGGATCCCAAAAGTACCATTGTGCTCTTCACTTTTTGCTGGAAACCACAGACTACGATTTTTCCTTTTTTTTTTCCAGAGAAGCTCGCATAAGCAAAGCTGTGTTTCTCGCGAGGGACCGAGCTGCCTTGTAAGCAGTGAGGTCAATTGACCCCAATGAAGTTAGCAAATCATTCACTAATTTAGTACTCCCTCCGTAAGGAAATATCTGAGCGTTTAGATCACTACAGAAGATGGCCCCACTGTCATAGACATGACCCCATTAAACTGTTTTTCTAGCTTCGTCCTTCACCATTACATACCAGAACTTGCAGTTTTATGTAAGGAAGAGAAGTAGCAATGGTGTAATTCCAACTGTGAGAAGCAACAACGCGGACGTAGCTGCATGCATGCAGCATGCAACCTCACGTACGGCCGACACGCAAACACAGGAGCCGTAACAGGAGAGGTCACAGACGAGCCCCTCGGATCACGGCGAGCCGCGTATGTATGCACGGACAAGCTCACCCCGTGCTCACTGCCAGCCACGTACGCCACCGACATGGCCGGAGCATCGTCCCCGGTTTGCTCGGTCCCTGTTGATCTAGCCTATCCTATAAAAAAACCACCCATCCATCGCACATACACAGCAGCAACAGAGAAACAAGATCTAGCAAATCAACTCAAGATGGCTTCCTCGTCGGTGCTGCTGGTGGCGGCGGTGTTCGCCATGGTCGTGTGCGGCGCGCACGGCATCGCCAAGGTTACCCCGGGCCCCAACATCACGGCGAGCTACGGCAACAAGTGGCTGGACGCCAAGACCACGTGGTACGGCAAGCCGACGGGCGCCGGGCCCAAGGACAACGGCGGCGCCTGCGGGTACAAGGAGGTGGACAAGGCCCCCTTCCACGGCATGACCTCCTGCGGCAACATCCCCATCTTCAAGGACGGCCGCGGCTGCGGCTCCTGCTTCGAGCTCAAGTGCACCAAGCCCGAGGCCTGCTCCGGCGAGCCCACCACCGTCACCATCACCGACAAGAACGAGGAGCCCATCGCCCCGTACCACTTCGACCTGTCCGGCCACGCCTTCGGCTCCATGGCCAAGAAGGGCGAGGAGCAGAAGCTGCGCGACGCCGGCGAGGTGGAGATCAAGTTCCGCCGCGTAAAGTGCAAGTACCCGGAGGGCACCAAGGTGAACTTCCATGTCGAGAAGGGCTCCAACCCCAACTACCTGGCGCTGGTGATCAAGTTCCTCCAAGGCGACGGCGACGTGGTGGGCGTGGACATCAAGCCCAAGGGCAAGGACAAGTGGATCGAGCTCAAGGAGTCGTGGGGAGCCGTGTGGAGGATCGACACCCCCGACAAGCTCACCGGCCCCTTCTCCGTCCGCTACACCACCGAGGGCGGCACCAAGACCGTCGCCGAGGATGTCATCCCCGAGGGCTGGAAGCCCGACACCTCCTACGAGACCAAGTGAAGGTGAAGGAGATGAAGACTCTTCTTCCGGCCACCTTAATTAATTCTTCTTGGCTCAAGAAGAAGAAATAAACCAGCTAGCCGCACATATCGTATAGGTATATATGATGCGATGAGACATGCAATGCAAGCTCCTGCATGCATGACTATACTCGTTCATTCATGCTGTGTATAGGGAGAGAGCTGCATGCATGGACAACTGATAATTTGAGGCCGAGAACTTGTGAGGTGGAACGAAGGAGGCAACCACCCATGAATTGGTTTGCTCTCCCGCGCGCCCACTCTCTCGTTCACCATTTTGTATGTATATAAAAAAAATCATGGCTATGAAGTATGAACAGATTTCATTAGATTTTTAAAGATTGACAAATCTATCATCGGAACCACCGAGTTGTTTACCCACCGTATGCTATGTGTTCGAGAGAGAAGCCTGTAGTGAAAACTATGGGCCCCGGGTCTACTTTAAACATATTATAAAAACCAAAAATAATTTGTTGCAATTTATTTACTTTTATTTTGTTTTGCAATTTATATATCTACCTATACAAGATTTGATCCTTACAAGTAACGAGTTCAAGGGGATTGACAACCCTCTTGCCCGCGTTGGGTGCAAGTATTTGCTTTTGTGTGTGCAGGTGCAGTTCACTAGGGTTTGCATGATTCTCCTTTTGGTTCGATAAACCTTGGTTCTCACTGAGGGAAATACTTATCTCTACTGTATTGCTTCACCCTTCCTCTTCAGAGAAAATCCCAACGCAGCTCACAAGTAGCAACTTGCAACTCGGACAATTACGAGCCCAGTTGCTAGTCGAGTGTGGACTTGCAACTCGGACAACTACAAAATTACAAGCCCGGTTGCGAGTCAGTGGTCGACTTGCAACCGGGATGAAAAAAGTTATGGACCCAGTTGCGTGTCAAGGGTGGACTTGCAACTAGGATGAGAAACAAAACACATACACCAATTGCGAGTCGAGAGTGGACATGCAACTCGGACAACTACGAGCCCAGTTGTGAGTTAAGGGTGGACTTGCAACTGGGACAACTACGAAACTACGAGCCCACTACGAGTTAAGGGTCAATTTGCAACTAGGATGAAACAAACTACGGGTCTAGTTTTGAGTCAAGGGTGAACCTGCAACTAGGATGAAAAACAAAACATAGGCAAAATAATAGGGGTTAAGGTCGGCCAGTGAGAAGATGGGGATAAGCTTCATCGTCGAGCCCCCAAAAACAATGACATATATGGCCCCATGTGAAAAAGAAACGCGTGGACATGCCGACACAAAATAAAACGGGACAAGAGGACACGCGACAAGAAAGAACGAGCTGACACGGGTGCGCATGATCGAGTTTGTGCGAACATTAAAGAAAACAAATTGAATGGTCATAGACTTGGATGAGACATCACTAAATCTCATCTAGATTAGATTTAGCAAGCCTGAAAAGAAAAAATCTAGTTACGCTCTTCTCTACCTATACAGTCAAACAAAAATAAAACAAAACATGGAAATAAATACACGTGGTCCCCCAAAAAAAAGCTACAGCCCACTAAATCTATACCTACTAATAAAGGGGCTATTTTTGTGTGCTAATAAAGGGGCTATTCCTTCTTACCACCGTAATTTCGTCCGTTTTTGATCCGTCCACCTCGTCCATATTATATTTTTTATTATATGAGAGGTGGTTCTATTCTAACATGCCCGTACGTCATCAAACATCAAAGATGTTTCGATCCTTGACTTGGGCCTGCAAGAAGGGAGTCGGTTGGCCCAGCTACAATGCAATGGGAGAGGAGGAAAAAAACACACGTTTGCGTGAGGAATATTATAAAGTGACTTGCATCGCAGAGGAACAAAAAATAATGAAGCTACTAGGAATCGAACTAGGCACCTCCCGATCAAACCTCAAGCCCACAACCACCCGCGCCAGATGCCTCTATTTGTTTAACTGATAACGATTTATCCTTGTTATTTCTTGGTTCTCCTTCGTCCTCTTTTTTCCTTCTTGACATGTTCCTTTGCCCAGTTTTTTCCCCTTTTTACGGTTGTGTGAAAAGCAAGGTCCGCTAACAAATATATAGTACCACCTCGATACTTTATATCAAATACTATCAGCTTTTATACAGTTGTAATTAGCCTGAAATATCACCCAGCGCCTCAAAAATTAGGGAAGAGATGGAAGCCAATTAAGGAGGGAGGGAATATGCACATGCATGTCGCTACTAAATTGGCAACACACTAAAAATGGGATTGTGGGCTCCGTGGGCTGCGCTGCATTGATCTTGATGAAATCAAGAAAAGAGAAAGTAATTAAGAGAGCCAATTAAAGGAGGGAGGGACCTGCACATACATGCACGGCTACAAATTGTGGCATCAATCTAAATGGGATCGTGGGCTGCCTTAGCTGATCTTGAAGAAATCAGCAAAAAAGGAAACCAGCGAGCAAAACAAATCACCGCAGCGAGTACATTAGCATCTTGCACGCATACCCATGACAGTGTTAAAACGAGAGGCAGCCAAGCTGGCAGAGCTGCCATAATGGTGTGACTCTTGAGAAGACGAAATTAATGCTGCCCTTGACGTACGTATTTTCTGTAGAATTGTGGGCTTTTTAAAGTTTAGTTATACGTGTCTGTGATTTGAACACAAATTTGTAGGTAGTTACAATAAAAATTATGCATAAGAGAATATGGTTCTTTACACACTCCCTATCCAAACAACCACTGAAGGAAAGATTGTAGGTTGGAAAAGGTATTTGAACTGAATTTTGTGGGATGTTTTGCACCCATAAGGTCCGAAGAAAGATTACTCCCGGTCTCCCGCCATGGAAATGCGGACCCGACGCAGGCTAAGTTATTGGTCATTTATTGTTCTTGCATGCATGCATTGCCATTAATGCATTGATAAACACAACTTTTTTAGGAAAACGAGCACATTAATTGAGTACTTTTGTAAACTACAAAAATTATTCCACCACTAACCATCTATCTTGGTTGGTGAGATTTTTGAATTGAGCCCTATAAACCGGAAGAGAGGTAGTATGATGGGGCTAGGATTCCTCAGACATACATGCACAATTAAAGAAGACATGCTGATTAAACGAATGGACATGCAACAATACATGGTGGGCTAATTAAATGGATCCTCAGTGCATACATAATTAAAGGAGAAACATGCAGGATTATGAATATATTAAAAGTGCCCCTAGGGGGATTGACTACATACTCCCTCCTTTCCGGTTTATAGGGCTTAAATATGAAATCTCATCAACCAAGGTAGATGATGAGTGGAGAAATGTATCTCGTAGTTTACAAAATTACTCAAAATTTAATCTGCATTAATTACAGTGTATGCATGGATGACCACTAAATGAGTAGGAATAGTTACATGCATTGGTTGGTTTCTTTTAATCCTTGCATGCATCAATTTAATGCACCTTGGAATGTGAACATGTGGTGAAAAAAAGTGAAAATAAGACTTATAATATGGAAAACCCAAGAAAATGAGATGAGCCTAATAAACCAGAAAGGAGGGAGTATACCATTAAAAATCTTTGATCTATTAATTTTTGTCATAAATTTGATGTCTCTTGTTCTTCGCTTTCTTACATCAGTTATTCTTAATTATCGATCTGTAAAATTGATGACATATTGGTGCTATTTGCTTGAACTCAAATTGTTTTATTTTGGGTCTATAAATTTTATGATTTTGTTGTTGTTCACCCGTTGCAAAGCACGGACACTTTCGCTAGTAAACCCAATACACAAAACATAAAAACAGCCCAAAAAAAAGCCATATCGGGCCTCACTGCTTCACGGGGGACGGACAGAAAAAACGACAAAAGAACAACGCGCACGACTTAGAAGCACATGTATCTAACAAATCCAACACACCAAGCTACGCGGAAGGGGCGCTCGCTCGCGCTACCCACCTGGCTGTGCAACGTTGGGATAAATCGCTGGTAGGTCATCTCCTCACACGCAGCGTTCTTTTTCTCTCCCTCTATCTCATTTTTCCTCCCCAGCCTAGGGTTACGCCGCCGCCGCTGCCGTCGCCGCCCCCATAGCTCCTCTAGCGCTGGCCACCGAAGGATGGCTCGCTTCTCCCGTGACTCTTCTCTTGCCCTGCTCCATCCCGATCAGCGCCGCCGCCACCCCTTTTCTCTCATCTACGGGCGACTGTCACCGGTGAGGTCAGACGTCTTCTCCCCGCCAGGATGATAGCGGCAGATGAGGATGAAGGAATCGGCGGCGGCCGGCCCCAACCCGCTCTGCATCGACGGGTCTTAGGCAAGCCACCCGCCTCCTCTCCCCGCTCCCTAGGGTTGCCGCCGCCGCCACCGCCGGATGACGAGCACAACCTGGACAAGGTCCATGCGGTCGTCGGCGCCTCCTCCTCCGCGAGAGGCCATGGACTGCGGCGCAAGACGACGAGAGGAGGACAAAGACGGCCGTCTCAGCGAAGCGCCCAATCGAATCGCGTAGCGCCGCCAGTGCAGGTCGCGCCACCACGTCTTCTCCTTCTCCTCCCGCGTTTTCTCCCCGTCGGTCCTCCTCCTCCATCGCCTGGAGGGACGCATCTGCCGCTCGTGTCGCTCCTCCCCCTTTGAGCTCACTCGTCCCCATCGCTCGGAGGAGCGAAGGCGGTGCCTCCCAAGCAGATGTCGCCGCCCCGGCCCCCACACCTCCCCAAGATCGTCTCCACAGCAGTTCGTATACGCCGCGTGGAGGCCGAGATGTAGCCGCCCCGTCCTATGCCTGTGCCCGTGTGCGCTCTTTCCCAGGTGTGTTCTCTCTCTCTTGATCTGATATGAAACTGAGAGTGGAGGGTCGAGGGGTTTGCATTTATCAGATTGAGGAGGTAGGGAGAGAACAAGCTAGCTTGATGGTGCCTTGCTGAGGACATTGTGCACTGTACAGAACTTGAATTTGTTCCCTCCGCTGTGGATGCTGCTCTGCAGACAGCTGCTAATTTCCTTTTCATCTGAATTGCAAAATGGTTTGCTTGCCGCTGGCTTTTTATGGTACTGCTCTGCCATCTTTTTGCTATTGCTATAATAAAGGGAAAACGTTCTAAATCAACCGACTGATCTTTCCCTCCCGCAAGCCGCGTAGCCTGCCGTCGGATAAATTCGATCCAGTGGACCACGTGAAAGCAGCGCAGAGTAGATGAAAACTTCCTGAAGCGTGAACCTTATCCTCTCGCTCGATCTCCTATCCACTCGTCTCTCTCCATCCCCCTCTCCTCGTACTCTACACAGCCATGGCCGTCTATACCCACGACCACGAGGCCATGAGCTGCCCAACGCAGCAGCTAGCGCTGCTCCGACGAAGCTCCCAACGGCACTGGAAGGGTGGCTGCCACACGACCGCCACACACCCATTGCTTTCGTGGAGCCAGCCGTGAGCTGCTGCAAGGCCGGCACGCTGTTGCCGCCGTCGTGCTTCAAGGCCGTCGCTCCCGTTGATGCTACAACCCTTGTCTGCAGCAGCCCTCTTCTCATGGTCATGTTGCAAGGCCACCTTCACGACAGTAGTTGCTTTGCAGCATCCGGCGTGCTGCAAGGTCGCCGTCGTCGGCGCCGCTGACGCGCGACCCTGCGTTGCCACCGTCGTGCTACAAGGCGTGGCCGTCGTTGATGCTGCAAGGTTGTCGTCGGCGGCGCCGCTGCCGCGCGACACGTTGTGACCGTTGTTGATGCTGCAAGGTTGTCGTCGGCGGGGCCGCTGCTGCTGATGCTGCGTTGCCACCGCAATGATGCAAGATCACCGGCGTCGGCGCCGCTGCCGCCGATGCTGCATTGCCACTGCCGTCGTTACATGGACGCTGCATTCCGGCAAGTGAGTTCGCCGTTGTTTCGCTACGAGCCAACCATCGGTGCGGCTGCTGCAAGCGGTGCGTCGAGTCGGCCGGCCGCTGGCTGCTCGTCAAAATTACATGGATGCTGCATTGGAGCATGTGAGCTCGTTGGCGTTTTGATGCGAGCGAACCGGCGGTGCAGTGGCGTGGGCTGCTGCAATCTAGGTGCTGCAAGAGCTGCGTCGAACCGTCGCCTGCTTGCTGGGTTACGTGGATGCTACATCGCAGCATGCAAGTTTATCGGCGTTTTGCTGAGAAGCCGACCGACAGGGCGCGGCTGTTGTTGCTGCACTCATCAGAGACTCAGATGCTCGAGCAGGAAGCAGGGAACGCTACATGTTCCAGTATACATAGTCGTTGCGGGGATAGGCGGGGACGGAAGCGATTGCTAAATCCTCTCCACGGGAAATCAAGTGGCTACAATTGAATTGAATTAGGCGAACCAACGGACGGCAAGGCGGCTGATCTTTGTAAAGATCAGCCGGCTTACGCCTAGCAGCCCCCATAATAAAAACGGGGCAGTACGAGACAAGATCGATTATGAAGGTTGTGTTTTTGCAGCAAGCCTTCTGGATGGGAGGGACATCCAAGTTCTATGCTTGTATTTCATCTCTTTTTTGATAAGCTGCAAGTAATTGCTATCATCATAAACATTAAGCAAGTCAAAATATACTCATGGATCCTCTTTTAGGTTTTGTGCCCTTGCCAATAAGTTTTTGAGAAGACAGAAAAGGAACAGTATGCGTGCTAAACAGTCTTTCCTTTTCCAAAGTCCGAACTTCGTTGTGTTGTTATTGATCATTCACAAGCATGTGTGTATGTATGAGGGCATGTGCGACATCTCAGTCTGTTATTTTCCGTCTCTGAACCACACATAAAGAATTTGGATATTTAACTTTTTGTTACGTTGTTGCCTACATATTTTGTTTTGATAAGCTGTTCTTTGCATGTTGATCAGGTAAGGAACACAAGGACCGTAAATCGTACTTGGCAGCCAACAGGTTATTCCTAAGTCTACCAGTTCAAGGGTAAGAATCACTTTCTGAATCCGAGGGCGCGTCAAACGGCTAAGCCCTCATTTTTCATAAATTGGTCCAATGGTGGGGGTGGGGACATTCGCCCCCTCATCTTAACACATAGCTCTGCCTCAATGATAATTACATTTCGAGAGAGAGAGAGCAGGGAGGAGGCGAGGGGCATCATGGTGGTGGGACGCGATCATGATTGCCGTCATCAGCTTACAGTAGACATCACCACATACAGTACACACACCTCCACTACAGTAGACTACACCTTCACCTTCTTTGGAGCGTGGGTTGGCGCGGTGACTATGTTTTGCACCCTCTTTATCATGCTCGGCAACCTTCTAGCCTGATCTTGAGTGCTTCCACTACTATGATTCTACCTTATCTCGAGTGATTTCCGTCCTCCACTACCCCACTACAGTACACACAGTACATTGCACTATAGTGAAAGACGGAATCACTCGAGATAAGGTAGGATCATAGTAGTGGAAGCACTCGAGATAAGGTAGGCTCGAGATAAGGTAGGATCATAAAGAGGGTGCAGAAGCGTGACCTCGGCGGGGCAGGTCGGCGGGCGGTAGACGAGCGTGAGCTCCGCAGGCGGTGGTGACGCCGTGGCGGATGATGAGGAGGATAGGCGGAGGTAGAAGGCCCGCACGTCGAGCCGCCGGGGCCCGAGCGGGCGGAGGTCGTCCACTGTCCCTCTGCACATTGCCGTTAAGCACGTACGATTTGACTCCCTTGCTAGGTTTTTCCTTGTGGCCTGCCTTGTGGTGCTGACTCTTTGTATGAGTATGATTAATATGATCTCTCGCCGCGGGAGGGAACTCGATCGATCGGCGTAGATTTTGGTAGATAAAGGGGGGAAGCAGAGCGCCGGGTAGTGTTTGTGGTGGAGTAAAATGCACAGAACCAC
Source organism: Elymus sibiricus (assembly GCA_039707655.1). Classification (NCBI taxonomy): domain Eukaryota; kingdom Viridiplantae; phylum Streptophyta; class Magnoliopsida; order Poales; family Poaceae; genus Elymus; species Elymus sibiricus. The sequence goes on along the minus strand of CM077670.1, from coordinate 365,129,695 downwards.
CACATTAGCGTCATAACTCTCGTAAAACCACCACTTTACAAAATGTGACACTTTGCACCGCAGCGAAGAATTGACAGTGGCAAAAAACACTAATTCGTTTTCTGAGAGTGTTTTGACGTGGCCGATCACTCGCGGGCCGACAGCGGTGACGGCGAGGCACTAACAGCCGTTAACGGCCGTGTCCGAAGCGATTGGGCCGGCCCTCACTCCCATCGCTCACTCCCATCCCTAGCCGTATATCTCTCTCCTCTCTCTCGCGGGCAGGGCGGCGGTGGCGGCGGCTCCGGATCCATCTGCGAGGGATTGGTGGGGAGCAAGGTGTGGTGAACATATCGAGTCACCTTGGCTGGCCGGCGTGGCAGGGGGCAACCGCGTTGAGGAGGAAGATTGTTCAATTATTCTTGGGGCAAAATTCTTTGATCTACTGTCAAATGGTGCTGGTCCAGCCCTCGGTGAGCTGCCTCCCTTTCTCTAGTATCAATTTTTGTTTGTGGAATTCTAGGGTTCCAGATCTGGAAACAAGTGTTTGCTCTAATTCTAGCAAATTTTGTTGTTCACTGAATCTTGTTGTGAACTTATGCAGTTAACTGAGTATTGTTGTTTGTGACTGCACAAAGTTAACTGAATCTAGCTCTCTCTCACTGAACCTAGGTGTTAATTGAAAGTAGTTATCTGAATCTAGCTCTCTCTCACTGAACCTACGTTAATTCGAACACCAAGATTCAGTTAACTGAATTGAATGCAGCTAACTGAATCTTGCTCACTATGACTGAAGCTAGGTTAATTCAAACACCAAGATTCAGTTAACTGAATCAAATCACAGCAAGATTCATTTAACTGAATCTTGCTCACTGTGACTTAAGCTAGGTTAATTTAAACACCAAGATTTAGTTAACTGAATCAAATCACAGCAAAATTCATTTAACTGAATCTTGCTCACTGTGACTGAAGCTTGGTTAATTCAAACACCAAGATTCAGTTAACTGAATCAAATCATAGCAAGATTTAGTTAATTTTAGGGTTTGCAAATGGTTAATTATTCTAGGGTTAGTTATTTCACTGATTGATAGATGTAGTTGAACTATTCTTGTGGACTGAATGAAACTAACACTAAATGTCACTACTGAATTTTGCAGGGTGTTGTGCAGTGTACATGAGTTAATTTTGGGTTGAGTGATGCAGTGGACAAGTTGACCACAAAAGTAGTGAGTCAGTGCAACAGGGTTTAAGTGATTTGACTGATGTGAAGTGTCAGTAGGTGTGCTCAATTTAATGGTCAAACTGTCCCTAGCTATGAGAGAACTTGCAATATTCAGACTTGCAATGTTCAGACTTTATTTCAATCAAACTATACTGACAGGAAAGAACAACAGTAAGCTTACTAAAAAATGTCAGTTAACTTAGGTTTTGTGACATTTTATCTTTGCATTGGCACCTACAGCACAACTATATCTTTGCATTGGCACCTACATCATCATAGTGAGCACAAAGTTTCAGATACTATGAGCACAAAGATTCAGCTACTATGAGAACAAACATCCAGAAACTAAGTTCAGAAACCACACATAGATATCATAGATAGACGAGTACTCTAGATAGATAGATATCATACATACATACATAAGTTCAGAAACCACACATAGTGACCTGCTGCTGCATAAATTAAGTTCAGAAACTAAGTACTTGAGACACTAAGTTCAGAAACTAACTGAACCCATATATTAGTTCGGATCTTGCTGCAGAAATTAACAAGGGCAGATGCTGCATCAGACTCACTCTTGCTGCAGCTCTTGCTGCAGCTTCAGAAGACGGAGAGATCGGCAAACTGGCCCCATGATGCGGAACTGCTTCTTCTTCCTCCTACTGCTTGTGCATGTCTCCACCTGCATCTGCTGCTACTCCATCTGCGGCAGCATCATCTCGAACAGAGGAGCGAGGGGCAGCACTGGAACCAACCTGTCGAGCGCGTAGTCCACGCGGAGTTGGTCGCGGTTCTGGTACATGTACCAGCGTGCCCTCTGGTATGGATCCGGAGAATCCCTCGCCTCCCCCATTGCCCAAACCAAGTTCTCAATCGGTGGGCGGTGGAGGTCTGGCAATCGGGCGTACTCCTCATGGTTGGCAGCCGCCCTCACTGCGCGCGCATGGTTCTTCAGGATTTCAACGCTGGCATACCGGGTGCTCACCCCGCGCACATATATAGGAGAGCTTGGTGTTGTCACCATCGAAGATCTCCTGCAGCGCCTTGTCCCATCCGAGGCCAATAAAATGCCATGGCGTGAGGGAGGTTTTCTGGGTGGGAAGGAGGAAATTGGATGGAGAGGCGATAGAGAGTGGTGGTTATCTGTGCAAGGATGGTGAATGTGAATGAATGCACTGTGTGTGTGGAGACTATGGTTTTCTGGAAAAACCGAACGGGCGCACTGAATCGATCGAACTACCGCTGCGTGATTTTTTTTAGGAAAAACGAAGGAGCAGAGCCCGACCCAGCAGCCCAGTAAATAGAAACGACCGAACGCCCCCAGGCCAGCCCACCCCAGCCATTGACCGAGCGCAACCCGCCCAGTCCAGCCCAGCAGCTTCGTCCCGCGCGAAAAAAATAAGGCCGTTAATGGCCGTTAGTGCCTCGCCGTCACCGTTGTCGGCCCGCGAGTGATCGGCCACGTCAAAACGCTCTCAGAAAACGAATCAGTGTTTTTTGCCACTGTCAATTCTTCGCTGCGGTGCAAAGTGTCACGTTTTGTAAAGTGGTGGTTTTACAAAATGACGCTAATGTGGTGGTTCTGTGCATTTTACTCGTTTGTGGTGATGTCTATGTTTTTAAAGTATTTGTTCTTGTGCATTGTCCTCTACATTCTATCTGGCTTGAGCGTAACGGCACAATCATTCCTAGTGGTTGGGGCCTGCCATTGCGGGCCTCTTGAGAGGTAGATGGGCGTTGCCAGGTGGGAATGCGCCCCTTCTGATTAGTTTTATGCGATATGTGTCGTACAGGTGCATGCAAGCGATGATATGAGCCAAAATACAAACTATGAAAGCAATGGAAGATGCAAACGTAACAATAAGATAGAGCAGCACAAATGCAGTGCACATTATCACGCTTTGGACGAAAGAGATACAAATTATGGGAGAAAAGTAGCAGCATAATGTAAATTTACAAGCATGCAGATATCAACATTTAGGCATTCAGCCCTGGAATTAAATTTTGCAGTTTCAACAGAAAACAAATATCATAAGTGAAAGGTTGTTTGCACCAAGAGGTGTTGATCCCGTGATCCTTCAGGTTTCACCGACCTTCTGAACCTGCGATAGCACAAATTAGAATGTTACCTCAATGTGATGAAATGCAACCTTTCTTACTGGCCTAATGATTTCAAGGCATTAATACAGTAAACCATCTCAGGAAAGATCCAACATTATTCCCAAGAAGAAGCAGTTTCCAAAACAGCAAGATGTATGTATGTCATCAGGAACTGTAGTGGTGCAAATGGATATAATGTGCCTTGTACAAAACGTGAACTCATGTATGTTTGCATCCTCCACAGGTGAAACGGTTCACTGTAAGGTTAGCTTTCATTTACCGAAAGCAAGACAAACCTGCTTACTTTTGTACTGTATGTAGTTGCTGAGTTAGTATGTGGATATGAACCAGAACATAAATGCTAGTAAGATTTTTGTACTTTTATGTCCTTTTGTGAAAGATGAAATCATTTCCAGCAAACTACAAACTGACAACTTGCTTGAACTACTACAAATAGCATCCGGTGTGAGTAAAATGTATATTCCACTGTGTAGCTTCTGCGGCAACAAAACAGCTCCCATCTACAGCAGAAATCACATGCTAATCAGCCTATCCATATGTACATCCTAAAAAGCCCATTCATAGCTAACCTAGCAGTTCATTTAAGAACCATTAACGTTTGAAGAAAGGAAGACAACGTATATAGGTATATCGTGTTTAATGGGAAAACATGCGAGATCCTCAACCACTGAATGTACTATCAGTCGTGATGACTGAACCTTTTATTCTATGGGCACTAGTAGAAAACAGGGCTTTCGTTCTAGCCGGAAAGGATCAATAGTCCCGGTCGCATTACGAACCGGGACTAATGTGAGCATTAGTCCCGGTTCGAGCGGCTAGGACGCCGGACGGGGCTCGGCTAGCTTGAGTCCCGGGTCAAACGCAACCTTTAGTCCCGGTTGGAGATACCAACCGGGAATAAAGGGGCTGCGGCACGATGCAGCCGGTGCGAACCCCTTTAGTCCAGGTTGGTGTCTCCAACCGGGACTAAAGGTTAGACCTTTAGTCCCGGTTGGAGACACCAACCGGGACTAAAGGGGTTAGACCTTTAGTCCTGGTTGGAGATACCAACCCGGACTAAAGGGGTTTTGAAAGTTTCTTTTCTGTTTTTCCATTTGTTTTCTATTTTTAGTTTCTGTTTTAAATTGCATATATCTTTTAGGATATTTGATGTTTTTGGGTGATTCTTTTTGCATTAGATTCAAAATTTTGTCTAGTTTCTGTTTGTGCCATTAGTTTTCAAATTTGAATGGTTTACATTTGAATTTGTTCAAATTTGCTTCAAACCCTAGATTGTGAATAACTTGAGTTTCAAAATAGTTTTTAATTTAATTCTTTTTGCTCCTAGTCACATGTTAGATTGTTTTCACAGTAAGATTTATTTGGTTATTTTTAGAATAATTTAAATTAGGATTTTAATTAAAACAGTACTGTTTTGCTTATATAGTTGTTTTAGTCATTTAATTGTTGTTTTTAATTATTTTTAGTTAGTTCTTTCTGTAGATTTTAACATGTTGTAGTATGCTTCTGTTAGACAACAGTAGATAAAATTTTATAATTAATTAATATTAATTTTGCTACTGTTTTGTATTAATAGTTGTTTAGCCTTTAATTATAGTTGATAGAATTAGTTTTGCTATATTAAAAATTAATTCTTTTTGCCACTTTAATATAATTAACTTTAGTTTCTGTTGTTTGACAATAATTTAGTTTGTGTAATTAGTTAATATTGCTTTATTGCTATGTTAGTTGTTTTAAATTTCTTATGATTATAACTAGATTGTTATAATAGTTTTTAATTAGTTCTTTTTGCTAGTTATTAATTTAGTGAAATACTTTCTGTTTATTTATGAGTTTAATATTTTCCTTGCTGTTATGTTTCAATTAGGACAAAAACTATTTTCTTTTTTGTGTGTAGTTTCCTTAGGAGTTTTTCTTTGGATTTCCTTGAAGTTTTCTTTTGCTTTCTATTTGGTTTTTCTTATTGTTTTCTTTATTGCTTTTTATTTGTTGGTTGTTAACATGATTGTTAGAATTGCTTGCTAGAGTAAATGCTTATGTGAATGCAATGTTTGATTAATATAGATTTCATCGGAGAGTGACGAATAGTTCTATCAAGTTATTTCTGAGAGCGATATTATCTTCATTAACTATACCAGGCAAGTTCACTTTGACCATACTTTTCATACCTATGTTTTTATTGCATTTAGTGACACCTTTTCAACTTTTCTCCAGTAGTATATTGAATCTTGTAGTTGAGTAGAAGCATGAGGTAGGAACCCACACCCATGTTACTAAGCCCGGGAACGTGACTCTGGCTTGTTTAACCTTAGTTGTGACTCTGGCTGGGACGGTGCTAGCAGATGTAGTCGACGGTAGGATTGGATGGACACCAACCCGGACTAAAGGGGTTCTGAAATTTTCAAACTCTACCCCCCCTGTATCGCCATTTCAGTTTTGAAAAAAACAAAAGAAAATGATAAAAACTTCAAAAATTAAAATCCTTCGAGATGTAGTTATGTTACAACATCTACTAGTTAGGAAAATTAAAAAACATAAATTTCGACATGTTTTGCAAAAAAGTGTTATGAAAAAGTAAAACGACTATAACTTTTGCATACGATGTCGAAAAAAAACGTATAATATATCAAAATGTTCAGCACGAGAAGCCGGTTCCGATTTCAACGGCCGTAGGCTGTTTTGCAAATTTTTAGAATCCTCAAATTCCGAAAGGAAACAAAGCTATCCTCAAATTTAAGTTTTTTTGAATTTTTGGTCAAACTCTGGTCAAACTGTGGTCAAACTACTTATTCAATAAATATTAGTGTTACTAAATAATTATTGTTTTTTAGAATAATAGTTTCAAACTCAAACGGTGAAACGTGTGACATCGTGCTCAAGTTCAACTCCTAAAATCAAATAACAGCAGTTGCTGCAACTGGACAGACATTGTATATAGTGATTCAGGGATTCACCATTTTATACCTGAGCTAGTACCAGATCAACAAATTATAACCATTTTATCAATGAATCCAGATCAGGCACTTGTGCTTAGCCAAACATAGAAAGCTCATTAGTTCTCATCCTAATCACATCATCAAGAAGCAATTGATTCCAGCATATGAGAAATAATTTTAAAAATTAATTTTATTTAAAAATAAATAAATGATGTCATATTTGGATTCCTCGCATTTTTCTGATAATAATGGATATATTATTTGTCGAAGTTCTATTTACAGATTTAAAGATATTAATTATGCCATATTAAATGAATAAATGTCAAAAAATGAATAAAATAATATTATTACTTATTTTATTTTCATTGAAATTTAATATTATTATTACTTATTTTATTTTAATAATTTTTTGGAATTCAAAAAATTAAATCATGTGACATCAAGACCTAAGGGTTAATAGGATTGATAGCTTACTATTGTCAGGAAAACAACAAGTGCAGACTTGGAAACTAGGGGAAATAGAACTGGGAAGTTAAGCGTGCTGGGGCTGGATTAGTGAGAGGATGGGTGATCGGCCGGGAAGTTAGACGATTTGGAATGAGTGCTCCACGCTGGAGCAGTGAGGAGGGGTGATTAGAGATTAAATTGTCAAATAATTCAAAGATTTGAAAATCGGAAAAAACTTAAAAAAAATCAAAAAAAAATCAAAAAAAATTTCAAAAAAAAAATCCTTTAGTCTCGGTTGGTGTTGGAGCCTTTAGTCCCGGTTGGTAACACCAACCGGGACTAAAGGTCCTCCAGCCCCGCTCCAAACAGCGGCCACATGGAGGGCCTTTAGTCCCGGTTCGCAACACAACCGGGACTAAAGGGGTGGGCCTTTAGTCCCGATTGCGCAGTCCCGGTTAGGCAACCGAGACTAAAGGCCCTCCCGAACCGGGACTGATGGCCCATTTTCTACTAGTGGGGTCTTACTGCAGCATGACAATGACAATAAAGAATAAGACTATAAGGTGGCTGGAATGGAAAGACCAACTACAAAGTAGTACCGACTTGCACTCATTTAAGATTATTTGAGCTTGGTTTCAGAAATTGCAAAAAGAACATATATTAATAGAAAAATGCCATGTAAAGTACCCAACAAATTTACTGGTTACAAACATCAGCTGACCAAAGTTTTGTCTACTACCCTTGTTGTAATAAAAAATAAAAAGTAGCTGGTGTACAGGGGTTGTAAGAACCTCTCAAGCACATCTTTCTGGTGCTGCTGTTATGTTCATGAGATGACTCTTGAACTAATCGTACAATACCAGTTGCGGAATTGGAGAAAAGCAACACACAAACATTCGAAACGAGATCAGATTATCACAAACATTTCAAGTGGACTACAAGAACCTGCCGTACCATGAGCATGTATTTTACCATAGATTCTTAGTTCACGGTAGGATATATTACCTCTAGCCTCATTTGAATACACACTGTACAGGCTACTTCAAAAGTGTGCAATATGAATTAGATCTTTGGAACTAAATATGCAGATTTGGTAAGTTTGAAAGAGGTGATGCTTATAGAGGAGAGAAAGCATGGTACCTGGTCAGATCTGCGGCGATTCAAAATGGGCTAGACAGGAGAAACAACGTCGTGTTGGCGGTGGGTTTCATCCGGCCTCTTGGTGCAAGAGGGGTCCAAACGAAACCACAACGTCTCGCTGGTGGGTTGGCGTTTGGACCGGCCGGTTGAGGCGGCAACGCTTGCACAAACCAATGGTGCTCGCATAACTTTGCTTGTTAACATATAATTCTACAATTAGCAAAGGGTTAAAACTATTAGGATTCTAGACCAGCAAAAACCAGGCAACTCAAAAATTAGCATAGCAGAATACCGAAACATGAGAAAACATATAGTTGTTTTCTACTTTCCTAAGAAAATTTAGATCTCTGCTACCAGGCAACTCGAAAGCTCGACTCATTCAACTGAATCCAAGGCGCTAATACTACTAACCTTGAGATTTTCGGTGACATCCTCAGTTTTCTGGTGTGTGGACAAAGCATACCTTAACACATCACCTAAATCTTTAATGGGAGGTCCAAACATCAGTACTCATGTATCTAGGAGCATGGATCTGAGAGGACAAGGTTGGGCCAGCCATCTAAATCCTGATGTACTGACAATTCACCCATGAGTTTCCTTTATGGAGATTGAAGGTAATAAAAAAGACATGCATTAGATAATGTAAGAGAGAACAATTTGAAAACTAAGAAGAACTCAAAGTCCATTAAAGCATACTGCATAAGTTCAGGAAGCAAATGTAAGAGATATGGGAACCACTAGGGATCAGACTGATCCCTAGCATTCCATCAGAGCAGTCAATGACCGTATGATTAAAGTTGCGATTACCGTCCGATCTCATAGAAAGGCCCGCTCCTCCGTATAGCACGTCCCCCACTAACTTCTTCGCTGCCGTGCTTCCATAACTCCTCTGCATGCTTCTAGTAAGTGCTCCCGTTAATTGCTCCATGTGTTGTTAGCACATCTCCGAACCAGGAAATTGATGCATGATGTTGCGTACAGTACACTGGAGATTTTGTTTCAATAGTAGAAGATTTTGCTTCGGTTTGAAATAGATTTGTATTCATGTAACGGGATATATTTTTCTTGGAAGCTAACTTTTTGGTTTCCCGTAACGAGATATTTTTTTCACAAAACTGATTAGAACTGCACCTCTTTCAAGTGCATCAATTTTTTGTTTCCATCGACTATAAAATTGCTTCCAATGAAATAGTAATTTGCTTCCATCTAAGAAGAAAAATTGTCGTATTTGGGAAACATCACTCTTTTGTTTTCATCCACTAGAGAGTTGTTTTCGACCAAATAGTTTGTTTCCATCAAAAGAGAAAAACATTGCACTATCACAACAAGACATGCTTCAAAAGAACTAGCCATTTGCTTCCATGGACCAAAAAATTATGTTCCATAGTTCCAACAGACAAACAATTTGAATTAAATACATGCTCAAACAAACTGATACTTGCTCGTAGTAGTTTCCTACTTGCTGTTGTATGGAAGTGACAAACCACCATCAAGTCGTTGCCTTTGGTGTGGCTCCTCAAGGTGCACATTATCTTGGCATAGGAGCATGCATCACTCATCTATGTGGTGCTTCAAACTGTAGTAAATGTTTCTTCCAGCGAGGTGGTGCTTCCAATGATATATCCAAATCTCATGTGAATTGCTTGAAGCAAAACATCTATTCAACTGGAGCAATTAAAGGTTTAATTGGAAGCATAGAAGCAAGGTATGTTTGGTGAACTAGTTTGGAAGAACAACTACATGGCCGAAGCATATAGTTTGGCATTTTGAAGCAATAATAAAGTGGATGGAAGCATACAACTACATATACTAGCAATATCCTTTAAACGGCCAGCCGCATATCGAGTCTTCAACATATAATCTGGCTCGCGTTGCTTACTTGTCGAGTGTCGACTGAGTCATACGAAATGTAATATGTTAGCAATTCTGAAAAAGGGATTAGGTGGAATAAATAAATACATTGGCATGTATGTTCAGATTCATTCTCCATTCATTAGAATTGAGAAAGCTCAGTTGTTGACTCAGGTTAGCAAAGATGTAGGAAGCATGAAAACATGGCAACTCAATATTACAGATATTTATATGAGCACATATCACTCATATTAGATAAGAAAGTAAGCATGACACTATTATGAGGATGCATAAGTTGTGTCGCCAAGATACAAACTGAACCAATTATAAGATGATGATTGGATGCAATTTTCTAGCCTAACGAAACTTAAGTTTACTAAGTAGAATCGCCCTGGTTAGAAACATGGAAAATTGTACAAGGTTGATAGGTACCGTTACTTGGAAGAACTAATTTTTGTATGAAGCATGGACAATTGGTACTGGATAACAAACTGAGCTTCATAGCAAGATGAGGATGCATCTGCACTGTCGCCAACTTTCAAACTACACTCAATTTTACTGATGATAGATGGAAGCATTTTTCTAAACTACCGTAACAAAATGATTATAACGTAGAAGCACCCAGGTGTGAAGCTAAAAAATAATGCTAAGGGTGCATTATTAGTGTTAGATTGAAGCATGAATTTTTGAAAATGATACTTTTTTCCCGCCAACTATGTACGCATATTTGTGAAACCCCATATAGAGGAAGCAGTGAAATAAGTATATTCAACAGTTCTCACCTACATTCGAAGCACTGAACAATAGATAGCTATGGGTCACATAAAAAGTAATGGGTACTCGGCAGACAATGAAATTGCAAGCAAAATTACAAAGAAGCAACTATAGATGCCTAGCTGTTCCCAATTATAAATCCTAAAATCAGGGGCGAACAATGCAGTGCAATACCTATGATTTCGTGATGGGGCTCTTCGAATAGGGAAAAAAATGCTGGCAAGTTTTCCGGCCGGCCGGTGGTGCGTCGTTGGTGATTCAGTCGATGGGTAACATGGCGAAGCACGAACCGCTTTTGAGGATGGGGGCTCGACCCCCGAATGTCGGGGTACCTCACCTGCGATGTCGCGCTGAGTGCGCCATCAGAGAGGATGTGGTGGGGAGGAGCAGGGGAAGAGAACTGGCCGGTGAGGTCGCCGTGCTACTCGATGACGAAGGGAGATGGAGGCGGGTGCATGCGAGGCGTGGGTAGAAGGGGATCTGGGCCAAGGGCGCCCAAGCGTGCGAGGTGGAAGAGCTCTGGTTGTGCGTGGGGTTGGTGGCGACGATAATCAGGAGGGATCCGCGGCGAGAGATTAGCGAGTGGTTACGTCCAGGGCCAGGGGTTGCAGGAGGTTAATTCCTGGCCGATGTGTTTTTTTTCTTAAGCACACTATAAGCGTTGGATTACAATTGAATCGACGGTTGTGCACTGGTCTGACCCTTGTCTCGTGTCAGACTACAGATAGAAAGCGTTTCCCAAGAGATATATAGGTGAATCTTTGCATCCACCATCCAGTCTTGGTATGCTTGAGCTAATGTGCTAAATCTCAGGTATCTAGTTTAAAAGGTGTCCAAGAAGGATGGGGATAACAAACATCAAGATGCCAGCTTCCAGCTTACATAGCAATAGCAGAGACCTGTGAGAGTGGATTTGTTGTCAGACACATTTTAGACTGAACTTTTCTATCAGTCAGTGCAAGGGTTCAGCCGGTGAACTACTCAATCTTCTCACAAAAAAATGAACTACTCAATCAGCAATCTGAGCCCCGTCGATGGATTTCTCGCAGCTCAGCTGCGTTTTGTTTTGGATTCAGTACGACCCACATCTCTCTCTCTCACATGTTGCGGCCGAAATCACTGTTTTGACTTATTTGGAAAAGTTCAGCACAAAATGAACCATGTTGGAAACTTATCTGGGGCGATGATGATAAAACATGGCTGACATAAACTTGTCTTTGATTATGACATTGTTAACTCTCATTTAGATGAGAAATTAGCAAAGCAATCCAAAACGGAACCCAGATCGCGCCGCGAAAACTGCCCAACAAAAGACGCACACGTGAACAGGTCGACAAGTAGACACCAGACACATGGTGCAACACAGGACGCGCCCGACAAAACAACCCGCGATCAAGATTTGCATGACATTTAAAGCGAACATATGACAGAGGGAAAAAAAGTTCATGAATTTTAAAAAAATAAATAAATAAGAAAAAGGGAAAACAAAAAACAAAAATAAATGGAAAAGGAGAAAATATAAATAAAACATCATGAATTAAAAATAAGTCATAATTGCTAAATCCCATCTAGATAATATTTAGTAAATCCATTTAAAATAACTTTGATGACAAACACGTCTGTCCCTACCACAAATCTACGGTCTTATTAAAAGACATGTAGTTGCAGTTAGAAGGTGACGCTTGGAGTTGTGTGTCTCATAAGAGACATGCAAGTGCCCTCCGACAAAACACTTCCGCCTCTTAGTTGTAGTTGCGTTGAACACATACACTTCCGTCTCTTAGTTGTAGTTGCGTTGAAGACATACAGTTACAGGGCATAATGACACTTGGGGTTGCGGGTTTGATAATAGGCAACTGACACTGACAAAAAACATATAAATTTTGAGAAAGTTCATGAATTTAAAACAAATAATAAAAAGTAAAAACACAAACAAACAAAAAGGAAGAAAAAACAATTAGTAAGGGATGGATAGGACAGGCCATACGTACACACATATAAAACATGTTTTGTCGACTTCAATTCATCGCCGTGTCACTTCGTTGCAAAAACAAAAAATCACAGCCAAAGAAAACACATGGGAAACAACCTCAACGTGGCCCATATAATTAAGCAGCCACGACGCACACGGCCTGAAAAATACAAACGCAGCGCAGCAACAGAGAAACACCACCCCGCACTAGACAAACAGTTTACACGAATCTGTGTTAAAAAAACAATTTACACTAATCTTATAACAATCGATCATGTGGTTGGAGGCTTAGATGTGAGGTAAGTATATTGCATCTAGATGTGAAATAGCAATCCAGTTTGATTAATTAGTTAGTGTATGCATGCAGCTGTTAGCAGCGCGTAGCCGGGTTAGACTGATCGTGGAGAGATTCCGGGTTTGTTAGCCCGACGTGTGTACGTGGTTGTTGTGGCCGAACGTGGCGGCTGAAACGTACATGCACAGCAGCGCAGGTGCTATTTAAGTTGTAATCACTATTTGCTTTGTCAAAGAGAAACAAAGTGAGAAGAAAAGGACGTCCGGCTGTGTGATATGCGTCCCCAAATATCCTGTGTCTCCTGTGTTCTTGTGTGTGTTGTGTGAAACAACCAAGAGAGAAGAGGGGTTGAGAGAGTCGACCCCAACAATAGCGATGGAGAAGTTCAAAAAAAATAAAAATAAAAATAGCGATGGAGGTGTAGTTCCAACTGTGAGAAGCAACAACGCGGACGTAGCTGCATGCATGCAGCATGCAACCTCACCTACGGCCGACACGCAAACACAGGAGCCATAACGGGAGAGGTCATAGACGAGCCCCTCGGATCACGGCGAGCCGCGTATGCATGCACGGACAAGCTCACCCCGCGCTCACTGCCAGCCACGTACGCCACCGACATGGCCGGAGCATCGTCCCCGGTTTGCTCGCTCCCTGTTGATCTAGCCTATCCTATAAAAAAACCACCCATCCATCGCACATACACAGCAGCAACAGAGAAACAAGATCTAGCAAATCAACTCAAGATGGCTTCCTCGTCGGTGCTGCTGGTGGCGGCGGTGTTCGCCATGGTCGTGTGCGGCGCGCACGGCATCGCCAAGGTTCCCCCGGGCCCCAACATCACGGCGAGCTACGGCAACAAGTGGCTGGACGCCAAGACCACATGGTACGGCAAGCCGACGGGCGCCGGGCCCAAGGACAACGGCGGCGCCTGCGGGTACAAGGAGGTGGACAAGGCCCCCTTCCACGGCATGACCTCCTGCGGCAACATCCCCATCTTCAAGGACGGCCGCGGCTGCGGCTCCTGCTTCGAGCTCAAGTGCACCAAGCCCGAGGCCTGCTCCGGCGAGCCCACCACCGTCACCATCACCGACAAGAACGAGGAGCCCATCGCCCCGTACCACTTCGACCTGTCCGGCCACGCCTTCGGCTCCATGGCCAAGAAGGGCGAGGAGCAGAAGCTGCGCGACGCCGGCGAGGTGGAGATCAAGTTCCGCCGCGTCAAGTGCAAGTACCCGGAGGGCACCAAGGTGAACTTCCACGTGGAGAAGGGCTCCAACCCCAACTACCTGGCGCTGGTGATCAAGTTCCTCCAAGGCGACGGTGACGTGGTGGCGGTGGACATCAAGCCCAAGGGCAAGGACAAGTGGATCGAGCTCAAGGAGTCGTGGGGAGCCGTGTGGAGGATCGACACCCCTGACAAGCTCATAGGCCCATTCTCGGTCCGCTACACCACCGAGGGCGGCACCAAGACCGTCGCCGAGGACGTCATCCCCAAGGGCTGGAAGGCCGACACCTCCTACGAGACCAAGTGAAGATGAAGGAGATGAAGATTCTTCTTCCGGCCAGCTTAATTCCTTTTGGCTCAAGACAAGAAGAAATAAAACCAGCCGCGCATATCATGTAGGTATATGATGCGATGAGACATGCAATGCAAGCTCCTGCATGCATGACTATACTCGCTGTGTATAGGGAGAGAGCTGCATGCATGGACAACTGATAATTTTAGGTGGAGAACTTGTGAGGTGCAACGAAGGAGGCAACCACCCAAGAATTGGTTTCCTCTTCCGCGCGCCCACTCTCTCGACCCCCCCCCCCCTTTTTTTTTTACGTATCTATATCTTTTCATGACTATGAACAGATTTCATATTTTCAAATTTCATGTAACAAAAAAGCTGTTCAATTATTTAAAAAGAACATGGTTATTAATAAAGTATTCACATATATTTCTCAAATGCTCATGTAACAAAAAGTGTTCAAATATTTGAAGTAATGTTCATGTATTTAAAATGTGTTGACAAATTTATTCGATAATATTCATGTATTTTTTTAAAGTTTTCACACCTCTTCAAGATATGGTCAAACAAATTAAAAAATTGTTCACACATTATACTAATTTTTAGTACATTTAAAAATTGCTCACCCGTTATAAAAAGGATGCAAGTGTAATTTTTAGAAAAAACATAATGACATTTCAGTAAAACTAATAATAAAACAGAATGAGAAAACACAATACAAGGAAAACTAATAAATAAAAAGATGAAAGACAAAATAAAATAAATTAAGACAGTAAACAGGAAAACAAAGAAAATATCAGAACAAAACTGGCAAAGCTAACGATATGCAACAAAAAGAAATTGGGGGGGCGGGGGGGGGGGGGGGTGTATCCGGTACGCCCACACTTGTGGTGCTACCGGTGCACGGGATGCCATAGAATGTTTAAAAAAATCTGACAAAAAATCTAGCACATTGACACAACATCAATGTATCAACATCCAACATGTCACAAAATTTCGTATCAAAATCTGAAATATTTCTTAGATAGAAAAATGACAAATTTGACATCAATGTAATACTGGGCCAAATCTAAAGCCCAACTTATGTTATGTACTATTAAATGTTGAATTTGTCATTTTTGTTTTCTGAGCTATGTTTTGAATTTTGACTTGAAATTTTGTGAAAATCTACATTAATGTTGCGTGAATGTGCTAATTGATTTTGAGATTTTTTCGAACATTTTAAAATGTGCAACGTGAGTTCGGTGCACCGGCAGCACCACAAGCAACGGTGCACCAGAAGCTAAATGGGGACGACCCATGCCACTGGGCTGCTCCTATGCCTCGCTTGTGGCGAGGAATAGTGGGGACGGAAGGCTTGCAACCGGAGCTAAATGGGCTGGAACTTGTGCGACCCATAGAGGTACAAATCTTTTTGCATCTAGCAAACATTAATCCTTTCCTAAGAAAAAAATATGAATCCTACTAATTTATGTATAATCAATTTATTAATAAAAATATTCTTATTTTTTGCACTTTTAAAAAATAACCGTGAAAGTTAAATTTTTTAAAATATGTTGACGTATTTATTCAGAAATACCCTCTTTCCATTCCCCCGATTCCCCACTCCTCTCGTCGCCGTCGCCGCCGCCGCGCCCCCGCCATCCTCGTCAGCGCTCCACCGTCGCCTGAGCCCTGGCCCCCCTGCCTCGCCGTCGCCCGAGCCCAGACACCGACGCCGCGCAATCGACGCCTACGGCCGCAGCCACGCCCGACCTCGGCCGCTCCGACCTCTTCCACACCGACGCCGACCTCCTCCTCCACGCCTCCGCCGCGCCCTCGGCCGCTCCGACCTCCTCCTCCTCCTCCCCTACCTCCGCCGACGCCCGTGAGGTGACCACGCCGATGCCGACCTCCTCCTCCTCACCTTCCTTCTATTCTGCAAATTAGGGTTCATCAATTTTGCTAGGGTAGTTATTAATTAGATTGAGAATTTGAGAATAATCAATCCTAATTTGAAAATTAGGGTTCATCCGAAATGGAGGGATCAATTTTAATTAAGCGAACATAATAGTGAGCTTTAATTCTTAACAGAGGATTAATTACAGTTGACTATCATATGTAAATTCAGGAATTTAGCTAGGAATTTAGCTTAGGTTTTTTATTAGGACAGTAGCTGTTTTATATTAGGACAATAGCTAGGGTTTTTTGAGAAGTAGCTATTTTTTTATTAGGACAGTAGTTGTTTTATATTAGAAGCAATTGTTGCTATTTAAAGAAAGAACATAATTATTGCTAAATAAAAAAACTTAGTTAAGGCAATTCTTGCTATTTAAAGAAAGAACAAAATTGTTGCTATTTAAAAAACTTAGTAAGCAATTGTTGCTATTTAAAGAAAAAACAGAATTGTTGCCATTTAAAAAAACTTAGTAAGCAATTGTTGCTATTTAAAGAAAAAATAGAATTGTTGCTATTTAAAAAAAAACTTAGTTAAAGCATAGGTTGATGTTAGTCAAAAAAATTCAGTGCCATAGGTTGATGTTAACTAGCATATCAACCATAGCTCATAGTTATTTTATTTGTATGGACAGCAGCAATTTCGAGAATCATTCTCTGTATGGCCACTTTGTATCATTTGTATCATGTGTGGGGTGTCAGGATGTATCTTTGTATCATGTGTAGGATGTATCTTTCTACTATATCTTTGTAGGGAAAATGATCCAAGTGGCCTATGTTTTGCCGGAATGTTGATTTATTTCCGTTCCGGCGAATTTCAGGCGCTCGATATGTCCACTTTTTAGCAAAGGTCATGCCGAAATTTCCTATGAATTTCGGCATGACTTGTGCTAGAAAGTATGACATATCGAGTGCCCGGAATTTTCCGGGACGGGAATGAAACGGCATTCCAGCAAACCATAGGCATTTGTTTTATGTCATTATTCATTTTATTATAGTTTGAGAATTAAATGAGCAGACTTAATCGTACGAAACATGTCGAACAATGACGAAGCCGGGGCTTCTGGCCACGCCGACGAGGCCTTACTGTATGAACACGATTACCTCGACTTTTTGTTTAGTTAGAAAGGACAAGGTTTGCAGGGCCCCCTTGTCATAGCGGATGGTGGTACTGCCGCCGACACCGATACCGAGACTGGCACCGGCACCGATGGCATCGAGACTGGCATCGACACCGATGGCACCGAGACCGGCGGCGCCGAGACCGGCGCGGATGGTACCGGCGCCGAAGCCGCTAACGAAGCGAAGAAGAAGAAGTCGAGGACACGACGCCCAAACAAGCTCGGCACCGGAAGACTGCTGGTCACAGAGGTGCACCCGGGCAAATTCGAGCCAACAGAGCCGGAGGAAGCTCGCAAGTGCTACGGCAACCAAGTCGGATGCATCCTACAGAAACCGCGAGCATCAATGACTCGGACTTAAGGAGTAAACCAAATATGGAGCACTTCCTCCTAACTAAGCTGCACAACAGATTCCAGTTCCCCGGCCGGGATGACAGAAAACTTCCATGGAAAGATCCTGCCATGGACAAGATAAACAACGCCGCCATGGGCAAGTTCAAACGCGTTGGCCGCCTGGAGAGTTAGGGTGAAACGAGCGATTGATAAAAAACAACCCTACTCCCAGATTTGGGCGGACAATCCGACACTTTCGGAAGAGGAGTACGAAAAATTCAAGGACACTTGCGCTACCGAAGAAGCCAAGCGTAAGTCCGAGAAATTTAAGGGGATGCAGGAAAAGAACACGGGGAACCACCGCCTCCAAAGCCGTGGTTACATTGACAAGAGGCCCATATGGGATAAGGAGGACGCGAAACGTGAAGGCCAGGGGATCCCAGACCCCTTGGCGGAGTTCACCGACCCGCAGGAGCATGACTTCATCAGGGCCCGCTACAAGTGGGACAAGGAAATAAAAGGTTTTTTACACGGACGCACCCACGAGGAAATTGATGAGATTACTGGTAATTATTTTTTTACCACCTTATATTAGCTTCTGATCAAGTCGACTACACGTTCTAGTAACATTTGTAAATGGTTCACGTTCCTTTTGCAGAAAGAGCAACACAAGCTTGTGGCCGAAAGCGACTTGTCGACTCAGTCGTCGGCGAGGCCCAAGTGGGACACCCCTCTCAACCGGGATCTGAACATACTGAAGGGACTCCCTTTGGACAACCGGCTGCAGTATGGACGTGTGCACGGCGCCGGAGACGGCGCCACATGGAAGTACTACTACCACGAGGACCCGGAGGCCAAAAGGCAGAGGTGGAAGTTCAGTCAGGTGAACATCGACGAGAAGGTGAAGCTTGCGGTCCAGAAAAATGCAGCTGAGACCGCAGAAGCGACCAAAGACGAGTTGGTCCAGCAGGCAGTCAATGCAGCTTTAGCTGCCTGCAGAAGTGATTTTGTAGCTTTGGTTAATACCTTGATTCCGGCTGTTATCGAGTGGACGAGGCAAAATAAAGACAAAACGGCAAAGGATTATCCCCTTCCCAGCTTCGTCGGGAGCAACTCGAAGAACATCGCACCAGCACCTACTGCCGCAACCGCACTTGCTCCCGCACCCGCTCATAGCAGCCTGTCCTCCGTCTCTGGCATGCTTGGCGGGGCTTCCACATTGGCTGAGCTCGACACCCTCACGGTAATTACGCGTCGCACCCTCATCAACATATCTATAATCTTCCGTTTCCGTTGCCTTTCGGATGTCTGACACACCGCCCACATGTCTTCGCAGGCCGACGAAAATCCGTGCACCCTACTCTATCACATCAACGGCCAGTTGGTGGATGTGGGAAAGGGTACGATAACGAAGCCCAAGGAGCGCTGGTTCCATGGCCAGCAGATGCCCGATAACGTCTTCAGGGTTTCTGTGGCGAGTGTGAAAACTGCCTACGAGGGTTCAGCTCCCCCGCTATGAACCGAGGGAGATGACGACGAGAGCCCGACGCAACTGGGCCAATGCAAGAATTGGCCGTTGCTGTGGCCGAAGAATCTTCTTCGTGTGGAGGCGGCCAGGAGCACACCAACGAGAACAATACCGATTCAAGGTATGACCACTACCCCACGCACGCAATTACCACCACCATCTGTCATGTTGGGTGAGAGCGGATGATGCGAGCAAGGGGGTCCAACCATCGCCCCCATGGAAGAACATATGGATGATGACATGGATGAGGATGACCCTCTCCAGTACATTAATACCGGCTATGACGACGCACAAATGATGAGTTAGCCGCCATATGACTCGGGCTATGAGCGTGAAGATGAGATGCATGATGCACAAGAGCCGAAACGTCCTCGGGTTGAGTGCAAGAAGTCTCTGTTCATGCAATCATCGCAGGACACTCCTCCGGACGACGCCTCAACCCAGGGTCAACTACCCGAGGGTCGTGCAGTGCTTAGCCCGACAACACAGGTGGCCGGGGTGAGGAAGGGTCTGGAAGGCTCACTAGCTCAACCCAAGAAGAAGCAGAGGAAGCGACCTTCGAAGAAAGGCTCTGCTGCCACCAAAGCTGCTTCTAGCAGCCAGCCGCCTCTAGTGAACAGGGTTGCAGACAGTGTATCGATAAGAGATTCGCCGTTACTCCATGTCGCGGGCAAGCCGATGCTACCGCCGGACGGTCTCAAGGCCATACATAGGGATCTCAGGAGACTCCATGACCATGTGCTGTCGACAGAGAAGAGCCTTCTCGTCTCGGAGGATCCAGGATACCCGCTATACGCGGTTCATGTGCCGATGGGCAAGGGCTACGTCGCTACATGCCCCGCGGATATCTTCCCGCGGTTTGATCACATCTTCGATATGTATCTCCAGAGGCGGCTCGATTTTACGCTCGTCCGCCTTTTTGCGCTACATATGAGCTACATCATCAGGAAAGAGCAAATCTCGCTAATCGCCGTAGCAGACCCCTACTACACGCATGAGGGCTTCCTGGGAATCAGCGATGTGGAACGTCTAGCTGTGACTAAGTACATCAAAGAATTCGTGGTAATGAATAAGGACAAGGAAAGGATTATGCTGCCTTATCATCCCATGTAAGTCATTCCCGGATAGCCGCTATAACACATCCTTTCGTACATTTCAATCATTCCTTCGCACGTAGGGAGGCTAATTTGAGGTGTATTTATTTTGCGCAGCGAGGGGCGCGCCATCCTTATCATTCTTTACCCGCGAGTCTCCTACGCTCTGTATTTGGACTCGTCCAAAAACACGGTGAAGAAAGACTACACACACATTAAGAGTGTTCTGAATCGTGCTCTCCTTGGCTTCATCATGAGGGGTGGCCACATTCAAATCAAGAAACAAAGGATGAACGCGCCGGCTTTCTTACATAAAACTGAGTTCTGCTGCATCCAGCAACCGACAGCAAGTACGAACGATGGATTCTATGTCATCCATCACATGATGGAATTCAGAAGGGATCATCAACAACTTGGCATCACATCTTCATCCAATGCCCATATCCGCAAATGGGCCGAAGCCATAGGAGCCGAACCAGATCATAAACTGAGGAATGACTTCTAGCGCATCCAGCAGGACATTGCGACGATCATCGTGAAAGACGTCGTCAAAGAGAAGGGGATGTTCCACGGGGGCCCTATATCGCGGACTGACGTCCGAGCTCGCATAGGCCTACAGCTTATGGACATGACACCTTTCACAAAGCTAGGGTGCATCCTTCCGGATCTTGACGAATGGAAGTTCCCGTGATTGACGATCACGATGATGGTGTGTCCATTGAATTTGAACTTTATATATTCGATGCAATTTTGAAACTTTGTGATGTAAACGGTCCTGCTGAACTTGCGTAGCGCTAGTTAATTAGTTACGATGAACTTCGTTAATTATGTTTACTATATGTTGCTTCTATTTGCTTACTCTTTCTCTTCATGTTGCTCAAGTATATTATGTTGCATATTATATATCATTGAATGCATCTCTAACAGGTACATAGATCATCGATGGCGAAGAAGTGCTATGCCGTGTACATAGGGAGGGTTCCAGGAGTGTACGACGAGTGGCCAGAGTGTCAGGCCCAAGTGTACCGGTTCCCGGGTGGCAGCTAGAGAGGGTTCAATAGCAGAGGGGAAGCGGAAGCTAATTACTTGAGGTTCATGCTAGCGCGAGAGAGTGATCAGAACCGGCGCCTCATGAGCTACTACGTAATTCCGCTCTTCCTCATAGTGATCGCTCTTCTCTTCTATATCATAGTTTAGATGGATGATGAAACATGTGCATGTGATGACCATGTAGTTGCATGTATTCGAGACATGTGACAACTTCTATCGCTATTTCGAGATGATGACGAGAGACATCATTTGTGTTGGATCATGATGATGATGATGACATGATATATATGATGATCCGACTATTGTATGTGTATGATATGATGAGATTTGTATGTGTATAATATGAGACTATTATGTGTATCATATGATAGAGACTATTGTATGAAACCTGTACAAATATGGAGAAAATACATAGGAAAAAAAATACAGAAAATAATACGTAGAAAAAAATACAAAAAATAATAACAGTAGCGCGGGGTATGTGCGTACCAGCAGCGCGGCCTTAGCAGTAGCGCGCGCTAAATAGAAGCGCTGCAGCTTTTAGCAGTAGCGCAGGGTGGGACCCACACTACTGCTACTCAAAGGTAGCAGTAGCGCGGGGCAGAACCCACGCTACTGATAAAAGTTAGTTGTAGCGTCGTATCAGTAGCGCGGGGACCCGCGCTACTGATAGGCGTTTAACCCGCGCTAGCTACTGCTAGGGTTTTCCCTAGTAGTGACGGGCTGCAACCACCTGGGCAAGTTTGTGGTTGTGAAAATAAGGATTTTTTATCCACTTAAAATATTACCACCTTGCTGACTCTAATACGGGATGTTGTTCCTTTACATACGTGACACAACTTCTTTTTAAAGAAAAACTAGGTGATGCTGTTTTTTTATCTCGTTGCTCGCCTGCACCTGCTTCGTGTGCCCCAAGGCCTAGGTAGGTAGCATAGCATCAATATTACAATCGTTTTTTCATGTTCATTCATCTGTTAAATAGTCCCACCTCATTTTTTAGCATGAATTCCACCATTTTATATATGTCCCCAAGTTATCTAGGGTATCAACAAGCCGTCTTGAGAACGAATAAGCAGAGGGTGATGCGATGATCTGATTTATCCCTTGAGAACCACGAGAAGAGCTGAGAAAGGCCGAATTAAAGATTATGTAATGAGCAAACACCGTCGAAAGAAATTAACCATGAATTTCATTGGGGAATTGGAAAGGGCTCCGGGTTAAAGATTGTGCAATGAGCCAACACCGATGAAAGAAATTATCCATACATTAAATTGGGGGAGTGGAAAATACCCGATTAAAGGTTGCGCAATTAGACAACATCGTTGGAAGAAATTATCCATGGTTAAAATTGGAGGAATGGGTCCGATTAAATGCTAATGGCTGATAAATGAGCAGCTGATAAACCTTGGTGTGCGGCCGTGGCACTTTAATGGATCGTATCTTATTTTTCTACCCGCGCTAAGGCTCGTTTCATGGCTGATAAACATTGGTGTGAGCCTCCCTGCCACCAGGTGGCGCCGTCTGGATGTTGTGTTGGTGGGCATTTTCGTGGACGGAATAGCTATGAGGTGGTGTGCTTGCGCATACGATCTTCACTAAATTTAAATATACATCTTTTTTTTTTCTGTTGCAACGCACTGACATTTGTGCTAGTTGGTATAAACATATCAGCCTTGTTGTTTTGATGTACCAATACTTTGTCATGATTATAAACATATCTTAATAGGAATTGGTATATACACAATAATTATGTTTTTCTTTATTTCAAAAACCCCTTGAAAGATGGTTGTGACCGGCTCCAAGTAGCCTGTTATTTATTTTTCTTCCCAAAAACTATATTGCCACACCGAGAAAATGGGGCCGTGCTATAGCTCGCTTGCTACGAGACCTACCACTGTGGCGCCTCAAGGAACGCCCTAGTGGGCCGGCCCAGTAGCATGTTTGTTTTTTCATTCACTCGGCTCGTTTGTTTGTTTCTGTTTTTATTTTCATTTTTTGTAATTTTATCTATATTTTAAAGTATCTAAATACATATATTCCAAAATAAATTACTTAAATTTTGAAAAGCATTCATCGCACATTTAAGAAATATTCATGCCGTCTAAAAAAAATGTTCATGCAACTTTTAAAAAATGTCTGTACCATTCAAAAAATGTTAATGACATTCAAAGAATGTTCAAGCGTTCCAAAAAATATGGTCATGACCTTTTCAAAAATGTTTAAACAATAAAAAATGATCGCATTTAAAAAAAATGTTCATATCATCCCAAACGGAAGGCCAGTCCATTGTATGGTTCAGTCCAAACATAAATATGGCAACAAATATGGGAACTTAAAATTTGCCGCAATATAACGACACATAGCAAGCAATGGCCCAACATCGTGCCTACATGGTGACGGTGTCCTGGACTAAGGGGTGCTAAGCTGTACGGCCCGCAGTCCATGGGCCGAGCTCATGGCCCGCCGATCACTAGAAGGAAGGACTACCGAAGCTATGAACCTCGGCGTGATTAAGATGGAAACCTCCGAAGACATGGCGTGTACTTCAAGGAGGCCCTATAAGCGACACGTTGACAACCGACCATGTGTATAACCTATGTATCCACGGTGCAGATATAAGCCGAAGGGTTTAGTCTTTAGAGGCACGATTATCAGCCTTAGGGTTTAGAACACAATAATACGATCTCGAGGTAAATCATCTTGTACTCTGTACTCCATCACATCAATACAATCAAAGCAAGACATATGGTCTTACCTTTTCGAGAGGGCCCGAACCTGGGTAAACATCGTCTCCCTTCGTCCCCTGTTACCATTGTTCCTAGACCAACAGCTCGGGACCCCCTACCAAGATCCGCTTGTTTTAGCATAGACATTGGTGGCCCATACAGGTCCCACTATGTGGTCAAAAAGGATCAATGGCTCGTCTCCTGATCAATAGCGACATCGGCTGTGGTGACATCTTCGTCCTCGGCCAACTGTTCGCGTTCGACAACATCGTCCTTCATGTCGATCCGGCCGAGCACCTTGGCCGGGTCGAAAGCTTCGCCCTAGACCAGATCATTAGATTTGGAAGTTTGGAATATACTGTCGACTCCTGTGGCGATCTTGCCCTCTCTGGCTGGACGCTAGATTGGTTGGAAAGCTCCACCGATGTCGTGGCCTTAACCTTGTACTCGACCTCAAATCTAAATCTAGGATCAGGCCACACCTCGGAGCCAACCTTGAGTTCGGATATGACCACTTCAGCATCAGACCAGGCCCTCGTCCTGGCCGATCCGCGCTCCGAAGTCGTGTCACACACTTCGTCAAGCCTCTTGCAGGTTAGCCTCGCCTGCCATCAAGAGATGGGCCCGGCAGACGTCTCACTTTTAAACGAGATGCTAGACTGCTACTTGTGAGCTGCGTTGGGATTTCCTCAAAGAGGAGGGGATGATGCAGTATAGTAGAGATAAGTATTTCCCTCAGTTATGAAACCAAGGTTATCAATCCAGTAGGAGAATCACGCAACAACTCGTTAGCAGCACCTGCACACAAAATAGCAAATCCTCGCACCCAATGCCAACAAGGGGTTGTCAATCCCTTGGCGGTTAATTGCAAGATTAAATTGTATGGTGATAGATAGATAGATCGAACAAAAATACAAAATAAAATAAATAAAATAAAATTGCAGCAAGGTATTTTTAGGATTTTCCATATATGATAAAGGTAGACCCGGGGGCCATAGTTTTCACTAGAGGCTTCTCTCTTGAAAATAGCATACGATGGGTGAACAAATTACTGTTGGGCAATTGATAGAAAAGCAAATAATCATGACGATATCCAAGGCAATGATCATGTATATAGGCATCACGTCCGAGACAAGTAGACCGAAACGATTCTGCATCTACTACTATTACTCCACACATCGACCGCTATCCAGCATGCACCTAGAGTATTAAGTTCATAAAGAACGGAGTAACGCCTTAAGCAAGATGACATGATGTAGACAAAGTAAACTCACGCATGAATAAACCCCATATTTTTACCCTTAATAACAATGATACATACGTGTCATGTCCCTTTCTGTCACTGGGATTGAGCACTGCAAGATCGAACCCATTACAAAGCACCTCTCCCATTGCAAGATAAATCAATCTAGTTGGCCAAACCAAATCAATAGATCAGAGAGAAATACGAAGCTATAACAATCATGCATAAAAGAGTTCAGAGAAAACTCAAATAATATTCATGGATAATCTGATCATAAACTCCCAATTCATCGGATCCCAACAAACACACCACAAAAAGTGATTACATCGGATAAAACTCCAAGAACATCGAGGAGAACATTGTATTGAAGATCAAAAATAGAGAAGAAACCATCTAGCTACTATCTATGGACCCGAAGGTCTGTGGTAAACTGCTCACGCATCATCGGAAGGGCAGGAAGGTTGATGTAGAGCCCCTCCGTGATCGAATCCCCCTTCGGCAGAGTGGCGGAAAAGGCCTCCAGATGGGATCTCTCGAGAACAGGAACTTGCGGCGGCAGAAAAAGTATTTCGTGGACTCCCCTATTGGTTTCCCAATTTTAGAGTATTTATAGAGGTGGAATTAGGTCAAACGGAGCAGAGGTGGGCCCACGAGGCACCAGGGCATGCCACCCCCCCTGGGGCGCGCCCTGGTGGCTTGTGGCCACTTCCTCTGTCTTCTGGCCCTCTCCCGAAGCTTCTAGTGTCTCTTATGTCTAGAAAAAAATCTCCAAAAAGTTTCGTGGCATTTGGACTTCGTTTGGTACTGGTATTCTGAAAAACCAAAAACAGGCAAAAAACAGCAACTGGCACTGGGCACTAAGTTAATAGGTTAGTCCCAAAAAATGATATATAATTGCTTGTAAGTGTATATAAAACATCCAAGATTGATAGTATAATAGCATGGAAGAATCAAAAATTATAGATACATTGGAGACGTATCAAGCATCCCCAGGCTTAATTCCTGCTCGTCATCGAGTAGGTAAATGATAAAAACATAATTTTTGATGTGGAATGCTACCTATCATATTCATCATATACTCTTTTCTTTTGTAGCATGGACATTTGGACTTGAATAATTCAAAGCAATAGTCTATAGTTTGACATGAAGACATAAATACTCAAGCATACTAACAAGCAACAAATCGACTCTACCTTCACAAGCTTCTTGGTAAAACGGCGTATGAACTGCTCACCGGTAACAAACCACAAGTTGGATACTTTCGAGTATTTGGCTCAAATGTTACATTCTTGATAAGCATCGTCGTTCAAAATTTGCTCCTAAATCTCATGAAGGTTTCCTACTCGGTTATGGATCGAACTCTCACACTTACCGTGTCTACAACAACTTCACTCGAAAAGTTGAAGAGACGGTAGATGTGAAGTTTGATGAGACTAACGGCTCGCAAGTCGAGCAATTGCCACTTGATGTAGGAGATCAAGAACTATCAGAAGCAATCCAAGACTTGCCCATTGGTAAGATTCGCCCCGTGGAAGTGAAGGAGAGTACCTCGTCTATTCAAGTGGAAGCCCCAACTTCGCATCAAGGTGAACGATAAGTTGATACGGAGGCATCCACAAGTGGAACACGTCAAGACGATGGGAATGAGGAAGTGCAACAAGATGATCCACCTCAACCTCCTTCTCCACCTCCACAAGCGAACAACGACAACATCAACGAAGAAGAAGAAGATGATGATGAGGAAGCCTCACCACAACCCAAGAAAAAACTACCTCGAGTTAGAGCAAGAATCGACAAGGATCATCCCATCGAACAAATACTTGGAGATATCCAAACCGGGAGAATCACTCGCTCTAAAACTCGTTTAGCTAACTTTTGTGAGCATTACCCATTTATCTCTAGTGTTGAACCCTTGAAGGTAGAAGATGCTCTCAAGGACCCCGATTGGGTGAATGCAATGCACGAAGAGCTACACAACTTTGAGAGGAACCAAGTTTGGACATTGGTTGAGAAGCCTAAGGAAGAGCAAAACATCATTGGAACTAAATGGGTGTTTCGGAATAAGCAAGATGAAGATGGACAAGTTGTACGTAACAAGGCTCGTCTCGTAGCACAAGGGTACACACAAGTCGAAGGTATGGACTATGGTGAGACCTATGCCCCCGTTGCAAGACTTGAGTCCATTCGTATTCTACTTGCTTATGCCAATCACCATGATATCACTCTTTACCAAATGGATATTAAAAGTGCTTTCTTAAATGGTGAAATTGAGGAGGAAGTGTATGTTAAACAACCTCCCGGCTTTGAGAATCCCAAGAAACCTAATCATGTGTACAAACTTCGTAAAGCTCTTTATGGTCTTAAACAAGCCCCTAGAGCTTGGTACAAATGCTTGACAAAGTTTCTTCTTGAAAAGGGTTTTGAGATTGGGAAGATTGATTCAACTTTGTTCACTAAGAGGGTTAATGGAGAATTATTTGTATGCCAAATTTATGTTGATGATATTATCTTTGGATCTACTAACCCCTCTTTTAGTGAAAAGTTTGGAAGGTTGATGTCGGAAAAGTTTGAGATGTCTATGATGTGTGAACTCAAATTCTTTCTTGGTTTGCAAATCAAGCAAACTAGGGAAGGTACCTTTGTTTCTCAAACAAAGTATACCAAGGACTTATTCAACAAGTTCAACATGCAAGAGAGTAAAGGTATGAAAACTCCCCTGCCCACGAGTGGACATCTTGACTTGACCAAGGATGGAAAACTGGTTGATCAAAAGGTTTATCGATCTATGATTGGTTCATTACTATATCTATGTGCCTCCCGTCCCGACATTATGCTAAGTGTGTGCATGTGTGCATGATACCAAGCGGCACCAAAAGAGTGTCACCTTAAAGCGGTGAAAAGAATTGTGAGATACTTGTTACATACACCAAACTTTGGCATATGGTATCCCAAAGGATCTTCTTTCAATCTTGTTGGCTACTCCGATTCGGACTATACTGGAGACAAGGTTGACAGAAAATCTACTTCGGGTACATGTCAATTTTTTGGTAGATCTCTTGTGTCTTGGTCCTCCAAGAAACAAAATTCTGTATCTCTATCTACTGCCGAAGCGGAATACATTGCCACGGGATCATGTTGTGCTCAATTACTATGGATGACACAAACTCTTAAAGACTATGGGGTGCATGTGAAACACGTACCATTACTATGTGACAATGAGAGTGCTATTAAGATTGCACACAATCCCGTGCAACATTCTCGAACTAAGAATATTGAGGTTCGTCACCATTTTATTCGAGATCATGTTGAGAAAGGTGACATTGACCTTAAACATGTTCGTACCGACAAGCAATTGGCGGACATCTTTACCAAACCCCTTGATGAGAAAGTGTTTTGTCACTTGAGAAGTGAGTTGAACATCATAGATGCTTCAAACGTGAACTAGAGGTTCATGTGGATGCATACAAGGGCATGAGCATTCTTGACTAATCCATAATACCTTTCATGATCATCTTATATCTTGGACATTTTGCTCCCTTGTATTGTATCTAACCTTTTGTAGGTACTTGGACAAGCTTCATGACACAAGATTGCGTCACACTCTTATCATAAGCAATCTTATATGACCCAAGTATCAACAATTGATGGTGGAACAAGGAACAAGACAACCTAAACATATCCTTTGACAAATTCTTGAGATATGCTTCATCCTTGTCATTTTGGGTATACATGTTGTTCCTTGCAAAGCTAACCCATGTAGGAAGATGAACTACAAAAGATAGGATCGCTCCCAACTTCAACTTATGAGCATCCACTTCAAGTTCAACTACATGATGGACTTCACCACCAAATCCCAATGTAAGTTCTCACATCTTAGAGAAGCTTTACTCAAAGACATGAGCTAAAGCAACTCAACAAGATGTGAATACATTGAAATGCTTAAAGTAAAAATGGCAACCCCATTTTGAGCTTAAACGATGAGTATGACCTATGATCAAGTGTTCTCACTTGACTCCTAAGTCAATATACTCTAACATAGGTGACCTAGTCTCCGACCCATCTAGATGAAGTTCTCTAGTGTTTCTTCTGGTTGTTCTCTTCTTGCTAGAGTGTCTTTAAAAAAACTTCATCTAGACGTTTCTTTGCTTCTATTCTGTTTGTCTTTTCTTTTAGCTAGTTTCGCAGTTAATTCATTGCAAATCCTTGTGAGAATTCCTTTGTCTAGAGAGCTGAGTTGACAAAATGTTCCATTGCATCAAACTCGGTTCCACCGATTTGCCACAACTCGGTGTCACCGATTTTGCTGCTCTAAGGAGTTTTCTGTCAAATTTTTCCTGAGATTTTCTGCTCCAGCTCCACTCAATGATTCTTATCCTCTACCTGCATCTAGAGCCACTCCATGGCTAGATGTGTTTCTCAAGGACCAAACCCACTTGATCAATAACCTTGAAGTCCCTTCTTGGAAATTGATGTCAAAGGGGGAGAGAGGAATACATCAAAGCTCCTTACCATTATAAGAGATGCACCTTAATTACAAGAGGAGAGAATGTTACATGTTTCTAAGAGGGGAGAACTTTAGTGTCTTTGATTGCTCGAGTTCTCTCACCCTACCTGCTCCCAATATCCATGTCAGATTCAGGGGGAGAGGAAGTTCTTTAGGGGAGACAACTATTTCTTTTGGGGACATGTCTGCTTCAAAGAAGTATTCACCTAGTGATACTCCATTCTACATGTCATCCCAATCTTGGTTTCTTGTTGATCTTGTGTCTTTTCTTGAAGAAATTATCTTGTGTTATCTAACCCTGTTTTCTCAAGTGTATTTCTTCAGGTACTTGATCAAGAACTTCAAGGTAAGTATATGCATCACACTCATGTACATGATTGACCTCTTGCTAGTATATAATGTTTGCAAGGAAACAATCATGGACATGTGGACCCTATATGATATATATGCTTGCTCTGATGCATATAGCCAAGATTAAATCTTATAGAGATAAATAGATAAACTAAAATACTAAATAAAATAAAAGTAAATAAATTGCAGCAAGGTATTTTTAGGTTTTCAATATATGATAAAGTAGACCCGGGGGCCATAGTTTTCACTAGAGGCTTCTCTCTCGAACACATAACATACGGTGGGTAAACAAATTACTGTTGGGCAATTGATAGAAAAGCAAATAATTATGATGGATTCATGGCAATGATCATGTATATAGGCATCACGTTCGAGACAAGTAGACCGACTCCTGCTTGCATCTACTACTATTACTCCACCCATCGACCGCTATCCAGCATGCATCTAGGGTATTAAGTATGAAACAGAGTAACACCTTAAGCAAGATGACATGATGTAGACTGAGTAAACTCAAGAAATATGATTAAACCCCATCTTTTTATCCTTAATGGCAACAATACAAATATGTGTCATGTCCCTTTCTGTCACTGCGATTGAGCACCACAAGATTGAACCCATCACAAAGCACCTCTCCCATTGCAAGATAAATCAATCTAGTAGGCCAAACCAAATCGATAAATCAGAGAGAAATACAAAGCTATAATAATCATGCATAAAAGAGTTCAGAGAAGACTCAAATATTTCTCATGAATAATCTGATCATAAACTCACAATTCATCGGATCCCAACAAACACACCACAAAAGAAGATTACATCGGATAGAACTCCAAGAACATCGAGGAGAACATGGTATTGAAGATCAAAGAGAGAAGAAGCCATCTAGCTACTAGCTATGGACCCGTAGGTCTGTGGTAAACTACTCACACATCATCGGAAGGGCGGCAAGGTTGATGAAGAAGCCCTCCGTGATCGATTCCCCCTCCGGCAGAGTACCGGAAATGGCCTCCAGATGGGATCACGGAAGAACAGAGGCTTGCGGCGGCGGAAAGGTTTTCTCTTCTGTCTCTCTGGTATATTGGGAATATTTGGGAATTTATAGCGCTGGAATTAGGTCAGGAGGGGCAACGAGGGGCCCACAAGCCTGGGGGCGCGCCCTACTCCCCTGGGCGCACCCTCCAGGCTTGCCGCCTCCTGGTGGCTCTTCTGGTCTTCTCCCGAAGCTTCGTGGGTCTCTTCTGGTCCAGAAAAAATTAATCCAAAGTTTTTTTCTCATTTGGACACTTTTTGATAATGATTTTCTGAAAAGGAAAAAACAAGCAGAAAACAACAACTGGCACTGGGCACTGGGTTAATAGGTTAGTCCCAAAAAATGATATATAATGGCATATAAAACATCCAAGATTGATACTATAATATCATGGAACAATCAAAAATTATAGATACGTTGGAGACGTATCAAGCATCCACAAGCTTAATTCCTGCTCGTCCCCGAGTAGGTAAATGATAAAAATAGAATTTTTGATGTGGGATGCTACATAACATGTTTCATCATGTAATCTTTGTCTTACGGTATGAATAATAGGATCCGAATGATTCAGAGCAATAGTCTATAGTTTGATATAAAGGCATCAATACTCAGTCATACTAATAAGCAATCATGTCTTTCAAAATAAAAATGCTAAAGAACGTTATCCCTATAAAATAATATAATCCTGTCATGCTCCATCTTCTTAGCACAAAATATTTATCATGAACAACCCCGGTTTTAGCCAAGCAATTGGTTCATACTTTTTAACGCGCTTCAGCTTTTTCAACCCCCACGCAATACATGAGCGCAAGCCATGGATATAGCACTATGGGTGGAATAGAGTGTGGTGGTAGAGATCAATAAGGGGAAGTCAAAAAAGAAGAAGATAGTCTCACATCAACAAGGCTAATCAACGGGCTATGGAGATCCCCATCAATTGATGTCAATGCGAGGAGTAGGGATTGCCATGCAACGGATGCACTAAGAGCTATAATTGTATGAAAGCTTGAAAGCACATTTGCTCCCTTGGTGGTTTTGGTAATTTATGCCAACATACATGTTGTTGGACTAATGCTTTCATCTAGTGAATTTCAGACAAGTTCAACAATGGCGTGGCAGGGACAAGAGGACGTGGAACCCCTTCAAAATGCTAAGGACAAGGATTGGCAAAAGCTCAAGACTCTACATTTTTGGTTTAGTGATCCAAGATCACAATGAATCCATAGGAAAGCCAATACTATTAAAAGGGGATGAGGTGTTGCTTAATGGTCTTTTTGCTCAAGTGCTTAGTGACAGTACTCCTAAACCCTCAACCACTCTCTCAATCCCAAATATGTCCAAAACCTACATTCCAACTCGGCCTCACCGAATTTCTCTATACGGCCCCACCGAGTTCATCCAAGACTTAGCCACTGCCAAAACCCTAACAAATCGGATCCATAGAAATGGATCTTGGTCTCACCGAGATGGCCTTGCCAACTCTCTGTAATCGTTTGCACTTACTTCGGTCTCACCGAGTTTTGCAAATCGGTCTCACCGAGATGGCTTGCCAACTCTCTGTTGCCTTATTGCTTCACTTCGGTCCTACCGAGTTGATGCAATCGGTGCCACCGAGATGAGGTTTGCCCTAGCTATTGCACTTCGGTCCATCCGAGTTGTTCGTATCGGTCCCACCGAGATTCCTAAAGTTCATATCTTTTACACAGTTTGGTGCTACCGAGATTATTGTTTCGGTGCCACCGAGTTGGGTCAAAAGTGTGTAACGGTTGGATTTTGTGTGGAGGCTATATATACCCCTCCACCACTCCCTTCTCAGTAAGGACAGCCATCAGAACGTGCCTACACTTCCACCATACATTTTCTTAGAGAGAACCACCTACTCATGTGTTGAGATCAAGATATTCCATTCCTACCATTTGAACCTTGATCTCTAGCCTTTCCCAAGTTGCTTTCCACTCAAATCCTTCTTCCACCATAGCCAAATCTGTGAGGAGTTGTTTGAGTGCTGGGAAGACTATCATTTGAAGCACAAGAGCAAGGAGTTCATCAACAACACACCGTCTATTACCTTTTGGAGAGTGGTGTCTCCTAGATTGGTTAGGTGTCACTTGGGAGCCTCCAACATGATGTGGAGTTGAACCAAGCAGTTTGTAAGGGCAAGGAGATCGCCTACTTCGTGAAGATCTACCCCGAGTGAGGCTAGTCCTTCGTGGACGTAAGCCATGGTGGAATAGACAAGGTTGCTTCTTCGTGGACCCTTCGTGGGTGGAGCCCTCCGTGGACTCGCGCAGCCGTTACCCTTCGTGGGTTGAAGTCTGCATCAACGTGGACGTACGATAGCACCGCCTATCGGAACCACGCCAAAAACCACCGTGTCTTCATTGCGTTTGATCTTCCATACTCTACCCGTTTACTTTCCGTACTCTTGCATGCTTTATCATTTCCGCTGCTCAATCTCTAGATATGCATGTGTAGAAAGTATTGGAGTAATCTTAACTTGTGTCAAAATCTGCCTAAGTTCCAAGAGAAATTAAGAACTGCTAATTTTGGCTGGTTAAGGGTCTATTCTCCCCCCTCTAGACCTATCTCCTCGATCCAAAAAAGCTCAACATGAAAACTAAGTGGGTGTGCATCCAACTTGCTTGCTCGTGAAGACCTCGGGCATTTGAGGAAGCCCATCATCAGAATATACAAGACAAGTTCTATAATGAAAAATTCCCACTAGTATATGAAAGTGACAAAATAGGAGACTCTCTATATGAAAAACATGGTGCTACTCTGAAGCACAAGTGTGGAAAAAGGATAGTAACATTGCCCCTTCTCTCTTTTTCTCTCATTTTTGGGCTCTTTTTGGCCTCCTTTTTTTTAGAACGGTCTCATGGACCTCATCCCCACTTTTTCGAGGACTCATTAGTCTCCACCATTCTTTCCTCACTGGGACAATGCTCTAATAATGATGATCATCACACTTTTATTTACTTACAACTCAATATTACAACTCAATATTACAACTCGATACTAGAACAAAAATATGACTCTATATGAATGCCTCTGGCGGTGTACCAGGATGTGCAATGATGCTAGCGTAACATGTATAAAAATGATGAACGGTGGCTGAACCACAAATACTATGTCAGCTATATGATAATGCAAAGCAATATGATAATGATGATGTGTGTCATAAAAAATGGAACGGTGGAAGTTGCATGGCAATATATCTCGGAATGGCTATGGAAATGCCATGATAGGTAGGTATGGTGGCTGTTTTGAGGAAGATATGAGGAGGCTTATGTGTGATAGAGCGTATCATATCATGGGGTTTGGATGCACCGGCGAAGTTTGCACCAACTCTCGATGTGAGAAAGGGCAATGCACGGTACCGAAGAGGCTAGCAAATTGCAGAAGGGTGAGAGTGCGTATAATCCATGGACTCACATTAGTCATAAAGAACTCACATACTTATTGCGAAAGTTTATTAGCCCTCGAAGCAAAGTACTACTACGCATGCCCCTGGGGGGAGGTTGGTAGGAGTTAACCATCGCGTGCCCCCAACCGCCACACAAAAGAAGACAATCAAGAATAAATCATGCTCCAACTTCTTAGCATAACGACAGACCATACGTGCATGCTTCGCGAATCACAAACCTTAAAACTAATATTCTTACTAAACCACATTTATCTACTAGCACCTCCCACATATTACCATCTTAATATCGCAAAACTATTGCAAGGAATCAAACTCATCATATTCAGTGATCTACATGAAAGTTTTTATTATATCCCTCTTGAATACCTATCATATCAGGACCAAATTCATAACCCGTGCATATTACCATTGCTAATCATTAGACTCTCAAAAATATATAAGTGAAGCATGAGAGTGTAACTATTTCTTTAAAATATAACCACCGCCGTGCTCTAAAAGATATAAGTGAAGCACTAGAGCAACTGCCTAGCTCAAAAGATATAAGTGAAGCACATAGAGTATTCTAACAAATCACGAATAATGTGTGTCCCTCTAAAAAAGGTGTGTTCAGCAAAGATGATTGTGACAAACTAAAAGCAAACAAAAGCAAAAAAACTATTTCACAAGACGCTCCAAGCAAAACACATATCATGTGATGAATAAAAATATAGCTCCAAGTGAGTTACCGATAGATTGTAGACGAAAGAGGGGATGCCTTCTGGGGCATCCCCAAGCTTAGACGCTTGAGTCTTCCTTGAATATTACCTTGGGGTGCCTTGGGCATCCCCAAGCTTAGGCTCTTGCCGCTCCTTATTCCTTTATCCATCGGAGTCTCACCCAAAACTTGAAAACTTCAGCACACAAAACTCAACAGAAACCTCATGAGATCCGTTAGTATAACAAACAAATCTTAAACTTTTGGTACTGTTGTAAATTGATTCATATTTAATATTGGCATAATGCTACTGTACTCCAACTTCTCCCTGACTCATACCCCCCGATACGATCCATAGATTCATCAAAATAAGCAAACTATGCAACAAAAACAGAATCTGTCTAAAACAGAACAGTCTGTAAAGATCTATTTAAAAGCCATACTTATGTAACTCCAAAAATTCTGAAAAATTAGGACAACGTAAAAAATTCATATACCAATACTGTGTAAAAGTTTCAGGTTTTTCTGACCCTCCAGTACAGAATTAAAATTCTAGCACTGGATGCAAGACTTTCTGTTTTCCAAACAGCATCTATTATACTATCATCAACATCATCCCAAAGGCATTACTTGGAACAAACACTAATTAAAAGATAAAAATACAATCATAATAGAGGCTATAATTGTGTAAACACACAAGAACAGAAAGTATTGGGTTCCAACAAGCTCTTTCTTTATAGCCATTAAGATAGGCTTGGAATATTAATGATGCTCACATAAAAGATAAGAATTGAAACACAAAGAGAGCATCATAAAACATGTGACAAACACATTTAAGTCTAACATACTTCCTATGCATAGGAATTTTATAGGAAAACAAATTATCAAGACAAGAAGTATCTAGCATATGCAAGGGAGAAGAACGAAGCATTAACAATTTGAACTTCAAGAGAGGTAAGTTAGTAACATGAAGATTTCTACAACCATATTTTCCTCTCTCATAATAATTACATGTAGGATCATAATCAAACTCAATAATATAGCTATCATAAACAATATTCTCTCTATGATCCACATGCATAAAAAATTTATAATCTTCCAAGATAGTGGGATTAACATCAACTAAAGTCATGACCTCTCCAAACACACTTTTATCAAAAAATTCATAAGATTGAACACTCTCCGAATATGTGGGATTCTTTTTACTTAAAGTTGACACTCTTCCAAACCCACTTTTAATATTATTGCAAACATTATTATTATCATGAGGCTTAAATAAATTTTCAAGATCATAAGAAGCATTATCACCCCAATCATGATCATTGCAATAAGTAGTGGACATAACAAAATCATCATCCCCAAGCTTGTAGTTTTGCATATAATTGACATTAATAGAATTTATAATAAAATCATTGCAATAATGCTTTTCATTCAAGGAGCTATCATGAATCACTTTATAAACTTCTTCTTTCAACACTTCATCACAATTTTCAGATTCATGATTTTCAAGCAAAACTTCATAGAGATAATCAAGTGTACTCAACCCACTAGCAATCTGTTCATCATAATTGGATCTTTTGAAAAGATTAGATAGTGGATGAGGATCCATATCAATAGATTTTTTAGCAAGCGAAGATGCAAGCAAATAGAAGGCACATGGCAACACAAGCAGAGATAGCACACAAAATATTTTTGTATTTTTTGTAAAATTGTTTTAGAAGTGGGGGAGATGAAAACGAGAGGCAAATGCAAATAAAAAGGCAAATAAAATAAATGCAAGTGAATGATAGTTTGTGCGAAGGTACTTGGTAATTTTGATGATGTCTCCCCAGCAACGGCGCCAGAAATTTTTCCTGCTACTTGTAGACTGCGTTGGTATTTCCCCGAAGAGGAGAGGATGATGCAGTATAGTAGAGATAAGTATTTCCCTCAATTAAGAACCAAGGTTATCAATCTAGTAGGAGAACCAAGCAAAATTCCATTAAACACACCTGCACACACAAGAGCAAACACTTGCACCCAACGCAAATAAGAGGGTTGTCAATCCTCTTAGCGGTTATTTGCAAGATTAAATCTTATAGAGATAAATAGATAAACTAAAATACTAAATAAAATAAAAGTAAATAAATTGCAGCAAGGTATTTTTAGTTTTTCAATATATGATAAAGTAGACCTGGGGGCCATAGTTTTCACTAGAGGCTTCTCTCTTGAACACATAGCATACGGTGGGTCAACAAATTACTGTTGGGCAATTGATAGAAAAGAAAATAATTATGACAGAATCATGGCAATGATCATGTATATAGGCATCACGTCCGAGACAAGTAGACCGACTCCTGCCTGCATCTACTACTATTACTCCACCCATCGACCGCTATCCAGCATG
The DNA here is from genome assembly GCA_039707655.1 of Elymus sibiricus. Classification (NCBI taxonomy): domain Eukaryota; kingdom Viridiplantae; phylum Streptophyta; class Magnoliopsida; order Poales; family Poaceae; genus Elymus; species Elymus sibiricus. The sequence goes on along the minus strand of CM077670.1, from coordinate 365,092,025 downwards.
CATCTAGGGTATTAAGTATGAAACAGAGTAACGCCTTAAGCAAGATGACATTATGTAGACAAAGTAAACTCAAGCAATATGATTAAACCCCATCTTTTTATCCTTAATGGCAACAATACAAATACGTGTCATGTCCCTTTCTGTCACTACGATTGAGCACCGCAAGATTGAACCCATCACAAAGCACCTCTCCCATAGCAAGATAAATCAATCTAGTAGGCCAAACCAAATCGATAGATCAGAGAGAAATACAAAGCTATAATAATCATGCATAAAAGAGTTCAGAGAAGACTCAAATATTTCTCATGAATAATCTGATCATAATCTCACAATTCATCGGATCCCAACAAACACACCGCAAAAGAAGATTACATCGGATAGAACTCCAAGAACATCGAGGAGAACATGGTATTGAAGATCAAAGAGAGAGAACAAGCCATCTAGATACTAGCTATGGACCCGTAGGTCTGTGGTAAACAACTCACACATCATCGGAAGGGCAGCAAGGTTGATGAAGAAGCCCTCCGTGATCGATTCCCCCTCCGGCAGAGTACTGGAAAAGGCCTCCAGATGGGATCGCGGAAGAACAGAGGCTTGCGGCGGCGGAAAGGTTTTCTCTTCTGTCTCTCTAGTATATTGGGAATATTTGGGAATTTATAGCGCTAGAATTAGGTCAAGATGGGTAACGAGGGGCCCACAAGCCTGGGGGGCGCGCCCTACCCCCCTGGGCGCACCCTCCAGGCTTGCCGCCTCCTCGTGGCTCTTCTGGTCTTCTCCCGAAGCTCCGTGGGTCTCTTCTGGTCCAGAAAAAATTAATCCAAAGTTTTTTTCTCGTTTGGACACTTTTTGATAATGATTTTTTGAAATGGCAAAAACAAGCAGAAAACAGCAACTGGCACTGGGCACTGGGTTAATAGGTTAGTCCAAAAAAATGATATATAATGGCATATAATTGCATAAAAACATCCAAGATTGATACTATAATAGCATGGAACAATAAAAAATTGTAGATACGTTGGAGACGTATCAGTTACCCACATCCCTAAAAGGAGAGGAAGCGAGCACTACACAACATTTACACATTAGAGCCCATAGCACCGAAGTACAATCGATGGTCTACTTGCGCGATCACATTCGACCGGCGAGACCATCCGACCAGTATCCAGCATGGAGGAACTGCGGCCTTGGTGATCAATCCCATAGTGGACGGTTTTCACCTTACACGGGTCCTGTCGTGGTTTTGTCACTTGTACAGGAACATGCTGAATGGTGGAAAACTAAGCCTCAAGTTCCTACTTCTCCCCAAGACGATAATGAAGAAGAGCCGGAAGATGAATAGGAACATGAGGTAGAACTCGATTCTCTTGGCCATCTTTTTAATCAACTTGCTGACGCCGACTCTCCTCAGGAACAAGTCGAGTCCAGTCGAGCCGGCAAGGCAGAGGTAACCCCGATTTCCTCAGATTCAGACTCAATAATTCCTATCCGAAAGAAAATCCTGGTTGCGGTCCGTAAGGTCCCATTTTCACATCCAGACGCTCACCTAGATCCACAATTTCTTTTGAAGAAAACTCAGTATGCTGGTACCTCCAAACAGAAAACTTGGAGCAGCCCTGGAGAGCTAAGTGACGGGCTGCCAATCGAGCCGTCTTCGCGAAGAGCCCGAACTAAAGTGCCTCATAGCCCTACTTCTTCTCTTCCTCAAGCCGGCTGATTCAAAGAACCGTTACATCCTTCGGATCCAGCTTATCACAAGACCTCCACATCATCTGATGAGTCTAGCACCACTCAATTACTAGCCTTCCACATCAACCGTGGGTATGTTTTTTACAAAGCTGTATCTACCCTTCCATCATCATTCTTCCTTTGTTGCTTCTCACTTATTTTATAAATACAGGGCAAAGGCTTTCACCAAAAAGAAAACCGATGAAGAGAATGATGCTGCTACACAAGCAACCGAAGATCCTCCTTGGAACATCTCCACAGTCAACCTGGAATTTCAGAACGAGCCGGTTGAAAATATTGAACCTGCTAAGGAAACTGAGCCGGCCGGCGAAGAAGAACCGGCTCATCTAGACAACCCGGGGAGTCCTGCTCCTTCATCTGCCCCTATGATGGAAGAAAGAGAAGATCCATCCAGCAAGCCACCTCCAGAGACGACAGATACTGATATGATGATTACTGGGGAGAAGTATATCGCTCCAGAAACATCAAACGCTTTGGCAAAAATCTCAACCAAAGCTGAGTCGCCAATGAAGGAGAGAAGCAAAATCAAGCTTCAATCCCAACCTCTGGAAGATCTTGATGTGAACTCCCTTCATCAAGAGTACCTGACCCGGCTGTCTGAAAGCCGAGATACTAAAATTGCCATGGTGACCATACTTAAGCGGAAGTATGAGGTACGTCCTACCACCTGTCCTTGCATATGTATACACACATATATAGCCTTCCAATCTTGAGTTGATATAATAATAACCTGCTAAAGATTGTCCTGAATCTCCCGTTCAAATGAATTAACCGGGTTAACTTTCTTGACCCGCCATTAACATATCTGTCTTAGCTGTACTCACATGTAGACCCCAAGGGCCCGGTCATTATGGAATGATGACCGGGGACTTCGGTGAATTTATACTCATGTACTTGAACAATTTGTAGCCCCCAAGGGCCGGCTCATCACCGTGTGATGGACCGGGTCTTTATAGTATGTATGTCAAGCGAAAATGTCAATGCATTAGCCCCCAAGTGCCATGTGGAATGCTTGCAACTGCATGGGACTTGTATAGATCATAAGCAGAAAACTATCTGGTGTAGCCCCCAAGTACAGGGTCAATCGCCATGACGACTCGGGACTATCAAGTATGTCTTGTAACTTTGTAAAAATTGCTATGCAGGATATGCTAAACCACACCGAGTCACAAGCAGCCAGCTTACAAAAAGATCTGAAGGCTGAAAAAAAGCTGCGCGAGAAGGCGGAAAGATTATCATCAGATTTTCACAAGTCATTGATGAATATGACCGACACATTGGAGAAAACCAAGGCGTCCTTTGAAGAAGAAAGAGCCGCCTTGTTGAAGCGTGCTGAAGAGGCCGAGGCAAAGCTCGAGCCAGTGACTCAGGAGTTGTCCACCTTGAAGGGCCAGATAACCGACATGTGCAACTCCATCTTTGGTAAGCACAAAACTTTTGCAAGTCACCAAATGTGCCGGCTTAATACGTTGAGCCGGGTTACTGATATGTACTAATATGTGTTTGCAGGCAGAAGGAGTCATAACTTGGTTGAACTTCCTTTGGTGAAATTGAAGGCGGTGTACAAATTTCTAGAGTAGCTGTATGTGGGTGGTGCCTACTGTGTTATGGCAGTCAAAAATACAAAGGCGCCACCACAGTACATCATGGATATGCTGAAAGAACTTTCTACCATTCCTCAATGGATCCAAGAATTGAAGAAGTCAGCAAGCCGCCAAGGATCAATGTATGCTCTGGCTCATGCAGAGGCTTATCTTCCTGAGATGGAGCCGGCTCTACTAACAGATGGGTTTCCAGAGTTCAATGCGGACGGATCAAAGTTCACAAACGAAGATTACGTGCGTTGCGTGAAGGAGACCCGGGTTGCAGTAACCAACATTGCAGCAGAGCTGGATTTAGAGAAGTATCAGGCCGGCTGTTTAGATGACGGCAAACGTATGAGTATGCCTGATCCAAAGCCCTTTGAACTGAACCCTCCTCAGCGTAAGCAAAATTTTGCTCCTGATGTCAACCCTTCCGTTGTGATGAAGAAAGATTCGATTAAGATTTACGCTCCATCCAGTGGGTAGCAGGTGAATCTTCAACTCAAGTAGAGGTGGCGGCTCCTGATGATCGTGAAGAACCGGCACATGATGACCCGTCAACCTCTAGCACAAACATCAACCCGGAGAGTTAAATTGCCGGCTCGCAGCCGTGACAAACTTGATTGGATTTAGCCCTTTGCTGGCATTGTAATAGTTAGAAGAAAACTTCCATAATCTGTCAATGCCATCGTGCATTTATTGATGTGCTTTATAAAACTGTGGCTATTAATGACAATCTTTTGCTGCATTGAAAACCAAGTACCAATCTTGCCTTTCAGGGACTTGATAAACAATCCTTCGTCTTAAGCCAACCCGGTAACATTTGATAGCCATATGATATGCCATTGTTTGGACAAGACCTGAGCCGAGATCTGAGACCCGGCCATGCTGCCGACTTAACTCAAACACCAGTGGTGCTGATTGTATAACAGAAATTGTGGCTGGAGAGCAACCTGGCACATCATGCTGCCGACTTGATAGACAAGAAAACTGGTGATTGTAAAAATACACAATATATGGATGTATTTATGCAAAGTATAAAAAATAAAAATAATTCAAATACGCAAAAGTAAAAAACGGTCTTTCAAGGCATGACATAAAGACCGTCTTTCGAGGCTCGAGTCTGATTTGCTTTCATGAAGCAGGCTTTTTAGCCTCTTTTGGTTTGTCCTAGCTTTCTGAAAGCCGGCTCTCACGTGACTTAGCCAATGTTTTAACTTTGATGAGTTCAGGGTCACCTCTGTGATTGACTCATCAGGTGTACACTGGGTCACCTTTTTGGAGTAGCATCTTGCTAACAGGAAAGTTTAACCAAGTAAATAGTGGCATTTTAACAGGTTAAGAGGGATGTTAATAGCTAAACTCAATGAGTTGGAAGCCCCCAAGTAACCAATGATCAAAGAATAAAGACTCAACACATAATTTGAGGCGAAACGACAAACTCTCTTATACAGAGATGCCGACTTTATTTCATTGATCATAATATATATATACATGATTTAGGTATATACAAAAGAGACTACCAAGTCTGTGACTTAGGTATAGTATGGCCGGAGATGTGCAATATTCCAGGGTCGGCTGCCCTCCTCCTCAGAGGTACGTGACTTATTTGCTTCAGGTATGTCAACAAGGTAATATGACCCGTTGTTGAGATTCTTGCTTACGACGAAGGGTCCTTCCCAAGGAGGCGAAAGCTTATGCATGCCTGTCTGGTCTTGTATCAGACGGGGCACTAAGTCACCTTCTTGAAAGGTACGGCTTTGAACTCTACGGCTGTGATAGCGATGTAGGTCTTGTTGATAGATGGCAGATCTGGATGCGGCAAGTTCGCGTTCTTCTTCCAGAGCATCAAGAGCGTCTTGGCGAGCTTGTTCACTATCAGCCTCCACATAAGCTGTGATTCGGGGAGACTCATGATGAATATGACTTAGAAGTATAGCCTCTGCACCATAGACCAGGAAAAATGGCGTATAGCCTGTTGACCTGTTGGGAGTAGTTCGTATGCTCCAAAGTACTGCAGGTAACTCTTCTTCCCAGCAACCAGGGTGCATTGTAGAGGCACCATGAGCCTAGGTTTTATTCCACGCAGCAATTCTTGATTAGCTCGTTCTGCCTGTCCATTGGACTGAGGATGTGCAACAAATGTTAAGTCTAGTCGGATATGCTTCTGCTAGCAGAACTGCTTCATGATTCCCTTGGAGAGATTGGTGCCATTGTCCGTAATGATGCTATGTGGATAGCCAAAATGATAGATCAGCTTTTTTAGGAATTTAACAGCCGTAGCAGCATCACAACGGCTGACTGGCTCTGCTTCAACCCACTTGTTGGTGAATTTGTCAACTGCAACCAACAAGTGAGTATGTTTACTCTTGGATCTCTTGAAAGGCCCGACCATATCAAACCCCCAGATTGCAAAGGGCCAAGTTATTGGAATCATCCGCAACTCTTGAGCCGGCACATGTGCTTGACGAGCAAATTTCTGACAACCATCACACTTGCGAACAATATCCTCTGCGTCTGCGTGAGCTATAATCCAGTAAAAATAGTGCCAGAAAGCCTTTGCAACCAGAGATCGTGAGCCGGCGTGATGTCCACAATCACCTGAATGTATATCATTAAGGATCTCTCGGCCTTACTCAGGGGAAACACAGCGTTGAAAAACGCCTGTGACACTTCGTCTGTGTAAATTGCCATTGACGATAGTCATGGACTTGGACCTCCTGATGATCTGCCGAGCAATGATTTCCTCTGCTGGGAGCTCGCCACGGCTTAAATATGCCAGGTAAGGTACTGTCCAATCTGGTATAGCATGAACAGCGGCCACCAACACCGCCTCTGGATCAGGAATAGCAAGGTCCTCCTCCGTCGGTAACTTGACTGACGGGTTGTGTAGAACAGCAAGGAAAACATTGGGTGGAACAGGCTTCCGCTGAGACCCCAAACAAGACAATGCATCTGCCACCTCGTTAAGCCAGCGATCAATATGATCAACCTGATATCCCTTGAAGTGCCCAACAATGTTTGTGACTGCGTGTCTATAAGCCGCCATGAAGGGATCCTTAGAATCCCAAGTTCCAGAAACCTGCTGAGCCACCAAATCTGAGTCGCCCAGGCACCTGACTCGGCTTAAGTTCATCTCCTTAGCCATACGGAGTCCATGAAGCAAAGCCTCATATTCAACTGCATTGTTAGTACAGGGAAACATAAGCCTCAAAACATAACAAAACTTATCACCTCGCGGGAAGTTATCACAACTCCAGCCCCCGAGCCTTCCAATTGCCTGGATCCATCGAAGTGTATTGACCAGTATGTAGTATCCTGCTTCTCCTCCGGAGCCTGCAACTCCGTCCAGTCATTGACGAAATCCACCAAAGCTTGAGATTTAATAGCAGTTCATGGCATATATTTGAGATGATGCGGGCTAAGCTCAATAGCCCATTTTGCAACCCGGCCAGTGGCTTCTCTGTTCTGAATTATGTCCCCCAGAGGTGCTGAACTGACCACAGTAATTGGGTGCTCATGGAAGTAATGTTTCAATTTGCGACTTGCCATGAACACGTCGTATACCAGCTTTTGCCAATGCGGATACCGGTGCTTGGAATCTGTTAAAACTTCGCTGATATAATACATAGGGCACTGAACTGGGTACTCTTTGCCTTCTTCCTTGCGCTCGACAGCAACTGCGACACTGACGGCTTTGCTGTTGGCTGCGATGTATAATAGCATTGGCTCCTTCTCCTGAGGGGCCGCAAGGATAGGCGGCTCAGATAACTACTTCTTTAGAGACTCGAAGGCTTGATCTGCAGCATCACTCAAAGTAAAATTATCTAACTTCCGGAGCAATTGGTAAAGCGAAATCGCTTTTTCCCCAAGCCAGCTGATGAACCGGCTCAACGCCGCAACCCGCCCCGCTAGCTTCTGTACAACGTTAAGATTGGTCGGCTTGGCAAGGGTCGTGATGGCTTTGATTTTTTCTGGGTTGGCCTCAATTCCAAGCTCAGTAAGTAGGAAGCCCAGCAACTTCCCTGTAGGAACACCAAAGACACATTTTTCCAGGTTGAGCTTCATCTAGTAAACTCTCAGGTTATCAAATGTCTCCTTGAGATCATCCAGCAAAGTCTCATTCTTTCGCGATTTGACCATGATGTCATCAACATACGCATGAACGTTACGCCCAATCTGCTTATGGAAACAATTCTGGACACAGCGCTGATAAGTCACCCGTGCACATTTAAGACCAAATGGCATGGACGTATAGCAGAAAGCTCCAAAGGGCGTGATGAAGGCCGTCTTTTCCTGATCCGCCTCCTTCCTATTGATCTGATGATAACCGGAGTAAGCATCCAGGAAACACAAACAATCGCAACCAGCCATAGCATCAATGATCTGGTCAATACGGGGCAGAGCAAAAGGGTCACTAGACAGGCTTTATTCAAGTCCGTGTAATCAACACACATCCGCCAGGTCCCGTTTTTCTTCAGAACAAGCACTGGGTTAGCCAACCACTCTGGATGAAAAACTTCAACAATGAACCCAGCAGCTAGAAGCCAAGCCACTTCTTCTCCAATGGCTTTCTGCCTCTCCTCATTAAAGCGACAGAGATACTGCCGAACAGGCTTAAACTTAGGATCCACATTAAGGGAGTGCTCAGCGAGTTCTCTTGGTACACCTGGCATGTCAGAAGGTTTCCATGCAAAAATGTCCCGGTTCTCACAGATGAACTTGATGAGCGCGCTTTCCTATTTACGATCCATATTCGCCCCAATGGTGAACTGTTTAGATGGATCACCAGGGGTGAAATCAACTTGCTTTGCATCACAAGCTAACTTGAACTTAAGTAGAGGGTCAGACTCTGTTGTCGACTTCTTCAGAGATGTTCTGTCAGCCGGGTCAACATTGTCTTTGTAGAACTTCAGCTCTACGGCTACACAAGTAATCTCAGCATATGCTGCATCTCCCTCCTCACACTCCTGGGCGACTTTCCTGTTTCCATTGACAGTGATGGTGCCGGCTGGTCCGGGCATTTTCAACTTCAGATAAACATAACACGGACGTGCCATGAACCGCGCATAAGCCGGCCTCCCAAAAAGGGCATGATACGGACTTTTAAGCTTGACCACCTCAAAGGACAAGAACTCCGAGCGATCGTTGTACTCGGTGCCAAAGGCAACTTCCAGAGAAATCCTGCCTATAGGATATGCCGACTTGCCGGGAACAATGCCATGAAAGACTGTAGTGGAAGGGGTGAGTGATACGTCTCGATCGTATCTATAATTTTTGATTGTTTCATGCCAATATCCTACAATTTCCACATACTTTTGGCAACATTTTATATGATTTCTTGGACTAACATATTGATCCAGCGCCCAGTGCCAGTTCCTGTTTGTTGCATGTTTTTTGTTTCGCAGAAAATCCATATCAAACGAAGTCCAAACACAATAAAAATTTACGGAGATTTATTTTGGAATATATGTGATTTTTGGGAAAAAGAATCAACGCGAGACGATGACCGAGGGGGCCACAAGCCCAGAGGGCGCGCCCCCTACCCAGGGCGTGCCTGGCAGGCTTGTGGGTCCCCTGTATGTCGGTTGGAGGTATACTTTGGCCGCAAGGAAGCTAATATCCGGATGAAAATCCCCTCAAAATTTCAGCTCAATCGAAGTTACGAATCTCCGGGAATATAAGAAACGGCCAGAAAACAGGAGCGCGAAACAGAAGAAAACAGAGAGAGAGAGAGAGAGAGATCCAATCTCAGAGGGGCTCCTGCCCTCCGGGAGCCATGGCGGCCATGGACCAGAGGGGAAGCTCTCCTCCCATCTAGGGGGGAGGCCATGGAAGAAGAAGGAGGGGGGCTCTCTCCCCCTCTCTCCCGGTGGCGCCGGAATGCCGCCGGGACAATCATCGTGACGGCGATCTACACCAACAACTTCGCCGCCGTCATCACCAACTCTCTCCCCCTCTATGCAGCGGTGTAACACTTCTTCTCCCTGCTGTAATCTCTACTTAAACATGGTGCTTAATGCTATATATTATTATCCAATGATATGTGGCAATCCTATGATGTTTGAGTAAAATTTGTTTTGTCCTATGGGTTGATTGATGATCGTGATTGGTTTGAGTTGTATGTTTTATTTTGGTGTTGTCTGATACGTCTCCAACGTATCTATAATTTTTGATTGTTCCATGCTATTATATTATCAATCTTGGATGTTTTTATATACATTTACATCAATTATATATCATTTGTTGGGACTAACCTATTAACCTACTGCCCAGTGCCAGTTGCTGTTTTTTGCCTGTTTTTGGTTTTCCAGAATATCAGTACCAAACGAAATCCAAATGCCACGAAACTTTTTGGAGATATTTTTTCTGGACATAACAAGTACTGGAAGCTTCGGGAGAGGGCCAGAAGATGGAGCAGTGGCCCACGAGGCACCAGGGCGCGCCCCAGGGGGGTGGCGCGCCCTGGTGGCTTGTGGGGCCCACACAGCTCCGTTTAACCTAATTCCACCACTATGAATTCTCTAAAATCGGGAAACCAACAGAGGAGTCCACGAAATACTTTTTCCACCGCCGCAAGTTTCTGTTCTTGAGAGATCCCATCTGGAGGCCATTTTCGGTACTCCGCCGGAGGGGGAATCGATCACGGAGGGGCTCTACATCAAGCTTGCTGCCCTTCCGATGATGCGTGAGTAGTTTACCACAGACCTTCAGGTCCATAGTTAGTAGCTAGATGGGTTCTTCTCTCTTTTTGATCTTCAATACAATGTTCTCCTCGATGTTCTTGGAGTTCTATCCGATATAATCACTTTTTGCGGTGTGTTTGTTGGGATCCGATGAATTGTGAGCTGATGATCACATTATCCATGAATATTATTTGAGTCTTCTCTGAACTCTTTTATGCATGATTATTATAGCTTCGTATTTCTTCTCCGATCTATTGATTTGGTTTGGCCAACTAGATTGATTTATCTTGCCATGGGAAGAGGTGCTTTGTAATGGGTTCAATCTTGCGGTGCTCAATCCCAGTGACAAAAAGGGACATGACATGTATGTATCATTGCTATTAAGGGTAAAAAGATGGGGTTATTCATGCGTGAGTTTACTTTGTCTACATCATGTCATCTTGCTTAAGGCGTTACTCCGTTCTTTATGGACTTAATACACTAGATGCATGCTGGATAGCGGTCGATGTGTGGAGTAATAGTAGTAGATGTAGGCAGGAGTCGGTCTACTTGTCTCGGACGTGATGCCTATATACATGATCATTGCCTTGGATATCGTCATGATTATTTGCTTTTCTATCAATTGCCCAATAGTAATTTGTTTACCCACCGTATGCTATTTTCTTGAGAGAAGCCTCTAGTGAAAACTATGGCCCCCAGGTCTATCTAAATCATATATTAAAAACCCTAAAATACCTTGCATCACTTTTTATTTATTTATTTTATTTTGTATTTTTGTTTAATCTATCTATCTATCACATACAATTTAATCTTGCAATTAACCGCCGATGGATTGACAACCCCTTGTTTGCGTTGGGTGCAAGGATTTGTTCTTTTGTGTGCAGGTGCTGCTAATGAGGTGTTGCGTGATTCTCCTACTGGATTGATAACCTTGGTTTCATAACTGAGGAAAATACTTATCTCTACTTTACTGCATCTCCCTTCCTCTTCAGGGAATTACCTACGCAGCTCACAAGTAGCACTGTCCTATGGTGCCCTCCGTGTCTCGCAAGAGTGAGGGGTTCCCACTGTAGGGTTTGCAATACGTTCATAATTCTCTTATAGTGGGCGGCTAGAGTGAAAGAAGCTTACACCCGAGTAAGGGGGGTTGTTGCGTATGGGAGTAAAGGGGACTTGTTACTTAATGCTATGGTTGGGTTTTACCTTAATGATCTTTGGTAGTTGCGGATGCTTTCTAGAGTTCCAATCATAAGTGCATATGATCCAAGTACAGAAAGTATGTTAGCTCATGCCTCTCCCTCATATAAAATTGCAATAATGATTACCGGTCTAGTTATCGATTGCCTAGGGACAAATCGTTCTCTTGTGTTACAAAAGCTTTCTACTAAACAACTAACTTTTATTATCTTGCAAAGTACTCCTAGTTTTATTCTTGCAAAGTAGTTCTAGCATTACACCTACAAAGTACTTCTAGTTTCATACTTGTTCTAGGTAAAGCAAACGTTAAGTGTGAGTAGAGTTGTATCGGTGGTCGATAGTACTTGAAGGGAATATTAATTCTACCTTTAGCTCCTCGTTGGGTTCGACACTCTTATTTATCGAGAAAGATTACAACTGATCCCCTATACTTGTGGGTTATCAAGACCTTTTTCTGGCGCCGTTGCCGGGGAGCAATTGCGTGGGGTTGATATTCTCGTGTGTGCTTGTTTGCTTTATCACTAAGTAGATTTTATTTTCTGTTCTAAGTTGTTTTATATCTTTAGTTATGGATATGGAACACGAAATACCAGAAAAATTAGTTGTACTTGCTACTCATGGAGATGGGGAACCTCCTAAAACCCTCGATGCTGGTTATGTGGAAAACATTAAATACTACTTTGATAATCTTGATAAATCTCCATTCAACTTGATAATGGGAGATACTTTGGATCACCGGGAATACTTTAGGGATTATCGCTTGTCTCAAAAAGGGAAACACTTATGGGATCAATTAAAAATGTTGCGTTGGTATGCTTGGAATTTATGCTTAAGATATGATTATACTTGTTGCTCTAAGATGGAGGCTCCGCACCTCCCCTTTCAATGTGAATTTAATGATAATGAAAACTTAGCTTCTTATGCTAATGGTATATATGATTACTATGATGTGGAACAAATAGAAGAATTTGTTGCCTTTAAGGGTGCTTATGAAATTGAATCTTTGTTTGAAAAATATGAAGATTGTGATGATGCTCTATACAGATCTGAAAATTATGCTATACTGAAATATTGCTATGAGAATTATGAATACAATGCCTATATTTATGAATTTATTGAGAAAGTCTCCGCTGTCCGAGAAGAGACTAATATTTTGCAGGCTCCTATGGAAGAAGAAATTGATGACACTGTGAGCTCATTAGATGAAAAAGATGACGAGGAGAGCGAAGAACAAAGGGAGGAAGAGCGGATTAGCTACCCGTGCCCACCTTCTAATGAGAGTAACTCTTCAACTCATACATTTTTTAATTTCCCTTCGTGCTTACCGAAGGATGAATGCTATGATCCCTTTGATTCGTTTGAAATATCTCTTTTTGATGAACTTGATGCTTGCTATGCTTGTGGCCATGATGCCAATATGAATGATGCTTACGGAGATGAAATTGCTATAGTTCCTTATGTCAAACATGAAATTGTTACTATTGCACCTACACATGATAGTCCTATTATCTTTTTGAATTCTCCAAACTACACTATATCGGAGAAGTTTGCACTTATTAAGGATTATATTGATGGGTTGTGTTTTACCGTTGTACATGATGATTTTGATGGATATAATATGCATGTGCTTTCTGCTCCTACTTGCAATTATTATGAGAGAGGAACTATATCTCCACCTCTATATGTTTCCAATACGATAAAATTGCAAGAAACTGTTTATACTATGCATTGGCCTTTACTTGATGTGCATGAATTGTTCTTTTATGACATGCCGATGCATAGGAAGAGAGTTAGACTTCGTCATTGCGTGATATATGTTGCTTTGTGCTCACTACTAAATTACAAATCATTGTTAATTAAAATTGGCTTTGATATACCTTGGGATCCGGGTGGATCGATTACTTGAGCACTGTATGCCTAGCTTAATGGCTTTAAAGAAAGCACTACCTGGGAGACAACCCGTAAGTTTTAGATAGTCATTTTATTCTATTGAGTGCTTTTAAAAAGTTTAAAAACAAAAAATATATAGAGGGGAACCTAAAACTTTTCAAAAAGAAAAGTGAAAGTGAGAAAGACGAACACTGTTGAAGTGGGGGACGTCCTTGAACTTTGTTCATGCCCATGGAAACTTTGTGAATCTTAATTACGGAAACTTTTCAACAAAAATAATTATCCCCTTGTAAAAATCCATTGTATTATAAAAATAATGTGCCAAGATTTACCTTTAGGATGTTTAAATTGCTTGTTTGGTGTGTGCAGTGCAAAAACAGAAACTTTTTCTGTAGTTTTTGAATTTCTATATTTTACTGGAACATGAAAAAATTCTGAAATTTTTACAAATTACTGCTATACAATTTTTTTATTTTTTTCTAATTTTTCAGAATTTTTGGAGTTATAGAAGTATATGTTTCATTTGCATCTTTACAGACTGTCCAATTTTCACAGATTGCTGTTATAGTTTCTTTATTTGCTTATGTTTGAAATCTTGTTGAGCCCAGTTGACTTGGGAGCCATAGAATTGTGATAGCATACAGTGGGTAATGTTTGATTATAATTATACAATAATGTTACATCAGGACATGATGGAATTTGATGTTATATGTACTAACCCCTCTAATAAAAAGTTTGGTTAAGTTTTTTGTGGATGAAGTGTTCGAAGATCGAGGAGGTATCGATATGAGGAGAATAAGGAGAGGCAAGAGTTCAATCTTGGGGAGTCCCAAGGTACCCCAAGTAAATATTCAAGGGGACTCAAGCGTCTAAGCTTGGGGATGCCCGGAAGGCATCCCATCTTTCTTCAACAATTATCGGTATGTTTCGGTTTTTGTTTCGTTCACATGATATGCGTAAATTCTTGGAGCGTCATGTTCTTTTTATTTTTCTTTTAATAATGCACCATGCTGGTATGAGATAGTCCTTGGTTGATTTATAGAATGCTCTTTGCACTTCACTTATATCTTTTGAGTATGACTTTATAGAATGCTTCATGTGCTTTACTTATATCATTTGAAGTTTGGATGCCTGTTTCTCTACATATAGAAAACCGTTATTTGTAGAATGCTCTTTTGCTTCACTTATATTTATTAGAGCATGGACAAGTCTTTTGTAGAAAGAATTAAACTCTCATGCTTCACTTATATCTATTTAGAGAGTCAATAGGAATTGGTCATTCACATGGTTAGTCATAAAATCCTACATAAAACTTGTAGATCACTGGATATGATATGTTTGATTCCTTGCAATAGTTTTGCGATATTAAGATGGTAATATGTGGGTGTACTAGTGAATGATTGTGGTTTAGTAAGAATATTGGTGTTAAGGTTTGTGATTCCCGAAGCATGCATGTATAGTTATGCGACGAAGTTATATCCTATTCATGTTAGTATCCAATGTTAATTGTTCGCAATGCATGATTATGACCGTTGTCGCTCTCTAGTTGGTCGCTTCTCAATCTATTTGCTAGCCTTCACCTGTACTAAGCGGGAATGCTGCTTGTGCATCCAAATCCTTAAACCAAAGTTGTTCCAGATGAGTCCACCATATCTACCTATATGCGGTATTACTCTGCCGTTCCAAGTAAATTTGCATGTGTCACCTCTAATCATTCAAATAAGCATCTGTTTTGTGTGCCCATACCGCTCATGGAGCGGCAGTGGGTGGTTAGTATCTTCCATGCTAAGCGGGTTATTTTCACGATGGGTGTTTATTCACTTGTCATTGCAAGAGAGAGGCTGGTAATTGGGATGCCCAGTCATGTGGTCAAAATCGAATTATAAATGCAACAAACTCCCCCGGAAAGTTGATTGTGTGGAGGGCACCCGAGGATTCGGCTAGCCATGGCTTGTGTTTGAATGGTTGAGGGGGAGTAAACTTTACCTTTCCGCTTGGGAACCGCCTATAATGTGTTTAGCATGCAAGATATTGAGAACCCTCGGTCGTTACGTTGACAGGAAAAGTACACCTCTCAAAATGTATTCATCTCTGATTTAAGCTTCGAGCTCTGGCACCTCTGCAAATCCATGCTTCCCTCTGCGAAGGGCCTATCTATTTACTTTATGTTATTTTACTTTTATTGTTGAGTCGTCACCGTCTCATTCAAGCACCAGTTGGAGAGCACTATTGTCATTTTTATGCATTGAGTATAGTTAATGTTATGTACATCGTGACTAGATCAATGATTGAGTATGATGGCCTAAGGATAGCGTTCTTTAGCATTTTTATTCTGAAAGGAATGATTGTCTGTTGCCTGAGTATTGATGTCTTTCTATCAAATTATAGACTATTGCTTTGAATCACTCGTGTCTTAATATTCATGCCATGATTGGATTACATGATCAAGATTATGTTAGGTAGCATTCCACATCAAAAATTATCTTTTTATCATTTACCTGCTCGAGGACGAGCAGGAATTAAGCTTGAGATGCTGATACGTCTGCATCGTATCTATAATTTTTGATTATTTCATGCCAATATCCTACAATTTCCACATACTTTTGGCAACACTTTATATGATTTCTTGGACTAACATATTGATCCAGTGCCCAGTGCCAGTTCCTATTTGTTGCATGTTTTTTGTTTCGCAGAAAATCCATATCAAACGAAGTCCAAACGCGATAAAAATTTATGGAGATTTATTTTGGAATATATGTGATTTTTGGGAAAAGGAATCAACGCGAGACGATGATCGAGGGGGCCACAAGCCCAAAGGGCGCTCCCCCTACCCAAGGCGCGCCTGGCAGGCTTGTGGGTCCCCTGTAGGTCGGTTGGAGGTATCCTTCGGCCACAAGGAAGCTAATATCCGGATAAAAATCCCCTCAAAACTTCAACCCAATCGGATCTACGGATCTCCAGGAATATAAGAAACGGTTTTTGGCTAGAAAACAGGAGCGCGAAACAGAAGAAAACAGAGAGAGAGATCCAATCTCGGAGGGGCTCCTGCCCTTCGGGAGCCATGGCGGCCATGGAATAGAGGGGAAACTCTCCTCCCATCTAGGGGGGAGGCCAAGGAAGAAGAAGAAGGAGGGGGCTCTCTCCCCCTCTCTCCCGGTGGCGCCGGAACGCCGCCGGGGCAATCATCGTGGCGGCGATCTACACCAACAACTTCGCTGCCGTCATCACCAACTCTCTCCCCCTCTATGCAGCGGTGTAACACCTCTTCTACCCGCTGTAATCTCTACTTAAACATGGTGCTTAACGCTATATATTATTATCCAATGATATGTGGCAATCCTATGATGTTTGAGTAGATTCGTTTTGTCCTATGGGTTGATTGATGATCGTGATTGGTTTGAGTTGTATGTTTTATTTTGGTGATGTCTTATAGTGCCCTCCATGTCGCGCAAGCGTGAGGGATTTCCACTGTAGGGTTTGCAATACGTTCATAATTCTCTTATAGTGGGCGGCTAGAGTGACAGAAGCTTACACCCGAGTAAGGGGGGTTGTTGCGTATGGAAGTAAAGGGGACTTGTTACTTAATGCTATGGTTGGGTTTTACCTTAATGATCTTTGGTAGTTGCGGATGCTTGCTAGAGTTCCAATCATAAGTGCATATGATCCAAGTACGGAAAGTATTTTAGCTCATGCCTCTCCCTCATATAAAATTGCAATAATGATTACCGGTCTAGTTATCGATTGCCTAGGGACAAATCATTCTCTTGTGTTACAAAAGCTTTCTACTAAACAACTAACTTTTATTATCTTGCAAAGTACTCCTAGTTTTATTCTTGCAAAGTAGTTCTAGCATTACACCTACAAAGTACTTCTAGTTTCATACTTGTTCTAGGTAAAGCAAACGTTAAGTGTGCGTAGAGTTATATCAGTGGTCGATAGAACTTGAAGGGAATATTAATTCTACCTTTAGCTCCTCGTTGGGTTTGACACTCTTATTTATCGAGAAAGGCTACAACTGATCCCCTATACTTGTGGATTATCAGTGAGCTGCTTCTCGGACAAGTTCATCCGTCTGAAAGTATCGTGGTAAAGGATATTAATGCTGCTTTCACTGTCCATGAGTACCATTGTCAGGGTGTAGCCGCCGACTTGTGGAGCTACCACCAAAGCAAGACCACCGGGATTATCAATCCCTGGGGGGGTGATCCTCCCTACTCCAAGTTACTGGTTGCTCCGACTAGTTTAAGTAGTAAGGAACTGTCGGCTCTACTGTGTGAACAATCCGCCTCTGGAGCTTGCGATCATGTTTACATGTACTGGTGGTGAAAACATGGTATTGACCACTATTCAGCTGCTTAGGATTGCTCTGAAATCTAGACTGATCTCCCTGATTCTGATTTCCTTGGTTATTACGCTGGTTGTTCCCTCCACCATTGCTAACCCCCTGAAACCCGGAATTTTGACCACTGTTCCCTTGGAAACCGGGGCCTGCGAAGTGCCCCGGCTCCCTGAAAGCCGGCTCCCTGGTTGCCGGGTCCTGGATTGCCGGGGTGTCCACCATTGTCGCCTCCATTGTGATGATTCTGAAACAGCCGCTTGGAAAATTCTTGCATGATGAAACAGTTTTCCCATGAATGGCTAGATGGCCTACCATCGAAACTATGCTTTGGACATGGACCCTTGAGAGCCTCCTCAAAACTACGAGGGCGATTACCAGAAAAGGGCTTCCTTGAGCCATTGTTCTGACGCTGGTTTTTATTGCCAGTATTGGTGTTTGCCACCAGATCAGAGCTTCTCTCATAATTCTTACGTTTGTTGTTGTTATTAGCATGCCCATTGCCGTTGTTCTGCTGGTGACTCTTGCCACCGTTTTGCTTGCCCTTGCTTGACTTTTCATCATCAGAGGTTGGATCCTTTGTGCTATCAGACTCGGCATATCGAGTCAAGACATCCATGAGATCACCCATGTCTCTGACCTTCCTCTTTAGACGTCCCAATTTCTGGACCAACGGTTGAAACTTGCAATTCCTTTCCAGGACAAGGACCGCCTGCTGAGCCATGATGCTATTCGAAGAGTGAATGACTTCTGCAATCCGGCGAGACCAATGATGTGCCGACTCATCGTCACGCTGAACGCAATGCTCGAGATCAACAATTGTGGTCGGGCGTTTGCAAGTCCCTTGGAAATTCTTGATGAAGCGCTCCTTCAACTCCTGCCATGTGTTAATGGAATTCGCAGGTCAATTTTTCAACCAAGTACGCGCTGGTCCTTCCAACATGAGAGGGAGATAACGAGCACAGACAGCCTCACTGACCTCCATCATGTCCATAGCTAGCTCGTAGCTTTCGATCCACTCGGCCGGCTCCAGATCGGCAGTATAATTAGGAACCTTGCGGGGTCCCTTAAAATCCGGGGGTATCCACGCATCTCGTAATGCCGGGACCAAACACGGAGTCCCAATGATCCTGCTTGTGAGACCGCCGCTGCGGGCTGCCGGCTGGGCTGAGGCGGGCGGGTCCTACACAGTAGGTTGAACATATGATGCCCCTGCGTTTCTTGCCTCTATGTCGCACAAAGCACGAGCTGCGTCGACGATTGCCTGTGCGTTCGGGATTTTGGGTTGTGGCTGATTTCGAGGCGACTGCTGAGCCCTTCTCTGTTGTGCACTGCTGGAAACCGCCGGTGATTCGGCATGCCGACTCCTACTGCGGCTTGGATGAGGGGTAGAGTGCAGCCGGTGATGACTATGAGAGTAATTTGCCTGCTGAGTTACAGCCGTCTTTAGCATCTCAATGGCATTCCTGGCCTCAATCTGAACATGACTATTTCCTTCAATCGGAATCGCCGCTAAGTTATGGGTTGCTGCCAATACATTATCCACAGGGTTAGAGTAATGTCCAATTGGGGTTTGGAAACGACGAGGCGGCAACTGCTGCTGAACTGGTGGTTGAACCGGTGGCTGAACCTGGGGCTGCTGCTGGATATGTGGCTGCTGCTGAGACGACTGCTGTATCGGGGGTCCATCTGGGGTCATAACGCCAGTCCCCGGGTTCGCTGGAACAGACGGATCACGCGGTGTGCAAAACAGCTGAGTTGGCACAATGTGCGCTGGAAGCCGGCTCTGGTGCCTTCTCTGGTGAACCACATCTAACTCGCTCTGATGGCGGCTAAGATAAAGGGCCTCTGCCTCTAGGCGCTGTGTTTCCTCGGCGAGGCGAGCCTGCACCTCCGCCATGCGGGTATTTTCTGCGTTGATGTCCTCCTGGATCTTGGCTAACTGCTCACGACACTTCGTGATTTCTACATTGCGCATTGCGGTGTTCTCCGCAGTCACCAGCTCTGCCAAAAGAGTTCCGAGAGTGGCCATCATCTCGGAAAGCGCCTGTGCCCCGGCGGCACCTGAACCGGTCGCACCCGAGTCAGCGATGGTAAGATTCTGTCCTGCCGCTGGATCCACCGGGTCGCGAAGCTGATTCTGTGCTCCAGCCATGTAAACCGCCGCAAAGCGAGCCGGTTCGTTGGCTTCTGGAAAAACATCATCGTAGGAGCAACCCCCCAACTTGCCATCAAGTAGGGGGCAGATTGACTCTGTTTCTCTCATAAACGACTCGCCATCAGAATAGGCTAGCGTGTCGTCACCAGATGTTGAATTTTCTGACAGGGCCACCCCCTGGGTGAAGCCCACAAAGGCGTGCATTCGGCCGGCTCTCGGCGGGCCGGGTCTCGCCTGGAGGGGACTGGCGCGGCGGGCCAACTCGGTGTTGGTGATGACATGCAACCCGGCGGCTGACTTGCCGATGACGCCAATGAAGACATGGATCTTGCCGAAGAGGACCCGGTACCTGTACTCTATTGAGTCGGCCTCAGGGCCCCAGCCAGAATCGTAGATGTAGAGCTTGCCATGGCGACTCTTGGTCATCTGACCGATCGTGTATCCCTCGATCCCTGAAGGAGCTCCCGCCAAGAACTCAACTCCACCGTGTGCTGGCCCCACAATTGGGCGCCAACTGTCGTGGTTTTGTCACGGGAGATGCCCTTGTGAAAGGACTTAGTGATGAGGCCATCGCACGAAGGTGGATGCTTAACGGGGTTGATCGGAAAATGAGAGACACGAGTTTACCCAGGTTCGGCCCCTCACGACGGAGGTAAAAGCCTACGTCCTGCTTGATTGTTATTGCTTTGGATCTCGATTACAAGGATGCGGATTCGCTAACCTAGCTCTCGAGAGATTGCAACTTAGCCTTTTCTGCCCTAGGTGCTCCCCTTTATATAATAGGTCGAGCCCCTAGGTTTACATGAAAGTTCGGGTCATAGTGCTAACCCGTATCTTACTCTGACTCTATTCATCTTGTTCTCAATGGTAACCCTCTCTTAACTGGTCCTTTCTTCACGAGCCGGCCCACAGGATGAGCCGGCCTTTGCGCCGGGTCTCTCTTAAGCCAGCCCATGGTTTGTTCTCAAGGCCTGGTAGCGGGGTGACCCACTGGGCCTCATAACCCAGAGCCGGGTCATCATCCTGCCGGGTCTCAAGCCTGGGAAATATCCCTAACAGGTCCTTATGATGGAGGCAGCAACCTCAACCTGATCTACGCCGACACGGTCAGAGAGATGGGCATCGATCCGTCAAGGATCAAACCAAGCAACACCACCTTCAAGGGTATCATACCAGGCGTTGAGGCACACTGCTCTGGGACCTTAACCCTGGAAGTGGTCTTCGGATCTTCCGGAGCGAGGATTTAATCTTCGACATCATTCCTTTCCGCAGTGGCGGGCGAACTGCGTTCGCTCAATTCAATGCCGTCCCGCATTACGCTTATCTAAAGCTAAAAATGCCAGGACCCAAGGGCGTTATAACAGTTAATGGCAATACGGAATGCTCCTTCGTACAGAGGAGCAAACGGCGACTCTCGCAGCCGAGGTTCAAGCCGCCGATGAGGCATCAAGGTCCATTAAGGTACCAAGCACACGGAGCTCCTTCAAGCGCTTCCGAGGTGTTACTTTCGCCTCCACGCAATCAAGCGGCAACCTCAAATAGGGGCACGCGCTCTGCGTCTCTCCCTGCCTAACTGAGGACTATGTGCCTCGGGTACATATATAACTTTGCACTTAAAATACCATGGGAGGCTGCGGAGCACTACTATAAAGGTACACTGTTTGGTTCAACCAAATGGTGGCCGAATTACATCCTGGTTGTTTCGAGGGCACTGTTAAAGGCCCGCCAGGAGCTTATAAAAAAAGCATTAGGCTGATATACTGCAGCTACGTGGTATGACCTCTTCAAAGGATCCGCCACACGAATGCATTATAAGCATAGCAACGGCGTCGTAGCAGGCAGCATTGACGAACCTTGGAGTTGACAAGGACTCGCTGGTACACAGCATGAAGGCGCAGATGTGCGGCAAGGCCAAGATAGGATGTTGAACCCGACGACATATGCTCTGCATAAACCTTCCCTCTTTTCTATTCTTTATGTATCCTTAGTAGTTTCTTCGGAATCTGAAATTGTTCGGCTCGACCTTATCAATAAATAGGGAGAAGGCCCATGTGGTCGGTTCCCATTTTATGTGCGATACCCTTTTTTCCTCTTATTTATGCGCCGAAGACAACTCTCATGGTACGATTATTTCATGCTTTTAGTAATCATCGGTTTTAGATTGGGGGCTAGGATTCAAACCACGCCCATTTGCCTGCCACGGTACTCATATAAAAGTCCTCGGCCTCTCATTCTCGGATATTGCTTTATATGCATCGGTTTTGAATTGTGTCTTTGGTCAATAGCTGGGTTGCCCGGCTCCTGTGCTTACTCCTTACGTTTCCGAATTTTCGGCTAAGGTTGTAAAGGGAACACCAATGCGATTGTTACTTCCGGATTAACTGGTTAAGTACCTCAGTGGAGAAAGCTAAAAGCTGACTGCCACAATAAGCGTAAACTGGTCAGCGATCCGATGACTGTGTCAAACTATAAATCGATAGAGGTTACCTCGTGTTAAACAATGGGCCTTTTGTAAACAATGGGCCGAAGTGTTAATGGCTTGACCTCGGCTGGCGCCGAACACTAATCATACACCGGCGGCTAGTAATTGGCCTCCACACTTAAAGCTCCTATGACTAAGTGAAAGTTATAAAGCATTAAAATCTGATTGCCTTGTTTCCACTAACAAAACCACCTCCGGGCACCGAGACGTCGGCTAAGGGTTGTCTTGTTACTACGGAAACACCCTGCGTAGCATCTACAAAGGGGCGGAAGCCGACGATTGGCCACTTTCAAATTTTAAGCAGTTGGAGCGGAGTCAAAATAACATATTAAGCACAAAGGATTCATTCACATCGAAATGAAACTTGTCTTTTCTACATCATACACCTCGGCATACCGAGGGAGGTCTACTCAAGGACTTCAAGGATGGTATCCTTGCGGCACTTGGCCTCTGATATATGGGCGCCCGGCATCACATCTGCAAACACTAGTACAAAAGGGCCCATTTGTCCCGGTTCGTAAGGCCCATTTGTCCCGGTTCTGGAACCGGGACTAAAGGGTCGGGACTAAAGCCCAAAACCTTTAGTCCCGGTTCGCTTATGAACCGGGACCAAAGGCCCTCCACGTGGCCGCTGGGGGGAGCCCAGGCAGGAGGACCTTTAGTCCTGGTTGGTAACACCAACCGGGACCAAAAGGCAGGACCTTTAGTCCCGGTTGATAACACCAACCGGGACCAAAAGGCAGGACCTTTAGTCCCGGTTGGTAACACCAACCGGGACCAAAAGGCATCTGTCAGGAGCTGGGGTTTTTTTTTTGAAAGGGAGGGGGGTTAGGTGGTTTTGTAGGGTTAATTTAGGGGTTTCATATTGTGTTAGCTAGCTAATAGAGAGAAGTGTCCTCTTTTTCTCCGTTCTTGGTCGACGCTAGCTACTATAGAGAGAACTTGACACGCTAGCTAGTAAGCAAATGAAGGAACCATTAAGTACATAAGATCGTCATGAACATATACAAAGAGAAGTGATCGACCTCTCTTTCTCCGAGAGATTGGTCGAACAACAAGTTTTCGTATATCTATCCGACGCTACTACATATGTACAATATATAACATCCCTTACAAAAATTTCAATTTCACATGGTATTCTCCTTGTTCAGGTATGACGTGGTCAAGAAAGAATCCCGCCAATTCCTCTTGAATTGCTCGTATGCGATCATGTGGTAGGAGTTCATCCCGCATCTGCCAGATCTAATTTAAAGAAGGGGTCAATACATATATATGAATGAAACTCAACACAATTGATGGTAATATATAAAATAAAATTGTGAATATTGTTTACGTACTTCAAATTGTTTCTCAGAGGAGGCCCGTTCAGAGGTATAGTAGCGAATGAACTCGCATACATAGTATCCACATAAATGAGTGTTGGGTGCCTGCAACAAGCACTTTACGAGAATAGAGTTCAATCAAACTGATAAGCAAGCATGATAATGGTATTGATGAAACTAGAATCAATGAGAGATGCGCGGAACTAGCTAGTACTACTTACTTTGGGGTGTGTAAATCGCAGCTCCTTCTTCAGACCCGGAACCTTAGCGGTGAACGTTTTCCAAACCCTGGCAGGCAAAGAAAATGATTACTTGATATCAGGAAATGAACGAAAGTTGCCGATATGGTCCCGGTATTGATTGAACTTACTTCTGGAGCATTGCAGTCATGTCCGCATAATACTTGGGATCTTTACGGAGCGAGTCTAAGACAGTTACTAATGCCCCGTCAAGGTTAATGGATAGCAGAATATAGTGGAAGCTGCGCACGCATAACTCATCAATTACATTACTTAACCACGAGTAAGCGGAACCGAATATGCAGAAGACAGTAACACTCACTTGAAGTTGTAAGGAAAGAGTATTTCCCTTTTGTTTTGATGTTTAAGGAACGTTTGTAGTAAGTTGTTCTCGGTATCTTCAGCCGCCTTTCGTACTGACCATTCATTTACGGTATTTGGGCTAATGAACCCAACGTTGAAGATTCCTATTTTTTGGCATTCGACCATCTTCAATCTGCATAATATAGTGAGGATAATTATATATACATGCAATGAACGAGCTGAGCTAGAGTATTAATTATAGAAGTAATACTTACAGACAGTAGCAAGTCGTGAGTTGTTTGTCGAGGGCCTTTTGATTGTATAATTGAAATAACTCCACAAATTCAACAGGCAGCAGGTCGACTCCAGGGAAGTCATGCTCTTTTTTAATTCCGACTAACAAACTGTCTTTCCCAGACTTCCTGCAGGTTTCCATGTACCAGTCATGCAATTTTTGCATCATCGTTGTTAGATGAGGATGATCAGGTTTGACGAGAGGCTTCCCGTGCTCGTATCTAAAGATGTCTACTACCTCAGCCGTTTCAAACTGTACATCATCGGGCAGGTAATCATCAAGAGTGGTACCGGGCAGTAGCACCGGATGATTAGCGATATCGCTAGACACCTTGAGCGGGGGGCATGATTGCTTCTCCTGTTCGCCGAGCTGGGGAATTGTTTTCCCACTTCTTCGTTTTTTCGCTCTTGCAGCACTGGAAGTACTTCCCGACTGCTGCGCTTTAGCATGTGTCTTAGTAATTATGTGGTCATAGTTGGAATCCGGCGGAGGCGGTGGTGGTCGCTTCAGGGCATCGATAGTGTGCTTCACTTTCACCGGATCTAGCTTCTCCTTCGGAGGTGGAGTTTTCTTTGCAAAATGGTCCCTCATTTCGGCACGACATATGTCCTCGTTTTCCTGCTCGGTCCTCTCATATGGTAACTTTTCCACAGGCTTGAGACATGGACCGTATCTGAATTGCCTCCCGCCTCTGCTTGTACTGCTAGCCGCCGGAGCGGCGGCGTCTCTCTTCCGTCGTTGCTGAGGAGGCGGAGAAGGAGGCGGAGTGCTCCGACGCGCCGGAGTAGGCGAAGGAGGAGGCGGAGTGCCCTCACGCGTTGGAGGAGCCGGAGTGCCCTGATCACTCGCCGGAGGAGGAGGAGGAGGAGGAGGCGGAGTGCCCTGACTCGCCGGAGGAGGAGGAGGAGGCGGAGGCGTCCAGTTTGGAAGCTTGATGTACTCCTTCTGCCATAGACATGTACTCCTCAGAGCACGAACCAGCTGATTCTCCCCTTCACCTATAGAGTGGTAAAGCTCGAGCTCCTCAAATCCCTCCATTACTTCATCCACCATCACAACAGCATAGCCATGTGGAATCGTAAGGCAGTGAAAAGTTCCGTTGGGTTGAGGAGGTGCAACAGAGCCGAGAGCCGCCTTGAAAGTGAGGTTATGGCATTTCGTCATAAGCTCGCAATTTTGAGCCTCCGTGATAGTATCGACGGGGTAGATAGGCTCCGTGAAGTCAGTCTGAATGGGCTCCGTGGAAGCCACGCTGCTTCTCCGCTGAGATGGCGGGGTAGCTTCGTGCCGCTGAGATAGTTGGCCGGCAGCTCGCTGGCTCTCAGCTTCCTCTAGCTTTTGTAGTCTTGCACTCATCTTCTGCATGTCGCTCAGCTCCGCTTTCCTCTTTCTCTCCCGGCTTCTGTAACCGCCTGCGTCAGGAAACCCAAACTTCCACGGAATGGAGCCTGGTGTGCCTCGTGTTCGTCCAGGGTGCTCAGCATTCCCTAGGGCCTCATTCAGCTCGTCCTTCTCTCTGTCGGGAATGAACGTCCCTTCCTGCGCTGCGGTGATATACTTCTGAAGCTTCGTGACGGGTATTGCAAGTTGCTCGTCCGTCCAACGACACTTCCCTGTTTCAGGGTCCAAAGTTCCCCCAACCCCGAAGAACCAAGTCCTTGAACGGTCTGGCCAGTTCAATGTCTCTGGTTCGACCCCTTTAGCAATCAGGTCATTCTCAGCTTTGTCCCACAACGGCCGGGCTTTGAGGTAGCCACCTGACCCCGTGTGATGGTGATACTGCTTCTTTGCAGCGTTGTTCTTGTTTGTCTCTGACATTTTCTTACTCTTGTCTGATGTCTTGTAGGCCACAAATGCGGGCCAGTGATCTCTTATCTTCTCAAATCGGCCGATGAATTCTGGAGTCTCACCTTTGTCGACAAACTTTGATTTCAACTCCTTCTTCCACCTCCTGAATAGATCTGCCATCTTCTTAAGAGCACACGCCTTGACCAGTGGCTCTATAACGGGCTTATTCGGATCCTCCTCTGGCGGTAGGGTGAAATTTGCCTTCAGCAAGGTCCAAAGATCATCTTTCTGTCTATCGGTGACATAATCACCTTCAGGGGCGTCGTCCTTAGGCTTATTCCATTGCTTGATGCTGATCGGGATGTTGTCCCTAACAATAGCTCCGCACTGAGCAGAAAATGCGTCCTTGGTCCGCTTGGGTTCAATCAGTAGGCCATCGTCCGCGAGTGCTGTGATCGTGAACCTTTCATCCTTGGGCAACCTCTTCTTCGGGCCTCGTCTCGTTACCGAAGTTTGGCTCGATCCGGAGGGCTATAAAAGAAGAAAGAAGAGTTAATATATATATGTACATACCAAAACAATTAATGCATCAATTAGCTAGTCAGCACCTCCGGAGCCATCATGATCATGTCACCGGAGCCATCATGATCATGTCCTTCCTCCTCCATTGTTCCATCGGTGTCGTTGAGAAACGACAAGACAGCATCACCTCCGGCGAGGATTATCTCCCCCAACAACTGTTCTTGTTCCAAGTCTCTTTGATCCATAGTTTCTGCAAATATAGAAGAATATATATATAGATGAGATCAGAAAAAAATTGGATCAACTTGTGCACATCCATAATGGGGGTATTCTTGATAAATCTATGTCAAAATTCAAACTTTGACATATGATCAAACTTTGATATATGATCAAATGTTGCATATGTCAAAATTCAAACTTTGACATATGATCAAACTTTGATATATGTCCACCGCGATATAAAATGATACATAGACTTGTTCGGGCGAGAGGGGGTTGATCGACGTCCCCCCTCATGTCGAAGTTACCGGAGTTTTCTTCTAGTGGTTTGGGTGGCCTCGAGAGATTGTCGGGTAGGGGCGGGAGGGGGTAGGAGATCGACAACGCTTTTTTCTAGGGTTTGGGTGGCCTCGAGAGTTGGTCGCCCGGTATATCGAGAGGGGGGTGAACATTTTACCTTAGTAACTTAGAAAAAAAATGTTATCGGGGAGGGGGTATATCGACAACGCTTTTTTTCTAGGGTTTGGGTGGCCACGAGAGTTGGTCGCCCGGTATATCGAGAGGGGCTTGAACATTTTACCTTAGTAACTTAGGAAAAAAATGTTATCGGGGAGGGGGTATATCGACCCATCCTCATGTCGAAGTTATCGGGGAGGGGGTATATCGACAACGACATACATACATGGAAAAAAATGCTATCCATCTATACATACATAGCCACATACATATATACATGGGAAAAAAATGCTATGAAAAAAAATACATATATGAACAAAAAAATGCTATGAATAAAAATAATTAATACACAGATGAACAAAAAAAATACATATATGAACAAAAAAATGCTCTGAACAAAAAAATTAATACATATATGAACATCCATACATACATATAGCCACATACATATATACATTATATATATATGAACAAAAAAATCATCATATAAAAAATGAACAAAAGAATGATATGAACAGAGCCGGGGCGGCGGCGGCTCACAGCGGGGGCGGCCGGCGAGGGCGACGGCGGGGGCGGCGAGGGCGTCGGCGACGGCGACAGTGGGGGCGGGCCGGGGCAGGGGCGTGGCCGGGCGCGCTCGGGGGCGGCGGACGGCGTCGGCTGGCGAGGGCGACGGCGGGGGCGGCGCGCGAGGGAGCCGGCGACGGCGTTGGCTGGCGAGGGCGACGGCGGGGGCAGCGCACGAGGGAGCCGGCGACGACGGCGACGGTGGGGGCGGGTCGGGGCGCAGGGACGCGGCCGGGCGCGCTCGGGGGCGGCGGACGGCGACGGCGTGGGCGGCGGACGGCGTCGGTGTGGGCTCGGGGGCGGGGCAGGGGCACGGGCGACGGCGACGGCGTCGGGGCAGCCTGGCAGCGTCGAGGAGGTCGGCGTCGTCGGGGGGAACTGCGAGATGAAAATGAAAATTTTCACAAGTCCTGCTTATATACACAGAGCATTGGTCCCGGTTGGTGCCACCAACCGGGACCAATGCCCACCTTTAGTCCCGGTTGGTGCCACCAACCGGGACCAAAGGTCTCTTTTCAGCAGCCCAAAGGGCGGGAAACAGGGACCTTTGGTCCCGGTTGGTGGCACCAACCGGGACTAAAGGGTGGCATTGGTCCCGGTTGGTACCACCAACCGGGACCAAAGGTGGGCATTGGTCCCGGTTGGTGCCACCAACCGGGACTAAAGGGTGGTGCTGCCCGGGGCCAAAAGTTTAGTCCCACCTCGCTAGCTGAGAGGGCTCGAGAGTGGTTTATAAGCGCTGCTGCGCACACCCTCTCGAGCTCCTCTCAGCAGCAGGCTTACGGGCCTAATCGCATGACCTCTGCCTGTGGGCCTTGTGGGCCTTCTGCGGGCCTGAATCCTGGCCCAACTAGATGGTTGGGTTTCTAGTCGTATTCAGGCCGTGGTGTCCCACTAGGCGGCATTTTTTTTAATTTTTTTCTACTTTTTTTGTTTTCTTTTTTGCTTTATTTATTTTCTTTTGTTTCTACTTACAGTTTTTCAGTGATTCTTTTTGCTTTTAGGTCACAAAAATTATAAACTTTCTGTTAGTGCCATTAGTTTCCAAATTTGAATAGTTTAAATTTGAATTCTTTTAAATTGGTGTGAATCACTAGTTTGTGAATAACTTTACTATAAAAATAGATTTTTGAGTGATTCTTTTTCCTGCTATTTAATATTACTGTGTTTTATCATTATATTCAATTTGGTAATTTTTAGGTAATTTTAAATGTCTGTTTTAACCAAAAACAGATTTTGTTATTTTAGTTTGCTATTAAAGTTTCTAAAAAAATTCTTTATGAAAATTCTTTTTGCTATTAATGTTTTGAACAAAAAAAATACATTGATAACTTTAGTTGCATAAATTTTATATAATTTTAGTTTCATAAATACTAGAGGTTTATAAAATATTTTTAGTTGATTCCTTTTGCTATTAGAGTTTTATAAAAGCTTTTTAGTTGATTCTTTTTGCTATTGAAGAATATTATAGTTTTATTTTAGTTGATCATAACAGAATTTTTTAATTAATTATTTTTAGTTCATTATTTTTGCTATTAGAGTTTCATAAAGGTTTTCTAGTTCATTATTTTTGCTATTAGTTCATTCTTTGAGCTAAATGACCCTGAAATTGAAAAGCACTTCAAATGAACTCGGAAAAGTTTGAAAGTTGGCATGGTATCATCATTACACCCACATAGCATGTTCTAAAAAGTTGAGAGGGTTACGGCAAAAACTGGATGCACTTCATGTACAAAATGGACAATCTCTTTCGAAGTATCAGGGTTTCGGACGAAAACTCATCTGTTACAAAGGGATTTCATTTTTTTGAACTTATTTGAACTCCAGACTTTTTGTGTGTTCAAAATGCACCATTCAAAGCCACATCATCAACTTTCAACCCTTTCTGACTTCATTTCCTATTTTTCATGCATTTACTAATTTTTTAAGCTAAATGACCCTGAAATTGAAAAGCACTACAAATGAACTCTGAACAGGTTGAAAGTTGGCATGGTATCATCATTTCACCCACATAGCATGTGCTAAAAAGTTGAGAGGGTTACGGCAAAAACTGGATGCACTTCGTGTACAAAACAGACAATCTCTTTCGAAGTATCAGGGTTTCGGACGAAAACTCATCTGTTACAAAAGGCATTTAATTTCTTCACATGTAACTGCAATGATATAGTTGTGGAGAGAAAGTCTTCACTTTTTCTTCGCTTGTGTCCTTTGCTTATTGCGCCGTAACCATGGATAATCTTCATCGTTTAACAGGGTGCTTGGGTCAGCCTTGACTTTGAAGGGAGGAATTTCATGAAACTTTTCATAATCTTCAGACATGTCTGTCTTGCCCTCCAATCCCACGATGTCTCTTTTTCCTGAAAGAACTATGTGGCGCTTTGGCTCATCGTATGATGTATTTGCTTCCTTATCTTTTCTTTTTCTCGGTTTGGTAGACATGTCCTTCACATAGAAAACCTGCGCCACATCATTGGCTAGGACGAATGGTTCGTCTTTGTACCCAAGATTGTTGAGATCCACTGTTGTCATTCCGTACTGTGGGTCTACCTGTACCCCGCCTCCTGACAGATTGACCCATTTGCACTGAAACAAAGAGACCTTGAAATCATGTCCATAGTCAAGTTCCCATATGTCCACTATGTAACCATAATATGTGTCCTTTCCCCTCTTGGTTGCTGCATCAAAGCGGACACCGCTGTTTTGGTTGGTGCTCTTTTGATCTTGGGCGATCGTGTAAAATGTATTCCCATTTATCTCATACCCTTTGTAAGTCAATACAGTCGAAGATGGTCCCCTGGCCAACGAGTACAGCTCATCAGAAACAGTGTTGTCACCCATGAGACGTGTTTGCAACCAACTGCCGAAAGTCCTGATGTGTTCATATGTAATCCAGTCGTCACACTGCTCCGGGTGTTTGGAGCGCAGAATATTCTTGTGTTCATCGACATACGGGGTCACCAAGGTAGAATTCTGTAGAACTGTGTAGTGTGCTTGAGACCAAGAATGCCCGTCCCTACATATTATTGAGTCCGCTCCTAGCGTGCCTTTTCCAGTCAGTCTCCCCTCATACCGCGATTGAGGGAGACCAATCTTCTTAAGGTCAGGAATGAAGTCAACACAAAACCCAATGACATCCTCTGTTTGATGGCCCATGGAGATGCTTGCTTCTGGCCTAGCGCGGTTACGAACATATTTCTTTAAGACTCCCATGAACCTCTCAAAGGGGAACATATTGTGTAGAAATACAGGGCCCAGAACGACAATCTCGTCGACTAGATGAACTAGGACGTGCGTCATGATATTGAAGAAAGATGGTGGGAACACCAGCTCGAAACTAACAAGACATTACACCAAATCACTCCTTAACCTTGACAGGATTTCTGGATCGATCACCTTCTGAGAGATTGCATTGAGGAATGCACATAGCTTCACAATGGCTAATCGAACGTTTTCCGGTAGAAGCCCCCTCAATGCAACTGGAAGCAGTTGTGTCATAATCACGTGGCAGTCATGAGACTTTAGGTTCTGGAACTTTTTCTCTGCCATATTTATTATTCCCTTTATATTCGACGAGAAGCCAGACGGGACCTTCATACTGAGCAGGCATTCAAAGAAGATTTCCTTCTCTTCTTTGGTAAGAGCGTAGCTGGCAAGACCTTCATACTGCTTTGGATGCATGCCGTCTTTTTCATGCACACGTTGCTGTTCCTCCCGTGCCTTCGGTGTATCTTTTGTCTTCCCATACACTCCCAAGAAGCCTAGCAGGTTCACGCAAAGATTCTTCGTCACGTGCATCACGTCGATTGCAGAGCGGACCTCTAGGTCTTTCCAATAGGGTAGGTCCCAAAATATAGATTTCTTCTTCCACATGGGTGCGCGTCCCGCATCGTCAGTCGGAACAGATAGTCCGCCAGGACCCTTTCCAAAGATTACTTGTAAATCATTGACCATATCAAGTATGTGATCACCAGTACGGAGGGCGGGCTTCTTCCGGTGATCTGCCTCACCTTTGAAATGCTTTCCTTTCTTTCGACATTGATGGTTGGTCGGAAGAAATCGACGATGCCCCAGGTACACATTCTTCCTGCATTTGTCCAAATATATACTGTCAGTGTCATCTAAACAGTGTGTGCATGCGTGGTATCCCTTGTTTGTCTGTCCTGAAAGGTTACTGAGAGCAGGCCAATCGTTGATGGTTACAAACAGCAACGCATGTAGGTCAAATTCCTCCTGTTTGTGCTCATCCCACACACGTACACCTTCTCCATTCCACAGCTGTAAAAGTTCTTCAACTAATGGCCTTAGGTACACATCAATGTCATTGCCGGGTTGCTTAGGGCCTTGGATGAGCACTGGCATCATAATGAACTTCCGCTTCATGCACAACCAAGGAGGAAGGTTATAGATACATAGAGTCACGGGCCAGGTGCTATGATTGCTGCTCTGCTCCCCAAAAGGATTAATGCCATCTGCACTTAAACCAAACCATACGTTCCTTGCGTCACCTGCAAAGTCCCCCCACCTTCTCTCGATTTTTCTCCACTGCGACCCGTCAGCGGGTGCTCTCAACTTCCCGTCTTTCTTACGGTCTTCTTTGTGCCATCGCATCAACTTGGCATGCTCTTTGTTTCTGAACAGACGTTTCAGCCGTGGTATTATAGGAGCATACCACATCACCTTGGTAGGAACCCTCTTCCTGGGGCGCTCGCCCTCAACATCACCAGGGTCATCTCGTCTGATCTTATACCGCAATGCACCGCATACCGGGCATGCGTTCAAATCCTCGTACTCACCGCGGTAGAGGATGCAGTCATTAGGGCATGCATGTATCTTCTGCACCTCCAATCCTAGAGGGCATAGAACCTTCTTTGCTTCGTACGTACTGCCGGGCAATTCGTTATCCTTTGGAAGCTTCTTCTTCATTATTTTCAGCAGCGAACTAAATCCCTTGTCAGATACACCATTGTCTGCCTTCCATTGCAGCAATTCCAGTGTGGTACCGAGCTTTCTGTTGTCATCTTCGCAATTTGGGTACAACCCTTTTTTGTGATCCTCTAACATGCGATCGAACTTCAACTTCTCCCTTTCACTTTCGCATTCTCTCTGTGCATCAACAATGACCCGGCGAAGATCATCATCGGGCACATCGTCTGGTTCCTCTTGATCTTCAGCTTCCCCCATTGCAGCATCACCGTATTCAGGGGGCGGGTAGTTGTCATCATCCTCTTCTTCTTCGTTGTCTTCCATCATAACCCCTCTTTCTCCGTGCTTGGTCCAAACATTATAGTGTGGCATAAAACCCTTCTCAAGCAGGTGGAAGTGAAGGGTTTTAGAGTTGGAGAAAGCCTTCGTATTCTCACAGACAGTACATGGACAATGCATAAAACCATTCTGCTTGTTTGCCTCAGCCACTTCGAGAAAATTATGCAGGCCCTTAATATACTCGGAGGTGCGTCGGTCACCATACATCCATTGCCGGTTCATCTGCGTGCGTTATATAGTTCTTATTATTGAACAACATATAACTCTCTAGAGCATCTAATTAAAACACACAAATAAGAACTTTTTTCTTTTAGAAAGAAGATAAGAAGAAGAGGCTAACCACGGTGTTGCCGGCGCCGAGATGGGCGCGGGCGATCGACGGCGGTGAGGACGGGGACGGGACAGGACGGACCGCCAAATCTAGACAAATCTTGAGGAAAATGGAGCTTGGACAAGGAGCTTCGAGAGGAGAAAGCTTAAGTGTGGCTCGGGCATTTCATCAAACACCTCATGTGCATAGGAGGTGAG
The DNA here is from genome assembly GCA_039707655.1 of Elymus sibiricus. NCBI lineage: Eukaryota > Viridiplantae > Streptophyta > Magnoliopsida > Poales > Poaceae > Elymus > Elymus sibiricus. The sequence continues at coordinate 365,058,446 of CM077670.1, read as the reverse complement.
CTAGAGCACCACAAAAGCTCTCCCACGGCCGGGCAAAAAAACAGAGCAATGCATTGCTCTACTTGCGGGCGGGGGCTATATATAGGCCAACCATTGGTCCCGGTTCCAGCCACAAACCGGGACCAATGGTTGTGGGCCAGGAGCGAGGCGCATTGGTCCCGGTTCGTGGCTGGAACCGGGACAAAAGGGGTCACCTTTAGTCCCGGTTCCAGCCACAAACCGGGACCAATGGTTGTGGGCCAGGAGCGAGGCACATTGGTCCCGGTTCGTGTCTGGAACCGGGACTAAAGGGTCCAGACGAACTGGGACCAATGCCCCACGAGGCCCGGCCGGCCCCCTGGCCTCACGAACCGGGACCGTTGATCCCATTGGTCCCGGTTCGTGACTGAACCGGGACTAATGGGCTGGCCCGGCCTGGACCAAAGCCCTGTTTTCTACTAGTGAAAGTACTGCTCAGGCACGCTCTTCCTCCCTTCCGGGGCGCCCTTCGCCATTTCCTCTGGCTTAATTCCGGATAATGAGTCTTCACAGACACGTACGCTTGCCGAGCACCCTCCAAGCAAGCCGAACGCTTCTAGAGTTGGAAGCGAGAGCTGCCGCTTTGAAGCCTTTGGATTAAACCAAAGTAACTGCTCGGCAGCGGCTCGGTGGGCCACATGGCGATGCAGAGGTCTTCCATGGCAGGCCTGGTGACGCGATGCAGCTCCATCAACTGCTTCATCTGGTCACCGAGGAGTGGCGGATGCGACGGCACTTGAAATTGTACCCAGAACGCCTTCTGCTCGGCAGCGTCCTCGCGCCCGTTGAAATACTGGCATGCATCCGCTGCACTCCTCGGCAGGTCCGCAAAGGCACCTGATACACGCCTTTGACCCATTGGCAACATACGTGTAGGTAGCAAAAAGATAACAATGCAAACACATTACACATACATCCAATCCCATCGGTGAATCCCATGCATGCACATGCATTGACCCATTCATATACGTACATTACAGGCGAGAACTACAACGTGCACGGCAAACGTACGAGTGCAGCGTCACTCATTTTGCAGTAACTAGCTAGCTCGTAAAAATAAGATAGGGTGGTGAAAACCCAACGATGACGTACTGTACGATACGCAGTACATATCCATGCAACAACTTCACACATAATACTAATCATAAACTAACAGCAACACACTAGAGATCCATAGTACGTGATATATGTGGATCTGAAACCAACCAAGTACGTTACGTATGTTGATGAACGATGGAGCTGGCCTAGGCTTCGACGTCGTCGTGGTTGGAGCCGAAGGAATGCTTGGCGGCGCCGTTCCTGAGGACGTACTGGTGGTACGCCATGGCGACGGTGGCGCCGACCAAAGGCCCGACCCAGAAGATCCACTGATCGGCCCACGCCTTCTTCCCATTATACACCACGGCGGCGCCGAGGCTCCTCGCCGGGTTGATCCCGGTGCCGGTGACGGGGATGGTGGCCAGGTGCGCCATCAGCACGGCGAACCCGATGAGCAGCGGCGCCAGCACCGGCACGTGGGAGTCCCGCGCCATGCGTTTCGGGTCAGTCGCTGAGAACACGGTGTACACGAGAACGAAGGTGCCGGCGGCCTCGGCCACCAGCGCCCCCGCCTTAGAGTACCCTGGCGCGACCTCGTTGGCGCCGCCGCCGTACAGCTCGTAGTGGTGGGCGCCGTGCACGGCCCTAACCATCGCCGCGCCGCAGATGGCGCCGAGGCACTGCGCCGCCATGTAGAAGAAGGCTCTGGGAAGCGAGACCTTCCTCGCGAGAAGCAGGCCGAAGGTGACCGCGGGGTTGATGTGGCCGCCGGAGATGCCGGCGGTGCAGTAGACGAGAACGGCGATCATGCCGCCGAAGGCCCATGCGATGCCCAGCACGCCGGCGCCGCTGCACGCCTCGGCGTCGGTCTGGCGCTTGTGGCCGATGACGGTGGCCACGGCGACGTAGACGAAGAGGAGGGTGGCGGTGAACTCGGCAATGGTGGCCCGGTACAAAGACCACTTGCCCAGCTCGCCGGCGTCCACCAGCGGCGTCGGAGGAGGGTCCAGGTAGTCCTTGCTGCTCATTGTAGTGTCGGAATTAACGTTGGCCTCCGTACTCAGCTTGCCTTCTCCAGCTGCCATATCAATATTTATCGAGCTGGTGAATTCGGCAAGAAAAGTAGGGAGAGGAAATTTGATTGATGGTTAAGGATCGATGAAGTGTTGTGTCTATAACTTGGCCAAGATCCATCCATATATATAGAGGAAGGGCACCATCATTGAGCATGCATATGCCTGCCCCTAGCAAGCACTATGCATACTGTAAAAAAAAAAAAAAGGAAGCACTATTTCCTTACAAAGTACAAGCGCCATTTACTCGTTTACAAGCCATTCCTTTTATGTTTTGCATTCAAGATACACTAGTAATTTCTACTCCAAAAATGCTACACTCACAGACCTTTCACGGAGTGTTACAAGGTCCTTCCTTAAATTCTCTAACCCCCCCACCCCCCCCCCCCCCCCCCCCCCCCCCCCCCCCCCCCGAATTTCACCCGGATGGGGCCCCTCACTCCCCCTTAATCCAATAACAAAAATGCCAACTCACAACCAGCCCGTAAACCTTAGGTACTTGTCCGTCCATGTAGCATTACTCTTTCTACTCCCTCAAATTCACCAATAACTTGTTTTTTGGACATATCTTCAGTCGGACCTTTTCAAATTTGGCCAGCAATACTCACCCCTTTCCAAAATATAAGACGTAAGTTAAACCCTTCTTTTAATTTTGACCAAATTATGGAAAAAAGACCAGCACCTACATTACCAAATGACATATATAGCCATCTTGATTTCCTACTATCGTAGATGTTGATTGTTTTTCTCTCTATAATCTAATAGTCTTGAACAAAATTAAGAAAAAGGTAACTAAGATTGCAAGCCTTATATTTTCGGTAATGTTATTGTGCCGACGTTTTCTGGGACATGATGGTAAATAGAACGTTCTTTACATCAATTTATATTGACGCGGGGATGGCAATTTCAGTTGGCAAGCACGGGATATCCCGGCAAGAAACTGAACTGAGGCGGATTTGGCATGCATGCTGACTAAAATTGTCATCCTCGGCCAACACAAATTGCCATGCAAATGATTCGCATTTGCCATGCCCCTAGTGAACGTTCGCTAGTTAAGCCGGTCCTATATTTTACGAAGGAGCCAATTTTTCTTAGAAAAAATTACAGTGTAAACTTAAAAATCATATGTCTCGAGACACTAAAATAATTTAGAACATTATTAATAATTTTTTGAGATGTTTATACATATGCTACAAGAAAAAGATAGACTCGTGGTCAAAATTATATACTCCCTCCATGCCATAATGTCGTGCATATAGATTCTTTGAAAAGTCAAATCTCACCAACTTTGACAAAGTTTGTGGAGAAAAATATTTACATCCAGAATGTCAAATATATATATCATTAGATTCATCATAAGACGTAGTTTCATATTTCATATATTTGGTATTGTAGATATAAATAGTTTTCTCTATAATGTCAAACTTTACAAAGTTTGACTTTCAATAAATCTACTCTCTCCATTCCAACGAACAAGGCGCACACACATCCCAAAATTCATCTTTGACCATAAATTAGACCAACCACATTTAGATTATATGTGATAAACATTATACCATTGAATTCGTATGCAAAATAAGCTTTCAATGATATAAGTTTGAAGTCACAAAAATATATATTATTGATTTAATTTATAATCAAAGTTGAATTTTAAAAAGTGTGTGCATTGGAATGGAGGGAGTATACGCACTATATTATGGAACGGAGGGAGTAATAGTCAAGATCTCACTTATTTGCCAAATAGAGGGAGTAGCACCAAGCATTGCATTTTCAAGCAAAATAGTTATGTAGGTCGGTTAAATTCAACCAAACTTCGGAGAGATTTGGCTCGAATGTGCCTTTTTACCCATTTTTCTCTCCTAGTTTAGTTTAGAGGAGGTAGGCAATACATAGATCCACTATGCTCAAATCAACCATTGCAAATGACCTAACTTCCAGTGACACTCATGAAATCAACAACTACATCGAGATACACTACAACACATATTCTAATGACGGGTGTTTTGGTAGCGACATTTCCCAAAATGCCTCAAAATCATGGAACAAAAGCATTTTGCATGAATCGCCTCAAAGTCTTCTATTTTTTTGGAGTTTTTTTTTCAAATGCCTCAAAACATTATTGATCTATATAAATGCAAATATAGAAAAAAATGACACAATTTATTGATTGGTGTCAGATGTAATTATGTGGACTAAAACATGGGAATGAACATTCGTAATCATGCACCACAGATGTAGGGGTTTGCGTCGAACCTCGTTAAGAAATTTGGTATCGACATTATGATAGCTTGTCCTCATAAGATCTATTACATCTTGGATTCCTAACAGGTATACAATTTAATCATGGGTGTAACTTTGGTGCGAATCGAGTTCTAGCTTAGTTGGTTAGTCTTCAACATTTGCTGTTGCAGTTAGTTCGGGGATCTCGATGTGCAGGGATGGTATATACCTTTTAGAGAAAGGATTGGATTGAAAGCCCTGGGTTGTTTTAGGTGTTTGGAAAGACCTCGTATACTCTTGCATATTGTAGAGTTAATTATGGGGTCGCAAGTTTGTACATATTTAGTTTCTTGAATTAATTCCATGGGTCATAGCAATTGATCAGTTGCCATGCCAGCGCTAAACCCATGTGTGTTCAATTTCAATAGAAGTCTAGAACCCATAATTTTGCTCAATAATAAGTTGAATTAGGTGTGTACGCGTATACCATGTCGTACGATCAAACATTGTTTTTTGTTTGAACTGATTGGATTGCTTACCACATTGTTATGGTATCTTTTGACCACAACTTACACATAGTTGAGTAATGCCAGACTCTAGTAGGGAGTAGTACATTATCATCAGGATACCCTAATCATCACAATACCTGGCTGTGGGGCTATATTTGTCATGTATAGGCACATCACTACACTTATTGGTTAGTACATCCATTCCAACTAGCAGGATATTAATTAATATTATTATAAGGTACTATATAGTCTCAAGAGTGTGACAACGGAATTCTCTTGCATATTTAGGCATGGATAATATTATGGGCGTCAGGGCATCTCCAACGCTGACCCGCAAATATCTCCGGTATATGTCCGTTTTTATGTTCAGACGTGGTCCGCGGACATGATACCGGAGTGAGCCATCCAACGCTAATCACAAAGTATCCGGTTGGGAGGAGAAAAAGTAGGTGGGGAACGATGCATGTGGTTGGATATTTGTGATTTAGTGTCCGGTTGGGAGGAGAGAGAGGAGAGGGGACCATGCAGGTGAAGAGAGAGAAAAGAGAGGAGGACCACACGAAGGGTTTTGATTGGTCAAGTGGATGTCCGGACTCCGGAATATCTTCCTCACGTTTGTCTCCACTTTGCCGGAAAACGGACGTCCGGACCACTCCGCGGACAGATACGAGTCCCCATTGGATTGCAAAAGTGAACAAAACTGTCCGGTCGGACATATACCGGAGTTTTGCGGGTCTCCCTTGGAGATGCCCTCATTTGGCAAAATAGTCGAGAATCTCAAGATGATGTGCCGGCTCAGTCTCTCAGAGGTGCTCATAGGGGTAGGGGTAGGGTATGCGTGCATGCGTTCTTAGGGGTGAGTGTATATGTGTATGTATGAGCGTCTGTGTCTGTAATGTGTTTAAAAAAGTCGGCAAAATAGTCATCATTTATACTACTATAAGTTCACATGATCTTATCCGAAATTAGGCTTTCGCTCCGCTTTATAAATAAAGCAACAACCGGCCAAAGTACACGACCAAATGGTACAAGGGGATGAGGTAGCCCTCATACAACGCCATCCCCAGAATAACCGGACCACGCAGGACGCACGTGACTGCGCTATCTAAACAAAGCACATGAAGAACTAAGCACAACGTCACGCTACGTCATATAACACCTAAGCTCCATGAAGACGCCCCCAGGAGGGGGACGACACTAATTAAGCTTCGCCGTTGCCGAGTCCATAATGGACAAATGTTTTAATCCGAAACCTAGACACGTAGAGGAGCATCACGGCAACGTCTTCAAGAAGAGAGCGATGCCCACGAGCAGCGCAGTCATTAGCGACATAGCGCGGAGCTTTTGCTCGGCAGTTCCTTGTGCCACCACAAGGTCTCCAGGACAAGCGTCACAAGCTCTGATCCCTGGATCCAGATCGAGGCGTCGCCACTTCTAGTGACAGAGAGCGAGCCCGAGCCACCCGCCGCTCTACCTCTTGCCGTCCACACGACGAAGAGGGAAAGCCACCACCGCCGCTATGGTTCCGCCGGAGAGCCAACCATGCGGATCGCCATCCGAGACAACACCAACCGCCCACATCACGGTGCACCCACCACGGTAGGAGGAGTGAAAGGTGTCTCCTTTCACTCCTAGCCCGGCATCAACCATAGAGGCTAGGTTGAAGCCTCCACTGTAGGAGGCGCCCACGCCTGCGTCTCTAGCCAGTCCGGTGGACGAGGGGAGACACAACCCCGTGACTACTGACAGTCGTCGCCGAGCACGCTCACACGCCACCATGTCCGTGGTGTTCGATGCCGATCAGCACGATAGAGTAGCGGAATCCCCAACACCACCATCGACCACCGCACCCGCGAGGAGAGGGACCTCATCGCCCGCAGGCACCACCTGGACTGAGCATACCATCGCCTACCCGGAGCAGGAGCTCCGACCCGCCTCGGGACCCCGTCTGATCTGCCCGAGCTTGAGCCCTAGGTCCTGGCCATCTCCGCCGCGCGAACAACCCACGTCGCCGGTCCATACCCAGGAGAAAGGAGAAACCACTAGCACTCGCACGACCGGTGCACCACCCCACCGCATGAAGCAAACGTTGCCCCATCCAAGACAATGACGGCCATGACGCCTGCCTGCAGGCCCGCGACTCTCAGATCGGCCCCGCCAGCCCCGGCCGCCAACGACCCGGCTTGCCACGCACCTGGGCCTCCCCGCCGTCTTTGACCCGTGCCAGATGCCAGTCGAGGACCGCCACCACTCCCCGTCGCTGTCCTGCACAGATCTAGCACACGCTGCCGAGCCGCCGCCACACTCCATCGAGACCGGGAGAATGGAGCGGAGGTTGGCCACGGAACAACATCGCCGCCGCCATCACTGGACCCTACCCCGGGCGGCGCCTCTGACGGCGACCGCGGTCGCCAGAGGAGGGCGACGCGGGGGTTGGGTTTTCCCATCCAGCTTGGTTCCGTTTAGCAAATTTAGTTTTTTTTCCACATGATCTTATCAAAGGATTAAATCAATGATCGAAGCTAATTATAGGAAATGACGTCGCTCTTGGTTTGCTTTCTAAACTGGATCAATCTATATATCTTTTGAAACGAGATCAATATTCAGCTTGGAGCCATTCCCGGTGATGGTTTCAAAAAAATGAGGCACACATACTATTTGACAGCATTTTCTATTTCAAAGAGTCTACTTGTGACACTAGCCGTCCGAAATCTTCAGCCGAATTTCAAAATATAAGATGTATGTATTTGTCTCGTTAGTATTGGACACTTCTGACAAACATTTACACTATATACGTACAAAACCCGACACGCATGCATGCAGATGCAGGCGTAGCCGTGGGAAGGACCAGCTGCAGGTACACTGCCGACTAAAACATCGTAATGCGACGAGAATGCCCTCGGAGCTGCTGGTTGCGTGAACGTACACAGTAAGGACAGCCTCCCTCAAAAGAGGACGGGCCAGCCATGAGTCACTGTACGACGGTCACCGGCCGGCCGGCCACCTCCGTTGTAGTACGTACGTATCATTACACCACCAAATAGAGCAAAATGATAATCCTATGTAAGTTGGTCCAAAATGTTGGCTTTTGTAACCGGCCTTTTCTAGCTTCTCCTTTTGTACAAACTCTTTTTTTCAAAATAAAGTTCCAGTAGGTTAATCGCTTACTTTTCCCACGAAAGAAAGCTACCACCAGTGTACGAAAGCACTGCATATATAGCACCAATGATGAATAAACTTGAAAATTCACTAGGTAAATCACTGCGGCCCGTCCTGTTTTGTTCATGTGTGGAGCTAGCCGCCCGTGATTCACTGATTCTGATTCCCATGCAATGTGCATACTGTTCATGTGGTCAGTAGAACGAACAGCTTTGCTATGGTCCCTGCGTACGTACGTGTGTGCTTTTTTTTCGTTTGCCTTTGCATGGATGCATGTGAAAGCAAGGCAGCAGCCATAGGTGGCCGGCCGCACTAGCTGCAACTGCAGCTGAAAGGAAATCACGTCTAGTATATATCGATCCGTACGCTGCCCAATCTGTAAAGTTCGAACACTGCATGCATGCAGCGCAGGTACCTTGGCCCATATGCCCCTTTGGCTAGCTTCGCGTGTTGTCAGTCTGGTCTGCCTTGTGAGGGATATGACGTCCCGTTAATAGTTACTATGATGATATGTCTAACGGCATTTTTCGTTTCCACCACCAACAGTAACTTCGCTGCCCAACGAAACATAAATTAGACTTTCGGTTTAAAAGATATAATAGATTCAAATTTACGAGTCAAAAGAAAAAAACATGAAAGGTGGGCATGCGCTCTCTTCTAAATATTGCATAATTAATCTCCAATCATAAAACCAGTTTCCGAAGCTTGACGCAATTATGCGGCTGCATGCATGCGTACCCCTACCCCGTGTGTTGTAAATCGTCTCCCTGTGTGTGTAACGAACATTGTTGACCACGATTATCGACCAATAAGTCTAGCCAGTGATTAAGAAAATAGTTCACATATGATCCAAGTCCAAGCGAGATACACCAACACGATAAGAGACAGACCCGGTCGATAACCCAAACCTCCTAAATTTACCTAGTTAACCAAATGCCATTTCTCCCCGCAAAAGAAAACCAAATGGCATTTCTCTTAAGTTTTTTCCTCGTTAAAGGGCGTTTTTATTATCTCAAAATGTAGCATCAAGAGGACACAAAACATTATGAGTAACACCCGGCCTCTGCATAACTAGAATGCACACGGCTAAACACCAAAAGTCTGACAATAGGAAATGTTACAAAACTAACAAATCAGCAACAGTAGAGTCCTATAGACCGACACTATGCCTATGTTGAAAGTGGCGGTGGATCGATCCAGAGGTTATGTTGTCACCCATGTTGGCTAAAAACCTTCGTAGCCACCTGCTCTAACCGCGTACACACCGCCATTTCTGTAAAGTAGATGACCCGGTTCATCCCTGGCAGCATTTTCTATATATACTCTATAAGCTAGGCTATGCAGCACCTCCATATTTGATGCCATTTTTAAAATATCTATAATATGTATACGCATTTCAAGGACAATAAGTGTGACGACCAATGATATAACATGATAATCCCTCTGTATCAAAATATAAATCATCTTTTGATACTCCCTTTGTATCAAATAACATCTTTTATTTTGATACAGAGGGAATACCATAATATTATAGATATGTTGTTTCAGCCAAAAATTTCATGGGCTCTTCATCCAATTTTTCCAGGGTGTTCCAGGCGATGGTACCGACGATGATCCAATCATTGTTGGTTAGATAGCCTCTCTTAGTATTAAATACACTTTCATTAACTTGTGCATGAAGCTAGGCAGTGTAGGTTGGAGTGTGCACTACTCTCTCCATCCTAGTATATGTGGTGTCCACGCAATTTTGAGATTCAAATTAGACCGTAAATGTGACCAAGGAAATGTGCTTTCCATGACAGATATTTAAAATATATTGCCTTTGTATTCGAGAAGAGTTTTCAGTTATATAATTGATGACCAAAGTTAAAATCCCAAATGCGAAGGCACTTGAAGAAGATAGTGGTACTACAGGACATGCATGGGAATGAAGATGGAGACAAGAGGGAGGGCCATGCTTGATTGCTTGGCTGTAACTGGACCACGGGTGAGCAAAAAAAAGAAACGGATAGAGAATAAATTAAGGATACATATATAGATGGATGGTGATGATGCATGCATGATGCATGATTGGTAGCTGCATAGCCTTGTCTGGCGTCTGAGATCATACATAGATCTGATCAGATGAGGAAGAGAGAGGTGGATGCGTTGTCGAACACACATTGAACGTTAGGCATGCACTGCACCTACAGACGTGCTCATATCTTGACATGGAAATAGGAGTCTAGCGAGCGAGCTAGCAAATGAATCCATCGATAGGCCACTAGTAGAAAAACCCCCTTTAGTCCCGGTTCCAGAGGGCCTTTAGTCCCGGTTCTGAAACCGGGACTAAAGGGTCGGGACTAATGCCCAAGACCTTTAGTCCCGGTTGGCTCACGAACCGGGACCAAAGGCCCTCCACGTGGCGCTGCCTGGTGCGTGGGCTGGAGGACCTTTAGTCCCGGTTGGTGTTACCAACCGGGACTAAAGGGGTTTGCCGGGGGCTGCCTTGCCGGGAAAAAAAAAATTGAAATTTTTTTTTGAATTTTTTTGAATTTTTTTTTTGATTTGTTTTTAAGTTTTATTCCGATTTTCAAATCTTTGAATTATTTGACAATTTAATCTATAATCACCCGTCCTCACTGATTTCAAATCATCTAACTTCCCGGCCGGTCACCCATCCTCTCACTGCTCCAGCCCCAGCACGCTTAACTTCCTAGTTCTATCGACCCTAGTTTCCAAGTCTGCACTTGTTGTTTTCCTGACAATAGTAAGCTATCAATTCTATTAACCCTTAGGTCTTGATGTCACATGATTTAATTTTTTGAATTCTAAACAATTATTAAAATAAACAAAATAAGTACTAATAATATTGAATTTCAATGAAAATAAAATAAGTAATAATATTATTTTATTAATTTGTTTGCCATTTATTCATTTAATATGACATAATTAATATCTTTAAATCTGTAAATCGAAATTCGACAAATAATATATCCATTATTATCAGAAAAATGTGAGGAATCCAAATATGACATCATTTATTTTTTAAAATTATTTTTTAAAAGTTTTAAAATTATTTTTTTGATTTGAAATAACTTTTTTCCTTTTGGAATTTTGAGAATCTGAGAAAACTTCACCGGGTAAACCCGGGTGAAATCGAGTCCCAATTTTTCTCTAGTTTTTTTTTATATATTCAACTTTTTTTTTCGACATCGTATGCAAAAGTTATGGCCGTTTTACATTTTTTTTTTCGTTTTTTTGCAAAAAAGGTCAAAATTCATATTTCAAAATTTCTATACCAACTAGACACCAAAACCTAACTACATCTCAAAGGATTTTATTTTTTGAAGATTTTATCATTTTTGTCTATTTTCTACAAAACTAAAAAAGGCGGTCCACGGGGGGGGGGGGGGGGGGGGGTAGAGTTTGAAAATTTCAGAACCCCTTTAGTCCGGGTTGGTGTCCATCCAATCATACCGTCGACTACACTTCTGCTAGCACCGTCCCAGCCAGAGTCACGACTAAGGTTAACCAAGCCAGAGTCAACCCTTTCTAACTTCATTTGCTATTTTTTATGCATTTAATGATTTTTTTGAGCTAAATGACCCTGAAATTGAAAAGCACTACAAATGAACTCTGAAAAGGTTGAAACTTGGCATGGTATCATCATTTCACCCACATAGCTTATGCTAAAAAGTTGAGAGGGTTACGGCAAAAACTGGATGCACTTCGTGTACAAACTGGACCATCTCATTCGAAGTATCAAGGTTTCGGACGAAAACTCGTCTGTTACAAAGGCATTTCATTTTTTTAACTTATTTCAACTCCACACTTTTTGTGCATTCAATATGCACCATTCAAAGCCACATCCTCAAATTTCAACCCTTTCTAACTTCATTTGCTATTTTTCATGCATTTATTGGTTTTTTTTTGAGCTAAATGACCCTGAAATTGAAAAGCACTACAAATGAACTCTGAAAAGATTGAAACTTGGCATGGTATCATCATTTCACCCACATAGCTTGTGCTAAAAAGTTGAGAGGGTTACGGCAAAAACTGGATGCACTTCGTGTACAAACTGGACCATCTCATTCGAAGTATCAAGGTTTCGGACGAAAACTCGTCTGTTACAAATGCATTTCATTTTTTTAATTAAAATCCTAATTTAAATTATTTTAAAAATAACCAAATAAATCTTACTGTGACAACAATCTAACACGTGACTAGGAGCAAAAAGAATTAAATTAAAAACTATTTGTAAACTCAAGTTATTCACAATCTAGGGTTTGAAGCAAATTTGAACAAATTCAAATTTAAACCATTCAAATTTGAAAACTAATGGCACAAACAGAAACTAGACAAAATTTTGAATCTAATGCAAAAAGAATCACTCAAAAACATCAAATATCTTAAAAGATATAAGCAATTTAAAACAGAAACTAAAAACAGAAAACAAATGTAAAAACAGGAAAACTACCTTTAGTCCCGGTTGGTGTCACCAACCGGGACTAAAGACTCAACCCCTTTAGTCCCGGTTGGTAACACCAACCGGGACTAAAGGGTTACCGACCGGGACTAAAGGGGTTGAGGCTTTAGTCCCGGTTGGTAACACCAACTGGGACTAAAGGGTTACCGACCGGGACTAAAGGGGTTGAGGCTTTAGTCCCGGTTGGTAACACCAACCGGGACTAAAGGGGCTGGCACTGTTCGAAGCCCCTTTAGTCCCGGTTGGTCTCTCCAACCGGGACTAAAGGCCCCGTTCGAACCGGGACTGATGCCTGCGCCGCTCGAACCGGGACTAATGCACCCATTAGTCCCGGTTCGTAACAGAACCGGGACTAATGCTCTGATCTGGCAAGGACCAATGCCCTGTTTTGTACTAGTGGGCGTAGCTCGTGAGCACTGCAAGAGACATCGGGAATGCACGCCTGCTGCCAGCCTACGTATAGTCGTACATGCATGGACCCGGCCGACTACAGAACACGTAGAGGTACTGAAACGGCCATTGTTTGTTCCCCACTCCCCTGGAAACCCATGTGAACCAGTGTACAGTAATTAGGGATAGGCTAGGGTCAGTCGACTGAAAACTGTTTTTGACCAGTCGTTTCATTTCGAGCCGTCCGATGCAAAATCAACGGCAACCTCATGCCTTCCTTGTTCATCTTCTTCCCAAACCGCTCCACGCACACCCGGTGAAACCGCCAGCCTTCGCCGCCCCCTCATTCCTTCACCGCCGCCCACCGCTGTGCTGACGCCTCCTCGACCATTCCTCTAAACTGACGAACCACTAGTTTTTTCTGTGAGCATATGCAACCCCCCACCCGAACCGTCATCGGACTCGCCTTCCCCAGCTGCCGCCGGCTACTACTCATTCTTGGCCAAGGCCTTGCCGGCGTCCTCCCCCCCCCCCCCGGCCTCACTACCGCTCACCGCAGCGGCGCTCTCGACGGCCTCAGTGCTCTGCCGCACGTTCTTCTTCCTTGCCATCAAAATCGACCGACCCAAATTCAGTTTTCAGGCAACTTACTTCCTACTAAACTGAAGTAATTAACAGGACAAAACTTGTTAGTTATCTCATACATAAGATGTTAACAGCCTCTACCCTTTTTTTATTATGTTCTCGCATGGAACACCAACGTTATCACACTGCAGACCATGTTACCTGTTAGTGAGAGGTGACAAGTCAGGGAGGGTAGCCTAGATAGATTGGCACCCACTCAGGGAGCATTACCTCGACATCTGTCAAGCTTAATTTGTACCACTCGCAGAGTGCAGAATCAATCCAACGTAATGTAAGTAAATGTTATTACCGCAAAAAAGTGACTGATTTACAGGCCGGCTGCAGTAAATTAAGCCTCCTTCTCCCATTGTCATCGGTGGATCTTCTCTCGTGAATGTACCGACGGCATACATATGGTATACATTAATTAGATGACCTAATTGTCAGTTTTGAAATGCTGAAACCTACTCCCTCCGTTCCATAATATAAAAATGTTTTTGATACTAGTGTAGTGTCAAAAATATATTATGATTATGGGACGGAGGGAGTACTTACTATGTACTACATAGTGTCTCTCTCTCTTTCTCCATGTGTGTGTGTCTACGTACAATCAGCAGCAGCTGCCTAGCTTGAGCTAGGCAACTAGCTAGGTTGCCGACATACTTCGGTAGAATACTGGAAAAGAAAACACACATCTGCAGCCACTGCCACTCACTGTATCCAATCATCCAAATTATTGTTCAGTCGTCAATAAGGAGGAGCAGGCTATTGGTAGGGTTTCCTTTGAACATGTTCTCTCGGACCACCGCCCATCAAGTCAGCATGCCACGCGTACTACTGTCGAGCAAGAGGACCAAAGTGGGTAACATCAACCAGTTTAGGGCCCAATTTGACAATTGAGGGAAATAATGCGTATTAATTCTAAATGTACCAATGACCCCCCCCCCCCCCCCCCCCCCCCCCCCCCGGCAAAAAAGGAAAAAAACATCTCCATCGGCCGTCGCAATAAAAAGGCAATGTGTTTTCTCCGCAAATCACTCTCATGTGCATTGTTTATACACATCATAAATTCTGAAAAATAAATCCGGTGAACTTTATCATTGCACATATACATTGTTCATTGTAAACGTTTTCACACACCTTTGAGTTTTATACAAATAAATAAATCATGAACGTATAAATTGTGCATCTTAAACATTTTCACACGCTTTTGAGTATATATATCAAATAAAGGCATCAAGAATTGGGTAGGCTGGACAAGACTGAGTTTTTGCACTAGTAAAGAGCGGACCATCTCTTGCGGTTAAAAGATCCTATCAGTGACAATTTTACCACTCATCAGACCAGATGGATTAGTGATGTTTGGGTCCATCAAAGGCGGTTCGACATACTGCTTGAATAGGCGGGCACATCTCTGGCGGAGTTCTACCACGGCCACAAGAATATTAGGAAGGCCTGGTACGAAACCTACATTGTTCCATGGTATAAACATACTGGAAAAAAAATTATGTTTTATTTTTACAATGTAATCGAACCTTTATAACATCAACAACTACGTCAGTCATAAAATTATAAGTGAACATATGTCACTCTCCAAAAAACACTTTCTTTTTTAATATCATATGAAAAACAAACACGGAAATAGTCCACAAATTCTTTACTACGTTAGGCTAAATTCATCTAGCATCAATACCGAATATATTCGTCTCACCATTTTCAACTTCACTAGCTAATTGTCCGTGCGTTGCAACGGGGGAATACATATTCTAGTGGTCCAACACCAATCGTGTCCAACATATACCTTAGATTTTTCTAAGATTTGATTTGGTTCTAGTGGTCCATCAAAGGTGGTTCGACATACTGCTTGAAATAGGGAGGCACATCTCTGGCGGAGTTCTACCACGGCCACAAGAAAGAGAGTTTTACGGTGCATCATACTACTGGATATAATAGGTAGTATTGAGTTGATCCAATGGCCAGCATAGTTCGGCTTAGAATTTGTTTGAGGATAGATCGGTAATTTCCCAACAGGGCTAAATTTGTCCTTTATTAATCCTAATAATTAATCTAGTTAGTTAACTGAGATAGTCGCAGATGTATGACACACTAACGAAGGTCCTTCCGCCAGCGCAGTTGTATGGCCTGCGTCGGCCATCCCGCCGCCTTCCCCCGCCAGCTGCACATTGTTAGATGAATAAGCCGCGGCTTGCCAGGGCACGTCGGGCACGCATTCGTGCGTGTGCCAGACATGGCGTGCATGGTCCGGTCCGCGTCAGGCTAGTAGCTGCATGAGTGTGTGTGTGTACCAGCATGTGTACGAGCGCGTGCGTGGGTTTGCTGGCGATGGAGCCGGAGGTGTGACCGCGTCGCACGGGCAGTTAGTGGCCGCGTCGTCCGCGTACGGGCGCGACGGGAGCGCGAGCCAAGTAGGCCGTGGGGTGCGGGGCGTGGGCGAGTGGGAGCGCCGTGGGCGCAGCGTGCGTACGAGCGCGCGTATAAGAACTCGCTGGGTCCTCTGTGTATTGTCAAGCAGTGGCTGAGTACGTGCTCAGGAAAGAAATCGGGTGGCCGTTCGTGCGGCCGGCGGCGTTCGTGCGCCGGGCAAATCCTGCTGTGTTCTCCTCGTTCTTCCTTCTTCTTTCTTCTACGTCCGTGCGAGAGAGAGAGAGAGAGCTCAGGTGAGGAGGAGAGCTAGGGCTAGACAACAACACACATCCCTGCCTACTGTCGCGCCCAAGGCCCAAGGACGACTTCAGGAGCACCCTGCATCCAGGCCGCTGCCTTGACCCTAGAACCGGCGGATCCCTCGTCTGCTGACCGGCGGCACCTTCGTCTCCTTGCCTTCTCTTGTTTTCCCCACACAGACTGCACAACGGTTTTCCCCCGAGTAAACAAGGACTAGAACCCGATTGATTTCAAAAACAAGGTTTGCTTAGCAAGCTGTTCTCAGTATCATGTTGCTGTCGACCATACGTCCATACCTCTCCACATAAATATGTTCGGATCCTTCTAATCATAGCGATTGGGCAGAACACAGTCAGACAAAGCAATGGCTAGTGTGGGGAGAGTCCGTAGTGCACGTGGGCACGACCGGGGGCCTCACCACACGATAGTCCCTCACTCGGCGGTACGCCGCCGGATCAGCGGGCGCACGTTCATGTCCCCCGGCGACGGCTGCACCGAGGTCGTGGAGTTGCTGTGGAGGGAGATGGTGGTGGGGAGAAGAACGCGGTGGAGGCACGGATAGGGGCGGCGAGGGAACGGGAGGCATGAGAGGTCATTACAGGGAGTTGCATGGGTGCGGGCGAAGGGCGGCAAGGGCAGGGCGCCGGACGGCGCTGGCTGTAACCCCGCCCATTGTAGTGTCGAAGATGCGGCGCTGGAAAAGAGACGACATGGAATTCCAAATCTCCCCTTCGTCTTATTTTTGGATAGAGCCTGCTGCGGGAGTTTATAACCATGAACAACCCAAAATGCCCCTGAGGCCGAAATATACTACTCCCTCCGTTCCTAAATATTCCTAAATATAAGACCTTTTAGATATTTCACTATAGACTACATACGGAGCAAAATGAGTGAATCTACACTCTAAAGTATGTCTATATACATTCGTATGTAGTCCATAATGGAATCTCTAAAAGGTCTTAAATTTAGTAACGGAGGGAGTACCCAAATTCTAGTGTAGTATTACGACTTCTGGGCCATCGGATCATAAAAACAAACGGCCCAAAATAGTTTGATGTACTGTAAAAGGTCTCATTAGGAAGGCCTGGTACGAAACCTACATTGTTCCATGATATAAACATACTAAAATAAAATTATGTTTTATTTGTACAATGTGATCGAACCTTTATAACATCAACAACTACGTCTAGTCATAAAATTATAAGTGAACATATGTCACTCTCCAAAAAACACTTTCTTCCATAGATCATTCAGACACCACTTTAAGAGATTCTACCCCGTTACCTCAAATTAAGTTCCATAAAGCATAGCAAAGTTAAAGGTGAATGGACAAAAAATATTCAAATATTTCAAAATCATGAGCATATTCGGTTACACAAAAGAAAACTGCTGCATCGACAGTGGATGCATGTATGGGAGAGCAAACACATACGTCGTTGCTTCTCCTACCATAAAAAATTAGTCACTATCCACTCATGCATGCAGGCGCATATTTCGAACGCGACTCATACATGGGGATTAATTAATTATGACGATCTTGATCAACTGAAACTTGGACGGTGTCGATCAATATTCCGGTTGGTAGGTTTTGCCGATCTTGAAGTCGGTGGAGAAGACCTCGTCGAAGACGTTCTTCATGCCATTCTTGGACAAGAAGCGGAAGTTGAAGGGGCCAACGAGCTCCTTGGAGCACGAGACCTCCCACACGTCGCCCTTCTTGGTCAAGGGCTGCCACTCCTCTGAGCCGTGCTGCCGGAGCTCCACCTCCGACAGGCTGTCGCCTGGCCTTGAGTAGTCGAGCTTCAGCACCAGCTTCTTCTTGTCGGACCCCTTCTCCACCGTGAACTTCACCCTCACGGCGCACATCGCGCCGGCGAACAGCGCCGCCAGCACCACCACCGCGAGCATCCTGGAGGAGGAGGCCATCTTCTTGATTGATTCAAGATTGGTTGAAATTTGATTGTTGTGTGTGTGTGTATGTGTGTAGCTGCTGCTGCGAGCTGTGTGGATTCCGATGGATGAAGTACCTGGTATTTATGGGCGGAAGAGAGCGCGCGACGAGCGGTGCTCCCGGGATCTCGCTGGCTGGCCGTGGCCGGGCTTGTCCGTTGATGCGTATGCGGCTGGCCATCACCATCGGAGGAACAACTACAGAGCCTCGTCTCTGACGGTAGGAATGAAATTTAGAAGCCGTGCTTAGTTGCCCGTAGCTTCCGGTTGGAATGAAATTCAGAGGCCGTGCATGCTTAGTTGGGCCAAATCGGTCCTGCCTATTCTTGGGTGATCTTTATTTTGTTGCTTCACTTATGCAGCCAAGGAAAGGCAATATGATGGTCCTCTGATTCTAAATATTCGTGTACTAATAATCAACACTACTTTGTAAGTTTCTTCATTTCTAAATATGAAACAAAATTTGGAACACCGCTATGAACATGCGAACATATATAAACAGATAAATAAAGCAAGTACGCGCGTACATGGTTGTACTCTTTTGGAATAGTTTGGATTGCTTATGAACATGCAAACACCGCTATTTTTCTGTAGCACGCAATTTTTTCGCATATGTTACATGGTCGTACAAGGCTGTACTCTATGAGGTGGAGGCTACGCACAGGAAGCACGCAACAATTGAACACAAAGACTACATCTCGCTTATTGCTACTTGCGAGTGATAGAATGCGCAAGTCAACCGGGTTCCTTTTCACCCGCGCTCTCCTCGCTGTAGTGTGCTGGATTTTTTTTCATGCGAGCCTTCTCATAGGTCTAGTCAATGGCGTAGCCAGGATTTTAAGTCTGGTGGTCCAATAGATACAAATAAAAGAAATTCTTTGTTTCTGTTTCGCTACATGTTTCCAAATGAGATTTAGTGTCTTTGTTCCTCTTCATTTTGCAAACATTATACAATAAATTCTCTATAAGACGAACCCATAATAATCAATATGTGCAACTATAATGATTTTTAACGAACCCGAGCCTCAATCGGTGAGCCCTGCCGCACATTGCTCCTTTCTTTTAGGAATAACTGTAATAAAATATGTTTGGGCTGCAGAACCTGCACACCTCGATGGTTACATTGATGAGTATATATATACGTTTACAAACTTGCATCACAAGTCAATCTAGGTCGGTCTGAACTATACATGGTAAACTCACGGTATGGTATGATCTCGTTTTCCTAATGGACTCGAACATGATCTCGTAGAGTTATCTAACACGCACCCACAGTCTGAACGTAGGAACAGACCGTCTCCGATGTGAAGACTGGACCTAAACTCCAGGAACAACGGTGTTGGCAGTCCTTTGGTAAAGATGTCCGCAAACTGACATGAAGAAGGAACATGTAGTACCCGCAAAGCTCCAATTGCAACCTTCTCCCGAACAAAATGTATATCCAACTCAATGTGTTTAGTACGACGATGTTGCACGGGGTTGGCAGACATGTAAACTGCAGAGATGTTGTCACAATAAACAACAGTGGCGCTGTCGAGAGGGCATTGAAGCTCAAGTAACAAATGACGCAGCCAACAAGTCTCAGCTACGGCTGTAGCGACTGCGCGATATTCAGCTTCAGCACTGCTTCGAGAAACTGTCGGTTGACGGCGAGAAGACCACGAGACTAAATTGTCTCCCAAAAATACACAGAATCCAGACGTAGAGCGACGAGTATCCGGGCATCCAGCCCAATCAGCATCCGAATAGGCAACTAGATTGTGTGTTGAGGATGAATGAAGAATGAGACCAAGATCAAGAGTTCCTTTAAGATAACGGAGAATTCGTTTGAGTAAAAGAAAATGAGGTTCACGAGGATCGTGCATGTGAAGACAGACTTGATGAACGGCGTATGAAATTTCTGGTCTGGTTAAAGTTATATATTGAAGTGCTCCAGCAAGACTACGGTACTGGAAAGGATCAGAAACCGGCGAACCAGCGTTAGAAGAAAGTTTAGATTTAGTGTCAATAGGTGTAGGAGAAGGATTACAGTCAATCATGCCTGCACGTGAGAGAATATCGATAATATACTGACGTTGAGATAGATGAAGAGTAGTGGGAGTACGAGTGACAGAGATGCCAAGAAAATGGTGAAGCTGACCAAGATCTTTCATGGAGAATTCATGGCTAAGTTGAGTAATAATTTTTTGAAGAGTGGTTGGAGAAGAAGCCGTAAGAATAATATCATCGACATAGAGAAGGAGGTATGCTGTAGTTGTCCCATGATGAAAGACAAAGAGAGAAGCGTCAGACTTAGATTCAACAAAGCCAATAGAACGAGCATAAGTAGCAAAACGTTGAAACCACGCGCGAGGAGCCTGTTTGAGACCATATAGAGATTTTTGGAGACGACAAACATGCGTAGGAAAACGAGTGTCAACAAATCCAGAAGGTTGTTGACTGTAGACTTCTTCGTTAAGATTTCCGTGTAAGAATGCATTTTTTACATCTAGTTGGTGAATTGGCCAAGATTTAGAAAGAGCAAGAGAAAGAACCACCCGTATGGTGGCAGGTTTGACCACGGGGCTGAAAGTTTCGTCAAAATCAATGCCGGGTTGTTGTGTGAATCCCCGCACTACCCACCGAGCTTTGTGACGAGCAAGGGAACCATCGGAATGAAACTTATGGAGAAATATCCATTTGCCACTAACTATATTTGCACCCGGTGGTGGAGGGACAAGAGTCCAAGTGCCATTGGCCATTAGAGCGTCATATTCATCTTGCATGGCTTGGCGCCAGGATGTATCACGAAGGGCGACTAGGTAATTATGTGGAATAGGAGAGGTTATGGTGGCAGAAAGATTAAGACGATCTATCGGCGGAGGTAGTTTGCCGGTGGTGCGTCGTGTACGGTGTATGGGAGGAGAGGTTGGTGGGGCGGGGCTAGAAAAAGGATTGTTGGTGGTAGGTGATGGCTCAGGTGTAACTGGAGGTGAGACGACAGAGGTGTGGGATCCGGAGGACAAAGGAGATGGTGGTTCGGGTGGGGGCGCTGTCGTGGTATAGGAATTGGTTGTCATGGCAGGATTAGGCACTACTACGACATTAGTTGGTGACGCGGTAGGATGGTGGGATGCGACGACAGGAGTAGGGTCAAGCGTTAGAGGATCGAATACGTCGATGGTAGGGGGTATGGTGGGGCTTGGAGATGGAGCGTATGGAAAGGTGGACTCGTCGAAGGTGACGTGACGAGAAATAATGATCCGTCGAGTGTTTAGATCAAGGCAGCGATATCCACGATGCCGAGAAGGATAGCCGAGGAATATGCAACGAGTGGCACGAGGAGCTAGTTTATGTGGTGAAGTAGAAGAGGTGTTGGGATAGCATAAGCACCCGAAGACACGAAGGTCAGTATATCGCGGATGGTGGCCATGTAGGAGAAAGAAAGGTGTATTAGAAGGTGATGAAGTGGTGGGTCGGATGTTAATTAAATAAGTGGCAGTGTGTAAAGCTTCAGCCCAAAAAGTGGATGGTAGAGAGGCTTGGAAGAGGAGGGTGCGAACGACGTCGTTGGTAGTGCGAATAGCTCGCTCAGCTTTGCCATTTTGTTGAGATGTATATGGGCATGAAAAGCGAAAAAGGATGCCGTGGGTACTACAAAAGATGTCCAATTTGGTGTTGTCAAATTCTCGGCCATTATCACATTGGATTGATTGAATGGATAGGTTAAATTGGGTAGAGGCATAGGCATAAAAAGTAAGAAAGGTGGCATAAACATCAGACTTTTTGTGAAGAGGAAAACTCCAAAAATAATGTGTAAAATCATCCACGATAATTAAATAGTAGCGATAGCCAGAGGAACTAGGAATAGGAGATGTCCAAATATCACAATGGAGACGCTCAAACGGACGAACAGTATTAGATTGTGATGGAAAAAACGGTAACCTAACATGTTTTCCTAATTGACAAGCATGACATAAAGGAGAGCCGGCTTTATTGTAGGGGATCTTCTGAAGTTGATGGAGGCGTGACATGGTGTGTGAGCCGGGATGACCAAGACGACGATGCCAGATGTCCGATGGAGACGTGGTGACATGGGCTTCATGGTTGGGTTGCAAAACTGGGTAAAGAGGACCGGAGCTATTGCATCGAAGAATCACGATCCCGGTGAGAAGATCCTTCACAGAAAAACCATAAGGGTCAAATTCAACGGAACAAGAATTATCAGTGGTGAACTGTCGAACGGAGACTAGATTTTTGATAATTTGCGGAACAATTAGAATTTTGCGCAAATAGAGAGGAATAGAAGTGCTAGTTAGAGCATATGAACCGATGTGTGTAATTGGAAGAGTAGCACCATTACCAACAGTGACAGATTGAGAGGAAGTAGATGGTATGAGAGAATCGAAGTTACCATGATCGGATGCCATGTGAGAGGATGCGCCAGAGTCCATGTACCACTCATGTGTACCGGGGAGCTGCATATTGTTGAGAGCCGCAAGTAGTGCTGGGTCGACTGCCGGGCTTGAAGAAGACGACGGTAGCATATTGGTGTTGTTGTGTAGAGAGCTGTATGCAGTGTAGGCCTGAGGTGCATTGTTGGGGCGAGGACCAAGCAGTCCTTGAGTGGGAGCCTGCCATGGACGTGCCTGCCAGGAGGGGGGCTGCTGCTGCCATGGAGTCGGTTGCCGCTGCTGAATCAGATGAGCACGCGTAGGAGCACCAGTCCACGGGTTGAACTGCCACGGATTGTCGCGGCCACGTCCGCGGCCACCACGTCCTCCGCCACGTCCTCGTCCGCCACCGCTGCCACCGCGGTTGAACGAGGGTTGAAAGCCGGTGGAGGAGGAGCCTGTTCCACGCCCGCCGTAGCGGTCGCCTCCATAGCCGGTGGAGGGGGGTGCACGCTCACCACCCGCGCTCGGGATGATGCTGTTGCCGCTGGCCCAAAGGGCGGTGGAGGCGGCGTTCTTGGCGTCAGTTTTCTTCTGAGATTCTTCGAGGATCAGTGCCGAGCGGGTCTGGAGGAACGTGGGAAAAGGCACTTGAAACGGCAAGAAGGAGCGTAGGTGGGCGAAGCTGTCATTGAGGCCGCGCAGGAGGGTGAGCACAAGTGTTTCGTCGCTGATCGTCTGACCGACATCCACAAGAGAATCAGCGAGGGACTTGAGCTTGGCACAGTAGTCGCTGATCGTCATGTCGCCTTGCGGAGTGTTCCTGAACTCCGCCTCCAGCTGGATGGCCCGATGCTTTTTGTTGTCACGGAAAAGATTCTCAATGGCGTCCCAGATGGTGTGCGTCATGGATCCCGGGCGCATGACGATGCCGAGGAGGTCGGCGGAGATGGAGCCGTAGATCCATGAGAGGACAGTGTAGTCGTCGCGGCCCCAATCTGATGTTGGCGAGGTATTGGAAAGTGTAGCACCGGCGTCGCCGATGACATGAGAGGTGAGGCCGTATCGGCCAAGAGCGACGAGAAACAGCTCTCGCCAGTTGGTGTAGTTAGAGGCGGTGAGGTCGAGGGTGATGGGTACATGGAGTTTGATGGAGGTGGCATAGGTGGAGGGACTGGGATTTGGGGCTGCTGGGGTTGTGACGGGAGATTTGCCTAGCTCGGCGAGGCGGCGGTCAAGATCTTCCTGACGAGCCTGTAGGAGAGACTCACGTTCCTTTAGTTCAGCTTCAAGCTTCTTGAGATCATCAGCCGACATGGTGAAGAAAGAGGGCTAGGCTGGGAGATCGATCTGAAAGAATTTAGGTTTTGTTTGGCTTTGGAGGAGGAGGATCGGTGGTGTCTGATACCATGTAATAAAATATGTTTGGGCTGCAGAACCTGCACACCTCGATGATTACATTGATGAGTATATATATACGTTTACAAACTTGCATCACAAGTCAATCTAGGTCGGTCTGAACTATACATGGTAAACTCACGATATGGTATGATCTCGTTTTCCTAATGGACTCGAACATGATCTCGTAGAGTTATCTAACAATAACTACATGTCTATTGCAAAATAGCATAGAAAACACGTACACGCAAAATTCACCGAAAGGACTCAGGAATACAGGTATCCCCGTACAATTGCACAAAAGACCTCCATAGAAACAAAGTAAAAAACTCAGTCCTAAGAGATCCTTGCATCCATCGTCATCTTCGCTCGTTGCCGACCACCGTTGTCGCTGAAGCACAGCCGGAGATAGGAAAAACGAGCAACCTAACAAACTAGATCCTCCGAAGCAGTGTTGTGAACTGACTGAGCAGCCCGCCGCAGAATGACAAGGCCGAATCTTTGTAGCACGTCGGCTAGGGAACATCCCCATGCTCGTCGGATTGCAGATCTGCCGACTCCACTCGATGTCGTCGAAGGAGGGGATCAGATCTGCTCGCCATCTTCCACAAACCCTTGTACGAGACCACCATATCCCAAGGGCTGCCCGCACTGCCACCCTCTAAGGAGGGAGCCAGCATCGGCCAATTCACCCCTAAGCATCCTCCCTGGCCCTCGAGCTGTGTTGGAGGAGACACCACCGAGAGGGAGACAGGCCCGGAGGACAAATGACAAGAGCTTGGTCGCCACCGCCACCGCTGCAGCCTCGCCGACCGATCCCTACCACCAAGATCTCGCCGACCAGATCTGTCACCCACTGCTCCGAAGACCAAAGCATGCGAGATAGATCCGAGGCACCCTTATTGAGGACATCAGCCATCACCGCCGAAGAAGCCATGACGGCCAGCAAAACCCTAGCTACAAATCTAACCTAGACTATAGCCAAAAACGTAACCGCGCAGCGGATCCGGCAACTCCAAACACCACCCAACGAGCACGAGGCCCGCGGGGGAGTGAAGTCGCCGGATCCAAAGCCGGACGTCTCGCCTCCCCTCTGGTCGCATTTGAGAGAGAGGAGGCTTGGGGGAAAGTGTTACCTTGTATTTCAAAATAGTCACCAGCTCATGTTCATAGTCGTAAAGTAATGTTTGACGTGTATTTGAAAAAAGTTCATCGTGTATTTCAAAGATGTTCATCATGTATTTAAAAATGTTCATCATGTAATTAAAAAACATGCCTTGTGTATCACATAAAGTTCATCATGCATTTAAAAACTGTTCATATTCAATTTAGAAAATGTTTGTCGCCTATTTTGAAAATGATAATCATGTATCTTAAAAATTAGTCATCGTATTTTTTTAAATGTTTATCCTGTATTAAAAAACATTATTATGTATTTTCAAACATTTCATTGTAGAACATTATTTTTCAATATGGACCACTTTTAAAATTGCACCAACAATCTTTAAAAGTATGTGACCACATATAAAAAAATACATGAATAAATTGCATGAACTCAAAAAATACTTAAAATATATTTCATATAAAAAATTTACAAAAGAGAAAAATAAAATCAAAAATGTGAAAAGAGAAACCAAAAGAAGAGAATTTTTTTTTGGCGTGCCATAGCTGCACTTTGAGAGACGGGCGCCTCATACTACTGAGAATGGCCAATACGCAGCGATGTAGGCGGGTCTTTTCTAATGCACGCTACGAGCCAGACATAGACGACGTACAAACGAGGACGAGCCAAACGAGTGGGAGCATGTTACCGCCCTGACATCTCTTTTGAATTTCCTGCCTGATCACGTTCACCCATTGAAATTGGCAAGCACGTACAACTGACAGGTTTGACTGCAAACCACACACATATACTAGCTAATCGGTTGGAGGGGATGACTTTTCCTCACGCGTGCGACGACGCGGAGGGCGACGTGAAGGGCGACGCGGTTCCACCCCTCTCGTCGGCATCCTCTGATCAGGACGTCGGCGAGAAGGGCGACGCGGAGGATGCCGTGGGGGGCGACGCAGTGCTGTCCCTCCCGCCGGCAACCTCCGATCAGGACGACTCGTGGTGGACAGTGCGGTACATCGATGGACCTCGGGTTGCGGGGGTCCCCTGCTTCCGTCGAGGTACGTTACTCTGGCAGGATTCGACGAAGCGATTGTTGCTCATCAATGACGTCGAGCGACTGATCGATGGGCGGGCGATTCGTGAGGGAGAAGTGGTTGCGAGTAATACACGAATTTGGTTTCCCTGCCATGTGGTACACGTTGGAGATGCGCTGGCAGGGCTTGATGCGGTGCGTGGGGAGGAAGCCGAGGTAGGTGGGCGCCATGAATGCGGGAGGAAGGTGGGAAATGAACCCCCCCCCCCCCTCACACCAGTGGTGCGCTGCATCTTCTGCACGCTCACCCCAAAATCGGCGCCCTTCCAAAATCACCCAGGCTCATATCGAGAGACTCTAGATCCACCCCAACGCCGATGGCGGACTGGAGGATGAGGATGGAGAGAGAGATGATGGAGCTCGCCAGCGGAGATGAGGCGAGGCTGGAGAGGATCTGCGAGATCGTGTCGTGGTTCCCAACCAGGAAGGAGATGCGGCGAGCCGAGGGCGCGGTGTTCCGCAATCTGACTGTGGAGGAAGACGAGAGACTCACCCTGAATGGGTGGTCCACGCCGGTGGGGACGCCGGTAAACTCCCTGGCGGCGCTGCTGTGGGCTATGGAGGAGACGGAGATGGAGGATTCGGCCCAGAGAGCCAAGTGGTGGGCGTTCCGTTCTCGCCGCCGTACTCCGACGGGCCCAGCAGAGTTCGAGGTGGGGGTGATCATGGGGCTGCCCACGCCGGGGACTTTCCTCAGTCCGATTCTGGTAGAAGAAGATCAAGTGGAGGAGGGTGTGGTAGACGAGCCAGTGGCGGCGGTGCCGCACAGGAGGGGAGCGAGGGAGGTGACGACTCTGCCGCGCCGTTCACCGCGCTTCCTGCGTCGCTCGGCCCGCCTCCTCAACATCTCACGCTCCGCGGCGGCGGAGTAGGGATCTCCCCCGCAGGCAACCGCTTCTGGTTGCTGGCTGGGGATGATTCTGATGAGGAGAACGGGCTCTCAAAGATGATTCTGGTACTGCCCCGGATCCTTGCAAATACTTACGAGATTTGTTGATTGGGATGGGGAAAGAGCTAAGAATCATAATAGAAAAATGAATCGTGTGACTAAAATCGGTAGGAAACAATACATAGAAAAGGATGATATGAACAAAAACATGTTTGAGATGCAGAAAAATGGCTCTCATATATCTCAAAAGCTAAGAGATGGGAGGGGAAATAATGGAAAAATTATGGATGGATTCACGGTCAAGGAAAAAATGAACGTTAATCCATTCATTCCTGACATATGGTCGGAATTAGGACTGGATGAACACTTGCTGTTTGTTCAAGACAACAAAGTTCAGATAAATGCAGATGTTGGATGGGATAAGGAAAAAATTCCTAAAATGCCCATTGGGGACAACCATGTAGAGGAATGGGCTATAAGCCTGGAGGGCCTTGTAAACTGGGGGCCCGAGGAAGCCCACTGGGAGGAGTATCAGTCAAATACGCTTTCAGGGGTCTTTTCCGATATCAACTCATCCCCCCTCACCACTATAGGGAGGGTAGGTGAGCGAGGAGAAAAACTAGGGTTTCCGAGGGAGCCGGCGGGAGGAGACACTGAGATGGACAGAAATGGTGGAAGGTTTGGGGGAAGAGGTCGCTTCAACAGAGGGGGCAGAGATGGGTGGCAGTACAGGAGAAGGGAAGATGCGGGAGAAAGGAGGGGTGGTGGTGGCTAGGATGACTCAGATAGGAGGTCAAGACAGAGGAGGGGTTGCTTACATGGCTGGACAGGAGATGGGCAGACCTGGGACTAGTGGAGGGGTTAAGGTGATGTGCAACAAATGCAAAGACACAAGACATGCTACAAAAGACTGTAAGTTGGGTCATTGTGCCATTTGTGGAAAAAAGAATCATGTTACTGATGAGTGTACCTGGTTGAATCAGATTAAACCTGTGCCTAAGTTTGTAGGATATGCTGCCGGAGGTTTAGGGGTGCTCCTGGTACAGAGCTCAAAAGAGGCCCTGGATGTAGAAAATCCAAACCCCATGGCTTTGGTGACTGTCAAGTCTGGATTACTTAATGAAACTCAGTTGATTGACAAGTTTAATTACATGTTAATTGGAACTGGCAGTGGAGATGCAAGGGGCATGGTAAAAATTCCTTCCTGATGAGGTTCCCAAACAAGGGCAGATTGTTGGAACTGTCTGAATGTGATGACTTCACTTTATTGGGGACAGGATGTGACGCCCCTGCTCGACCGTGCACTAATCATACACGCAAATGCACACGATCGAGATCAGAGACTCACGGGAAGATATCACAACACAACTCTAAACTCAAATAAAATAATACAAGCTTTATATTACAAGCCAGGGGCCTCGAGGGCTCGAATACATAAGCTCGCTGTCATACAAGCATCAGCGGAAGCATTAGATATCTGAGTACAGATATAAAAGTAAAACAGAGATGCCTTAAGAAGGCGAAAACAAACAACGGCTCTGATCGAAAAGGTGCAGGCCTCCTGCCTGGGAGCCTCCTAACTACTCCTGGTCGTCGGTCTCCACGTAGTAGTAAGCTCCTCCAGAGGGGTAGTAGTAGTCGTCGCCTGGTGTAGCTGGCTCCGGGGCTCCATCATTTGGTCGCAGCAATCGGGTATGGAGAAAAGGGAAGCAAAGCAACCGTGAGTACTCATCCAAAGTACTCGCAAGACTTACATCAGAACTAATCTAGTTATGCAACATTATCAAAGGAGGGCTGTATATGTGGACTTGACTGCAGAAATGCCAGAATAGAGGGGAAGGCCTAGCCTATCGAAGACTAGCATCTTGAAGCAATCTTGCAGCATTAGAAGAGAACATATTAGCATATTTAAATTTAACAAGCATGTGGAAGCAAAGCCCAGAGATCCTTCCTCGACTCCCTGCGAGAAAGCGATCCCGGAGCTTATAATTAATTATCATGTATCCAGTTCAAATAGTGGTAGATCGGGATACAACACTGAGCGTCCTGTTACCATGGACACGGCTATTCGAATAGATAACCTCCCTGCAGGGGTGCACTACTGTTACCCAGCACGCTCGATTACATCTGGCCGGACACACTTGCTGGGTAATGCCCGGCTTCGGGTAATCGACACGACGCAGTCCTACCTAAGCTCAACAGAGAGGTCCCCGCCGGTCTACATCCTAAGCGCTCAGGGGTCTTGGGCCCATCGCCCTTTGCACTCCGGGTCGTTATGCGACGAGCCGGGACGAGCACCACCTCATCTTGGATGGCACTGGCCCGACAGGCCCACAATGCTGAACTGGACGTCTGACAGAGCTTTCGGCTGATACATACGACGTCGAGGGTCCCATAACCATTATCCCACATGGTGGTAGTGCGTTTAGGGCCAACGACCCACTCAGATCAAATACCCAAATCCGTTAGGCGTATTTAGTAACTCGCAGAGGCGATCAGACTACCTGTCGCTCCGACTAGGTAACACACGGATATCGATCAGGGTGGACTCCGCCTACCCTGTCGTTCCGCCACATTAATCTCTCGCGGGTGCCCTCCTGGCAAACCCGACTTCACATTTCCCCGCGGGTACCCCTCGGGGTAGACCCGCCTGTAACAAGGCCAAAGTATCTGTGTGTCCAAAGTATCGAGAAGGGATCCGAGGAATCACCCTCGATGGATTTCCACTCGAGGAGTTGCACGACGGAAGCTTTATCGAAGGTGATGAAAGAGGAATCACCCTCGGTAACACACATCCGGATAGCTATTCTATAGAGGCATCATCGGAAGTGAGATGAGAGGATCCACCCTCGGCACTCGATGCCAGCTCTGCAGGGACGAGCAACTTAGGGGGAGTGCGGTGTTGTGCTGTTCTCAGCCCGTTCGATCACATTGATCGGGGCACCAGTACTAAAGCGGGGCAACTATAGCAAGGAAGAGGGGCCACAGATGGTTTTCCATCCAACCTATACTAAGCAGTTTAGGATAACATGCAGGTATCAATAACGGTTACAAGAACAGGCTATGCATCAGAATAGGATAAAACAAAACAGTAGCAATTTCTAATGCAAGCAGGAGGGAGAAGGAGTAGGTGATATAGGCATGCGTCAAGGGGGGTTGCTTGCCTGGAAGCTCTGCGGCAAAAGAGGGGTCGTCGATGGAGTAGCAGTCCTGCGGGGCGGCGTCGGTCTCGGAGTCTACCGGAAGAGAAGAGGGGGAAGAAACAATGAATACAAGCAATAGATGCAATCACAGATGCGTGGCATGGCAGCACGCAATTCAAGGGGTGCCCTAATGTAGCACTACGCAAGTTAGTCAGAGCGGGAAACATCTGGAGGTGTTTTATTAGCTCCGGGTAATTATCGGACAGATGAATCGGAGGGGAAAGTTCCATGTTCATCTAGATAGGAGTGATGGTCAAGCATTTTGATCACATATTCGGATTCATCATATTTTTCTGATCATTTTTCATATATAAATTATTTTCATCTGAGTTACGGTTTATTTTATATGATTTTTCAAAGTTTTAATGATTTTCTGGATTTTCTGGAATTTAAATTAAATTCAAAATTAAAATAGGAAAATGCTACGGGTACCCAGTGGGTGTACCCAACTTTTTAGCACAGAGGCTGACATGTGGGCCCGTTGACTGGGTCAACTGACCAGTCAACGGCCAGCTCACAGAGACTGACCAGTGGGGCCAGCAGCTGACTCAGCGGAGCTTATCCACTGGAACAGTGGCTGGCCCCACCTATCATAGACAGTAGGGTTAATCCGGTTATTAGTTTAATTAACTGAGTTAATTAGGAGGTGGGACCCCATGTCAGTGGCTGTTAGACTAATTTAAAAAACGGTTTAAACTAATCTGAAGTTAATTAATGAGCGGGGCCGACCAGTCAGTCTCACAGGGGCTCGGGTTAGTGGTTAATCACGCGGCCAGGTCAGCTCGCCGGCGGCTAGTCGCCGGCGGCCTTATCCACGGCGGCGCGGCTCGGGTGTCGCCGGAAAACGCGCACATGCCACCGTTTGGATCAGGACTAGGCGCGTTCGAACGGGGAGACGACGCCGCGTCGATCTACGGCGGTCTCGCGGGCTAACTCGGCCGGAGTTGGGCGCTACGTCGACGCTGGCGGCGAGGTGTTTCGGGCGAGCTCCGGCTAGTCGCCGTGGGGCATGGCAGGCTACGGGGTTGGGCGCGTTAGAACCGCACTCAGGCGCTGAGAACGGCCACGCGCTCGAACGGCCATGGTGGCAACTACCTCGACGGCGGAGAGCTCCACGGTGGAGGCACATTCGGGCGGCGATGGCAGCGGTGGCCACGGGCGGCGAGGAGCAGCGCTAGGAGAGGGGAAAGGAGGGGAAGCTCACCGGGAAGGCACACGGGGGCCCGGCAGAAGGTTTAGTAGCAGCAGTTCGACGGCATTCGCCGGCGAAGCTCCGGCGACCGAAAACGAAGAGGGGCTCGATCCCGGCGTCGTGTTGGTGCAGGGCTCGGTCCAGTGGTCGGAGAAGAAGGAGAAGAGGCAGGCGGAGCGATTGAGCTCGGTCTCAGGCGGCGAGGACGGCGGTAGCCACGGGCGTGAGCTCGGCCATGGCGGCGACTTTGGGCGTTTGCGCGGGGAGAAGAAAGCAGGCGAGGGGGAAGAGGATGAGGGCTAGGGTTAGCCCTGGGGGTCCGCGGGGATCTTATCTACGCGAGGAGCACGGAGGATGGCCGACGCGTGCAGCATCGGCGACGTGTCAACGGGCGCAGCCGACAACGCGAGGAAGACGGCGGGAGGTGGAAGAAAGGCCGCAGTGGGCCGGGCCTGTTCTTACTGTACACTGGAAGCCCAGCGTGCCAGTAAGCCCCAACCGTTTTCTTTTTCTTTTTCTATTTCTGTTTTAGTTTCTGTTTTGTAATTGCTAGGCCTCCAATTGAGTTTTGTAAAATGTGTGGCTTGGTTCAAATATTACAGTGCATTATTACCTAACACCAGAAATTGGTGTGGATAATTTATGATTTCATTTGAATTTTATTTAATTGAAATGGGATTAAGTGGTGCTGTTTGCTACTGTTTTAGGATGATAGAGTTACTTAGTGAATTTAGGTGATGTTGTTTTCCTGAACATAATTAGAATCAGATTATTTGCTATTTAATGAACATTTTTATTTCCTACTTGGAACAACTTTTATTTTCACTTTAAATTTGTATTTCAATTTAATTTGGAAGTTGAAATGAGATATGATGCAAAGGATGATTAAGCACTGTTAAGCATGGTGACTTGGCATTATCAAAAGATGATCACTGTAGCTATTACATGGGGATGTTACACAGGAGCAATGATTAATGTTTCAAAATGGGGATTTGATTCACAGGCAGTTGGAAAATTGCCCACTGTGTGGGTGAAATTTGACAAAGTACCTGAATGTTTCAGACACTTCTTTGGCATGTGTGAGGTAGCAGCAACTTTGGGCCCTGTTTTGGAAATAGACATGAATACTATCACACATGAAAAAATAAGAGCTAAGGTGGGTGTGAGAGATTATGACAGAATACCAACTCACACAGAGATCACTAACAAAGACTTGATGATATACAGGGTCATGCCAGAACTGGAAAGTGTGGTGGAAGTAGGATGGTATGGTGATCTCAAAAGATAAAGCCAGGAGGGAGATGAATTGGAGAAACATGGAGAAGAGTTGAAGAAAAGGCCGAAAAGTCATGAGGAAGGGACCAGTAGGGAACATATATCTTTGGGGAGTCTGCATTTAGCTCAGTTTGAGGAGCTCAAAAAAAGAAATGAGGAGATCCTGAATGTCCAGAAAGAACAACAAAAAAGTTCTGAAGCTACAAAGAGAGTGGAAATGGATCTATATGCAGTTATCAGGAAAGTACAGACAATGGAAGAGGAGAGAAACAAAAAGGCAGAGGCTAGAGTTAAAGGAGAGATGAGAATGCTGGAACTAGAGAAGGAAAGAGACAACTTACTGGAACTGGTAAACAAACATCAGGTGATGATCTCTAGATGTGTGGAGAAGATTGAAATTTAGGAAGCCAGAGACAAAGAAATAGAAGACATCACTGAAACTGACCTAAAAGACTTGGAGAGTGACAAGAAGGAGGAGGATGTTGATGCTTATGCTGAAAATGTTGACTACACTGCTAGTCAAGATTCAGTGGAGTCTTTTGGTACCAAGGTGAGGGTGAGAAATGCTGGGGAACATAGCAAAGAGACAGATACAAACTCTGATGATGCCATGAGGAGATGTGATAGACTGGCTGATAAACAAGATGCCAAGATTGCAGACTTGGCCAAGGAAAGGGCTGCTGCTAAGGATGACTATGGTATGAACTCTGATCTTAGCTCACATAATTCTTCTTTGCTGTTCATGGCTGACAAAATTGGGATTGAGTTGGGATGTTCCATTGGCATGATAAGCCAAAATTTGGATATTATTGCCAAAATGGAACAATCCAGAAAAGATTTTTATTTTCAAAACATTGCCAATAAACCAAAGAAAGTTGAGGATAAAAAATACCCTTATTGACACTGGTGAGGTGAGTCTTAAAGAGCTATGCTCTGATGAAGATCATTCTGATGCTGAGATAGAAATGGACTACTTTGCCCATCTGCAAAAAAAATTCTCTAGTGGGAAGAAAAATAGCACTGGCTCACCTGGAAATTCCTGGGTGAAATCTGGTGTTAAAATAAGGGGGGTTAAAAATAAGAAAAATAAGAAAAAACAATGATTGGGATGTTCTGGAATGTGAGAGGAATTGGGGTTGATTATAAAAAGAATTTTATTAGAGATACTATTTGTAATAGGAAATTAGACTTTGTGGGGATTTAGGAAACTATTAAACCTGACTTCACTAAGAACGAGCTACACAATCTTTGTGGGGGGAGAAATTTTACTTGGATGTGGTCTCAACATAGAGGGAGGTCTGGGGGCATCCTAGTTGGTATTAATAATGATAATATGGATGTCATTCACTCTGAGACTGGCTTATATTTTGTCAGGACTCATCTGTATGATAAGCAGAAAAAATGTGATTGGAATCTCATCACAGTTTATGGTGATGCACAAACTGATGAAAAAGCAGCCTATTTGGCAGAGCTATCTAGAGTATATCAAGACAATGATGCTATCCCATGTGTGGTAGGGGGTGACTTTAATATAATGCGAAATAAACAAGCCCACTGGCAATGATCACTGGAGTTTTGTTTTCAATGCTATCATTGAACATGCAGGTTTGAGGGAACTTCCCCTTAATGGTAGAAAATATACTTGGGCCAATAACCAAAGTGACCCCACTTATGAGAAATTAGATAGGATTTTGATTTGCCCAGATTGGGAGGAACAATATCCCTTAGTTGTAGTACAACCATTGGAAATGGAATTGTCAGATCATACTCCACTCATTTTAGATGCTGGAGAGAGAATTCAACACACAGCTATCTTTAGGTTTGAAAATTCTTGGATGCTGAAAGATGGTTTTAAGGAATTTGTAACTAAAATTTGCCTGACACAATATAAAGGGAGTGTGATTGAACAGTGGCAACAAAAAATGAGAGATCTGAGGAAGAAAACTAGAGGTTGGATTCTCAATTCTGATGCCTGGTACAGAAAGATTAAAAGAGAGATTTTGACCAAACTTGATGCTATTGATAGACATGCTGAAAATTTTGGGCTCTCTGCTCATGATAGAAATGAGCAGATAGAACTCAAATTTCAATTAAAAAGGCTTCTTAAACAGGAAGAGATAAAGTGGCTACAAAGATATAAGGATAAGGAAATTACTGATGGTGATTGCAACACTAAATACTATCATGCCAAAGCCAATGGGAGGAGGAGAAAGAACAAAATCTTCTCTTTGGAACAGGATGAAGGGGTGATATAGGGAGAAGATAATCTTATTAAATACATCACAGAATTCTATAAACAACTTTTTGGGCAAGCTGATGTATCCAATGTCAACCTAAACATACAAAATGCCCCTAGTATATCGGCTGAAGAGGCCAAAAGACTAGTTGAACCTTTCACCATCGAAGAGCTACATGATGTGGTGTTTAATATGGAAAAAAATAAAATCCCTCTTCCTGATGGACTGCCTGCTGATTTTTATCATTATTTCTGGGACCTAGTAAACTGGGATCTCATGAAACTACTTGAGGGATTCCACTCAGGACGTTTAGATATTTCTAGACTGAATTATGGCATCATTACTCTAATCCCTAAAGTGAGTGATGCTAAAGAAATCCAAAAGTTTAGACCTATTTGCTTACTGAATGTGAGTTTCAAAATTATAACCAAAGTCATGATGAACAGGTTGGGCAGAGTGATTAAATCAATCATCTCTTCTACCCAAACTGCTTTCATCAAGGGTAGATATATTATGGAAGGTGTGGTTGTGCTTCATGAGGCTCTCAATACAATTCATCACAAAAAACAGAGTGCTTTGCTCTTTAAGGTGGATTTTGAGAAGGCTTATGATAAAATCAAATGGCCTTTTGTATATAAAATGCTAAAATTGAAAAAAATCCCTCACAAATGGTGTGACTTACTTATGCACACAATGGTTGGGGGACATGTTGGGATCAAGGTTAATGATAACATAGGCCCTTATTTCAAAACCCACAAAGGATTGAGACAGGGGGATGCTCTGTCCCCTCTTTTGTTTGACCTTGCTACCGATGCTTTAGCCATTATTCTAAACAAAGCTAAAGAGAATGGGTATGTAAAAGGAGTCATGGAAGAATATGGTAACAATGGTGTGAATATGTTACAATATGCTGATGATACAATATTCCTACTAAAAGATGATGAGGAAAGTGCAAAAAACTTAAAATTCATTTTATGTGCTTTTGAACAAATGTCAGGTCTGAAAATCAATTTTCATAAAAGTGAAATTTTCCTCTTTGGGGAGGCTGCTTCAAAAGCTCATATCTCTCAGGAAATTTTTACCTGTGAGCTGGGGAAAATGCCCCTCAAATATCTAGGCTTGCCTATGTCAGATGTTAGGCTCAGAAACAGATTCTGGAAAAATGTAACTGAAAAAATTGAGAAAAGATGTGCTTGCTGGCAAGGGAGACTGCTTAATATGGCTGGCAGGGTAACCCTTGTCCAATCTTGCCTTACCAATATCCCTATGTTCATGATATCATTCTATTCTCTGCCTATTAGAATTAGGAAA
The DNA here is from genome assembly GCA_039707655.1 of Elymus sibiricus. Classification (NCBI taxonomy): domain Eukaryota; kingdom Viridiplantae; phylum Streptophyta; class Magnoliopsida; order Poales; family Poaceae; genus Elymus; species Elymus sibiricus. The sequence goes on along the minus strand of CM077670.1, from coordinate 365,022,227 downwards.
AAAGCAGATTTCTTCAGGGCTAGGCTGGTGTGGTATGAAGATGAGGACAAAAAAAATATCACCTTGTAAATTGGAAAACATGCTGCCTTCCAAAAACTGAAGGTGGCTTGGGGATTCTGAACTTGGACCTCATGAACAAAAGCCTCTTGGCCAAGTGGTTGTGGAAGTTGGATACTGAGGAAGGTTTGTGGATAGACATTTTGCGTAAAAAATATGTTAAAGACAAATGTTTATCTGGTGTCAGGACAAAAATGGAGACTCCCAATTTTGGACTAGTCTCCTAAATGTTAAAAGTCTATATTATCAACATGTTAAGAAAAAAACTAGGGGATGGTAAAAGCACCAGATTCTGGGAAGACTCGTGGGTAGGATCAAAACCCTTGAAAGAAGCTTATCCCAGGCTTTACAATATTAGTTTTGACCATGAGATCTCAGTTGCAGAGGCCATTGATAAAGGGTGGGATAATTTCTCTTTTAGAAGAAACCTTTTGGGGGAGACTGCTGAACTGTGGTCCAGCCTAAAAACCAGATGTGAGGAAGTTAGGATGTATGGGGGAAAAGATCAACCACAGTGGATGTTAACAAAAGACAAAAAATTCTCTGTCAGATCTCTATACCTTTTCTTAGTCACAATGGGCACTGGGTTCCCACATAAATTCCTGTGGAAAGCCAAAATACCTGCCAAAATAAAATTGTTTATATGGCTGATCGCTAGAAAAAGTATCCTAACCAAGGATAATCTGTTCAAAAAAGGGTGGAAGGGTAGAAAAGAATGTGTATATTGTGTACAAGATGAGACTATCGATCACTTGTTCTTTAAATGTTTTGGAGCCAGACTCATTTGGAGCCTGGTTGGATGTGCTTTTGATCTAAGATCAACTCCTAATGACTTACATGCTTGTTTGAATGTTTGGTTAAAAACATTTCAAAAACAGGACAAAAAACTTATGCTTGTGGGGATTTCAGCATTGTTTTGGTCCATCTAGAAATGTAGAAATTATATTATTTTTAGAGCAAAGAAAATTCATGATCCCATGATTCTTATAAGACTGATGTGCAATTGGATTTGTGATTGGGCTATTTTGCAAAAAAAAAGAACCCGAGCAAAAGCTACTGATGCTGGGAGCAAAACTAGTCGAGCAGGTGGCAAGTGAAATCTACCGTGCGTCGCAGGGATGGAGACCGAGAATCCAGAGGCTGGGATGCTGAAAAGACGAAGTGGGCGTTGGACTGTCAAGGCCAAGGCGTAGATTTCCTTTCAGTTTGCTCGTCCTTGTTTTTTCTCTCTGGAGTTGTAATCTCGTACTCTGCTAGTATGTCTTAGCGCTTCTTTTGCGTACTCTTAGCTGTTGGGGGGGAGGGGGTAGCCCTGTCCTAACCTAGGGAGATGATGATGGTAGTCTATTATTAGGCGTCTCCTGAACTACTCTATTTCCTGCTGGGTTTTGTTAATGAAATCGTAGGGGAAACCCTCTTTTGATAAAAAAAATGACCAAACGCGTACCCCCAACTCCCCGCTACGTACACTTGGGCCGGGACCTCCTAATCGGCGCGTTCTGCGCTGGTTAGGTGATCTGGCGCCCACTAGCGTAGGATGTGGGCTGCATCTAAGAAGCCCAACTTCATTCCCTAGACTTTTCCAATCGTTTTACTGTTTAGGTCGTGCAGCTAGAATCTGTTTCGATCGTGCAGTTGTTCTTATCGTTCTACTGCTTCAGGAGAATATAAACTGTTTCCTAAACTGTTGCGTAATCTGTTTTGTACACTATTCTTCTATATATGTTATGAAGTGCGTCTTAAAACTGGTTCCTAAACTGTTTCTTTAGAATTAGAAACTAAGAATTTTTATTTTGAACAACTTGAAGTAATTTTGTGACAAGAAAATGGGATCGTATAGTAAGAACAAAACTAAGAATTATCATTCAGGGAAAAATAATAGAACTAAATTAAATTAGAGGGAAAAAAGAGGAAGAAGATCTTCTTGAGTCTTGAAGAACTAAACTGTTAATTCCATATTCTTGTAGACTTTGTAAGATATTTCTTACAGGATGATTCAAAGTAGGTCAGTAGGGAGAACTAAAAGTAATAATAATTCTAAAGTGCATCTCTTAAAACTGGAAAGAACAAATAGCTACAGATTGAACAGAACTTGAACATCACTTATTACAGTGAAGAAACGGTCAATGCAAGCTTCTAGCTTTATCCTGCAAAAAGAAGGATTTCAAAAATCTTAGTTCAAAGAAAGAAAAATAATATATAGTCAATTCCGAATCCTCATATTTGAAAAGCAGATATTTGTCGGTGTATAGAATAGGTGAGGTAATTACTTTTTTCGAAAGAAGAAAAGGATGCATAGATGAAATGAATCAATTGAATAGCCGGAATCCTTACGAAAATAAGACTAATAAAAATGACTTAAACTAACATGTCTTTGAAAGAATGACTTGAGTATTGATAATTGAACATGGCTATTAAGACAAGTTGCAATCTCGTATAGAAAATTTTCTCTTAGAGCCCGCAAATCATCCTAGGGGGCACATAGGTAGGAGAAAAAGGACATGAGGTTACTTCAAGTGACATCAAATTTAAACTTTCCTATGTTACAAATTTTTCTTTGAGCCTGCAATTAATTCAAGTGAGATGCACAATTAAACTTACAGTTGAGAAGCCTGGAACTCCCATTCCACGGTATGTTTCCATATTTGGAGCAGGAATATACCTATATCATACCTGGATGAACAAGAGAAAGTGCAAACCGAAACAAATTTAACTTTCGAAATAACTAAAAAAACAAAGTAGTACTAAAAAGAATTAGTCTAACTTGGAGTAATGAGAAAAGCTTATCTGAGCCAAAATCCAACATTAAAGCTGTACAAACTTACAATAAGATATGTAGGAACAAAATATAATTTTTTTCTTTCTTAAAAGAACAAACAGTAGTATGAAAGAGGATTAAGTACTATTTTTGTGTTATTTCTATGAACAAACAATATTTGATTTGAACCTACAGATTTTGTTATTCCCACAAGTTATAAATTACTTTAGAAGAGTTAGAATTATTATTGCATAAAAAAACTAGTACTCAACTCAACATCATTGTTCATTTCAACTTTGAAAGATTGCAAAAGCTCACATTGGAAAAACATTTGATAGTTATGTTTTCACACACCACTAGTTTTATTTTTAGTTTCAGATGATGGTGCTACAAATCTGCGTGGATTACTATTTTTACCTTTTTCTTTTGCTTTCTTTATTCATGGATGAGTTTATTTCACAATCTGTGTCTAGCTGTATCATGGTTTATTTATCTTGTTCTTGACCCTTTATAGTTTGTAGTTTGGTAGACTGGTTTCAAAACTAAATCTGCTAGTAGACAAGTGTGAGGTTTATACTTGCATCCGCTAATTTTTTCTCACACCTAATTTTAAATGTCCGAGGACTTAATTTGAAAAAAATGAGTGACCTAATTTTTGAATAGCGTGAACTAATGTTGAATTTGAGTGAACTAAATTTGGAAATAGAGGAACTAAATTTGAATATGAGTGAGTGAAATTTGAATACGAGTGAGATAAAATTGAATAAGTAGATCTACATTTGAATAAAGTGAACTAATTTTGAATGATAGAGAACCAAATTTGAATAAGGTGAACTAATTTTAAATAAAACTTTAAAAAATGAGTGAACTAATTTTTGAATATAATGAACAAATTTTAATTGAGCAAACAAAATTTGAATTGAGTGAACAAAATTTGAATTTTGTGAACTAAAGTTTGTGAACTAAATTTGACTTTAGTGAAGTAAATTTGAATTAAGTGAACTAATTTCGAATTTGCATGAACTAATTTAGGATAACGAGAACTAAATTTGAATTGAATGAACTTATTTTTAATTTGAATGAACTAATTTTGAAAAGAGAATGAGCTAAATTTGAAATTAGTGAAATAATTTTTGAATTTGACTGAACTAAATTTCAAAATTGAGTGAATAAATTTGAATAAGGCGAACTGATTTTAAATGTGAGAGAACTTTAAAAAATGAGTGAAATTAATTTTTGAATAAATTGAGCCAAATTTTAAATTAGTGAACTAAATTAAAAATTTGTGAACTAATTTTGAATTGATTGAACCGAATTTGAAAATGCTTGAACTAAATTTGAATCTTTGTGCACTCAAATTTGAATTGGTGAATTAATTTTAATGATAGTGAACTGATTTCAAAACAAGAGGGTGAGATAAATTTAAATATGAATTAGGTGAACTAATGTTGAATTGAGTGAACTAAATTTGGAAATGCGTGACTAAATTTGAATATCCGTGCACAGAAATTTGAATTGGGTAACTAGTTTTGAATGAGAGTGAATTAAATTTTGAATATTCAAGTGAACTAAATTTGAATGAGGGTGATCCAAGTTTGAATAAGGTGAAGTAATATTAAATGTCAGACAACTTAATTTGAATAATGTGAACTAATTTTGAATAACGTGAACTACATTTGATTTTACGGCACTAAATTTAAAAAAATGGTGAATTAATTTTAAATGTTAGAGAACCTAATTTTAAATGTCGAAGCACTTAATTTGAAATGAGTGAACTAAATTAGAATTTAGTGAACGAAATATTAAAATAAGGTGAATAAAAATTAATAAAGAGACCTAAATATTGAATGCCATCGAACTAATTTTGAAATGAGTGAATTAATTTTAGTGATGGCGTGAACCAAATTTGAATTAGAGTGCGCTAATAATTGAGTTTGAGTGAACTAATTTGAAAAGAGAGTGAACTAAATTTGAATGAGTGAGCAAAATTTGAATAACATAGATATTCATTTAAATAAGGTGAACTAATATTGAATTGCGTCAATAAATTTGAAGGAAGGTCTGAAGACCTTTTGTTGAGATGCCCGGGCTGGCCAAATCTGACGGAAGGAAATCCCAGGCTACTCATCACCATGTATATGCTTACACAATTAATTTCAGAAACAAGGCACCTTAATTAATTGAACAGATTTTTGTGTGACCGGGAGTCTAATTAAGAAATGGATTTGTGTGATGGTAGGCATCTTGATATAGGAATAAAAGCAAGAGGAGACACGACAAGTAATTGAGCATCAATCACTAGCTACAGTAAATAAAAGAGAAAGCTTCCTGTCTGGCTCTGGCTTCAGGTCTCTTGATGAGAAATAAACATGTGAAGGGAGTCTTGATGCCTCTGCTATTTCTTCACTTTTATTGTATGTGAAATAGCTGTTAGATCACCGCTTTGATCTTTTCAACTTAACTTAGTTTCAGTTTCATTTCTACCTTTTGATAGACAAAATAAACATTTCGTATTACATTTTTTATGAAAAATAGGAACAATGATCACTTAGTTTGTAGTACAAGCTAGTCAGATATGACTTTCATTTAACCATATTGATCAATCCCTCCCTCATTTCTTCTTCAGTTAACACAAGCTAACATGCAACAGACCACTTAGAACCACATATGATGGAAATGGCCTCTCATGCAAGTGAATGATCGCATACTTTGTGAAACATCAGTTGATTACAGTACCACAACTATCAAAAGTGGAACAAGTTTTCATGAAGAAACAGTTCAAACATTCAGGAATTTGATGAAGTTGTTGCCTAACAAGTCAAACATTCTGTCGGAGGAGCTTATATAACTAGTACCATTGGTACACCATTTTCACATCCAACAGATCCCATCAATTCAGAGCAAACTCTACTTCCATTGCACAAATACTTCAACATCATAGCGCTAAGGCCTACCAGTAAGGCGTCAAAAAGATTATAGATTGCCGTTACAGTGTTACTGGCACAGGACAAACAAAGCAACAATTTCGTGCTGATTGATGAGCTCTACTAGCAGAAGCACAACAAGGACACTTATCTAGCGTTCCATGATACGTCTCCGTCGTATCTACTTTTCCAAACACTTTTGCTCTTGTTTTGGACTCTAATTTGCATGATTTGAATGAAACTAACCCGGACTGACGCTGTTTTCAGCAGAACTACCATGGTGTTGTTTTTGTGCAGAAATCAAAATTCTCGGAATTGGACGAAACTTTTTGAAGATTTTTTATGGAATAAATAAAAATTATTGGCGCAAGAATCAACAGAAGAGGGGCCAACTGTTGCCCACAAGGGAACAGGGCACGACCCCCCCTAGGGCGCGCCCTGATGCCTTGTGGGGCCCACAGGCAGCCGTCTGACCTAATTCCGACGCTATAAATTCACTTTCCCCGAGAAAAAAATAAGAGAAGAAGTTTCATTGCGTTTTACGATACGGAGCCACCGCCACCTCCTGTTCTTCATCGGGAGGGCTGATCTGGAGTCCGTTCAGGGCTCCGGAGAGGGGGATTCGACGCTGTCGTCATCATCAACCATCCTCCATCACCAATTTCATGATGCTCACCGCCGTGTGTAAGTAATTTCTCCGTAGGCTTGCTGGACGGTGATGGGTTGGATGAGATTTATCATGTAATCGAGTTAGTTTTGTTAGGGCTTGATCCCTAGTATCCACTATGTTCTGAGATTGATGTTGCTATGACTTTGCTATGCTTAATGCTTGTCACTAGGGCTCGAGTGCCATGATTTCAGATCTGAACCCTTTATGTTTTCATGAATATATTTGTGTTCTTGATCCTATCTTGCAAGTTGTATGCACCTATTACGTGTTATGATCCGCATACCCCAAGGTGACAATAATTGGGATTCTTTCCAGTGATTACCGTAGTTTGAGGAGTTCATGTATTCACTAAGTGCTAATGCTTTGTTCCGGTTCTCTATTAAAAGGAGGGCTTAATATCCCTTAGTTTCCTTATGGACCCCGCTGCCATGGGAGGGTAGGACGAAAGATGTCATGCAAGTTTTTACTATAAGCATGTATGACTATATACGGAATACATGCCTACATTACATTGATGAATTGGAGCTATTGTGTATCGCTCTAGGTTGCGACTGTTACATGATGAATGTCATCCAACATAATTATCCATCACTGATCCAATGCCTACGCTTTTCGCATATTGATCTTTGCTAAGTTACTTTCGCTGCTGCTGCTGTTACAATCACTACAAAACTGCTACTGATACTGTCTTCGTTACTATTGCTACTATTACTACTGCTATCAAAACTATCATACTACTGTGCTACTAAACACTTTGCTGCAGATACTTAGTTCTCCAGGTGTTGTTGAATTGACAACTCAACTGCTAATACTCGCAAATATTCTTTGGCTCCCCTTGTGTCGAATCAATAAATCTGGGTGAAATACTACCCGCGAAAACTGTTGCAATCCCCTATACTTGTGGGTTATCAAGACCTTTTTCTGGTGCCGTTGCCGGGGAGCACAGCTCTATTTGTTGAGTCACTTGGGATTTATATCCATTGATCACTATGAAGAATCTGAAAGACACTAAGACCAAGATCGTTCCCTCTAAGATGAGGGGAGGTAAGGAACTGCCATCTAGCTCCGCACTTGATTCACCTTCTGTTTTGAGTAGGCTTGCGACACCACGACCTGCTATTCATTCTGATATGTCACAAGTTATTGATAATACTACTTCTGCTATAAATGATACTCATGATGAAGCTAGTACTATGCTTGATGCTACTGTGCCACTAGGAGAATTTCTTGATGAACAAATTGCTAAAGCTAAAGAAATTGAAAATGTTGAAACTTTTGAAAATTATGATTCACCTATTATGCCTAGCCCTCCTACTAGAGTTGAAATGCCTAAGATACCTGATGGTTATGTTTTTGATGGAGAGACAGTTAGAGCAATTCTTGCTTGTAATGATAGGTATGATGTTAGAACATTGCCGGCTAAGATGAAAGAAAAGTCTATGATGGAGAGAATGAAATATGATCCTAAGTTTGCTACCTCTCCTATATTTGTTACTGATAAGGATTATGAATTCTCTGTCGATCCTGAGTTAATTACTTTGGTTGAATCTGATCCTTTTCATGGTTATGAAACTGAAACTGTTGTGGCACATCTTACTAAGTTGAATGATATAGCCACCCTATTTGCTCTTGAGGAAAAAATTCGCTACTACTACATTCTTAAGTTGTTTCCTTTCTCATTAAAGGGTCATACTAAGAAATGGTTTAATACTCTTGCTCCTGGTTGTGTGCGTAGTCCCCAGGATATGATATATTACTTCTCTAAAAAATATTTCCCTGCTCATAAGAAACAAGCTGCCTTATAGGAAATATTTAACTTTGTGCAAATTGAAGAAGAGAATCTCCCTCAAACTTGGGGGAGGCTTCTCCAATTACTTAATGCTTTGCCTGATCATCCTCTTAAGAAAAATGAAATACTTGATATCTTTTATAATGGACTAACTGATGCTTTTAGGGACTACCTAGATAGTTGTGTTGGTTCTGTTTTCTGGGAACGAACTGTTGGACAGGCTGAAGAACTATTGAACAATATATTGAGAAATGCCGATGATTAGACACTTCATGAATCACCACCTAAGCCAACTCCGAAGAACAGAGGTATTCTATTCCTCAGTCCAGAAGATATGCAAGAAGCTAAGAAATCTATGAAAGAAAAGGGTATTAAAGCTGAAGATGTTAAGAATTTACCACCTATTGAAGAAATACATGGGCTCGACATCCCAACACAGGTAGTAGAGGTAAATTATCTTCGTAGATTTGATGAAAATGATATTCTCTGTAATAAAATTGCTAGTCAATGCTTGGATGAATTTGATAACTACATTGTTAAGCAAGAGAATTGCAATATATATGTTGGCAATCAATTAAAACAAAATGCCATTATGATTGATCGCTTGAGTGATTTGATGTTTAGAACTGCGAATGATGTTAAATGCTTAAGTAAACATGCTTCTATGGTTCAGACTCAGTTAGAACAAATAGCTAAGTCACAAAATGATTTGCTTGATGAGATGAATAATAAAATGAATGATCATGCTGTTAGAGTTGTCACTAGAGGAGGTAGAATGACTCAGGATCCTCTATATCCTGAAGGTCATCCTAAAAGAATTGAGCAAGATTCTCAAAGAATTAACACTGATGCACCTAGTTCATCTAAGAAGAAAAAGAAAAAGAAGAATGATAGGACTTTGCATGCTTCTAGTGAACCTGAGATAGAAAAACCTCCTGAGAATCAAAATGATGTTTCTATTTCTGATGCTGAGACACAATCTAGTAATGAACATGCACCTAATGATAATGATAATAATGATGATGTTCATGTTGATGCTCAACCAGATAATGATGTAGAAATAGAACCTGCTGTTGATCTTGATAACCCACCTCCTAAGAAGAAAAGATATGATAAAAGAGACTTTGTTGCTTGAAAACATGGAAGGGAAAGAGAATCATGGGAAAATCAAAAACCTATGCCCTTTCCGACTAAACCATCTAAAAATAAAGATGAGGAAGACTTTGAGCGCTTTGTTGAAATGCTTAGACCTGTCTTTTTGTGCACTCGCTTGATTGATATGTTGAAAATGCCTCCATATGCTAAGTACATGAAAGATATTGTCACTAATAAAAGAAAGATACCTGAAGCTGAAATTTCCACCATGCTTGCAAATTCCTCTTTTAAGGGTGGAGTACCTAAAAAGTTAGGAGATCCTGGAATACTGACTATACCATGCTCCATGAAAAGAATTTATGTTAAAACCGCCTTATGTGATTTGGGAGCCGGTGTTAGTGTTATGCCTTTCTCTTTATATAAAAGACTTGATTTGAATAAGCTCACACCTACTGAAATATCTTTGCAAATGGCTGATAAATCAACGGCTATACCTATTGGAATTTGCAAGGATGTGCCCGTTGTTGTTGCAAATGTTACTATCTTAACGGACTTTGTTATACTTGATATGCCCGAGGACGACAACATGTCAATTATCCTTGGAAGACCCTTTTTGAATACTGTTGGGGCTGTTATTGATTGCAACAAAAGCAAAGTCACTTTTCATGTTAATGGTAATGAGCATACGGTTTATTTTCCGAAGAAACAAAGTTCGGTGAATGGTATTAATTGCATTGAAAAGGTTTCGACAATCACTATTGGAGGATTCAAATTTCCTCTTCCTATTGTCAAAAAGAGATATGAAATTCTTATTGTTGGGGAGATACATATCCCCGTTGAGGTAACTTAGTGTTATACGAAAATTCTTCGGTTTCATGTTACTCGGAAATAGTTTCTTAATAAGACTTGATCAACCTTATTAATGGATTCTTTTTGAGGGGCATGTGGTCGACGAATTTAGTAAGCACAACTTTCTGTAATCTTAGTTTGCTCTCTGTTATTTATAGTTTAATAAAATAATCCTGTTTTCTGAATTATCCATGCAATAAAAAATGACCCAAAAATAAAAGTGCTCAGAATACAATAAAATTTTAACATGATTTTTTCTGGAATATATAAGAATTTTTGGCACTGAAAACAACCCAGTGGGGTGCACCTGTTGCCCACAAGGCAACGGGGCGCGGCCACCCCACCAGGGCGCGCCAAGATGCCTTGTGGGTCCCACAGGGACCCACTCACTTATCTATTCAGCCCACTTCATCTCCTACCTCCAGAAAAAAGTCATGGTAGCTCTCTCTCCCGTGTTCGTTCTCCCAAACCTGAGATTTTCGATCTCTTTGCTCGGAGCTCCGTTTGCGAAACTGTTTTGAGGGATTGCTCCTTGGTATGTGACTCTCCCATTGCTCCAATTAGTTTTTGCTTTAGTGGATTATATTTTGCATAAATTGCTGCTATTGATGCTACTGAAAATGAGCTTGCATGTTGAATTCTTAGAGTTCTAAGTAGTTTAAATGCTTGATATAGCCTCTAGGCACTTGTATGAGAATTTGCTATCAACCTTGTGAAGTTTTGTTAACATCTTTTTGTGCTCCAAAATTTTTCAGAAATTTGTTCCTAGGAAAATGAATTTCCTTCGGAGAGGTTCTTCGAGCCGGAGCTCCAAGGGTGTCCATGGGGATGCCTATGACCATGGCCTCAACATTCCGCGCAGGACGGAGGCCCGACCGTGCGAGTGGCCGCACAATGATACGTCCATTTTGCATCATGTTTTCCTACTATTATTTATAGTGTTTTTAATCAATATAATACTTTGTGGAGCAATTCTAATGCCTTTTCTCTCTTAATATGCAAGATTTACATAAGGAGGGATATTGCCGGCAGCTGGAATTCTGGACCTCAAAAAGCTATGTCAGAGATACCTGTTCTGCACATCTCCAAATGAGCTGAAATTTCACGGAGATTTATTTTGGAATAAATAAAAAATACTGGAGCAAAGAAGTACCAGAGGGGGCCATCCAGGTGCCCACGAGGCACCAGGGTGCGCCACCCCTCCCCCCAGGCGCGCCCTGGTGGCTCGTGGAGCCCCTGGCCAGCCTCCGGTGCCCATTTTCTGGTATATAAGCCCATTTACCCTAGAAAAAATAAGGAGAAGACTTTTGGGACGGAGCGCCGCCGTCTCGAGGCGGAACTTGGGCATGAGCACTTTTGCTCTCCGACGAAGCGATTCCGCCTGGGATACTTCCCTCCGGGAGGGGGAAATCGAAGCCATCGACATCACCAACGATCCTCTCATCGTGGGAGGACCAATCTTCATCAACATCTTCACCAGCACCATCTCATCTCAAACCCTAGTTCATCTCTTGTATTCAATCTTTGTCTCAAAACCTCAGATTGGTACCTGTGGGTTGCTAGTAGTGTTGATTACATCTCGTAGTTGATGCTAGTTGGTTTATTTGGTGGAAGATTATATGTTCAGATCCATTATGCCATTCAATACCCCTCTGATCTTGGACATGAATATGATGTGTGAGTAGTTACTTTTGTTCTTGATGACATGGGAGAAGTCTTGTCATAAGTAATCATGTGAATTTGGTATTCGTTCGATATTTTGATGATATGTATGTTGTTGATTCTCTTAGTGGTGTCATGTGAACGTCGACTACATGACACTTCACCATCTTTGGGCCTAAGGGAATGCATTGTGGAGTAGTAATTAGATGATGGGTTGCTAGAGTGATAGAAGCTTAAACCCTAGTTTATGCGCTATTGCGTAAGGGGCTGATTTGGATCCATATGTTTAATGCTATGGTTAGATTTATCTTAATTCTTCTTTCGTAGTTGCGGATGCTTGCAAGAGGGGTTAATCATAAGTGGGAGGCTTGTTCAAGTAAGAAAAGCACCCAAGCACCGGTCCACCCACATATCAAATTATCAAAGTAGCGAACACGAATCAAACAAACATGATGAAAGTGACTAGATGAAATTCCCATGTGTCCTCGAGAACGCTTTGCTTATTATAAGAGATTGTTCCGGCCTATCCTTTGCAACAAAAGGATTGGGCTACCTTGCAGCACTTTAGTTACTATTGCTACTTGTCACTTGTTACAAATTATCTTGCTATCAAACTACTCGTTACTGATAATTTCAGTGCTTGCAGAAAATACCTTGCTGAAAACCGCTTGTCATTTCCTTCTGCTCCTCATTGGGTTCGACACTCTTACTTATTGAAAGGACTACGATTGATCCCCTATACTTTTGGGTCATCAAGACTCTTTTCTGGCACCGTTGCTGGGGAGTGAAGCGCCTTTGGTGAGTGGAATTTGGTAAGGAAACATATATATTACGTGCTGAAATTTATTGTCACTTGTCACTATGGAAAGTAATCATTTGAGGGGTTTGTTCGGGGTATCTTCACCTCGACCGGAAGCACAAAGAGTTGCTCCTCAACCTACTGCACCTACTGAAAATATTTATTATGAGATTCCTTCGGGTATGATAGAGAAACTGCTAGCTAATCCTTATGTAGGAGATGGAACAATACATCCTGATATGCACCTAATCTATGTGGATGAAGTTTGTGGATTATTTAAGCTTGCAGGTTTACTTGGAGATGAAGTTAAGAAGAAGGTTTTCCCTTTATCTTTGAAGGGAAAGGCATTGACATGTTATAGGCTATGTGATGATATTGAAACGTGGGATTGGAATCGATTGAAATTGGAATTTCATCAAAAGTTTTATCCTATGCATCTGGTTCATCATGATCTGAATTATATATATATATTTTGGCCTCGTGAAGGAGAAAGCATCGCTCAAGCTTAGGGGAGGCTTAATTACATGATGTACACATGCCCCAATCATGATCTCTCAAAAGAAATTATCTTACAGAATTTTTATGCTCGGCTTTCTCATGATGATCAAACCATGCTCGATTCTTCTTCGACCGGCTCCTTTATGAAGAAAACTATTGAATTCAGATGGGATCTTCTGGAAAGAATTAAACGCAACTCTGAAGATTGGGAACTCGACAAAGGTAATGAGTCAGGTATAACACTTGAGTTCGATTGTGTTAAATCTTTTATGGATACCGATGCTTTTAGTAAGTTTAGCACTAAATATGGACTAGACTCTAAGATAGTAGCCTCATTTTGTGAATCATTTGCTACTCATGTTGATCTCCCTAAGGAGAAGTGGTTTAAATATCATCCCTCTGTTAAAGAAAAGATTGAGGAACCCGTTAGACTTAAAGAAGAAACAATTGTTTACCATGTTGATCCAGTTGTGCCTACTGATTATATTGAGAAACCACCTTTCCCTGTTAGGATTAAGGAACATGCTAAAATTTCAACTGTGGTTAACAAAAGTAATATTAGAGCACCTAGACCCTCTGAACAAATTAAAGTTGAACCTAATGTTGCTATGGTTAAAGATCTCTTGGTCGATAATATAGATGGGCATGTTATTTACTTCTGTGATGAAGCAGCTAGAATTGCTAAACCAGATCCTAAAGATAAAAACAGACCTATAGTAGGCATGCCTGTTGTCTCTGTTAAAATAGGAGACCATTGTTATCATGGCTTATGTGATTTGGGTGCTAGTGTGAGTGCTATTCCTTTTACCTTATATCAAGAAATTATGAATGATATTGCACCGATTGAAATAGAGGACATTGATGTTACTATTAAGCTTGCAAACAGAGATACCATTACGCCGCTCGGGATCGTTAGAGATGTTGAAGTCTTGTGTGGACAAAAAAATACCCTACTAATTTTCTAGACCTCGGTTCTCCACAAGATAATTTTTGTCCCATTATATTTGGTAGACCCTTCTTGAACACTGTTAATGCCAAGATTGATTGCGCTAAAGAAACTGTCAGTGTTAATTTTGGTGGTATATCTCATGAGTTTAATTTCTCCAAGTTTCATAGACAACCTCATGATAAAGAATTGCCTAGTAAAGATGAAATTATTGGTCTTGATTCTATTACCGTACCTCCTACTGATCCGTTAGAACAATATTTGTTAGACCATGAAAATGATATGCTCATGAATGAAAGAAATGAAATAGATAAGATGTTCTTTGATCAACCACCTATCCTCAAACACAATTTGCCTGTTGAATCTCTTGGAGGCCCTCCTCCACCTAAGGGTGACCCTGTATTTGAATTGAAGCAATTGCCTGATACATTGGAATATGCTTATCTAGATGAAAAGAAGATATATCCTGTTATTATTAGTGCTAACCTTTCAAAGCATGAAGAAAAGAGATTACTAAAAACTCTGAGGAAGCACCATGCTGCTATTGGATATACGCTTGATGATCTTAAGGGCATTAGTCCCACTCTATGTCAGCACAAAGTTAATATGGAGCCTGATGCTAAACCAGTTGTCGACCACCAACGACGATTAAATCCTAAGATGAAGGAGGTGGTAAGAACTGAAATATGAAAGCTTCTGGAAGCAGGTATAATCTATCCCATAGCTTATAGTAGATGGGTAAGTTCTATTCATTGTTCCTAAAAAGGGAGGCATTACTGTTGTTCCTAATGATAAAAATGAACTCATTCCACTAAGAATTGTAACTGGTTACATGATGGTAATTAATTTTAGAAAATTAAACAAAGCCACTAGAAAAGATCATTACCCCTTACCTTTTATTGATCAAATGTTAGAAAGATTGTCTAAGCATACACATTTTTGCTTTCTAGATGGTTATTCTAGTTTCTCTCAAATACCTGTATCACCTGAAGATCAAGAGAAAACCACCTTTACTTGTCCTTTTGGAACTTATGCTTATAGATGTATGCCTTTTGGTTTATGCAATGCACCTGCTACCTTTCAAAGATGTATGACTGCTATATTCTCTGACTTTTGTGAAAAGACTGTTGAGGTTTTCATGGATGATTTTTCCGTTTACGGAACTTCTTTTGATGATTGCTTAAGCAACCTTGATCGAGTTTTGCAGAGATGTGAACAAACTATTCTTGTCTTGAATTGGGAGAAGTGCCACTTTATGGTGAATGAAGGTATTCTCTTGGGGCATGAAATTTCTGAAAGAGGTATTGAGGTAGATAATGCTAAAGTTGATGCTATCGAGAAAATGCCATGTCGTAAAGATATTAAAGGTATAAGAAGTTTCCTTGGTCATGCTGGTTTCTATAGGAGGTTTATTAAAGACTTCTCTAAAATTTCTAGGCCTCTTACTAATCTCTTGCAAAAAGATGTTCCATTTGTTTTTGATGATGATTGTGTAAAAGCCTTTGAAACACTTAAGAAAGCCTTAACCTGTACACCTATTGTTCAACCACCTGATTGGAACTTGCCTTTTGAAATTATGTGTGATGCTAGTGATTATGCTGTTGGTGCTGTTCTAGGACAGAGAGTTGATAAGAAATTAAATGTTATCCATTATGCTAGTAAAACTCTAGATAGTGCTCAAAGAAATTATGCTACAACTGAGAAATAATTTCTAGTAGTTGTGTTGACATGTGATAAATTCAGATCTTACATAGTTGATTCTAAGGTAACTGTTCACACCGATCATGCTGCTATTAAATACCTAATGGAAAAGAAAGATGCTAAACCTAGACTCATTAGGTGGGTTCTATTGATACAAGAATTTGACTTGCATATTATTGTAACACCCCATGTAATTAAGCAACAGTGATCACCTTTTGATAATGACAAGTCACCATGCTTATTAGTGCTTGATCATCATTTGCATCATATCTCATTTCAAATTCCAATTCAAATTGAAATCCAAATTTAAAGTGAAAATAAAAGTTGTTCCAATTTGGAAACTAAAATGTTCATTAAATAGCAAATAATCCATAACTTATTATGTTAAGAAAAACAACATCACCTAAATTCACTAAATGACTCTATCATCCAAAAACAGTACCAAACAGCAATATTTAATCCCATTTTATTTAATAAAATTTCAAATGAAATCATATTGTATCCAAACCAATTTCTGGTAGTAGTTAATATTGCACTGTAATTATTGAGCTAAGTCACCTATTTTACAAAAGCCAAGTTGTAGCCAAACATTTTACAAAACAGAAGTGAAAACAGAAAATAGAGAAAAGAAAAAGAAAAGGGCAAAGGCCTACTGTGCACCTGGGCTACCAGTGCACAGTGCAAATCGGCCCAGCCCATCGAGGCCTTCTCCTTCCTCTCGCCAGGCCGAAGCCATGGCGCACTCGAACGCGCGTGCGCCGTCCAACCGCCGTCTTGCCGCGCTGTCGACCATCCCGCGGCGCCCCGAGTGGATAAGGACCCCCGCAACCCCCTGGCGAACCCTAGCCCTCTGTACCCCCACTCTCTCGCGCGATCTCGGCCTCGCCCGAGTGCCTCCGTCGCCATTGCCGTCGATCTCGCGGTCCCCGTCGTCTCCTCGCCTCGTCACCGTGCCGTCTCCAACCACGAACGCGGGCTGGGAGCCACCGCATCGAGCACGGCATCGTCTTCTTCCTCTTCGGTCACCGTTGCTGTCGCCGTCGATTCGCCGCCGTCACGCCTCCCCGATCTCACTTTTGCACCTCTGCAGAACCGCGATGAGCAGCCACGTCGAACCCCTCTCTCCCCTGCTTTTCCTCGAGCCCATAGCCGCGCATTTGAGATGGCCGAACCCAACGCCACCGACGAGCTCGCCGTCGTGGCCACCATCACCGCAGCTCGCTCCCGAGCTCGTAGTCGAGATCCTCGAGCTCGTAGCATCCCAACGCGCCCAACCCCACCGCTTGCCGTACCCTACTTCGCCGGATCCGCCATCAACCGATTCCGGCATCCGCCGAGCAGCTCGCCGTCGTCGATATAGGCCACCCCAGCCGACGCCACTGCCACCGTTCAACGCGCCGTCGACGGCACGTTCGAACGCGCCCTTCCCCGCTCGATTTGACGCTCTGTGGACGACACCCGAGCTCCTCCCGAGCCGCGCCGCCGCAAAATTGGTCGCTGGAGCAACTCCGGCGACGGCGCCGATGATTCCGACGTGGCACCACCCTGGGCCATTGACGTGTGGGCCCAATGGGTCCGTTGACCGGGTTGACCTGGTCAAACCTGCTGACTGGGCTGACCCGTGTCACTGACATACGGGACCCACCCAGTTAATTAAAAATGATTTAAATTTAAACTAATCTGTAATTAGCTTAGACACTGATAGTGGGGTCCACCTGCTAATTAGACTCTGTTTAGATTAAATTAAACTCTAATTAGGACACTGTGTATGACATGTGGGACCCACCGGTCAGGTTTGACTCTGGTCAGCCGGGTTTGACCGATGACGCCATGCTGACGTCACTGGCTACTGTTTCGGATAATTCGAATTAAATAATTTCAGAAATTCCAGAAAATTATTAAAACTTTGAAAAATCATATAAAATAAACCGTAACTCGGATGAAAATAATTTATATATGAAAAATGATCAAAAAAATATGAAGATTCCGAATATGTGGTCAAAATGCTTAACCATCACTCCTATCTAGATGAACATGGGACTTTTTGCCCATATTCGATAAATGAATAGTGCATGACCTTAGTAAAATAATTTCAAATAAATTCCTAAATTAACTAAAACAATTAGAGATGCAATATATCACACATGTATATCATTTAGGCATGTCATGCATAGTGATTGCATTTGTTGCCATGTATTTATTGTTTCTCCCCCCTCCTTCTCTCCCGATAGACGCCGAGACCGCCGCCGACGTAGCTGAGTACGACTACGCTCTAGACGAGCAGCCTTCAGACGACTAGCCCCTCTCAGCAGAGCTTCCAGGCAAGCAAAACCCCCTTGATCATCCAGATATCGCCCACTCCTTCTCTCTTATGCTTGCATTATAATTGCTTCTGTTGTTAATCCGATAGCTCCTATTCTGATGCATAGCCTGATTTTGTCGCCTGCTGCTTATACCTACCTGTCGTCCCATGATGCTTAGTTAGCTATGCTATTGATTCATCTGTGGCCCTTCACCCTTGTCCGTTTGCCATGCTTGATATCGGGTCGTGATCACTCTGGGTGATGATCATGGAAATGTTTACTTATTGCAATACTTTGAACTGATAAAGTCGGGCTGGACCCAAGGGTGCCCGTGAGAGAATACTATTAAAGACGGGTCGGCTCCAAGAGCACCCGCGAGCCGTGTGATATCAAGTCGGAGCGACAGGGACCCTATTCGCCTCTGCGAGTTACTAAACATGCCTAACGGATTTGGGTATTTGATCTGAGTAGGCCGCTGGCCTTATACGCACTACCACCACGTGGGATAATGGTTTAATGGGCCCTCTTCGTCGTATGTATCAGCCGAAAGCTCTTCAGACGTCACAGCTCAGAGATGCGGGCTGATTGCTGGGGTGGGTTGGTTACGTCACTTGTGTATACAGTGTCGCGCCTGGGCCCCGGCCAGTCACGCAACATGCAGGAGTGCAAAGGGCGATGGCCCAAGACCCCTTCGCACTTAGGATTTAGACTGGCGTGCTGACCTCTCTGCTGAGCCTAGGTAGGACTGCGTCGTGTCGATCACCGGGCATTGCCCAGCAAGTGTGTCCGGCCAGATGTGATCGAGCATGTTGGGTAACAGTAGTGCACCCCTGCTGGGAAGTGATCTACTCGAATAGCCGTGTCCACGGTAACAGGACGCTCAGAGTTGTATCTTGATCCACTACAACTACAAATGGATACTGTTACAATATTAAACTAATACTACTTCTCTCGGGATCACTTTCTCGCAGGGTAGTCGAGGAAGGATCTCAGGGCATTACTAAAATATAACTGATGTTATGTGTTACTTTACTCTATTCTCTTCTGATGCTGCAAGATTGCTTCAAGATGCTAGTCTTCGATAGGCTAGGCCTCTCCCCCTCTATTCTAGCATTCTGTAGTTTAGTCCAAAGATATAGCCCCATTCCTTTGATACCGATTCATAATTAGTATAGTTCTTATGTCAGTCTTGCGAGTACTTTGGATGAGTACTCACGGTTGCTTTGCTATCTCTTTTTCCCCATACCCGGTTGCTGTGATCAGACAATGGAGCCCAGGAGCAGGAGATCCCTGGAGGCCACTACTACTACGTTGAGCCCACCGACCAGGAGTAGTTCGGAGGCCCTAGGCAGGAGGCCTTTGCCTTTTTGATCAGTGTCGCTGTTTGTGCTAGCCTTCTTAAGGCAAACTTGACTAACTATGTCTGTAACCAGATATTATTTGTGCGTATGACTTATGTATTCGGGTCCTCGTGACCCCTGGTTTGTAATATGAGGATTTTTGTTTAAATTTGAGTTTAGAGTTGTGTTGTGATATCTTCCCGTGAGTCTCTGATCTCGAGTGTGCACGTTTGCGTGTATGATTAGTGCACGGTCGAGCAGGGGCGCCACAAGTTGGTATCAGAGCCGACTGCCTGTAGGAAGCCCCCTTCTGA
The DNA here is from genome assembly GCA_039707655.1 of Elymus sibiricus. Taxonomy (NCBI): domain Eukaryota; kingdom Viridiplantae; phylum Streptophyta; class Magnoliopsida; order Poales; family Poaceae; genus Elymus; species Elymus sibiricus. The sequence goes on along the minus strand of CM077670.1, from coordinate 365,002,522 downwards.
TTCCTTGGTCAAAGTTGAGTCTAGTCTTTGAAAAATTGTTTTACTAACATGACTGTGTGGCTTACGGGCCCACGTCGCCAATGGGTGGTATTAAGATCTTTTATTCCTCTTCTATACTCTGGGATTCTGATCTCTCTTCTATTCGGGTTAAAAATTTTCTAACTCTGACTCTAGGTTCTCGTGATCACGTCCACCCGGAGCTTTGGTTATCTGTAAATTACTTTCTTGAATGTACGATGCAAGAATTCACCCACTGTCATTTGACAATCTTGAATTTCCTCTGTTTCATATGGACCGCTTGTTTCCGCCGCGTCCTGCAACGCGGCTTGTACTTCGCACTTGGGCTCGTGATGCGACTGGTTTTCCAGCTATCCTGATCGCCCTCTTGACCAGACTGGGCTACCGTTGGTACCCCGAGTACATGGTTTACGAGGATTTCCGCGAGTTCAACCAGGAGCAGTATCATGCAAATGTTCGTATCTTTGATCAGCGGAACGACTCTGTCACTGAGTTGCACACTTTTCACGGTATCGGCGTGACGATTGATATGGCAGTCCATGATGCTGCCCATTCTGCTGTCGCACGTCTTCGTGGCGAGCATAGTCGCTTGGATGACTCCGAGTTCCGATACATCCCGTATGCCCCTGCTAGAGATGATACCGGATACTACACAGCTGTCTGTGCCCCTTACGAGCGACGTCGATACGACCCGCAAGTTTTGATTCAGTGCACTCAGGCTCTGGATCGCACTGCCCGGGCTCTTGCTGTCGAGTTGTTCGTCACTCGAGCACGTCTCTACGATGCTATGACACAGTTGCTGCCAGCTGTTCGTGCAGGGATACATCCAGAGTACATCCTCTACCCGCGCAGGACTCAGATGCCTACAGGTATTGATTGGCCTGCTGTTGGAGGTCACACACCCGCACGTGGACCTCTTCTTCCAGTTCGAGATTGGGTTCTGCATCAGAGTACTCGCGGAGCGCAAGACCTTCCTGCCATGAACATTCATCGTCCGCACTTGCAGTTACCTAGTTTCAGTAGTTTTCGCCGATGTTGATGTAGCCTTTGCTATGTCTCGTTGTTGTATTCCTCACTGCGTGCCTGCGCGCCGCCTAGTATGTCTAGCTGTTTAATTTCCGAACTTATGCCGTTCGTGTGTAATCGACTCTGTGTATGGATCTGTATGTCTTAATTGACTACCGTTATGCATCTATTGCACTACTTATTCATTGTCGTGTTACATCATGTTTGTCTCTAAACACTTGCAGTTGTTTTACTAAACTACCCCCTGTTAAATCTTTAGCAGGATGGTTAGACCAGGTGGTCGTGGTCGTGGCCGTGCTCCCGAAGGGCCACCACCGCCAGACTATATGGCAGCTATGATGCAGCAATTCGAGCTGAACCGCCAGTTTATGGTTGGAATCATGGCTCAGTTTCCGCACCAGAACCAGAATGCTCAGAATCAACAACCTGCCGCAATAACTCTGCAGGAGTTTGTGCGTCATAACCCTACTGTTTTCTGTAACTCAGAACAGCCACTGGATGCTGATGACTGGCTTCGCGACATCACCTACGAGATGGAGTCTGCCAATGTCGCCCCCACCAACCTTGTCACCTTCGCGTCCTACTTCTTGAAGGGTGCCGCTGCTGAATGGTGGCACACCTACAGGAGTTCACTACCTGCCGGGACAGTCGTTACCTGGATCGAGTTCCAGACTGCTTTCCGTGCCCGTTACATTCCTCAGGGAATCATGGACCGGAAGAAAAGGGAGTTTCGCAACCTCACTCAGGGCAATAGGACTGTCGAAGCTTATCAGTGGGAATTCCTTAACCTGTGCCACTATGCTGAAGAAGACGTTGCCATAGATGCTCGTAGACAGGAGAAATTCCGCGATGGACTCCACCGAGACCTCGAGCTTTTACTTGCTGTTCATGACTTCGTCGACTTCGCCACCCTGGTGAACAAGGCTATCCAGGTTGAGACCGCTCAAATGGAACATAGGAAATCACTCAAGCGCAATTGTGACATTGGCTCATCTTTGAGCTCAGGACAAAGGCGTAAAATCTGGATTCCCAACAGCATGTATCGTCCAACTGCCCCTGCGCTGAGGCCTTCCTATGCTGCACCCCGTCTGCCTCCTCCACCGCCGAGGCAACCAAGAGCTCAAGCTGCTCCACCACGTGCTGCTCCTCTTTGTCCTGAAGATGGTCTGTGTTTCAAGTATCGCCGCCCAGGTCACCTTACCAAGGACTACCGCCAGAATCAGAATCAGTTGGCGCTTCCTCCCACTGGCCGTGGAAATGGCCGTGGCAACAACCAGACCCGCAACTATAATACTGGGTCTGCTACTTATGGTCGTGGACAGGCTTACCACGTCGATATTGAAGAAGTTCAGGATCAACCTGAAACTGTGATGGGTACCCTTCTCGTTAACTCAGTATCCACTTCTGTTTTATTTGATTCAGGAGCATCGCATTCATTCATGACAGAAGCATTTACATTAGCACATGACATTGCATTTGAAAAGATGAATCTACCAATAGTTGTCCGCACCCCTGGAGGTCATTGTCACACCTCCATGATGGCACACAATGTCACTGCTGAAATCGAAGGACTCGAATTCTGTCGTGGATTTGTCACGGCAGATGTCCTAGTGTAAGGACTTAGTCGTGAGGCCAACGCATCTAACTGGTAGCTTGAAAGGGGTTGAGCGGGACGAGAGACGCGGAGTTTTTACCTAGGTTCGGCCCCTCCGATCGAGGTAAAAGACTACGTCCTGTTTGTCTTATATTGATGACGATGACGATCTCGGTTACAAGGGTGCGGAGTCGCTACCTCTTAATCTCGAGAACCTCTAATCTGACTATCTTTTCTGACATATCTCTAAGACCTGTCTATGGAGACGTCTAAAACTTAACCCTCTCGGGGTGAGCCGCCCCTCCTTATAAAGGCTGAAGGGGCGGTTTACATGTAGAGTCTAAGTCGGATTAATACTTAACTTACTATGACTTCCCCTCGTGGGCTTCTTTTCATGGGCTTCCGAGTCCCGGGCTTCTTAACTCTCCCGGGCAGCTTACACCGGGTGGCTTATCTTCAAGACTCGTCTTTGGGACTTAACTGTCTGCCAGGAAACACTGTTCACCGGGTTAACACTGTTGCCGGGTTAACATCCTGGCACTGTAGCAGCCGGGTTAGCATCCTGGCACTGTAGCAGCCGGGTTAACATCCTGGCACTGTAGCAGCCGGGTTAGCATCCTGGCACTGTAGCAGCCGGGTTAGAACTGTAACCGGGTCAGTATGTTTGCCGGGTCAGCATGTCTGCCGGGTCAGTACTGTTTGCCGGGTCAGTACTGTTTGCCGGGTCATATCGCGGGGTAATATCCCCGTCATTAGCCCCCAGGTTAGCTTGAATTTATTCATGGTAAGCTCCTGAAATAAGAATAATAAATATGTCAAGGGACCGGCTCGCTCCCTTGTTTGTCTTGTTTTGATGAAGTGGCTCCTGAAATATCCGGCTTTCTTTTCCATATGAACAAGCCGTCTTCACCATCGTCTTGCAGGTATATGTCCTTTGAAATAAAATATTGGGAATACAACACCCATATGCCGTTGAGTCGGCCTTCAATGCTCTTGGCGGGTCTCCTCCGCCGGGTTATAATCATTGATGGTGCCGGGTTATGATTGTTGGTGACGCCGGGTTTAAATAACTGGACTCCAGCTGAAATTGACATCTTGAAAACTCTCTCCAATTTTTTGATATATTCATATTACCTGTAGCCCCCAAGCTCCAAGTTGATCCATGATGACTTGGCGCTTTGCAACAATATCTTTTATTGTGTAGCCCCCAAGTACCAGGTTGTCTTGCCTGCAGCAGCCTGGGACTTGTAACTGTCTTATACCTTATAAAGCTTCAGCTGGTGTAGCCCCCAAGGGCTGGCTCATCAATATGTGATGCGCCGGGTCTTCGATTTGTACCTTATAATCTGTTTGAACAACTGAATACTGTAGCCCCCAAGTGCCAGGTCGCACGCCTGCGGCGACTTGGGACTTTAACAATTCTGATCTGAGTAGTGTAGCCCCCAAGTGCCGGGTCATCTACCTGCGGCGACTCGGGACAATGTGGGAATAATATGACTCACCACAATTTGAATGAATCCTTGACCGTGGTTGTAACCCTGTATTTTGTCGAATATTCTGGAATAATGCCTTTACTCTTGACAATGAAAATCCCTGCCCGTGGTTGCGATGCAACCCGGCGAATACATGTTTGAGAAATCCATGATGAAGATCCAGCCATGTTGGCTATTAGAGATCTATTTGTTCTGGCGGCTTATCTTAGGAGACAAGACCTGCAAAAATAAACAAAACAGAGTATATTCTGCATTGTTGTAAGGGCGGCTTGAAAAAGCACAACCCGGAGATGTTAAAATCTTGTATAACCTTGCTTCTTCTTTCCTAATCTTGCTCTGACCCGGTTTGGCAAACCGGCATGATATGAAATGTATGATATAATGCATGATGTAATGTATGATGATGCAATGCATGATGTTCTTTGCTCTTGCAGCAGGGTATGCGTATCCCTAGGGCCCAGAAGCCCCCAAGTCTGTCGTTTGAACCTTAACCAGTGCTCAGGGTCTCCTGGCGAGATTAACTGATAAGCGTTCGGCGGGTCACCTGTTGGAAAGGCCATCAAAAGAGGGGGTAAGTGTACAACTCGCTGCACCCCAATTTTGGAAAAGATCATCAAAAGAGGGGGTAAGTATTTAACTCGCTGCACCCCAATTTGACCTTGTTGACGGAGTCAACCTTTGCACGGCAGAAATCCTAGTTTTACAGGTATGCCAATTTTTGCACGGTAGAAATCCTGACTTACGGGTATGCCAACTCTTGCACGGCAGAAATCCCGGCTTACGGGTATGCCAAGTCTTGCACGGCAGAAATCCCGGCTTACGGGTATGCCAACTCTTGCACGGCAGAAATCCCGGCTTACGGGTATGCCAATTCTTGCATGGCAGAAATCCCGGCTTACGGGTATGCCAATTCTTGCACGGCAGAAATCCCGGCTTACGGGTATGCCAATTCTTGCATGGCAGAAATCCCGGCTTACGGGTATGCCAATTCTTGCACGGCAGAAATCCCATGGTGGGCGCCAACTGTCGTGGATTTGTCACGGCAGATGTCCTAGTGTAAGGACTTAGTCGTGAGGCCAACGCATCTAACTGGTAGCTTGAGAGGGGTTGAGCGGGACGAGAGACGCGGAGTTTTTACCCAGGTTCGGCCCCTCCGATCGAGGTAAAAGCCTACGTCCTGCTTGTTTTATATTGATGATGATGACGATCTCGGTTACAATGGTGCGGAGTCGCTACCTCTTAATCTCGAGAACCTCTAATCTGACTATCTTTTCTGACCTGTCTCTAAGACCTGTCTATGGAGACGTCTAAAACATAACCCTCTCGGGGTGAGCCGCCCCTCCTTATAAAGGCTGAAGGGGCGGTTTACATGTAGAGTCTTAGTCGGATTGAGACTTAACTTACTATGACTTCCCCTCGTGGGCTTCTTTTCATGGGCTTCCGAGTCCCGGGCTTCTTAACTCTCCCGGGCGGCTTATCTTCAAGACTCGTCTTTGGGACTTAACTGTCTGCCAGGAAACACTGTTCACCGGGTTAACACTGTTGCCGGGTTAACATCCTGGCACTGTAGCAGCTGGGTTAACATCCTGGCACTGTAGCAGCCGGGTTAGCATCCTGGCACTGTAGCAGCCGGGTTAACATCCTGGCACTGTAGCAGCCGGGTTAGCATCCTGGCACTGTAGCAGCCGGGTTAGAACTGTAACCGGGTCAGTATGTTTGCCGGGTCAGCATGTCTGCCGGGTCAGTACTGTTTGCCGGGTCAGTACTGTTTGCCGGGTCATATCGCGGGGTAATATCCCCGTCAAATTCCTTGTTTCACCTATCATCTTGAAATCTTCCACGATAGACCTCATTCTGGGAATGGATTGGTTGAAAGCTCACATTGCTTCGATCAATTGTGCCACCAAAGTCGTCCAACTCCTTCACCCCTCTGACGAGATAGTGAACTACACCGCCCGAGTGACCCGTAATGCCGAAGCTCAGATATATGCTCTGAATGCCTTGAACGCTTCACCTCTTGAGGGAATTGAGAACGTTCCAGTTGTTCGCGTTTTTCCGGACGTCTTTCCAGAAGAACTTCCAGGAATACCCCCTGTTAGAGCCGTTGAATTCGTCATCGACTTGAAACCGGGCACCATTCCTATTGCTAAGCGCCCATACAAGATGCCGCCGCATGAACTCCTTGAACTTAAGGAGGAAATCGACAAGTCAATAAAAAAGGGTTTCATCCGCCCCAGTTCTTCTGCTTGGGGAGCACCTTCTCTCTTTGTTAAGAAGAAGGACGGAACAAACCGATTGGTCCAGGACTATCGGCCTATTAACCAAGCAACAATCCAGAACAAATATCCACTTCCCCGGATCAACGATCTTTATGATCAGCTTGCTGGATCCTCTGTGTTCTCTAAACTCGACTTAAGGTTGGGTTATCATCAGATCCGAGTTCGTAAAGAGGATATTCCGAAGACCGCTTTCGTTACTCGTTATGGATCATACGAGTACACCGTCATGTCCTTCGGATTAACTAATGCTCCAGCAACCTTCTCTCGATTGATGAACTATATCTTCATGGAATACCTCGATAAATTCATCGTGGTTTATTTGGATGATATCCTTATATTTTCCAAGAATGAAGAAGAACACGCTGAACATCTTCGGCTTGCATTGGAGAAACTTCGAGAACACCAGCTGTATGCCAAGTTTTCCAAATGTGAATTCTGGTTATCTGAGGTGACTTATCTTGGTCATGTGATTTCCAAAGATGGCATTGCTGTTAACCCAGAACGAGTTCAGGCTATTCTTGAATGGACTCCTCCGCAGACTGTTAAGCAAGTCAGAAGTTTTCTCGGTCTCACCAGCTATTGCCGCCGTTTCGTCGAGAACTTCTCCAAGATTGCTAAGCCACTGACTGATTTACTCCACAAAGGCAAGAAGTTTGAGTGGACAGAAAAGTGCCAAGAAAGATTTCAGACACTTAAAGATAAGTTGACATCTGCCCCAGTGCTAGCTCCCCCTGATTCCCGCAAGGACTTTGTGATATATTGCGATGCATCCTGTCAAGGATTAGGCTGTGTCCTAATGCAAGAGCGCAAAGTGATTGCTTATGGCTCTTGTCAGTTGCGTCCTCACGAAGATAAGTATCCAACACATGATCTCGAGTTAGCAGCAGTTATCTATGCTCTGAAGCTGTGGCGACATTACCTTCTCGGTAATCGTTGCGAGATATACACGGACCACCAAAGCCTGAAGTATCTGTGTACCCAACCAGATTTGAACCTTCGTCAACAAAGATGGCTCGAGACAATAGCCGACTATGACATGGATATCTCTTATACCCCTGGCAAGGCTAATGTAATGGCCGATGCTTTGAGTCGCAAGTCTTATTGCAACAACCTCACGGTTCAGCAAGCACAACCCCTTCTTTATGAAGAACTTCGCAAGTTGAACCTTCACATTGTTCCTCAGGGTTATCTCAGTACCCTGGTTGTTGAACCGGACCTCGAGTGCAACATCAAGACGAGACAGAAATATGACTCTGAAGTCGAGAAGATTAAGAAATACCTCACCAAGGGAAATTATTCATTCTTCCATGTTGATGATGATGGTGCCTTGTTCTTCAAAGGCCGCCTAGTGGTCCCCAGAAAGCATAATCTGGACTCTCGTTCGGATGTCATGACAGAAGCACATGATACACCTTTGTCAATTCACCCCGGTAGCACCAAGATGTACCAAGACATTCGTCAACGGTACTGGTGCCCCGATATGAAGCATGACATTGCTCGTTATGTGGCTGAGTGTGACGTTTGCCGTCGCATCAAGGCAGAACATCAAAGGCCTGCTGGAACTTTGCAACCACTTACTATTCCTAAATGGAAATGGGACAAAGTCGAAATGGATTTCATTACTGGTTTTCCCAGATCACAGAAGGGTCATGATGCTATTTTTGTCGTCATTTACCGATTCTCAAAGGTTGCTCACTTTCTGCCAGTCAAGGAGACTATCACTGCTAGTCAGTTAGAAGACTTGTATGTTTCCAGAATTGTGTCACTCCACGGTTTTCCGTTGGAGATCAGATCAGACCATGGCAGCCTCTTTACCTCAAGATTTTGGAACAGTTTCCAAGAAGCTATGGGAACTCATCTGTCCTTCAGCACCGCTTTTCACCCCCAGTCCCAGGGACAAGTTGAACGAGTCAATCAAGTGCTTGAAGATATGCTTCGAGCTTGTGTCATCTCATTCAGTAAGAAATGGGAGGAATCTCTCCCGTATGTCGAATTCTCTTACAACAATAGCTATCAGGCTAGTTTGAAGATGGCCCCGTTTGAAGTTCTTTATGGACGTAAGTGCCGAACCCCTCTGAATTGGTCAGAAACTGGGGAACGGTCACTCGTTGGCCTGGGCATTATTCAACAAGCTGAAGAGCAAGTCCGCATTGTCCGTGATTATTTGAAAGCTGCTCAGTCTCGTCAGAAGAGCAACTATGATCGAAAACACCAGGTAATGGTCTACCAACCTGGCGAACAAGCATACCTTCGCGTCACTCCGATGAAGGGCACTCACCGTTTTGGGATAAAAGGCAAGTTAGCTCCTCGCTACATTGGCCCGTTCCGTATTCTCGCCCGTCGAGGAGAAGTGGCATATCAATTGGAATTGCCGCCGAACCTTTCCCAAGTACATGATGTTTTCCATGTGTCGCAACTCCGTCGTTGCTTCAAGGATCCTATCTGAGCAGTGGATCATGAAATGCTTGAATTGCAAGAGGATTTTTCTTATCAAGAGTATCCGATCCGCATTCTTGATCAAGCTGAACGTTGAACCCATCAGAAGGCAGTCAAGTTCCTTAAAGTGCATTGGTCGAATCATTCTGAAGATGACGCCACTTGGGAACGCGAAGATCGTCTTCTTGAAGAGTATCCCGCTCTCTTTCAGCCTAACTCTTAATTCTCGGGACGAGAATTTCTTTTAGAGGAGGAGAATTGTAACACCCCATGTAATTAAGCTACAGTGATCACCTTTTAATAATGCCAAGTAACCATGCTTATTAGTGCTTGATCATCATTTGCATCATATCTCATTTCAAATTCTAATTCAAATTGAAATCCGAATTTAAATTGAAAATAAAAGTTGTTCCAATTTGGAAACTAAAATGTTCGTTAAATAGCAAATAAACCATAACTAATTATGTTAAGAAAAACAACATCACCTAAATTCACTAAATGACTCTATCATCCAAAAACAGTACCAAACAACAATATTTAATCCCATTTTATTTAATAAAATTTCAAATGAAATCATATTGTCTCCAAACCAATTTCTGGTAGTAGTTAATATTGCACTGTAATTATTGAGCTAAGTCACCTATTTTACAAAAGCCAAGTTGTAGCCAAACATTTTACAAAACAGAAGTGAAAACAGAAAATAGAGAAAAGAAAAGGAAAAGGGCAAAGGCCTACTGTGCACCTGGGCTACCAGTGCACAGTGCAAATCAGCCCAGCCCATCGAGGCCTTCTCCTTCCTCTCGCCAGGCCGAAGCCATGGCAAGCTCGAACGCGCGTGCACCGTCCAACCGCCATCTTGCCGCGCTGTCGACCATCCCGCGGTGGCCCGAGTGGATAAGGACCCCCGCAACCCCCTGGCGAACCCTAGCCCTCTCTACCCCCACTCTCTCGCGCGATCTCGGCCTCGCCCGAGTGCCTTCTCGCCTCGTCACCGTGCCAGGTCGATCCGCCGTCCTCGACTATGCCGTCTCCAACCACGAACGCGGGCTGGGAGCCACCGCATCAAGCACGGCGTCGTCTTCTTCCTCTTCGGTCGCCGTTGCAGTCGCCGTCGATTCACCGCCGTCACGCCTCCCCGAGCTCACTTTTGCACCTCTGCAGAACCGCGGTGAGCAGCCGTGTCGAACCCCTCTCTCCCCTGCTTTTCCTCGAGCCCGTAGCCGCCGCATTTGAGATGGCCGAACCCAACGACGCCGACGAGCTCGCCGTCGTGTCCACCATCACCGCAGCTCGCCCCCGAGCTCGTAGTCGAACTCCTGGAGCTCGTAGCATCCCAACGCGCACATCCCCACCGCTTGCCGTGCCCTACATCGCCGGATCCGCCATCGCCCGATTCCGGCGTCCGCCGAGCAGCTCGCCGTCATCGATATAGGCCACCCCAGCCGACGCCACCGCCACGGTTCGACGCGCCGTCGACGGCACATTCGAACGCGCCCTTCCCCGCTTGATTTGACGCTCTGTGGACGAAACCCGAGGTCCTCCCGAGCCGCGCCGCCGCAAAATTGGTCCCCGGAGCAACTCCGGCGACGGCGCCGACGATTCCGACATGGCGCCGACATGGCACCACCCTGGGCCACTGACGTGTGGGCCCAGTGGGTCCGTTGACTGGGTTGACCTGGTCAAACATGCTGACTGGGCTGACCCGTGTCACTGACATACGGGCCACACCCCATTAATTAAAACTGATTTAAATTTAAACGAATCTGTAATTAGCTTAGACACTGACAGTGGGGTCCACCTCCTAATTAGACTCTGTTTAGATTAAATTAAACTCTAATTAGGCCACTGTGTATGACATGTGGGACCCATCGGTCAGGTTTGACTCTGGTCAGCCGGGTTTGACCGCTGACGCCATGTTGACGTCACTGGCTACTGTTTCGGATAATTCGAATTAAATAATTTCAGAAATTCCAAAAAATGATTAAAACTTTGAAAAATCATATAAAATAAACCGTAACTCGGATGAAAATAATTTATATATGAAAAATGATCAGAAAAATATGAAGAATCCGAATATGTTGTCAAAATGCTTGACCATCACTCCTATCTAGATGAACATGGGACTTTTTGCCTGTATTTGATAAATGAATAGTGCATGACCTTAGTAAAATAATTTCAAATAAATTCCAAAACTAACTAAAACAATTAGAGAGGCAATATATCACACCTGTATATCATTTAGGCATTTCATGCATAGTGATTGCATTTGTTGTCGTGTATTTATTGTTTCTCCGCCCTCCTTCTCTCCTGATAGACGCCGAGACCGCCGCCGACGCAGTTGAGTACGACTACGCTCCAGACGAGCAGCCTTCAGACGACCAGCCCCTCTCAGCAGAGCTTCCAGGCAAGCAAAACCCCCTTGATCATCCAGATATCGCCCACTCCTTCTCTCTTATGCTTGCTTTAGAATTGCTTCTGTTGTTAATCCGATAGCTCCTATTCTGATGCATAGCCTGATTTTGTCGCCTGCTGCTTATACCTACCTGTTGTCCCATGATGCTTAGTTAGCTATGCTATTGATTCATCTGTGGCCCTTCACCCTTGTCCGTTTGCCATGCTTGATATTGGGTCGTGATCACTTTGGGTGATGATCACAGAAATGTTTACTTATTGCAATACTTTGAACTGATAAAGTCGGGTTGGCCCCAAGGGTGCCTGCGAGAGAATACTATTAAAGATGGGTCGGCTCCAAGAGCACCCACGAGCCGTGTGATATCAAGTCGGAGCAATAGGGACCCTGTTCGCCTCTGCGAGTTACTAAACACGCCTAACGGATTTGGGTATTTGATCTGAGTAGGCCGCTGGCCTTATACGTACTACCACCACGTGGGATAATGGTTTAATTGGGCCCTCTACGTCATATGTATCAGCCGAAAGCTCTTCAGACGTCACAGCTCAGAGATGCAGGCTGATTGCTGGGGTGGGCTGGTTACGTCACTTGTGTATACAGTGTCGCGCCTGGGCCCCGGCCAGTCACGCAACGTGCAGGAGTGCAAAGGGCGATGGCCCAAGACCCCTTCGCACTTAGGATTTAGACCGGCGTGCTGACCTCTCTGCTGAGCCTAGGTAGGACTGCGTCGTGTCGATCACCCGAGGCCGGGCATTGCCCAGCAAGTGTGTCCGGCCAGATGTGATCGAGCGTGTTGGGTAACAGTAGTGCACCCCTGCAGGGAAGTGATCTATTCGAATAGCCGTGTCCACGGTAACAGGACGCTCGGAGTTGTATCTTGATCCGCTACAACTACAAATGGATACTGTTACAATATTAAACTGATACTCTGCTCTCGGGATCACTTTCTCGCAGGGTAGTCGAGGAAGGATCTCAGGGCATTACTAAAATATAACTGCTGTTATGTGTTACTTTACTCTATTCTCTTCTAATGCTGCAAGATTGCTTCAAGATGCTAGTCTTCGATAGGCTAGGCATCTCCCCCTCTATTCTGGCATTCTGTAGTTTAGTCCAAAGATATAGCCCCATTCCTTTGATACCGATGCATAATTAGTATAGTTCTGATGTCAGTCTTGCGAGTACTTTGGATGAGTACTCACGGTTGCTTTGCTATCTCTTTTTCCCCATACCCGGTTGCTGTGATCAGACGATGGAGCCCAGGAGCAGGAGATCCCCGGAGGCCACTACTACTACGTTGGGCCCGCCGACCAGGAGTAGTTCGGAGGCCCTAGGCAGGAGGCCTTTGCCTTTTCGATCAGTGTCACTATTTGTGCTAGCCTTCTTAAGGCAAACTTGACTAACTATGTCTTTACCCAGATATTATTTGTGTGTATGACTTATGTATTCGGGTCCTCGTGACCCCTGGTTTGTAATATGAGGATTTATGTTTAAATTTGATTTTAGAGTTGTGTTGTGATATCTTCCCGTGAGTCTCTGATCTCGAGCGTGCACGTTTGCGTGTATGATTAGTGCACGGTCGAGCAGGGGCGCCCAATTGTTGATAGGAAGGGAGCTGAGAATCCCATAGCTGATGATTTGTCTAGAATGGTAAATGTTCTTGATGACCCACTTCCTATTAATGATGATTTTCCTGATGAACAATTGGCTGTGATAAATGCTTCTCGTAATACTCCTTGGTATGCAGACTATGCTAATTACATTGTTGCTAAATACATACCACCTAGTTTCACATACCGACAAAAGAAAAAGTTCTTCTTTGATTTAAGACATTACTTCTGGGATGACCCACATATTTATAAAGAAGGAGTGGATGGTATTATTAGACGTTGTATACCTGAGCATGAACAGGAACAAATCCTACGGAAGTGTCATTTCGAGGCTTACGGAGGACACCATGCGGGAGACAGAATTGCACAAAAGGTACTACAATCTGGTTTTTATTGGCCTACTCTTTTCAAGGATGCTCGTAAGTTCGTCTTATCTTGTGATGAATGTCAAAGAATTGGTAATATTAGTAGACGTCAGGAAATGCCTATGAATTATTCACTTGTTACCGAACCATTTGATGTTTGGGGATTTGATTATATGGGACCTTTACCTAAATCCAATGGGTATACTCATATTTTAGTTGCTGTTGATTACGTTACTAAGTGGGTAGAAGCTATTCCAACTAGTAGTGCTGATCATAACACTTCTATTAAAATGCTTAAAGAAGTTATGTTCCCGAGGTTCAGAGTCCCTAGATATTTAATGACTGATGGTGGTTCACATTTTATTCATGGTGCATTTCGTAAACTTCTTGCTAAATATGATGTCAACCATAGAATTGCCTCTCCCTATCACCCTCAATCTAGTGGTCAAGTTGAATTGAGCAATAGATAAATAAAATTAATTTTGCAAAAGACCGTCAATAGATCTAGAAAGAATTGGTCTAAGAAACTTGACGATGCATTATGGGTTTATAGAACTACTTATAAAAATCCTACGGGTATGTCTCCTTATAAAATGGTTTATGGAAAAGCATGTCATTTACCTCTTGAGTTAGAACATAAGGCATATTGGGCAATTAAAGAACTCAATTATGATTTTAAACTTGCCGGTGAAAAGAGGTTATTCGATATTAGCTCACTAGATGAATGGAGAACCCAAGCTTATGAAAATGCCAAATTGTTTAAAGAAAAGGTTAAAAGGTGGCATGACAAAAGAATTCAAAAACGGGAATTCAAAGTAGGTGACCATGTTCTATTATACAATTCTCATTTGAGATTCTTTATAGGAAAACTTCTGTCTAAATGGGAAGGACCGTATATCATCGAAGAAGTTTATCGCTCCAGAGCCATCAAAATAAACAACTCCGAAGGCAATAATCCGAGGGTGGTGAATGGGCAAAGAATTAAGCACTATATTTCAGGTACTCCCATTAATGTTGAAACTAATATTATTGAAACAATTACACCGGAAGAGGACATAAGAGAGACCTTCCAGAACACTCCAGAACCCTGAAAAGGAAGAGGTACGTGATACTGTAAGTAAACCGACTCCAAACATTCCACAAAAATACTTTCTGTCAGTTTTGGAATATTAGAAAAAATACAAAAATAAGAAACAGCCGAGGGGACCCACGAGGTGCACATGAGGCACTAGGGCACGCCACCCCCCCAGGCGCGCCCTGGTGGCTCGTGGGCCCCTTGTGAGCCTTCCCGACTCCGTTTTGTTCTGGAATACTTGTTTTGCAAGATAAAAATTCTTTGTATATACTCCCGGATGTTTTGACCACCGTATCGCAGAAATATCCTCTGTTCTTGTTTCGTGCTATTTTTTGACAGATCTAGATCGCTATGGCTCCACCAAGCTCTCCCAAGGACAAGTTCTATGAGAAGGTCATCAAACCCTACCTACCGGAGGTGATGAAACACCCTCATGCCATCGAGATGTGTGAGGGGGTGCTTCACATCTGGGATGTTCAAGGACCCAAGAAGACCGGGAGCATGGAGGCCAGGCTCGAAGTGGTGGAGCAGGAGATTTTCAAGTGCCAAGGGATGGTGGAATGTGGACTCAGCGCCAACCACTCCATGATCACGGAATTCACTCGTAATCACAAGGTGGATGGCTAATCAATGGGGGACATCATCTTCAAGCTCAACGAACGAATTGACAATCTCCAAGGCCAAATCTATGATCTTCAACACCAAAATTTTGAGTATGAGGCAAAATTCAAAGGTATGAGTTTAGCTGCAAGTTTCAGGACTCCGGAGACTCGTCCATCCTTTTATGATGGGGAACCTATGCCATGGAAGCCGGAGGACAAGCCCACCACCTCATCATCACCATCAACACCGAAGAAAGAAACTTGAGTACATGGGTATGGGCACTCCGCTTGGCTTGTGCCAAGCTTGGGGGAGGTGCCCCGGTATCGTATCACCATCACTTTTATTATCTTTACCTATTTTTAGTTCGATCCTTAGTTATTTCGTGATCTAGTTGAATAAAAGTTTAGTATGATCTATTTTCGAGTGCTAGTTTCGTGATCTATCTATCTATGTAATTGAGTTGAGAGTAATATAATAATGAGTAGTTTGAGTTTTTACTTCTTTACTTTTATGCTTCAATCCTAGCAATGAAAATAATAATAAAAAGATCATATGCTAATCTTATGGAAAGTAATGACATTACATAAAGAAAAGTATAAATGGTAAAATTT
Organism: Elymus sibiricus; assembly: GCA_039707655.1. Taxonomy (NCBI): domain Eukaryota; kingdom Viridiplantae; phylum Streptophyta; class Magnoliopsida; order Poales; family Poaceae; genus Elymus; species Elymus sibiricus. The sequence goes on along the minus strand of CM077670.1, from coordinate 364,987,005 downwards.
ATTGAAAGTTAACAAGCATAGCATTGGTCAATGATGCAATTCATGAAAAAATTAATAAGGGAAGAGAAGATTCACATGCAAATACACTATCTTGGACATCTTTTTTGATTGTGAGCCCCCATTGAGTATTTTATGTCAAATTGTTGACGTTGGACAAGGAAGACAACGTAATGAATTATGTTTTCTTATATTCACATAGAAATTATATGGTCATAGATCCTCCAACATGTGGTGCTTGCTCAATATCTTTGCTAGCCAAAAATCCGCACCAAGTAGAGATACTACTTGTGCATCCAAAACCCTTAAACATAGTTTCATGTCATGAGAGTCCACTATATCTACCTATGGATTGAATAAGATCCTTCAAGTAAGTTCTCATCGGTGCAAAAAGCAATAAAAATTTCCTCTAAATATGTATGAAATTTTATTGTAAGGGAAAATAAGCTTTGTACGAACTTGTGATGGTAAAGAAATAAAAGCGACGGACCGCATAATAAAGGTTGCTATCACAAGGGGCAATATAAAGTGACGTTCCTTTGCATTAAGAGCTTGTGCATCCAACAACAAGAAGCGCATGACAACCTCTGCTTCCCTCTGCGAAGGGCCTATCTTTTACTTTTATGTATTTACTTTTTATGCAAGAGTCAATAGTGTTCTTCTCTATTCCTTTTTATTTTTCTCTTTTGCAAGCACCATGTGGTGGGGAAAGATCTAGGCACATATATCCAGTTGGATATGAGTGATCATGAGTTATTATTGTTGACATCACCCTTGAGGTGAATAAGTTGGGAGCCAAAATTATAAGCCACTATCTTTCTATGTGTCAGGCTGAAACTTTTTGCTCCATATATATGTTGTGAGTGTTAGCAATCATAGAAGACTAAATGATGGTTGAATATGTGGACTTGCTAAAAAGCTCCTACATGAGACCCTTCCTGAAAATATGATGAATTGCAATTGCATTGTTGACTGATAACATAGTTTGTTAGTTTTCAAGAAAGTTTATGTCTTATACTTCATTGTTGTGATGAATTGTTACTTGCTCATGAGGAGTTCTATGATAATGAATATTGCTGTTATAATAATGATCATGATGCTACTATGTCCGTATTTTGTTTTTATCGACACCTCTCTCTCTCTAAACATGTGGACATGATTATTGATATCGACTTTCGCTTGAGGACAAGCGAGGTCTAAGCTTGGGGGAGTTAATACGTCCATTTTACATCTTGTTTTCCTACTGTTATTTATAGTGTTTTTAATCAATATAATACTTTGTGGAGCAATTCTAATGCCTTTTCTCTCTTAATATGCAAGATTTACATAAGGAGGGAGATTGCCGGCAGCTGGAATTCTGGACCTCAAAAAGCTATGTCAGAGATACCTATTCTGCACATCTCGAAATGAGTTGAAATTTCACGGAGATTTATTTTGGAATAAATAAAAAATACTGGAGCAAAGAAGTACCAGAGGGGGCCACCCAGGTGCCCACGAGGCACCAGGGCGCGCCACCGCCCCAGGCGTGCCTTGGTGGCTCGTGGGGCCCCTGGCCAGTCTCCGGTGCCCATTTTCTGGTATATAAGCCCATTTTCCCTAGAAAAAATAAGGAGAAGACTTTTGGGATGGAGCGCCGCCATCTTGAGGCGGAACTTGGGCAGGAGCACTTTTGCTCTCCGGCGGAGCGATTCTGCCGGGGATACTTCCCTCCGGGAGGGGGAAACCGAAGCCATCGACATCACCAACGATCCTCTCATCATGGGAGGACCAATATTCATCAACATCTTCACTAGCACCATCTCCTCTCAAACCCTAGTTCATCTCTTGTATTCAATCTTTGTCTCAAAACCTCAGATTGGTACCTGTGGGTTGCTAGTAGTGTTGATTACATCTCGTGGTTGATGCTAGTTGGTTTATTTGGTGGAATATTATATGTTCAGATCCATTATGCTATTCAATACCCCTCTGATCTTGGACATGAATATAATGTGTGAGTAGTTACATTTGTTCTTGAGCACATGGGAGAAGTCTTGTCATAAGTAATCATGTGAATTTGGTATTCGTTCGATATTTTGATGATATGTATGTTGTTGATTCTCTTAGTGGTGTCATGTGAACATCGACTACATGACACTTCACCATCTTTGCGCCTACGGAATGCATTGTGGAGTAGTAATTAGATGATGGGTTGCTAGAGTGACAGAAGCTTAAACCCTAGTTTATGCGCTATTCCGTAAGGGGCTGATTTGGATCCATATGGTTAATGATATGGTTAGATTTATCTTAATTCTTCTTTCGTAGTTGCGGATGCTTGCGAGAGGGGTTAATCATAAGTGGGAGGCTTATTCGAGTAAGAACAACACCCAAGCACCGAGTCCACCCACATATCAAATTATCAAAGTAGCGAACGCGAATCAAACAAATATGATGAAAGTGACTAGATGAAATTCCCATGTGTCCTCGAGAACGCTTTGCTTATTATAAGAGATTGTTCCGGCCTATCCTTTGCAACAAAAGGATTGGGCTACCTTGCTGCACTCTAGTTACTATTGCTACTTGTCACTTGTTACAAATTATCTTGCTATCAAACTACTCGTTACCGATAATTTCAGCGCTTGCAGAAAATACCTTGCTGAAAACCGCTTGTCATTTCCTTCTGCTCCTCATTGGGTTTGACACTCTTACTTATCGAAAGGACTATGATTGATCCCCTATACCTGTGGGTCATCACACAACACCTTCATGAACGAAGCCGGGTTCCGTCAAGAGTTCGCACAATTTGTTGCGAACGCCGGGCTGACCGACTTCCTCGCAGATGAGTGTGACCAGCACCACATCCATACAAATTCCTTTGTTCAAAAATTTTATTTCATGCCTAGGCTCGATATCCCCATGGTGCGTTTTGATTTATATACTGAACATCATGAGTTAACGCTAGCTGAGTTTTGTGAGATATGCTTGATCCCTTCTGATGGGGATTTGAGGGAGCCTCGGCCTGAGGAGTTCGAGGGCTTCCTCAGCACTTTGACTGTGGGAGAATTTAGGGGCATGACGAAAGCCCGTGTTACTAGCTTGCATTTTCCTGCTGTGCACTACTTTGCTTTATTGAATGCTTGACTGCCAGGGAGGAAGGTGGTACGCTGAGTGCCCCTGACCTCGCCATCTTGCGTCGTGCTATTCACGGCGATAACACTTTTAGCTTGGGAGCTATCATTGCACGCCACCTGCACACTAACAGGACTAAGGGTAAAGTTCATGGCGGTATTTATGCTTCGAGTCTTGCGAAACGCTTTAATGTTGCTATACGTCCAAATGACTATTTGCTGCCTAAGGTTTATTTAGACCAACAGTGCATGATCGATCACCACTTTATTGATGAACCTGAGCCTCCTCACTATATTCATTATAACCTGATTTTCAGCGAGAGAACTCGTGATATTATTCCGTTGCCTGCACCCTCTTTGTTTGACTCTCATGCCAGGAACGAATACAGCATCATGCGGCCAGACATCACAGCTTACAGGAACGAGGTGGCTACAGTGGAGAACGAGGTCCAGCAGTGGGACGCTCAAGTGCCTCCGCCTCAGTACTATCCGCCCGGTCCTGATGGATACTACGGGTGGTGATTACCATGTCAGGTCAAAAGCCTAAGCTTGGGGGAGTACGTATTTCTCACCGACATTACATTCATGTTCACACATTCATTCCAGTTGATGATGTTCATCCTTTTTCATTGTATATCCATGTTAGTTTTATTTTCGCTTTCTTCTTGTGTGTTTAAAAAACTTCAAAATTCCAAAAATATTTCTCGCTTCTTTTCGGTTTTTTTCTTTCTTGTTTGTTAGTTTGTAGTATTAAAAGAAAATCCAAAAAAAATCTCGTTTCTTCTTTTGCTTGTTTGGGTGCTCTCCTATGTAAATAGTTTTCTCGCTTTTCGTTTTTCTTTCGTTAATTTGCTTTCTTCAGAAAATCTAAAAACTCCAAAAATATTTCAGTGTGTTTCTCTGAATTTCTTTTATTTTCGTTGAGTCGTTGTAAGGAGAAGACCACGATGAAAATGTTGAGTGGCTCTCATGTGCTTTATTGCTGATCTAACAAAGAGCTAATATTACCTTGTCTTCTCCCTTGAATAAAATGTTTGTAGATTCCAGCTTAGTCCACGACACACTTGCGCTATTATTATTATCACATCATTCGGTCGTGCAAGTGAAAGGCAATAATGACGATATTTGATCAATTGATTGCGGTGAAGAAAAGCTGGTATGAACTATTGTCGTTTTTGTCTTTGTAAATATGTTTAGCTCAGTATCCATGATTCAGCATATTATGATTAAACATGTTTGTGATGACAATTAGGGATTATAGTTGCTCATGCCATGCTTAAGTAGCTAGGAGTGGATAATGATTTATCTTGGATGTCAACATGCATTAAAATGATTATGATGTAGTATGATAATATGGTATCCTCCTGTGAATGTTTCAAGTGGCTTGACTTGGCGCATGTTCATAGATGTAGTTGATTCAAAACCAACATAGCCTCCAAGATATTTATGTTCAGGGTGTTTATATCCTACTCATGCTAGTATTCAATGTTAATTATTCTCAACGCATGATTATGACCGTTTTCGCTCTCTAGTTGGTCTGTACTAAGCGGGAATACTGCCTGTGCATCCAAAATCCTTAAACCAAAGTTGTTCCAGATGAGTCCACTATATCTACCTATATGCGGTATTACTCTATCGTTTCAAGTAAATTTGCATGTACCACCTCTAATCATTCAAATAAACATCTGTTTTGTGTGCCCGTACCGCTCACGGAGCGACAGGGGGCGGTCAGTATCTACCATGCTAAGCGGGTTATTCTCAAGATGAGTATTTATTCACTTGTCATTGCACGAGAGAGGCTGGTATTTGGGATGCCCAGTCCTATGCTCAAAATGAAAAATATATATAATGCAAACAAACTCCCCCGAAAAGTTGTTGGTATGGAGGGCACCCGTGTATTCGGCTAGCCATGGCTTGTGTTGGTATGGTGAAGGGGGAGTAAACTTTACCTTTCCACTTGGGAACCGCCGATAATGTGTTTAGCATGGAAGATATTGAAAATCCTCGGTCGTGATGTTGACAGGAAAAGTACACCTCCCAAAATTGTTTTTCATCTCTGAGTTAAGCTTCGAGCTCAGGCACCGCTGCAAATCCCTGCTTCCCTCCTCGAAGGGCCTATCTATTTACTTTTATGTTATTTTACTTTTATTGTTGAGTCTCACCTTCTCATTATAAGCACCAATCCTGAGAGCACTATTGTCATTCTTATGCATTGAGTATAGTTAATGTTGGGTAAATCATGACTGGATCTCTTCTACCCTGAATTACAATGTTTAGTCGCTGCTTGAACTTTGGAGGTGCTCTGCATTTATGTTTTGCGGTCTCAGAAAGGGCTAGCGAGATACCATGTTATCATATTATATAATGATTGTTTTGACAAATTGTTGGTACTTGAGATATTTTATTATTGCTCACTAGTTGATTATGCCATTGATATGAGTAAATGTAGTTTCTAAGTGTTATCATTTGCATGGTTAGTTCATGATCTTTGCTGAAAACTTGGGTGCTAGTTGTCGTGGTTTTGACACGGCAGATGCCCTTGTGAAAGGACTTAGAGATGAGGCCATCGCACGAAGGTGGAAGCTTAACGGGGTTGATCGGGAACGAGAAGACGCGAGATTACCTAGGTTCGGCCCCTCACGGTGGAGGTAAAAGCCTACGTCATGCTTGTTTGTATTGCTTTGAATCTCGATTACAGGGGTACGGATTCGCTAACCTAGCTCTCGAGAGATTGCAACTTAGTCTTTCTACCTTAGGCGCTCCCCTTTATATAACAGGTTGAGCCCTAAGTTTACATGAGAGTCCGGGTTGTAGTCTTAACCCGTATCCTACTCTTATTCTAATTAACTTGTTCTTCAAGGTAATCTTCCTTATCTTGTCTTTCTTCTCAAGCCGGCCCACGCACTGAGCCGCCTCTTCCCACCAGGCCTCTATCAAGCCGGCCCACTGGGAATCTTCAAGGCCTAGCAGCGAGATAACCCGCTGAGCCTTACAGCTCTATAGCCAGGTCATCCTCCTGCCGGGTCGCCGATGCTGGGAAATATCCCCAACATTAGCCCTTAGTTTGACTTGGATTTATCCATGTTAAACTCCATCCCTTTTTGCCGGGTCATCCATCCTCCACAAACTTGGTATCTTCTCACCTCCTTTCTTCATGACGTCACGATCCACTTCCGCAAAATCTTGGGTGACATCATAGCGAATCTTGAGTGGATTTGTATTGTCTCGTCAGGCGTGAAAATCGAGGAGTCCATTTAGCCAAATTTTGCTGCGCCGCCTGGGGCTCCGCACCTGTCGTTTCGGGTTCTGCCATGCCCATAAATAGGCTGGTGCCTTTACAGAGCCTCCTTTACTACTTTCACTCCTCGTCTTTGTCCTCCTCTGCTCCCGACGTCGCCGCGCCGTTCCAAGCTCGTCGCCTTCAAAGACAGCCCCAGCCTCGCCTTCTTGTTGTCGCCGGAACCATCCAACATCACGCGGCCGCGTCCACAGCACCCGAAGATCTCCAACTTTGACCTCCAGATCCGTAAGTTCTCCCCTACATTGCTACTAGTTCGTCGTTGTTCTTCACAGTTCTTCGCCATAGCTGCCGCAGATCCAAAATGTTTTCGATTCCTTATTAGTTAGGCCGTAAGATAGCTCTGCAACATCTTCTATATTTTGTAGTTCTGCTACATTGCTTACTGATTCTCACGGCAACCTTTCCATATCCGCGACGAACAGACTTAGGTTTTAACCTTTCGTTTTAAGCCATTTCTTGGATCCAAATAATTTTGCAACCTGTTTGAAAACTGTTTACCGACTTACAATCCAGGCCATTTATATCACATGTAAAAATCCTCAACCTTCAGGATTCACCAACTTAACTTAACCCGCAAATTATGACCCGGGAATGTGTCGGCTTATCTTTCTACTTTATGTCAACCCGGCAAGCTTCTGAATTCGGCCGGCTTATATTACTTTCTTTGTCTGCAGTTGACTCGATGGGTCCAAAAACCAACAAGATTATTAACTGGGCAAAATCCAACATGTCAGAGCTCCAGCTGCAGGCCCTGGTAGATTCCGGGTTACTCCCATCCAAGGTGGAAATTGAATGGCGAGCCCCTGAGGAAGAGATCCATCCTCAGCCGGCTCAAGATGAAATTATCTTATCTGCTGATCATTTGGACAGAGGTTTCTGTCCCGCAGGTTCTAAATTCTTCTGGGATGTGCTCCACTTCTTCGGTGTTAGGCCTCAAGACTTGGGTCCCAACTCCATCCACAACCTGTGCCAATTTCAAGTATTCTGCGAGATTTACCTGCAGATTGAGCCATCCATCAGCTTTTTCCAGGAATTCTTTTATCTAAATCACTAGACAGAGCACAAAGGTGAACCCAGCATAGAACTTAGCGGGGTCACTATCCAAAGAAGGAAAAATTCAGCCTTTCCTGAAGCCAAGCCGGCAAGCCACCCTAAAGGATGGCATAAAACTTGGTTCTACCGCAAGGATACCTCCCCAAACCAACAGCACCCACTGCCGGGTTATAGGGCAGACCGGCTTGATGCCTCTATTGTGTTCCCAGGGTTTGCTCTAAGGAGGAAAGAGAAGCTTTAGAACCCTTATACTCAAAGATCAACGCTCTAACTGCCCATGGCCTCACTGGTGTTGATCTGACCTGGACTTGGGTGAGCTGGCGCATCCAACCCCTTGGCCTGAGAAACCGGCTCATGCACACCTACTCTGGTGAGCTTGAAAACCTGCTGCGATTTAGCCGGGTCGACCTCAAACAAAAGGATGTCATCAAGTTCGCTAAGAAGCTTCTTGGCGAAACAAAGGACTCTATTAAGCTCGTGGGACTTGCTCCCTTTTATATGGGCAACCCTGCAGTAAGCCGCCTTAGCTATTTCCTCTTGCCCTGCTCACACTGCCTTGCCTTTGCTATAATTTTATCAACATGTCATCATATAGGAAAACGCTGATTGGTGGAAGGTCGAACCTCAAGACCCCACTCCTCCTCGAGAAGACAGTGAGGAAGACCCGAAAGATGATGAAGATCAAGAGGTAGAACTCGACTCCCTTGGTTGTCTATTTAACCAAATGCTGACGCCGCCTCCTCACAGGAACAGGTTGAAACCAGTCATGCCGGCGAGCCAGAGGTAACTTTGATCTCTTCAGATTCTGACTCATCAATACCCTTCCGAAAGAAATTCCGGTTTGCAATCCGAAAAGTTCTATTTTCCCACCGAGATGCTCATTTAGACCCACAATTTCTTTTGAAGAGAGCGCAACATACAGGAACCTCCAAACGGAAGACCCAGAGCAGTGAGGGAGCGCTGAGCGGTGGGTTAACGAGCGAGGCGCCTGTACAGAGGGCGCAGACAGAAGTGCCTCATAGTCCCACTCCCTCTCTTCCTCAAGCCGACCGCTTCAAAGAGCCGCTTCCTTTGAACGACTCGGCTTATCAAACATCTTCCTCTTCCGATGAATCCAGTGCCACCCAAGCGCCAGCTTTTAACATCAATCCTGGGTACAAAATCTGACTATTTGCTTATCATACTTAAAACTTCTGCCTTTATCCATTAACTGAAATAACTTTTTACTTTGTGCAGCACAAAGGCCATCAAAAAGAAAACTGCCACCGGGTCAGCAGACCCTGTTGTGCAGACTGGCCCTTCTCAGGAGGCCGCAATTGCTAACCAGGATATTCAAGATGAGCCGGCCTTTCAGAATGATACGCTGCCCCAAGACATTACAGCGAGCCCGGCTCGTGCTTCTTCTCCCTTTGTCAGTCAGGAGAGAGAGGATTTGGCAGAAGAGCAGCCTACTGGAAAGGCGGAAGATGAGGTAGCGGTGACTGGTGAGAATCAGAATCTTCTGCCAGAAACCTCCACTGCCTTGACAAAGATTCCTGCCAAGGCTGAGTCGCTAGCTAAGAATAAAGGAAAGGTGGCTCTTGACTTCCATTCTTTTGAATACCAAGACATCCAATCAATGCATCAGTCTGTTTTGACCCGGCTGTCTGAGAGCCGGGACACTGAAATTGCCATGGTGACCTCCCTCAAACGAAAGTATGAGGTAACTTCTGTCTCCTAGCTTGATACATATATATATGTAGCCCCCAAGGGCCGAGCCATTATGATATGATGACCCGGGACTTCCAATAATGTGTGCATATAGAACAACAAATGGTAGCCCCCGAGACCTGGCGCATCATTGTATGATGACCCGGGTCTCTGCATGTAGTGAAAAAGCATATACATTAGCCCCCAAGTGCCATATGGAATGCCTGCATCCTCCTGGGACTTGTTATATTTGAGAAAGCTCTGAAAAAATGTAGCCCCCTAGTGCTGGGTCGACCAGCATAGCGGCTCGGGACTATTATCTTTCTCCTGTAACTTTGTGAAACTACCATGGAGGACATGTTGAATCAGGTTGAAACACAAGCAACCATCTTCCACAAGGAAGCGAAACAAGAAAAGAAGCTTCGGGAAAGGGCTGAGCAGTCATCTTCAGAGGCCCACAAGGCCTTACGCATCATAAGGGTGACACTGAAGACACCTGAAGTGGCATCTGAAGAAGAAAAAGCCAGCTTAACAAAACGCGCCAAAGAAGCTGAAGCGAAGCTTGACCCTGTGACCCGGGAATTGGCTACTTTGAAGGGCCATATCACCGGCATGTGCAACGCCATCTTTGGTAAGCCGGAAGAAGCACCTGACTTCTAAATGTACCAACTCAATATGTTGAGCCGGGTTATCTGATGCTTACTCATCTGTACTTGTAGGCCGAAGAATCCACAACCTCGTGGAACAGCCATTGGTAAAGTTGAAGGCTGTCTACACATTTGCGGAACAACTTTATATAGGCAGCTCGCACTGTATCATGGCCGCAAAAAATACCAAGGCACCACCCCAACTGATTGCAGATATGCTGAAAGAGCTGTCCATTGTACCGCAATGGTTCCAAGAGTGGAAGAAGGTGGCTTGCCGTCATGGAGCACTGACCGCCCTTGCACGTGCCAAGGCATACGCACCGGAGCTCGACCCGGCTCAACTGGTGGGTGGCCACCCAGAATTCAACACTGATAACACGCCGTTTACCAAGAAATATTTTATGCGGTGCGTGAAAGAGACCCGGGTAGCTGCAACACAAATGGCGGAAGAAATAGATCTGACAAAATACCAAGCCGCTTATTCTGAAGCCAATGAATGGATTGAGCCGCCTAACCCGCAACCAGTCGCCCTAACCCGTCCGTGTAAGCAAACTTTTGCCCCTGACGTCGACCCTTCATCTGTGATAACAGACAATGCAGTATTTGAAGCTTTACGCTCAATCCATTGGGTGGTCGATGAGTCAGCAAGTCAGGACGAGGTGGTGGGTGACGACGAAGCATGAATAGCCGGCTCTTGACGTTCCATCAACTTCTGGTGCAAATCTCAACCCAGAAGAGTAGAACGCCGGCTCATATTCAGTTGTAATATAAACATAATGGAAGGTATGGCTTGACCAGGGCCCTGTGGCGGCTTGTAATAGGAATAGGTGCAAACTTTTGCTGGTGCAACTGCCATCGGGCACTTGCGTTATTTTGCCCGTATAACTCATTATTGAAACCCTGTTGTCTGTCAGCCATGGAATTCTGTTGCTTCTTTCAAAGTGTTTGTTTGACCACTCGGCCTTTGAGGCTAGTCTTTTTGACGAAGGCCAACTGTGCAACAGGTCTGTAATAACTTCTGGGTTAATAATCTTAAACCCGGTAATATTGATGGTGGCTTATCTCCAAGACTAGTAGTCAGGATTGCCAAATAAGATTGATGGTATAATAACTGGCCAAACAACAAATAACTTTAATAAAACATATGCCATGTATGGATGTATGCATGCATGCAAAAGATAATAATAATGCAAAACATAAAATTAAGAGCTGGCTTGTAAGGCACAACTTAAAGACCGGCTTTCGAGGCTCGAGTCTGATTCGCTTTCATGAAGCAGGCTTTATCGCCGCTTTTTGTTTATCCTAGCTCTCTGAAATCCGGCTCTCACGTGACCAACTGATGTTTTAACTCAGACGAGTTCAGGGTCACTATCTGTGATTGACTCGCTGGGCGTACACCGGGTCACCTTTTCGGAGTAGCATCTTGCTAACAGGCTGGTTTAAGCAAGAAAAAAAATTGGCATGTTGTCGGGTTAAAAGGGATGTTAAAGCTAAACTCGATAGTTAGAAGCCCCCAAGTAACCGCTGATCAAAGAATAAAGACTCAACACACAATTTGAGGTGAAACGACAATCTCTCTTATACAGAGACACCGACTTTATTGTATTGATCAGAATATGTATATACATGATGAAGGTATGTACAAAGATACTACCTAGCCTGCGACTTAGGTATAGTACGGCCGGAGATGTGCAATGTTCCAAGGCCGGCTTCCCTCCTCCTCAGAGATACGTGACTTGTCTGCTTCACGTATATCAACCAGGTAATATGACCCATTGTTGAGATTCTTGCTGACAACAAAGGGTCCTTCCCAAGGAGGCGAAAGCTTATGCATGCCTGTCTGGTCTTGTATCAGACGGAACACCAAGTCACCTTCCTGAAAGGTACGGCTTCGAACTCTACGGCTGTGATAGCGACGTAGGTCTTGTTGATAAATTGCTGATCTGGGCATGGCAAGTTCACATTCTTCCTCCAGAGCATCAAGAGCATCTTGGCGAGCTTGTTCATTATCAGCCTCCACATAAGCTGCGACTCGGGGAGAATCATGACGTATGTCACTTGGAAGCACAGCCTCTGCACCATAGACCAGGAAAAACGGCGTGTAACCTGTTAACCTATTGGGAGTAGTCTGTATGCTCCAAAGTACTGCAGGTAACTCTTCTTCCCAGAAACCAGGTGTTCATTGTAAAGGCACCATAAGCCGGGGTTTTATTCCTCGTAGTAACTCCTGATTAGCTCGTTTGGCCTGCCCATTGGACTGAGGATGCGCCACCGATGTTAGATCCAGCCGGATGTGCTCCTACTGACAGAACTGCTTCATGACTCTCTTCGAAAGATTGGTGCCATTGTCTGTGATGATACTATGTGGATAACCGAAGCGATAAATCATTTTTTTCAAAAACTTGACAGCTGTAGCAGCATCACAATGACTGACTGGCTCTGCTTCAACCCACTTGGTGAATTTGTCAACTGCCACCAACAAGTGAGTATGTTTATTCTTGGATCTCTTGAAAGGCCCAACCATATCAAGCCCCCAGACTGCAAAAGGCCACGTTATTGGAATCATCCTCAATGTAACACCCCTATGTAAATGAGCAACAGTGATCCATCATGATGATGCTAAGCTACTGTGATTTGCAAGATAATCATGTTGGAATAATATCTCATTTCAAATTCCACCACTGAATTCAATTCAAATTCAAAGTGAAATTTGAAGTTACTCAAAAATTACTGGAAAATAGTTCATGTTGTGACAAAAATTCCAAAACAATTTAATGTTAAGAAAAACAACATCACCTATTTTACTAAAATGGGCTAGAGCAATTAAACAGTGCAAAACAGCACTTTAAATGCCATTTCCATTTTTGAAAAATTTCAAATGGATTCCAAAATTGTCCAAACTTTTTATGGCAGAAGAGAATAATGCAAAGTATTTATGTGGACCAATTTCACATTTTACAAAATGCAATTTGGCAGCTCTTTTATTTTCTAAATCTTCTCTAAAAAAGAAACAGATAAAAGAAATGGAAAAAGGCTGAATCGGCACTGTGCATTTGGGCTTAAGTCAAACAGTGGCAGGGCCCAGCCCAGCCGTCCCCTTCTCCCTCCTCTCTTCTCTCTCCCTCGCCGTGTCACGCGCGCCGTGGCCAGAGCGCGCACGCTCCGGCCACTGGCCGGCACCGCGACGCCGCGGGCTCGCAGGGAGGATAAGGCCGAAGCCGTCCCTCCCCCTGGACGCCCTCCTCCATTTTCTCCCACTCTCTCTCGGTCTCGAGCTCTCTCTCTCTCTCCCTCTCCAGTACGCTGCCGTTGCCGCCGTTCATCTCCACTGTGGCTAACGTCGTTCCCGAGCCACGCCGCCTTGTCCACGCGCTCCGCCGTGCTCAACCATGTCCTCTGCGACGAGCCATACGAGCCGGGGAGCCCTGCATCGCGCGGATCGAGCCGCCCCCATCTTCTCGGTCTCCGGCGAGCTTCGCCGATTCCGGCCGCCCCTAAAGCTCCTAAGCATAGCACCGGCCACCGTGTGCCGCTCGGAGAGCTCCACCTCCTCTCCCCTTCTCTTTCTCGCCTTGCCGTGCCCGATGCCGTCGATCTCGCCATGGCCGTACCCGTAGCCGCCGTAGAGCTCGCCGCCGTAGCCATCGTCGCCGTTGAGCTCGCCCGAGCTCGTAGTCGTGCTCAGCATGCGCGTAGGAGCTCAACAAGCTAGCTAGCGATGCCTGTCGTGCCCGATATCGCCGTAGCTGCTAACGCCCGAACTCCGGCGCCCCCTTTTCCGGCCGACTCCGGTGACGCCACCACCACCAGTAGATGCGTCGCTCGCCGCTCGTTCGAATGGGCCAAGCCGCGCGCCAAACGGCCGCGCGTAGCCGTTTTCCGACGAGCGCCCGAGGCCTGCCGCCGCGTTTGGCGTCACCGACGTTAAGCCGCCAGCCGCCGCCGAGCTGGCATGGCTGGGACCCACCTCTAGGTCACTCCCAGCGGGCCCCACTGGCCCCGTTGACTGGGTTGACCCAGTCAACGCGCTGACATGGCAGCTACTGCCACTGACACGCGGGTCCCACCGGCTTAATTAACTAATTAGATTTAAAATTAATCTAAATATTAGTTTAGTCACTGACATCTGGGGCCCACCCTCTAATTAGTTTCTGTTTAGATTAAACTAACTCTAATTAGCACCGAGACGCTGACATGTGGGACCCAGCTGTCAGGTTTGACCTGAACAGCTGCGGTTGACCACTGACGTCATGCTGACGTCACCCGTAACTATTCTGGATAATACAATTTAATTAATTAAAATAATTCCAGGAATTTCAAAAAACTGTTTAAATCTTTGAAAATTCGTATAAATTCAACCGTAGCTCGGATCGAAAAGTTTTCAACATGAAAGTTGATCAGAAAAACGAGACGAATCCGAATGTGTGGTCAAAATGCTTGACCATCACTCCTATCTATCTGAATATGGAACCTTCCCCTCCGGTTCAGTATATCGATATCTGCCTAAGCGCCGGGAAAATATCCCAGATATTTTTCCGCTTCGTCCGCGACATGTAGCATTGCATTAGGCCACCACCAGCACTGCATATCGCCATGCCATGCATCTGTGTTGCATTTGTTGCTTTTATTTATTGTTTCTTCCCGCTCTTCTTATCCGATAGCCCCCAAGACCGACGCAGTTCCGGAGACCGACTACGTCCCCGACGACCCCTCCTTTGCCGCAGAGCTTCCAGGCAAGCAACCCCCCTTGACACATGCTTATATCACCTATTCCTTCTCCCTCCTGCTTGCATTAGAAATTGCTACCGCTGTTGATTATCCTATTCTGATGCATAGCCTGTTTCTTGTAACTTCTGTTGATACTTACCTGATATCCTAAATGCCTAGTGTAGGGTGGTAGTGAACCATTTGTGACCCTCTTCCTTGCTCTAGTTGCCCCGCTTTAGTACCTGTGCCCCGATCGATGTGATCGAACGGGCTGAGACCAGCACATCACCGCACAACCCCTAAGTTGCTCGACTCTACAGAGTTATCATCGAGTGCCGAGGGTGATACCTCTTATCTCACTCCCGATGATACCTCTGTAGTATAGCTAGTCGGTTGTGGGATTACCGAGGGTGATTCCTCTTTCACCACCTCCGATGAAACTTCTGTCGTGCAACCCCGCAAGAGTGAATACCATCGAGGGTGATTCCTCCGGGTTCACCTTGACGGATACATCGAGTGGGAATCCAACGAGGGTGATTCCTCGGATTCCATCTTGATGTTTTGGACACACGGTTACCTTGACTTTACTACTGTTACTGGTTAAAGTCGGGTCAGCCCCGTGGGGTACTCGCGAGAGATGTGGATTCGGTTAACCATGAGGGTACCCGAGAGATGAATACGTGGCACGGCCGGGCATTCTTAGCCCTTGCCGTAAGTCCATGAGATGGGGCGACGGGGTCACATGATCGTGAGTCTCTGCTTGTCCCCACGCGCTCCTAATGCACTAAGGGTTAGGATATGTGATCTGAGTAGGCCTCTGGCCTTTTCGCGCTAACCAGCACGTGGGAATAATATGGGTACTCGGCATCATAAGTATCAGCCGAAGTTCTTCAGACGTTTGCAATTGAGCGGCGCACGCCGGGTTGGACTGGTAACGCCCGCGCTTGTATTAAGGGGGCTAGGTCTGCTCCCGGCCGCCCACGCAATGCGCAGGAGTGCAAAGGGCGATGGGCCCAAGACCCCTAAGTGCTTAGGATGTAGACCGGCATGCTGGCCTCTCTGTTGAGCCTAGGTAGGGCTACGACGTGTCGATAGACCGAGGCCGGGCATCGACTGAGCAAGTGTGTCCGGCCAGAGTTAATCGAGCGTGTTGGGTAAGTTGGTGCACCCCTGCAGGGAAGTATATCTATTCGAATAGCCATGTCCACGGTAATAGGACGCTCGGAAAATATCCCGATGTACTACAACTAGAAATGGGTTAATTATATTGGCTCCGGGATCGCTTTCTCACAGGGAGTCGAGTAAGGATCTCTGAGCGCGGTTACTTGTACTTGTTACTACTACTTTAATTATGTACTAATCTGCTCTCTTCTTATGCTACAAGACCGCTGAAGATGCTAGTCTTCGATAGGCTAGGCCTTTTTCTCTCTATTCTGGCATTTCTGCAGTCAAGTCCACATATACAGCCTTCCTTTGATAATGTTGCATAACTAGACTAGTTCTGATGTAAGTCTTGCGAGTACTTTGGATGAGTACTCACGGTTGCTTTGCTTCCCCTTTTTCCGATATACCCAATTGATGCGACCAGAGGACGGAGCCCCGGAGCTAGCTACGCCAGCCGACGACTACTACTACTACCCCTCTGGTGGAGAGTGCTACTACGTGGAGACCGCCGACGACCAGGAGTAGTTAGGAGGCTCCCAGGCAGGAGGCCTGCGCCTTTCGATCCAGTGTTTTTATTTTGCCCCTCCTTCTTAAAGGCCTATCTATCTAACTTTATGTCTGTACTCAGATATCTAATGCTTTCGCTGATGCTTGTATGACTCAAGCTTATGTATTCGAGCCTTCGTGGCCCTGGCTTGTAATATAAAGCTTGTATGACTTTTATTTGTGTTTAGACTTGTGTTGTGATATCTTCAAGTGAGTTCTTAGGCTTGATCGTGTGCATTTGCGTGTATGATTAGTGCATGATTAAGTCGGGGGCGTCACATTCAACTATTGAGCCGGCACATGTGCTTGACGAGCATATTTCTGACAACCATCACACTTGCATACAATATCCTCTGCATCCGCGTGAGCCGTAAGCCAGAAAAAGCCATGCCAAAAAGCCTTCGCAACCAAGGACCTTTAGCCGGCATGATGCCCGCAATCACCAGAGTGGATTTCATTAAGAATGGCTTGTCCTTCCTCAGGAGAAACACAACGCTGAAAAACACCTGTGACGCTTCGTCGATGCAACTCGCCGTTAACTATAGTCATGGACTTGGACCGCCTAATGATCTGTCGAGCGAGGATTTCCTCTGCTGGGAGCTCACCCCGGCTTAAATAAGCTAGGTAAGGTAATGTCCAATCTGGTATAGCATGAACAGCGGCCACTAGAGCCGCCTCTGTATCAGGAATAGCGAGGTCTGCTTCCATCGGTAACTTGACTGACGGGTTGTGCAACACATCCAGAAAAACATTGGGTGGAACGGGCTTTCGCTGAGACCCCAAATGAGACAATGCATCTGCTGCCTCGTTACACGGGCGATCAATATGATCAACCTGATATCCCTTGAAGTGCCCAGCAATATTTGTGACTTCGCGTCTATAAGCCGCCATGAGAGGATCCTTGGAATCCCAGGTTCCTGAAACTTGCCGAGCCACCAAATCTGAGTCACCCAGGCACCTGACCGGCTTAAATTCATCTCCTTTGCCATACGGAGCCCATGAAGCAAAGCCTCATATTCAGCTGCATTGTTAGTACAAGGAAACATAAGCCGCAAGACATAACAAAATTTGTCACCTCGTGGGGAAGTTATCACAACTCCAGCCCCCGAGCCTTCCAATTGCCTGGAACCGTCAAAGTGAATAGACCAATATGTGGTATCCGGCTTCTCCTCCGGAGCCTGTAATTCAGTCCAGTCATTTATGAAGTCCACCAAAGCTTGAGACTTAATAGCAGTCCGCGGCATATATTTGAGGTGATGTGGCCCCAGCTCAATCGCCCACTTGGCAACCCAGCCAGTAGCTTCCCTGTTTTGAAAGATGTCTCCAAGGGGTGCTGAACTGAACACAGTAATTGGGTGTTCATGAAAATAGTGTGTCAACTTCCGTCTTGCCATGAATACTCCATATACCAGCTTCTGCCAATGCGGATACCGCTGCTTGGATTCTGTTAAAACTTCACTGATATAATACACCGGGCGCTAAACTAGATACTCCTTGCCTGCTTCCTTTCGCTCTACAACAACTGCCACACTGACAGCTTTGCTGTTAGCTGCAATATATAGCAGCATGGGCTCCTTCTCCTGAGGGGCAGCAAGGATGGGCAGCTCAGATAACTGCTTCTTGAGAGATTCAAAAGCCTGATCTGCAGCATCGCTCCAAACAAAATCATCTGACTTCCGGAGCATTTGGTATAGTGGATTGCCTTCTCCCCAAGCCGGCTTATGAAATGGCTTAATGCCGCAACCCACCCGGCCAGCTTCTAGACGACATTAAGATTTGCCAGCTTGGCCAGGGACATGATGTTGGGGAATGTTGCATGGCAAACAAAAAAATTTCTACGCACACGCAAGATCTATCCATGGAGATGCATAGCTACGAGAGGGGGAGTGTGTCTACGTACCCTCGTAGACTGTAAGCGGAAGCGTTAGAACAACGCGGTTGATGTCGTCGAACAACTTCACGATCCAACCGACCGAGCACCGAAAGTACGGCACCTCCGCGTTCAGCACACGTTCAGCTCGGTGACGTCCTCGACTTCTTGATCCAGCAAGACGGCGAGGTAGTGGATGAGTTCCAGCAGCACGACGGCGTGGTGACGGTGATGGTGATGCTATCTCCGCAGGGCTTCGCCCAAGCACTGCGAAAATATGACCCAGGGACGGAACTGTGGAGGGGGGCGCCGCACACGGCTAAGACAATGTTGTTGTCCTTTGGGGCGCCCCCTCTCCTCTATTTATATATGTGCAGGGGCTTGGAGTCGAAGGAATAGTGCCACGTGAACAGTAACTGTGAATAGTACACACGTGGATTTGGACTCCAAAGTCCAATCCTATTCCTACTAGGACTCTCCCTTTTTTCCTTCCCTATCTGCGTGGGCTTTTGAGGACTTGGTGCGACTGGCCCAATAAGGCCAGGGCACCTCCCCTTAGCCCATGCCAGCCCTTTGGGACATGGTGGACCCACTTGTGGACTTCCGGACCCCTCCGGAATCCTCCGGAACCTTCTGGAAGCTTCCCGGTACAATACCGAAAAAACTGCACCTTTTCCGGAACCCAAAATATGACTTCCCATATATAAATATTTGCCTCTCGACCATTCTGAGACTCCTCGTGACGTCCAGGATCTCATCCGGGACTCCGAACAATATTCGGTTACCAATTCACATAACTCATATAACACTATATCGTCAACAAACGTTAAGCGTGCGGACCCTACGGGTTCGGGAATGATGTAGACATGACTGAGACGCCTCTCCGATCAATAACCAATAGCGGAACCTGGAAGCTCATATTGGTTCCTACATATTCCACGAAGATCTTATCGGTCGAACCGCAATGACAACATACGTAATTCCCTTTGTCCATCGGTATGTTACTTGCCCGAGATTCGATCGTCGGTATCTCGATACCTAGTTCAATCTCGTTACCGGCAAGTCTCTTTACTCGTTCCGTAATACATCATCCCGTAACTAACTCCTTAGTCATTTTGCTTGCAAGCTTCTTATGATGTGCATTATAGAGAGGGCCTAGAGATACCTCTCCGAAACACGGAGTGACAAATCCCAGTCTCGATCCATGCCAACTCAACAGACACCTTCGGAGATACCTGTAGAGCATCTTTATGATCACCCATTTACGTTGTGACATTTGATAGCACACAAGGTATTCCTCCGGTATCCGGGAGTTGCATGATCTCATGGTCTGAGGAACATGTATTTGACATTCAAGAAAGCAGTAACAATAAACAGAACGATCATATGCTAAGCTAATGGATGGGTCTTGTCCATCACATCATTCTCCTAATGATGTGATCCCGTTATCAAATGACAACTCATGTCTATGGTTAGGAAACCTTAACCATCTTTGATCAACGGGCTAGTCTAGTAGAGGCTCACTAGGGACACGGTATTTGTTTATGTATTCACACATGTATTTAAGTTTCCGGTCAATACAATTCTAGCATGAATAATAAACCTTTATCATGAACAAGGAAATATAAAATAATAACAACTTTATTAGTGCCTCTAAGGCATATTTCCATCAGTCTCCCACTTGCACTAGAGTCAATAATCTAGATTACATAGTAATGAATCTAACACCCATGGAGTCTTGGTGCTGATCATGTTTTGCTCGTGGAAGAGGCTTAGTTAACGGGTCTGCCACATTCAGATCCGTGTGTACTTTGCAAATTTCTATGTCTCCATCCTTGACATATTCACGAATGGAGTTGAAGCGTCTCTTGATGTGTTTGGTCTTCTTGTGAAACCTGGGCTCCTTGGCTATGGCAATTGCTCCAGTGTTGTCACAAAAGATTGTCATTGGACCCGATGCACTAGGTATTACACCTAGATCGGATATGAACTCCTTCATCCAGACTCCTTCATGTGCTGCTTCCGAAGCAGCTATGTATTCCGCTTCACACGTAGATCCCGCCACGACGCTCTGCTTGCAACTGCACCAACTGACAGCTCCACCATTTAATATAAATACGTATCCGGTTTGTGACTTAGAGTCATCCGGATCAGTGTCGAAGCTTGCATCGACGTAACCCTTTACGACGAGCTCTTTGTCACCTCCATAAACGAGAAACATGTCCTTGGTCCTTTTCAGGTACTTCATGATATTCTTGACCGCTGTCCAGTGATCCACCCTGGATTACTCTGGTACCTTCCTGCCAAACTTATGGCAAGGCACACATCAGGTCTAGTACACAGCATGGCATACATAATAGAACCTATGGCTGAGGCATAGGGAATGACTTTCATTTTCTCTATATCTTCTGCCGTGGTCGGGCATTGAGTCTGACTCAACTTCACACCTTGCAATACAGGCAAGAACCCTTTCTTTGACTGATCCATTTTGAACTTCTTCAAAACTTTGTCAAGGTATGTGCTTTGTGATAGTCCTATCAAGCGTCCTGATCTATCCCTATAGATCTTGATGCCCAATATATAAGCAGCTTCACCGAGGTCTTTCATTGAAAAACTCTTATTCAAGTATTCCTTTATGCCATCCAGAAATTCTATATCATTTCCAATCAACAATATGTCATCCACATATAATATTAGAAATGCTACAGAGCTCCCACTCACTTTCTTGTAAATACAGGCTTCACCGTAAGTCTGTACAAAACCATATGCTTTGATCACCTCATCAAAGCATATATTCCAACTCCGAGATGCTTGCACCAGTCCATAGATGGATCGCTGGAGCTTGCACACTTTATTAGCACCCTTAGGATCGACAAAACCTTCTGGTTGCATCATATACAACTCTTCTTTGAGAAAACCATTAAGGAATGCAGTTTTGACATCCATTTGCCAGATTTCATAATCATAAAATGCGGCAATTGCTAACATGATTCGGACAGACTTAAGCATCGCTACGGGTGAGAAAGTCTCATCGTAGTCAACCCGTTGAACTTGTCGAAAACCTTTCGCAACAAGTCGAGCTTTGTAGACAGTGATATTACCATCAGCATCTGTCTTCCTCTTAAAAATCCATTTATTCTCAATGGCTTGCCGATCATCGGGCAAGTCCACCAAAGTCCACACTTTGTTCTCATACATGGATCCTATCTCAGATTTCATGGCCTCAAGCCATTTGTCGGAATCCAGGCTTATCATAGCTTCTTCATAGTTCGTAGGTTCGCCGTTGTCTAACAACATAACTTCTAGAACAGGATTACCGTACCACTCTGGTGCGGAATGTACTCTGGTCGACCTACGAAGTTCAGTAGTAACTTGATCTGAACTTTCATGATCTTTATCATTATATTCCTCTCTTATTGGTGTAGGCATCACGGGAACGGTTTTCTCTGATGAGCTACTTTCCAATTCGAGAGAAGGTGCAATTACCTCATCAAGTTCTACTTTCCTCCCACTCACTTGTTTCGAGAGAAACTCCTTCTCTAGAAAGGACCCATTCTTGGCAACAAAGACCTTGCCTTCGGATCTGTGGTAGAAGGTGTACCCAATTGTTTCTTTAGGGTATCCTATGAAGACGCACTTCTCCGCTTTGGGTTCGAGCTTATCAGGTTGAAGCTTTTTCACATAAGCATCGCATCCCCAAACTTTAAGAAACGACAGCTTAGGTTTCTTGCCAAACCATAGTTCATATGGTGTCGTCTCAATGGATTTAGACGGTGCCCTATTTAACGTGAATGCAGCTGTCTCTAATGCATAACCCCAAAACGATAGTGGCAAATCGGTAAGAGACATCATAGAACGCACCATATCCAATAAAGTACGGTTACGACGTTCGGACACACCATTACGCTATGGTGTTCCAGGTGGCTTGAGTTGTGAAACAATTCCACATTTTCTTAAATGAAGGCCAAACTCGTAACTCAAATATTCGCCTCCGCGATCAGATCGTAGAAACTTTATTTTCTTGTTACGATGATTCTCTACTTCACTCTGAAATTCTTTGAACTTTTCAAATGTTTCAGACTTGTGTTTCATCAAGTAGATATACCCATATCTACTCAAATCATCTGTGAAGGTTAGAAAATAACGATACCCGCCGCGTGCTTCAACATTCATCGGACCGCATACATCGGTATGTATTATTTCCAACAAATTAGTAGCTCGCTCCATTGTTCCGGAGAACGGAGTTTAGTCATCTTGCCCATGAGGCATGGTTCGCAAGTATCAAATGATTCATAATCAAGAGATTCCAAAAGTCCATCCGCATGGAGTTTCTTCATGCGCTTTACACCAATATGACCTAAACGGCAGTGCCACAAGTATGTTGCACTATCATTATCAACTTTGCATCTTTTGGCATCAATATTATGAATATGTGTATCTCTACGATCGAGATTCAACAAGAATAGACCATTCACAAAAGGTGCGTGACCATAAAAGATGTTACTCATATAAATAGAACAACCATTATTCTCTGACTTAAATGAATAACCGTCTCGCAATAAACAAGATCCAGATATAATGTTCATGCTCAACACTGGCACCAAATAACAATTATTGAGGTCTAAAACTAATCCCGAAGGTAGATGTAGAGGTAGCGTGCCGACGGCGATCACATTAACCTTGGAACCATTCCCGATGTGCATCGTCACCTCGTCCTTAGCCAATCTTCGCTTATTCCGTAGCTCCTGTTTCGAGTTACAAATATGAGCAACCGAACCAGTATCAAATACCCAGGCGCTACTGCGAGCATTAGTGAGGAACACATCAATAACATGTATATCAAATATACCTTTGCTCACTTTGCCATCCTTCTTATCCGCCAAATACTTGGGGCAGTTCCGCTTCCAGTGACCAGTCCCTTTGCAGTAGAAGCACTCTGTTTCAGGCCTGGGTCCAGCTTTGGGTTTCTTCATGGGAGCGGCAACTTGCTTGCCGTTCTTCTTGAAGTTCCCCTTCTTTCCCTTGCCCTTTTTCTTGAAACTAGTGGTTTTGTTAACCATCAACACTTGATGCTCCTTCTTGATTTCTACCTCCGCTGATTTCAGCATCGCGAAGAGCTCGGGAATTGTCTTCTCCATCCCTTGCATTTTATAGTTCATCACGAAGCCTTTATAGCTTGGTGGCAGTGACTGAAGAAGTCTGTCAATAACACTCTCAACCGGAAGATCAATTCCCAGCCGAGTCAAGTGGTTGTGGTACCCAGACATTCTGAGTATGTGTTCACTGACAGAACTGTTCTCCTCCATCTTACAGCTAAAGAACTTGTTGGAGACTTCATATCTCTCAACCCGGGTATTAGCTTGAAATATCAATTTCAGCTCTTGGAACATCTCATATGCTCCGTGGCGTTCAAAACGCTTTTGCAGTCCTGGTTCTAAGCCGTAGAGCATGGCACACTGAACTATCGAGTAGTCATCAGATCGAGCCTGCCAGGCGTTCACAACTTCTGCAGCAGCTCCTGCAGCAGGTCCATCACCTAGCGGTGCATCAAGGACATAATTCTTCTGTGCAGCAATGAGGATAATCCTCAAGTTATGGACCCAGACCGTGTAGTTGCTACCATCATCTTTCAACTTAGCTTTCTCTAGGAACGCATTAAAAATCAATGGAACAGTAGCACGGGCCATTTATCTACAACATAGATATGCAAAGAAACTATCAAGACTAAGTTCATGATAAATTAAGTTCAATTAATCAAATTACTAATGAACTCCCACTTAAATTAACATCACTTAAGTTAACTAAGTGATACATGATCCAAATCAACTAGCCCATGTCCGATCATCACGTGAGATGGGATAGTCATCAATGGTGAACATCTCCATGTTGATCATATCTACTATATGACTCATGTTCGACCTTTCGGTCTCCAGTGTTCCGAGACCATGTCTGTACATGCTAGGCTCGTCAAGTTTAACCCAAGTATTCTGCTTGTGTAAAACTGGCTTACACCCATTGTATGTGAACGTAGAATCTATCACACCCGATCATCACGAGGTGCTTCGAAACGACGAACTTTAGCAACGGTGCATACTCGGGGAGAACACTTTTAACTTGAAATTTAGTGAAGGGATCATCTTATATTGCTACCGTCGTTCTAAGCAAAATAAGATGCATAAAGGATAAACATCACATGCAATCAAAATATGTGACATGATATGGCCATCATCTTGTGCTTTTGATCTCCATCTCCAAAGCATCGTCATGATCTCCATCGTCACCGGCTCGACACCTTGATCTCCATCGTTGTGTCGTGGTCGTCTCGCCAACTATTGCTTCTACAACTATTGCTAACGCATAGCGATAAAGTAAAGCAATTACATGGCGCTTGTATTTCATACAATAAAGAGACAACCATAAGGCTCCTGCCAGTTGCCGATAAATTACAAAACATGATCATCTCATACAATAACGTATATCACATCATGTCTTGACCATATCACATCACAGCATACCCTGCAAAAACAAGTTAGACGTCCTCTACTTTGTTGTTGCAAGTTTTACGTGGCTGCTACGGGCTTCTAGCAAGAACCGTTCTTACCTACGGCACAAAACCACAATGGTGATTTATCAAGTTTGTTGTTTTAACCTTCAACAAGGACTGGCCGCAGTCAAATTCGATTCAACTAAAGTAGGAGAAACAGACACCCGCCAGCCACCTTTATGCAAAACAAGTTGCATGTCTGTCGGTGGAACCGGTCTCATGTACGTGGACATGTAAGGTTGGTCCGGGCCGCTTCATCTTACAATACCGCCGAATCAAAATAAGACGTTGGTGGTAAGCAGTATGACGATCACCGCCCACAACTCTTTGTGTTCTACTCGTGCATATCATCTACGCATAGACCTGGCTCTGATACCACTGTTGGGGAACGTTGCATGGAAAACAAAAAAAATTCTACGCACACGCAAGATCTATCCATGGAGATGCATAGCTACGAGAGGGGGAGTGTGTCTACGTACCCTCGTAGACCGTAAGCGGAAGTGTTAGAACAACGCGGTTGATGTCGTCGAACAACTTCACGATCCAACCGACCGAGCACCGAACGTACGGCACCTCCACGTTCAGCACACGTTCAGCTCGGTGACGTCCTCGACTTCTTGATCCAGCAAGACGGCAAGGTAGTGGATGAGTTCCGGCAGCACGACGGCGTGGTGACGGTGATGGTGATGCTATCTCCGCAGGGCTTCGCCCAAGCACTGCGAAAATATGACCGAGG
Organism: Elymus sibiricus; assembly: GCA_039707655.1. Classification (NCBI taxonomy): domain Eukaryota; kingdom Viridiplantae; phylum Streptophyta; class Magnoliopsida; order Poales; family Poaceae; genus Elymus; species Elymus sibiricus. The sequence goes on along the minus strand of CM077670.1, from coordinate 364,961,647 downwards.
GACGGAACTGTGGAGGGGGGCGCCGCACACGGCTAAGACAATGTTGTTGTCCTTTGGGGCGCCCCCTCTCCTCTATTTATATATGTGTAGGGGCTTGGATTAGAAGGAATAGTGCCACGTGAACAGTAACTGTGAATAGTACACACGTGGATTTGGACTCCAGAGTCCAATCCTATTCCTACTAGGACTCTCCCTTTTTTCCTTCCCTAGCTGCGTGGGCTTTTGAGGACTTGGTTCGCCTGGCCCAATAAGGCCAGGGCGCCTCCCCTTAGCCCATGCCAGCCCTTTGGGATGTGGTGGACCCACTTGTGGACTTCCGGACCCCTCCGGAATCCTCCGGAACCTTCTGGAAGCTTCCCGGTACAATACCGAAAAAACTGCACCTTTTTCCGGAACCCAAAATATGACTTCCCATATATAAATCTTTACCTCTCGACCATTCCGAGACTCCTCGTGACGTCCGGGATCTCATCCGGGACTCCGAACAATATTCGGTTACCAATTCACATAACTCATATAACACTATATCGTCAACGAACGTTAAGCGTGCGGACCCTACGGGTTCGGGAATGATGTAGACATGACTGAGACGCCTCTCCAGTCAATAACCAATAGCGGAACCTTGATGCTCATATTGGTTCCTACATATTCCATGAAGATCTTATCGGTCAAACCGCAATGACAACATACGTAATTCCCTTTGTCCATCGGTATGTTACTTGCCCGAGATTCGACCGTCGGTATCTCCATACCTAGTTCAATCTCGTTACCGGCAAGTCTCTTTACTCATTCTGTAATACATCATCCCATAACTAACACCTTAGTCATTTTGCTTGCAAGCTTCTTATGATATGCATTACCGAGAGGACCCAGAGATACCTCTCCGAAACACGGAGTGACAAATCCCAGTCTCGATCCATGCCAACTCAACGGACACCTTCGGAGATACCTGTAGAGCATCTTTATGATCACCCAGTTACGTTGTGACATTTGATAGCACACAAGGTATTCCTTCGGTATCCGGGAGTTGCATGATCTCATGGTCTGAGGAACATGTATTTGACATTCAAGAAAGCAGTAGCAATAAACAGAACGATCATATGCTAAGCTAACAGATGAGTCTTGTCCATCACATCATTCTCCTAATGATGTGATCCCATTATCAAATGACAACTCATGTCTATGGTTAGGAAACCTTAACCATCTTTGATCAACGGGCTAGTCTAGTAGAGGCTCACTAGGGACACGGTATTTGTTTATGTATTCACACATGTATTTAAGTTTCCGGTCAATACAATTCTAGCATGAATAATAAACCTTTAACATGAACAAGGAAATATAAAATAATAACAACTTTATTATTGCCTCTAGGGCATATTTCCATCACGTGATTGCTTTGATTTTGTCTGGGTTGGCTTCAATCCCACGCTCAGAAACTAAAATCCCAGTAACTTCCCTGCAGGAACACCGAAGACACACTTCTCTGGGTTGAGCTTCATCTGGTAAATGCAGAGGTTATCAAACGTCTCCTTGAGATCCTCCAACAAGGTTTCCTTCTTCCGAGACTTAACTACGATATCATCAACATAGGCATGAACATTCTGTCCAATCTGACTGTGGAAACAATTCTGGACACAACGTTGGTAAGTCGCCTGCGCACACTTCAGACCAAACGGCATGGACGTATAACAGAAAGCTCCAAAAGGTGTAATGAATGTTGTCTTTTCATGGTCCTCCTGCTTCATCCTGATCTGATGATAACCTGAATAAGCATCCAAAAAACATAAAGCCTCACAGCCCACCGTGGCATCTATGATCTGGTCAATACAGGGCAGAGCAAAAGGATCACTAGGACAAGCCTTATTCAGGTCTGTGTAATCAACACATATTCACCAAGTCCCGTTTTTCTTCAGAACAAGAACCGGGTTAGCCAGCCATTCGGGATGAAAAACCTTAACAATGAACCTGGCAGCCAGAAGCCGGGCCACCTCTTCGCCAATGGCTTTCCGCCTTTCATCATTGAATCGACGGAGATACTGTTGAACAGGTTTAAACTTAGGATCCACATTAAGGGAGTGCTTAGCGAGTTCTCTCGGTACATCTGGCATGTCAGAAGGTTTCCATGCAAAGATGTCCCAGTTCTCATGGATGAACTCGATGAGCGCGCTTTCCTATTTAGGATCCATACTCGCATCGACAGTGAACTGCTCAGAGGAATCACCCGGGACGAAGTCAACTTGCTTTGTGTCTCTGGCTGACTTAAATTTGAGCAAAGGATCAGACTCGATCGTCGGCTTTTTGAGGGAGGTCCTGTCAGCCGGGTCAACATTATCCTTGTAGTACTTTAGCTCCTCGGCTGCACAAGCCATCCCTGCATAAGCCGCATCTCCTTCTTCGCACTCCAGCGCAACCCGCCAGTTGCCCTCAACAGTAATTGTTCCTTTTGGACCCGGCATTTTTAATTTCAGATAAACATAGCATGGCCGCACCATGAACCGCGCGTAAGCCGGCCTACCGAAGAGGGCAAGATAAGGGCTTTTAAGCTTTACTACTTCGAAGGACAAAAACTCCGAGCGGTAATTAAGTTCGTCACCAAAGGCCACCTCCAAAGAAATCCTGCCAATGGGATAAGCTAACTTGCCGGGGACAATGCCATGAAAGACTGTAGTGGAAGGGGTGAGCTGCTTCTCGGACAAATTCATCTGTCTGAAAGTATCATAATAAAGGATGTTGATACTGCTACCGCCATCCATAAGCACCTTTGTCAACGTACACCCGCCGACTTATGGTGCCACCACCAAGGCCCGATGACCTGGGTGATCAATGAACTCTGGATGATCCGCCCGACTCCAAGTGACCGGCTGCTCTGACCAGTTAAGGTAATATGGGATTGCCGGCTCAACCAAGTGGGCTGCTCTCCACTGAACCTTCCGATCCCGCTTGCAGGTACTGGTGGTAAAGACATGGTACTGACCACTATTTAGCTGCTTCGGATTGCTCTGGAACCCCTGGCCACCTTGATTCTGATTCCCTTGGTTGTTACGCTGGTTATTGCCACCAACATTGCTAGCCCCCTGAAACCCAGTATTGTGACCGTGGTTCCCCTGGAATCCCGGACCTGCGAAGGGCCCTTGTGAGCCGGCTCCTTGAAAGCCGGCTCCCTGATTGCCGGGTCCGGGGTTGCCAGGGTGTCCTCCCGTGCCACCTCCGTTGTGATGATTCAGGAATACCCGCTTGGAGAACTCTTGCATAATATAGCAGTTTTCCCAGGAATGGGCAGGCGGCTTCCCATTAATACTATGTTTGGGACATGGACCTTTGAGAGCCTCTTCAAAGCTACTAGGGCGATTACCGGAAAAAGGCTTCCTGGAACCATTATTCTGGCATTGATTAGTCCAAACAGTATTGGTATTAGCCACCAGATCAGAACTTCCTTCATAATTCTTACGCTTGTTGCTGCCATTGGCCTGCCCATTGCCGTTGTTCTACTGTTGCCCCTTTCCACCGTTTTTCTTGCTCTTGCCAGACTTGTCATCATCGGACGTGGGATCCTTTGTGCTATCTGACTCAGCATACCGGGTTAAAACATCCATGTGATCACCCATGTCCTGGACCTTCCGCTTGAGCCGCCCTAGCTTCTGAACCAGGGGCTGGAATTTGCAATTCCACTCCCGGATGAGCACTGCCTGCTGGGCTGTTATGCTATCTGAAGAATGGATAACCTCTGGAACCCGGTGGGACCAATGATGTGCCGACACATCCTCGCGCTGAACACAATGCTCGAGATCAACAATTGTGGTCGGACGCTTGCAAGTCCCTTGAAAATTCTTGATGAAGCACTCCATCAACTCCTGCCAAGTGTTAACGGAATTTACCGGCAAATTTTTCAACCAAGTACGTGCCGGACCTTCCAACATGAGAGGCAGATAGCGCGCGCAAACCGCTTCACTAGCCTCCATCAGATCCATGGCTAACTCATAACTCTCTATCCACTCAGCCGGCTCGAGATCCACTGTGTAGTTAAGCACCTTGCGAGGACCCTTGAAATCTGGCGGCATCCGTGCATCTCGCAGCGCTGGGACCAAATAGGGAGTTCCAACGATCTGGCTTGACAAACCACCAGAGCAGTTAGCTGGTGGGGTTGCGGTGGGAGGGTTTTGCACCGTTGGCTGATTGTGCACCGCACGTGCATTTTCTTCTTCCAACGCTCATAGAGCCCGAGCGGTGTCAACAATCTCTTGGGCATTAGGGCTCCTTGGTTGTTGCTGATTCATGAGCGGTTGCGCTCCCCTCCTGTGCTACTAACTGCTGGAAATTGCTGGTGATTCGGGGTGCTGGCTCCTGGTGCGCCTCTGGTGAGGAGTCGAGTGAAGCCGATGCTGACTGTGGGAATAGTTTGCCTGCTGCGTCACTGCCGTCTTGAGCATCTCAATGGCGTTTCTAGCCTCAACCTCGGCCGGACCATCTCCCTCAATCGGGATCTCTGCCAAGTTATGTGTCGCCGCTAATACATTATCCACCGGGTTAGAATAGTGTCCGATTGGGGTCTGGAACAGGCGAGGCGGCAACTGCTGCTGTGGAGCTGGCGTCTGGTGTTGAGCCGTCTCCCTCCGCTAAGCCGGCTGCCGCAGCAGTAGCCTTCCTGGGACACAACACTAGCCCTCGGGTTCACTGGGGCCTGTGGATCATTCGGTGTATTACACAGCTGAGTCGGCTCGATCTGGGCCGGAAGCCGGCTCTGATGCCGCCTCCGGTGGACAAACTCTGACTCCGCCTGCTGGCGGCTTAGATAGAGGGCTTCCTCCGCCAAGCACTATGTCTCCTCAACAAGCCGGGCTTGTGTTTCCGCCATGCAGGTACTTTCTGCATTGACATCCTCTTGGATCTTGGTCGGCTGCTCGCGACACTTCGTAATTTCTGCATTGCGTGCGGCCGCGTTCTCTGCAGTCACCGGCTCAGCTAGTAGAGTCGCCAGAGTATTCATCATCTCCACGAGTGCCTGCGTTGCGGTCTTTTGTGAGCCGGAAGTGGCCATGCCGGCTTCGCCTGAGCCAGCAAGGGTGAGATTTTGCCCTGCCGCTGGATCTGCCGGGTCGCGAATGGGAGGTGGATCTTGCTTGCCTGCCATGTAAACCACCGTGAACCAAGGCGGCTCGAGGGTTTCAGGAAAAACTTCATCAGTGCATCCTCTGAGCCTTCCGTCATATAGCGGACAGATTGACTCGGTTTCTCCCATCGATGACTTGCCATCAGATTGCTCGAGCATCTCGTCTCCAGACAGCGAATTATCTGATAGGGCCACCCCCTGACTAAAGCCCATGAAAACATGCGTTCGGCCGGCTCTCGGCGGGCCGGGTTTCGCCTGTGGGGTGCTGGCTCGGCGGGCCGACTCGGTGTTGGCGATGGCATCCAACCCGGTAGCTGACTCGCCGACAACGCTAATGAAAACATGGATCTTGCCGAAGGGAACCCGGTACCCGTACTTGATTGAGTCAGCCTCGGGGCCCCAGCTTGAATCGTCGATGTAGAGCTTTCCGCAACGGCTCTTCATCATCTGGCCGATCGTATACTTCCCGAACCCTGGGAGGGCTCCCGCTAAGAACTCAACTCCACCGTTCGTAGGCCCCATGGTGGGCGCCAACTATTGTGGTTTTGACACGACAGATGCCCTTGTGAAAGGAGTTAGAGATGAGGCCATCGCACGAAGGTGGAAGCTTAACGGGGTTGATCGGGAACGAGAAGACGCGAGATTACCCAGGTTTGTCCCCTCACGGTGGAGGTAAAAGCCTACGTCCTGCTTGTTTGTATTGCTTTGAATCTCGATTACAGTGGTACGGATTCGCTAACCTAGCTCTCGAGAGATTGCAACTTAGTCTTTCTGCCTTAGGCACTCCCCTTTATAGAACAGGTTGAGCCCTAAATTTACATGAGAGTCCGGGTTGTATTCTTAACCCGTATCCTACTCTTATTCTAATTAACTTGTTCTTCAAGTTAATCTTCCTTATCTTGTCTTTCTTCTCAAGCCGGCCCACGCACTAAGCCGCCTCTTCCCACCAGGCCTCTGTCAAGCCGGCCCACTAGGAATCTTCAAGGCCCAGCAGCGAGATAACCCACTGAGCCTTACAGCTCTATAGCCGGGTCATCCTCCTGCCGGATCTCCGATGCTGGGGAATATCCCCAACACTAGTTAAGCTTATATATGGATACAAGAACAAAAGAGTTCATAAAAGTTTTTCTTTATCTCTTTCAGTTTGTCAACTGAATTGCTTGAGGACAAGCAATGAGTTAAGCTTGGGGGAGTTGATACGTCTCCGTCGTATCTACTTTTCCAAACACTTCTGCTCTTGTTTTGGACTCTAATTTGCATAATTTGAATAAAACTAACCCGGACTGACGCTGTTTTCAGCAGAACTACCATGGTGTTGTTTTTGTGCAGAAATCAAAGTTCTCGGAATTGGACGAAACTTTTTGGAGATTTTTTATGGAATAAATAAAAATTATTGGCGCAAGAATCAATATAAGAGGAGTCACATATTGACCACAAGGCAACAGGGCGCGACCCCCCCCCTAGGGCGCACCCTGATGCCTTGTGGGGCCTTGATACGTCTCCAACATATCTATAATTTTTTATTGTTCCATACTATTATATTTTCAATCTTGGATGTTTTATATACATTTACGAGCAATTATATATCATTGTTCGGGACTAACCTATTAACTTAGTGCCCAGTGCCAGTTGTTGTTTTTTGCCTGTTTTTGGTTTTCCAGAATATCAATACCAAACGAAGTCCAAATGCCATGAAACATTTTGGAGATTTTTTTCTGGACATAAGAGACACTAGAAGCTTCGGGAGAGGGCCAGAAGATAGAGGAGGTGGCCATGAGCCACCAGGGCATGCCCCAGGGGGGTGGCGCGCCCTGGTGCCTCATGGGCCCACCTCTGCTCCATTTGACCTAATTCCACCTCTATAAATTCTCAAAAATCAGGAAACAAACAGAGGAGTCCATGAAATACTTTTTCCGCCAACGCAAGTTCCTGTTCTCAAGAGATCCCATCTGGAGGCCTTTTCCGCCACTCCGCCGGAGGGGGAATCGATCACAGAGGGGCTCTACATCAACCTTGCTGCCCTTCCGATGATGCATGAGTAGTTTACCATAGACCTTCGGGTCCATAGTTAGTAGCTAGATGGCTTCTTCTCTCTTTTTGATCTTCAATACAATGTTCTCCTTGATGTTCTTGGAGTTCTATCCGATGTAATCACTTTTTGCGGTGTGTTTGTTGGGATCCGATGAATTGTGAGTTTATGATCAGATTATCCATGAATACTATTTGAGTTTTCTCTGAACTCTTTTATGCATGATTATTATAGCTTCGTATTTCTCTCCGATCTATTGATTTGGTTTGGCCAACTAGATTGATTTATCTTGCAATGGGAGAGGTGCTTTGTAATGGGTTCGATCTTGCGGTGCTCAATCCCAGTGACAGAAAAGGACATGCCACGTATGTATCGTTGCTATTAAGGGTAAAAAGATGGGGTTTATTCATGCGTGAGTTTACTTTGTCTACATCATGTCATCTTGCTTAAGGCGTTACTCTGTTCTTCATGAACTTAATACACTAGACGCATGCTGGATAGCGGTCGATGTGTGGAGTAATAGTAGTAGATGCAGGCAGGAGTCGGTCTACTTGTCTCGGACGTGATGCCTATATACACGATCATTGCCTTTGATATCGTCATGATTATTTGCTTTTCTATCAACTAGTAGTGTGGCCCTCGCAAATGCGAGGGCATCATCCTTATTGCATTGTAAGTGTTAAGTATTTAATTTTATCTCATGTTAACATTTTTCTTCTTATTTCTCCCCTTTATTGTATGGTACATAATATTTTAGATTTTTATATATTTGTAAATGTGTATTTTGTGAGGGCATCATTCTTATTGTCTGTATATCTTAAGTAATCTTTTTATCTCGAGTTGAATTTTTTTACTCCTATTTACCCACTTTATTGCATTATACATGATATTTTTTAGATGTTGATACGTCTAAGGTGTATTCAGTGAGGGTTTCATTCTATAGCATTGCAATTGGAAAGTATTTATTTATTTTGTGTTGGGAATCTTGCCAACAATTTAATTTCTATTGTAACTTATCTTGACAGTTGGTTGTCATTTTATGTAGTATGAAAGCAATACAAAATAATATATTAAGATGATTCCCAAAACAATGTCAAATAGATGGAACAAATTAGAAAATTGTTACAATCTATACAAACAGTTGTCTGCCATTGCTATGGTACATGAAACTGTAGATCATGACACATTATAGTGACTATTGTGAGATGCAAGAAAAGTATTACATTGGGGGGGGGGTGATACCTGGTACAATTTCTGAGTATTTATACGTAGCGATTACCTAATGCAGGTTTTGTAGATGAATGATCGGATGTCAATTTGAAAATAATTATGAAGATCTAAGGGCTATATTATGTTCAGATACAATTATGAAGTAAGATATATTTGCCATACATTGGTGACTACCAGTACAAGAGGGTACACTTTTTTTTGGGAGGGTGAATAAAATTATGAGTATTTATATGTGGCGATATAGTAGTTCTTTGGCTAGAAAGAATATATGTCATTGTATAATTTAATCTCAAATTCATTAGAAATGACAGAACACGGAAACAATATAGATAAAGACAATACAAAATTATAGATACAGTACATGGACACACTGAAGACAATTTTGGGTTGTATGTTGTTGTGGTAGGCGGTCGTTAATTTATATGAAGATAAAAATGTAAAAAAATTATATTATATATGGACGAAAGTAGAAATGTTTCCTATAAATAATTCAATTTTTTAATTAATAATAAATCATTGGTGACATGTACGTTTGGTTGGAATATATATGGCATTGGACCCTTGGTTTATTTTCAAATATTTAAGAAGGCTTAGACGGTGAACTTATGACCTATTTTCCATCAAATCGAGATTCAAATATTGTTTTCTTTAAAAGCAAATCATAAAATATATTATATTTTTATGTGTATTTTTGGTTTCTATGCCTTTACCACGTGCATAGTTTTGTACCATATAGAATTTCTTATTATGTCGTATATGACAATATCTCTTCTTTCCCTAATATTAAAGGGAGGATTGTTTCTCCTCTTTTTTCGTCCATCAACCCTTTTTCGTACATCACGTTTCCTTTTTGTATGTCCTGGCTCGCCCAGAAACCAACTCGGCTGGGCATGCTTTGGGCCTTGGCCCGTCACATCTTTTTTTTATTGGGCCCTGAGGAAAAAATAAATGCACAAATTTTTTATTTGTAACCTACGCTCAGAATAGACCGACTGCAATTACATAATGCAAGCTTCGTTGGGCCTCTGTTGGTCCCGTAAAAACACCAACTCAATAAGTCAGCTTTTCCTGTTTTCGTTAAATAATACCACTTCACCTCCTTAGAACCAAAACCATCAATTTATATAAGTCTTGGAGTTACTTGTTATCGATCGACTCAATAAATCGGCTTAAAAATCAATAAGCGGAGGATGAGAATGATGACGCAAGAAGAAGAGAATGAGTCCCGTTAAAAGAAGGAAGGAATATGCTGCCCTATATGGCCTAATTAAGTGGCGAGCAATTAAACGGAGGTGCACGGAAGACTGCATTGATGAAAGAAAAGAAACTCGCGGACACTTCAGACGGGTAAAAATGTCTCCCGTTACAACGCATGGGCATGATTGCTATCCATATACAATGTAATATGGTAGTTTCAGATCGAAGGAAGTATTTGTTGCAATCTGTACCCGCGTGCCCGCTGCGGCCGTGTGGCCATCTTTTATTGTCCTATCTGTACGCCCAGCTATGCATCGTTCACTTTAAAAACGATCTAGGCGAACTGGGCATGTAATTAGATCCAAGCCACTAATTTTAACACGTCCGTATAGGTCAAACTCTAGCAATGGCAGGCTAGCTTTTGTATTAGTTTTTTCAGGCAGCTATGGGATTAGTTTTGTGATACACGTGACGTGCTGAAACACACAAACTGCACATACTTGTACGTATATATGAGTTCTAATCTTGGTTGTGGTTTCTAAATCCAACTGTCAAATAATTTTATTGATGTGGATTAATATGGTGGGCGGAGGCCGGACTGGTTTGCCGGTGAGCTACTGAGCAGGAGGTGCGCTACAGGAATCAAACGTTTTTAATTGACCTCATCCAAAGACCGCCGGCTGGTTAGTTCACGGGAGGGGGATATGCTTTTTTTTTCTTTTCTTTCGAAGGGAACATGTGTTCACGTTAGATGGCAGACGTGGGTAACTTTTTTTATGTTTACATGTTACGAAGATCGAACGGCCATAATACCTTAATATATCACGGTCCACCAGATGAAGGGTCGATATTTTCTGATTAATGTGGGATTTTCTAGCTAATTCCTCTATTTTTGATTCGTATTTTTCTTTTAGTAGATAATAGATTACCCAACAGTAATTTGTTTACCCACCGTATGCTATTTTCAAGAGAGAAGCCTCTAGTGAAAACTATGGCACCCGAGTCTACTTTTATCATATATTAAAAATCCTAAAAATACCTTGCTGCAATTTTACTTTATTTAATTTATTTTATATTTTTGTTCGATCTATCTATCTATCACCATACAATTTAATCTTGCAATTAACCGCCAAGGGATTGACAACCCCTTGTTCGCGTTGGGTGCGAGAATTTGTTGTTTTGTGTGCAGGTACTGCTAACGAGTTGTTGCGTGATTCTCCTACTGGATTGATAACCTTGGTTTCATAACTGAGGGAAATACTTATCTCTTCGGTACTGCATCATCCCCTCCTCTTCGGGGAAATCCCAACACAGCTCACAAGTAGCAGGAAGAATTTCTGGTGCCGTTGCCGGGGAGACATCATCAACATCTATCAAGTACCTACGCATAAAACTTTCATCTCCTTGCATTTACTTTATTTGCCTTTGCCTCTCATTTTCATCTCCCCCACTTCCAAAAAGTTTTATTTACAAATATACAAAAATATTTTCCATTTGCCTTTTTCTTGTTTGCTTCTTTGCTTGCTTGCTTTACCATTATGGCTAGTTCTACTCCCGATATGCCTTTCCCTCTGTACTTAGGAGACGATCCAGGAATTTTAAAGTTTAAATATTTGACTGACGAATATTTAAAAGAAGCATGGGATAGATTATTAAAAATACAAGTAAGTGCTAGGCCTCAGTTTCACATTAAATTGTTCCTCAAAAGTTTTTATGTTGGTCTACCCCTTGCTCATAGACGTGTCTTGGATTCTATATTTGAAAATGATTTTCTTGGGAGTGACGCCTTTGACACCTACGAAAAGATGAAAAGCATATTTGGACAACCAAAAGTTGAAACTATCGAACCTATTACTCTAGTATGCTTTTGTCAAACTGAGCAAATAAAGGAAACAAAGGGTAGTATGGATTCTAACTTTTGAGGAATATTTAATCTTGCCTCTAAAATAAATAGCAATGTGGTGTCACAAATTAGGAGGGCTGATGCTTCAGATCAAAAGATCTCTCTTTGTGTTTTGAAAGAAATAAAAACCCTTTGCATTAAGCTTGATCATCTAGTGCACATTATTGATAATGGAAAAGAGAGTGAAATAGGAGTTGCGAGGGTTATCAAGAAGGATGACAATACTTAAAACTATGCATTATGCCTAGCTAGGGGCATAAAACAATAGCGCTTGTTGGGAGGCAACCCAGTGAATAAAATAAAATTTTACTTTTTGTTTCTGTTATTGTGTGTTTACATAATTATGCTACTGTTATTATTGTGTTTTTATGTTTTAATTAGTGTTTGTGCCAAGTAATGCCTTTGGGATAATTTGGAAGATAGTATAATTGATGCTGTTTGGAAAACAGAAAGTTTTGCGTCCAGTGCTGGAATTTTAATTCTGTACTGGAGCATCAGAAAAATCTGAAATGTTTACACAGTATTGGTATATGAACTTCCCACCTTGTCAAATTTTTAAGAATTTTTGGAGTTACAAAAGTATAGCTTTTAAATAGATCTTTACAGACCGATCTGTTTTAGACAGATTCTGTTTTTGTTGCATAGTTTGCTTATTTTGATGAATCTATGGATCGTATCGGGGGGTATGAGTCATGGAGAAGTTGGAGTACAGTAGCATTATGCCAATATTTAATATGAATCAATTTACCACCGTACTTAAAGTTAAAGATTTATTTGTTATACTAACGGATCTCACGAATGTTTTGTTGAGTTTTGTGTGATTGAAGTTTTCAAGTTTTGGGTGAGATCACGATAGATGAAGGAATAAGGAGTGGCAAGATCCTAAGCTTGGGGATGCCCAAGGCACCCCAAGGTAATATTCAAGGAAGACTCAAGCGTCTAAGCTTGGGGATGCCCCGGAAGGCATCCCCTCTTTCTTCTACCAACTATCGGTAATTTTACTTGGAGCTATATTTTTATTCATCACATGATATGTGTTTTACTTGGAGCATCATGTATTATATGAGTCTTTGCTTTGTTTTCTTTTTAGTTTGTCACAATCATCTTTGCTGGACACACCTATTTGAGAGAAACACACGTTTATCATGATTTATTAGAATACTCTATGTGCTTCACTTAAATTTTTTGAGCTAGGTAGTTGCTCTAGTGCTTCACTTAAATCTTTTTGAGCACGGCGGTGGCTATATTTTGAAGAAATATTTGAACTCTCATGCTTCACTTATATTATTTTGAGAGTTGGTAAAGATTAAATTTTGAAGAAATATTTGAACTCTCATGCTTCACTTATATCTTTTTGAGAGTTGATAATAGTAATGGTAATTTGCACAAGATATGAATTTGGTTCCAAAGTGATGAATATTCAAGAGGGATATAATAAAAACTTCCATGAAAGATCATTGGATATGATAAGTTTGATTCCTTGCAATAGTTTTGCGATATGGAGATGATAATATGTGAGTCATGTTAGTGAGTACTTGTGATTTAGTAAGAATATTGGTGTTAAGGTTTGTGATTCCCTATGCATGCACATAAAGTCAATAGTTATGCAACGAAATTATATCCTACTTATGGTGCATTATTCGGTGTTAGTTATGTTCAATGCATGTTTATGACCGTTTTCGCTTTTTGGTTGGTCGCTTCTCAATCTATTTGCTAGCCTTCATTTGTACTAAGCGGGAATACTGCTTGTGCATCCAAACTCCTTAAACCCAATTTGTGCCAAATGAGTCCACCATACCTACCTATATGCGGTATTTCCATGCCGTTCCAAGTAAATTTGCATGTGCCAACTCTAATTTTTAAAAATAATTTTCCGTTTTGTGTGCCCGTACCGCTCATGAAGCGGCAGGGGGTGGCCAATATTTTCCATGCTAGGTGTGTTATTCTCACGATGAGTGTTTATTCACTTGTCATTGCACGAGAGTGTGGCAGGTAATAAGGATGCCCAGTCCCGAAATGAAAAAAAATTATATGATGATAATAATAAATTCCTTGGAAAGTGTTGGTATGGAGGGCACCCATGGATACGTCTAGCCATGGATTGTGAAAGAATGGTGGAAAGGAAATAAACTTTATTTTTTGTTTGGGAACCGCCTATAATGTGTCTAGCATGGAAGATATTGGGAATTCTCGGTCGTTTTCGTTGACAGGAAAAGCATGCCTCTCAAAATAATTTTATCTCTCTAATTTAAGCCTTGAGCTCTGGCACGTTTGCAAATCTCTACTTCCCTCTGCGAAGGGCCTATCTATTTACTTTTATGCTATTTTTATTTTTATTTTGAGTCTCCATCTTATCTTACAAAGCACCAACTAGAGAGCACTATTGTCATACTTGTGCATTGTGTGTAGCTAATATTGAGTGTGTTTCATGAATGGATCAATGATTGAGCATAATGGGCTAGGGATAACTTTCTTTAGCGTTGATATTTTGAAAGACATGGTTGCTTGTTAATATGCTTGAGTATTTATGTCTTCATGTCAAACTATAGACTATTGCTTTGAATCATTCAAGTCCAAATGTCCATGCTATAAAAGAAAAGAGTATGTGATTAATATGATAGGTAGCATTCCACATCAAAAATTCTGTTTTTATCATTTACCTACTCGAGGACGAGCAGCAATTAAGCTTGGGGATGCTTGATACGTCTCCAACGTATCTATAATTTTTATTGTTCCATGCTATTATATTATCAATCTTGGATGTTTTATATACATTTACAAGCAATTATATATCATTTTTTGGGACTAACCTATTAACTTAGTGCCCAGTGCCAGTTGCTGTTTTTTGCATGTTTTTGGTTTTCCAGAATATCAGTACCAAACGAAGTCCAAATGCCACGAAACATTTTGGAGATTTTTTCTGGACATAAGAGACACCAGAAGCTTCGGGAGACGGCCAGAAAACAGAGGAGGTGGCCACGAGCCACCAGGGCGCGCCCCAGGGGGGTGGCGCGCCCTGGTGCCTCATGGGCCCACCTCTGCTCCGTTTGACCTAATTCCACCTCTATAAATTCTCAAAAATCGGGAAACCAATAGAGGAGTCCAGGAAATACTTTTTCCGCCGCCGCAAGTTCCTGTTCTCGAGAGATCCCATCTGGAGGCCTTTTCTGGCACTCCGCCGGAGGGGGAATCGATCACGGAGGGGCTCTACATCAACCTTGTTGCCCTTCCGATGATGCGTGAGTAGTTTACCACAGACCTTCGGGTCCATAGTTAGTAGCTAGATGGCTTCTTCTCTCTTTTTGATCTTCAATACAATGTTCTCCTCGATGTTCTTGGAGTTCTATCCGATGTAATCACTTTTTGCGGTGTGTTTGTTCGGATCCGATGAATTGTGAGTTTATGATCAGATTATCCATGAATATTATTTGAGTTTTCTCTGAACTCTTTTACGCATGATTATTATAGCTTCGTATTTCTCTCCAATCTATTGATTTGGTTTGGCCAACTAGATTGATTTATCTTGCAATGGGAGAGGTGCTTTGTAATGGGTTCCATCTTGCGGTGCTCAATCCCAGTGACAGAAAGGGACATGACACGTATGTATCATTGCTATTAATGGTAAAAATATGGGGTTTATTCATGCGTGAGTTTACTTTTTCTACATCATGTCATCTTGCTTAAGGCGTTACTCCGTTCTTCATGAACTTAATACACTAGATGCATGCTGGATAGCGGTCGATGTGTGGAGTAATAGTAGTAGATGCAGGCAGGAGTCGGTCTACTTGTCTCGGACATGATGCCTATATACATGATCATTGCCTTGGATATCGTCATGATTATTTGCTTTTCTATCAATTGCCCAACAGTAATTTGTTTACCCACCGTATGCTATTTTCAAGAGAGAAGCCTCTAGTGAAAACTATGGCCTCCGGGTCTACTTTTATCATATATTAAAAATCCTAAAAATACCTTGCTGCAATTTTACTTTATTTATTTTATTTTATATTTTTGTTCGATCTATCTATCAATCACCATACAATTTAATCTTGCAATTAACTGCCAAGGGATTGACAACCCCTTGTTCGCATTGGGTGCGAGGATTTGTTGTTTTGTGTGCAGGTACTGCTAACGAGTTGTTGCGTGATTCTCCTACTGGATTGATAACCTTGGCTTCATAACTAAGGGAAATACTTATCTCTACTGTACTGCATCATCCCCTCCTCTTCAGAGAAATCCCAACGCAGCTCACAAGTAGCAGGCCCACAGGCGGCCATCTGACCTAATTCCGAGGCTATAAATTCACTTTCCCTGAGAAAAAAATAAGAGAAGAAGTTTCATCATGTTTTACGATACGGAGCTGCCGCCACCTCCTGTTCTTCATCGGGAGGGCTGATCTGGAGTCCGTTCGGGGCTCCGGGGAGGGGGATTCGACGCCGTCGTCATCATTAACCATCCTCCATCACCAATTTCATGATGCTCATCGCCCTGTGTGAGTAATTTCTCTGTAGGCTTGCTGGACGGTGATGGGTTGGATGAGATTTATCATGTAATCGAGTTAGTTTTGTTAGGGCTTGATCCCTAGTATCCACTATATTCTAAGATTGATGTTACTATGACTTTGCTATGCTTAATGCTTGTCACTAGGGCCCAAGTGCCATGATTTCAGATCTGAACCCTTTATGTTTTCATGAATATATTTGTGTTCTTGATCCTATCTTGCAAGTTGTATGCACCTATTACATGTTATGATCCGCATACCCCAAGGTGACAATAATTGGGATTTTTTCCGGTGATTACCGTAGTTTGAGGAGTTCATGTATTCACTAAGTTCTAATGCTTTGTTCCGGTTCTCTATTAAAAGGAGGCCTTAATATCCCTTAGTTTCCTTATGGACCCCGCTGCCATGGGAGGGTAGGACGAAAGATGTCATGCAAGTTCTTACTATAAGCATGTATGACTATATACGGAATACATGCCTACATTACATTGATGAATTGGAGCTATTGTGTATCGCTCTAGGTTGTGACTGTTACATGATGAATGTCATCCAACATAATTATCCATCACTGATCCAATGCCTACGCTTTTCGCATATTGATCTTTGCTAAGTTACTTTTGCTGCTGCTGCAGTTACAATCACTACAAAACTGCTACTGTTACTGTCTTTGTTACTATAGCTAGTATTACTACTGCTATCAAAACTATCATACTACTATGCTACTAAACACTTTGCTGCAGATATTTAGTTCTCCAGGTGTGGTTGAATTGACAACTCAACTGCTAATACTCGCAAATATTCTTTCGCTCCCCTTGTGTCGAATCAATAAATCTGGGTGAAATACTACCCGCTAAAACTGTTGTGATCCCCTATACTTGTGGGTTATCATTCCACCATGGTAATTGATACGTCCATTTTGCATCATGTTTTCCTACTATTATTTATTATGTTTTGGGTCATTATTTCACTTTATGATGCAATCCTAATGCCTTTTCTCTCTTATTTTGCAAGTTTCACATGAAGAGGGCGATTGCCGGCAGCTGGAATTTTGGACCTGGAAAAGCTACACAGAGATAGATATTCTCCACAACTCCAAGTGACCTAAAAAATTACGGAGAATTATTTTGGAATATATAAAAAATATTGGTAGAAGAAATACCAGGAGGGGGCCTACCAGAGAGCCACAAGCTCAGGGGCGCGCCCTACCCCCCTGGCCGCGCCCTGTGAGCTTGTGGGCCCCCCAGCAGGCCTCTGGGGCCCATCTTCTCCTATAAGATACTATTTTCCCTAGAAAAAAATCAGAAGAAGACTTTCGGGACGAAGCACCGCCGTCTCGAGGCGGAACCTGGGCAGGAGCACTTTTGCTCTCCGGCGGAGCGATTCCGCTGGGGATACTTCCCTCCGGGAGGGGGAAATCGAAGCCATCGACATCACCAACGATCCTCTCATCATGGGAGGACCAATCTTCATCAACATCTTCACCTGCACCATCTCCTCTCAAACCCTAGTTCATCTCTTGTATTCAATCTTTGTCCCAAAACCTCAGATTGGTACCAGTGGGTTGCTAGTAGTGTTGATTACATTTAGTAGTTGATGCTAGTTGGTTATTTGGTGGAAGGTTATATGTTCAGATCCTCAAGCATATTCAATACACCTCTGATCTTGAACATGAATATGATTTGTGAGTAGTTACTTTTGTTCTTGAGGACATGGAAGAAGTCTTGTTATAAGTAATCATGTGAAGTTGGTATTCGTTCGATATTTTGATGATGTGTATGTTGTTATTCTTCTAGTGGTGTCATGTGAACGTCGACTACATATGTTTCATGCTATGGTTAGATTTATCTTAATTCTTCTTTCGTAGTTGCGGATGCTTGCGAGAGGGGGTAATCATAAGAGGGTTGCTTGTTCAAGTAAGAACAGCACCCTAGCACCGGTCCACCCACATATCAAATTATCAAAGTAGCTAACGCGAATCAACTAAACATGATGAACGTGAGTAGACGACAATTCCCATGTGTCCTCGAGAACGCTTTGCTTACTATAAGAGAACATCTCGGCTTGTCCTTTGCTATAAAAAGGATTGGGCCACCTTGCTACACCTTGGTTACTATTGTTACTTGTTACTTGTTACGAATTGCTTTGTTACAAAACTACCTGTTACCGCTACTTTCAGTACTTGCAGAGAATACCTTGCTGAAAAACGCTTATCATTTCCTTCTGCTCCTCGTTGGGTTCGACACTCTTACGTATTGAAAGGACTACGATTGATCCCCTATACTTGTGGTTCATCAAGACTCTTTTCTGGCGCCGTTGCCGGGGAGTGAAGCGCCTTTGGTGAGTGGAATTTGGTAAGGAAATATTTTTATTACGTGTTGAAATTTACTGTCACTTGTCACTATGGAAAATAATCCTTTGAGGGGCTTGTTCGGGGTATCTTCACCTCGACCGGAAGCAATAAGAGTTGCCCCTCAACCTATTGAACCTACTGAAAATATTTATTATGAGATTCCTTCGTATGTTAGAGAAACTGCTAGCTAATCCTTATGCAGGAGATGGAACGGTACATCTTGATATGCACTTGATCTATATAGATGAAATTTGTGGATTGTTTAAGCTTGCAGGTTTATCCGAGGATAGAGTTAAGAATAAAGTATTCCCTTTTATCTTTGGGGGGAAAGGCATTGACATGGTATAGGCTATTGGATGATATTGGAACATGGGATTGGAACCGGTTGAAGCTGGAATTTCAGCAGAAATTTTATCATATGCACTTGGTTCATCGTGATCGGAATTATATATATAACTTTTTGCCTCATGAAGGAGAAAACATGGCTCAAGCTTGGGGGAGGCTTAAGTATATGATGCACACATGCCCCAATCATGAGCTCTCAAGAGAAATTATTATACAGAACTTTTATGCTCGGCTTTCTCATAATGATCAATCCATGCTCGATACTTCTTCTACTGGCTCCTTTATGAAGAGAACTATTGAATTCAAATGAGATCTTCTAGAAATAATTGAACGTAACTTTGAAGATTGGGAAATCAACAAAGGTAAAGAGTCAGGTATAAATCTTGAGTTTGATTGTGTTAAATCTTTCATGGAGACTAATGCTTTTCATAAGTTTAGTACTAAATATGGACTTCACTCTGAGATAGTAGTACCTTTTGTGAATCATTTGCTGCTCATGTTGATCTCCCTAAGGAGAAATGGTTTAAGTTTCATCCACCTATTGAATTAAATGAAGATCATATTATAGCTAAAGAGGAAACAATAATTTATAATGCTGATCTAGTTGTGTCAACTGCTTATATTGAGAAACCTCCTTTCCCTGTTAGGATTAAGGAGCATGCTAAAGCTTCAACTGTGGTTAATGAGAGTAATATTAAACCAATTAAACCCTCTGAACAAATTAATGTGGAACCTAATGTTGAAATGATTAAAGATCTTTTGGTTGATAATATTGATGGACATGTCATATACTTCTGTGAGGAAGCAACTAGGATTGCTAAACGAGAAATAGCAGATAAAAAGAAACCTGTTGTAGGCATGCCTGTTGTTTCTGTTAAAATTAGAGATCATTGTTATCATGGTTTATGTGATATGGGTTCTAGTGTAAGTGCTATTCCATTTTCTCTTTATCAAGAAGTCATGAATGAAATTGCACCTATTGAGATTGAAGATATTGATGTTACTATTAAGCTTGCGAACAGAGATACTATTTCACCTCTTGGGATTTTTAGAGATGTTGAAGTCTTATGTGCTAAGATCAAATACCCTACTGATTTTCTTGTTCTTGGATCACCACAAGATGATTTTTGTCCCATTATATTTGGTAGACCTTTCTTGAATACAGTTAATGCTAAGATTGATTGTATTAGGGAAACGGTCAGTATTAATTTTGGTGATGTATCGCATGAGTTTAATTTCTCTAAGTTTCCTAGACAACCTCATGATAAAGAATTGCCTAATAAAGATGAAATTATTGGTCTTGCTTCTATTGCTGTTCCTCCCACTAATCCTTTAGAACAATATCTGCTAGACCATGAAAATGATATGCATATGAATGAAAGAAATGAAATATATGAAATATTCTTTAAACAAGCACCCATCCTTAAGCATAATTTGCCTGTTGACACTTTGGGAGACCCTCTCCCACCTAAGGGTGACCCTGTGTTTGAATTAAAGAAACTACCTGATACATTAAAATATGCTTATCTTGATGAAAAGAAGATATATCTTGTCATTATCAATGCTAACCTTTCAGTGCACGAAGAAAAGAGATTACTTAAGACTCCGAGGAAGCACCGTGATGCTATTGGATATACTCACTACTGCAGGATGGTCCTAACGCGACACATCAATCAGAGATCAATTGACCAAACTGTGTGCGATGCATGAATCGCAAACGGTGTCGTAATAAAACCGTCACCAATAAAATGAACTGTGTGCGATGGCGGATCCATCAAGCACGATTCAGAAAAGATTTGTGTGTGCGAATCATGGCATACAGTTGACCCATACAAACTATGTGCGATGAGCCAAAACAACAGAAACGGTCAGCCAGATCAAGGTGTGTGTGATAGACGGCATACAGTTCACTCGGATGAACTGTTTGCGATGAGCCAAAACAACAGAAATGGTCAGCCTAATCAAGGAGTCTGCGATAGATGGGCACACATTCAAATTAAAAGAATTGTGCGCGATGGTAATAACAAGCGCACACGGTTGATGGAACAAGTCATGTGCTGACATCGCCGATTGCGGTGCACACGCCACATGCGCATCCGAGAACGCTTGCCCACGTTACGCCATCCGGGAATCGTGCCGCACTTCAAAACAGGAACCGTCAATAAATTTTGAGCTTGTTTCCCGTCACATTCCAAATTACCACGCTATATTTAATTGCAAACTTGTTCACACCGATCAAATCCTAAACGTTTTCCCACTTAACAGCTTCTTACTAGGTTATAAATACTACCTACTCAAAAATGACTGCACATTCCTCCTCAATTCCTCATCAACAAACAAACAAGTCTTTCTTTGTCGTTCCTTGCATCTACCATGGCCCGTAGGAGTTCTTGGTTGAGAATTGACCAGGGAGCGGCGAGCATGGAAGCGGAAGCAGCAGAGATGTCCCGCCTCACCGCGATAGCAACCACGAGGTCCCGCCGCACCGCCGAAGCAGCACAGAGGTCCTGCCATGCTGCCGAAGCAGCACAGTGGTCCGGCCGTGCTGTGGAAGCAGCATGGATGACCCGCCGCGCTGCGGAATCAGCAAAGAGGTCCTGCCGCGCCACGATGGCCTGGGAAGATCTCTTCCAGGATGGCGAGGGCTCTCACAGGCGCATGCGCGCTGAGCTCAATAAGCTGAAGGATGAGATCTCCGGCTGGCCGAAGCTGCACGAGGAGATCAATGCCTCATTTGTTAAGGCGACCGGCATCATCCGAGGACTAAGGGATGACAAGGCAAAGCTCTGCACCTAGCACGACCTGCTGAGGGTGAAGATCGCCGGCAGTGTGAAGCAGCACGAGGAGAGCACTGCCTTGTTGAAGAAGACGGCCGCCATGGTCTAGAAAATTATGGACGAGAATGCCAACCTCCGCATCGAGCGCGAAAGGCTGGTGGAAGAATTCAAAGCTACTGTCAAGCGAAGTATTGAGGACGTGAAAAAGATCATTGCCACTCGCCGCGAGAACTCCATCACCATGGATGCAATGACGAAGATGGCGGAGGAGAGGCGAAAGGAGGTGAAGGTCGTGGAGGCGATGAAGAAGGCGTTGGAGGAACTCCGTGCCCTGCAGTAACCCATCAAGAAGGAGTAGAGAGCAGCGACCCAGATTGTTGTCTGCGTCTTCTTCCTTCTTCTTTTTCCCCTGTGTCTTTCGGGCGTTGCCGTGTGTAGCATTTTAAATTATCTTCCTGAATATGTAAGACAATTACTATCCATTGCCATCGTCATAATATATATCAGTCTTGCTAAGTCTTCGATAAGTTTCAGTCGAGGCTATGTCCGTGAGTTATCCATGCAAAACTTTGTTTTCAAATTTTCTTTTTTCTCCCTTAAATCTCAGTCGACTGAGACCTAACCACACCATTAAGCGCCAATAAAATAGGGGCTAGGGCGCCATTAATGGAGAAGTTGGGAGCGAGGTGGGCGGTGGATGGAGGTCAAAGGGCTCGCCTCCCGGTGAGCCTGTGCAGCGGTCTGCTCCACGCCTCCCGTCTACTCAAATAGCTACCACGCACGGCGCCTCCTAGCCAATAAAAATGGGGATGTGTGGCGGCACGTAAATGGTTAGTACAACGCCCATGGTTTGAATAATACTTGTGTTTCCGATTGTAACGTGGCAGCTCTTTGTTCCAAAATGACTTTGTTGGTTGTTAATGTGTGCGCCTTCAAAAAATCGGACAAATTTTTTACCACAACATGTTGGTGCCATGCAAGGCAACATGCCAAGTTTCATTATTTTCAGACAAGTTTTGGATTTACAGGAATTTAAAAACCAAGTTTGTCAATGTTTTCGGCCGAGCCACGATGCCCAGATGTTTGAAATTCATTCCCATTTCTTGCATGGGACCTAAACATTCACCCAAGGACACATATACGATTTTTTAACCCATTTTGGTGCACTGGAGCATGTGCATGTAGTTCAAATTTAAATTATGCACATTAAATGCCTAGAAAACTCAATTAATGTATAAAAAAGGCCAAACGAACCCGGAATAATTCCAAATTTTAGCACGACACTCCTATTGGTCTATGTTGCCTCTGTAAAAAAATCAAGGCAGGAAGAGGCAGTGTATGTCGTTTCGCCCACAATGGTGACACATTCCCTATCTGAACCATGAGCGTTCTTGAGAGAAGCTCCGGTTTGTAAGAAGTTTATACCAAAACTTGTCCCAAATCAAACAAAAAATTTACCACAGCATGTTGGTGCCATCTCAAGACACCATGCCAAGTTCCGTGATTTTTAGGAAATTTTTGGATTTACAGGAATTTAAAAACCAAGTTTCTCAATGTTTTCGACCGAGCCACGACGCCTAGATGTTTGAAATTCATTCCCATTTCTTGTATGGGACCTAAACATTCACCTAAGGACACATATATGATTTTTTAACCCATTTTGGTGCACTGGAGCATGTGCATGTAGTTCGAATTTGAATTATGCACATTAAATGCCTAGAAACTCAATTAATGTATAAAAAAGGCCAAACGAACCCGGAATAATTCCAAATTTTAGCACGACACTCCTATTGGTCTATGTTGCCCATGTAAAAAAATCAAGGCAGGAAGAGGTAGCGTATGTCGTTTCGCCCACAAAGGTTACACGTTCCCTATCGGAACCATGAGACTTCTTGAGAGAAGCTCCGGTTTGTAAGAAGCTTATACCAAAACTTGTCCCAAATCGAACAAAAAATTTACCACAGCATGTTGGTGCCATGTCAAGACACCATGCCAAGTTCCGTGATTTTTAAGAAATTTTTAGATTTACATGAATTTAAAAACCAATTTTCTCAATGTTTTCGGTCGAGCCACGACGCCCAGATGTTTGAAATTCACTCCCATTTCTTGTATGGGAGATAAAAATTCACCCAAGGATACATATATGATTTTTCAACCCATTTTGGTGCACTGGAGCATGTGCCTGTAGTTCAAATTTGAATTATGCACATTAAATGCCTAGAAAACTCAATTAATGTATAAAAAGGCCAAACGAACCCGGAATAATTCCAAATTTTTGCACGACACTCCTATAGTTGCATGTTCATTGCAGATAAATGTTCTAGCAATTCAAACACTGACCTTTCCTGTCGTAACCCCATTTTGTCTTTCAAATCAAAATGAAAAAATCAAGTACACCACAAACAGTTTATTAGCAAGAATCATGTGCGATGCAGTATAAAATATCTTGGGGCTCCCTCGTGTATGGCTTACGCCGGAAGGTTCGTTGGCTACAGTCCACCGGCCGCGTGTCAACCACACTTGCGCGCCAATTTTTCGCTGCACCGTTCGTAAATTTTCGACAACCGCGCAAATATCTAGGTCCCCGCCCCCTCTCCCCCACCAAAAGCCACATTTGCACTGTTTCCTCCTTCCTTTCCAAGTTCAAACCTTCACTGCTTGCTTTGCAGTGCCGCCTCCTCGCCGGCGGCGCTCCTTCCCGCTGCGCGGCCTCGTCGAGATAGTCAGGTAGTCCACACCCCACCCCCATCCTCCTCCTCCTTCTCCATCACACATGCCTCGACCGCCGGCCCGACACCTTCCACCCAAATCACTGCCCCATCCTCCAAATAAGCGCCGCCCATAGCCATGGCCCACGCATTATAGCCAGGAGCTCAAGGAGTATCTGGCAGCGGTGAAGATAATCGCGGCCGCGCACGCGGATGAGGTCGCGATGGCTGCCATGCGTGCCGACCGCCAGATCTTGGAGGAACACCTCGCCGTCGAGGCCACCGTCGACCCCTCGCGCGCGGACGCCGCCAGGCGGTTGGCTGCTTTAAATGACAGTTCGTGGTGTTTTCTCGAGGCTGCCTCCGATGCCTTCTAGTGAATTGTCCTCTGTAATGTTAATATGCAATCTGATCTTCTGAAATGTGATGTTCAATTAACAGTTTGGTTCATTTGTTGTGATGTTCAGTTAACTGTTTGGTTCAATTCTGAAATGTGATGTTCAATTCCTGTGGGTACAAAAAAATATTGTTATGCATGTCAGGAATAAAATCGAATTAGGATGTACTCTATACATGAGAAACATATGCAAATGATATATTTCCTAGTAGTTCTTAAGCATGCTTGCCTTGGTTAACTGTATGATCTTCTACTATATGTTCTATTCTGCAATGTGGTTCTCAGTTAACTGCTTGCTTCATTTGTTGTGGTGTCCAGTTAACTGTTTGGTTCAATTCTGCAATGTGATGTTCATTTGTTGTGGGTACATGTTTTCATTAATATATTCTACTGATAGTATGCCAACTCTCACTTAAACGGATCAATATCTGCCTTATATGTGTTGCAGGGAAACAATGGGAGGCACTAAGGTTTACCATCGAGGTTTGCACATGCATGGTCCTTTGCCTAATAGCACATTATTGTGCAATTGCAGGAACCATTCTAATATTTAGGTTTTTAACAGTTTGGTCTTGCACATGTAGGTCCTGCTGTCAGAGGTTTAGACCCACTGTTCGATCCATTTTGCATATGGGGAAATGAGATGGACATGAATATCAGTCAAGTCAAGAAACTCAGAAAGATTGTTAGGATAAAGAAACTAGCGATGAATAACAACAAGATCTTTGTTTGCACAATGAAGAAGACATCAGTCAACTATAGGATGGTACTAACTCTTTTACCTTGTGTTTTTTCCTATGCGCCATTTCAACATTAGAATAGATATTTATGCATATCTTTGTTTTTAGTCCTTTCCAAAGCAGTTCACCGATGATTACCTCTCAAACCACCAGCATGGTCAAGAGGCGAGGAAGGTACTCATTCAACACCCACGGTACAATATTGAAGTCTTCCTCAAGAGAACGAAGGTTGGGCGGGCAATCATCCGCAGCCATTGGCCTAAACTTGCAAGGACATTCAACATCCCTGAAGGCTCAATATTTGCCTTCAGATTCAGCAGTTTTCCAGATGAGATTCATCTGTCTATATACTGTATATCATGCTACTTTCCAAAGGTTTTAGATGTTGCATGTGAAACTTCGTGTTGTTGTGTAATGGCGTAGCTAGCTATATGCATATATGGTGTAACCGAGTGCTGTAGCTATCTGATGTTGTACTATGATGTAATTCAACTATGAAATCCTAGTTGTCGTAATACGCCTATGAAACATATGGTGTGTTTGATATGAAATGTCAATTTGATTACTAAATGCATTATCAATAATAGGCCAATTAGCCTGCTTATTGGGTTTTTATATTGCAGACGGTTTCTCAGACCACACCGTGGGCGATGACCTCAAACAACGCACACAGTTTCAAGAAAGTAGCCGTGTTGGATCAATGAACAATCACACACGACTTCCACCCGACAAATGTTTCTGTTAGGCCACCTTGCACACACGTTTCCACATAAAAATTATGTGTGATGTACATACGAATAGAAACGTTTGTCTAAGATTCACTGTGTGGGATGTACACACGAACGGAAATGATTGGGCCAGTATAATTGTCTGCGATGGATCGCCCGATAGCACATGAGCTCTTTTTGCCCCGTGTGTGTGACTGGAGGCCCTATCGCCGACGGTTTCTCAGTCGTGTGGGAAGGACTCCCCCCCCCTATCGCGCACATAGGCAAGGCAACGGTTTAAAACTCTGTCGCGGAAAGGGGGTAAAAACCGTTTGTATGCACGTCGCTGCACCGGTGACTCTTGACGACCTTAAGGGCATTAGTCCCACTTTATGCCAGCACAAGATTAATATGGAGCCTGATGCTAAGCCAGTCGTTGATCATCAACGCCGCTTGAATCCTAAGATGAAGGATGTGGTAAGAACTGAAATATTAAAGCTTCCAGAGGCAGGTATAATTTATCCTATAGCTGATAGTAGATGGGTAAGTCATGTTCATTGCGTTCCTAAGAAAGGAGGTATTACATTTGTTCCTAATGATAAAAATGAACTTATCCCACAAAGAATTGTAACTGGTTATAGGATGTTAATTGATTTCAGGAAATTAAATAAAGCTACTAGGAAAGATCATTATCCTTTGCCTTTTATTGATCAAATGTTAGAAAGATTATCTAAGCATACACACTTTTGCTTCCTAGATGGATATTCTGGTTTTTCTCAAATACCTGTATCGAAAGAAGATCAAGAGAAAACCAACTTTACTTGTCCTTTTGGAACTTATGCTTATAGACGTATGCCTTTTGGTTTATGCAATGCACCTGCTACCTTTCAACGATGTATGACTGCTATATTCTCTGATTTTTGTGAAAAGATTGTTGAGGTATTCATGGATGATTTCTCCGTTTACGGAACCTCTTTTGATGATTGCTTAAGCAACCTTGATCGAGTTTTGCAGAGATGTGAAGAGACTAATCTTGTCTTGAATTGGGAGAAGTGCCACTTTATGGTGAATGAAGGTATAGTCCTTGGGCATAAAATTTCTGAAAGAGGTATTGAGGTAGATAAAGCTAAAGTTGATGCAACTGAGAAAATGCCATGTCCTAAAGATATCAAAGGTATAAGAAGTTTCCTTGGTCATGCTGGTTTCTATAGAAGGTTCATAAAAGACTTCTCTAAAATTTCCAGGCCTCTTACTAATCTTTTGCAACAAGATGTTCCATTTGTTTTTGATGATGATTGCATAGAAGCCTTTGAAATACTTAAGAAAGCCTTAATTTCTGCACCCATTGTTCAACCACCTGATTGGAACCTACCCTTTGAAATCATGTGTGATGCTAGTGATTATGCTATTGGTCTTATTCTAGGTCAAAGAGTCGATAAGAAATTTAATGTCATTCATTATGCTACTAAGACCTTGGATAGTGCTCAAAGGAATTATGCTACTACTGAGAAAGAATTTTTAGCATTTGTGTTTGCATGTGACAA
The DNA here is from genome assembly GCA_039707655.1 of Elymus sibiricus. Taxonomy (NCBI): domain Eukaryota; kingdom Viridiplantae; phylum Streptophyta; class Magnoliopsida; order Poales; family Poaceae; genus Elymus; species Elymus sibiricus. The sequence goes on along the minus strand of CM077670.1, from coordinate 364,934,112 downwards.
ATTCAGACCTTATATTGTGGATTCTAAAGTTACCATTCACACCGATCATGCTGCTATTAAATATCTTATGAAAAAGAAAGATGCTAAACCTAGACTGATTAGGTGGGTTTTATTACAACAAGAGTTTGATTTGCATATTGTTGATAGAAAGGAAGCTGAAAACCCTGTAGCAGATAATTTGTCTAGAATGGAAAATGTTCTTGATGACCCACTTCCTATTAATGATAATTTTCCTGATGAGCAATTAGCTGTTATAAATGCTTCTACTTCTCGAAATAATCCTTGGTATGCAGACTATGCTAATTACATTGTCGCTAAATATATACCACCCAATTTTACATACCAACAAAAGAAAAAGTTCTTCTTTGATTTAAGATATTACTTTTGGGATGACCCACATTTATATAAAGAAGGAGTAGATGGTGTTATTAGACGTTGTGGACCTGAGCATGAACAGGAACAAATCCTACGGAAGTGTCATTCCGAGGCTTATGGAGGACACCATGCGGGAGACAGAACTACACATAAGGTATTACAGTCTGGTTTTTATTGGCCTACTCTCTTCAAGGATGCACGTAAGTTTGTCCTTTCTTGTGATGAATGTCAAAGAATTGGTAACATTGGAAGACGTCAAGAAATGCCTATGAACTATTCACTTGTTATTTAACCATTTGATGTTTGGGGTTTTGATTATATTGGACCTTTTCCTAAATCTAATGGATATACTCATATTCTAGTTGTTGTTGATTATGTTACTAAGTGGGTAGAAGCTATTCCAACTAGTAGTGCTGATCACAACACATATATTAAACTTCTTAAAGTAGTTATTTTTCCGAGATTTGGAGTCCCTAGATATTTAATGACTGATGGTGATTCACATTTTATTCATGGTACATTTCATAAACTCCTAGCTAAATATGATGTCAACCATAGAATTGCAGCACCATATCATGCATCCTCAGTCTAGCGGTCAAGTTGAATTGAGTAATAGGGAAATAAAATTAATTTTGCAAAAGACTATTAATAGATCCAGAAAGAATTGGTCTAAGAAACTTGATGATGCATTATGGGCTTATAGAACTGCTTATAAAAATCCTATGGGTATGTCTCCATATAAAATGGTCTATGGAAAAGCATGTCATTTACCTCTTGAATTGGAACATAAAGCTTGATGAGATGCTTTTAACTTGGCAGTGTGATATTGGTTGCATCTTGCATTGATTTCTAGCTTATGACGAGACACTTTTTGAAATTCCACTTATGACGAGACACTTTTCACTTGGCAGAGTGATATTGGTTGCATCTTTCATATGGTATCTAGCTTGCATTGCTTCTAATTTGTTGAAATGCCTTCTGCTTAGTTGACACATCATAGGTGTGAATATGTCATGTCTGTCGGGCCCGTGGAACCCAGGGTATCCCAGCCCGTCTGCCTTTGGCCCAGAGCGCAATGCCTGGCGGAGGCCCAACAGGTGGCCACTAGTGGGCATCTCAGGCAACACCCCTCATGAGGCTCCCGCCTCCTGAGGACCCCTCCTCAGGGAGCGAACAAGCAAGACTCAGCCGCTTCACCGAGAGCCTCGCGAGGCGGCCTCCCGAGGTTGCCTCTCGAGGCACCCTCCCGAAGGCGCGCAAGACGAGTGCAGTTCGGCTCGGTCGCGCGGTCTCATGCCCATCACGTGGGTGACACGCGCGGCGATGAACAGCAGCAGAGGCCATGCCAGTAGGCGCGGATGGAGAGGATTTCCCTTTTTGTGCTAAGGGGGCAAGGCCAGCAATCGACTTCCCAAAGCAACCCCCAAAGGTTGCTGAGCGGTGAAAGAAGACCAAGATGGCGGGCGCGCAGGGCGGAGGTCATCCCCGAGCCCACCGGCGCGTCATGGATGGTGGCTTTGTAGATGAAGACCACCTTTTGTCAGGATAGACTGTGCCCCTGTCCCCCTTCAAACTTGTCGTTGTGTGGCAACCCTTCCCGCCAATGTTTTCAGGGGAAGAGGAGCAAGGCAGATATAAAAGGAGGGCAGGGTGCCACTGTAGAGGGATCCGATCAGCTCCCATCATCTCCTACCTTATACGCGAGAACATCCTCTTGCCCTGAGCAATCCCAACCAAGCAGGAGTAGGGTTTTACACCGCAAGGTGGCCCAAACCTGGGTAAACCGCTGAGTCCACGGTCTGCCCCTGCTAGCGCACTCTCGCCGTAGCTCCGCCGTAGTTCAGCTGTGGTAGGGGACGAGGAGGTAGGAATGAGCTCACCCCAATGTTCGAACCTTTGGGTCCCCGGAGCCCCAACTCCGACATTTGGCGCGCCAGGTAGGGGTGTGCTACTGTTCTTCCACTCCGTCCTCCACTCCACCAGCTTCATGGCCGACGCCCGCCGCGAGCGCGCTGAGCGCAGGGCTGGCCGCGTGGCTCAGACGGAGCTTGTGGCCTGCGGCAACCGCCGCCGTTCTGCCTAGGCCGCTGCCGCCACCGACCCTGCCGCCCGGGAGCAGCAGGATTCCTCCCTGCACCCCTCCGTGCGGACAGAGGGCCACACCGCCATGGCCTCCTCCTCCCTCGCCCACCGTGGGCCGCCGAACGCGCAAGCCGCGCTGCTCATGGCGCGCGAGCTGCTCCGGTACCGCCCAGCTGACGCCGGCTACGACGCCTGGCTTGGTCGCATCACCGAGCAAATCAACGCCGCCGGGGATGCTCCGGCACCTTCCCACTCGCTCTGCCCTCCGCCGTCTCATGCTGGGGACGTGGCGCATGGCGCTCCCCCGCCGCCTCCTCTGCGCAACGAGCTCGATGGGCCCCAGCGCAACGCGAGGGCACGTGAGCCATCCCGTGGCACTTCCTCACCGGTTCCCGATGAGGCTAGCTGCCAGATCATCCGCCGTGCGCCGCCTGATAAGCGTGTGCTCCTCGAGCAGCAGCGCCAGCGCCAAGACCGGGCCGTCCAGGAGGTCGCGGCGGCTGGCCGCCAGAACCGGGCCGCACTCGCCCGCGGTGTCCCCTTGAGCGGCGTGGGCTGCCGTGCCTTCACTCGCGAGCTACGTCGGGCAGTGTGGCCCGCGAAATTCAAGCCGGAGCTGCCTCCATGCTACAACGACACCCCCAACCCCGCAGAGTTCCTTCAGCTCTATGCGCTGAGCGTCGAGGTGGCGAACGGGGACGACAAGGTCATGGCGAACTGGTTCCCCATGGCCCTCAAGGATGGCCCGCGCTCCTGGCTCATGAACCTCCCTGAGGCGTCGATCTCGTCGTGGGCCGAGCTCTGCAGCCAGTTCGTTGCCAACTTCAAGCGCACACACGACCACTCCCTCACCATCAATGACCTGCGGCAGCGCCCAGATGAGACCCTCCGCAAGTACATCCAGCGCTTCAGCCAGGTGCGCAACAAGATCCCGCATGCCTCCGACGCGGCCGTCATCTCTGCGTTCTCCACCGGCGTCACGGACGTCAAGATGCGTGAGAAGCTCGCCATCAACGATGAGCTGGCCTCAGTGCTTGAGCTGTTCGACCTCGCCAACAAGTGCGCCAAGGCTGAAGACGGTCGCCACTTCATCCACAACGACCCCGATGCGGCGCCCGACGCTGCCAAGGCCAAGAACAAGGGCGCCAAGCGCAAGGGCCCTGCCGTGCTTGTGGTGGAGCCCGAGCAGAAGCACGGCCGCGACCGCGACGAGACCAAGAAGGACGGCCGGCCACTCTGCGCCTACCAGAACGTGCGCTCCCATGCTACTTGTGAGCTATGTTGGTAATTCCCTGAAGAGGAAGGGAGATGCAGTACAGTAGAGATAAGTATTTCCCTCAGTTATGAAACCAAGGTTATCAATCCAGCAGGAGAATCACCCAACGCCTCGTTAGCAGCACCTACACACAAAACAACAAATCCTTGCACCCAATGCAAACAAGGGGTTGTCAATCCCTCGGCGGTAAGTTGCAAAATTAAATTGTATCTGATAGATAGATAGATAGATAGATAGATTGAAACAAAAATACAAAAATAAAATAAATAAAGAAAAAGTGCAGCAAGTATTTTTAGGGTTTTAGTATATGATTTAGATAGACCCGGGGGCCATAGTTTTCACTAGAGGCTTCTCTCAAGAAAATAGCATACGGTGGGTAGACAAATTACTGTTGGGCAATTGATAGAAAAGCAAATAATCTTGACGATATCCAAGGCAATGATCATGTATATAGGCATCACGTTCGAGACAAGTAGACCGACGCATGCCTGCATCTACTACTATTACTCCACACATCGACCGCTATCCAGCATGCATCTAGTGTATTAAGTCCATAAAGAACGGAGTAACGCCTTAAGAACGCTGACATGATGTAGGCAAGATAAACTCACGTATGAATAAACCCCATCTTTTTACCCTTAATAGCAATGATACATACGTGTCATGTCCCTTTCTGTCACTGGGATTGAGCACCGCAAGATCGAACCCATTACAAAGCACCTTTTCCCATGGCAAGATAAATCAATCTAGTTGGCCAAACCAAATCAATAGATCGGAGAAGAAATACGAGGCTATAATAATCATGCATAAAAGAGATCAGAGAAGACTCAAATAATATTCATGGATAATCTGATCATAAACTCACAATTCATCGGATCCCAACAAACACACCGCAAAAAGTGATTACATCGGATAGAACTCCAAGAACATCGAGGAGAACATTGTATTGAAGATCAAAAAGAGAGAAGAAGCCATCTAGCTACTAACTATGGACCCGAAGATCTGTAGTAAACTACTCACGCATCATCGGAAGGGCAGCAAGGTTGATGTAGAGCCCCTCCGTGATCGATTCCCCCTCCGGCGGAGTACCGGAGAAGGCCTCCAGATGGGATCTCTCGAGAACAGAAACTTGCGGCGGCGGAAAAAGTATTTTGTGGACTCCCCTCAGGGTTTCTGATTTTTTGGGAATTTATAGTGGAGGAATTAGGTCAAACGAAGCTCTGTGGGCCCCACGAGGTACCAGGGCGCGCCTCCCGAAGCTTCTAGTGTTGTATATGTCCAGAAAAAAATCTCCAAAAAGTTCCGTGCCATTTGGACTTTGTTTGGTATTGATATTCTGTAAAACAAAAACAGGGCAGAAAACAGCAACTGGCACTGGGCACTAAGTTAATAGGTTACTCTCCAAAAAGGATATATAATTGACGTAAATGCATATAAAAACATCCAAGATTGATAATATAACAGCATGGAACAATCAAGAATTATAGATATGTTGGAGACGTATCAGCATCCCCAAGCTTAATTCATGCTCGTCTTCGAGTAGGTAAATGATAAAAACAGAATTTTTGATGTGGAATGTTGCCTATCATATTCATCATATATTCTTTTCTTTTGTAGCATGGACATTGGACTTGAATGATTCAAAGCAATAGTCTATAATTTGACATGAAGATATAAATACTCAAGCATGCTAACAAGCAACCATGTTTTTCAAAATATCAACGCTAAAGAAAGTTATCCCTAGCCCATTATGCTCAATCATTGATCCATTCATGAAACACACTCGAATATTAGCTACACACAATGCACAAGTATGACAATAGTGCTCTCTAGTTGGTGCTTTATAAGAGAAGATGGAGACTCAAAAAAATAAAAATTGCATAAAAGTAAATAGATAGGCCCTTCGCAAAGGGAAGCAGAGATTTGTCAAATGTGCCAGAGCTCAAAGCTTAAATTAGAGAGATAAAAATATTTTGAGAGGCATGCTTTTCCTATCAACGAAAACGACCGAGAATACCCAATATCTTCCATGCTAGACATATCATAGGCGGTTCCCAAACAGAAAGTAAAGTTTATTTCCTTTCCACCATTCTATCACAATCCATGGCTAGCCGTATCCACGGGTGCCCTCCATACCATCACTTTCCAAGGAATTTTCTTGTTATTAATTTTGATTTCATTGTGGGACTGGGCATCCCTATTACCAGCCACTCTCTCGTGCAATGACAAGTGAATAAACACCCATCGTGAGAATAACACACCTAGCATGGAAAATATTGGCCAACCCCTGCCGCTTCATGGGCGGTACAGGCACACAAAATGGAAAAATTATTTTGAAAATTAGAGTTGGCACACACAAATTTACTTGGAACGGCATTGAAATACCGCATATAGGTAGATATAGTGGACTCATTTGGCACAACTTGGGTTTAAGGAGTTTGGATGCACAAGCAGTATTTCCGCTTAGTACAAATGAAGGCTAGCAAAAGATTGAGAAGCAACCAACCAAAAAACGAAAATGGTCATAAACATGCATTGAACATAACTAACACCGAATAATGCACCATAAGTAGGATATAATTTTGTTGCATAACTATTGACTTAACGTGCATGCATGGGGAATCACAAACCTTAACACTAATATTACTAAATCACAATTACTCACTAACATGACTCACATATTATCATTTCCATATCGCAAAACTATTGCAAGGAATCACACTTATCATATCCAATGATCTATATGAAAGTTTTTATTATATCCCTCTTGAATATTCATCACTTTGGGACCAAATTCATATCTTGTGCAAATTACCGTTACTTTCATCAACTCTCAAAAATATATAAGTGAAGCATGAGAGTGCAAATATTTCTTCAAAATTTCAATCTTATCAACTCTCAAAATAATATAAGTGAAGCATGAGAGTTTATTTCTTCAAAATTTTAATCTTGTCAACTCTCAAAATGATATAAGTGAAGCATGAGAGTTTATTTCTTCAAAATATAGCCACCGCCGTGCTCAAAAAGATTTAAGTGAAGCACTAGAGCAACTGCCTAGCTCAAATAATTTAAGTGAAGCACATAGAGTATTCTAACAAATTATGATGATCGTGTGGCTCTCTCAAAATAGGTGTGTTCAGCAAGGATGATTGTGACAAACTAAAAAGAAAACAAAGCAAAGACTCATATAATACACGACGCTCCAAGCAAAACACATATCATGTGACGAATAAAAGAGGGGATGCCTTCCGGGGCATCCCCAAGCTTAGACGCTTGAGTATTCCTTGAATATTACCTTGGGGTGCCATGGGCATCCCCAAGCTTTGGCTCTTGCCACTCCTTATTCCTTCATCCATCGTGATCTCACCCAAAACTTGAAAACTTCAATCACACAAAACTCAACAAAACCTTCGTGAGATCCGTTAGTATAACAAAATAAATCACTACTTTAAGTACTGTTGCAAACCCATTCATATTTTATTTTTGCATTATACCTACTGTATTCTAACTTCTCCATGGCTTATACCCCCTGATTCAATCCATAGTTTCATCAAAACAAGCAAGCAACACATCAAAAACAGAATCTGTCAAAAACAGAACAGTATGTAGAAATCTATTTAAAAGCCATACTTCTGTAACTCCAAAAATTCTGAAAAATTAGGACAAGGTGGGCAATTCATATACCAATACTTTGTAAAAATTTCAGATTTTGCTGACGCACCAGTAGGGAAAAAAAATTCCAGCACTGGACGCAAAACTTTCTGTTTTCCAAACAGCATAAATTATACTATCTTCCAAATCATCCCAAAGGTTTTACTTGGCACAAACACTAATTAAAAACATAAAAACACAATCATAACAGTAGCACGAAAGTGAAAACACACAATAACAGAAACCAATAATAAAAATTTATTTTATTCGTTGGGTTGCCTCCTGATGGTGTCCTGGATAAGGGGGTGCCAACCTAACCGGCCCGTCTCCTCGGTTGGGCTGGTGGGCCCTCGCACGTGATCAAGATGGACTTCGGAAGCTGTACACAGGAAGCGTGGTTAAGACTGTCTCTATCGAAGACTTGACGTATACTCCAAGATCTCTCCTGCTGCCTTTCTCTTAGATACCGACCTTGTAACCCTAGATACCCTCCCTGGCGTGTATATAAGCCATAGGGTTTAGCTCGTGGGAGGGACATCAACGCAATATCTCTCACCTCGCCCTAGAAGTTAGACACATTACGATCTCGAGGTAGATCAACTCTGTATTTGATACATCTCCATTAATATAAATAGAAGCAGGACGTAGGGTTTTACCTCCATCAAGAGGGCCCGAACCTGGGTAAACGTCGTCTCCCTTGTCCTTGTTACCTCCGATCTGAGATCCACAGTTCGGGACCCCCTACCCCGAGGTCTTCCGGTTTTTACACCGACACTGGTGCTTTCATTGAGAGTTCCGTTGTGCGATCGCCAAAAGGATCGATGGGATCGCCGGTTAATGGCATCAGGCCCACGGAGCACGTCTCCACGTCTGAAGCTCTGGTCACAGAGATGCCCCCACGTAATGTGGAAGCGAACCATGACCCTTGTTTGGTTTCAACAAAAAAAACCTCATGGACGAGGGGCTAAGATACTTTCTGGAGAGCGGATCGGACAGCGACCTACCGGCGACCGACCTTCAGATCAATTCGGCTAAACCATTAACTGCGGATCCGGCGTCACGAGAAAATAACGAGGTCTTGAGCCCGCGGTCTTTAGAGATCAGAGCTGGTCCGCTCACCTCCCATATAGAATATCGCCTCGATAACTCCGGCCCACCTGACGTCTGGGACTTGGCCTACATACGGCAGTTCCCCGGTGAGCCGATTAGATGATACTGGGCCAGATCCTTGTCCTTCAAGAACAAGATGCTGGACTACCAAGACTCTGACATAATTGCCGCTTTCGAGCGCGGGTGCAAGGATAAGGGCGTCTCGAACGTCCTCGCTCGACGTTGCATCCAAACACTCCCTGAATTAACCAACCTGGTAGCATGATTTTGCGCCATCGAAGACGCCTGGCGCACCGAGGAAAACACGGACTCGATTTGTGATAACTACCAGGAACGCGACCGGTCGACACTTCGGCGCGAAAATTGCAAACGGAATACTTCGGGCGATCGACCCCGAAAGAAGAAGAAAACCTCCGGTCACTCCAGAACGGCTCTGGACGGCTTTTTGGATAAACCATGCCCGATCCACGCCGTGTTGGTTAACTCCTGCCCGACTCACAGCCTTCGCGACTGTTGGGTGTTGAGGCAGGTGGCAAAAGGGGGACCCGCCCTCTTGGCGGGCACCTCCAGCCACCTTGAACGGACCTCGGACGAAGATGTGGTCCTAATGATTTATGAGACCTTTACGTCTAATAACCAGCGCAAATGGGCCTTGTGGGAAATCAATGCCGTCCGGCAAGTACCACCCAAGGGCGCGTGGATAGACACGCCGATCACCTTCAACCACCACGATCAGCCGAGGTCGGCCCTAGACAGGTACCCCGCCGCGCTAGTCCTCAACCCCATCGTGGACCACTGCCGCCTCCATAAGGTCCTTATGGACGGAGGCAGCAGCTTGAATCTAATATACGAGGACACTCTGGACAAAATGCACATCGATAAATCGCGCATAGAACAGAGCACTACCACCTTTAAAGGAATAGTCCCTGGACGAGAGGCACGTTGCATCGGAAAGATAACCCTGGACGTAGTCTTTGGAACCCTAGATAATTATCGCTCCGAGGAGATTACGTTCCACATCACGCCCTTCAAGAGCGGATACCACGCCATTCTCGGACGGGACGCCTTTTCAAGATTTCAAGCGGTGTCGCACTATGGCTACATGAAGCTCAAGATGCCGGGCCCGAAAGGGATCATTACCATCTCAAGCGAGCCCGACAGGGCACTCAAAGCCGAGAATAAAACGGCGTCCCTCGCCCTCGAAACTCTGGCCGAGGCCTTCGCGGCCGAGGAGCTGACCGCACTGCGCACCGAGGTCGACCGGGACGATGTCGTTCTCGACAAAAGATCAAAACCTACTTCTTTCAAACCGGCCGATGAGATAGTCAAGTTCCAGGTTCACCCAATGGACCCTACCAAAACGGCGTCCATAGGGGCTAACCTCGACCCAGAAGTTGCCGAAGCCCTACGCGCTTTCCTCAAGGAAAACTGGGACATATTCGCTTGGCACCCCTCCGATATGCCAGGGATACCCCATAGGCTCGCAGAGCATAGCCTAAACATATTACCAGGCTATAAGCCTGTTAAACAAACACTTCGGCGTTTCTCCGAGCACAAGCATCAAGAGATGGGCGAGGAACTAGCAAAGCTACTGGAGGCAGGATTCATCAGGGACATAAAACACCCTGACTAGCTAGCCAATTTGGTCATGGTACCAAAAAAGGACAGGTCCTGGCGGTTGTGTGTCGACTTTAAAGAGCTCAATAAAGCTTGCCCCAAAGACCCCTTCCCCTTACCCCGTATTGACCGAATAGTGGAAGCCACTGCGGGCCATGATGCATTGTGCTTCCCAGACGCCTACTCAGGATATCATCAAATAAAGATGAAGGAATCTGACCAGGCAGCAACGGCATTCATCACGCCCTACGGGCCATTTTGCTTCAACACGATGCCCTTCGGACTAAAGAACGCTGGCGCCACATATCAGCGCATGATTCAAACATGCCTGAAAAAACACATCGGAAAGACCGTTGAGGCCTACGTAGACGATGTAGTTGTCAAAACTAAACACGTCGACCAGTTGGTGGACAACCTCCGAGATACATTTGGCAGCCTACAGGAATATCAAATAAAACTCAATCAGGAGAAATGCATTTTCGGAGTCCCAGTCGGCAAACTCCTCGGTTTCATCGTATCTAGCCGAGGAATTGAAGCCAATCCGGCTAAAATTTGAGCCTTGGATCGCTTGGAGATCCCAACAGAGCTCAAGCACGTACAAAAACTGGCGGGCTGTGTAGCAGCCTTGAGCCGCTTCATATCACGGCTCGGAGAAAAAGCCTTACCCTTGTACAAGCTGTTAAAGCAGACCAAGACATTCAAATGGACCAAGGAGGTTGTGGCGGCCCTGGAAGACATCAAGACCCTCCTCGCCACCAATCCCATCCTGGCAGTGCCAGGTGTCTACGAACCGATGCTATTGTACATCTCAGCCACAAACCAGGTGGTTAGCGCAGTTCTCGTGGTCGAACAAGATAGGGAAGGACACAAATTCCAGGTCCAGAAGCCCGTGCATTACGTCTCCGAGGTCTTAACCCCATGCAAGTCATGCTACCCTCACTACCAAAAGATAGCCTACGCGGTCTTCATGGCATCACGAAAACTCCGGCACTACTTTCAAGAGTGTTCGGTGACCGTGGCATCCGACGTCCCGTTAAGTGACATCATCAATAATAGGGACGCGACAGGGCGCATCGCCAAATGGGCCATAGAGCTCTTACCTTTTGAGATCATCTACAAACCACGCCGGGCAATTAAATCCCAGGTGTTGGCAGACTTCGTAGCCGAATGGACCGAAGCCGAACTCCCCCGTGAGTACAGTACTTACTGGCATTGGACAATGTATTTCGATGGCTCCAAAATGCTTGCCGGCCTAGGGGCTGGCGTGGTGCTCATGTCACCCATGGGAGATAACATTAGATACGTGTTAAAAATCATGTACACAGACTCTAATAATGCGGCTGAATACGAAGCCCTCCTACACGGACTTCGGATAGCAGTCTCTATGGGTGTTAAACGCCTGGAGGTCTGAGGTGATTCTAACCTCGCCATCTCACAAATCAACGGCGAATTCAACGTCGAAGACCCGAAGATGACAGCTTACCGAAACGCCATCATAAAGATCTCGGCCAGGTTCGAGGGGCTGGAGTTTCACCACATACCCCGAGACAGCAACCAGGCCGCAGATGTGCTCGCCCGGTTGGGCGCAAAACGGGATAAGGTTCCCGAAAACACCTTCCTCGAACGGCTTTTCAAGCCATCTGTAGTCTGGCAAGATAGCAAAAGAACGTCGGATCTAACCGACGTCGGGCAAGAAGCCCCGCCCGAAGAAGATGACGGTATCATAGGCGGCTCAATGATCCGGAAGATCGCTTCAGCGCATGAGGTCATGGCAGTTATCGCACCGTGGACCGAGCCGCTCCTCGCGTACTTGCTCTGAAAAGAGCTCCCCGATAACCAAACCGACTCCCGCCGGATTGTAACGCAGTCTAATGCCTACAAGGTGCATGAAGGGGAACTTTATAAAATGAGCACAACGGGCGTCCTCCAGAGATGCATATTCGAGGAAGAAGGAAGACTCCTACTTCGGGAGATACACTTCGGCATGAGCGGACATCACGCCGCTGCTCGGACCTTGGTCAGCAAGGCTTTCCGAGCCGGTTTCTATTGGCCAACTGCAGGCGCCGATGCCGAGGCATTAGTACAATGTTGCCCAGGCTGTCAAGTATTTGCCAAGCAGAGCCACATGCCCCCCACGGCCCTTCGCACCATCCCCATCACTTGGCCTTTTGTGGTCTGGGGGCTCGATATGGTCGGGCCACTTAAGGGTGGATCAAACAAAAATAAGTACCTCCTTGTCATGGTCGACAAATTTACCAAGTGGATCGAAGCTAAGCCGGTCACCTCGGCCGAAGCCGTCCAAGTAATAGGATTCATCTCGGGGGTAGTACACCGTTACGGTGTCCCCCACAGTCTGATTACAGACAATGGAACCAACTTCACGGCTAAAGAGGTTAAGGCATGGTGCAAAAAAATGGGCATTAAGCTCGACTACGCGTCCGTCGACCACCCACAGTCTAATGGGCAACTGGAGCGGGCCAATGGACTAATCCTTAGCGGAATTAAGCCTAGGTTAGTTCGCTCCCTTAAAAAAGCCGACTGTAAATGGGTTGAGGAACTTGATTCCGTACTATGGGCTTGCGTACGATACCAAACAGGTCCACAGGATACACCCCGTTTTTCATGGTGTACGGTGCCGAGGCGGTCCTCCCATGTGACATCATACACGACGCACCTCGAGTATGCATGTATGAGGAGCTAGAGGCCGAGCTTGATCGGCAGGATGCCCTAGACGCTCTCGACGAAGAGCGCAATGTCGCACGGGCGAGATCAGCTATTTATCAGCAGCAGGCCCGGCGCTACCATGGAAGAGAGGTTCGCGCCAAAGAATTTAACGTCGGGGATCTCGTAATGAGGCTACACCCCGAAAAACAAAAGCACAAACTATCCCCTAGATGGGACGGGCCGTTTATCAATGACCAAGAACTCATTGGAGGAGCTTATCGAATCCGAGATCCAGAGGACGGCCGGCTAGAACCCCACCCCTGGAATGCGGCACTACTCCGACGCTTCTACGCTTGACACCACGCATACGGTCCGTGTAAATACCTTGTGCATTTTTCTTTGACTTAATTCTTTACTCGTTATTTATTTTCCCACCCCGGAAAGTTATTCAATGACCCCGAGGACAAAATAGCACGTTCTTTCTAAGCACAAGAACTATTCCACCTCTTATGTACTATCGTCGTTCGAGCCACCATATGCATCGATTCGCTTTAAGATCTGGCCAAGCTGGGTTGCCCGGCTCCTGTGCTTGCCCCTTACGTTCCCGATATTTTCGCTAGGGGGCAAAGAGAGCACCGCTGTGATTGTCACTCCCGGATCAGCCGGTGTAGTACCTCAGACGGATAAAGCCGAAAGCTAGCGTTCTTACAATGCAAATCGGTCGGCCTTGACATAGAAATAACATGGCACGGGTCTTTTTAAACCCCGACCAGGGGCTTTACCCCCGAGGTCATCCGTCTTCGGACAGATGTGTTCGACACAGCGACCCGAGGAAAGGAGCTGTTGGAAGAACTATTTTCCTCGGAAGATGTTTCTTACGTTAAAAAGTAATATAACATAACTTTCCGTTACCCTCTTGTCCTTTGAGCTGTATAGCCCGATTGCCTTGTCACCTGAAGCACCTGGTTCGATAACCTCGGCCAGTAGTAGGGGACATTCCTCAGAGTTTATCCGAGGAGGCGGAAGCCGAAGGCTGGCTGACAGAGTCTGGATGCACGGATTGAAAACAGGCATAAATACTTCGGTACATAAAGTCATACAAAGTTTTCATGCGCGATCTAGCCCATCTATCAGGGTGTCCAATGCGCAATCCTTCTGCGAGAATCGCGCCGCAGGCATTACACTATCATAGGCCTGGCTAGAGGGGATTTCCTTCCCGTCAGATCCCATGGGTCCCACCTCTGCTAATTCCGTCGTCTTCAGACCGGTGTAGTGGGTCTTCACCATGGCCCAGGCCTCCCTCGCACCTTCTCAGCAAGTTGATACCTTCCAAGCCTAGATCCGGCGCCGAGCTCTCTTCAGCTGTTCGGCTAGCACGGCCATGTCCTCGGGGACCGGCACCACCTCGGGCCATAAAGCCTGGTGCACATCCTTCATCGATTTCCATGCCTTTTCGTGCACCTCGGATAGACGAACGCTCATGTCTTCAGACATCGGACCCCGCGATTCCGGAGGAAGGCCCGATAAACAAGCTGCCAAACAAGACAACATTCGAATGACAAGTCACCTCGGACAAGTTACATGACAAGCATTCCTCGAGGCTTATAAACTTACCATAAATCATGTCGTCCGTTTGCCTATTCTTTGCTTCCGCAACAGCGAGGCGAGCTTTTAAACTCTCAATCTCCTGGGCCTAACGGGTGTTCTCAGCCCTAAGCACATTCACGCTATCCACTCTTTGAGTAACCACGTGTTGGTTTGCTTGACGTTGCACTTCCGCGTACGCCAGATCCTCGCGGGCCTGCTTCAGGTCCCTTTCAAGATGGCTTAGGGCTTCCGCTGCTACAAGGGATTCTGGCATCAACTCTATTTCCATTGGCATTACCAAATCTAAGCACAAAGAACTTACCATGTGCCTCCCTGGTGAATTTCTTCACCTGATCAACCTCGGACAAAGCCGCGTCAAGCTACACCTTTGTTTGGGCCAACGCCGAGGTCAATTGCTCGTTCTTCAAGCGAGCTTCCAGTTCAAGTCAGTGATTGCTGGTTAGTATTTAAGTCTTGATTCGACCCCAGGGGGTCGTACCAAGCCTTAGGGGCTACTACCATACTCGGTAGTCATGGTTGTCTATAAAAACTTACCCGCAGCCCCCGGGACAAGACGTCCAGCAATTCGTCAAAAGCACCTCGGGTTGCCCCGAGGTATGCATCCACCGCGCAGAGAGCATTCAACTCCCTGTCCGAGAAAGTTGGACTATTCAGAGAAGCTTTTCGCCGGCGATAATTCGCGGCGCATTCAATCTCGGAGGGAGTGGCCGATGTCGCCGAGTCCTCGGGCTGGGCGGCTCCGAGGTCAACTCCCGCGGGATCTCGGGCACCCGTCTCCCTGGACGGGGCCGTGGCTCCCTCGACCTCCACGTTTGTTGGAGTGGATGAAGGTTGTCTACAAATAATCTGGAAGGTTAAAATCCAAAGTTTCTTTGCAGGCGGCATAGATCAAAAGTATTACCCCGGGATAAGAGGGCACTTTCGCCTGCACCCATGACCTCAGCCTGAGTTTCTTGTACTTCTGCCGGAGTCCTTCCCAGTGAAGCCGTCTCTCTGCGTAGGCGTTGGGAGCGCCGCCCCTTTGGAGGAGAAGTCAGATGGCTGGGGGCTGGAGGACGAGGGGCTCTCTTTCGTTTAGAGGAAGGGAGTGTTACCGATGAAGCTGGCCTCGTCCCCAGCGTGTCAGGGATGACAGCCACTTTTGAGCCATCAAGGCTCTCCAAGAAAAACTTCCTCCCTTCGTAGATCAGGTCCAGGTCTTCATCCTCGTTGTAAAGAGGATCTTCCGCGCGACAGTGCAGTTCTGGCTCAGGGGCCGGACTGCTCACGCCTTCAAGCCAACGCCTCCACCGCTGTTCACGGGCCGAGGTGTTGCGGATTAACTTTAAAAATTCCGAGGTACACGGAAGAGTTTGGAAGAGAAACTTACTATGTCGGCAGGGTTGCTATATGACAGCCCGTCCTGGAACTGGCACTTGGCGAACTCCTCCACGGACCCTTGGTACATGCTGGCTAGTACAACTCCAAGGGTCATTTGGTCCATGAAAGCTCCCTTGATGGATCGGGAGGCATCGTTGGACCCATTATACTAGCACAATAAGTGCTGACATTGCCGGAGGGGTTGGACTCTTCGGTCTAGGGCCACCGCCATCACATCAATGATGGTGAGGCCAGCACTTGACAGTAGCTTCACTTTGGCCGCTAGACTGGTCACGGCTTCGTCTTCCTCTTGCGCCAGGCTCCGCGGCCTCCAGCTGTAGCGTTTCCTCGGTGGATCCAATGAGAAGGGCGGGAGGCCTGGCCGGATTGGCTCGTACAGCGGGACGTCATTGATATAGAACCACTCGGAAGGCCAGTAATCAGCGTTCTCCCGAGGTGTTCCCGCTGGATAGCCGGTCTTGTCGACTCGGCAGACTTCGGCTCCTCCAACCTCGAACAACTTGTCGGCCGAGGAGCGGGGCACGATGCAGAAGTACTTTCGCCATAATCTGAAGTGCGCCTGACAGCCGAGGTGTAGCTCACAGAGCGCGACGAACCCCGCGATGTGCAATATCGAGTTCGGGGAGAGGTGGTCCAGGTGCAGCCCATAAAACTCTAGCAGGCCGCGGAGGAAAGGGTGGATTGGAAACCCAAAATCACGGAGGAGGAAAGGTACGAAGCATACCCGCTCATCTCCTTGTGGCGAAGGGTAATTCTCGGCATGGGCTTGACCGTCGATGGATGTTAATCCAGGACGACTTGGGGCCAGATCCGCCTCCGGTAGGTAGCCCTGCGTTGCCAAGCGCTCTAGTTGAAAGCGCGCGACGGAGCAGCTCCCCCAGTCCCCTCTGTCAGGGCCGTGGGGGCGCCTTGACGATCCTTCACCGCTCGCCATTGTTCGGCCTCTTGAGCTTGGGCTGGGATAGAAGGGGGATTTTTGCTACTGTTGCGGTTGATGCGTATGGCCGCTGGCAGAGGCTACGCGTTTATATTGAGTACAGGCTGAAGGGGCTGACGCTTCGACATTTTTTCCATAAAGGGGCCCGATTCCCTAGATAACACGATTCTCGAAATCTAAAGTTGGGCCCTAATGGAATTTTAGGGGTTGGCCGAGGTCTTCAAGTTTGATCAGAGAACAAAGCACGGGAACTTGTCTATCGATCCAAGACTCCGGAAATTGAAGGCCGTCGACTTCGGTATCGAAGACCAGTTCAGGGGCTACTAACGGTGTCCTGGATAAGGGGGTGCCAATCTAACTGGCCCGTCTCCTCGGTTGGGCTGGTGGGCCCTCGCACGTGATCAAGATGGACTCCGGAAGCTGTACACAGGAAGCGTGGTCAAGACTGTCTCTACCGAAGACTTCACGTATACTCCAAGATCTCTCCTACTGCCTTTCTCTTAGATACCGACCTTGTAACCCTAGATACCCTCCCTGGTGTGTATATAAGCCATAGGGTTTACCTCGTGGGAGGGACATCAACGCAATATCTCTCACCTAGCCCTAGAAGTTAGACACATTATGATCTCGAGGTAGATCAACTCTGTATTTGATACATCTCCGTTAATATAAACAGAAGCAGGACGTAGGGTTTTACCTCCATCTAGAGGGCCCAAACCTGGGTAAACATCGTCTCCCTTGTCCTTGTTACCACCGATCCGAGATCCACAGTTCGGGACCCCTACCCCGAGGTCTGCCGGTTTTTACACCGACACCTCCCAACAAGTGTTATTGTTTTATGCCCCTAGCTAGGCATAATGCATAGTTTCAAGTATTGTCATCTTTGGTTTTAGTAATCTTTATAGGAGTTTTCTCAAACCCGGGAGGTTCTTTACGCTTCCCATTATTCTCAGAAAAAGAGGCAATTTTAAGGTCTAAAATATCCAATTTCTTATTGCATAAAGAAATCAAAGTGTTCGTGCGATTGAGATTTCCACTAATATTTTTAAGAGGCTCGTTAGACTTTTGCAACTCAACCAAATTTTTCTGTATATCACCCAATTTGTCTAATATTTGAGCCCCCTCTTGAGTAAAAGCAAAACCCTTTTGTGGTGGTGGAATCCCCAATATGCCTTCTATTATTTCATAGGCAGTATTGGCCTCACTCTCAATAAAATTCCCCTTTGCGGCAAAATCCAAAAGTTGTCTATGATGCATGGTTAAACCTATATAGAAATTGTGAAGCAAAATTTTTAAATCCCCTTTTATAGAGCAAACACGGTAGGATTCCATTAACCTATACCAAGCATCTTTAAAATTTTCTCCTTGTTTTTGTTTGAAGTAAAGTACTTCAAAATCCGGCGACAAAGGAGGGATAGTCACGCTAGTCATGATGGCAAATCAAGCAAAAGAGCAAACAAGAAAAAGGCAAACGAAAAATATTTTTGTATTTTTGTAAAAACTTTTTAGAAGTGGGGGAGATGAAAATGAGAGGCAAATGGCAAATAGAGTAAATGCAAGGAGATGAGAGTTTTATGCGTAGGTACTTGATAGATGTTGATGATGTCTCCCCGGCAACGGCGCCGGAAATTCCTCCTGCTACTTGTAAGTTGCGTTGGTAATTCCCTGAAGAGGAAGGGAGATGCAGTACAGTAGAGATAAGTATTTCCCTCAGTTATGAAACCAAGGTTATCAATCCAGTAGGAGAATCACGCAACACCTCGTTAGCAGCACCTGCACACAAAACAACAAATCCTTGCACCCAACGCAAACAAGGGGTTGTAAATCCCTCGGCGGTAAGTTGCAAGATTAAATTGTATGTGATAGATAGATAGATTGAAACAAAAATACAAAAATAAAATAAATAAAGAAAAAGTGCAGCAAGTATTTTTAGGGTTTTAGTATATGATTTAGATAGACCCGGGGGCCATAGTTTTCACTAGAGGCTTCTCTCAAGAAAATAGCATACGGTGGGTAGACAAATTACTGTTGGGCAATTGATAGAAAAGCAAATAATCATGACGATATCCAAGGCAATGATCATGTATATAGGCATCACGTCCGAGACAAGTAGACCGACTCCTGCCTACATCTACTACTATTACTCCACACATCGACCGCTATCCAGCATGCATCTAGTGTATTAAGTCCATAAAGAACGGAGTAATGCCTTAAGAACGATGACATGATGTAGACAAGATAAACTCACGTATGAATAAACCTCATCTTTTTACCCTTAATAGCAACGATACATACGTGTCATGTCCCTTTCTGTCACTGGGATTGAGCACCGCAAGATCGAACCCATTACAAAGCACCTCTTCCCATGGCAAGATAAATCAATCTAGTTGGCCAAACCAAATCAATAGATCAGAGAAGAAATACGAGGCTATAATAATCATGCATAAAAGAGATCAGAGAAGACTCAAATAATATTCATGGATAATCTGATCATAAACTCACAATTCATCGGATCCCAACAAACACACCACAAAAAGTGATTACATCGGATAGAACTCCAAGAACATCGAGGAGAACATTGTATTGAAGATCAAAAAGAGAGAACAAGCCATCTAGCTACTAACTATGGACCCGAAGGTCTGTGGTAAACTACTCATGCATCATCAGAAGGGCAGCAAGGTTGATGTAAAGCCCCTCCGTGATCGATTCCCCCTCCGGCGGAGTACCGGAGAAGGCCTCCAGATGGGATCTCTCGAGAACAGAAACTTGCGGCAGCGGAAAAAGTATTTCGTGGACTCCCCTCAAGGTTTCTGAGTTTTTGGGAATTTATAGTGGAGGAATTAGGTCAAACGGAGCTCTGTGGGCCCCACGAGGTACCAGGGCGCGCCTGCCCCCCCCCCCAGGCGTGCCCTGGTGCCTCGTGGGCACCCCCTGGGGCTTCTGGCCTCCTCCCGAAGCTTCTAGTGTTGTATATGTCAAGAAAAAAATCTCCAAAAAGTTTCGTGGCATTTGGACTTCGTTTGGTATTGATATTCTATAAAACAAAAACAGGGCAGAAAACAGCAACTGGCACTGGGCACTAAGTTAATAGGTTAGTCTCCAAAAATGATATATAATTGCTGTAAATGCATATAAAAACATCCAAGATTGATAATATAACACCATGGAACAATCAAAAATTATAGATACGTTGGAGACATATCATCCCACAGCACTGAGGACTACCAGGAGCTCAAGCTGCTTCGCGACGAGTGCCAGGGCCGCCGTGGTGACCGCAACGACCGCGGCGGCAATCGCTGGGACGGCCGCTGCGGCAACGGCAACTTCCGTCAGGGCTGGCGCGACCAGCCTCGTGAGGCCGCCTGGCGTGACCAGCCTCGTGAGGCAAACCCTCAGGCCAACGCCGCTCTCCCGCCGCTGCCGCCGCCCCCCCGGAGGAGCAACGTCAACCAGCCTGACGAGGGCGATGGGGGCTACCAGGAGCCTCGCGCGGTTGCATGCATCCTCGGCGGGGCTCAGGCTCCCGTGTCTGGGAGGCCGACCTGCTGCTCCTTGAGGAGGCCCGCCGTCAGGCCGCTCTTCGCGCCGCGAGGTACCAGCAAGCCCTGCGTCGCTACTGCAGCCGCAACATCCGCCCTCGCACTCTCTAGGTTGGCGACCTCGTCCTATGCAGGATCCTCTCCAGAGAAGGACTCCACAAACTCTCACCCATGTGGGAAGGCCCTTTCAGGGTTGCTCATGTCTCCAGGCCCGGTGTCGTCCGGCTGGAGATGGAGGACGGAGTTCCTGTGCCTAACGCCTGGAACATCCAACACCTCCGCAAGTTCTATCCGTGACCCTCACGCGTACGAACGAAATGGGGCTGTACACGCCCCGGAGACTCTCAATGCGTTCGCCTGACGGGCACGCGAGAGCTCCCACCCATGTCTCAGTGGAAGCCCCATGCTCCGCGCTGGCGGAACGATCAAACCGTGATCATGCCCACGTCTTAGTGGAAGCCCCATGCTCCGCGCTGGCGGAATGATCGAACCGCGATCATGCCCACGCCTAGTGGAAGCCCCAAGCTCCGTGCTGGCGGAACAATCAACTGAGGGCGCCCCACGGGCTGCACCAACCTCAAGCTGACCCGTGCCGGACACGGCAGCCGCATCCCTTTTTGGTTTCCATACATGGTGTATTTCGTCATATCTTCGTCTCATGAGCCATGCGCACTCGCGACCTCCCTCATGAGGCTCACGCGAGCAGGGGCTGGACACGGTGTCTGTGCTCGGGTCAGTCCTAGCAGCGCTAAAAAACCCTAGCAACCGGGCTCTGGCTCGTGGGCCTGCTCCCGTGCACGCCACGCCACCAAGGTCCTTGGTGTCTTATCTCCTCGCGTAACGCCCATGAGCGAGCCGGCGAGCGCGCGCTACTCCCCTGTTGTATGACTTTCTACATGCAGTTATCTCAGGAACAGGTTACCTGGAAGGCCTCGCGAGGACGCCTCGCAAGGCGGCCCAATGGCAAGACACCCCCTTGAGCTTCAGGAAGCTTCGCAGGCCCTACCTCGGGAGCCAATCTATGACGGCCCCCTCAGCAGGAGACCTCGCGAGCAGAAACCTCACGAGACACACCCTACAAGTGGCGGCTCGCCGGATGCTGCTCTTCGCAAGAGCTAAGTCTAACTACCTCGCGAGCTACCCTCGCCATCTCCCAAGCTTTCCCTTCTAGCAACCTCACGAGCGCCAGCGTTTCTCCTTCCGCGAGCTGCTTGCACATCAAAGGGGGGCTCCCTGAGCATCGCGCCTCAGGAGATCTTACCGCCCTCGGCGCCCTACACCTCCTGGCCTTGTCCAGGCATCGCGACCTGACATACCAGCGATGGCTGTGGCCCGCTCGGGGGCTGGGTCCTAACGACGTAGAGCACAAAGGCGAGCAAAAAGAGAAAAACAGGCCTCAAGAGAAAGCTTCACGAGGGCACAAGTGTTCGTTACAGCAAGTCATAATGTACTTAAGCAAAAGTCATTGTCTTCACACCCCCACGGGGCCACGATTAACTATGCGCAGGATAATGAGGAAAGGGCCTAAGAGGACGCGTCGCCATCACTGCTGCTGCTGCCGTCGTCGTCTTCACCTTCCTTAGCTCCGCCTGAGCTCTCGCTGCTGCCGTGGGCGAACTGCGCATGCAACCCGTCCATGTGGTCCTCCACCGCCTTCCCGAGAGCAAGCCGCTCGGAAGCCTCGCGGGCAACGTTTCGCGAGCCGGCCTGCGGCGGTCACCTAATCGGAAGGCCTCGCGAGACGAAGACTTCGAGGGCCAAGCCTCGAGAGGCACGCCTCGTGAGCCACGCGTGCCGCGCGCACCTCGTGAGCTGTGGCTCACCCAACGCTACCCTTCGCGAAAAGCTAAGTCTAACCACTTCGCGAGACACCCTCACTATCACTCAAGTTCCCTCCCTTCGCGATCTCGCTAAGTGCTGGCATTTTTCTTTCGCGTGAGCCGCTTGCACGCCAAAGGGGGGCTTCCTGAGCATCGCGCCTCAAGAGCCCTCACTAGCTCCCAGTGCCCCTCACCTCCTGGCCTTGTCCAGGCATCGCAACCTCACATACCGGCGACGGCTGTAGGCCCGCTCGGGGGCTGGGTCCTGACGGCGTAGAGCGCCGAGGCAAACACGAAAGAGAAAAACAGGCCTCGCGAGAGGACTTCGGGGGGGAACACACATCCCAAACCACAAAAGCATTAAGTTAAACACAGAAGCCACCGTTTTCACGTCCCAGCGGGACTGCATTGTTCTCATACAGGGCAAGGAAGATGCGGGGAGTCCTTCCCCTACGCCTTTTATAGCGCAAGAAGGAAGGTGCGGGGAGACAGAATGCGCGAAGGAAGGCAATGATGGTCTCGCGCCGTGCGCGGGCAGGCTTTATGTCAGCGCGGGCGGTTACCGAGTCGTCGTGGGAGAAGTGGGGGCGTCCCCCGTCACACCGTGTGCCACGCGTCGCGCCCGGCCCGTAGGCGGTTAGGGCCCGAACCGTTTCGCCCCCGAGTAGGCGGGAACGTGCGCGCCGCGGGCCCAGGGGCTACTGTCGGGCCCGTGGAACCCAGAGTATCCCGGCCCGTCTGCCTTTGGCCCAGGGCGCAACGCCTGGCGGAGGCCCAACAGGCGGCCACCAGTGGGCATCTCAGGCAAGACCCCTCATGAGGCCCCGGCCTCCTGAGGACCCCTCCTCAGGGAGCGAGCAAGCAAGACTCAACCGCTACACCGAGAGCCTCGCAAGGCTCTCTCGCGAGGCGGCCTCCCAAGGTTGCCTCCCGGGGCACCCTCCCGAAGGCGCGCAAGACGAGTGCAGTTCGGCTCGGTCGCGCGGTCTCATGCCCATCATGTGGGTGACGCGCGCGGCGATGAACGGCGGCAGAGGCCGTGCTAGCAGGCGCGGATGGAAAGGATTTCCCCTTTTGTGCTAAGGGGGCAAGGCCAGCAATCGACTTCCCAAAGCAACCCCCAAAGGTTGCCCGAGCGGTGAAAAAAGACCAAGACGGCGGGCGCGCAGGGCGGAGGTCATCCCCGAGCCCACCGGCGCGTCATGGACGGTCGCTTTGCAGATGAAGACCACCTTTTGCCAGGATAGACTGCGCCCCTGTCCCCCTTCAAACTTTCCGTTGTGTGGCAACACTTCCCGCCAATTTTTTTGGGGGAAGAGGACCAAGGCAGATATAAAAGGAGGGCAGGGTGCCGCTGTAGAGGGATCCGATTGGCCCCCATCATCTCCTACCTTGTACGCGAGAACATCCTCTTGCCCCGAGCAATCCCAACCAAGCAGGAGTAGGGTTTTACACCGCAAGGTTGCTCGAACCTGGGTAAACTGCTGAGTCCACGATCTGGCCCCGCTAGCGCGCTCTCGCCGTAGCTCCACCGTAGTTCAGCTGTGGTAGGGGACGAGGAGGTAGGAACGAGCTCACCCCAGTGTTCGAACCTTTGGGTCCCCGGAGCCCCAACTCCGACAATGTCGTCCTCTTTTTCATACATATTCCATCCTCCTATCATGTGGTTGTCTTACATCAAAGTATTGCTCGTCTGTATCATGCATCAATGAGTTTTGAAGAGCGAATTTTATTCTTTTGTGCTCTGGGTATGGCTTGACATGGAAAAGTCAAAAAAGAGCATGGAAAAGAGTATGGTAGGGGATGCTGTTAGTCGTCGGGTGCAACATAAAAGGAGCTTCCCTCGAGATTCTGCTGGTACTTATAGTGCAGTAGAAGGTCGAAGTCCACCGGCTAAATCTACAAACACAATATCCCCTACTCCACCAGCTGCAGCACCTCCTTCCACAGTACCGACATCTCAACGAGTTACTCGTTCGAATGCTCCGCAAGTGGCATTTCGCAAGCTGCCTTCCGACCTAACACTACTTCTAAAGCACTGCTAACACTACAGGACATGGCAACATCAGATGAACCTCATGAGCATCAACACCAAGACGGTACGTGACTGAGTCAAGTTGTAGTTGTGTGCTCCTTTATATGTACTCTCACAGTTTCGTGTGCACTAACACTTTCCATATTCGTTGTTGAACTAGCACCTCGGCGCAAGAGGAAACAGACCTTAGGGATAATGCTTGACAGGTTAACAAAATCTAAAGGAGGAAGAATGGAGATCCATTTTGAGGCAGGTTTAAAAAGGCCACGTGATGCTACAGAGTCGGCCAAGTTAGTATCAGAGGCAGCCGTTGCCGTTAGGTGTCATGCACGCATCCTCCCAACGTGGATCCAGTACCGGAATGACAAAGACGAAACCCAGTTTAACACCTTCCTTGACCATTTATCCGTAAGTAATGTTATTCATCGCAATTTGTAATATTGTCTTGCTCTGTCCCATAATTTCTAGCTTGCTCCTAATGAGACTCCCATTCTTTTTTCAACAGATGAGGTTCAAGTTGGATCAGAAAGATGATGCAACCAAACAAGCATGCACTCATGCTTTTCAGTCTGCTTTACGACAGTATCGGTATCACCTTAGAGAAAAACTGACTTTGAAAGCAAGGCTAACGATGAAATCGCCCAAACATCTCCAGTAGAATATATTACGGACGAAGACTGGACAGCCCTTGTTAAACATTGGTCTGATCCGAAGTATCGGGTAGGGTATATGTATGTGATCAGATCACATATTGAACTCGTATTTACGTACGTGTCTTACAAGTCCTATCTTCTTCTAGGCTCACTATTTGAAGAACAAGACCAACCGTTCTAAAGTGAAATTCCAACAGACAACAGGATCTCATAGCTATATTGCACACTACGAGGCTCTTGTAAATAGCTGCTATTTCCTCCTCTTTGTTGTGCCATATTATCGTATCTATATTGACTTGTTCCAAATACAGAGGAAAGCCTGTGCGGACCAAAAAGAACCTAAACCGAATGCAGTGCAAATCTTCAAGGATTGTCATGCCAGCAAGATGAAGGGCATGACTACACCAGTCCAAGCCGCTGTTGTAAGTCCTTACTCCTCATGCCTTTGAACTGCTTGTTACTGTGACGTGTTCATTTAACTGCTTAGTTTGTAGCCAATGTCAGTTACTCTGTTCACTTTTATACACAGTTGTCTTAACATATCATTTCACCTTACGCAGTTTAAAAGAAAGGAAGGATATTCTTTTGGTCTTGATCAATGATGGTGAGGCCAGCACTCGACAGTAGCTTCACTTTGGCCGCTAGACTGGTCACGGCTTCGTCTTCCTCTTGCGCCAGGCTCCGCGGCCTCCAGCTGTAGCGTTTCCTCGGTGGATCCAATGAGAAGGGCGGGAGGCCTGGCCGGATTGGCTCGTACAGCGGGACGTCATTGATATAGAACCACTCGGAAGGCCAGTAATCAGCGTTCTCCCGAGGTGTTCCCGCTGGATAGCCGGTCTTGTCGACTCGGCAGACTTCGGCTCCTCCAACCTCGAACAACTTGTCGGCCGAGGAGCGGGGCACGATGCAGAAGTACTTTCGCCATAATCTGAAGTGCGCCTGACAGCCGAGGTGTAGCTCACAGAGCGCGACGAACCCCGCGATGTGCAATATCGAGTTCGGGGAGAGGTGGTCCAGGTGCAGCCCATAAAACTCTAGCAGGCCGCGGAGGAAAGGGTGGATTGGAAACCCAAAATCACGGAGGAGGAAAGGTACGAAGCATACCCGCTCATCTCCTTGTGGCGAAGGGTAATTCTCGGCATGGGCTTGACCGTCGATGGATGTTAATCCAGGACGACTTGGGGCCAGATCCGCCTCCGGTAGGTAGCCCTGCGTTGCCAAGCGCTCTAGTTGAAAGCGCGCGACGGAGCAGCTCCCCCAGTCCCCTCTGTCAGGGCCGTGGGGGCGCCTTGACGATCCTTCACCGCTCGCCATTGTTCGGCCTCTTGAGCTTGGGCTGGGATAGAAGGGGGATTTTTGCTACTGTTGCGGTTGATGCGTATGGCCGCTGGCAGAGGCTACGCGTTTATATTGAGTACAGGCTGAAGGGGCTGACGCTTCGACATTTTTTCCATAAAGGGGCCCGATTCCCTAGATAACACGATTCTCGAAATCTAAAGTTGGGCCCTAATGGAATTTTAGGGGTTGGCCGAGGTCTTCAAGTTTGATCAGAGAACAAAGCACGGGAACTTGTCTATCGATCCAAGACTCCGGAAATTGAAGGCCGTCGACTTCGGTATCGAAGACCAGTTCAGGGGCTACTAACGGTGTCCTGGATAAGGGGGTGCCAATCTAACTGGCCCGTCTCCTCGGTTGGGCTGGTGGGCCCTCGCACGTGATCAAGATGGACTCCGGAAGCTGTACACAGGAAGCGTGGTCAAGACTGTCTCTACCGAAGACTTCACGTATACTCCAAGATCTCTCCTACTGCCTTTCTCTTAGATACCGACCTTGTAACCCTAGATACCCTCCCTGGTGTGTATATAAGCCATAGGGTTTACCTCGTGGGAGGGACATCAACGCAATATCTCTCACCTAGCCCTAGAAGTTAGACACATTATGATCTCGAGGTAGATCAACTCTGTATTTGATACATCTCCGTTAATATAAACAGAAGCAGGACGTAGGGTTTTACCTCCATCTAGAGGGCCCAAACCTGGGTAAACATCGTCTCCCTTGTCCTTGTTACCACCGATCCGAGATCCACAGTTCGGGACCCCTACCCCGAGGTCTGCCGGTTTTTACACCGACACCTCCCAACAAGTGTTATTGTTTTATGCCCCTAGCTAGGCATAATGCATAGTTTCAAGTATTGTCATCTTTGGTTTTAGTAATCTTTATAGGAGTTTTCTCAAACCCGGGAGGTTCTTTACGCTTCCCATTATTCTCAGAAAAAGAGGCAATTTTAAGGTCTAAAATATCCAATTTCTTATTGCATAAAGAAATCAAAGTGTTCGTGCGATTGAGATTTCCACTAATATTTTTAAGAGGCTCGTTAGACTTTTGCAACTCAACCAAATTTTTCTGTATATCACCCAATTTGTCTAATATTTGAGCCCCCTCTTGAGTAAAAGCAAAACCCTTTTGTGGTGGTGGAATCCCCAATATGCCTTCTATTATTTCATAGGCAGTATTGGCCTCACTCTCAATAAAATTCCCCTTTGCGGCAAAATCCAAAAGTTGTCTATGATGCATGGTTAAACCTATATAGAAATTGTGAAGCAAAATTTTTAAATCCCCTTTTATAGAGCAAACACGGTAGGATTCCATTAACCTATACCAAGCATCTTTAAAATTTTCTCCTTGTTTTTGTTTGAAGTAAAGTACTTCAAAATCCGGCGACAAAGGAGGGATAGTCACGCTAGTCATGATGGCAAATCAAGCAAAAGAGCAAACAAGAAAAAGGCAAACGAAAAATATTTTTGTATTTTTGTAAAAACTTTTTAGAAGTGGGGGAGATGAAAATGAGAGGCAAATGGCAAATAGAGTAAATGCAAGGAGATGAGAGTTTTATGCGTAGGTACTTGATAGATGTTGATGATGTCTCCCCGGCAACGGCGCCGGAAATTCCTCCTGCTACTTGTAAGTTGCGTTGGTAATTCCCTGAAGAGGAAGGGAGATGCAGTACAGTAGAGATAAGTATTTCCCTCAGTTATGAAACCAAGGTTATCAATCCAGTAGGAGAATCACGCAACACCTCGTTAGCAGCACCTGCACACAAAACAACAAATCCTTGCACCCAACGCAAACAAGGGGTTGTAAATCCCTCGGCGGTAAGTTGCAAGATTAAATTGTATGTGATAGATAGATAGATTGAAACAAAAATACAAAAATAAAATAAATAAAGAAAAAGTGCAGCAAGTATTTTTAGGGTTTTAGTATATGATTTAGATAGACCCGGGGGCCATAGTTTTCACTAGAGGCTTCTCTCAAGAAAATAGCATACGGTGGGTAGACAAATTACTGTTGGGCAATTGATAGAAAAGCAAATAATCATGACGATATCCAAGGCAATGATCATGTATATAGGCATCACGTCCGAGACAAGTAGACCGACTCCTGCCTACATCTACTACTATTACTCCACACATCGACCGCTATCCAGCATGCATCTAGTGTATTAAGTCCATAAAGAACGGAGTAATGCCTTAAGAACGATGACATGATGTAGACAAGATAAACTCACGTATGAATAAACCTCATCTTTTTACCCTTAATAGCAACGATACATACGTGTCATGTCCCTTTCTGTCACTGGGATTGAGCACCGCAAGATCGAACCCATTACAAAGCACCTCTTCCCATGGCAAGATAAATCAATCTAGTTGGCCAAACCAAATCAATAGATCAGAGAAGAAATACGAGGCTATAATAATCATGCATAAAAGAGATCAGAGAAGACTCAAATAATATTCATGGATAATCTGATCATAAACTCACAATTCATCGGATCCCAACAAACACACCACAAAAAGTGATTACATCGGATAGAACTCCAAGAACATCGAGGAGAACATTGTATTGAAGATCAAAAAGAGAGAACAAGCCATCTAGCTACTAACTATGGACCCGAAGGTCTGTGGTAAACTACTCATGCATCATCAGAAGGGCAGCAAGGTTGATGTAAAGCCCCTCCGTGATCGATTCCCCCTCCGGCGGAGTACCGGAGAAGGCCTCCAGATGGGATCTCTCGAGAACAGAAACTTGCGGCAGCGGAAAAAGTATTTCGTGGACTCCCCTCAAGGTTTCTGAGTTTTTGGGAATTTATAGTGGAGGAATTAGGTCAAACGGAGCTCTGTGGGCCCCACGAGGTACCAGGGCGCGCCTGCCCCCCCCCCCCCAGGCGTGCCCTGGTGCCTCGTGGGCACCCCCTGGGGCTTCTGGCCTCCTCCCGAAGCTTCTAGTGTTGTATATGTCAAGAAAAAAATCTCCAAAAAGTTTCGTGGCATTTGGACTTCGTTTGGTATTGATATTCTATAAAACAAAAACAGGGCAGAAAACAGCAACTGGCACTGGGCACTAAGTTAATAGGTTAGTCTCCAAAAATGATATATAATTGCTGTAAATGCATATAAAAACATCCAAGATTGATAATATAACACCATGGAACAATCAAAAATTATAGATACGTTGGAGACATATCATCCCACAGCACTGAGGACTACCAGGAGCTCAAGCTGCTTCGCGACGAGTGCCAGGGCCGCCGTGGTGACCGCAACGACCGCGGCGGCAATCGCTGGGACGGCCGCTGCGGCAACGGCAACTTCCGTCAGGGCTGGCGCGACCAGCCTCGTGAGGCCGCCTGGCGTGACCAGCCTCGTGAGGCAAACCCTCAGGCCAACGCCGCTCTCCCGCCGCTGCCGCCGCCCCCCCGGAGGAGCAACGTCAACCAGCCTGACGAGGGCGATGGGGGCTACCAGGAGCCTCGCGCGGTTGCATGCATCCTCGGCGGGGCTCAGGCTCCCGTGTCTGGGAGGCCGACCTGCTGCTCCTTGAGGAGGCCCGCCGTCAGGCCGCTCTTCGCGCCGCGAGGTACCAGCAAGCCCTGCGTCGCTACTGCAGCCGCAACATCCGCCCTCGCACTCTCTAGGTTGGCGACCTCGTCCTATGCAGGATCCTCTCCAGAGAAGGACTCCACAAACTCTCACCCATGTGGGAAGGCCCTTTCAGGGTTGCTCATGTCTCCAGGCCCGGTGTCGTCCGGCTGGAGATGGAGGACGGAGTTCCTGTGCCTAACGCCTGGAACATCCAACACCTCCGCAAGTTCTATCCGTGACCCTCACGCGTACGAACGAAATGGGGCTGTACACGCCCCGGAGACTCTCAATGCGTTCGCCTGACGGGCACGCGAGAGCTCCCACCCATGTCTCAGTGGAAGCCCCATGCTCCGCGCTGGCGGAACGATCAAACCGTGATCATGCCCACGTCTTAGTGGAAGCCCCATGCTCCGCGCTGGCGGAATGATCGAACCGCGATCATGCCCACGCCTAGTGGAAGCCCCAAGCTCCGTGCTGGCGGAACAATCAACTGAGGGCGCCCCACGGGCTGCACCAACCTCAAGCTGACCCGTGCCGGACACGGCAGCCGCATCCCTTTTTGGTTTCCATACATGGTGTATTTCGTCATATCTTCGTCTCATGAGCCATGCGCACTCGCGACCTCCCTCATGAGGCTCACGCGAGCAGGGGCTGGACACGGTGTCTGTGCTCGGGTCAGTCCTAGCAGCGCTAAAAAACCCTAGCAACCGGGCTCTGGCTCGTGGGCCTGCTCCCGTGCACGCCACGCCACCAAGGTCCTTGGTGTCTTATCTCCTCGCGTAACGCCCATGAGCGAGCCGGCGAGCGCGCGCTACTCCCCTGTTGTATGACTTTCTACATGCAGTTATCTCAGGAACAGGTTACCTGGAAGGCCTCGCGAGGACGCCTCGCAAGGCGGCCCAATGGCAAGACACCCCCTTGAGCTTCAGGAAGCTTCGCAGGCCCTACCTCGGGAGCCAATCTATGACGGCCCCCTCAGCAGGAGACCTCGCGAGCAGAAACCTCACGAGACACACCCTACAAGTGGCGGCTCGCCGGATGCTGCTCTTCGCAAGAGCTAAGTCTAACTACCTCGCGAGCTACCCTCGCCATCTCCCAAGCTTTCCCTTCTAGCAACCTCACGAGCGCCAGCGTTTCTCCTTCCGCGAGCTGCTTGCACATCAAAGGGGGGCTCCCTGAGCATCGCGCCTCAGGAGATCTTACCGCCCTCGGCGCCCTACACCTCCTGGCCTTGTCCAGGCATCGCGACCTGACATACCAGCGATGGCTGTGGCCCGCTCGGGGGCTGGGTCCTAACGACGTAGAGCACAAAGGCGAGCAAAAAGAGAAAAACAGGCCTCAAGAGAAAGCTTCACGAGGGCACAAGTGTTCGTTACAGCAAGTCATAATGTACTTAAGCAAAAGTCATTGTCTTCACACCCCCACGGGGCCACGATTAACTATGCGCAGGATAATGAGGAAAGGGCCTAAGAGGACGCGTCGCCATCACTGCTGCTGCTGCCGTCGTCGTCTTCACCTTCCTTAGCTCCGCCTGAGCTCTCGCTGCTGCCGTGGGCGAACTGCGCATGCAACCCGTCCATGTGGTCCTCCACCGCCTTCCCGAGAGCAAGCCGCTCGGAAGCCTCGCGGGCGACGTTTCGCGAGCCGGCCTGCGGCGGTCACCTAATCGGAAGGCCTCGCGAGACGAAGACTTCGAGGGCCAAGCCTCGAGAGGCACGCCTCGTGAGCCACGCGTGCCGCGCGCACCTCGTGAGCTGTGGCTCACCCAACGCTACCCTTCGCGAAAAGCTAAGTCTAACCACTTCGCGAGACACCCTCACTATCACTCAAGTTCCCTCCCTTCGCGATCTCGCTAAGTGCTGGCATTTTTCTTTCGCGTGAGCCGCTTGCACGCCAAAGGGGGGCTTCCTGAGCATCGCGCCTCAAGAGCCCTCACTAGCTCCCAGTGCC
The DNA here is from genome assembly GCA_039707655.1 of Elymus sibiricus. Classification (NCBI taxonomy): domain Eukaryota; kingdom Viridiplantae; phylum Streptophyta; class Magnoliopsida; order Poales; family Poaceae; genus Elymus; species Elymus sibiricus. Next base: position 364,902,499 of record CM077670.1, on the reverse strand, counting down.
CCTCACCTCCTGGCCTTGTCCAGGCATCGCAACCTCACATACCGGCGACGGCTGTAGGCCCGCTCGGGGGCTGGGTCCTGACGGCGTAGAGCGCCGAGGCAAACACGAAAGAGAAAAACAGGCCTCGCGAGAGGACTTCGGGGGGGAACACACATCCCAAACCACAAAAGCATTAAGTTAAACACAGAAGCCACCGTTTTCACGTCCCAGCGGGACTGCATTGTTCTCATACAGGGCAAGGAAGATGCGGGGAGTCCTTCCCCTACGCCTTTTATAGCGCAAGAAGGAAGGTGCGGGGAGACAGAATGCGCGAAGGAAGGCAATGATGGTCTCGCGCCGTGCGCGGGCAGGCTTTATGTCAGCGCGGGCGGTTACCGAGTCGTCGTGGGAGAAGTGGGGGCGTCCCCCGTCACACCGTGTGCCACGCGTCGCGCCCGGCCCGTAGGCGGTTAGGGCCCGAACCGTTTCGCCCCCGAGTAGGCGGGAACGTGCGCGCCGCGGGCCCAGGGGCTACTGTCGGGCCCGTGGAACCCAGAGTATCCCGGCCCGTCTGCCTTTGGCCCAGGGCGCAACGCCTGGCGGAGGCCCAACAGGCGGCCACCAGTGGGCATCTCAGGCAAGACCCCTCATGAGGCCCCGGCCTCCTGAGGACCCCTCCTCAGGGAGCGAGCAAGCAAGACTCAACCGCTACACCGAGAGCCTCGCAAGGCTCTCTCGCGAGGCGGCCTCCCAAGGTTGCCTCCCGGGGCACCCTCCCGAAGGCGCGCAAGACGAGTGCAGTTCGGCTCGGTCGCGCGGTCTCATGCCCATCATGTGGGTGACGCGCGCGGCGATGAACGGCGGCAGAGGCCGTGCTAGCAGGCGCGGATGGAAAGGATTTCCCCTTTTGTGCTAAGGGGGCAAGGCCAGCAATCGACTTCCCAAAGCAACCCCCAAAGGTTGCCCGAGCGGTGAAAAAAGACCAAGACGGCGGGCGCGCAGGGCGGAGGTCATCCCCGAGCCCACCGGCGCGTCATGGACGGTCGCTTTGCAGATGAAGACCACCTTTTGCCAGGATAGACTGCGCCCCTGTCCCCCTTCAAACTTTCCGTTGTGTGGCAACACTTCCCGCCAATTTTTTTGGGGGAAGAGGACCAAGGCAGATATAAAAGGAGGGCAGGGTGCCGCTGTAGAGGGATCCGATTGGCCCCCATCATCTCCTACCTTGTACGCGAGAACATCCTCTTGCCCCGAGCAATCCCAACCAAGCAGGAGTAGGGTTTTACACCGCAAGGTTGCTCGAACCTGGGTAAACTGCTGAGTCCACGATCTGGCCCCGCTAGCGCGCTCTCGCCGTAGCTCCACCGTAGTTCAGCTGTGGTAGGGGACGAGGAGGTAGGAACGAGCTCACCCCAGTGTTCGAACCTTTGGGTCCCCGGAGCCCCAACTCCGACAATGTCGTCCTCTTTTTCATACATATTCCATCCTCCTATCATGTGGTTGTCTTACATCAAAGTATTGCTCGTCTGTATCATGCATCAATGAGTTTTGAAGAGCGAATTTTATTCTTTTGTGCTCTGGGTATGGCTTGACATGGAAAAGTCAAAAAAGAGCATGGAAAAGAGTATGGTAGGGGATGCTGTTAGTCGTCGGGTGCAACATAAAAGGAGCTTCCCTCGAGATTCTGCTGGTACTTATAGTGCAGTAGAAGGTCGAAGTCCACCGGCTAAATCTACAAACACAATATCCCCTACTCCACCAGCTGCAGCACCTCCTTCCACAGTACCGACATCTCAACGAGTTACTCGTTCGAATGCTCCGCAAGTGGCATTTCGCAAGCTGCCTTCCGACCTAACACTACTTCTAAAGCACTGCTAACACTACAGGACATGGCAACATCAGATGAACCTCATGAGCATCAACACCAAGACGGTACGTGACTGAGTCAAGTTGTAGTTGTGTGCTCCTTTATATGTACTCTCACAGTTTCGTGTGCACTAACACTTTCCATATTCGTTGTTGAACTAGCACCTCGGCGCAAGAGGAAACAGACCTTAGGGATAATGCTTGACAGGTTAACAAAATCTAAAGGAGGAAGAATGGAGATCCATTTTGAGGCAGGTTTAAAAAGGCCACGTGATGCTACAGAGTCGGCCAAGTTAGTATCAGAGGCAGCCGTTGCCGTTAGGTGTCATGCACGCATCCTCCCAACGTGGATCCAGTACCGGAATGACAAAGACGAAACCCAGTTTAACACCTTCCTTGACCATTTATCCGTAAGTAATGTTATTCATCGCAATTTGTAATATTGTCTTGCTCTGTCCCATAATTTCTAGCTTGCTCCTAATGAGACTCCCATTCTTTTTTCAACAGATGAGGTTCAAGTTGGATCAGAAAGATGATGCAACCAAACAAGCATGCACTCATGCTTTTCAGTCTGCTTTACGACAGTATCGGTATCACCTTAGAGAAAAACTGACTTTGAAAGCAAGGCTAACGATGAAATCGCCCAAACATCTCCAGTAGAATATATTACGGACGAAGACTGGACAGCCCTTGTTAAACATTGGTCTGATCCGAAGTATCGGGTAGGGTATATGTATGTGATCAGATCACATATTGAACTCGTATTTACGTACGTGTCTTACAAGTCCTATCTTCTTCTAGGCTCACTATTTGAAGAACAAGACCAACCGTTCTAAAGTGAAATTCCAACAGACAACAGGATCTCATAGCTATATTGCACACTACGAGGCTCTTGTAAATAGCTGCTATTTCCTCCTCTTTGTTGTGCCATATTATCGTATCTATATTGACTTGTTCCAAATACAGAGGAAAGCCTGTGCGGACCAAAAAGAACCTAAACCGAATGCAGTGCAAATCTTCAAGGATTGTCATGCCAGCAAGATGAAGGGCATGACTACACCAGTCCAAGCCGCTGTTGTAAGTCCTTACTCCTCATGCCTTTGAACTGCTTGTTACTGTGACGTGTTCATTTAACTGCTTAGTTTGTAGCCAATGTCAGTTACTCTGTTCACTTTTATACACAGTTGTCTTAACATATCATTTCACCTTACGCAGTTTAAAAGAAAGGAAGGATATTCTTTTGGTCTTGATCTGTAATCTAGTTGTGATGTTCATGTGCCCACACAATGATACAATAGCCTGTTTGTTTGATATCCGTTTGCCCATGATATGAATGATGTCATACTATGTTCATCGTATTTTAAACAGTGTCTCTTTATCCTTAGATGTCAATAAATGTGAGGAAGTAGACAATATATTAGGCATGCTACATGGACATATGTTCTGAACGTGATTTTATTATGTACTCACCACTAAAATACATGCTAAAGTATTACAGTGGTTCACCAAAATAATTTATGTATAAACGTGAAAGCTATTTTGTTTGTTTTTGTCTCATTAGTAACTTCTTATCTGGTACACTAATCTACAAAATTTAAACTTTCAGCAAGCTATGGAACAAATGATGGAATAGCCACAACCTCCTGAAGGTGACGAGGCTACCACAGGCACAATGTCACCTCTTGCTGCAGTATGTCAATATCTCTCAACTAATAGTGCAAAAAGCACCTTCCTGAGTAATTTTGGGTTGGTTGTTAAGGTAACCTCGTCGAAACCGCCTACTGAACAAAATCTTCTGGCTAGACAGAGTGATACATCTGTGCTCCAGACACAAGTCCAATCCCTAATGGAGGTCATTTCTGAAACAAGAATAGTGGTTGACAAATGTCGTCAAGATATGAATGGTTTTGAAACCAGACTATCACACATTTGCTTCGTTGATCAAGAGCAATGGCGGAAAAAAGGGGAAGTTCATGCTGCTCCATCAGATTCTACAGCCTGAAACATTACCACTATGGTCAAATGATCTCTGGTTCTATACATCTCATGGTGCATTTATCTGCAAGGACTGTACACTTTTATGCCAACAGGCCTTTTGTTGTATGGCTGTAATTTATTTTGTTGCGATACAACAGTTATCGTGCTGCCAAAGGCCGTAGAAATTAGCAAACTATTTTGTAGTGTATGTTTATTCTTAGTAATGTATTCGGCATCATCGGTCTCCTTTAGGCCGAAAGCATCGTAGGAGCCCAAAGGGCCAATATTCATCCGGCCCACAACTAGAATGGAGCTAAAAATGATTACGGGCCGTAATCGGTATGTAGCCCACAGAAAATAACTGGGCCTAAATCAGCGTAAGCTCTTCTTATTTCTGATCGTTCCATTGGTAGGCCCGTGACCATAGTGGGCCATTAACAGGCCTAAACATAATATGGGCCCATAGTAATAATGGGCCATTAACATGTCTAAATATCACGCAGGCCTTATTTGGCACATACATGACACGGGCCGTTAACAGACCAAAATGCAGATTGGGCCTTCATTGGGCCAGAAAATACCTAGGGCATGTAGATGGCCGAAATATGATTGGGCCTAAAATGTGCCAAATAGCCCACTGGTCATTAGCAGGCCAAAATGTAGCTCAGCCCATGGTGGCCCATTTACATGGCGGATCGTTAACAGGCCAAAAGTCAGCACGGGTCGTAATTGCGCCGACCTACTACACGGGCCTTTAACAGGCCGAAAGTGCTGGCGGGTTGGATTTGTGTCATCGAGAATATGGGCTGTTAATAGGCCCGATGTGACGTCGGGCCACATATGGCCCATGGGTTGCATCGACCGTTAACAGGCCGAAAGTCAGACCTAGTCGAAAATGGCCCAATTCCAACACAGTCTGTTTATGGGCCGATAGTTTCATCAGGCCACAAATGGGCCCAAATGTAGCAGCACCTTAAACAGGCCGGAAACACGTCGGGCCATAATTGGGCCCAAATACATAGCGGACTGTTAACAGGCCAGAAGTGACCATGGGCCGCAATGATCAGTTATCCACAACGAGCCAGTGACGGGCCGATTTGACACTATTAGAACGGGCCTTACCTACAAATGGGCCGTGTGCAAGCAGGCCATTAATGGGCTAGCCCACTAACTTTGACTGGGCTGGCCGTTTTAACCTAAATGGGCCACTATTGGGCCATGCCACATGTCACTGTTCCATAGGCGCATATCGTCCAATGGATGGATAACATCTGTCATGACGATGAGCTGACACATGGTTCCGTTGGCGAATGAGAATTTTACACGTGGAAAATCGCCACTGGTCAGGGCTGTTAACGGGTTATCGGATCCAAACCCACGCCCGATAGCTTAACGGCGACCCGTTATGGTGGATGCCATGTGTCAGTTACCCTTGATGAAAACACTTCATTGACGCGCCATTTATTGTCATGGAAGTTGACACTTCCTCGATGATAATTTGAGTATTGTCATGGAACACTTCTACGACAGCACAGGTATGACTATCTTGATTCTGTCATAAAATCGTCACGGATGTACATGCATGATAGAAAACGTGACCTACTGTGACAAACACGTATCATCACGGAAGTTTTTTTTTTGTAGTGAGCCTAGAACCCCGACGTGATCAAAACGGACTCTACCGAAGACTTGGCGTGTACTTCAAGAACTACTCTAGTTGTCGGCGTGCGTCCTCCTAGATGGTAACCGACCATGTGTAACCCTAACCCCCCCCCCCTCCCGGTGCCTATATAAACTGTGGGGTTAGTCCATAGAGGAACAAGTACAATCACCTCCATTAGGGTTTAGTACACAACATACAATCTCGAGCTAGATGAACATGTACTCGATACTTCATCATCAATATAATCAAGTAGGACATAGGGTTTTACCTCTTCGAGAGGGCCCGAACCTGGGTAAACACCGTGCCCTTTGTTTCTTGTTCACCATCGATCATAGATCCATAGCTCGGGACCCCCTAACCGAGATCCGCTGGTTTCAGTACTGACAACATGGAAGTTGCTCTATTTGACTCAATTTGTAGTAATCCTCCTTGGTTTCCTTCCATAAATGATATTTCCTGGCAAACAATGGAAAAACGGATTTTCTTCTGTTTTGAAGGATTAGCGTTAGAAATAACCGAGAAGTGGCAAAGATCCGGTCAAAATCAAATAAGAATCACTCAACAAATACACAAATTCTTGAGCCATCAGCAGCGCGCTTACCTCAATCCGGCCTCCGTTGCTTTTAGAAGCTCCCCTAAGGTAACCTGCAACGCCTGACCCAGAGCTCCGCTTGTGCAAATAGTGGCCCTCAGGAGACCTAACTCGGGAAGGCCGTCTAGATGACCCTCATGCAAGACGGGCGAGGTCGAAGGCGATGTAGCTCCACCCACTGCTTTAGCCCCAGAGGAGATCCCGCGAGGTCACACCACGCCGCAGAGGGATTTGAACGCTCGGGACCCCCAGACCCCGAAGCACTGCAAGGCCATTCCCCCAGGGGAAGTTGGATCGCGGGTGATGGAGGCGGACGGCGGCTTGCGAGCCTCTTCTTGGCCCCGACCTTCGGCCGCTGATGAGGAATGACCGAAGGCGCGGAGGTTCACGCCTCGGGTGGCTCCTTCGGATGACCCATAAGGAGCAAGAGCTCCAGATACGTCTCCAATGTATCTATAATTTATGAAGTATTCATGCCATGTTTACAATAGTTTTATATGGTTTTGGTGCACTTTTATATTATTTTTATGGACTAACTTATTAATCAAGTGCCCAGTGCCAGTTCCTGTTTTCTGCATGTCTTTTGTTTCGCAGAAAAACCATACCAAACGAAGTCCAAACGCGATAAAACTTTACGGAGATTTATTGTGCAATATATGTGATTTTTGGGAAGAAGAATCAACGCAAGATGGTGCCCGAGGGCTCCACAAGGCAACACGGCGCCCCCCCCCTAGGGTCGTGCCCTGTTGCCTTGTGGGCACCTCATAGGTCGGTTGATGCCCTTTTTCTCCGCAAGAAAGATAATTTCTAGATAAAAATCCCCTCAAAATTTCAGCCCAATCGGAGTTACGGATCTCCGGGAATATAAGAAACAGTTTTCGGCCAGAAACAGGAGCGTAGAAACAGAAGAGAACAGAGAGAGAGATCCAATCTCGGAGGGGCTCCCACCCCTCCGGGCACCATGGAGGCCAAGGACCAGAGGGAGAACCTCTCCCCATCTAGGGAGGAGGCCATGGAGGAGCAAGCCGGAGGGGGAGCCTCTCTTCCCCCCTCTCTCGGTGGCGCCGGAGTGCCGCCGGGGGAACCATCACCGCGGTGATCGTCTTCATCAACATCACCGCGTCTTCACCACCTCCCTCATCTCTTTTCAGCAGTCCACTCTCCTGCACCCCGCTGCAATCTCCTAATTGAACATGGCGCTTTATGCCACATATTATTATCCAATGATGTGTTGCCATCCTATGATGTTTGAGTAGATTTCTTTTGTCCTTTGGGTTGATTGATGATCTTGATTGGTTTGAGTTGTATGTTTTATTTTGGTGCTGTCCTATGGTGCCCTCCATGCTGCGCACGTGGGGGATTCCTGCTGTAGGGTGTTGCAATACGTTCATGATTCGCTTATAGTGGGTTGCGTGAGTGACTGAAACACAAACCCGAGTAAGGGGGTTGTTGCGTATGGGAGTAAAGAGGACTTGTTACTTAATGCTATGGTTGGGTTTTACCTTAATGATCTTTAGTAGTTGCGGATGCTTGCTAGAGTTCCAATCATAAGTTCATATGATCCAAGTACAGAAAGTATGTTAGCTCATGCCACTCCCTCATATAAAATTGCAATAATGATTACCAATCTTGTTAAAATTGCCTAGGACAATTCCGCACATCGATCCATCATTATTCCACACTCACTATTTGTCATATATTGTAATATATTCTAACTTTATTTAGGCAGCACCTATTTTTATGTTTTAGTTCTCCGATATCATGCAAAGCTATCCTCTTTATACCCACAACGTAGTTTTATTTCTCGTTTCTAGATAAAAGCAAATGCTCGATGTACGTAGAGTCGTATCAGTGGCAGATGGGACTTGAGAGAATATTGATCTTACCTTTAGATCCTTGTGGGTTTGACACTCCATACTTACCACTTCCATCTTTGGAAATTGCTACGATGATTCCTTGCACTTGGGATTATCAAGCTCTTTTCTCGCGCCATTGCCGGGGAGCAATAGCGTGGGGTTAATATTTTCGTGTATGCTTGTTTGCTTTTATCACTAAGTAGATTTTGTTTTTCCTTTTGTTTTTGTTTTCTTGTTTTCTTTCTTTAGTTGTGGGTGAAAAAAAATTGAAAAATGCAAAATACAAAAAAAAAATTACTTGCCTCTTATGCCTAGCTTAATGGCTTTAATGAAAGCGCTGCCTGGGAGACAACCCGGAAGTTTTAGAGAGTATTTTTATTATTTTGTGTAATATAAAATTTATTATGTGTGCCATTAAAATATTTTAAAACAAAAAATATAGAGGGAAAACTAAAACTTTTCAAAAAGAAAAGTGAAAGTGAGACAAATGAGCAATGTGGAAGTGGGGGCTAGCCTTGAACTTTGTTCATGCCCATGGAAACTTTGTGAACCTTGATTACAGAAACTTTTCAACAAAAATAATTGGGCCAATTGCATTCTTGCCCCTAGTTGGTTCCTACCCACGGGTTTTGCCCTTACTTTTCGGGCTTGCTCAGTTTTGCCCTTACTTTTTCCGCTCGACTCGCTCGAATGCCCTTCCGTCACGGCTCCGCCTGGTCAGCGCCGTTTGACCAAGACGGCGCACCATTTTGGACATATTCACCCCTGGGTTCGATACCCCACCCTTTCAGTCGTCGTCTAGCTCGCGCTGCACACAGGAGAAAAAGAGAAGCAGTGGGGCTCCACATTGAGGTGTGAGGAGAGGCGTGAAGGAGCATGGCAACGTCGGCCATCTTGTCGGAGAGCTCATCGTCGGCAGCCGCGGAGGTTCTAGATCTCATCTTCTCCCCTAATTTTCTAGGGTTTGCTTGATTTCGATGGTAATTTGTAGATCTTGGCTTGATTTCGGGTGTAATTTTTCGTCCTTCGCTTGATTAAGGTGGATGGGGTAGGCATTGTTCAGCACAGCTCTGAGTTCTACTTGCCGGACTCAACCTACTGTGGCTTGGAGGAGCGCTCGAAGCACCGCTATCCAGGGCACCAGCTAGTCCCTGCTCGTCGTGTCTCGTGGGGTGGCGCAAGCACTGGACGTCGGTTTTTGGGGTGCCCTTTGGATGTATGTTTTGATTTGCATTTCATAGTTTAATCTTCTTGATCTAACAATTGAGGATGGTTTTAATCAGATTGCCTTTGTTGTTTTAGTTGCCAGATGAATGTGAGTGGGTAGTTTGGGTTGACCCACCACCTCCAGCATGTGTTGGTCTTGCCTTCGAAGAGTTGCACGGAGTGATTGAACATAGTTGGATCAAAACTCACCATCTGGAGAAGAGAGCAGTTGATCTTGCGAAGAAGAACCGTGCGTTGAACAAGGAACTGCAGAAAATGAAAGAAATGATGCGCATATGGACAATGTTGTTTCCTATCATAATTATTTGTATGTTAGCAATCTCAATGGCTGTCTGTGCACAAAATGCACAATAGTTCAGGATCTATGTTTCAATTTAGTGTTGTATGGAACCTGTTATGAAGTTGCTCTGTTGTATTAACCAAGTACTTATTATCAAGTTGCGGTGTTATGAATATGCAGAGTTGTCTGATCTATGCAATTTGCAGATCATCTAAGTTTATCGAAGGAAATTGACAACATAGGTCATCTTCAGATAGTATTGAGAAAAGAAAATCCACCAGGCTGCACATAGATCAGTAAACAGCAAATTGACATATGCTGCAAATTAACATAGTTCACCAGCAGCTATTTAACATAGTTCAGACTGCATCACGGTCACATAATTCAGACACACAGTTCAGACACATAGATCACAAACAGCAAATATTACAACAAATCTACCAAAAGAACTTCCATCAGTTTTTGGATTTGGCACAGCGCCATAATGACAAACTTGCACAAGCACAACATCTTTCAGTTCTTGGTTTTGGCCCTCTTGCTCCTTGTGTTGCAAGTTGGGATTGTCATCTCTCTAGCCCTGCTCCTAGTCACTTTAACTGGAATTTGTGGAACTGTTGGAGGGAGAACTTCCTCTTCAGCTGCAACATTTGTAGCATCCACATTGCTTCCAGTAACTGAGCAAGGAGTTTCTTCTGGAGTTGCAGAAGTGTCAAGCCTTCTCCTCTTGCTGAGAGCCAATGGAGATGCTCCTCTATTTGCAGGGTTTTTCCAGTTCTTCCTAGGTGTGCTGTTAACAGGGAAAGAAAGTAGTTTGTTAGTAATTTGTAGTAAAATAGTTCATGCAGAAAATAGAGGAAAAAAACTACCTCTGAACTTCACTTGCAACAGTTGAAGCCTGTGTTGCTGGCTCCTGTGTTGCACTATTTGGTTGTGCATCATCAATTGGACTTGCAGGCTGAGCAGGTGCATCATCTGCAGTTGCAGGCTGAACACCAGCAGCATTTGGACTTGTAGGCTGAACAGGAGCATCATCTGCATTCCTGCAGTCAACAGCAACATCATCTGCACTTTCTGGCTCCTCATCTTCCTCAACCTCATCATTGTGGTCTGCATTTTGGTTAAGAGGTTCCTCCTCAGCATTGTCAGCTCCCCAGTGTGCATCTTCTTCTCCAAACGCTGGGTCAATTGCATTTTTGCAGAATTTCATTAAGTGTCCCATTCCACCACATCTCTTGCATTTTCTCTTCCTAGGACCAAGTCCTTTCCCTTCACTTGCTTGCTTTATTCTAGTTTTCCTTGGCCTACCAGGTGCAGCTTTGTTCTGTACAGGTGGACATAATCTGAAACCAGGATCTACAATATCCCATTGTTGTTTTCCTTCTAGTGCGGGTAGGTTTTCAGCATATGTTTTTCTAAACATTTCAACTGAGAAGTACTTGTCCACATACTGATCTATCTCTTTAGCTTCTCCTCTCAATGCTGTTATGAATAAAAGAGCATGTATGCAAGGCTGGCCTGTGACTTGCCACTTCCTGCAACTGCATGTTCTTTTCTGTATATCTACAGGGTATCTCCACTCCCTCTTCTCCCTGTCTATAGCAGTCACCTCTGCTTCAGTTGGACTTCTTCTAACTAAAGTCATGTCCAAGCCTTTGGACCTTGCCATCAAAATCTTCATTACTCTAGGAATTATGATATGGCCCATGAATTTCTGCAGTTCTATACTATTCCTAAGGCCAAACTTCTCCATCAGGTACTGTCTGATCTTATCCGGCAAGTCCACAATGTGGAGACCCTTGAACTTTTTAATTTTGGAATTGAATGATTCTGCAAGATTGTTGTTGACATAGTCAACCTTGCAGATATCATTAAACAGTGCTCTGGCCCAGATTTTAGTGTGGTGCTCCTCTATATAAGCCTGCACCTTGGGTTTTGTGAAAAGCTGCCTCAAATGATAGTTGTGTTTCTTAATGCTATATGTCAGAGAACAAGGCCATAAATGCAGGTCATAGAACTTCCCTCTGAATTTCTTGGAAAAATTCTGAGCTAGATGTCTCATGCATTCTCTATGTTCTACTCCAGGATAAATCTCATCTATAGTTGACTCAAGACCTTTGCATGCATCAGTATGAATTACTAGTCCTTCAGGATGGCCTATAACTTTCTTCAAATTTTGGAAAAACCAGGCCCAGCTCTCTTTTGACTCTGTTTCTAGAACACCATATGCAACTAGGAAAATCCAGTTATGTGCATCAATTGCACATGCAGCTACCAACTGAGCTCTAAACCTACCATTAAGTGCAGTAGCATCAACAGCTAGGTAGGGCCTACAACCAGCTAGAAATCCCTGCCAACAAGCTTTGAAACTAACAAAAACTCTCCTAAAACACTCCTTCTCATGCCACTTTCCTCTAAGCTGGAACCTCACTGTGTGCCTATCAATTTCTACTAAACTGCCTGGTGAAGCTCTCTCAACCTCTGCTTTGAATGTGTACAAAAGCTGAAAACTATCCTCATATTTACCATACAAGTTGTCAATTGCCATTTGTTTACCATAAAACACTCTCATGTATGGCAATTCTAGACCATATTTTTTCTTCGGATTAGTTACTAACTCACCAGGACCAATATTGGAATTTTCTCTGACCCAATTTTGCACAGCATCAGCAATCCATCTCCTCTTGGCTGCCCTGAGTCTTTCAGTTCTGTTCACACTTGGACAGTGGTGTTCATAAGGATTTACTTTGATCTGCAAAATGAAACAAAGTTAGAAATTTGTTACAAAATAAATATGCAATGATATAGTCATTATATGAATTACTATGTCAGACTTATACTATGATCTTGTACTGTTAATACCTGAAACAAAGTACTGTTTCTCATTAAAGAGGCATGTAACCTCCATCTACACCTTGGAAATGCACAATAAACAGTGAACCTTGTAGGATCACTCTTCTCAATTTTGTACTCTACTTCATGCTGTATTGAGAATGTGGCAGCTACATTCCTGCAGTCAATAGCAGAAGGAAATACAACACCTTCAGCTAAACTAGGGTTTTCTCTATCATACATCATCTCAGGCCTATCCTCATCATCATTCTCAAAAGATCCCATGTCAATGTTCTCACGCTCCTCCTCTGAATCTGTGTCTGAAAACTCAGCAGGAATAAAGTCCTCATCTTGCTCTTCCTCATTTCTCTTTTGCACTAGATCTGGAAACATCCTCTCATCCAGCTCATCTGAGCCTAGCACATCATCAGGTTCAGCCTCCTCAACCATAGGCTCAACAGGAATTTCATTATCATTGCACTCAGCTTGCCTTGGTACATTTGCAGTAGGAGTTGAAGGTGGATTACAACTACTACTAGTGGCTGCTGCCCTGCTCCTTGCTGCATTTGTTGGTTTTGATGCACTAGAGGCTGGGGGATTTGTTGTTCTCACTACTGCTTCTAGTCTACTTCTCTGAATTGCTGTAGTTTCAATATTTGCAGTTTTGGAATCAGCATTTGTAGCAAACATTACAGCTAACTCATCATCGGACTGCAAAGGGTTCCAAACTGCTTTCTCTATGTCCCAGTATCTGAACTCAACTACATCGTGCAAACCCCGGGGATATTTCCTATAGACTGCAGCCCTAAAATCGTTGAACGAGCTTGAGCAGTCAACAACTAAAGGAAAACTGAAGCCTGCATCTTGCCCCTTAGTACCACACCTTTCTAAAAGAGTGGTCTCCATTCTAATTGTCAGAAAGAATGCACGCGAGGGATCCATCCTACGATTGTAAGCACAACCGAAGTCATGGAACAGAGCCTTTCTAATTCACAAATGAAAACAGATGAGTAAGGAGTGGAGTTGCAAAGTTACCCTGCGGGGATCTGCTGATTTGACTCCGTTCTGAGGCCGCACCGCATGGCGTCGTCGTCGCCGCCACCGACGCCACCGACGCCACCCCGTGAAGAGCGGGTCTCCACCATCTGCACAGCACGATGTAGATCAGATCACCACATCGACCACAGGGTTTCTAGGGCCAGAGAGCGCTCGTCGTCGGTGCTAGGGTTTGGATCGCCTGCGTCGCCGCCCATCTAGGGTTAGTGGGGGATAAGACAGAGAGAGGAGGGAAACGACTGAGAGAGTAGAGAGGGATTGGACCCACCTGTAAGGATAGCGCAGGGGCAACCGATGTCCAAAACGGCGCACCGTCTTGGTCAAACGGCGCTGACCAGGCGGAGCCATGATGGAAGGGCATTCGAGCGAGTCGAGCGGAAAAAGTAAGGGCAAAACTGAGCAAGCCCGAAAAGTAAGGGCAAAACCCGTGGGTAGGAACCAACTAGGGGCAAAGATGCAATTGTCCCAAAATAATTATCCCATTGTACAAATCCATTGTATTATAAAAATAATGTGCCAAGATTTACCTTTAGGATGTTTAAATTGCTTGTTTGGTGTGTGCTGTGAAAAAAACATAAACTTTTGTTGTAGTGTTTGAATTTCTATATTTTACTGGAATGTGAAAAAATTCTGAAATTTTTACACAGTACTGCTATGCAAATTTTTTATTTTGTCCTAATTTTTCAGAATTGTTTGAGTTACATAAGTATATGTACCATCTGCATCTTTACAGACTGTCATGTTTTCACAGACTGCTGTTTTAGTTTCTTTATTTGCTTATGTTTGAAATCTTGTTGAGCCCCATTGACTTGAGAGCCATAGAATTGTGATAGCATACAGTGGGTAATGTTTTATTATAAGTATACAATAATGTTACAGCAGGACATGATGGGATTTGATGTTATATGTACTAACCACTCTAATAAAAAGTTTGGTTAAGTTTTGTGTGGATGAAGTGTTCGAAGATCGAGGAGGTATCGATATGAGAAGAATAAAGAGAGGCAAGAGTTCAAGCTTGGGGATGCCCAAGGCACCCCAAGTAAATATTCAAGGTGACTCAAGCGTCTAAGCTTGGGGATGCCCCGGAAGGCATCCCATCTTTCTTCTTTAACAATTATCGGTATGTCTCAGTTTTTGTTTTTTTCACATGATATGCATAAATTCTGGGAGCGTCTTTTGTGTTTATTTTTCCCTTTTCTTTTATGCACCATGCTTGTTGGGGATGATTTCTTATGGTTCTTGGTTGATTTATAGAATGCTTCATGCGCTTCACTTAAATATTTTGAGTATGGCTTTATAGAATGCTCTTTGTGCTTCACTTAAATCTTTTGAGTATGGCTTTATAGAATGCTTCGTGTGCTTCACTTATATATTTTGAGCTTGGATATTGATCTCTCCATATTTATTGTAGAATGCTCTATGAACTTCACTTATATCTTTTAGAGTATGAATAAAATTATCATCGAAAGTGGGTTTGGAAGAGTGTCAACTCTATGTAGCAATGATCCCACTATTTTGGAGGGTGTTGAATCTTATTGGAATAATGATAAAGGTGGATTTGGAGAGGTCATAACTTTATCGAGTGATGATTCCACAATTTTGAAAGAAATTTCAATTGATTATGATGAAAACAAAGTTGCTACTTATGATAATTATTGTGATGGTACTTAAAGTAGTAATAATTATTATTGTAAAAAAACTCATAATTATGAATATCCTCTCAATAGTACCAAGTTCCCTCTCCATGTGTTGAAATTTTTGAATTTGCACTTCTTATACATCCTATGCTAGTTAATTCTCTTATCTTTAAGTGAGTATTATTAAAATATCAATGCTTAGCTAAAAGGCTTTAAAGAAAAGTTCTTGTGTGGAGACAACCCCATATTTATGCTTACTGTTTTCGTGTGTTCACATGTTTAATATACTATAGTAATCATGTTTTGTACCTTTTATTTCAATAATGTGCCAAGTAAAGCCTTTGGGATAGTGTGGATACTAGTTGAATTGATTTTGTGCAAAAACAGAAACTTTTGCGCCCAGTGCTGGAATTACTATAATTCACTAGGATGTGATAAAGTTCTTAAATTTTTACACATGATTCATATACAAATTTCTTACGCTGTCCTAATTTTTAAGAATTTTTGGAGTTATAGAAGTATGGTTCTAGTTCAGACCATTACAGATTGTTCTGTTTTTGACAGAATCTGTTTTGTTTGCATAGTTTGCTTGTTTTAGCATTTCCATAGCTTATATTGAGTGATATAAATTGTGGAAATGATAGAGTACAGTAGGCATTATGTGAGAACAAGTTTGAATCTTGTCTTGACAGTACCAAAGTGAATGATTTATTTATTATCATACTAACCTATCTCACGAGTTTCGTTAAGTTTTGTGTGATTGAAGTTTTCAAGTTTTGGGTGAGATATCGATATGAGGAGAATAAGGAGTGGCAAGACCCTAAGCTTGGGGATGCCCAAGGCACCCCAAGGTAATATTCAAGGAAGACTCAAGCGTCTAAGCTTGGGGATGCCCCGGAAGGCATCCCCTCTTTCGTCTTCAAAACTATCGGTATATCTTACTTGGAGCTATATTTTTATTCATCACATGATATGTGTTTTGCTTGGAGCGTATTTTTATTTTGTTTGCTGTTTGAATAAAATACTTAGATCAAAAATCTTGATTTGAAGAGAGTCCTCACATACTTAATTGATTGACTACTCATTGATCTTCACTTACATCTCTCGGAGTATTTTGTCATTCACTCTTGTGCTTCACTTATATCCTAAGAGTGAATTGTTGAATGAATTGAATGTCATAAATATGAAATTATACATGCTTCATATGCTTTTCCCATGGGGAGTAATGACTTCACATACAAGAAGTATAAGTGGTAAAATTTATTGAAAGTTAGCAAACACAACATTGGTCACTTGAACAATTCATGAAAGAATTTTAAAGGAAGAGAAATTTCACATATAAATATACTATCTTGGACATCTTCTATTATTGTGAGCCCCCATTAATTATTTTCAAGCTTGATCAAGTAGTTGACGTTGGACAAGGAAGACAATGTAATGGGTTATGTTTGTTTATATTCACATAGAAGTTATATCGTCATGGATCCTCTAACATGTGGTGCTTGCTTAGGATCTTTTGCTAGCCAAAAATTCGTACTAAGTAGAGATACTACTTGTGCATCCAAAAACCCTTAAACCCAGTTTCTTGTCATGAGAGTCCACCATATCTACCTATGGATTGAATAAGATCCTTCAAGTAAGTTGTCATCGGTGCAAAAAGCACTAAAAATTGCTCCTAAATATGTATGATCTTTTATTGGAAGGGAAAATAAGCTTTATACGAACTTGTGATGGTGAAGAAATAAAAGCGACGGACTGCATAATAAAGGTTGCTATCACAAGGGGCAATATAAAGTGACGTTACTTTCCAATAAGAGCTTGCACATCCAAAAATAAAAAGTGCATGACAACCTCTGCTTCCCTCTGCGAAGGGCCTATCTTTTACTTTTCTGTATTTACTTTTCTGTATTTACTTTTATGCAAGAGTCAGTAATGTTCATCCCTATTCCGCTCTATTTATTCTCTAGTGGGCAAGCATCATGTGGTAGGGAATGATCAAGGCACATATATCCAGTTGAATATAGGTGATCATGAGTTATTATTGTTGACATTATCCCTGAGATAAATAAGTTGGGAGGCGAAACATTAAGCCCCTATCTTCCTATGTGTTTGACTGAAACGGTTTGTTCTAAAAATATGCTTTGAGTGTCAGCAATCATGGAAGACTAAATGATAGTTGAGTATGTGGAATTTGCTAAACCAAAGCTCTTACATAGAGCCTTCCTGAAAATAAGATGAATTGTAATTGTTTGATGACTGAAAACATAGTTTGTTGATTTTCAAGAAAGTTTATGGTCTATACTTTAAACATGTGAATAGCTTGCTACTTGATCATGAGAAGTTTTATTAGATGAGCTACTGTTTATGATATATATTGATGCTAGAAAAAGTTTTTGAAATTATCATTGATCAAACTTATGCACTATGCTAGCATTCACACTTCATAAATTATTTCTTTTATCATTTACCTACTCGAGGACGAGCAGGAATTAAGCTTGGGGATGCTGATATGTCTCCAACGTATCTATAATTTATGAAGTATTCATGCCATGTTTACAATAGTTTTGGTGCACTTTTATATTATTTTTATGGACTAACTTATTAATCTAGTGCCCAGTGTCAGTTCCTGTTTTCTGCTTGTTTTTTATTTCGCAGAAAAACCATACCAAACGAAGTCCAAACGCGATAAAATTTTATGGAGATTTATTTTGGAATATATGTGATTTTTGGCAACAAGAATCAACGCAAGATGGTGCCCGAGGGCTCCACAAGGCAACACGGCGCCCCCCTAGGGCCGCGCCCTATTGCCTTGTGGGCACCTCGTAGGTCGGTTGATGCCCTTCTTTCACCGCAAGAAAGATAATTTCCAGATAAAAATCCCCTCAAAATTTCATCCCAATCAGAGTTACGGATCTCCGGGAATATAAGAAATGGTTTTCGGCCAGAAACAGGAGCACAGAAACAGAAGAAAACAAAGAGAGAGATCCAATCTCGGAGGGGCTCCCGCCCCTCCGGGCACCATGGAGGCCAAGGACCAGAGGGAGAACCTCTCCCCATCTAGGGGGGAGGCCATGGAGGAGCAAGCCGGAGGGGGAGCCTCTCTTCCCCCCTCTCTCGGTGGCGCCGGAGTGCCACTGGGGGAACCATCGCCGCGGTGATCGTCTTCATCAACTTCACCATCTTCATCACCTCCCTCATCTCTTTTCAGCGGTCCACTCTCCCGCACCCCGCTGTAATCTCCTACTTGAACATGGTGCTTTATGCCACATATTATTATCCAATGATGTGTTGCCATCCTATGATGTTTGAGTAGATTTATTTTGTCCTTTGGGTTGATTGATGATCTTGATTGGTTTGAGTTGTATGTTTTATTTTGGTGCTGTCCTATGGTACCCTCCGTGCCGCGCACACGTGGGGGATTCCCGCTGTAGGGTGTTGAAATACGTTCATGATTCGCTTATAGTGGGTTGCGTGAGTGACTGAAACACAAACCCGAGTAAGGGGGTTGTTGCGTATGGGAGTAAAGAGGACTTGTTACTTAATGCTATGGCTGGGTTTTACCTTAATGGTCTTTAGTAGTTGCGGATGCTTGCTAGAGTTCCAATCATAAGTTCATATGATCTAAGTACGAAAAGTATGTTAGCACATGCCTCTCCGTCATATAAAATTGCAATAATGATTACCGATCTTGTTAACAATTGCCTAGGACAATTCTGCACACCGATCCATCATTACTCCACACTCGCTATTTGTAATATATTCTAACTTTATTTAGGCAGCACCTATTTTTATGTTTTAGTTCTCCGATATCATGCAAAGCTATCCTCTTTATACCCACAACGTAGTTTTATTTCTCATTTCTAGATAAAAGCAAACGCTCAGTGGACGTAGAGTCGTATCAGTGGCAGATGGGACTTGAGAGAATATTGATCTTACCTTTAGCTCCTTGTGGGTTCGACATTCCATACTTACCACTTCCATCTTTGGAAATTGCTACGATGATTCCTTGCACTTGGGGATTATCAGCTCCCCGCCTGAAGGCACGGGCGTAACAGATAAGGGTTCCAAGGGAACAGACCCCGCCACCTCTCTGCAGGTCGCGCTTGCCGACGGACCAGTGATGGACCCCTCTTGTAGCTGTGCGACCTTCACCGCAGGAGCATCTTCTGGTGGAGACCCTGCCTATTGCTAGATTCCTTCGCTCTGGAGGTGGCCTCAACCACTGAACTGTTGTGGCTGCTCTCGGGTTCCACGGCCGCTGGAGCCTCGGTAGCTGCAGGCCCGTAACTGGCCTCGGTGATGCGCGCGTGCTTGACGGAGTGTAATGCCGTCGCATGGCCCCGGGGCTGCGGAGGGTTCGAGGCCAGATCACAGAAGGTGTGTAGATCGAAGACATTTCTAGATCAGAAGGACAGAACAAGAGGCCCACGCCTCATGACATGTCAACAAGGAGAAAGGCCGCCTATCGTAACTCACCGACGGGCGCGGGTTCACTTGGCTAAAAGGCTCAATGGTGTCTCCCATGTGTATATCTCCAAGAGGGAGGCCAGTCACCAGATGCATGCAGGCTCGTCCTCGCTTTTCGGAAGTTCTCTCCGAAGCAGACGATCTGGATCATCCAGCCCCTTATAATCAAACATGGCAGATATCCTATACCCAAGGGGCGGGACGTTCCACTCCACCGACGTTTTTACGAGCTGGAGGCCGGATAGCCCCCTGTCGTGCTACTCGAGGACCGCCTGGGTCAGAAGGCTAGTCTTTGGATCAAAGTCTGTCTTGGAGCTCCACTCTGGCCTCTGCCGGCATGAAACATTGGCAAAGACGGGCATGGCGTTCTCGCGGTAATCCCGGGAGACGTCGGTGGCACAGAACCACCTCCGCTCCCAAGACTCAGGCTCGTCGGCAGTTGGTAACTCAAAGTAGATGGAGTCCAGGCGAGGAAGGAGCAATGCGTAGCCGCAAGAGGGCACCTTACCCTCATTCAGACGGGGGACTACTTCGAAAAAGAAAATGAAGAGGTCAAAGTGGGACGGGATCCAAAGGAAGCACTCACAAAGGGTCACGAAACAAGACAAATGGAGCACCCCGCTCGGGGTTAGGTGATGTAGCTGCATCCCGTAGTGGGTCAAGATCCTACGGGGGAAGGCGCTCAAGGGAAACTGCAACCCTCGATAGATGAATGCCTCACGGGCCACCAAATTCCAAAGCAACGGGCGTGGAACCCCTTCCTTCCCAAAAGGCGCCAGCCACGGCATGGAGGACTTCTTGGGCATCCATCCCACCTCTACTAGGCGCTCCAAATCATCACTTCTGACAGGAGATTTCCGCCAATCGCTGGCCCACTCCGGCGGATCGGCAAGGAGTGTTCGCAGCGGCCTCGCCAGATGAAGCCACGAGCAACGCCATTAAGTTATCCACTATCGGCGAGCGCTCTGTGAAGGCAATGGTGGCGAGGAAAAACTGTGAGGGGAAGAGCAGCGGGCGGTTTGGAGAGGCGCCTACTGTTCCAAATCTATAATAGGGGGACACTCGAATCTTGCTCATGACGGTGGCGACTCTCGGAGCGTCGACGATGGGCCGAATTGCGTTGTTTCGGAGCCGCCCAAACGAGTAAATTGGGCCCGAGCCAGCCCAAGAGCAACTACGCCCGGGCAACGGGACAACAACGACCGGAAGAAGATGACTGGGTGTGCGGCGCGGATAGGTGGCCCCCGAGGAGCAAGGAGGGATGGGCTCACTAGAAAGGCAGCCTGACGACGATCACGAAGCGTGATGCCTGCGATCTCTGCCACGCTCGGGGGCTAGTGACGGGGCGATGACCTTGGGGTGGCTAACCAAGCCGGACCAAGAGAAAAGGTGGGCCAGCGACCAGGGCCCAAACAGCAAGAGGAACCGACCTTGTTGTGACATGTTCCCCAAGACAAGGAGGGCGGCGGCCTAGATCGCATCTACTATCCTGTAAACCCTAGACCTCCCTACCTATATAAAGGGAGATCAGGGCAACACTCTAGGCATCTAATCGCAGATAGACAAACTCTCGGTAGCAATCTCATACACCATTGTAATCCCTCGCATGAGGTATCCCTCCACCATGAATAACGAGAAGAAGCAGGATGTAGGACATTACTCTTCGGAGGCCCGAACCTGGGTAGCATGTGTGCGCGAGCTCCATCCCGGTACTTCCGACCTCGTCATGAACCCTACGAGGGATCTGGCGGTATTTTGCATCGTCAATTATTTTGATGTCGAGTAAAAAGTAGTATATGTACTATGAGTTACACATAATGAAAAATGGATATTTTTACCCAAATGAGAAGTGTGACACGTCAGGTGCGTGGCACTCCAACCCTTAAATTTTTTGACGGCATTTCCAGTCACGCAAGGATGGCAAATTCCAACGACACACGGCAATTTTCTGTCAAAAATTAACAGAAGCACAAAAGTTGCCATGCTTGGCAACTAAAGTTTCCATCCTCGCTTCACTAAATTTGCCATCAAAAACGTTCAAAGTTGCCATGTGCTCGTACCTCACGTGTGGCACTTATCAGGGTCCTATTTTTATAAGCCACAAGTCAATATTTGTAATTTCCTGCTGCAAATTCATTTCTAATCAAGTTCAACCAGACAATCCGAATCTCAAGGCAAAATGATCTTAGGTATGGACGTGCATGTAGGACACCAAGGCATGAAAGCTTGCACACATCTGTATGAATGTTCGCATCATGGTGCTACCAAGAGCACAAAGCCTTTTCCATTTTCCTTTTGAGGGGGCAGAGCATCTACAGCCGGACGCCTTAAACCGCCCTCAAACGCGCGGGCGAATGACCCAGTCACTGACCGGTCAAAAAAATCAGACCTAAACGGGCTTTTCATACCGACCCTAAATTCCAGGACTGACCGGCACCCCTCATATCCAGCCCAAATCTAGGACGAATATGGGGAGGCCCGGGCGCGACCGGGTGTGTCCGTCACGTCGGACCAGACAGCCCAACCCCACCACATTGCACCAAATCCCCCTTGACCCACCCGATCTTACTTGTTCCTCTTGTCACTTCTCCCTCCTACGCGCCGGTCATCTCCTACCTCCACCGTCGTTTTGAGCCCTCAGCACCGCTAGCACTCGCATAACAGTCCTCCCATCCGTGCTCGCCATCGTGGACATCGTCGGCGGCCCGGATGCCACCGCGGTACGTCCGACAACTCTCAGACTGCACCTTGCCCTCTATGTGTTCGACAGATTTTCTGACTTGGTTTTTGTGATTTATTCGTAGGCATGGATTCCGATGGTTCGTCGGACAAGGAATATGGACCCACAGAGCTTGATCAAATGATTCAAAATGAGTTCTTTGATTCATAGGATTCGGATGAAGAAGTCGATATGATCAAGCTCATGAGTATCCAACAGGAAATGGACCGGGAGGTGGAGCACATTCTCAACTTCAAGGGCTCGATCAAAGGGAAAATAGTTCTGAACCGGGATAGGGTCTCTGGAGCACGGCTACTCTACAATGACTACTTTGCTCCAGACCCAACTTTCCCTGGTGATTCATGGTTTTGTCGTCGTTTCCGTATGCGCACACCATTGTTTTTGTGCGTTGTGGAGGGAGTGGAGGCACAAGATGACTACTTCAAGCTCACTAGGGATTTTTGCGGACAACTTTCATTCTCTGCTAAGCAGAAATGCACGACTGCTCTGAAGATACTTGCACTTTGTACTGCGGCCGATGGCGTTTGTGAGATGGTCCAGATGGGGGAGAGCACATGCCGAAAAACCACTATGAGGTCTGCCTACACCGTGGTGCAAGTGTTTGGAGCTGAGTATCTGCGAGAACCAAATGTGCATGATACAAAAAAAGTGGTTGGATATTGGAGAGGCAAGAGGTATTCCTGGTATGCTCGGTTCAATTGATTGCGTGCATTGGCAATGGAAGAACTGCCCCAAAGGTTTGCACGGAATGTACAAAGGTCACATCAAAGAGGCCACCATCATACTAGAAGAAGTGTATCACATGACTTATGGATTTGGCATGGTTTTTTTGGAATGCTGGGTTCTCATAACGACATCCTTGCCTATGGTATCTATTCTCAGTGGGCGGCGTTTTTTAAGACAATATATGATCCCCAAGGCAACAAACAAAGCCACTTTGCAACAATGCAGGAAGCAGCAAGGAAGGATGTGGAGAGGGCATTCGGAGTGCTTCAAGATCGTTGGGGAATTGTTCGTGGAGCTGCAATGATGTGGGAATCGGAGATTGATGACATGTTGTGTCATTTTGCACAATATGATAGTCGAGGATGAGGGTGATGGGCTAGCCCAAACCAATGATTTTTGAAGCGCTTGGAGAACAAGTCCACATCCGGGAAGATCGAGACGCAAATCAGCCTATGAATTTTCTGCAGATGCGTCAGAATCTTCGAGATCATCAGGTGCACGCGCAGCTACTCAGTGATCTTGTGGAGCATATGTGGACCCACAATGAAAACCAAAGATCTAATGTTTAAATTGTGCACTTAAAATAAATTTTATGTTCGGTACCAACAAATTTATTTTACGTGTGACATTCATGTGTATGATGGACGTGCATGGATTGCAAGAATTTGAGGGTTTGAATTTGAGATGTCTGGTTGTCCGTCCGAACGACATATGAGAGACGGCCTAACTGGGCGTGTCCGCGAATACAAGGGACCGGATTTGCTAAATCGGACTATAGATGCTCTCAAGAGGCTTTCAATCAACTCGACCGTGCATGCTAGCATGCAGGGCGGCTAGCTTGGGTGGGCATGGAAAAAGTGACTGAAGCATAAACAAATTTCAGGCAACTTACCTATAGATGGTCCCTTCTTTTCCATTACATCATTAAAAAAAAATATGCGGCAACCCTTACAGACAGCTGACTGAATGTTGTTTTACATGACCTTATCCTATATAACTAAGAAAGTAATCCCACTATTTATAATTATCATCAAAATTGTTGTAGCCGTTAGATTTACTAGCTTGATCCACTAGCATCTGTCCGATGTATGTATGAATCCTCTACCATGCAACATGCATTAGTGCATTCTAAGTGGGTTTTAAATCATTACTTCTACATCATCATGCATTAAGAAAATGCCCACCACAACAATGCAAATATGCATAGTATAAAAACCACCTCAACATGCAAACATGTCCATTCTACTATGCTACATATTTTACAACTATAAAATAATCAAACACAACAAATCTTATGTATTTTCAGTTTTAGTTCTCTTATGTACTTTAAATATCCATGTTCCATATAATCAAAACGCATTGAAATGTATTGCTAAACATTCCACAACAACATGCGGGGTATCATCTAGTATTAGAAGAGTTGTGTTGACAACAGACAAAAAGAAATATATGAACACATCTCACTGAACGGGTGAAAAAATATATCTTAATTTTGGAGTAACCGTCGTGGTTTGCCGGGGTAGATGGTGTGTGCATCGGCCATTATTTACTATTAGTACGTGCACGCGCATTTCTCAAACGCGACGCATGCATTGCAGTACGGTTTTGGAACGTGTGGGGAAACTTGCACGGCATCAATGGAAGGATCACTCTTCCGGGCGTAGGTTTTGCCGATCTTGAAGTCGGTGGGGATGACCTCGTCGAAGACGTTCCTCATGCCGTTCTTGGACATTTTTTTAGAGAAGGAGGATTACCCCCGGCATCTGCATCAGAGTGATGCATGCCGTTCTTGGACATTAAGCGAAAGTTGAATTAGATGCAAATATATGTTCCTCTTGTTAAAAAATAAGATAAAGGTAAATCACAACATTCTTTGCTAATTAAAGAAAGTGCGCTAGTGAGTTTCCTGACACAATAATAGAGCTTCTTCTTCCATAGATCATTGAGACGCCACTTTAAGAGATTCCACCCCGTTACCTCAAATTAAGTTCCATAAAGCATAGCAAAGTTAAAGGTGAACGGACAAAAAATATTCAAATATTTTAAAATCATGAGCATATTCGGTTACACAAAAGAAAACTGCTGCATCGACAGTGGATGCATATGTATCACTCATGCATAAAAAATAGTGAATAATTTTTTATGCACATACATATTCAAATATTTTTTATGCACATACATATGGTTAGGAGAAGCAACGTCGTATGTGCATAAAAAATTATTCACTATTCACTCATGCATGCAGGCGCATATTTCCAACGCGACTCGTGCATGGGGATTAATTAATTATGACGATCTTGATCAATATTCCGGTTGGTAGGTTTTGCCGATCTTGAAGTCGGTGGAGAAGACCTCGTCGAAGACGTTCTTCATGCCATTCTTGGACAAGAAGCGGAAGTTGAAGGGGCCAACGAGCTCCTTGGAGCACGAGACCTCCCACACGTCGCCCTTCTTGGTCAAGGGCTGCCACTCCTCTGAGCCGTGCTGCCGGAGCTCCACCTCCGACAGGCTGTCGCCTGGCCTTGAGTAGTCGAGCTTCAGCACCAGCTTCTTCTTGTCGGACCCCTTCTCCACCGTGAACTTCACCCTCACGGCGCACATCGCGCCGGCGAACAGCGCCGCCAGCACCGCCACCGCGAGCATCCTGGAGGAGGAGGCCATCTTCTCGATTGATCCAAGAGATTTGATTGCTGTTATGTGTGTGTGCCTGGTGGTGCGAGCTGTGTGGATTCTGATGGATGAAGTGCCTGGTATTTATGGGCGGAAGAGAGCGCGCGACGAGCGGCGCTCCGGCGATCTCGCTGGCTGGCCGTGGCCGGGCTTGTCAGCTGATGCGTATGCGGCCCGGCATCACCATCGGAGGGACAACCTCTGCATGTCATCTCGTCTCTGACGGACTGACCTGCCCTTTTCTTTCGCTGGAAAGAAAATTCAGAGGCCGTGCTTAGTTGGACCAAGCCGGTCCTGTACTCTTGCGTGATCTTAGTTTGTTGCTTCTTCTTTTATTTTTTGCAGGGTAAAGGAGAGTTTTATTCAAAATTCGAAGAGTTACAATCAAGAGGCATCAAATCCTCAATACAAGGGGAGATATGGTTAAGCCACACCGCTGTGATACTCTCTGTGCGACTATATTATGAGGCAAATATGACATGACAACGAAATATTCATGTAGTAATCAACGAATTATCCTCATGTCTTATTATCAAACAAAATTTGAAAAACGTCAAGGAAGGGAACTTATGCCAACCTACTTACTCCTGTCTGGAAGTCGTCACACACAGCCAGTACGTACGTACGAACACACATAAACAGAGAAAGTACGTACCTATGCTGTACTGTACGTACCTATGCTGTACTGGATGGACCAATAAGTATTTGGGAAACCGTTTGCAGACCCAAAGAGCTACGCGGTTAGTGCGTCTTAAACTTAAATTTGATGGATACTAGTCCGCTTGGGAAATGGCGCGCTTTGGACTAAACATCCTCTTTCTCGTATGTAAAGATGGCTAACGGCGGGGGTATTTAGCGGGGAAACGAATTGTATATCTTTGTATTGCACAACCAACCTTTCGTATTAATCTGAATTAAATCACCTCACATGTCCCACAATATGTCTGACAAAGGACGCATGCTTGCTCTCTCTTTGCTGACATCACTATATACCAAGCACACATGCATGCTGTAGCATTATCTTTCAAACTCCAACTTCGATTTTAAAAAATATTATATATTTGAAATGCTAGCGACATGATCGTTAGAGAAAGACCAATATTGAATATATTATAAACAAGTTTAAATTTTCATGTTTCAATGAATAGAAATAATTAAAATAAATTTTGAAATATGTGGATTCATTTCACTTTTTTGAAAGAAGTGAAACAATATTTTCATTATTTTTCACAGATCACATATTTAATACCAATCATTTAAATAATTTTGGAAGCATTTAAAGTGAAATAAAGTCACACAACAGCATATTCAGTCTCATATATGAATTGATAACGTTTTGGTAAGTGAAATTGATATTATTGTGTTACTGACATAGATATTTTGGTTATTTAAATGGATACGATTGTTGTTATTGAAAAGGGTAGCATTTGTTGCCACTGAAATACTCTTTTCAAGAAACGGATTTCACTAATTTGAAAAAACTGATTTCACTCAACTTCAAGTATGTGAAAGTGAATTTTATTAAGTTGAAAACAATATATAACTCAACTCTTCAAGAAACAGATTTCAATTATTTCAAAAAACTGATTTGACTCATTTCAAAAGGTCACTTTCACTCATTTCAAAATAAGGATTCCACTTATTTCAAAAAAACAAATCAGACGCTGAATTTGATATGGTTTTGGTAAGTGAAATTGATATTATTGTGTTATTGACACTGATATTTTGGTTATTGAAATGGATACGATTGTTGTTACTAAAATGCATAGCATTGGTTTGCATTGAAATACTCATTTCAATAAACGGATTTGACTCATTTCAAAAAACTGATTTCACTCTCAAATATGTGAAAGTGAATTCAATTAGTTTTAAAATCTTATTTTACTCAACTCTTTCGAGAAAGAGGTATCTATTAACTCAAAAAATGATTTTACTCATTAAAAAAGGATTCCACTTATTTTGAAAAACAGATCTGACACTGAATTTGATATGTTTTGGTAAGTGAAATCAATATTATTGTGTTACTCACACTGATATATTAGTTATTGAAATGGATATGATTGTTGTTATTGAAATGGATAGCATTTGTTTCCATTGAAATACCCAGTTACAAAATTGGATTTTGCTCATTAAATAATTTCACTCAATTTCAAATATATGAAAGTGAATTGAATTCAATTATTAAGAAAATTGATTCCCTTAGCTTCAAATGTGTGAAAGTGAATTCAATTATTTTAAAATACTGATTTCACTCAACTACTTTGGGAAACATGTTTCAATTATTCCAAAAGCTTATTTTACTCATTTCAAGATACCATTCTCACTCATTCCAAAATACGGATTCCACACATTTTGGAAAACAGATTCTACTCATTTGAAATCTGTTTTTGAAATGGTTGATTTTTTTGTTGTATTTCACTTTTTCACAAACAAAAATAATTGAAAGTTGAATTAGTTGAAATGTATCCAATACTGGTATTATTTTATAGGTCTTGTCGCAAGTAAATCAAATATATAAATATGACCAATCGGATTTATGGTTCAGAAGAAATCAATCTTCAAAAAACATTGCTATGAAATTTAATATGTATTTTTTCTATGGGAGAGGGACTTGAGAAGCTTTAAATGCCACTGTAATCCATCTATATACATTCTGACAAAACATGCATGGGCATGTCAGAGGGATCAACATCAGGCTGGTTTCCCATGTATTCAAGTTTGAGAGGGGTTCACATCAGGCTGGTTTCCCATGTATTCAATTTTGAAAATGATTGGATGGTTTATACTCAAAAAGGTTCTACTAATCTCAACGTCCCCACATGTAGTGCATCTTTCACTACTACGTACCCCTGCCGTTAGAAAAATCATTGTAATCGGCTTGGGCTTATTTATATGTTTGAACTGCCAAAAAAAATTGAAAGCCTGACACTTGATGCATTGTTACACGTGTGGCATGTGCATCGGCAATGCAACAACCAATACCAATTGGGTGTTTGCTAATGTCGAGTAGTTGCCAAATGTATTTTATCGGACACTTGGAAAAAGACTCGGCAAACATGGCTTTGCCAGACCGGGTAAGCCGAGCCACGTATGTCCCCTAGCAGGAATTGAAGAGGAAAAAGCCATTCATTTATGAAATGATCTCAAGAGCCCCACAGAGTGTTACCTAGCAGAGTGCTAGGGGCACTCAGCAAAGGAGGTGATTCCGGTAGTGCACGGTTGTGTTGGTAGCATAGTCAGGTGGCACGCGGTGTCATTGTCAGTGGCGGAGGTAGTACCCAGCAATCCGGGGCAGCGGCTTGTACTATAGCACTGTTTTAGTTTGTTTGCAACGGTTTTTCGATTTTTCTTATTGTTTTCGCTATTTTGCATCAGTTTTATTTGGTTTTCATTATTTTCACTATTTTGCATCGGTTTTCTTTGATTTTACTTTACTTTTTTTCTTCCTTTCTTAGTTTCTTTCTCAGTTTTCATTAGTTTTTTCTTTTTCTTTTTCTTTACTTTTTTCTTTTGCTTTATTTTTTACTTTTTTCTCAACACATGTCTACTTTCACTCACACACAATGTACATTTTTCGTATACGTCAGGTACATTTTTATGCACATTTAACTTTTTTTACATATATGGTTAATATTTTCATAGACATTGTAAATTTTCGTATACATCAGAAATATTTTTCTATACACGTATAACATATTTCAAATACATGATTAACATTTTTCAAATATATATTTTAATTTCTACGTTTTTCATATACGTTGTACAATTTTTATACATTAGGGGCATTTTTTATACACGTTTAAAGAAATCCAATACATGATTACTTTTTTAAATTATATGCTTTTGGCATCTAGTTTTTTCAACACGTTGTGCATTTTTTGTATACATTTGGAAAAAATCTATAGACGTTTAACATTATTTTTACATTGCTACAATATTTTTTAAATATGAATTGCACGAATATTTATTTACATGATGGAAACATTTTCAAAAATGTCACATACATTTTATTTTTGAAATGTATGACATTTTTTCAAATGTCATAATTTTTCTTTTAATTCTATCAACATTTTCTAAAATTACCCTAACAAAAAAATTACACTGTGTTAACATCTTTCATATTTATGATGAATATATATAGTAGATAGTTCTCAAATTCTCACCGTCAATATTGAGGGACGAACTTGAGACTTATGTTCTTCATTTGAGAAATCATGTTCCATTTTCTGGTTGCAAAGATGTTGAAAGTTTGGTAAAAAAAACATGCTTGAAATGGAGAAGCATCTGATATTCTCTGTCTTTTTAGTTAGCTTGTCGTCCGCCCCGGCTCCTAATTTTTCCTGGCTCCATCACTGATCATTGTGAAGTCAGGTGGTCCGGTGTCACCGTTGCACATTGGCGGTGACATTGTTGAAGTGTAGACTGATCCATGTGTCCAATAGAAACCCGGTGGTGTGCATCGCCATGGAAGAGCATGTGACTTAGTTTGCTCTCTGTTTGGAGCTTGTGTATTCTTGTGCATTGTTTTTCTTTATCTGTATTCTTGTGCATTGTTATTTGTAAGCTGGTGCCTACAACATTGTCTTTTATTTGTCTAAACCTTTCAATCACAATTGTGACTTGGTTTCCTTTTCATTTTTAGGCTTTATTGTAATATAAAGTGAGACGCTCCTTGTGAAAATGCTATGTAAATTTAGTTGGCAGAACCGGGGTTTGGGCTTTCCAACCAGGTATATATTAGGAGGACAGTGGTATCCCCAGCCCACCAGGGTTCAAATCCTGGTGCTCGCATTATTCCTGCGTTTATTTCAGGATTTCCGGCGATGCGCGTTGAGACGTTCCCGTCGACTACGAGGCGCATGTGGTGACTTCGTCAATCTCAAGATGATATGCCGGCTCAATCTCTCGGAGGTGCTCATAGGGGTAGGGTCTGCGTGTGTGTATTCATAGGGATGAGTGTACGCGCGTATATATGAGCGCCTGCGTCTATAAGAAAAAAGCATCATCTTATTATTATTATTATTATTATTGTTGTTGTTGTTGTTGTTGTTGTTGTTGTTGTTGTTGTTGTTGTTGTTGTTGTTGTTACTGAACTAAGAAGAATATGACATATTGGTTTTGCGGCCTATCTATGAAATAAAGACTTGGTGTATGCCTGGATATTTACAGAAATGTGTGTGTGAATAATGACACGTACTCCCTCCGTTCTAAAATAAGTGTCTCAACTTTAGTACAACTTTGTAATAATATACGTTGATGACGAAGTGTCACGAAAACGCAATCACTGGTGTGTCATGGCGCAGTCGGGTGGTCCGTCGCTACTTTGGATTGGCCGGCGTCGCCATCGCACGTCTGGACAGATTTCTGTCTGTCGGCACACCGCTCGAATTGGCAAACCAGGCGCTCGGCCGGGCCAAGCTGCAGCTGTCGCGTATGTACGTTCACGTGCTACTGCACCCTCTATCGCGACGACTCCTGCTGTCCTGCATATTCTCCACGTGGTTCACTGATTTATTGCATTATTGGCACTGTACGTGCGACGGCGACGGCAACGGCGACGACGGCGATATAACGCCCAGTGCCTCACGCACGCACCGGCAGGCAGCTGCGACACCAACACCGG
Source organism: Elymus sibiricus (assembly GCA_039707655.1). Lineage (NCBI taxonomy): Eukaryota > Viridiplantae > Streptophyta > Magnoliopsida > Poales > Poaceae > Elymus > Elymus sibiricus. The sequence continues at coordinate 364,871,311 of CM077670.1, read as the reverse complement.
CTAAAAGTTATAGGAGTGGATAGTAGACAGATGGCAGCGGGAGGCGTGTGGGTGTTCCGGAAGGACGGTGTGATGGAGCTGGACGCCTCGACGACGGCGGCGAAGAGCAAGGCGCTGGTGTACGTGCCGGCGAACGAGGCGATGCGGTCGCTGCCGGCGCTGGAGCGGCGTCTGGGGTCGCTCGGGTGGGAGCGCTACTACGAGAACATCGCCGTGGTGCAGCTTCACAGGCGGGACGGCGGCCTCGACCTCATCACCCTCCCGCGCGACTTCGCCAGGCTGTGCTCCACCCACATGTACGACGTCGTCGTCAAGAACCGAGGCCACTTTAGGGTCGTCGACCTCGTCTAATAATGTGCACTTTGCACTAAGACCCTCCCAATTAGTAAGCTCTACTAAGCATATGTGTGTAGCATGCAAGTTTGATTGTCCATGTAATTGTGCATGTTTGTTTTAACAGGAATATGTGCATGGGTTGTGAGAGCTCTCAACCCCATTGATTTATATTCCCTCCGTCCCACAATATAAGATCGTTTCTTGTATTATGAGACGGAGGGAGTATTTGTTAATGAATCGTCTTAATGTTTACTTTTCTGGAATGGTCTAAATATGGTAATTTTAGTGAGGCATCACAGAGATGTGCGGATTGATCTAGGTGAAGAGAGTGAATTGCAAAAACCATCGACATTGAAGGCTAGGTTTGCAGGAAACATGTGTTTACATATTTGTGCCAAAAATGATTAATTTTGCGCCTAATTTTTTGTAAAAAAACACTAGTCGGAAAGAGCCTAAGAAGATAAGGTCATCTTTTCAGAAGAAAAAAAAAGGATAAGGTCGCGTCAGCCCGGCCGTGTCTTCAAGGAGCTCCGCAGCCTGCACATCAAGCTCCCGGCTGGTGAAGGCGCAACAACGACGATGGCCCGCGTGCGGACTCCCGGCACGCCGCCTCGTGCGGCTCCCGGCCAGCACCGGCTGCTTCTCCCCGCCACCATTCAATGTTGCAGCTCACGGTCATCTGCTGCTCATGGTCGCCACCGCCGCTAGCCCGTAGTGTTGGTGTAGCTCGCTGGAATGTCGGGGTGATGCTTTCAAACTCGTGTCGGGTGAGGAAGCGACGCGGGGGAGATGAGCCCTTCGCCGCCTTCACCATTGTACCTGAAGAAACTAGTCCCATCGAGCCACGCCGGCCTACCCGAGTTGTTGATCCCATCCGCGCCGTACCCGGGTGGCTGAGTGCTTGAGGAATGGTGACGTTCGAGGTCCCTTGCCCCTCGTATTCCCGGCGAGCACGCCATCTCCGCCGCTTGGCCCCGTCATGGCCGCATCACCGGCCATCCCTGCCTCGTGCCGCCTTTCTCTAGGCTCAGGCAGGCGTCTGCGTCGACGTCGTGGGTATCAGCGGTGGCGGCTCGGAGATGGAGCGGCCGCCGGCGTCCACCACCAGACCGGTGGGAGATAAAGGTCACAGAGGAACCCGACTGCTTTTTTCGGGGTCTTTCTGCAAAACAAAATTGTATCGGTATGTAATTAGCTTTCTTTTGCCACGTCACCCTGTCCAGCGGGACCCACCTATCATAATCATGCTCAAAACGGCCTAAGCCGCCGACTAGTGTTTTTTGCAAACAAAAAAAAAAGGAGGCACATAATTAGTGGTTTTTGGCACAAAACTGTAAACTCGTGTTTCCTGCAACCCTAGCCTCCAATGTCAATGGCTTTTGTAATTCACTCAGATGAAGAAGAGTGCCGCGGTAACGTCGTGTGATGATTTATGTTCTAAACAAAAGGAGGCTCCAGTCATAGCGCGGGCTAGAGCTAAGAGTAGGCACCTAGTGGGAGTGGAGAGCCTAAAGCATGAGCGAAGCCTAGAGTGGAACGGTAAGAGTTGTTGCTGGCAACAAAGCATCGCCGACAAGCAATGATAATGATCGCAAGCATGATGAAGCAAGGTGATCCGGCTGTCATACCTCCTGAGAGGCAATCAAAACCAGCCGTAGGACATCGATCACAACAGATGTGGTCGGACCAAGGTTGATCCACTTGGCAAGCACCGCTGGTTAGACTGATGTTGTGCTCAAGTCGGAGGGAGCTCTTACTGATTAAAGCAGCATGAACGGGTTCATGCGGTTTGACCTACTGGTTTAACCAGATAGGCCGGCTTGGTGAAAAGAGACTGGTGCGACGCAACATGGATCCCTAGAATCCTAATGAAGGCTATCATGATTTTGTTTCTTGTGCATGGCAACATACATGTACGTCCCTAAGTTTCGAATACAAACCTAGTGACAGTCACTCAATTTCGATTCCACAACAATATGGAATGATTCATCATCCATGCACATGACTAAACAATTTAAGCCAAGTCAGATGACACGACGTGTCTTGGAGCTGGATATCCATATGAGAGTCAGGTTACAGGTGGTGATAGAGTCCAAATCTTATATCAAACTTCTTTTTCCTACATCAACCCATTTGACTTGAGCTTGCTCCAGCATTCCAAAATCTTAAAAGCTCGATTCCTCACACTCCCTCCACTCAAACTTGTTGCTTCTTTGAGGATTGAAAAAAATCACCCGGTCTACACTTCCACCAACCCGATTTGTGATTCCCCAACTCTTTCATCACCAACATTTGTTACACTTGGAGATTTTGGCTACTAGGTGGTAGGAGTCAAGGCCTAGAATCTCGTATACTTCCAAGAGAAGTACAAGTACAATGTCAAGCGAAGTACAAGTATACAACCGTGGGAAGCACAATTGCATTGCCACAAGAAGTACAAGTGCACTATATGCGAAGTACAACTATAGTACCACGGGAATTAGAAGTACAAGAACAACACGCATGGTACAAGTGCACTGCACATGGCGGTGGGGTGGGGGATGGGTAGAAGTCAGTGGTAGAGCCAGGATTAGAGCAAGCCTCGGGCCCAAAAACTTTTGTTTAGTGCGAGAAAAACACTTTAGCGTCCATAAGGCTATAAATACTCATACAGAAACATAAAAAATATGGCTCAATTGCACAATAAATTTAGAATTTAAACTCACTGCTTAACGATAAAAAAATAGATAAAGCATGGCAAAACTACAAAGAATACTAAAGGATACAAAAGAGTACCAAATCAGTGGTTTGCTTCAACGGTGCCTTGATTCCCTCGAGCTGAAACCCCGGGTGTAGACACTTCCGTTGCACGCACCGATGAAAACTATCTCTTCATCCTTTATTTCTACAACATAAAATGAAATTGACACAAAAATGAATCAATTTTGAGTTCAACGATACCATATAGGCAGTTCATTCACACACGATTCTTTCAATTAAAATTTAGTTCAATTCAACAGTACAGGGGATAGTAGAGCAGTAACCAGTACACAAACAAACTAAGGAGGAAGTCGATTAACTTGTACTAAAAGTAATTGAGTTGTCTGGTCTTGCAATTGATTTTTCAGATTCAAGATCTGACTGGTGGTTGATTGATCCATTTGTACTAGTCTTGCCTAGTTTTACATTTACAGTTCTTTTAGTGGAAAGAAAATTAGCAAGGGGAGCAATGGAGCTGGCGGTCAGGCAGGAGAGCAAGGGAACCGGGAAGCCGGCGGCCGAGTTGGATCACTCGAGTAGCAAACGGTAGCAGAAGCACTTCCGCACAAGATGGCGGGGGGCGACAGTGGTGCTTGGGAGTGAGGAGGCCCAGGAAGGGCGGCCTGCTGTGGACGACAACTACAGCCGGGGGACCGAGGCCAAGCACTCACGCTCGCACAGGACATCGGGACTGGGCGAGAGGGGGGGGGGTGAAGAATCGAATCGGTCGACTAGAGGGGGAGAGGTGAATAGGCGACTACAAATTTTAACTAAATTGGTAAGTTTAGGGCAATGTGAATAAAATAGGTTCTCTAGATATGCAACTAGGTGAGAAAAACCTATACGGCAAGCAAGCAAACACAAGGTAAGAAAAGCAACAAGCTACTTAGCAAGCCTACAAGCATATACAACAAGTAAAGTTGCGGAAATGGATTAACCACAAGTGAGTCGGTGACGCGGAATTTATCCCAAAGTTCTCATTTTTATTGTTTCTTTAAAAAAGGTTTTTTGGCAATTACATGAACATATTTTTAAAAAACAATTCACGAATATTTCCAAGATTAACATGAATATTTGAGTCGTGTATTTTTTTTTAAAGTGCAGACTCTTACATATATATTTTATCATTTCTATTCATGAATTGATTATGCATTAATTACTAGGATACAAATTATTTATTTTTAGGAAAGGATTCATATCTGCAAGATGCATAATAAAATACGTACCATTTTATAGGCCGCACTCGTTCCAGCCCATTTAGCTCCAGCTCCAGGCGAGCCTTCTACTTAGGAATTTCCGAACTGACGCTCGTTGCGTCAAGCTGTCGCTGCTTCGCACAGACGCGAGCGACCTAGCGATCAAGATGGGCCGGCCCAACTACGAGATAGCGCACGCGCTACAGTATCCGGTTTTGGGAACCTTCTGGAAGGTTCCTGACCGGTTTTTGGGAACCTTCCAGAAGGTTCTTGAACCGGTTTTTTTTTGTTTCTTTTTTTCTTTTTCTTTCTTTGTTTTTCTGTTTCTTTATTTCATTTTTCAATTCCTTTTTCTTCTTTTTTTATTTCCTTTTTGTTCTTCAGAATTTCAAATTCTTTTCTAAAATTCGAAAAATGTTCAAAATTTCAAAAAATGTTCTTTGTCAGTAATTTTTGTTCAAAAATTCAAAAAATGTTCCTCATTTTCTAAAAAATGTTCGCATATTACAAAATTTGTTCTCATATTACAAAAATGTTCGCATATTCAAAAAATCTTCCCATTTCAAAATTTGTTCACAAATTTCAAAAAAAAAGTTCATGTTTTCAAATTTTGTTGGGAGTTTCAATAAATGTTTTCATTTAAAGAATTGTTTCCAAATTCCAAATAATGTTCATCTTTCAATTTTTGTTCGGGAGTTTTAAAAAATGTTCTCATTTTGAAATTTGTTCACAAATTCAAAAAATGTTCGTGTTTCAAAAAATATTCAGAATTTCAAAAAATGTTTGTGGTTTCAAAATATTGTTCACAATTTCAAAAAATGTTCTCGTTTTCAAAATTTGTTCACAAATTCAAAAATTGTTCGGGGAGTTTCAAATAATGTTCGGGCTTTCAAATTTTGTTCGGAATTTAAAAAATGTTCCCGTTTTTTCAAAAAATTTGTTCACAAATTCAAAATACCTTTGTGGTTTCTAATTTTTGTTCGTCTTTTTGAAAAAAAATTGAAATTGTAAATTTTGCTACATTACATGGCCCGGTCGCTACAGTACATGTTTGATCTGCCCCTCCCCATAGTTCTTTTACTATTTCGCGGTGTATAGCAATCACGAACGCGCCATCAGCTCGAGTGGCTAGCGACGGGCATTCAGCAGCCAGAGGTCGCGAGTTCGATCCCCCGCTTGGGCGTTCAGTTTTTTGCTACAGCGCTCAGTTTTTTCGCTCGCTGCAGTGCTGCTAATGGGCCGGCCCAGGTCAGCGACCTCCTGTGCGAAGCCTCCTCTGTTTGCCGCAATAAGCGGCGACTAGGAGCTCCCTTCTACTTATTCCTCGCAACGGGCGACATAAGGGGGTGCCCAATCGAATGGGCCAGCCAAGTAGGGGAGGCACGGTGCGGCCGGTTTTCCATCATTTTTCTTTTCATTGCATATCGTTCACTTTGCCCTGTTTTGCTCCGATATAGTATTTGTTTTCCTGTTGTCTATTTTATTTTAATTATATATATATATTTGTAGTTTCTTAGTTGCATTCTTTTGTTTTTATTCTTTAATATTTATTTTGCTTTTTTTTGGCTAAAATTTAATGCCATAAAAATTTATAAATTTTTTTCTCACATCCTCTTATAACAGGTGAACCATTTTACTAGGTACATGAACATCTTTGAAATGTGTGAAGGTTTATAAACTATGTGAACACTTTCTGAAAATAATGCTCACATACTCTTATAACAGGTGAACGTGTTTTAAAATTTAATGAACAATTATTAAAATTATACTAACAATTATTAAAAATTGTATGAACATTTCTAGGAGAGCCATGAATACTTTTTCAAATTACGCAATTTTTTTCAATAAATACGCCAACACATTTAAAATATTTAAATTTCATGGGTATTATCTAGAAGTGCAAAAAAATATGAGTATTTTTACTTATTTTTATTATTAAATTTATTATACATAAATTAGTGGGATTCATATTATATTTCTTAGGAAGGAATTCATATTTGTTAGATGTAAAGAAATCTGTACCTTTCATGGGCCGCACTAGTTCCAGCACATTTTAGCTCCGGCTGTAGGCGAGCCGTCCCCACTATTCTTTGCACGATCACATGAGCTCGCCCAGTGGGGAGGCACGGTGCAGCCGGTTTTCCCCTTTTTCCTTTCGTTAAATATCATTTGCTTTGCCTGATTTTTCTCCGATATTTCCTTTGTTCTCCTGTTTTTTATTTTATTTCATTTATTTCGTTTTTTTCATAGTTTCCCATATCTTTGTTTTTTTATTATATTATTTTTGTTTTTTCCTAAATGTCGTAATATTTTTTAAATTACACTCACATGCTTTTTATAACGGGTGAACACTTTTCCTAACTACATGAATATTTATAAAATGCGTGAATTTTTTAACTCCGTGTAGACTTTCTCAAATATGTAAAAAATTGCAAATTTAATGAACAACTATTTCAAAATGTACTAACAATTGGTCAATTGTGTGAAGAATTTTTGAAGAGGTGTGAGCACTTTTAAAAATTACTAATAAATATGTCAAAACTTTTGGAATACATGAAAATTATTTAAAATATTTGAACACTTTTTGTTACATGAGCATTTCAAATAATATGTGAATACTTTATTAGTTGCCATGTTATTTTTAAATATGTGAGCAACATTGTTTTTGTTACATGAATTTCAAAAATACGTAAATAGATTTTTCACTTCTTATTCTCTGCAGTTGGCTGTTAGGACAAAAATATATTTTTTCGAGAAAACTCCCAGTCTATTCATCATGCCATGGCAGTACAAAGAAAAGAGAAATAATAAAATTTACATCCATGTCCATAAACCACCTAGCGACGACTACAAGCCCTGAAGTGAGCCGAAGGCGCGCCGCAGTCATCGCCCCTCCCTCACCGGAGCCGGGTCAAACTTGTTGTAATAGACAGTCAGGAAGTCGTCGTGCTAAGGCCCCATAGGACCAGCGGACCAGAACAACAATCGTCGTCGATGAAGAGAAGTATAGATCGAAAGAATCCAATCTGCAGACACACGAACGAAGACAAACAAAGACTAGATCCAAACAGATACACCGAAGACCATCACCGACCGAATCCTGTGAGATCCATCGGAGACACACCTCCACACAAGCTCCAACGATTCTAGACGCATCCCCGGAACGGTGACTAGGCGGATAGAACCTTATTCCATCTTCAGGAAGCCGTCACCGCCTCGTCTTCCTGAGGAGAACACAAACCCTAAACGAACTTATAAAAACACCTAAAAACGGAGCAAGATCCCACCCGCTGGCAAGGGCCGGGGCCCACCGCGCCTCCATGGCGGACAAAAATATATTAGTGGACTTGATTTCACATGCACCTCTATAAGTAGTAAAATCTAAAAAATAACAAAATATATATTCAGAATATTTTTAGTTTGATGTCAGATTTTTAGACATGGCAAAACTGACGTTTTTCATGGCAATTTATATTTACGCAATGATGACAAATTTAGTTTGCAAGCACGGCAATTTTCTGACAAAAAATGAACTTGGGCGGATTTGCCATGCTCGTCAAGTAAACTTGTCATCCTCGAAGAACATAATTTGCCATAAAAAATGTTCGATTTGTCATGATCAAAAAATTGACGTCGGATTTGTAATGAAGTCCTTTAATAAATATGGTCGAGTGTTCTACCCATGTGCGAATTTTCTTAAAGAAATGACATTCGTGGGGAGAAGAAAACAAAATCGAACAACTAGTATTCTTCGAGCATTAGATTACTCTGATAATTGAAATTGTGAGGTCTAAATATTGTATTACTCTGGAATAAAGGACCTCATTAATGTTTAAAACATCCAATGAACTCTGTTCATAGTCATGAAAAGATTTAGATACATTAAAAAAAATGGGGGTCGAGAGAGTGGGCGCGCGGGAGAGCAAACCAATTCATGGGTGGTTGCCTCCTTCGTTCCACCTCACAAGTTCTCGGCCTCAAATTATCAGTTGTCCATGCATGCAGCTCTCTCCCTATACACAGCATGAATGAACGAGTATAGTCATGCATGCAGGAGCTTGCATTGCATGTCTCATCGCATCATATATACCTATACGATATGTGCGGCTAGCTGGTTTATTTCTTCTTCTTGAGCCAAGAAGAATTAATTAAGGTGGCCGGAAGAAGAGTCTTCATCTCCTTCACCTTCACTTGGTCTCGTAGGAGGTGTCGGGCTTCCAGCCCTCGGGGATGACATCCTCGGCGACGGTCTTGGTGCCGCCCTCGGTGGTGTAGCGGACGGAGAAGGGGCCGGTGAGCTTGTCGGGGGTGTCGATCCTCCACACGGCTCCCCACGACTCCTTGAGCTCGATCCACTTGTCCTTGCCCTTGGGCTTGATGTCCACGCCCACCACGTCGCCGTCGCCTTGGAGGAACTTGATCACCAGCGCCAGGTAGTTGGGGTTGGAGCCCTTCTCGACATGGAAGTTCACCTTGGTGCCCTCCGGGTACTTGCACTTGACGCGGCGGAACTTGATCTCCACCTCGCCGGCGTCGCGCAGCTTCTGCTCCTCGCCCTTCTTGGCCATGGAGCCGAAGGCGTGGCCGGACAGGTCGAAGTGGTACGGGGCGATGGGCTCCTCGTTCTTGTCGGTGATGGTGACGGTGGTGGGCTCGCCGGAGCAGGCCTCGGGCTTGGTGCACTTGAGCTCGAAGCAGGAGCCGCAGCCGCGGCCGTCCTTGAAGATGGGGATGTTGCCGCAGGAGGTCATGCCGTGGAAGGGGGCCTTGTCCACCTCCTTGTACCCGCAGGCGCCGCCGTTGTCCTTGGGCCCGGCGCCCGTCGGCTTGCCGTACCATGTGGTCTTGGCGTCCAGCCACTTGTTGCCGTAGCTCGCCGTGATGTTCGGGCCCGGGGGAACCTTGGCGATGCCGTGCGCGCCGCACACGACCATGGCGAACACCGCCGCCACCAGCAGCACCGACGAGGAAGTAGAAGCCATCTTCTCTTGAATTGAACTGTTCCTTGTTGCTGCTGTGTTGTACCTCTTCTTGCTGCCCTGTTTTTATAGGGCCGGCCAGGAGAGGGCGCAGCAAACGGGGGAGGATGCTCCGGCGATGTCGGTGGCTGCCCTGAACGGGAGGCGAGCTTGTCCGTGCATGCATATGCGGCTCGCCATCATCGTCGGAGGTGCATCCTCTTCCTGGCCTGAGCCACCTATGTTTAGAATGGCTGAACCATTTGTGCATGTGCTAGTGACGGCGCAGGTTATCTGAAGGACATGAAAATGCCAGCAAAATCACAAGAGCCTTAAAATTCTTGAACTGCATGAACTAGCCATTTGCCTTGTCACGAATGTTGTCATGCACAAACGTCGAGACGTGTAATAATAATCCTAAGGCGCCGGTCACATTGCTCACTCCGTTGTTGCAACAGCAGAGAGTTCAACTAGACAGCCGTTGCAGCATTGTTGGAGCGACGCATGCTTTTCCAAAATTTCAACGTCCGCAACTCCCACTCAGAAGAGTGCGAGCGAGCGCGCACACACACACACATTTGGGTGCCATCAGGAGGAAGGAAGCAAGCAAGCAAACAGGCATTGCAAAAGTACCAACCAACGGAATTTCTTTCACAGCAGTGACGACATCATTTCTTACAGTTGCACACTCTGCTCTGTCCAGGAAAATTGCGACGACGGAAAAAACAGAGTCGACCCAGAATGAACAAACGCTATCCAAGAAATAACACGACCGGACCGGAAAATTTTGCCCCTTGATCTATCTAAAACCTTGCTATGCTTCATCCCAACTTTGACGAGCCGGACCCTGCGCCAAAAATGGCAAAGGGAAACAGATGCACATTGTCTGCAAGCTCGGTTCCGAGTTTCAAGGCCTTTTCGGCAGCAGCTGCTCACTTCGGTCTCTACCTCTCTTCGAAGCTGTATGTGCACAAATTTCCTAGGCTTCAGCTTGCTTGCTCATCCTGCCGCACGTCATTCACCTGTGATTGAACCCTGCAGGCACATACAAATACAGTATTGATCAATAAAACTCAATTACTAGACCCAGAGCTAAGGAATGAGCTGGTGCAAGAATTCAGGCAATTCCTAATTTATGTTGAACTAACCCAACACTGACCTTTAGGCCAAGTGATTCTAGTGGGGTTATTATTTATTTATTATTCCTTAAAGACAATAATATCAACGTAAAAACTTATTTTCTTCCAAAACTGCATTCAGTAGAGTGGGCTAAATTCTTTACTCACTACCGTTCTATTCTATATGGAAAAAATTACCAGAAAATCTCTGCAGAGAACCATTACCACCAATCAGCTGCGACTCGATTCTTCTTTCTTGACCCAAATGCATTCTTTCAGGCCAAACCGAATTCAGCCTCCTTGCGAAATCTTCCACTTCCCTGTTTATTCAGAAATGAAGCATGCCATTAATTCGCATGAGGGCTTTGGTACAGGCATGTGGGCAGTAAATTGGTTTAAAGCATTTTCAGTGCAGATAATAGAGAATAATCAGATATAAACAGTGAGTCCAAGTACTAGCAAACATTTAGCTTGCTCCATATTACAACTGAACCATTTGATCTATCCTCAGTTCTGAATTCTAAACACAGGGACTTCTATTGAACAGCTAGTGAGCGCAAACGCATTAAGGGGTTCATTATTTCAGGAAAATAACATGTATTTGTAACTGAGCAACACAAAAAGCGCCCCATAACACTTAACCCATCAGAAAAAAAGTGTCAACATAGTAAATAAGAAACTAAGCTAAGGGCCTGAATAGATGTACAGAAGAGAGAGATATAGTTTCCTCACCTATCAAGCTCTTCCTGCATTGCAGGATCAAGTCCATCATCAACATCAACATCTTCAAAGGGGTACTCATTATCATCTTGCACATCTGAACTTGGGCAAGGAGCTCTAGAAATATTATTAACAGCACCCACATTGCATGGAACCGCACAGGCACCTTCCTCCTGAACTCAAAAGATAGAAAAATGTAAGAAATAAAATATTATTCACATAGCATACACTGAAAAAATTAGGGTTACAAGATATAACCTTATTTACATGTTCAGGGTCAGCCTTTGGGGGGTTCTTAGGATCCTTCCTTCTCTTGTTCTTTTTCTTATTCTTACCAGCTTTCCCACCTCCAGAACCTGTCAGTCAAGTGGAGAGCTGTTTACATGCAATCACTAGGTACTGTTATAAGACTGATGGAGAATGTTCCATGTTGCATGCTTGCATTGTAGGTATTGGTTTAACTTGAAATGGTAACCAAGCTCAATCAATGGGTCGATCTTACAACAGAAGAACATAAGGGAGCCAACAACATACTTGACATTAGTTGACAAATCAGAAGTGCCTAATAGATGTGACATCATAAATTAGATTGGTCCTGCAGCTTATTAAACTTAGAACCATCACACTACTCCCGCGTTATCCCATTAACAAGAATATATTTATTACCGTTCCTACTGGGCAGTGAATCACACAGATAATCTAAAGCTTTACAGCACCGAGGTTTCAACACCACATTTTGGAACAAGTCAATCTAGACTAACAATTTTCAAAAGTCAATTCCAATCATTATTCCAGTCAGGCATAAAAACCGTAAGGTGCACGCACCCCATGGAGAAACGAGTTACTGAAATATGGGAGCCCATGAAAAGCTGACTGACCAAATGATCAATTACTCCTAACTGGCAGGGAATTATGGGCATATGCATTCACTGCGGTAATAACTTGATCCTTGAAATATAGCTAAGCCATGCATTGGTTCAGGACAACAACTTCTGTTAGCAATTTACGATTACTATACAATAACATATAGCCAATATAACTCAGTGCAGTTACATACCTCCATCCCCATTTATAAAACATAGTAACTCATCCAAAGATCGTTCGTCCTTTTGCTCTTGCTGTACCTGAATATCCTGAAACAAACCCAACATAACATGTAAAATTCAAACATGAAACAGATAAACATCATCGCACAGCACATAACATATCAAAGCATGCAAAATAGGTGAAATATATCAGAATTACCTTTAGTTTCTGGCGCTCCTGTAGTTCTTTCCGTTTCTTTGCATATAATCGATTCAATAAGCGAATCCTGGGATCATCGTTTATATTTTTCAGTGGCTCCAATTTTTCTTCCTGCGTGTATTGTAAGCTGACAGTAAGTGCTGTTTCAAATTAATAAAGCGAACTCCTGCTGATCCTCAAAAAGAAAAGTTTACATGCCTCCGTTAAGTCATCTGGTAAATGAAAAATATCACGGATTTCCTCAGGTGTCTTCCCTTCAATTATTCGAGCAAGTGCTCGACTAGTAAGATCAACCAATGGCTTTAATTGAAGACTGTCAGCTGCAGACGTCAGCTCACAAAGTTTTTCGGTGTCTATCCTAACAAACTTTTCATCAAATGACTTCCGCTCCTGCGCAATAAACAAAGAGCCTAATAAGATAACTGGAACAGAGGTAAGCTTATCGACTGATAAAATGTACAAGCCTAACAGAATACAACATCCAAGTCAGTGAACCTTTTTCTGAAATAAAATAGTTGAAGCATTGAGACAATCATCCTTATGGTGAGGAAGTACTTCCATAAGATCATATGATTAATAAGGAAGCAAAAACAGTATATAGCAATCTAAACTTACACCATGTCCATGGGTCAAAGATGCAGAAAAGGGGAAGCAATAAAATAAGGTAAAATGGAGAGGCCAGGAAGTTGAAACATACGGTACCTTGTTGGAGCGCCCTGGGACTTGATGAAACCGACAGTAGTCAAGAATCAAACTCAAACTTGATGGATTAACTCTTTCTGGGAGAGCAATAGCATGATTTTTGGATGATCCTGTGCCATTTTTGACAATTTCTCGACATATCATAGGGCAGAACATGGCAACCTCTTCCTCCACTTGCTGTATGGATCCATCAAAGCACTGAAGCCAAATATAAGTCTTCAACGACTGCAAGTTGATAATAAAATCATTAATGAGTATTTTTCCTCCAAAGCAAACGAATTTCAAACTAATAAATGAATGGGTCATACCTCTGGTTTTATTACTGACAACTCACTTTCTGACATTCTTGTAAATGCCAGAAAAAATATATGGGAGGAATTGAATGCAGCAGAAAATTTACAAGTAACTCCTTTTTAGGTATTCCTCCACTCGGTCAGCAATTAACTCTGCAAATCTTACCCTGTACAAAAATCAGATATACTTCATTTACTCTTCAGAACAGGCAATGACCTTATTTTTTCTTTGGATTATACAATGGCCTTGTTCGCAGCTAGGGGAATGAATGCCACCTTCAACAACACAGTTTACTAGACCCACTAAATTTGGTTAACTACAGAACAGAAAGAATAAGGAAAAGGATGCATGACAGTAGTAGGATCTTGTCAAGTACAATTGTTGAATAATGAGTAACAGCACAGAGATGGAAAATTGCAAGAGTGCAAAAGCAAGTGGTAGCCATCTTGGAACAGAGACTTTATGTTTGAAACCCTTGTACCCAAGGTGGTGCATAATCAAAATTGCTACATGGAAACAAACAAACAACTACCCCTGGAAATATACAGCTGGGCTCAGGGCTTCGGTTTTGCGCAATAAAACTATATTAGCATGCAATTCCAACCGAATAGATTGCACATTCAACAGATTAGTGGTATGTCATGCACGACTAACACGTCGGTAACTGAAGCCCGTCAGTTTAATTACTGGTTCAAGAGAAGTATTCTTCGGTGGATTGAACACTGACGGACAGATTGGAAAAAACTAATATGTGCACCTTATTCGGAGATATATGATGATTTGGAAGATTCAATGACCATTGCCGTCCAACGAATCAGGCATCAAGCAATCAAAAACACGAGAAATCCCATTCTCCAGGACTCCCCCTAATCAAAACAAGAGAAATTCCTCCCTGAGGCGCCCTTTCGGCCTAGGGAACCTACACGCGCGGGCCCTGGAGCCCTAGACGGGGGGGAACGAGGCCCGAACCCTAAACAGCGCGAGCGGCGCACGAAACGCAACCGCACCCGGAAATGGGGGTTAAACCCTAGCTGAAGAGAAACCGCCGCGAAGGACGCGGCGAATCCTAGGGGGATTGCGAGAGCCGCCAATCTCAGAACCACGCGGGGCGCCGGGGCCCTGCCCAAAACCCTAGCTACTAGGCCCCGGCGGCGCGCGGGGGCGGGAACGCGAGGAGGATTGGAGTGGCTGTCGGCGGCGGGCGCGGGGGTGGGGGGCGTACCTCGGGGGGCCGGAGCGAGCGGGCCGTATCCGGGAGAGGGGGGCGGCGAGGAGGGAGGGCCGCTGCGGCGGCGGTGGCGAGTGGCGGCGGCGAGGGGAGGGAGGGAGGGGGAGGCGTGTGGTGTTATTTGGTTGGTGGGCGTGCGCCTGCCTGCGGTTTGGTTTGGTTCGGGGGAATGGGAACGGAAAATGGCGAGCGGAGGAAGCCGAAGCGACACGGGAGTGCGTGCGTGCAGGTGCAGCCCCCCCACATCCGGCCCACAAGCCCATCCTCGCCAGGCCCATCAATCATCATCCTGACAGTAAATCGCGAGAGTAGCTAGCTGGGCCTGGCTCTTGCTCCACTGACTGACTGGGCCGCCATTTTAAGGACCGGACCGGCCGGCGGGGATGGCGACGCCGGAGGAAATGGCGGAGCTGGTGAGAGAGCGAGCTCCCTCGCTGACCGCCGTGAGTAATCCTGCTCGCTTGGAGTCGGGCGTCGCCGTCTGATGTGGGCGTCGGTGGGTGCAGGAGACGGTGGAGGAGGAGGAGGTGCTGCGGCGGCTGGCCACGGGGGAGAGGGCCGGGCTCACCGCCCACGGGCCCAACGTCGTCGCCCGCTCCCACCACGTGAAGGTGAGGCCCCGCGCTCTCCTCGCCTCAAACTACTCTGCCTTTCTTCCTCCCTTCGTCACCCATTATAATTAATAACTGAAGGATGATTCAGTTCAGTACACCACCAATTCAGCAGTGATTTGCTAATCCTTTGGTCCATGGACTAGACGAACGCTAAGTATGTTGGCTCAGATTGTGATTAAATTGTGCGCCTGGTCTGTACTTTCAGTCTTCAGAGTTGTATCATCACCCTTTGTTGTGAATCGTGATGATGGGTTACTCAGCTGAATGAACATAGTTGAACCACCACTACTCTGAATCTTTAACAAACATTGCTTCCCAAGTACTACATGGCTTGTTTGTCTCTCCATCCGACTATCTTCTCACTTTGTTTGTAGTCCCCTTTTCTTCAGTTCAGGTGTCGTGTCAGTCCCAGCGTAGCTAAGGTGCTCAACACGCCATCTATGATTGTCAGAATGCACGGCTTGATGTTCCGAGTTTGAGGGTCAATCTCACCACTTGTACTCTCTCTGTTTATGTAGAATTGGCATTATACTGTGCTGCTTTACAAGTTAGTGTCACGCTGTTAAATATTGATCCAAGAACACACTGAATGTTCGTTCGTCAACCTATCGCTCTATTGTACTATGTTGTTTGATGGCTTGCAAGAATATTGGTCGAACTCAATATGGTAACCGGTAAGTATCGTATTTCTCTTTCGAAGATCCGAGGGAGTTCCCCTTCGTCAGTAGTACCCAGCTCACCTCTCTCCACTCATTTTGATCAAAGCAATGGTTCACTATTAGTTGATCTGGATGAGAGATACAGAAAGAGAAAGGCATTACAATTGGTTGCTAGTTTACCATACACAGTTTGTATCTAATTTGGAAATAATTGAATTTGTTAGCTAGGTCATGTAGAGTATCAGTTCCATTACAGGTTTATGAACAAATGCAGCTTCATAAGGTCAAATATATTGCTCCTGCAGGACGGAAGCATGTTTCAAGAATTCCTGATGATGATCTTCTCACTCTGGGGATGGCATCATGTCCTCCCTGAGTACAAGACCATGATCTGTGTCATACTTAATTCCATGTCATGGGTTACTGTACTAACTACAGTTGTGTCTCTCGCCATCACATCAGCTGATCAGAGATCTTACATGCTGGCCGCCGTCATCTTTTTACTAGCTACAACCTTGATAGCATGCTTTACTGCAAAGCTTGTTGTGGAGTATGCTAAGGCACCACTGGAGGCCAAAGCATATGCACCAAGGGCCAAGGTGCTGAGAGACGGGAGTTGGATAGATGTGCATGCAGCGAATCTGGTCCCTGGGGATATCATATTTCTCAAGGTTGGGGACATTGTTCCTGCCAATGCTCGTGTCCTCCGGTTTCAGAAAATTGACACGATGACTTGCTGGGAAAAAAGGTCTGTTGACTGTGTGCATGGATTCCTATGCTTGGACTGTGTCATGTGGACAAGGGACTGCTGTTGTCATTGCGACTGGCAGCGGCATCCCTCGATGCACACTGCGACTCTACCCACAGCGTTATGCTAGGCCGGGGCAACTTAAAGAGGGAATCATGGTTGCTGGCTGCTTCTGTTTTTCCCTTATACTTGCTGGTACCATTGCTGAGCTTGTCTTAATATTGCTCTTCCGTAAACACAACCCTGAGTACATGCTGCACAGTTGCCACTTTATGCCATTGATTGGTGGGATTCCAATGGCAATGCCTGTTGTCCTCTACCTGGCATTAGCATTGGGATCTCTAAGGCTTTGTTTTCTGGGACTTGCTAGCCGAGGAACAGTTGCACTTGAAGATCTGGCCAGTACGGATGTGATGCTCTTCAACTTGACCGGTACTTTGACGTGTAATAAGCCATATTTTTTCCGGGACAGGATTGAGTTGTTTGCTAACGGTGTTGACAAAGATCAAGCTATTATATTAGCTGCACGAGCATCAAGATCTCAACATGAATTCTGTATAGAGCCAATTGATGCAGCTATTCTGAGCCTCTTGGATGATCCTGAACAGGTTCCTTTTTCTCTCACTATGTTATCTTTTAATGCCTATGTGTATTAATGTTTGATAAACTTAACAAGCGTACTGATAATGTAGGCAAGAGCTGGTATTGAGGTCTTAGAGCACCATGCCCGCTTCTTTGTTGCACTGAAGTTGATGTTCCTAACTACATACATTGATAGCAATGGATCCAAGTGCTGCGTATTCAAAGGTGATCCTGCGAAGGCAAGTCACAGTGTCAAAAACGCATAGAGACAAGCAAACAAGCCCCACTACCATCACCATGCACGCATTTGCACATATTGTGTTAGTACAGGCTCATTCCTTGGTCATATTTTGTTTTCATGCTATAGGTGGCTCATCAATGTGGCTGCAGCAAAGCAATCAAAGAGACAATAAGCATGGTAATGGATAATTTTGCTCTTGATGGGATCAAGCCATAGCTGTAGGACACCAGGTGCGCAACTGAATTTCACATTAATTAGAATTCTGCAATCCCCAAATTTATTGAATGTGTCATTTAATTTATATTATTTTCCTCCAGGTAGACTCATGCTGGGAGTTCATTGGTCTTCTACCTTTCAGAGATGACCTTAGAAGTGATAGCGTAGATGCTATTGATAGCCTTATCAATTTTGGTTTGGATATTAGAATCCTCACAGGTTATTCAACCATTCAGCTGTCTTGTTTCAGCTATTGTCATTTCCTGTAATACATAGTTCTTCAGCAAACAGTTCATTTTCTCTCCTCAGAAAGCCCATTGTTGACTACAAAGCAAGTATGTGGAAAGCTTGGAAAACTAGGCATCAATGTGTTACCTGCCCACTCGGTGTTTGAGTTACCTCGTAATGACAGAGAAGTTCACTTAAACATCAATGGAATTTCCGATCTCTTTCCAGGTCTGTTCTTATCTTTGGAGCGATGTCCATTTTTCACACTTCTTTTGTCCCCCCTGCCAATGGAAATCTTTGGAGGAAGTTTCTGTTTATGTTGACAGTTTGAGTAGGACTTCTATGCTCTCAAGAAAGTTACAGCACACATTTTTAATAACGTTAAGGCTTTGATATGTGGAAGGCACAAAGGCACTAGTCTTACGATTTTGCTATCTTGATTTATTAGTGCAGAGGATAACAGTGATATAGTGAGAAGGCTAAGAGATTTCGGATGTCTTTGTGCAATGGTTGGGTATGAATTTCTTGATCATGATGCCATTGGTGAAAGCCATATTGGAATTTCAGTAGCTGAGGCCACTGATTACACCAAAAGTGAATCTGATCTTGTTTTGACTCAGCCTGCCCTGTTACCTATTTCATCAGCTATGCAAATCAGTAGGGAGATCTGTCAGATTATGAGGGGTTATACGGTATGTCATTCGAATGTATTTAAAGGTTTGGTTGCTGACATGGTATTTGTTGTCTAAATCATGATAGATGGCTGATCACTTGCAATATGTTGCTTTTGTTGCAGATCTACACTGTGTCATCAACTGTCCATCTTGTGAGTACAATTATGACTACCCCGCAAAAAAAAAAAAGTACAATTATGACTGTATATTGTGTTAATAGTTTTTATAATTGACTGTATTGTGCAATGCTAACATCAATCATTAATTTTATTGAAGGTTGGTGTCCATGTCATTTTACTCTTGTGGAACTTTAACTTGTCAAGTTTCCTCGCTTTGGTGATTGGCACTTTTAGCTATTGTGAGTTTCAACTCCAAAACGTCCACAACCTTACTCTACCTTATACCCCCTCCGATCCAAAATATAGGTCCTTTTAGACTTCTCCGCAGGAATTAAGGGTGTATGTGCAATGCCAATGCTACCCTTCAGTTATTTTTACAACTTTCTTTTCTCCCAAATACCATAATTTCCTGAATTACAGGCTCAATTCTTGATGAAATGAATGAGGAGCGAAATAGGAACAACATGAGAAACAGTTCAATGTGACCTTAGTAGGATCTAAATTTCGGTTAAAGTTGAAAATGCTAAATATACTTGCATTATGGATCGGTGGGACTGTATTATTTGTATCTTCATTTCAGTGTTCAATTGTTATTGTCCTTTTTACTTGCAGGTACATCCTTTGCAATATTATTTGAAAGGGTGGAACATAGTAATTCACCAGATAGATGGGAGTTAAGAAAATCATTGCAAGCGGTGTTGCTTCTGGTAGCTACATCATTCTGAGTACAGCCATTTTTTTCAGGGCGGCAACACTTACAGGCTTCTTTTCAGTGAGCTTTTTTTCTTCCGGTTTATACACATTATTTTGGTTTTGAAGTTGTTAGCTGATGTTTTAGTACATGGCAGTATAAATTCGAAGGTAGATCGCTGATGGGCACCGATGAAGAAATTAAAGCTGCTTTGTTCCTTCAGATGAGCATAGTGAATCAGGCTGTTGTACTGTTTGTTCATTTGACGATTGCTACCTTAACAGATGTCCTGGACCTGTTGCAGCATGTACTTTTATATTTACTCAGATGGTGAGCTCATTTCCTCTTATGTTTGTGTTTTGCTGAGACCATTCAATCAGGTGCATGATAATTTCATCAAACTTCGGCCTTCTTGTTAGCACGATAATTTGGCACAGGATCAATGTGTCTGGCTACGAATGGTTGACGAACAACTGACCATGTTTAGAGTTAAGCCATTGTATGGAATAAATCTTGTGCTATTAACGAATTGTTCAAGTAGGCTGCTCATGCCATTCTTTCCTCCTATCAGTGCCCCGCCCCCTGAAAGAAAAGAAAACAGATTTGTATTCATCCTATGAAGATCGTATTATTAGAGATGGTAAAGTTTCTTAGTGCTAGGTATTTTTCTTCTCGATACTCATTATTGTTAGATGTGTTAGATGTGTATAGTCTCTCTTTTCGGTTTATTCCCATTGTACACATGTATATGTACTGGCCCTTGGCCCTCCTGAGAATACAGTTGCTCATTTCTCTAACATGGTATCAGTTGCCAGGCTCTTCTCCCGCACGCCGCAGCTCCGTGCGTAGCCTGCCCCGCCGCCGGCCATCTCCTCCCTCGCCGCCGGCCCTTTCCTTCCCCGCCGCCGCGCCGCCCCGGCCTGCGCTCGGCCGCGCCGCCCCTCCCCGGGCTCGGCCGCGCTCTCCTGTCGCCGTCCCGCGCGCGGCCGCGGCCTCCCCTGCCGTCGCCGCCCCGCGCCGCCCCGCGCGCGGCCGCGGCCTGCCGTCGCCGCCCCGCGCCGCCCCGCGCGCGGCCGCGGCCTGCCGTCGCCGCCCCGCGCCTCCCCGCGCGCGGCCGCACCCTGCCGCCGCTGCCCCGAGCCGCCCCGCGCCCGGCTGCCGCCGCCCCCGACTGCTGCGTGCGAGCGCACCACGGCAGTACCGCTTAGGCGGTACTACCGCTGTGCACCACGGTAGTACCGCTTAGGCGGTACTTCCGCTGTGTACTACCGCAGCGAGTACCGCTTGGGAATCTCCCTCCGTGCAACTTTCTGTTTCTGGTTGTTCTCTAGCGGTAGTAGAGCGGTACTTGCACGGTAGTACCGTGCAAGTCAAAAAAAAAAAAGAGCTCCTCATGTCCTCTTCAGGATACGTTGCTGTTCCTCGGTGCTCGGTGATCTTCGATGGCACCAACTATGCTGAGTTTGTGGGTTTCATGTGTATCCACATGCGCGGTCTCCTCCTGTGGGGCGTTCTATCTGGCGAGGTCCCCTGTCCGCCTTGCCCTATTGCTCCCGTGGCTCCTACCCCGCCGGTGCCGCCTGTTCTTGCTGCTGATGCTTCTCAGGCTGATCGGGATACAGCCAAGGCCCTTGACGATGCTGCGGTTGATGCTTATGATCAGCAGGTATCCGCCTACTCAGATGCTCTTTCTGTTTACCGAGATGATCTGTCTGCTTACACTCAGTGGTGCAACGATGATGCTCGAGCTGCTGCCGTTCTCACTGCGAGCGTCTTACCTCAGTTTGCGTCTGAGTTCATGGGTCTCGGTCCTGTTGCTGTGATGTGGTCCTATCTTTGTCAGCGATATCAGCCATCTGGTGATGCTCTCTACTTATCTGTGCTGCGTCAGGAGCACGCTCTTCAGCAGGGTGACTCTTCTGTTGATGAGTTCTACTCACAGAGCTCTGCCATCTGGCGCCAGCTTGACTCTCTCAGGACAGTTGTTTGTGGTACTTGCCGTTGTTGCCAGACTGTGCGGTCAGACTTGGAGTTTCATCGCCTCCATGAGTTTTTATCTCGCCTTCGTCCAGAGTTTGAGCCTCGGCGTGCTCACCTGCTTGCTCGTGGTCGTGTTCCTATTTCGGAGGTGCTTGTAGAGCTTCGTGCTGAGGAGACCCGACTTCGTTCTGCTGGTCTGCTTGTGGTTCCCACAGTTCTTGCTGCCAGAGTTCCTGTGTCATCTGCTCGCCTCACCGCTCCACCGCTCCTGCCCACACCTCCAGGGGGCCTGGTCGCCCTCCTCCTTCAGGAGCGGGTCGGCCGCGCTCGCACACCTTCTGTGGCTACTGCAACAGGCCAGGTCACCCAGAGTCTGATTGTCACAAGAAGCAGAAAGACCTGAAGCGCTCTTCTTCTAGTGGGACTCGTGCGTCTTCCTCGACTCCGTCACTCACTGACCAGGATATTATGCGGCTCAAGCGCATGTTGGCTTCCTCTGGTTCTCCCTCGACGGGTTCTGTTGCCGCTGTGACTGTCACCACCACTCCGCCCCCGTCGGAGCCTACTCAGTCAGGTACATCCTCGTGGGTTCTGGATTCTGGAGCTTCTTTTCATATGTCTTCTGATTCTTCTGCTTTATCTTCTCTTCGACCTCTTGATTTTCCTCTTAATGTTCTCACTGCCGATGGCACACCTCTTCCTGTTGCTAGTCGTGGCATCCTTTCTACTCCGTCTTTTTCGGTTCCGAGTGTTTCTCATGTTCCTCGTCTCACCATGAATCTCTTTTCCGCTGCCCAACTTACTGATTCTGGTTGTCGCGTCATTCTTGATGTCGACTCTTGTTCCATTCAGGATCGTCGCACTCAGGCTCTGGTTGGTGCTGGCCCTCGGTGCCATGAGTCTGAAGGCCTTTGGGAGGTTGACTGGCTTCGTGTTCCTTCCGCTGCTACTACATGCGCCAGCTCTCATGCTCTTGCTGCCTCCTCTTCTGCATCCTTCCAGCAGTGGCATCATTGGCTTGGTCACATCTATGGCTCTCGCTTGTCCTCATTAGTTCACCAAGGCGTCTTAGGGTCTGTCTCTGGTGATGTTTCGTTGCATTGTGATGGTTGTAGGCTTGGCAAACAGACTCAGTTACCTTATCCTACCAGTGAGTTTGTATCTCAGCGTCCTTTTGACTTAGTTCATTCTGATGTATGGGGTCCTGCTCCTTTCGACTCGAAAGGGGGTCATCGCTACTATGTTCTGTTTATTGATAATTTCTCTCGCTACACTTGGCTTTATTGTATGAAATCTCGCAGCGAGGTTCTTCCCATATACAAGCGTTTTGCTGCCATGGTTCGCACTCAATTTTCCACGCCTGTCCGTATCTTTCGTGCTGACTCAGCTGGAGAGTATATCTCTCACATGTTGCGTGGATTTCTTTCGGAGCAGGGTACTCTTGCCCAATTCTCTTGCCCCGGTGCCCATGCTCAGAATGGCGTTGCTGAACGCAAACATCGCCATTTGCTTGAGACGGCTCGGGCGATGATGATTGCCGCCTCTCTTCCACCCCATTTTTGGGCTGAGGCCGTTTCTGCATCCACCCACCTCATCAACATTCAGCCATCGGCTGCCTTGCAGGGTGGTATTCCTATGGAGCGCCTCTCTGGTCGCCCTCCTGACTACTCCGCTCTTCGTATGTTTGGATGCGTGTGCTATGTTCTTCTTGCTCCGCGAGAACGAACAAAGTTGACTGCTCAGTCTGTTGAGTGTGTTTTCCTTGGCTACAGTGATGAGCACAAGGGCTATCGGTGTTGGGATCCTGTTGGTCGCCGGCTTCGCATTTCGCGTGATGTGACTTTTGATGAGTCCCGTTCTTACTATCCGCGTCCCTCCTCCTCGAGCTTTTCCGTGGAAGATATTTCCTTCCTTCTCCTTCCCGGCACATCTCCCTCGGTGCCTCCTGTTCTTCCCTCTCCCCCGGTGAGTATCCCTCCACCTCCTACACCACCGGTACCACCATCTTCTCCCTCCTCCTCCTCTCCCTCGTCATCTCCCTCTCCACCCTCCTCTCCAGCTTTTCGACCTCACTCCCCCTTTCCTTTCCACTACACTCGTCGTTCTCATGTTGAGGATGATCCTACTGATGTGCCCTCTACTTCTGATATTCCTCCTTCCACGCCTCCACCAGTTCATAATCTCCGTGCTCGACCTCGACCCCCTCTTGATCGCTATTCTCCTACCAAGTACGGCCTCTCTGTTGTTGCTGAGCCGACTTCCTATCAGGCTGCCCTGACTCAGCCTGAATGGCAGCTTGCGATGGCCCAGGAGATTGCTGCCCTTGAGCGTTCTGGCACGTGGGATCTGGTTTCCCTTCCTTCTGGTGTTCGTCCCATCACATGCAAGTGGGTCTATAAGATTAAGACTCGCTCTGATGGTTCTCTTGAGCGCTACAAAGCTCGTCTTGTGGCTCGTGGTTTTCAGCAGGAACAGGGACGCGATTATGATGAGACATTCGCTCCTGTGGCCCACATGACCACTGTCCGCACTCTCCTTGTTGTTGCTTCTGTTCGTCATTGGTCTGTGTCTCAGCTTGACGTTCAGAACGCCTTTCTCAATGGTGAGTTGCGTGAGGAGGTTTATATGCAGTCACCCCCAGGGTACTATGTCCCTGATGGTATGGTCTGCCGTCTTCGCCGCTCTCTCTATGGTCTTAAACAGGCCCCTCGTGCCTGGTTCGAGCGGTTCGCCTCTGTCGTGACTGCCGCGGGCTTCTCGCCCAGTGATCATGATCCCGCTTTGTTTATTCACACATCTTCTCGTGGTCGGACTCTTCTCCTTCTATATGTTGATGACATGATCATCACTGGCGACGACTCTGACTACATTGCCTTTGTTAAGGCCCGTCTTCGCGACCAGTTTCTGATGTCTGATC
Organism: Elymus sibiricus; assembly: GCA_039707655.1. Classification (NCBI taxonomy): domain Eukaryota; kingdom Viridiplantae; phylum Streptophyta; class Magnoliopsida; order Poales; family Poaceae; genus Elymus; species Elymus sibiricus. Next base: position 364,847,106 of record CM077670.1, on the reverse strand, counting down.
TTGGTCCTCTTCGCTATTTTCTTGGGATTGAGGTTTCCTCGACCTCTGATGGCTTCTTCATCTCCCAGGAAAAATATATTCAGGATCTTCTTGCTCGAGCCGCTCTTGGTGATGAGCGTACTGTTGTGACTCCTATGGAGCTCAACGTTCAGCTTCGTGCGTCTGATGGTGATCCTCTTCCTAATCCCACTCGCTATCGCCACCTCGTTGGGAGCTTAGTCTATCTTGCTGTTACTCGTCCTGACATATCCTATCATGTTCACATTCTCAGTCAGTTCGTTTCAGCCCCCACCTCTGTCCACTATAGTCACCTCCTCCGTGTTCTACGATATCTTCGTGGCACGATCTCTCATCGCCTTTTCTTTCCCCGCTCCAGCTCTCTCCAGCTCCAGGCCTACTCTGATGCTACGTGGGCTAGTGATCCTTCTGATCGACGCTCGCTGTCTGCTTACTGTGTCTTTCTTGGCGGCTCTCTCATTGCCTGGAAGACAAAGAAACAGACTGCAGTTTCTCACTCGAGTACAGAGGCTGAGCTGCGGCCGATGGCTATGTTGACGGCTGAGGTGATCTGGTTACGATGGTTACTTCAGGACTTTGGTGTGTCTGCTACTACATCGACTCCCTTATTGTCAGACAGCACCGGAGCTATCAGTATTGCCCGTGATCCGGTGAAGCATGAGCTCACCAAGCACATCGGTGTGGATGCCCACTTTGTGCGTGCTGCAGTACAAGATCAGGTTCTTGCTCTCCACTATGTGCCCTCTGAGTTACAGTTGGCTGACTTCTTCACGAAGGCCCAAACTCGAGCGCAGCACGGGTTCTTTCTCTCCAAACTCAGTGTGGTTGATCCACCATGAGTTTGAGGGGGGGTGTTAGATGTGTTAGATGTGTATAGTCTCTCTTTTCGGTTTATCCCCATTGTACACATGTATATGTACTGGCCCTTGGCCCTCCTGAGAATACAGTTGCTCATTTCTCTAACAATTATATCAACTGTTTTCTGTCAGGTGGCAACCCATAAAGCCGTATATGGTGATTTGGATTTGGCACTACCAAAGGGTGTTGGCTGCCTCAGAGCAGGATTGATATGGCTGTATAACTTTGTGGTGCTCATGGCCCCTGTTCTAATTTGTAAGTTGCTATATTAAGACATGGAATTACTTGATTTTCTTTCCTTCAACCCTCTGTTGCAACAGTAATTAATCTTCTGCTCTTCCGCAGGTCACTCATGGAGGCATGCAAACATGACTACTGAGAAGTTGTTGACAGTATGCATACATTCAGCCATCATGCGTATAGCTTTGCTCTGGTCACTGTATGTAATATTTGATGTCAGGCTGCAGCAGCCAGTCTCTACTTAGATGCCTCAAGCATAAGGAAATATTTTTGTAGGTGGCCATTTCGCAGTGTATAACCTGTAAATGCCTCAAGTAAATATATCTCGATTGCAAAGTTATGCATTGGTCCCTCTTTATTCAGAAAACACAATTCCGGTTTCACAATATTGTACAAAAGTGCATTTCATTTTTATTTTATGCTTCACTTTAGATTTTTTTTTTAATATTTTTAAATTCTTTGTGTTTTCCTTAAAATCAATTTATGGATTCTAAGCCCTTCTGATGTCTTATTATTTGTCCTGTACCATGATGTCAGCTAGCTGAAAAGAGTTCATCGCCAACATGGCACTTTACTGAAGGTACCAGGCTGAAAAGGTCAACTTCAAGTGTGAAGATTAGTGGATGTATCAAAATTGTACTGATAAGCATACTTTCTCTTTTTGATTGGTTTGTCATCAAGACAGTATAGAAAGAATCAATACAGGCTGTGTCCTGTGAAAACCCTTGAATATGGTAAATATATATTTCCATCCTGTAAAATGATATTCGTCTGAACTGTCATTCAGGTAACTGCGTAACGTATCGACTATTAGGACTGCGACGCAACAACTTCAGGAGTCCTTCGTAGATACTTTCTATGCTTCCAAGTGATGCGTAAAGATATCTTATCTTACCACATTATGAGTTAATTTAGTTATCGCGGTGACACTTGTGCAGGTCATGCGTGGCCATGGTCGCTGGGGAAACTCTCCAAGCCTGCATTTGCATATGCCCAATTGGCGCCTGCCTCAGCAATAGTTATATGGTGGTGCAGTTGGCATGTGTGATGGTGGTTGTTGGCAGGTGAGTTCCCAGCGTCATTCTTACAAAATATTGTTATATTGCAGATATTTATACAGTAGCAAAAAATGTGTTGTCGGATGCGCAACGCTAGTATCGTAGTGGCATGCCTGCGTGCATCACTCTTGAAATGTCATTTCAATTTTAAACTATGATGTAGATATTTATATTTATGAAGTGGAGAATGTGTTGTCAGATGCACAGGAAGTCCATTGCACTATAGGAAGGTTGCATCATCCTTAAAAGTATTCCACCAATTTTAAAAATGTGTTGTCAGATGGGCATTGGAGCAGGCGAGGCTCGCATCACCCTGTGAATTATAGAAGAGGGGTGGTTAGTGTTAGATGTGTATAGTCCCCTTTTCTGTATATCCCCATTGTATAAGGGGCTTTCTACACTTTACCTCACATGTACTTATATTAGCCTTTGGCCCCCTGTGAATGTCAGTTGCTCATTCTCTAACATGGTATCAGTTGCCAGGTTCCTCTCCCGCACGCCGCAGCTCCGTGCGCTCTCGCCTGCCCCGCCGCCGGCCATCTCCTCCCTGGCCGCCGGCCGCCTCCACCCCCGCCGCCGGCCCTCTTCTCCCTGGCCGCTCGGCTGCTTCTCCTCTGCGCCCGCGCGTGCCCGCGCCTGAGGCCTGGCACTGCTCTGCTCCGAGCCCGCACGCGCCCGGTCGCCGCCGCCCCTTGCTCCGCCCGGCCCTCCTCGCCGCGGATCCGGTCGCCCCCGTCGCGGATCCGGCCGCCCCGTCCTGCCCACTGCCAGGCTCGGCCCGGCCGCCGCCGCCCGCAGCGAGTACCGCGCAAGCGGTACTTCCGCTGTGAAGAGCGGTACTACCGCCCTGAGCAGAGCGGTACTACCGCTGGGAAGAGCGGTACTACCGTCCCGAAGCGGTACTACCGCCCGTTTCTGCCGCTCTACTTCCGCTCGAAGGTCAGGCATTGCAGAAGGTTGCATTGCAGAAGGTTCATATAAGCGGAAGTGCCCACGGCACTGGAACCGCGGAAGTACCGCGCAAGCGGTACTACCGCTGAGCAGCGCGGTACTACCGCCCTGAGCAGAGCGGTACTACCGCTGGGAAGAGCGGTACTACCGTCCGGAACGGTACTACCGCTGAGCTAAGTGGTACTACCGCAGGGCAGGGTGAGATCGTCATGTCTTCGTCGGGCTATGTGGCTGTTCCTCGGTGCTCGGTGATCTTCGATGGCACCAACTATGCTGAGTTTGTGGGTTTCATGCGCATCCACATGCGTGGTCTTCTCCTGTGGGGCGTTCTCTCTGGCGAGGTTCCCTGTCCGCCCTGCCCTGTTGCTCCTGTGGCTCCTACCCCGCCGGTGCCGCCTGTTCTTGCTGCTGATGCTTCTCAGGCTGATCGGGATACAGCCAAGGCCCTCGATGATGCTGCGGTTGATGCTTATGATCAGCAGGTATCTGCCTACTCAGATGCTCTTTCTGTTTACCGAGATGATCTGTCTGCTTACACTCAGTGGTGCAACGATGATGCTCGAGCTGCTGCTATTCTCACTGCGAGTGTCTTACCTCAGTTTGCGTCTGAGTTCATGGGTCTCGGTCCTGTTGCTGCGATGTGGTCCTATCTTTGTCAGCGATATCAGCCATCTGGTGATGCTCTCTACTTATCTGTGGTGCGTCAGGAGCACGCTCTTCAACAGGGTGACTCTTCTGTTGATGAGTTCTACTCACAGAGCTCTGCCATCTGGCGCCAGCTTGACTCTCTCAGGACAGTTGTTTGTGGTACTTGTTGTTGTTGCCAGACTGTGCGGTCTGACTTGGAGTTTCATCGCCTCCATGAGTTCTTATCTCGCCTTCGTCCAGAGTTTGAGCCTCGGCGTGCTCACCTGCTTGCTCGTGGTCGTGTTCCTATTTCGGAGGTGCTTGCAGAGCTTCGTGCTGAGGAGACACGCCTCCGTTCTGCTGGTCTGCTTGTGGTTCCCACTGTTCTTGCTGCCCGAGCTCCTGTGTCATCTGCTCGCCTCACCACTCCACCGCTCCTGCCCACACCTCCAGGGGGGGCAGGTGGGGGTCGGCCGCGCTCGCACACCTTCTTCTAGTGGGACTCGTGCGTCTTCCTCGACTTCGTCGCTCACTGACCAGGATATTGTGCGGCTCAAGCGCATGTTGGCTTCCTCTGGTTCTTCCTCGACGGGTTCTGTTGCCGCTGTGACTGCCACCACCACTCCGCCCCCGTCGGAGCATACTTAGTCAGGTACATCCTCGTGGGTTCTGGATTCTGGAGCTTCTTTTCATATGTCTTCTGATTCTTCTGCTTTATCTTCTCTTCGACCTCTTGATTTTCCTCTTAATGTTCTCACTGCCGATGGCACACCTCTTCCTGTTGCTAGTCGTGGCATTCTTTCCACTCCGTCTTTTTCGGTTCCTAGTGTTTCTCATGTTCCTCGTCTTACCATGAATCTCTTTTCCGCTGCCCAACTTACTGATTCTGGCTGTCGTGTCATTCTTGATGCCGACTCCTGTTCTGTTCAGGATCGTCGCACTCAGGCTCTGGTTGGCGGTGGCCCTCGGCGCCGTGAGTCTGAGGGCCTTTGGGAGGTTGACTGGCTTCGTGTTCCTTCCGCTGCTACCACATACGCCAGCTCTCATGCTCTTGCTGCCTCCTCTTCTGCGTCCTTCCAGCAGTGGCATCATCGACTTGGTCACATCTGTGGCTCTCGCTTGTCGTCGTTGGTGCGTCAGGGTGTCTTAGGGTCTGTCTCTGGAGATGTTTCTTTACATTGTGATGGCTGTAGACTTGGAAAACAGACCCAGTTACCTTATCCTACTAGTGAGTCGGTATCTCAGCGTCCTTTTGACTTGGTTCATTCCGATGTATGGGGTCGTGCTCCCTTTGATTCGAAAGGTGGTCATCGCTACTATGTTCTGTTTATTGATGATTTCTCTCGCTACACTTGGCTCTACTTTATGAAATCTCGTAGTGAGGTTCTCTCTATATACAAACGATTCGCTGCCATGGTTCACACCCAGTTTTCCACGCCTATTCGTACTTTTCGTGCTGACTCCGCTGGAGAGTTTCTCTCTCACATGTTGCGTGGTTTTCTTGCGGAGCAGGGTACTCTTGGCCAATTCTCTTGCCTTGGTGCCCATGCTCAGAATGGTGTTGCTGAACGCAAACATCGCCATTTGCTTGAGACGGCTCGGGCGATGATGATCGCCGCCTCTCTTCCACCCCATTTTTGGGCTGAGGCCGTTTCCGCATCCACCCACCTCATCAACATTCAGCCATCGGCTGCCTTGAAGGGTGGTATTCCTATGGAGCGTCTCTCTGGTCGCTCTCCTGACTACTCCGCTCTTCGTATGTTTGGATGCGTGTGCTATGTTCTTCTTGCTCCGCGAGAACGAACCAAGTTGACTGCTCAGTCAGTTGAGTGTGTTTTCCTTGGCTACAGTGATGAGCACAAGGGCTATCGCTGTTGGGATCATGTTGGTCACCGACTGCGCATTTCACGTGATGTGACGTTTGATGAGTCTCGTTCTTACTATCCGCGTCCCTCCTCCTCGAGCTTTTCCGTGGAAGATATTTCCTTCCTTCTCCTTCCCGACACATCTCCATCTGTGCCTCCTCTTCTTCCCTCTCCCCCGGTGAGTCTCATTACACCACCGGTACCACCATCCCCGGTACCACCATCCCCTCCCTCCTCCTTCTCTCCCTCGTCATCTCCCTCCCCACCCTCCTCCCCAGTCTTTCGACCTCACTCCCCGTTTCCTCTCCACTACACTCGTCGTCCTCGTGCTGTGGATGATCCTACTGATGTGCCCTCTACTTCCAGTGCACCTCCTCTCACGCCTACACCGGTCCATAACCTCCGTGTTAGGCCTTGTCCCCCACCTGATCGCTATTCTCCTGACCGGTATGGTCTTTCTGCCATTGCTGAGCCCACCACCTATCAGGCTGCCATGACTCATCCTGAATGGCAGCTTGCGATGGCCAAGGAGCTTGCGGAGCTTGAGCGCAATGGCACGTGGGATCTGGTTTATCCTCCTTCCGGTGTTCGTCCCATCACCTGCAACTGGGTCTATAAGATTAAGACTCGCTCTGATGGTTCCCTTGAGCGCTACAAAGCTCGTCTTGTGGCTCGTGGCTTTCAGCAGGAGCAGGGACGCGATTATGATGAGACATTCGCTCCTGTGGCCCACATGACCACTGTCCGCACTCTCCTTGTTGTGGCTTCTGTTCGTCATTGGTCTGTATCTCAACTTGATGTCCAGAACGCTTTTCTCAATGGTGAGCTGCGTGAGGAGGTTTATATGCGGCCACCACCGGGGTACTATGCTCCTGATGGTATGGTCTGCCGACTTCGCCGCTCCCTCTATGGTCTTAAACAGGCCCCTCGCGCCTGGTTCGAGCAGTTCGCCTCTGTGGTGACTGCCGCTGGCTTCTCGCCCAGTGATCATGATCCCGCGTTGTTTGTTCACACGTCTCCTCGTGGTCGGACTCTTCTCCTTCTGTATGTTGACGACATGATCATCACTGGTGACGACTCTGACTACATTGCCTTTGTTAAGGCTCGCCTTCGCGACCAGTTCCTCATGTCTGATCTTGGTCCACTTCGCTATTTTCTTGGGAATGAGGTGTCTTCGACCTCTGATGGCTTCTTCATCTCCCAGGAAAAATATATTCAGGATCTTCTTGCTCGTGCCGCTCTCGATGATGAGCGCACTGTTGTGACTCCTATGGAGCTCAACGTTCAGCTTCGTGCTTCTGACGGTGACCCTCTTCCTAATCCCACTCGCCATCGCCACCTCGTTGGGAGCCTTGTCTATCTTGCTGTTACGCGTCCTGACATCTCCTATCCTGTCCACATTCTCAGTCAGTTTGTTTCAGCCCCCACCTCTGTCCACTATAGTCACCTCCTCCGTGTTCTATGATATCTTCGTGGTGTTGGGGAACGTTGCATGGGAAACAAAAATTTTCCTACGCACACACAAGATCTATCCATGGTGATGAGCATCTACGAGAGGGAGAGTGAATCTACATACCCTTGTAGATCGCTAAGCGGAAGCGTTAAGAAACGCGGTTGATGTAGTCAAACGTCTCCGCGATCCAAATCGCAAGTCGTCCCTCGATCCGATCACGAACTAGTGCCGAACGGATGGCACCTCCGCGTTCAACACACGTACGGCTTGATGACGCCTTCACCTCCTCGATCCAGCGAGCGATGATGAAGTAGTAGATGAGTTCCGGCAGCACGACGGCGTGGTGATGGTGGTGAGGAACAATCTCTGCAGGGCTTCGCCAAGCACTACGGAGATTATGACGGGAGAACTAGAGGGTTAGGGTTGCCGACACACGGCTTGGGAAATCTTGATGTATCCCGTGTGCTAGCCCTGCCCCTCTATTTATATGTTGAGCCTTGGGGTCTAAACTTGGAGTAAAAGCCTCCTCCAGGTCGGTTTTGCCCGCACAAGGTCGGTTTGGCCCGCAGGGAAAGAGTCCAACTCGGATCCCTGCAGTATCGCGTACAAGCGGTAGTACCGCTTACGATAAGCGGTAGTACCGCCCGTAGCGGTAGTACCGCTTACGATAAGCGGTAGTACCGCCCGTAGCGGTAGTACCGCTTACGATAAGCGGTAGTACCGCCCCAGACGCCAGCAAAACGTCCTTTCGCACCTTGCCTAAGCCTCGTGGGCTTTACCCCTTGGCCCAAATAAAGTGTTCTCGTATCCGAACATTTCGGGAAACATCCGGAACCTCTTCCGGTGAATTCCGGAACCCTTCCGGAAACCAAAACACTATTATCACATATATCAATCTTTACCTCCGGACTATTCCGGAGATCCTCGTCATATCCGGGATCTTATCCGGGACTCCGAACAACCTTAGGTCACCAACAAAATAACTCAACTATACTAATCGTCACCAAACGTTAAGTGTGTAGACCCTGCGGGTTCGAGAACTATGTAGACATGACCGAGACACCTCTACGATCAATAACCAATAGCGGGACCTGGACGCCCATATTGGCTCCTACATATTCTACGAAGATCTTTATCGGTCGAACCTCTATGTCAAGGATTCAGTTAATCCCGTATACTGTTCCCTTTGTTCTTCGGTATGTTACTTGCCCGAGATTCGATCGTCGGTATCTCTATACCTAGTTCAATCTCGTTACCGGCAAGTCTCTTTACTCGTTCCGTAATACAAGATCTCGTGGCTAACACTTTAGTCACATTGCTTGCAAGGCTCATTGTGATGTTGTATTACCGAGTGGGCCCTGAGATACCTCTCCGTCACACGGAGTAACAAATCCCAGTCTTGATCCATGCCAACCCAACAGACACCCTCGGAGATACCTGTAGAGCACCTTTATAGTCACCCAGTTACGTTGCAACGTTTGATACACACAAGGTATTCCTCCGATGTCAGGGAGTTGCATGATCTCATGGTCAAAGGAAAAGATACTTGACATGCAGAAAACAATAGCAATAAACTGACACGATCATATGCTACGTTCGTAGTTTGGGTCTTGTCCATCACATCATTCTCCTAATGATGTGATCCCGTTATCAAATGACATCTCATGTCAATGGCTAGGAAACCTTAACCATCTTTGATCAACGAGCTAGTCAACTAGAGGCTTACTAGGGACACAGTGTTGTCTATGTACCCACACATGTATTTGAGTTTCCAATCAATACAATTATAGCATGGATAATAAACGATTATCATGAACAAGGAAATATAATAATAACCAATTTATTATTGCCTCTAGGGCATATTTCCAACAGTCTCCCACTTGCACTAGAGTCAATAATCTAGTTCACATCACTATGTGATTTACATTGTAATGAATCGAACACCCATGCAGTTCTGGTGTTGTTCATGTTTAGCCCTTGGAAGAGGTTTAGTCATCGGATCTGCAACATTCAGATCCGTGTGTACTTTGCAAATATTTATGTCGTCCTCCTTGATGTAATCGCGGATGGAATTGAAGCGTCGCTTTATGTGTCTGGTCCTCTTGTGAAATCTTGGTTCCTTGGCTAGAGCAATGGCACCAGTATTATCACAAAACAGAGTCATTGGGTTAAGTGCACTAGGCACTACTCCAAGATCTGTCATGAACTCCTTCATCCAGACACCTTCCTTCGCCGCCTCCGAGGCAGCGATGTACTCCGCTTCGCATGTAGAATCAGCTACCACGCTCTGCTTGGAACTGCACCAGCTAACCGCACCCCCATTAAGAATAAATACGTATCCGGTTTGTGACTTAGAGTCATCCAGATCAGTGTCAAAGCTTGCATCGACGTAACCCTTTACGACAAGCTCTTGATCACCTCCATAAACGAGAAACATGTCCTTAGTCCTTTTCAAGTACTTCAGGATATTCTTGACCGCCGTCCAGTGTTCCATTCCTGGATCACTTTGAAACCTTCCGACCATACTTATGGCAAGGCTAACATCGGGTCTTGTGCACAGCATTGCATACATGATAGAGCCTATGGCTGAAGCATAGGGGATGAGACTCATCTTTTCTCTATCTCCTGCAGTCACTGGGCATTGAGTCTTACTCAACTTCATACCTTGCAAAACAGGCAAGAACCCCTTCTTGGACTGATCCATTTTGAACTTCTTCAAAACTTTGTCAAGGTATGTGCTTTGTGAAAGTCCTATTAAGCGTCTTGATCTATCTCTATAGATCTTGATGCCTAATATGAAAGCAGCTTCTCCTAGGTCCTTCATTGAAAAACTCTTGTTCAAATATTCCTTCACGCTTTCCAACATTTCTATATTGTTTCCAATTAGTAATATGTCATCCACATATAATATTAGAAACGCTATAGAGCTCCCACTCACTTTCTTGTAAATACAAGCTTCTCCGTAAACTTGTATAAACTCGAACGCTTTGATCACCTCATCAAAGCGAAGATTCCAACTCCGAGATGCTTGCACCAGCCCATAAATGGATCGCTGGAGTTTGCAAACGTTGTCAGCATTCTCTGGATCGACAAAACCTTCTGGTTGCATCATATACAACTCTTCCTTAAGGAAACCGTTAAGGAACGCTGTTTTGACATCAATCTGCCAAATTTCACAATCGAAAAAGGCAGCTATTGCTAACATGATTCTGACGGACTTAAGCATCGCTACGGGTGAGAAGGTCTCATCGTAGTCAACTCCTTGAACTTGTGAAAAACCCTTTGCCACAAGTCGAGCTTTATAGACGGTGACATTACCGTCCGCGTCCGTCTTCCTCTTAAAGATCCATTTATTCTGAATGGCCTTACGCCCTTCAGGTAATACTTCCAAAGTCCACACTTTGTTTTCATACATGGATCCCATCTCGGATTTCATGGCCTCTAACCACTTCTCGGAATCCGGGCCCATCATCGCTTCTCCATAGCTCGTAGGTTCATCGTTGTCCAACAACATGACTTCTAAGACAGGGTTGCCGTACCACTCAGGAGCAGTACGCGTCCTTGTCGACCTACGAGGTTCGATAGCAACTTGATCCAAAGCTTCATGATCATCATCATTAACTTCCTCTTCAGCTGATGTAGGCTCTACAGAAACATCTTTCTGCGCTGCGCTACTTTCAGGTTGAAGTAAAGGTTCAACAACCTCATCAAGTTCTATCTTCCTCCCACTCAATTCTTTCGAGAGAAATTCTTTCTCAAGAAACGTTCCGTTTTTAGCGACAAACACTTTGCCTTCGGATCTGAGGTAGAAGGTATACCCAACTGTCTCTTTTGGGTATCCTATGAAGACGCATTTCTCCGCTTTGGGTTCCAGCTTTTCAGACTGAAGCTTTTTGACATAAGCATCACATCCCCAAACTTTAAGAAATGACAGCTTTGGCTTCTTGCCAAACCAAAGTTCATATGGCATCGTCTCAACGGATTTCGATGGTGCCCTATTTAAAGTGAATGCAGCTGTCTCTAATGCATAGCCCCAAAACGATAGTGGCAAATCGGCAAGAGACATCATAGATCGCACCATATCCAATAAGGTTTGATTACGACGTTCGGACACACCATTACGCTGTGGTGTTCCAGGCGGTGTCAATTGTGAAACAATTCCACACTGTCTTAAGTGACTGCCAAACTCATAACTCAGATATTCTCCTCCTCGATCAGATCGTAGGAATTTAATCTTCTTGTTACGATGATTCTCAACTTCACTCTAAAATTGTTTGAACTTTTCAAATGTTTCAGACTTGTGTTTCATTAAGTAAATATACCCATATCTACTTAAGTCATCAGTGAAGGTGAGAAAGTAACGATAACCACCGCGCGCCTCAATACTCATTGGACCGCACACATCAGTATGTATGATTTCCAATAAGTCACTTGCCCGTTCCATTGTTCCAGAGAACGACGTTTTAGTCATCTTGCCCATGAGGCATGGCTCACATGTGTCAAGTGATTCAAAATCAAGTGACTCTAAAAGTCCATCAGCATGGAGCTTCCTCATGCGTTTTACGCCAATATGACCTAAACGGCAGTGCCACAAGAAAGTGGTATTATCATTATCAATTCTACATCTTTTGGCATCAATGTTATGAACATGTGTATCATTACTATCGAGATTCAATAAGAATAAACCCCTCACATTGGGTGCATGACCATAAAAGATATTACTCATATAAATAGAACAACCATTATTCTCTGATTTAAATGAGTAACCGTCTCGCAATAAACAAGATCCAGATATAATGTTCATGCTTAACGCAGGCACTAAATAACAATTATTCAGGTTCATCACTAATCCCGATGGTAATCGAAGAGCGAGCGTGCCGACGGCGATCACATCAACCTTGGAACCATTTCCCACGCGCATCGTCACTTCGTCCTTTGCCAGCCTCCGTCTATTCCGCAGTTCCTGTTTTGAGTTGCAAATATGAGCAACCGCACCGGTATCAAATACCCAGGCACTACAACGAGAGTTGGTAAGGTACACATCAATAACATGTATATCATATATACCTTGTTTGTTGTTGGCCACCTTCTTGTCAGCCAAATACTTGGGGCAGTTCCGCTTCCAGTGTCCAGTTCCCTTGCAATGAAAGCACACAGTTTCTGGTTTGGGTCCAGCCTTGGGTTTCTTCACGAGAGGAGCAACTGCTTTGCCACTCTTCTTGGAGTTACCCTTCTTACCCTTGCCATTTTTCTTGAAACTAGTGGTTTTATTGACCATCAACACTTGATGCTCCTTCTGAATTTCAGACTCAGCGGCTTTCAGCATCGCAAACAGCTCGGCGACTGACTTGTTCATCCCGTGCATGTTATAGTTCAACACAAAACTCTTGTAGCTAGGTGGCAATGATTGAAGAACTCTGTCAGTGATAGCCTCTGGCGGAAGGGGCATCCCCAATTCAGCCAGACGGGTGGAGTACCCAGACATTCTGAGTACGTGATCACTGATAGACCCGTTCTCCTCCATCTTGCAAGCATAAAACTTATCGGAGATCTCATATCTCTCGATCCGAGCATTCTTCTGAAAGATAAACTTCAACTCCTGGAACATCTCATATGCTCCATGACGTTCAAAACGTCTTTGAAGTCCCGGTTCTAAGCCATACAATATTGCACATTGAACTATTGAGTAATCTTCAGAACGAGCCTGCCAGGCGTTCACAACGTCTAGAGACTCAACTGGAGCGGGTGGATCACCAAGCGGTGCATCAAGGACATAAGCCTTCTGGGAAGCCGTAAGGATAATCCTTAGATTACGGGCCCAGTCCACAAAGTTACTTCCATCATCTTTCAACTTAGTTTTCTCTAGGAACGCATTAAAATTCAAGGGTGCTACTGCGCGAGCCATGATCTACAACATAAATATAGCAAAGACAACTTAGACTATTGTTCAAGATAATGAGTTTAGTTAATTATATTACTTAAAAACTCCCACTCAAATTGACATCCCTCCGATCATTCGAGTGTAACATGATCCAAATCCACCAACTCAAGTCCGATCATCACGTGAGTTGAGGTGGTTTCAATGGTGAACATCTTCATGTTGATCATATCTACTATATGACTCATGTTCGACCTTTCGGTCTCTTGTGTTCTGAGGCCATGTCTGTACATGCTAGGTTCGTCAAGTTTAACCCGAGTGTTCCGCACGTGCAACATGGCTTACACCCGTTGTATGTGAACGTAGAGTCTATCACACCCGATCATCACGGCGTGTCTCGAAACGACGAACTTTCGCAACGGTGCACACTCGGGGAGAACACAATTTATCTTGAAATTTAAGTGAGGGATCACCTTATAATGCTACCGTCGTCCTAAGCAAAATAAGATGCATAAAAGGATTAACATCACATGCAATTCATAAGTGACATGATATGGCCATGAACTTGTGCTTTTGATCTCCATCTCCAAAGCACCGGCATGATCTCCATCGTCACCGGCATGACACCATGATCTCCATCAACGTGTCGCCATGAGGTTGTCGCGCCGACTATTGCTTCCACGACTATTGCTAACTCATAGCGATAAAGTAAAGCAAAAACGGCGAAAATAATTAAAGACAACTCTATGGCTCCTGCCAGTTGCCGTACTCATCGACATGCAAGTCGTGATATTCTATACAACACATGATCATCTCATACATCACATATATCTCATCATGTAATTGGCCATATCACATCACAACATACCCTGCAAAAACAAGTTAGACGTCCTCTAATTGTTGTTGCAAATTTTACGTGGCTGCTACGGGTTTGCAAGAACCGTTCTTACCTACGCAAAACCACAACGTGGTGTAGTGATTGTTTTTTGATCTTCTAAAAGAACCCTCTTCATTGAAATCGATTCAACTAAAGTGAGAGAGACAGACACCCGCTAGCCATCTTTATGCAACGAAGTTACATGTCAGTTGAAGGAACCTGTCTCGCGTAAGCGTACGCGTAATGTCGGTCCTGGCCGCTTCATCTCACAATGCCGCCGAATCAAGTATCAACTAGTAACGGCAAGCAATATGTATACACCCACGCCCACAACTCGTTTGTGTTCTACTCGAGATCTCATCTACGCATAGACCTGACTCAGATGCCACTGTTGGGGAACGTTGCATGGGAAACAAAAATCTTCCTACGCACACACAAGATCTATCCATGGTGATGAGCATCTACGAGAGGGAGAGTGAATCTACATACCCTTGTAGATCGCTAAGCGGAAGCGTTAAGAAACGCGGTTGATGTAGTCGAACGTCTCCGCGATCCAAATCGCAAGTCGTCCCTCGATCCGATCACGAACTAGTGCCGAACGGACGGCACCTCCGCGTTCAACACACGTACGGCTTGATGACGCCTTCACCTCCTCGATCCAGCGAGCGATGATGAAGTAGTAGATGAGTTCCGGCAGCACGACGGCGTGGTGATGGTGGTGAGGAACAATCTCTGCAGGGCTTCGCCAAGCACTACGGAGATTATGACGGGAGAACTAGAGGGTTAGGGTTGCCGACACACGGCTTGGGAAATCTTGATGTATCCCGTGTGCTAGCCCTGCCCCTCTATTTATATGTTGAGCCTTGGGGTCTAAACTTGGAGTAAAAGCCTCCTCCAGGTCGGTTTTGCCCGCACAAGGTCGGTTTGGCCCGCAGGGAAAGAGTCCAACTCGGATCCCTGCAGTATCGCGTACAAGCGGTAGTACCGCTTACGATAAGCGGTAGTACCGCCCGTAGCGGTAGTACCGCTTACGATAAGCGGTAGTACCGCCCGTAGCGGTAGTACCGCTTACGATAAGCGGTAGTACCGCCCCAGACGCCAGCAAAACTTCCTTTCGCACCTTGCCTAAGCCTCGTGGGCTTTACCCCTTGGCCCAAATAAAGTGTTCTCGTATCCGAACATTTCGGGAAACATCCGGAACCTCTTCCGGTGAATTCCGGAACCCTTCCGGAAACCAAAACACTATTATCACATATATCAATCTTTACCTCCGGACTATTCCGGAGATCCTCGTCATATCCGGGATCTTATCCGGGACTCCGAACAACCTTCGGTCACCAACAAAATAACTCAACTATACTAATCGTCACCAAACGTTAAGTGTGTAGACCCTGCGGGTTCGAGAACTATGTAGACATGACCGAGACACCTCTACGATCAATAACCAATAGCGGGACCTGGACGCCCATATTGGCTCCTACATATTCTACGAAGATCTTTATCGGTCGAACCTCTATGTCAAGGATTCAGTTAATCCCGTATACTGTTCCCTTTGTTCTTCGGTATGTTACTTGCCCGAGATTCGATCGTCGGTATCTCTATACCTAGTTCAATCTCGTTACCGGCAAGTCTCTTTACTCGTTCTGTAATACAAGATCTCGTGGCTAACACTTTAGTCACATTGCTTGCAAGGCTCATTGTGATGTTGTATTACCGAGTGGGCCCTGAGATACCTCTCCGTCACACGGAGTAACAAATCCCAGTCTTGATCCATGCCAACCCAACAGACACCCTCGGAGATACCTGTAGAGCACCTTTATAGTCACCCAGTTACGTTGCGACGTTTGATACACACAAGGTATTCCTCCGATGTCAGGGAGTTGCATGATCTCATGGTCAAAGGAAAAGATACTTGACATGCAGAAAACAATAGCAATAAACTGACACGATCATATGCTACGTTCGTAGTTTGGGTCTTGTCCATCACATCATTCTCCTAATGATGTGATCCCGTTATCAAATGACATCTCATGTCAATGGCTAGGAAACCTTAACCATCTTTGATCAACGAGCTAGTCAACTAGAGGCTTACTAGGGACACAGTGTTGTCTATGTACCCACACATGTATTTGAGTTTCCAATCAATACAATTATAGCATGGATAATAAACGATTATCATGAACAAGGAAATATAATAATAACCAATTTATTATTGCCTCTAGGGCATATTTCCAACACGTGGCACGATCTCTCGTCGCCTTTTCTTTCCCCGCTCCACCTCTCTCGAGCTCCAGGCCTACTCTGATGCTACGTGGGCTAGTGATCCCTCTGATCGACGCTCGCCGTCTGCTTACTGTGTCTTTCTTGGTGGCTCTCTTATTGCCTGGAAGACAAAGAAACAGACTGCAGTTTCTCGCTCGAGTACAGAGGCTGAGTTGCGAGCGATGGCTATGCTGACGGCTGAGGTGATCTGGTTACGATGGTTACTTGAGGATTTTGGTGTGTCTGCTACTACATCGACTCCCTTACTGTCAGACAGTACCGGTGCTATCAGTATTGCGCGTGACCCGGTGAAGCATGGGCTCACCAAGCACATCGGTGTGGATGCCCACTTTGTGCGTGCTGCTGTGCAGGATCAGACTCTCGCTCTTCACTATGTGCCCTCTGAGTTACAGTTGGCGGACTTCTTCACGAAGGCACAGACTCGAGCGCAGCATGGCTTCTTTCTCTCCAAACTCAGTGTTGTTGATTCACCATGAGTTTGAGGGGGGGTGCTAGATGTGTATAGTCCCCTTTTCTGTATATCCCCATTGTATAAGGGGCTTTCTGCACTTTACCTCACATGTATTTATATTGGCCTTTGGCCCCCTGTGAATGTCAGTTGCTCATTCTCTAACAGTTAGCAAGATATGAAGTTATATAGCAGAAACTATCTTGGGATTGGTTGGCCATTTCCTGCAGAGAGAGGCCGTTAACTAAATGTAGCTTTTGTTGACCTTTTTCCTTGCCAGTGAGGAGAATATACCTATGAGATATTTTCCTCGTGTATTCCGCGCCTTCTCTTTTGAAATGCCGAATGGGGGGAAAGATTAGACTTCTGAATATTAAGTGTCGACACTGAAAGCATATATATACTTAAGACTCAATCTTGCAAGATTTGATTATCACCGACTGTATACGCTTGCGCTAAATATTCTACATTACTCGACATCAAGTCCCTGCTCATGAATTTGAGGGTCTGAACAAACTATACTTCTATTTGAAGATTCTTCTGTGTTCTTCTTAACCTGAAGCCCTTTCTAAGGCAGCATAACTTTGGGTATGGAGATTCAAGGTTTAAAATCTCGCCACCGTTCTTTTTCTTACAAAGGGGAAATGCTCTCTTAAGTATCTATTGGAGAGTAGATCATCGTTAACTCCAACTGGCCATCATCAACACTTACGTAAACATGTTATTCCACTCATAATCACTCTGGTTAGCTTGAACATGATCGACATCTAATGTCGCGCACATGATCGACATGATATTTGAATCATAAACGAGACTTGTGTGGACTCACCACCCCTCATGTGTTCCGAACTTTTTTCCGATGGTCTCAACATTTAATCACTTGAAGCAAAATCCTTGATGCTAACTGCTTTTGTTTACAAGTAGGACATGAGTGTGTATATTCTGTTGGGTAGGCTGCTGTCTTGGTAGTAAGACAAAGGGCGTGAGGTTAATTTATTAGTAGTATACTATGCCAGTAGAACAGGTGTTAGATACTATGGTTGCCTTTTATACTACAAAACTAAAGGCAGTGAGATTTGCCATTTGGAAAGAGACGCTTGCTTGCTTGTCACCATTCTTATAACAAGAGACAGAGGACCTGATTCCCTGTCTCTGGGAGCCCCCAACAGCTGCCTAGCAATACTTTAATATATTTTAGTACTAACAAACAAGCTTATGATATATTTATGCTTGTATTATGTAGTGATTAATTAGGGCAGAAACCAACAGGTGATTTGTTTTCTTTTTTCTTCAAGTACCACCTGCTACATACAATACACAAGATGACAAGATAACATTACTTAAATTCCCTTACATCTTGGCATATATATATATATATATATATATATATATATATATATATATATATATATATATGTGTTCTCTGATCTGATGAAGCAAATTCATTAATCCATGCAGATCAATCACCATTACAGTCCACGGTGCACTGCTTAATTAATTAGCACACCGTGCGTGATAATCATCTCCCTCCCTCTCATCTCACCATACATGCATACTAATTAATCAACAACGCACACAGCAATTAACACACATACGAAAACGGAGGCTAGCACCTATACGTACGTACGTACAAAGTGCCCGTATATACGCTTGTGTATGCACGTACGTATGTACAGGCTGCTGGTATATATAAGGAAAGTATATTGCATATAGTTGGATCGTCGGCGGTGGCGAGGGCGATGTTGGTAGATGGATAGCGTGGCTACATCTTTCCGATGAGGGGGATGCCGACGGCGGTGACGATCAGGGTGGAGGGCACGCCGAAGATGAGGTGGTTCCAGAAGGTGAGCTCGTACGCGTTGCGCGGTGCCCGGCGCGCCTGCTCGCACACGATCAGGTTCGCCGCCGACCCCAGCAACGACAGGTTCCCTGCCACCGTGCTCACCCACGCCAGCAGCAGCCACGACCGCGTCACCGCTGCCGGCGAGATCAGCGCCGCCGCTGTCGCCACCTCGTTCCCCATCAGCAGCACTGCACATACCAAAAACACATGACCGTCACTTACACCGCCGGAGCTTTTGGGAGGTGGGGCAGTGCCCCCCTACATCAATGTGCAACTCTATAAGATTAGTAGTGATAGTTAGAGTATTTAAGTGACTGAAGATAAAAATATTCTTCTTAGAATTACTAGTAGATTTGTGTGTCTTTTGATGTTGGCCACTGGTCACTTATCACAAGTAACACCAAAATTAACTATTCAGGCTAGCTAGAGTCTAGTGAGTCAGTGGATGATGACTAGATAGCAATTTTGGTCCGTTTCATACTTTAAAATTTGCTTGTTGTATTCGAAAAGAAAAACCATGCATCACGCATGCCTGCGTGTGCTAACTGCAGCCGCACCAACATAATTATTTACTACTTTGTTTAGTTTGGACTTTGGAATATGCAGAAATTGATATTTTCTAGTAGTATTACTTTTTCTAGATTAGTATTTTCTATTACTTTGAGTGCTTTGTCCTGTCACAGTGTCACCCTTACACTGTTGCACATGTTTTAAACTCCTAATCATGGTGTTGTACTGTACAAAATCCATGCATGCATGCATGCGTATGTATACCTGTTGGTACGTTGGAGGCGAGGTTGGAGAGGAGGAGGATGATGACGGAGAGCACGGAGATGCCGCCGGCGCTGTCCACCTTGGAGTAGGGCGCCATGAAGTTCCAGATGGCGCTCGGCAGCCCCGTCTTGTTGAAGCCGCTCACGGTGATGAACATGCCGGAGAAGAAGACGAGCAGCGAGTAGGAGACCTTGACGAGGCACGGCTCGGCATCGCGGAAGTCGACGACGACCAGCGCGATGGCGGTGGTGATGGCCGTCCACGACATGTTGAGCCCGGCCATGTAGGCCACCACCATGCCCAACGTCACGATGTAGGCGAAGCTCTTGAGGAACAGCTTGCGCCGGTGCTCCGTGCACTGCATGAACCACGGGTGCTTGGTCGAGATGTTCTCCTCCATCATCGACTCGTTCCCGTCGTCGGCCGTGGTGCCGTTGAAGGGGTGCGGGCTCTTGAGCGACGCCACGGACGGCGAGCGGCCCCCCTCCTCGACGACCGACATCTGCTTGCCGGCCGCGTCGGGGGCCACGCCCTCGAGGTCCTTCCAGTACATGCAGAGCAGCATGACCATGTTGACGGCCATGCCGGCGAGCATGGCCGGCAGGATGCCGATGAGGAACCTGGGGAAGGAGATCTTGCTGTTGAAGGCGATGACCAGGTTCTGCGGGTTGCCGATGGGGGTGGCGCTGGAGCCGATGTTGGCGCTGGAGGCGAGGGCCAGGAGGAAGGGCTTGGCCGGGAGGTTCCGCTCGGCGGCGAGCTCGAGGACGAACTCGGTGAGCACGACGCAGCAGGTGTCGTTGGTGAAGAGCGCGGACGCGAGGGCCGTCACGACGCAGACGCGGCAGAGCAGGTCGCGTCCGCCCTGGCTCTTCCACGCGAGCAGGGTGCCGAGGTGCTTGAACATGCCGGCGTTCTTGAGGTAGCCGCCGACGACCATGGTGGAGAAGAGCAGGCCGAGGATGGGGAGGTCGATGGAGGTGTAGGCGTCGTCGGGGCTGATCACGTGGAAGACGATCATGAGCACGGCGGAGAGCAGCGACCCGGCCGTCCGGCCGATGGGCAGGAAGGGCACCGACGGGAACACCGCCATCATCCAGAAGACGGCGAAGGCGATGGAGCCGAGCACCACCTTGGGGAGAGACGCGAGCGCCATGGCTGGCTGCTGGTGTGAGAGATGGAGCTAGTATCTAAGGTGGTGGCTAGTCGTTAGTGCTCTGCTTGGTTAGTGGCATGCACTAGACCTCGCTCGGCTGCATGCACCAGTGTGGTGGCTGGCTTGTACTGAGGAGGACGCTCGTGGATCGGGGGTATATGTAGTGCTTGGCGGGGTGGTGATGTCATGGAGAGGGTTGGAGCGGCACTCCACTGTCGCTAGCAGGGTGGGGTGCAAAGAGTCAAATGGCGTGAGATCAAAAGGGTAATGTAAACTAAAGGCGCCGCTCACGCCGTCACCGCCCAATGTACGTATGCACTGGGATATTATTGGCCCAAAACTAGCTACTCCCTCCGTCCTTGAAAGAGTGCACTTCCAACTTTGTTGGAAAGTCAAACATTTTTATGTTTGACCGGATTTATACAATAATGCACCAACATTTATGCTATCAAATTAGTAGCATTAGATTCATGATAAAATATATTTTCATCATATACCTATTTGGTTTCACAAACATTGATATATTTTTGCACAAACTCGATCAAACTTTGAGATAGTTTGACCCTCCAACAAACTTGGAAGTACATTCTTTAAAGGGCGGTGGGAGTAGGTATAATAATAAGAAAAAGAAAATACAGTACATATGAACTTGGACAACGTAGGTATCACCAACCAATGTATGTATGCATGCACTTTTTTCCCCTAACCCTAAACCCTATGCACTTGGACAGCAGTATGTACAGCGCGTTGTAGGCTTAGGGTATCCCATCTCCTCTCCCTTCTCTAACACTATATGTTGTCACCGTGGTCTCCTCCGAGCCCCTCCCTCTCTTTTCTCATCGCGGTCGCCCCCCTTCACCCGCTCCTCTTCTTGATCATGCCATTTCCCTCTGGTTTGCTTGTAGCCACCTGCCACCGAGGTAGGGGCACCATGGCAGCACCCTAAGCACCCCCACGAAAGCATCATGATGATCATTAGACCTGGGCATTTTCGGGCCGGGCCGGGTTTCAAAACGCCCGACCTCAAAATCCCAAGCCCGGGCCCAGCCCGGCAATATGCCTATTTTTCGTATTTAGAAATAACAATATAGCTATTTTTTAGGATAAATACTATAATACTATACCTATATTTACATAAAAATCATGTATCGTCGGGCTTTTTCTGGGCTTCGGGCCGGGTTGCGGGCTGAAAAGTGAGGCCCGAGCCCGGCCTGGACGTCGGGCTTCTGGCCAGGACTGTCGGGCCGGGCCACCCATGCCCAAGTTTAATGCTCATTACTCATCATACATCCCAATACCCTAAAAAAATCATACATCCCAATGCATCATCATTATGTGCGGCTGGTCGTAACTGGGTCACTACTGTTGGTCGCCTCATCAATGCAGGTGAACATCGTCGCATCGCCACTTTGGTTGTAGGTTTCGATGGTAGCCTCCCCCCACCTCCCTTTCTCCTTCCTATCTCCCCCTCTCCCTCACATCTCTTTTGGATTGTTCAGTGAGCGTGGCTCAGTGTCAACCCTAGGTGAAAACACTGATATGAGAATATGGCGATAGTGGTGAGCATGGATGCCATTCACCTTCTTGGGAGCCGGATTTGCGGCTCAAGTGATAATAGTTGCCGAGACATCGATCATACATTCATGCACGCAAGTTAGGTCGCAACAACGTGCATTTTTCTATTTTTTTTGAAACGCGGTACAGACGCGGAGGCTCATATACATCCTAGTGATAAACTAAGAAATCTTTGAAATGATTTGGCTAAAAGTCTGTCAGATATCACCGATCAATTCTGTCAAAAAGGGGTGTCAGATAGATCAACCCTTGACATTGGGCAAAGGTATATAGGTAGCCTGAACCTTCACTCTCCACGGAGCTGCCGACACGCTCGATCATCTCCAAACAATATATGGAGTGTGCTTCAGATAGATCAACCCTTTGACGTTCTCAAGGGTGAGCCGGAATTTGTGGTTCAAGTGACGATAGTCGTCGAGGCATTATGATCATGCATTCATGCGCGCAAGTTAGGTCGCAACAACATGCATTGTTTCTTTTTAGAAACACGGTACCGATGCGGACGCTCACATCCTAGTGATAAACTAAGCAATCTTTGAAATGGTTTGGCTAAAAGTCTGTTAGAGATCGCCGATCAATTCTGTCAAAAAGAAGTGGTCACATAGATCAACCCTTGACATTGGGCAAAGGTAGGCCTCCTGAGCCTTCACTCCCCACGGAGCTGCCGACGCTCGATCATCTCCAAACAATATATGGAGTGTGCTTCCGTTCCAAAAGGTGTCAAGTTAGTGCACTTTGCTCACATCGTCAAAAAGGCTGATCGACAAACCCCTGATGAATCTCCTCTCCACAAAACCACATATATACCACTAGTATATTAGTTACTGCCTGATGATTTTCCAGCTGGACCCGCACGATTAGAGCGGGGGGATTAACGACTCACCATCAGCCACCAGTGATTAGCGCGTGCTCGTCGGTGCTAATCGTGCGCTGACGCTGATTAGCTGGCTAGTTAGGCCATCGTTCGAGCCTCAAGCTAAACCAGCTGACAGATGGAGCAGTTGAGCCCCGTACATATTACTCCCTTCGTTCTAAATTAATTACTTGGAACTTCTTCTTGTTTTGCGAGATAATTAATTGGAACTTCTAGTTTTGTCTTAAGTTCGACTGTTCAGGGCCTCTTCGACTTGAAGGATTTTTCCTATAACTTTTGAACATTTGGAATCCTTAAGAATTTTTTCTATGTTGGCCGTTCATTCACACGATTGAATCATATAGAAAAAAATTCTAAGGTTCCCTTTGATAGGAATGTTAGCATGTGTACTCAAAACTCTTGAAAAGAATTATTTGATAGTAACTCTGTTCCTAAATGTCAGACATTTTTGCAGTTCAAATTTTGTTCCTAAATGTAAGATGTTTTTGCAGTTTAATTTGAAGTACAAAAACGTTTCACATTTAGGAACAGAGGGTGTTTTTTTTTTATGCAATCAAACAAGCCAAAATCATGTAGGATTCAAAAGGACATGACATCGTTGTAATCCTATGATTTATTTTATTCCTGCGTTTTTCAAAAATCCTGTGAATCAGAGATGCCCTTGATTTTGACCAAGTATGTAGAAAAATATGGTAATATCTACAACATCGAATATATATAGTATATGAACATATATTGAGATTATGACAAACCTAATGAAACTAATTTGATATTGTTGATATTAGCATATTTTTCTACAAACTTGATCAAACATTAAAAAAAACTTGACTTAGGACAAAACTAGAATTTTGGGTAATTTCCGTAATTTGCAACGAAGGGAGTACGACTAATCAACTTGCACTGCCACTTTCAGAGCTAGCTGCTAGCTAAAGTACAGGTTAATCAGGCTCCAGCCGACTGCTCTCTTTCATTATATGCACTTTAGGCAAGTGTCAGCTTCAACCTTTCATCAACATGTTGATTAATCTTTTAACTAGTATAATTAGGTTAACCGCGCGATTGATTAGAAGGGTGCGCAGCCGGTACTCCCACGCGATTGGCCCTGGCCAGCATTAGACGCACGAGAGAGCTGACGTGATATGATTAAATAGGATGATGTGTCGGTCTGGCATCCATCGTGGAACATTTCGTGGTGGGGCGTGGCATATATGTGTACGGCACGATCCAAGTGTGTGCTACCATGATGCAAGCAACCATGGATGACACAAAAGAATATATACTACTCCACCAAATGTCACATCTCTTCCACATGTCAAACTCTAGGGGTTTTATCGCCTTTTGGGGCGAAAGGGCCATGCTTAACTGATGAGGGTGGTTTTTTTTTTCGAGCACCCCTCCTATCACTAGTGGAGAAACGACATTTAGTCCCGGTTGGGAAGGACCTTTAGTCCCGGTTCACCAACCGGGACTAATAAATCGGGACTAAAGGCCCTTTAGTCCCGGTTGGCCACGACCCGGGACTAAAGTCCCTCCACGTGGCCGCGAGCGCGCGCCGGGGGCTGGAGGACCTTTAGTCCCGGTTGGTGACACCAACCGGGACTAAAGGTTTAGGGGTTTAGGGTTTATTGTTTATTTTTTCTTTTCATTTTGTGTTTTTTATTTAATTATTTTTCATTTCAAACATATTTTACGCTGCTACATATTGTACACGTTATGCATATATAATAGAATTTCTCGTAGAACCAATCATATATCATAGAATTTCTCGTACGACCATGCATACATATATATATATATATATACAATTTGGTATATACAATTTGGTATATATAGTTTCTCCTACAACTTCCAGATCATTACATGCAGGCATCAGGTGAAATGGTATTCTCCGTCGGGAGATATGACCTTCTGAAGCAAAAATCCCGCCATTTCCTCTTGAAGTGCTCGTATGCGGTCCGTTGGTAGGAGCTGATCCCGCATCTCTTGCATCTTTAAAGAAGGAGATCAATATGAATATATTAGTTGTGTGTATATATATTAGATAATGATAAAAAGAATTGTGAATAGTGTTTACGTACCCAAAGATTTCTTGCATCTCTGCTCCTTTCGTTGACAATAACGCGAATGTTCTCGCAAATGTAGTATGCACATAAATTATTCTCCGGTGCCTGCGTCAAGCACTTTACGAGAATAGAATTCAATCATATAATAATCAAGCATGATAATGGTATTGAAACTAGAATTAAAGAGATGCGCGGACGTAGCTAGCTAGCTAGTACTACTTAATTACCCTTGGTCGCCACCATTTCAGGCTTGGTTTCCATGGACCGACAACCTCTTTGATGAACTTTTTCCAAACCCTGCCCGGCAAAGAAAATGAATAAAGGAGTTATTAATTACTTGATATCAGGAAATGAACTAAAGAGACCGACATAGTGCGATAATGATTGAAATTACCTGTCGAGCATCAACTTCAGGTTGTAGTATTCTTTAGGGTCTCTAGTTAGTGAGTCCAGTACTTCAACTTTTCCCTCGTCAACTCTAATGATTAGCAGGATCCAGTGGAAACTGCGCACACGTTTGTATAAGCGGGCATGCATAACTCATCAACTACACTTAACATCGAGTAAGCAAAATAGAATTTGTAGTACAAGACAGTAACACTCACTTGAAGTTGTAAGGAAATACTATCTCTGGACTGGCATTTAGTTCCTTCAAAAACATTAGCAAGTTGGCCTCTGTGTCTTTGGGTTCATCTTTTAACACTTTTTCATAAATGGTATTTGCGTCAATGAACCCAATGCCATAGACTCCATCTCTTTTCATTTCAGAAATCTTCATTCTGCATAATACCACACAAAAGAATATAGTGAGGATAATTACAGGCAATGAACGAGCTGAGCTAGAGACTTAAATTACAGAAAGAAATCACTTACAGACAATAGCAACTGACGAGAGATTTGTCCAGTGCGTCTTGATTGTATAACTGAAAAAGTTCTGGCAACTCAATCCACACATCATTTCCATGGAAGTAATGCTCTGGCTTGACTTTCACCATGAGGCTCTCTCGCCCGGCCTTTACTTCTCTCAGGTACCAGTCATGCAATCTGCGCATCTGCGTTGGTAGAAGCTCGACCTCCTCAGGCCTGACCAGAGGGTTCCCGGGGACGTATTTCCATGCTAGATCCTTCTCATCAATATTCGTGGGAAGATCCTCGATGCCTAGGAGTTGTTCAACAGTGACACCGGCCTCTCTAGCCATCTGTCTAGCAGCGTCGGTTATTACTGGCTTATCGGTGGTACTCACCTTGAGCGGGGGGATCGATTGCACTGCCTGTTCTCCCAGCTGGGGAACAGTTTTCCCGCTTTTATTACTACCTGTTGTAAGGCTCGACTCCTTTTTTGTGTGTGCATGATATGACTTCTTAATAGAGCGCTCATAGTCTGAATCACTTTTCTCCACAGCCGGTTTAGCAAGATCCAGAAAGTGTTGTATGACTTTCTCAGGTATTTTCTCCTTCGGCGGCGGGGGCGGTTTCGGTGCAAAATGGGCCTTCACTTCGGCATCCACAAACCGTTTGTTTTCCTCCTCAGTCATCTCGTAAGCTAACTTCTTTTTGGTAGGAGGCTCGGGTTTCTTGTTTGGTGCCCTCTTCCGCTTGGGAGTCCACTGACGCTGCAGAGTTCGATATTGCGAACTCGCGCTGGGCTCCGTCTCGGGGTGGGCTGGAGTCGGCTGAGGCGGCGGATTTGGAGGAGGAGTCGGCTGACGCGGCGGACTTGGAGGAGGAGTCAGCTGACGCAGCGGACTTGGAGGAGTCGGCTGACGCGGCGGACTTGGAGGAGGAGTCGGTGCCCTTGGCGTCGAGTTTGGAAAGACGATGCAATCCTTTCTCCATACAATGATACCACATATGGCTTCTCCCAGTGTCTGCTCCCCTTGACCTCCAGGAAAGTCAAGCTGTAGTGAGTCATATGCCGACAGAACTTCATCCACCCCGACACGAGCATAGCCAGGTGGAATCGGATTGCCGTGGAAGGTTGCTTCAGGGGGATTTGGTAAAGCATAGCCGTCCGCCACCTTCATGGATATATTCTTCACTTTCATGTGTAGCTCACAACTTGTCGTCTCTTCGATATCATCCATGGGGTAGCGAGCCAGCAGTGCATCATCGGCCGGGACCCCCGTGGAACCCACGCTGCTTTTCGGCATAGATGGGACGGTGCAATCCAATGTTGGATCTGCTTGTTGTTGCCGCTGAGACGCCCTTTCCAGGCTAAGTGTGTCGATCTGCTCCTGCTGCCGCATGAAAGCACGTTCCAACTCCGCGTGCTTTGATTCCATCTGTTGAAACCGGTCTGCATCCTGCTTCTTCTTGTCTTCCTCCTGCTTCTTCTTTCTCGCACGGCTTCTGTAACTGACGTTCCAGTCCGCAAACCCCTCAACCCACGGAACAACGCCTTTGCCTCGTGTTCGTCCCGGGTGTTCAGGATTCCCGAGGGCGCGTGTAAGCTCGTCGTTCTCTCTCTCGGGCTGGAACACCCCCGTTCGAGCCGCTTCTATTGCAACAAGTAAAGCGTCCGAGGCTTCTTTAAGACTTGCATGCACCATAATCTACCTTGTCTTTGGGTCCAACTTCCCCCATGCGCATAAAACCAAGTCCTGCACCTGTCGGGCCAACCCAATGTTGCTGGAGTGACCCCTGCAGCAATCATCTTTTCCTCAGATTCATCCCACTTAGGCCGGCCGGTCTTGTAGCCACCTGGCCCCAGAACATGGTGAAACTGTTTCTTCTCAGCATTGATCTTGTTTATCCTCGACCGTTCCTTAGCTGCTTCCGATTCCTTGAACTCCACAAATAAGTCCCAGTGATCTTTTGCCTTCTCCAGTGCTCCAGTGAATTCTGGAGTCTGCTTTCCTGCTTCGACGTAGCAGGCCCATAATCTTTTCTTGTGGTTGCGGAATTGTGTGGCCATCTTCTGAAGAGCACTCTTCTTGACTTTCTCTCGTTCTGCATCTGTTAAATGCTCTGGTAGGGTGAAATGTGACATGAGCGTTTCCCAAAGCAGATCTTTTGCTCTTTTGTCGACAAAACTAACTTCTCGATCTCTCTTTGGCTTATTCCATTCTTGAACGGAGATCGGGATTTGGTCCCTGACAATAACTCCGCACTGACGAGTAAATTTGTCCGCATTCTTTTTAGGAGCAAGCGGTTCGCCATTTGGTTTGATCTCATCGATGTTGTACTTTATGCCAGGCGGCAACGTTTTGGCCGAGCCTCGTACTGCCCTGCTTGTAGAAGATTTGCTCGATCCGGAGGGCTAAAAGAAGAAAGATTCATTAATATATATATATATACAAATCAATTAATACATGTAATGATCACCAGAGGCCTTGTATATACCTCGCCGGTCTTTGTTAATTGAAGATCATTTCCTTCGCCATCATTGTTTGTGTGCCCTTCGTCTGTTGGTTCTTCCTCAAATATTCCCTCACCGGCGTCGTTTAGATATTGTGAGCCGTCATCTTCAGGTTCACCCTCTGGGTTTCGGATCATGTCGAACATGATATGCTCTTGATCATGGTCGTCTCTGCCGCTAGCGTCCATAGCTTAACTAATCCAGAAGAAAGATAAAACAATTTAGTATTCAAATTAGAATGCATCTCGAATAATATCACTAATACATCTCGAATAATCCAGTTAATGCATCATCGAATATTATCGAATATAATCTCGAATACATCTCGAATATTATCACGAATACATCTCGAATATTATCACTAATACATCTCGAATATTATCACTAATGCATCATCGAATATTATCGAATCTAATCTCGAATACATCTCGAGTATTATCACTAATACATCTCGAATATTATCATATAACATCACTAGCTAATACAGATCGAATACTATCGAATAATCCAGTTGACTCGCGGTTCCTGAGGCGCGGGCGGTGGACACCCAAAGAGAAGGAACCATCACAGGATCATAGCTCGGGTGAGATCCCTGAAGAACCTGCCAGGTATTGGAGAACCTGACGTCCAACGCAACCATGTAGCGACGGACATGCTCGTCCTCCTCCCTGACACGGCGACGTACCACCTCCTCGGGGGCCGGCTGTGACGCCCCCGACTTAATCGTGTACTAATCATACACGCAAATGCACACGATCAAGCCTAGGGACTCACTTGAAGATATCACAACACAACTCTAAACACAAAGTAAAATAATATAAGCTTATTATTACAAGCCAGGGGCCTCGAGGGCTCGAATACATAAGCTTGCGCACACAAGCGTCAGCGAAAGCATCAGATATCTGAGTACAGAATAAGGGGGAAGGAGCCTAGCCTATCGAAGACTAGCATCTTCAGGGTCTTGCAGCATAAGAAGAGTGCAGATTAGCATATTATTAATTAACAAGCATGTTGAAGCAAAGCCCAGAGATCCTTCCTCGACTCCCTGCGAGAAAGCAATCCCGAAGCTTACAATTAATTAACATGTATCCAGTTCAAGTAGTAATAGATCGGGATACAACACTGAGCGTCCTGTTATCGTGGACACGGCTATTCGAATAGATAATCTTCCCTGCAGGGTGCACTACTGTTACCCAACACGCTCGATTAACTCTGGCCGGACACACTTTCCTGGGTCATGCCCGGCCTCGGCTGATCGACACACCGCAGCCCGACCTAGAGCTAAGCAGAGAGGTCCCCGCCGGTCTACATCCTAAGTGCTCAGGGGTCTTGGGCCCATCGCCCTTTGCACTCCGGGTCGTTATGCGACGAGCCGGGACGAGCACCACCTCATCTTGGATGGCACTGGCCCGACAGGCCCACAAGGCTGAACTGGACATCTGACAGAGCTTTCGGCTGATACATACGGTGCAGAGGGCCCCATTAAACCATTATCCCACGTGGTGGTAGTGCGTATAGGGCACGACGACCCACTCAGATCAATACCCAAATCCGTTAGCGCATTATTAGGAGCTCGCGGTGACGACCAGTACTCCTGTCGTCCCGTCTCGAGGAAAGTGCAACAAGGGCCAGGCCCATCCCTCTCTAGGGCGGTCTCTGCCTGCCCGGCTGCGCCTCATAATTATCTCGCGGGTACCCTCACGGACAACCCGACTTCACAACTCTCGCGGGTACCCCTCGGGGTCGACCCGACTTTACCCGGGGACTGTAGTAAAAGTAAAGTATCCGTGTGTTCATCACACCAGAGGGGAATCCGAGGAATCACCCTCGATGGATTCCTACTCGATGTATTCGACAAGGTGAACCCAGAGGAATCACCCTCGATGGCATTCACACTAGCGGGGTTGCTCGACAGAAGCTTCACCGGAGGTGGAGGAAGAGGAATCACCCTCGGTAATCCACGTCCGACTAGCTATACTACAGAAGCATCATCGGGAGTGAGTTAAGAGGTATAACCCTCGTCACTCGAGGACAACTCTGAAGAGTCGGACAACTTAGGGGGTGTGCGGTGCTGTGCTGGTCTCAGCCCGACGATCACTTCGATCGGGGCACTAGTAGCTAAGCGGAGCAACTAGGACAAGGATGGGGCCGCAGACCTATATCACCTATTCTTTCTCCCTCCTGCTTGCATTAGAATTTGCTGCTGCTATTGTTTTATCCCAAGGAGGGAGAAAGAATAGCAGCAGCAAATTCTAATTCAAGGGGGTTTTGCTTGCCTGGTTGCTCTGCGGCAAAAGAGGGGTCTTCGATGTCTGTAGTAGTCCTGCGGGGCGGTGTCGGTCTCGATGTCTAACGAAAGAGAAGAGGGGGAAGAAACAGTAAATATAAAGCAAACAAATGCACACAGATGCTTGGCATGGCAATAGGCTGTGCTAGGGTGCCCTAACGCAGTGCTACACGTGGCAGATGAAGCGGGGAATTAACTGGAACGTTTTCCCGGTTTCGGACATCTGTCAGACAGATGAACCGGAGGGGATGGTTCCATGTTCAGGTAGTTAGGGACACGTGACAGATGAACGGAGGGCATATTCGGAATCGTCATTTTTTCTGATCATTTTTCATATATCAATTATTTTAATCCGAGTTACGGTTTAAAAGATATGATTTTCTGAAGTTTTTATTAATTTCTGGAATTATTTAAATTATTTAAATTAACATTATCCAAAACAGTAATTAGGGTTTAATTAATCTAATTACAGATTAATTAGGTTAATTATTTAATTAGTTTAATTAAACAGAATTAATTAAGTTAATTAATTACTTAGTCAATTAATTAATTAATTAATTATTATTTATTTATCTTAAATCTTTAATTCTTTTATTTATTTATTTCATTTATTATTTTCTTTTTATTTCTTTTTCATTTTAAACAGTAAACAGGGGTGGGCCCTAGGCGTCAGTGGAATAGGCGGACGTGTCCGCCCGTGTCCATTCGGGTGCCGCACACGTCCGGTGACCACAGTGCACGCGCGGGCACACAGCGGGGGCGGATGTGTCCGCGGCTACGCGTGCGCGCGCGCGGACAGAGGCGGGCGACGGCGAAGCGGCTGCGGCAGGCTGTAGTGGGGAGCAGCGGCGGCAGGCGGCGATGGGGAGCAGCGGCAGGCGGCGGCTAGCGGCGGGCGACAGCGGTAGCAGCAGCGGGAGGCAGGGGAGCGCGGGGGGGCGCGCAGGTGCGGGCGAGCGGGCGCGCGGGTGCGGGCGAGCGGGCGCGATGCCAGCGGGCGAGCGGCGAGCGTGCGCGGGGCTGCGGGCGCGCGCGGCGGGTAGAGGAGGCCGGGGCGGACGGCGGCAACGGCGACGACCGAGAAGGGGAAGGAGGAGACGGCCACGGGGGGGGGGGGCTCACGTTCGGTGAAGGGGAGAGGGGGCGGCGAGGCTTGACGTGGACCGGTGGGGGAGAGGACGAGGACGAGGCGGTGACGAAGACGAGCGACGGCGACGAGGACGACGGGGGCGGCGGCGTCGCGGGAGAGGAAGGGGATCGGGGGAGAAGTGGGGTTCGGCTAGGATTCGGTGCCGCAGGGGAGGATAAGCAGGGGGGCGGCTGGGCCACGTGGGCCGGCCTGGTGGGTTAGCTGGGCCAAGGCCCAGGGGGGCCAAGGGGTTTTCTTTTTCTTTTCCTATTTTCTGTTTTTATCCTTTTCTAATTTCTGTTTTGTAAAATGTGTGGCTACCACATGAGTTTTGTAAAACCTGTGACTTAGCCCAATAATTAGATGGCAATATTTGGCACTCCTAGAAATTGGTTGGGTGGGCAAATGATTTTATCTAATTCTTATTTAAATAAAAAGGGATTAAATGTTGCTGTTTTGCTACTGCTTTAGGTTGTTAGAGTCACTTAAATATTCCAATAAATGTTGATCTTATTTTTATAATTGCTTATGGATCATTTGCAAAATTGTGAACTATTTTGTTCTACTGCTTGGATAACTTTTAATTTTGACTTTACTTTAAATCTGAATTTGAATTTGGATTACTCTCTAATTGTTTTTATAAGGCTTAATGATGATGACTTGGCATGATTAATTGGCATAGCTACTGTTAGTAATATGGGGATGTCACACCGGCTGCCTCCGCACCGATAGTGGCCCACGCGACCGCCACCAAAGAAGCTCCGGGTCGACGATGGGAGCCCGGTTCCTCACCAAGTTGCGCGCCCCGAAAGGTAGCACCTCCCAGTGCCAGCCCGGCGAAGCCCAGTCCCGGACATGGCGCCTCTCAAGCAGGTTGTCGCCACCGAGTCGACGACGAGGATGCGAGCCGGGCATATCGTCGACGCCAAAAATGTTTCTATGCAAATTTAACATTTTTTAAATGCTTGATTATGATTTTTGTAATTCTTGTTCACTTGATTTTGCAAATACATGACAAACTTTTGCAAATACAACATTAAGATATTAACATTTTCCAAATAAGATATTAACATGTTTTTGATCAATATTTTTAAGATACAACATTAAAATATTTTTAATACATGGTCAACTTTTTTCTATGCAACTTTTTTCTATGCAAATTCCACCGTTCATCTACATACATACATACATTGTATACATACATACATATACTAAGCATCTACAACATCTAGTGAAAAAAAAACAATCTATGAAAAAAAAGATGACAAAATTAAGGAGGGAGAGGCTCACCGGCCGGGATCGTCGGGGCGGAGGGAGGCGGGGAGGACGCCAGAGACGGAGGAGCGGCGCCGGCGCGGGCTCGGGCCGCGGCGGCTTGTGGAGGAGCGGTCGTCAATCGCGAGGCGGGCGCGCGCGGAGGAGCGGCGGCGGCGGGCAGCGTGGCGGCGCCGGCGTGGGCTCGGGCGGCGCTTGGGAGCAGAGCGGCCGGACGGCGACGTCGAGGTGTGGCAGCCTGGCGGCGTCGTGGTCTTCGGCGCCGTCGGGGGAAACTAGATGGCTTTTGAAAAATTTCGCAAGTGCCGCTTATATACAGAAACCTTTAGTCCCGGTTGGTGGTTCCAACCGGGACTAAAGGGGGGTCTTTAGTCCCGGTTGGTGGCACCAACCGGGACTAAAGGTGAATTTCACCAGGCCAAGCGGCGGGAAGCCCAGGCCTTTAGTCCTGGTTGGTGGCTCCAACCGGGACTAAAGGGTTAGTCCTGGCGTGGTGGAAGTTTAGTCCCACCTCGCCAAGCGAGAGGCACTCGCACCTGTTTATAAGCCCCGCTGCGATAGCCGTCTCGAGCTCCTCTCTAAAGCAGGCAGTACATGCCTAACGTTCGCCCTGCCCATGTGGGCCCTGCTTGCCCTGCGGGCCTACATCCTGGCCCATATATAGTTGGGTTTCTAGTCGTATGCAGGCCGTGGTGGCCTAGTAGGCGGGCATTTTTTTTTTTTGCATATGTTATGTCAACTTTTTAGTCCCGATTGGTGGATCCAACCGGGACTAAAGGTCTTTTTCAGTTTTTTTTGTTTTTTGCTTTATTTTTTTTCTTTTGTTTCTACTTACAGCCAAATATTTAGAGTTTTTGAGTGAATCTTTTTGGTTTAGGTCACAAAAATTATAAACTTTCTGTTAGTGCCAGTAGTTTTCAAATTTGAATAGTTTAAATTTGAATTCTTTGAAATTTGTGTGAATCACTAGTTTGTGAATAACTTTACTTTAAAAATAGATTTTGAGTGATTCTTTTTCCTGTTGTTTAATATTAGTGTGTTTTATCAGTATGTTCAATTTGGTAATTTTTTGGTTATTGAAATAGGTGTTTTAATCAAAAACAGATTCTGTTTAGCTCTTTTAGTTTTATAGCTCTAAAAAATCATTAAATGCATGAAAAATAGCGAATGAAGTCAGAAAGGGTTGAAAATTTATGATGTGGCTTTGAATGGTGCATGTTGAATGCACAAAAAGTTTGGAGTTAAAATAAGTTTAAAAAATGAAATGCCTTTGTAACAGATGAGTTTTCGTCCGAAACCCTGATACTTCGAAAGAGATTGTCCAGTTTGTACACGAAGTGCATCCAGTTTTTGCCGTAACCCTCTCAACTTTTTAGCACATGCTATGTGGGTGAAATGATGATACCATGCCAAGTTTCAATCTTTTCAGAGTTCATTTGTAGTGCTTTTCAATTTCAGGGTCATTTAGCTCAAAAAAATCAATAAATGCATGAAAAATAGCAAATGAAGTCAAAAAGGGTTGAAAATTGATGACGTGGCTTTGAATGGTGCATATTGAACACACAAAAAGTCTGGAGTTAAAATAAGTTTAAAAAAATGAAATGCCTTTGTAACAGATGAGTTTTCGTCCGAAACCCTCATACTTCGAAAGAGATTGTCCAGTTTGTACACGAAGTGCATCCAGTTTTTGCCGTAACCCTCTCAACTTTTTAGCACATGCTATGTGGGTGAAATGATGATACCATGCCAAGTTTCAGCCTTTTCAGAGTTCATTTGTAGTGCTTTTCAATTTCAGGGTCATTTAGCTCAAAAAAATCAATAAATGCATGAAAAATAGCGTTCCTTCGCATTTCAAATGCCAAAACACATATATATACCCTAACTATTACAAAGATTCCCTCCGGTTTGTCCGAAGTGGGACTTTCCAGATAAGTCCGGAAACTCACTAGAGAAGAAAGTGATGACGGTGAAGCCGGTCACATCCCAGAGTGGGATATTGGGGTATAAAACTTTTTCTTCGCGTGTGTCCCTTTGCGCCGTAACCATGGACAATCTTCATCATTTAACAGGATGCTTGGGTCAGTCTTCACTGTGAAGGGAGCAATTTCATGAAACTTTTCATAATCTTCTGACATGTCTGTCTTCTCCTCCACTCCCACGATGTTTCTTTTCCTTGAAAGAACTATGTGGCGCTTTGGCTCATCGTATGATGTATTCGCTTCCTTATCTTTTCTTTTTCTCGGCTTGGTAGACATGTCCTTCACATAGAAAACCTGCGCCACATCATTGGCTAGGACGAATGGTTCGTCTGTGTACCCAAGATTGTTGAGATCCACTGTTGTCATTCCATACCGTGGGTCTTCCTTTACCCTGCCTCCAGTCAGATTGACCCATTTGCACCGAAACAAAGGGACCTTCAAATCACGTCCATAGTCAAGTTCCCATATCTCCTCTATGTAACCATAATATGTGTCCTTTGGCCTATTGGTGTTTGCTGCATCAAAGCGGACACCACTGTTTTGGTTGGTGCTCTTTTTATCTTGGGCGATCGTGTAAAATGTATTCTCATTTATCTCGTACCCTTTGAAAGTCGATATAGTCGAAGATGGTGACTTGGCCAGCAAGTACAGCTCATCTCCAACAGTGTCGTCATGCATGAGACGTGTTTGCAACCAACCGCCGAATGACGCCATGTGTGTACGTTTGATCCAGGGCTCAGACTGCTCCGGGTTCTTGGAGCGTACACTATCCAGGTGTTCCTCGATATACGGAGCCACCAAGCTGGAATTTTGTAGAACTGTGTAGTGTGCTTGCGCCCAAGAATGCCCGTCCATACATATTACTGAATCCTTTCCTAGCGTGCCTTTTCCACCCAGTCTGCCCTCATGCCGCGATTCGGGAACACCAATCGGCTTAAGGTCAGGAATAAAGTCAACACAAAACTCAATGACCTCCTCTGTTTCATGGCCCTTGGAGATGCTTCCTTCTGGCCTAGCACGGTTATGAACATATTTCTTTAAGACTCCCATGAACCTCTCAAAGGGGAACATATTGTGTAGAAATACAGGACCCAGAATGGCAATCTCGTCGACTAGGTGAACTAGGACGTGCGTCATGATATTGAAGAAGGATGGTGGGAACACCAACTCGAAACTGACAAGACATTGCACCAAATCATTCTGTAACCTTGGTAGGATTTCTGGATCGATTACCTTCTGAGAGATTGCATTGAGGAATGCACATAGCTTCACAATGGCTAATCGAACGTTGTCCGGTAGAAGCCCCCTCAATGCAACCGGAAGCAATTGCGTCATAATCACATGGCAGTCATGAGACTTTAGGTTCTGGAACTTTTTCTCTGCCATATTTATTATTCCCTTTATATTCGACGAGAAGCCAGACGGGACCTTCATACTGAGCAGGCATTCAAAGAAGATTTCCTTCTCTTCTTTGGTAAGAGCGTAGCTGGTAGGACCTTGATACTGCTTTGGATGCATGCCGTCTTTTCCGTGCATACGTTGCTGGTCCTCCCGTGCCTCCGGTGTGTCTTTTGTCTTCCCATACACGCCCAAGAAGCCTAGCAGGTTCACGCAAAGATTCTTCGTCACGTGCATCACGTCGATTGCAGAGCGGACCTTTAGGTCTTTCCAATAGGGTAGGTCCCAAAATATAGATTTCTTCTTCCACATGGGTGTGTGTCCGTCAGCGTCATTCGGAACAGATTGTCCGCCAGGACCCTTTCCAAAGATTACTTTTAAATCCTTGACCATATCAAGTATATCATCACCAGTACGGTGGCGAGGCTTCTTCCGGTGATCTGCCTCACCTTTGAAATGCTTGCCTTTCTTTCTTAAGAGATGCTTGATCGGAAGAAATCGACGATGTCCCAGGTACACATTCTTCTTACATTTATCCAAATATATACTTTCGGTCTCATCTAAACAGTGCGTGCATGCGTGGTATCCCTTGTTTGTCTGTCCTGAAAGATTACTAAGAGCAGGCCAATCATTGATGGTTGCAAACAGCAACGCTCGTAGGTCAAATTCCTGCTGTTTGTGCTCATCCCACACACGTACACCTTTTATGTCCCACAGCTGTAAAAGTTCTTCAACTAATGGCCTTAGGTACACATCAATGTCGTTGCCGAGTTGCTTAGGGCCTTGGATGAGCACTGGCATCATAATGAACTTCCGCTTCATGCACAACCAAGGAGGAAGGTTATAGATACATAGTCACAGGCCAGGTGCTATGATTGCTGCTCTGCTCCCCAAAAGGATTAATGCCATCTGCACTTATACCAAACCATAAGTTCCTTGCGTCACCTGCAAAGTCCGACCACTTTCTCTCGATTTTTCTCCACTACGACCCATCAGCGGGTACTCTCAACTTCCCGTCTTTCTTACGGTCTTCTTTGTGCCATCGCAAGAACTTGGCATGCTCTTTGTTTCTGAACAGACGTTTCAACCGTGGTATTATAGGAGCATACCACATCACCTTGGCAGGAATCCTCTTCCTGGGGCGCTCGGCCTCAACATCATCACCAGGGTCATCGCGGCTGATCTTATAGCGCAATGCACCGCATACCGGGCATGCATTCAGATTCTCGTACTCCTCACCGCGGTAGAGGATGCAGTCATTAGGGCATGCATGTATCTTCTGCACCTCTAATCCTAGAGGGCAGACAGCCTTCTTTGCTTCGTACGTACTGTCGGGCAATTCGTTGTCCTTTGGAAGCATCTTCTTTAACATTTTCAGCAACTTTTCAAATCCCTTGTCAGCTACACCATTCTCTGTCTTCCATTGCAGCAATTCCAGTGTGGTACCCAAATTTTTCTTGTCATCTTCGCAATTTGGGTACAACAATTTTTTATGATCCTCTAACATGCGCTGCAACTTCAACTTCTCCTTTTCACTTTTGCAGTTTCTCTTTGCATCAGCAATGGCCCGACCAAGATCATCAGCGGGCTCATCTGATGCCTCTTCTTCAACTTCTTTTTCTTCATTCTCTTCCCCCATTGTAGTACCATCGTATTCAGGAAACCCAGCATAGTTGTCATCATCCTCTTCTTCTTCATTCTCTTCCATTAGAACCCCTCTTTCTCCGTGCTTGGTCCAACAGTTATATCCGGACATGAAACCGGACGTAAACAGGTGGACGTGAATGACTTTTGAACTAGAGTAATTCCTATCATTCTTACAGACACTACATGGACAACACATAAAACCATTCCGCTTGTTTGCCTCAACCGCACGCAGAAAACTATGCACGCCATTAATGAACTGGGGAGAGCGTCGGTCATCGTACATCCATTGCTGACTCATCTTCATTACACAACACCGAAAAGACCAAATTAATAAAAGTTCATACATAAAGTTCATACACACTTATTCTCATA
Organism: Elymus sibiricus; assembly: GCA_039707655.1. Taxonomy (NCBI): domain Eukaryota; kingdom Viridiplantae; phylum Streptophyta; class Magnoliopsida; order Poales; family Poaceae; genus Elymus; species Elymus sibiricus. Next base: position 364,808,820 of record CM077670.1, on the reverse strand, counting down.
AAACAACATAAAATTATCTAGCTAAAGCATTTAAATGCAACAACAAATGCGATCAAAATCGCAACTAAGGTAATAATTGATCCAACAACATAATGATACCAAGCCTCTTTATTAACGGCATAGTTTCTAATCTTTCTAATCTTCAAGCGCATTGCATCCATCTTGATCTTGTGATCATCGACGACATCGGCAACATACAACTCCAATTTCATCTTCTCTTCTTCAATTCTTTTCAATTTTTCTTTCAAATACTTGTTTTCTTTTTCAACTAAATTTAACTTCTCGACAAGAGGGTCGGTTGCAATTTCCGGTTCACATACCTCCTAGATAAAAATATCTATGTCAACTTGATGGGCATAATTGTCATAAACACGAAATGCAACAAATAGTTATAAAAGAGAATATATATACCACATCCGAATCATAAACCGGACGAGGGCCGACGGGGACGGATATCAAAGTCATGGCACTATGTATAACAAACAATCATACATGTAAGAAAATTATACAATTAACTATCTAAATCATACAAATAAGATTTTTTTTATAAAAAGGATAAGAACAAGAGGCTCACCAAGGTGGTGCCGGCGACGGGACGGTGCGGGCGATCGACGGTGGTTAGGACGGGGACGGGAAGGCACTAAGTAAACCACACCTACACATATGCAAACTAAGAAGTTAATTTGAGCTCAAATTGCATATAAATCAAATAAACTCCCACATAATTACTCCCAAATTAGAACCCACAAATCACTATACTTATAGAGCATTGCACGAGCTAATCTAGCAATGAAAGATGAAAGGACAAAGTTGCTAACCTTTGTGAACACTTGGATAGATGGGGTGCCTTCAAATCTTGAAAAATCTTTGGCAAAAATGGAGGATGAGCTTGAGAGCAAGGGGAAGAACAGATGAGAGAAAGGGGAAAACAGAGAGAATGGGCTCGGGCTGGACGAAGGGTTTATATAGGGACGTCTTTAGTCCCGGTTGGTTATACAAACCGGGACTAAAGGTCCACCTCTAGTCCCGGTTTTGTGATACAAACCGGGACTAAAGGTGATCGTGGGGCCCCAGCCTGACACCAGCCTGCCACCACCCATTTAGTCCCGGTTTGTATCACAAACCGGGACTATAGGTAGAAAATGAACCGGGACTAATGAGTGCCCGTGCCCCAGACCGCTCCTAGCCGTTGGAACCGGGACTAATGGTCACATTAGTCCCGGGCCGTAATCAAACCGGGACTAAAGGGTTGGACGAAAGGTCTGTTTTCTACTAGTGTATCTAGGCCATCCAGCTTTGCATCAAGATCCATGCTCCCTTGCTATAGAAGGTCTCTCTCTCTCTCTCTCTCTCTCTCTCTCTCTCTCTCTCTCTTTTATTTTGGTGTGACATAAACATCTAGAATGAGGAAGAAGATTTGTTATTACTTTCATATTTATGGTGCACCAAGAAATTGAAAAGATCTCTGCACAGATTGAGCATACTACACGTTTGCACACCCACGAGGCGGCCAAGACAACAAAAGAAGCCTAAATCTCATGGTGGATCTTTTAATTTGTTCGTAGCATGCTTTTGTTTGGTACTAATTCCTTAACTAAGTTCCTCTTTTCGACGAGTTCCTTAACTAAGTGGTGCTTTTGCAAAGCTCGATCACTGATCATATCCATTGATAAACAGTTGTTGAACATGTGTGTGAAGATCCACAATACTCTAGCTAAGTGTTATGTGAGGTTAAAAAGTTCAACCACTGTTTAATTGTTTAATTGATTGATTAGCTCCACTGCTTCCCAAGTGGTCTAGGTAGTGAGCATATAAATTAGGGAACCTAATCACCAAATTGCCAATTAAGGGGAAAAGCAGGCTCAACTTGCTGGAACCGGAAATATCACACACCACACGCCATACGTGCATGCATGTTGCCCTGCAAGCAGCACGCCAAGTGGAATGGATCTCCCAGCCCACTATCTAGCTAGCGATCGACATGCATGAAATATCCACATTTAGTAGTTCTTAAGGCGGCTACTAATTACCTCAAGTGGTTAATTAATTAGTATCGTGGACACAAACGCAGGATCCGATTTGTCCTCCTAGATTGCGTATTCACAATGGTAGTAGTTGTTAGGATATTAAACACTTTTCTATTAAGCTTAATACATCTATCTATTATATTATTAAAACGATAGAAAACGAACGGTGATGATTTATTGCTTTAGAGTTAAGTTATTTGAACGGCCTAGATTCATCTGTACATGTACCAAAAGAAAAACAAAATCTCACGCGCCTGTGAAAAAGAAAAAGGAAAGGAGAGTATGACATGGACACGCACCTGATTGATTTCCATCGCAAGCAGTCAAACAAGAAAAAAAGAAATACAAGTAGCACACGTACACACAATTGCCTGTTTGATTGCGAACCAACCTGTGGTTGGATGGTTAGAGGGACAGTGGTATCTCTAGCCCACCAGGGTTCAAGTCCTGGTGCTCGCATTATTCCTGGATTTATTTCAGGATTTCCGGCGATGCGCTTTCAGTGGGAGGAGACGTTCCCGTCGACGACGAGGCGCCTACGGTGACTTCGTAAATCTCAAGATGATATGCCGGCTCAGTCTCTCGAAGGTGCTCATAGGGATAGGGTGTGCGTGTGTGCGTTCATAGGGGTGAGTGTATGCGCGTATGTATGAGCGCTTGCGTCTGTACTGTGTTCAAAAAAAAAATTGCCTGTTTGATTCGGGGTGAAAGCTAACAAGGCACCCTAAAAAAAAAAAGGCAACACATGTGCGTTTGGATCGGTACGTACATGCATGTTTGGCTCGGACCCAAAAGCTAGCTACCCACGTAAAAGAAAAGTCCTACTAGGACACGTATGATGCAAAGCCTAATTCATAAGAACGTAGACACTGTCAGCCTGGGGAGGCAATCGGCCAGCTCTACACGTTGTACACAAATAGGATTTACCGGCCTTTTTTTTTGGAGATGGAATTCACCGGCCTAATTAATAAATTCTTACATACAATGACATCATTGATGATGGCAGCAAACCAATTGATCAAATCTTGCAGACAATTAGTGTTTCAGTGGCACTTAAGAAAGTGCCAATGCTTTTTTGCCAAAAAAGAAAGAGAAGCAACAGCCGATGCATATGTCTGCATAACCGTGTGACCCGTTTTTACATAAATTTTTCTTGCACAAGGAAAAATAACAGCGTTGATGGAAAAGAATGATTGCGGGCAATTTTTTTACCATTGGCTATGAGTATATATATGAAAAAAATTAGGTTTGAGCAAGTAGAAGTAGGTGGTCTACGGACTGGATGTAATTTTTACTTCTAGTGTTCTTTGTACTACATTGACAATTGATGAATAGATCGAAAGTTATCTTGCAAAAAAAAAAGTAGAAACAATAACTTTTATCTGTCATGGGACTTTTCTATAGCACTATTATTACAATTTCATGGAAGCATATTCATATGAAGAATGGTAGTCAAGATAGTTTCAAAATCTAAGTCAACATGTATAGCTAGAAAATTAACCAACAAATGAAACGGAAGATATCATATCGAGCAGTCAAATTCAGTATAATCATGAAATAATAATCAACTATTAATTTAATTTAGATCATAATAACAACATTTTTCTATAAATGAGAAGTTTGAATAAAATCTACGAGCAAATATGCAGGAGCTCAAGCATAGTGCAATGCGAACATATCAAATGCTTCATTAGCCAAGATAAAACCCACAATGAATTCTTTGAAAAACATAACAGGATGCTGAATCAAAAGTGAATGGTGTCCTAGCTAGGCCTAATTTGATCACATACTCCTCGAGTATACGCCGCCAAATCCACGTCACCACTGATATGTGCAACCGACTAAACCTCATAATAATTTAGACCTAAGCTATAGGATCGATTTCCAATTTGCAAAAACAAACACGCAAAAGGAACACCATTCAAAAACTCATTGACTAGAGTTTAACGCAACAAATTAATCATGCTAATTGGAAAATAAGAAAAAGTAAGCTTGGGCATTTCATCATGACGATTGTGGATGATATGTCAATCACACCGAGGTGGATGCATGAGGTGCGGAGAGTGGAAAGATTGTGATTTTTTTATATACGAAGAGAGGAAAAACAAAATGCATTAGAGTTGGCACAATCTTTCTTAATGGGCAAACAACATATATGCCAACTATGAAACACTTGCATTATATACAATATGAAAAAAAATCAGTCTACAAACTCCTTTCATGCTTCGTTATCGTCCTTAAGCCTACATTTAGTTAGAATTAAAAATAAATATGAAAGCAAATATACACTTCATATAACAGTGGAATGATACTACTATATACATACTACTATAATTAAATTTACAAAACATAGCGGAATAATGTTTCTACAATCAACATATTTATAATTTACTAATGTAGCAATACAAGGCATCACTAATGCATACGTAGCATCAATATAGCATTCTTAGATCATATGTTTGAATTTAAAAGGAGTTTTCTTTTCACAAACCATATCTAAGTTTCATATTTCTGTTACACGAGAATTACTTAAGTAATCTTTTATCACACCTTACAAATGAGTAAAAATTTACAATAATCCATTAATTTCAAATACTATTAAATGTATATATTTAAAATATTACAATCATAAATGAAAATCTAGCCACGCAAATGCGCGGGTAACCCCGCTAGTTATAGTAACATGATGAGTGTACTATAGCATATCACATACGATAGACTACACTAGTAGAAAACAGGGCATTGGATTTTGCCAGATCAGAGCAACAGTCCCGGTCTACTTACGAACCGGGACTAATGCGTGCATCAGTCCCGGTTCGAGCGGCCAGGACGCCGGCCGGGCCTCGGCAGGCACCAGTCCCGGTTCGGCTGGGACCTTTAGTCCCGGTTCCATCCACCAACCGGGACTAAAGGGCCTCGCTCCTGGCGCAACCCCTTTAGTCCCGGTTGGTGTCTGGAACCGAGACTAAAGGTCAGTCTTCAGTCTCGGTTCTAGACACCAACCGGGACTAAAAAGATGCCTATATATATGCTCGCCCCTGCGCGCTCACTCCTCTGTTTTTTGGCCGGCCGGCGTGTGGGAGGTGTGTGCAACTCTATTCTCACCTCCTATGCACATGAGGTGTTTGATGAAATGCCCGAGCCACACTTAAGCTTTCTCCTCTCTAAGCTCGACCTCCAAGCTACATTTTCCCCAAGATTTGTCTAGGTTTGGCGGTGCACCAACTATCCAAGTGTTCTAAAAGGTTAACAACTTCATCATTTCATCTCTCACTGCTAGTTTAGCTCATTTCAAATGCTCTAGAAGTAGAGTGGTTTGTGGGTTTTAGTGGAGGTGTGTATGTGGGAGTTCTTTTGATTTAGATGCACAATTTGAGCTCAAATTAACTTCTTAGAGTTTGCACATGTGTAGGGTGCCGTCCCATCCCTGTCCCCATCCTCACCGCCGTCGATTGCCCGCGCCGATCTCGTCGTCGGCACCACCGTGGTGAGCCTCTTGTTCTTATCTTCTTTTTAAAAGAAAAAAATTCTTACTTGTATGATTTAGATAGCTACTTATATAATTTTCTTACTTGTATTATTGTTTGTTATTATATAGTGCCATGGTTTTGGTATCCGCCCCCGTCGGCTCTCGTCCGGTCTATGATTTGGATGTGGTATATTATATTTTATAACTATTTGTTTCATTTAGTGTTTATGACAATTATGCCGACCAACGTGACATACATGTTTTTATCTAGGAGGTATGTGAACCGGAAATTCCAACCGACCCTCTTGTCGAGAGGTTAAATTTAGTTGAAAAAGAAAACAATTATTTAAAAGAAAAATTGAAAAGAATTGAAGAAGAGAAGATGAAATTGGAGTTGCATGTTGCCGATGTCGTCGATCTACACAAGATCCAGATGGATGCAATGCACTTGAAGATTAGAAAGATTAGAAAATATGCCATTGATAATGAGCCTTGGTATCATTATGCTGTTGGATCAATTGTTACCTTAGTTGCGATTTTGATCGCATTTGTTGTTGCATTTAAATGTTTTACATAGTTGTATGTTAGTTTCAATGTATGTTTTAATTAGATGCTCTAGAGAGTTGTATGTTGTTCTATGAGAACTAAGTATGAACTTTATGTATTTAGTTTTTCAGTAATAACATTTGATCACTACTGTACTTTGGTTTTAATGTGATGATGAACTTGTATTAATTTGGTCATTTCTCTATTCATGATGTTCTGTAATAGTTTTTGATACACTTAATTATATAATGCACGCAGATGAACCGGCAATGGATGTACGGTGACTGACGCACATCTGAGTACATTACGGGCCTGCATAATTTTCTCGAAGTGGCTGAGGCAAACAAGCAGAATGGTTTTATGTATTGTCCATGTACTGTCTGTGGGAATACGAAGGATTACTCTTCCTCGAAAACCCTTCACTTCCACCTGCTTGAGAAGGGTTTCATGCCCCACTATAATGTTTGGACCAAGCACGGAGAAAGAGGGGTTATGATGGAAGACAACGAAGAAGAAGAGGATGATGACAACTATCATATGTTCCCTGAATATGGTGATACTGCAACGGGGGAAGCTGAAGATCAAGAGGCACCAGATGTGCCCGATGATGATCTTCGCCGGGTCATTGTTGATGCACAGAGAGGATGCGAAAGTGAAAGGGAGAAGTTGAAGTTCGATCGCATGTTAGAGGATCACAAAAAAGGGTTGTACCCAAATTGCGAAGATGGCAACACAAAGCTCGGTACCGCACTGGAATTGCTATAATGGAAGGCAGAGAATAGTTTATCCGACAAGGAATTTGGGAAGCTACTGAGAATAATGAAGAAAAAGCTTCCAAAGGATAACGAATTGCCTGACAGTACGTACGAAGCAAAGAAGGTTCCCTGCCCTCTAGGATTAGAGGTGCAGAAGATACATGCATGCCCTAATGACTGCATCCTCTACCGCGGTGAGGAGTACGAGAATTTGAATGCATGCCCGGTATGCGGTGCATTGCGGTATAAGATCAGACGAGATGACCCTGGTGATGTTGAGGGCGAGCGCCCCAGGAAGAGGGTTCCTGCCAAGGTGATGTGGTATGCTCCTATAATACCACGGTTGAAACGTCTGTTCAGAAACAAAGAGCATGCCAAGTTCTTGCGATGGCACAAAGAAGACCGTAAGAAAGACGGGAAGTTGAGAGTACCCGCTGATGGGTCGTAGTGGAGAAAAATCGAGAGAAAGTGGTCGGACTTTGCAGGTGACGCAAGGAACTTATGGTTTGGTATAAGTGCAGATGGCATTAATCCTTTTGGGGAGCAGAGCAGCAATCATAGCACCTGGCCTGTGACTCTATGTATCTATAACCTTCCTCCTTGGTTGTGCATGAAGCGGAAGTTCATTATGATGCCAGTGCTCATCCAAGGCCCTAAGCAACTCGGCAACGACATTGATGTGTACCTAAGGCCATTAGTTGAAGAACTTTTACAGCTGTGAGACATAAAAGGTGTACGTGTGTGGGATGAGCACAAACAGCAGGAATTTGACCTACGAGCGTTGCTGTTTGTAACCATCAATGATTGGCCTGCTCTTAGTAACCTTTCAGGACAGACAAACAAGGGATACCACGCATGCACGCACTGTTTAGATGAGACCGAAAGTATATATTTGGATAAATGTAAGAAGAATGTGTACCTGGGACATCGTCGATTTCTTCCGACCAAGCATGCCTTAAGAAAGAAAGGCAAGCATTTCAAAGGTGAGGCAGATCACCGGAAGAAGCCTGTCCTCCGTACTGGTGATGATATACTTGATATGGTCAAGGATTTACAAGTAATCTTTGGAAAGGGTCCTGGCGGACAATCTGTTCCGAATGACGCTGACGGACACGCACCCATGTGGAAGAAGAAATCCATATTTTGGGACCTACCCTATTGGAAAGACCTAGAGGTCCGCTCTGCAATCGACGTGATGCACGTGACGAAGAATCTTTGCGTGAACCTGCTAGGCTTCTTGGGCGTGTATGGGAAGACCAAAGATACACCGGAGGCACGGGAGGACCAGCAACGTATGAACGAAAAAGACGGCATGCATCCAAAGCAGTATCAAGGTCCTGCCAGCTACGCTCTTACCAAAGCAGAGAAGGAAATCTTTTTTGAATGCCTGCTCAGTATCAAGGTCCCGTCTGGCTTCTCGTCGAATATAAAGGGAATAATAAATATGGCAGAGAAAAAATTCCAGAACCTAAAGTCTCATGACTGCCACGTGATTATGACGCAACTGCTTCCGGTTGCATTGAGGGGGCTTCTACCAGAAAATGTTCAATTTGCCATTGTGAAGATATGTGCATTCCTCAATGCAATTTCTCAGAAGGTAATCGATCCAGAAATCCTACCAAGGTTACATAATGATTTGGTCCAATGTCTTGTCAGTTTCGAGTTGGTGTTCCCACCATCCTTCTTCAATATTATGACGCACATCCTAGTTCACCTAGTCGACGAGATTGCAATTCTGGGTCCTGTATTTCTACACAATATGTTCCCCTTTGAGAGGTTCATGGGAGTCTTAAAGAAATATGTTCGTAACCGTGCTAGGCCAGAAGGAAGCATCTCCACGGGCCATCAAACATAGGAGGTCATTGAGTTTTGTGTTGACTTTATTCCTGACCTTAAGCCGATTGGTGTTCCTGAATCGCGGCGTGAGGGGAGACTGGGTGGAAAAGGCACGCTAGGACCGAACTCAATAATATGTAGGGACGGGCATTCTTGGGCGCAAGCACACTACACAGTTCTACAGAATTCTACCTTGGTGGCCCCGTATATCAATGAACACAAGAATAATCTACGCTCCAAACACCCAGAGCAGTCTGACGACTGGATTACACGTGAACACATGGGGACTTTCGGTGGTTGGTTGCAAACACATCTCATGGGTAACACCACTGTTGGAGATGAGCTGTACTTGTTGGCCAGGACACCATCTTTGACTGTATTGACTTTCCAAGGGTACGAGATAAATGGGAATACATTTTACACGATCGCCCAAGATAAAAAGAGCACCAACCAAAACAGTGGTGTCCGCTTTGATGCAGCAAACACCAATAGGGCAAAGGACACATATTATGGTTACATAGAGGACATATGGGAACTTGACTATGGACGTGATTTTAAGGTCCCTTTGTTTTGGTGCAAATGGGTCAATCTGTCAGGAGGTGGGGTACAGGTAGACCCGCAGTACGGAATGACAACAGTGGATCTCAACAATCTTGGGTACACAGACGAACCATTCGTCCTAGCCAATGATGTGGCGCAGGTTTTCTATGTGAAGGACATGTCTACCAAACCGAGAAAAAGAAAAGATAAGAAAGCGAATACATCATACGATGAGCCAAAGCGCCACATAGTTCTTTCAGGGAAAAGAAACATCGTGGGAGTGGAGGACAAGACAGACATGTGAGAAGATTATGAAAAGTTTCATGAAATTTCTCCCTTCAGAGTGAAGACTGACCCAAGCATCCTGTTAAATGATGAAGATTATCCATGGTTACGGCACAATAAGTAAGGGACACATGCGAAGAAATAGTTTTATACCCCAAGATCCCACTCTGGGATGTGACCGGCTTCACCGCCATCACTTTCTCTCTAGTGTGAGTTTCCGGACTTCTAGTTGGAAAGTGCCACTTCGGACAAACCGGAGGGAATCTTTGTAAGAGCTAGCTAGGGCATTTTGGCATTTGAAACATGATTTTATAATAATTATTTATTAAGTTATGAAATTTCAATTATTCCTAACCTTTTAGTATTTTAATTATACAGAGGAGTTAATCAATGCAATTATGTCCAAACAAAATATGAATGTCTTCTGAGCACCGGTTGGTTGCTCAATATTTTCAAAAACATATTGACAAACCACCACCTGATGTGTCAAAGAATAAATTTATATAAAATTCTAGTTATGATCAACTAAAACAAAACTATAATATTCTTCAATAGCAAAAAGAATCAACTAAAAAGATTTTATAAAACTCTAGTTGTGATCAAAATAATATTAACTTAAAATTATATAAAAATGAGGTACATACCTCCGACTTTACCTCAAGCCCGCTCCTCTCTATAAAATTGACATAACATATGTAAAAAATAACATAAAAAATAAAAAATAAAATTGACATAACATATGCAAAAAATAACATAAAAAATAAAAAAAACATAACATATGCAAAAAATTAAAATTGCCATAACATAAAAAATAAAAAGACATAACATATGCAAAAAATTAAAATTGCCATAACATAAAAAATAAAAAGACATAACATGTGCCATATATTTTATAGTGGTTATGAAAGAATATTAAAATTGACATAACATATGAAAAAATAACATAAAAATAAAAAAACATAACATATGCAAAAAATAACATAAAAAATAAAAAAAATACCCGCCTACTAGCAGACACCACGGCCTGCATACGACTAGAAACCTAACTATATATGGGCCAGGATGCAGGCCCGCGGGGCTAGTAGGCCCAACAGGGCATTGGTTAGGCAATTAACTACCTGCTTTAGAGAGGAGCTTGGGAGAGAGATCGTAGCCACGTATATAAACCGGTGCGATCTCCTCTCGCTTGGCGAGGTGGGACTAAACTTTCACCACCCCACGGCTGTGCCACCCTTTAGTCCCGGTTGGTGGCTCCAATCGGGACTAAAGGCCCCCCTTTAGTCCCGGTCCGAGCCACCAACCGGGACTAAAGGCCTGGGTTTCCCGCCCTTTGGGCTGCTGAAAACGAGCTTTAGTCCCGGTTGGTGTCTCGGACCGGGACTAAAGGGGGGCCTTTAGTCCCGGTTGGATCCACCAACCGGGACTAAAGGGTTGGGTATATAAGCAGCACTTAAGAGTTTTTCTCCCAATCTCTCCCCCGACGCCGAAGCCCTGCCCCGACGCCGCCAGGCTGCTGCGCCAGAGATCGCCGTCGCCTTCGAGCCGTCCCCCCCCCCTCGCCGACGTCCTCGCCGCGCCCTGCCCCGACGCCCTCGCCGCGCCCTGCCCCGATGTCGCCGTCGCCGAGCCCTGCCCCGACGCCGCCGTCGCCGAGCCCTGCCCCGACGCCGTCCCCCGCTCCCCTGCAACACACTGTGAGCCGCCGCGCCGTTCCCCTCCTCCTCCTTCCCCCCCACGCCCCGACGCCGCCGCCCGCCCGTGCCCCGACGACGCCGACGACGCCGCCCGTGTTCATTTTGTCTTTTTTGTATGTTGGTGATAGAAATTTTTGAACATGAAGAAATGGTGATAGAAATGGTATGTTTTAATGCAAGCATCTTTTGCATTAAACAAATTGAAGAACAAAAAAAATTCTGAATTTTTTGACAGTGCACATCAAGTGTATGATGAAATGCCAGAGGGCTCTAGGAATTTTAGGAATTTTTGTGGTGAGGTGTTGATGCACAAAAGAGAGTCTGGCAAAGTTTCAGAATTTTTGGAGCAATTTAAATTGGGCTTTGACCATGGAGTTTGAATCTGGTCCAAATTTGAACTGAATGAAATTTGAAAATTTTGAACTATGGAACCAAATGTTTTTGGTGGAATGGGTTGTGGGTACTGTCAAATAGATGGAGTAATTTTTGTGGGTGCAAAAGAATTGGGGAGAATATAGCTCCTTTGCAAATCAAAGAACAAAATTTTTGCATTAGAGTTCATTTTGTCTTTTTTGTATGTTTTAATGCAAGCATCTTTTGGGCAATCTTTGAACATGAAGGAGGAGCATTTTGATGCCATCTTGCTGGTACATTTTACTTCATGCCATGTTAGGACCTGTAGTGAGTGCTACAAGCTTGTAAACTTGCTATCTATTCATTTCTGCCATGCCATGCAAATATCACTAAGTCTGAAAATCTGTTAATACTTGTCAATTTGTCATGATGATTGCCATTGATCTAGGGATCATTTGAATTAGTTCAGTAAGCATGTTTTGCCATGTGTTACATGTACATTCATGTCAAGCCATTTGTTGCCATGTAGAAATTCTGTAGCATGTTCAAATCTTGCTTTCAAATTGGTATCTAGCTATAATGGACAGATTTGCATTGCATATTGCTTTGATCACCATTTGAGTTCCGTGCATCCGTTTGCCATGATCTTTATAGGTCCATTTCAACTAAAATCTTCCATTCTATCCAGTGGCATACTTGGGTTTGCCTAATTTTTTTTCACTCGGTGGAATTACAGGTTGTGGTGTTGCATCTCCGTGGAGTTGGTCCCTGATCGTCCCTCCGCTGTTCGACAAAAGGTGTCCATTTGTCGTATGTTGAGTTTTGTTCATAGGATGATGGTTGGTTCATTTGTTGAGTTGTGTATTCATCTTGTGTATAAATCTTGTATTCATCTTGTATTCATTTTGTATTCATCTTGTGTATAAATCTTGTATTCATCTTGTACAAATATCGTCGTAACTTTGACATGAGAGGGGGGGGTCGTTAGAACATAACCCCGATAACTTTGATTTTGAGGCATATGAAAACCTGATTTGCACGTCGGACAGGCATGAGAGAGGCGGTCCGCAAAGTATCCTCTCCCAAAAGATAGGACGACTCATCAGATATGATTCTAGATAATGTCCAATGCCTCATATCGCGAACATAGTTATATTGGATAATTGATCTTCATATAAATGAAGCATAAAAGTTTAGCAATCACTTACAAATTTTCATGTTGTTCATTGACTTCGACATGAGGGGGGGGTCGTTAAAACATAACCCCGATAATTTCGGTATAACTTCGACATGAGGGGGGAGGGGGTCGTTAAAACATAACCCCGATAATCCACTAATCCATTGCTCATATGCATATGATTCCTTGTTGTGATTAGGTCTATATTTGCCACTAATCCATCTCTCATGGTTGTATATTGCCATGTTGTAATATTTGCAGAAACTATGGAACACGACAGAGACTTAGAAAAAGAAGAGATGTTGGGGGATATAATTCGCGACGGAGGTGATGATAGCCCCTCACAGTTTCTCAATGACTCCGATGGTCGAATGGAGGAGGGAAGAGAAGATGACAGCTCTGGTGATCGAATGGAGGAGGGAGAAGATGACGGCTCCGCCGGTGTTGGAGCCTTAACTGTTGCAAAGTCCGGCGAGGTATATATATTAATTAAGCCTCTGCTGACTAGATGCATTAATTGTTTTGTATGTACATATATTAACGCTTCTTTCTTCTTTTAGCCCTCCGGATCGTTGAGCCAAACTTCTATAAGGAGACGAGGCCCGAAGAAAAGGTTGGGCGAGAATGAAAGGTTCACGATCGAACAAGTCGATCCAGATGGCAAACCGACTGTTCCCAAGCGGACCCAAGACCGATTTATACATCAGTGTGGAGTTGTTGTTAGGGACAGCGTCCCGATCAGCATCCAAGAATGGAATAAGAAGAAGGACGATGGAGTTTCTTATGTCGACGATAGATGCAAAGATGAGCTTTGGAACTCGCTCATGATAAATTTCAGCCTACCGCCAGAGGAGGATCCAAATAACCCAGTTATACAGCGAAAAGTCAAAAAAATGGGCTCTTAAGAAGATGGCAGAACAATTCAAGAACTGGAAGAAAAGATTGAACAAACAGTTTGTCGAGAAAGACGAGACTCCAGAATTCACCGGTCAATATGCGAAGATAAAAGATCACTGGCCCGCATTTGTGGCGTACAAGAAATCGGAGAAAGCTAAGAACAGGTCACAGACAAATAAGCTAAATGCTGCAAAGAAGTTGTATCACCATGTTACGGGGTCAGGTGGCTACAAGGTTGCCCGGCCTACGTGGGACAAAGCTGAGAACGACCTGCTTGCTAAAGGGATCCAACCAGCGACATTGAACTGGCCCGAACGGGCAAGGAATTGGTTCTTCGGGCATGGGAACTTTGGACCCAGAAACAGGGAAGTGTGTTTACACGAAAGAACAACTTCAAACACCCGTCATAAAGATTCAGGAAGCAATCAAGGACGTGCAGGAAGGGAGGTTCCATCCCGACAGAGAGAAGGATGTGCTGTCACGCGCCCTCGGGAATCCTGAACACCCTGGACGAACACGAGGCACATCAGGCTCAGTTCCGTGGGTGCATGGGTTTCCCGACAGCACTAGTTATAGAAGCCAAGGGAGAAAGAAGAAAGAGGAAGCAGACCGGATGTAGAATGTAGAACAAAGATTAGTGTTGCAGGAGAAGAAACTAGAGGAACTTACCAGTCAGCGAGCTACCGGCGCACCATCTCAGCAGCACGAAGATCCTTCATTCGATATTGCCCACGAAGCTGCTACCCCACCATCTCAGCGGAAAAGCAGCGTGGCTTCCACGGAGCTCGTTCGGCCTGATATCACGGCTCCTCGCTACCCCATGGATGATATCACGGAGAGGGAACATTGTGAGCTAATGGCGAAATGCATCAACCTAACCTTGAAGGTGGCGGTCGGCTATGTCTTACCTCCTAGACCTGATGCAACTTTCCATTGCAATCCGATTCCAGATGGTTTTGCTATTGTCGGGGTGGATGAAGTTACCACCGGATTCGAGGGGCTGGAGCTTGAGTACCCTACAGGTGAAGGGGAGACTCATCTGGTAGATGTCGTAAGGACTACCATTCTATGGAGAAAGGAATACATCGTGCTTCCACAATGGACGCCGCGTCAGCAGACTCAGCCGGAGGAGGCCCCTCAGCAGACTCCACACAGTCCAGCTCTATCTCCGCTGCCTCAGTCGTCTCCGCCGCGTCACAACACTCCGCCACCTCAGTTGTCTCCGTCGCGTCAGCGGACTCCGCCGGAGGAGGGCCCTCAGCAGAATCCTCCGCCGCCTCAGCTGTCTCCGCCACCTCAGCGGACTCCGCCTCCTCCGCCGCGTCAGCTGACTCCGCCTCCTCAGCAATGGCGGAAGAGACCCGCCGCCGCTCCAGCGGCTAGCAGTACAACAACGAAGAAATCCAGAGCAGGTCCAAGCGTCAAGAAGGCTCCTGCCAAGTTACCATACGACATGACTGAGGAGGAAACCAACGAGTTCGTGGCTGCCGATGTGAAACGCCAGCTTGCACCGAAACGTCCAGATCCAAAGGAGAAAATAGATTCGGTAAAAGCGAAGCACTGTCTGGATGCCCTTAAGTGACCACCACCGCCTCCGCCACTATCACACTATGACCGCTGTATTGTAAAGACATTTTATGAAGTGAAAAGGTCGGGAAGTAGCAGAAGTAGCAGTGTTGCAAGAAGTGGGAAAACAATTCCCCAGCTCGGCGAACAGGAAAAACAATCGTGCCCCCCGCTCAAGGTGTTTCCCGATATCGCTAATGATCCGGGGGTAGCGGCCGCTCATCCTGGTTACACTCTTGGTGATTACTTAGGCGATGAGGTACGGTTCGAAATGGCTGAGGTAGCCTTTAGATACGAGCACGGGAAGCCTCTCGTCAGACCTGAGCAGCTCCCGCGTCTATCAACGATGATGCGAAGATTGCATGACTGGTACTTGAAAGCCTGCAAGGAAGGGACCGACAGTATCTACGTGGGAATTAAAGATGAGCACTACTTCAATGGAGTCGAGGCGTTGTACATTGAATTTGAAGAATTATTTCAGTTATACAATCAAGACGCCCTCGACAAAACTATCGTCAGTTGCTATTGTCTGTAAGTATTTTTTCTGTAATTAAGTCTTTAGCTCAGCTCGTTCATTGCATGTATAATTATCCTCACACTATATTATGCAGATTGAAGATCCGCGAATGCAGAGAAAAATTTTATGACATTGGGTTCATTAACCCAAATACCGTAAATGAATATACGGTACAAAAAAAACCCGATGATACTGAGAAAAACTTGCTAAACGCGTTACTTGGACAACAAAACAAAAGGGAAATACTATTTCCTTACAACTTCAAGTGAGTGTTACTGTCTTGTGCACATTCTGTTTCGCTTACTCGAGGTTAAGTGTAATTAATGAGTTATGCGTGCGCAGGTTCCACTATATTCTGCTAGCCATTCAGCTTGACGCGGGACTAGTAATTGTCTTGGACTCGAGACGTAAAGACCCTAAGGAGTGGGCGGACATGGGTCAAATGCTCCAGAAGTAAGTTCAATCATTATCGCACCATATCAGCAACTTTCGTTCATTTCCTGATATCAAGTAATCATTTTCTTTGCCGGGCAGGGTTTGGAAAAAGTTCACCAACCAGGTTAGGGGTGAATGGAAAAAGGAGCTGCGATTTTCACACCCCAAAGTAAGTACTACTAGCTAGCTAGTTCCGCGCATCTCTCATTGATTCTAGTTTCAATACCATTATCATGCTTGATTATCATTTTTATTGAACTCTATTCTCGTAAAGTTCTTGTGGCAGGAACCCGGGAATAATTTATGTGCATACTACGTTTGCGAGTACATTCGTCACCACACCTCTGAGCGGCGCAGATCTGAAGAACAATTTGAAGTACATAAACAATATTCACATTTTTATTTTATTACCATCAATTGTGTTGAGTTTCATTCATATATATATATATTGACCCCCTTCTTTAAATTAGATCTCGCGAAAGCGGGACGAACTCCTACCAACTGATCGCATACGAGCAATTCAAGAGGAATTGGGGGGATTCTTTGTTGAGCATGTCATACCTACAGACGGAGAATACCATCGGGATTTGCAATGCGATATTGGTAATTAGATATTAGGGATCGTAAGAGATGTTATATTGTATATATGCATAAACGTGTACTATATGTAGTAGCGTCGAATAGATATACGAAAACTTGTTGTTCGACCAAGCACGGAGAAAGAGAGGTCACTTCTCTCTATATATATTGATCATGACGATGTTGTGTAATGGTTCCTTCATTGCTATATGTAGTAGCTAGCGTCGAGTTGAATGAAAAGTATAAAATAAAAATGAAAACCCTAAATGTAAAGGAATTGAATGGTAAACACAAAAAGAAAAGGGGAAACACAATATGAAACCCCTAAACCCTCCAAAACCCCTAAACCCCTCCTTTCAAAAAAAAAAAAAAACTCCAGCGCCTGGCAGTTGCTGACGCGTGGCTGCCTTCTAGTCCCGGTTGGTGTTACCAACCGGGACTAGAGGTCCTCCTGCCTGGGCGCCCACAGCGGCCACGTGGAGCTCCTTTAGTCCCGGTTCGTAACCCAACCGGGACTAAAAGTGGGGGCCTTTAGTCCCGATTGTTTTGTCCCGGTTGCGGAACCGGGACTAAAGGCCCTCTGAAACCGGGACTGATGCCCTGTTTTCTACTAGTGCTAGTTGCATCTAGCATTTTCGCATATGAACCATACGAGTTGGTTGGGAAGTCCACTCTTCTCAGGGGTGCAGGTTCTCAAGGGGCGTGGTTTCATAGGTCTGTCATGACGTACAACCATGTGTGTAGCCGCATCGCCTCTTACTTTGCATAAGCTCTCCCTTATGTATCCTTTCATAAGGAAAGTTTCATCAACTAGCTCGAACTCGATTTACGAGACACGTGTTTGATAGGGTGAGTCAGGTGAGTGTGTGTGCGCTCTTGCTCTCTTTCCTTGTGCACATATTAGAGCACTTCTTTTTTCTGAGCAAAATAAGGATTAGAGCACATATGTTTATACATTGGTGTTTTCTTCGTCCACTTGCAATGTGGGGTCAAACTTTGTACACATAATATCATTCAAGTCAAATGCGCCTCTGAGATTTCAACATTTTATCGGGCCAGGGTCTAGATTTTAGTGGGCCGAGGCCCATAAAATTTGGAAAATAGCATGTATGCAATTGGTAATTAGCACAAGGAGTTAGGAAGTCTACATGCACGATCAGCTAAGAATGGTCGTATACAGAAAAATTTTGAGACAGTTGGGCACTCTCGGCATGCATACGTCAGGCATGACCAATCTAGCACGGTAGCTAAAATCAAGCCACTGCGATCAAGGAGAAGAATTGCTGCTAATTAATCTCCAGAAAAAGGGGGCGGCTAGTTGGCTAGCAAATGCATCCAACTTGTAGTAGTTATCTGTCTGGTAGTAGGCATATGCAAGCTCGACTGGCCGGCGACTGAACATGTCGGACGATCACAGCCTCCGATCGATCCCATGGGGATTAGCAGCTAGCTAGCTAGCATATATAGCTCCGTGAGACTCTGATCGATCGAACGAACGTACTACACGTTGCAGACACAACAGAGATTGACCAAATCGGCACTTATATATTAATCGCGTTTGGACAGACAAGGGAGACAGATCGATTCACAAAACTTATTCTCAGTGCCCATCTTAACTATAATTTCTAATTAAAGCCTAGCTTAGTAGTATACATTCTGTCTGACCCACTTTTAACCTGACGGGCTACATCGATATGATATAGCTAACCTATGCTAGGTTCTGAAAATTTGTGTAGTCCCATCGATGACTTAACATATATTGCCGTCAGTGCACGCAGCGTCAGATTTCACGGTGCCCTTAGTTTTGCACCTCCCGATCGATTTGACTGCATGCATGCAGTGGTGATATGATGCAGGGTGATTGTGTTGTTGGCAGCTTCGCTCCCTGTCTGTCTTTAGCACTTGCTTGCATTGTCTATCTCGAAACAAAACAAAAAGTAGAGACGATATAGAAAGGATCGTATGTAGGAGGATGATCGCCTTTCGTCGTTTCCATACATGGATAAGTTCATCGAGTCCGGATAATTTCATGTGCGCGGAAAGTATATTAAGCAATTGGGTCATGGTTTTCTAGTATCAAAATGACTAAAGAAAGCTAATAACGTCGCAAACTTAACAAAAAAAAAGGAACATAAAAAGAGTAGTAAGGAAGGGCCCAACCCCGGATTCGAACGGGTGACCTATTGATCTGCAGTCAATTGCTCTACCACTGAGCTATGGACCCTCTGTTGGGAATTAATTGAAATTTACAGTCTTTCTTTGCCATGACAAATTAACGATCCTTAATTCAATGATTGATAGTGGGGAAATGTGGCATGTTTGCTTCTTCTTCGTTTGTGAAAAGACTGGAGTGTTGTTTATGGAACTTGTGTTTGTATTTATTCTTGGAAAGGGTTTTGATATTAAAAATACATATATTCAAAAAAAAAAATGTATACTACTAGTTGGTATTTTTAAAATTAGACAAAAATAGTGGTAACTGCACTCTTTTGCATATAACCAGTTAATCGATTTTAAAATTGTGCAATTGCAATATATTTAACTAGTTGGTAATTTTTGAAATAGTGTAATTGCACATTTTTTGCGTAATGGCAATTTTTTTGTGAATTCTTGGGTGAAATACTAGGTGACCGGCTTTTATTTGGCTTTGTGTGTTTTTCATTTCTCTTGTACATACTACATGCCTAAAGATACTAGGAAGGGGAAGGGGGAAATCGGCTGCAACTTACCATGAAAACAGGAGCCCGCATTCTATATGGTCACAGGTCGAAAGTTCATTCCAACCGGATACATAAAATGCAACACGGGTATTTTTTTTAGTATCCTTTTGAATACTCACATTTCAGACATAGAAACCATTATATGGTACAATAATTCGATCCATAGAATCAGCAGTGCATATGACATAATCACGTCAAAAAATTGTCCATATTTCTCATAGTTATACAATTATTATTGTTGTTAGTATTGTACAGCATTAAAAGAGAGAATCATATGTAATTTGATACGTTTGTTTCTCAAAGCATTAAAAGAGAAAAAAAAATGTTTCGTGCATGCATATTTCTCACAAATGTAATTCAACCAAAGGAATAAAAGTTGTCCATTAGAGTGGACCAAATGCAATCATTAACTACGTACACTGAAGCTTTTTCAAGAGTCCAGTTTAATTCCTCACCCTTTGAATAATGAACTTCGCTTTGGTACACCCCCCCCCCCCCACCCCCGCGCCAAGAAATGTTTACGAATTTCAATGCAGATTAAAGGTGAAGATTAGAAGGTAACCCTTCAATCAAAAAGGATAATATAGACTTTTGTATCCAAATCAATCTATCTATTATATATGTTTGATCTGCAGGCTAATAGGGCAATAGCCATTTTAAGGGTGTACCGAAGCAAAACTCTGAAGATTTTGTATTGGTTGGGTTACAGGAGCTTATACTTTCCTATGTTGGTATATACAAAGAAAATGAGGCATGAACTCTTTATGTTCGTTTCGGATCGATTTGACGTCAACAGAATTCTCCCCTTTTATCGAAAATATGATCGTTTCCGTCGATCACGACTGAAAGCGGTTTTGTTTTACTCGATGGTTTACTCTCACGGCCACGTGATACCACCCACCCATGAGTTTCAGTTGCAGAATGATTACACACGATCGACATGAGCCATCGTTCATGTCTTATCTTAAGCTATGTCTTGTGTGAAATCCTGCAGCGTCAGCACCAACATCCTCCTCCCTTGATGCAAGGAGTCAATCACTAGTTCCTCACCTAATCTGCATTGCTCTTTCTTTCTTTCTTTGCTGGTAAGGTTCTCAATCATGCTAGCTGCCGAATCAGTATGAACGAACGAATGAATGAAGCCATTACCTCATCAGTGCATGGTCATTAGTCTCATCATCTGCCTAGCTTAGTAGCTCCATTGGTTTCAGGTGTCTCCTTCTGTTTTGTGTTGGCAAAACTTGTTCCATGTTTTTCTCCTGTACTGTATATCCATTGGGAATTGGGACCCACATGTTTTTCTCCTGTATATCCATTGGGAATTGGGGTCCACAAACTTTACAAAAAAGGCAAAAAAAAACAAACGAAAAGAAGAGAAGGGCCCAAACAAACTTTACAAAAAAGGCAAAAAAAAACAAACAAAAAGAAGAGAAGGGCCCAACCGGGTTCGAACCGGTGACCTATTGATCTGCAGTCAATTGCTCTACCACTGAGCTATGGACCCTCTGATGTTTGTTTGTACGTGTTCAGCGTATACATAGTCAACTCCGTGTATTGATTTCCCTGCTTCATTGCTTCAGCCACGTTCTTTATGACCTCACTTTCTTTACCTTTTATGAGAAAAGACACATCTTGGATATGATAATTATCAAGGAAAATCATACTCACCATTTTCTTCCTTCGATTGTATGGCCTCATTTATTCACAGGAAAAGGATCTCATGGAAAAGGGTAAAACACAGAATTAGAGTGCCATGTACTCCCTCCCTCTGTATCACAATATAAGATGTTTTTTTTACATTGTCATAGTGTCAAAAAACGTCTTATATTTTGATACGGAGGGAGTCTCTTGTAAGAGAAATTTGTGCGAAAGAGTGTTCGATAGCACAAGAAAGACAAAGGAATTCCACAGTTTGAGTGGATGCAAATGCTTCTCCAAAATATAGTGCGAATGACTCCTAAGGATTCAAATGAAAAATATTCACCAGGTTACAAAGCCCGTGAAATTCTTTTGAATCAAAGGAGCCCTCACAGAATTCTAAGTATTTGACATCCAGAAGGCGTCATGCAAATGGATTGCGCTACAATATGATATGATCAATCAATATATGATATCGCCATACTACCGATTCACAAACTCAATGGAACACAACCAAAACATTCTGAAACTGAAAACTCTCTACAACCGATATATTGATGATCCGAGTAGAGGCTACCAGTGCACGTCGTTAGATACTACAAAAGACGTGAATTCATAACATCCAGACTACAGCACCAAACCATTAATCAGTACAGGCAATGCTTGCTTGATAACTGTCTCTTACACACTCCCTGATCCAGAGCATTCGGCATACAAACTAACAGCAGCATAGCGAAAAGAGACTCTTCTGGTTTACGCCGAGTCGTCAAACTCATTTCGGGTTCCTGAGGACGATGATGACCGAATCCCCACGGAGGAACATCTTGCTTATGAACCTGTCCTTGTTCACCGGGAGAGCCTTCTTCTTGCCTTTACCAGTCTTTGGAACCTGTAACGAGCAGAATGGATGTTAGTGGACGCAGCAATACAAGACAAGGAAATGGTGCATTTAACGTGTGGGATGATGTGCCGCATACCTCAGTCCACATCTCCCTTACATTCTCAAGAACCATGTTGCAATGACGATCAAATGCCCTCACGCGACCAAGCAACTTCTTGTTGTTCCGGCAATTGATAAGCACCTAAAGGCAGAAGAGAGCACACATTATCAGAAGGACGGAAAACATCATCTACAAGTGCAGTACTTATTCCATATTTGTTACTGAGTAGAAGAAAACAACCAGTGAACTTGGAATTTACCATAATCAAATCAAGCATCTAAATCTGTGACAACAAGATGGATAATTAATTTATATTACGTTTTGATGTATTTTAACTTCGCAGTACTAAGTGGGGCGCAAGTGCAGAAACCTAGAGGGTAGAAGAAAATAACCAAAGCATTTGCAACTTACATCATAATAACATCAAGCAATCTAAAATCTCTGATAAACGATAACAGGATAGTTAGTCTGCTCATATATTACACGCTGATGCATTTAACTTTGCAGTACTAAGAGGGCAACACTGGGCAATTGATTGACCAATGGGTACAGAGAAAATATCATATCTACTCATTATTACATGATTGGGCAGCGCTATTACCAAAGGCAATAGATGAAAGGCTGCACAGAAACTATGGTTAATACTTAACGATTACTCGTATACACGACGGTGAATTTAACTTTGCAGTACTACACTATTACCAAAGGCATTTGACGAAAGGTTGCGCCTAAAGTATGGTTAATTACTCGTATATTAAGTGATGCGGCACTTAACTTGATAGTACCAAAGGCAATTTGGTAGTAATGTTACTACCAAAGAGAATTTGACGATGGCATGCGAAGAAACTATGGTTAATTACACATATATCACTTGATATTGAAGTTAAAGTTGAACTTAACTTTGTAGTAATGCATTACTACCGAAAGCAATTGGCGAAACTACAGTTCACTTGCAAGAGAGGATCACAGACAACTAAATCGACTGAAACACCAGCAGGTGAGGTGTTCAATCCAAACAGATATGCAGACGGACAGTAAGTACCACCAGTACATAAAATATGTCCTTGCTAAGCTGAGATCTCAATCAACAGAGGTAAGAAGTCAACCAAACCAACCTGAGTGTTGTTCTTGACGCTGAGCATGAGAATGGACAGGGGCCCCGTGCTGAACTCCTCCTCCTCCTTCTTCCCCTGCTGGCAACAAAAGAAAGAGAGAACCAACAACCGTGTCAGTAAGCTGCGATGTATGAGAAGGCCTCGCTCAAAGTTGCGAGAGTTGCTGGATTCTTACATCGACGGGCGCTACCTCCGCCATGGACGCGACGGCTGGCTGACGGGGCGAAGGCCGGCGACCTGCACGCGGAACAAACCGAATCAACGGCGACAGTGAGAGAGATCCGTATAGCAAGAAAACCCTAGGTTTCAGCAGCTGCTGCTCGTCAGGGGCGCGTCGTCCCGCGTGACTGTGGAGGCGGGACTGGACTAAGAGATGGATGGAGAGCACCTCGTACCTCAAAACCCGGGGGAACGGCGGAGACGCGGCGAGGAAGGACGGGAGCGGCGATGGCGGCGAGGAGGCGGGTCGAAGTTTTGGGGAGGGAAAGCGCGGTGGCGAGGGTGCGGCCGGATAGGAGGAGGGGCTTCGCTAGGGTTCTCACGGGCCTGTGGGCTTCGTTCCACTGTTTCTTTGGCGGCGCCAGCGCGAACCGAACGGCCCGGAAGGCGTTTCGAAGACACGGGTAGAAAAAAGTAGGCCTTGTTTGTTTATTTGGGCTATCTGGACAGTTTTTCCACGGGAAAAAAGGCCGAAGCCGAACGAAACACGTTTTTTCATCAGCTGCGAGGTCATGCCTCAAAAGAAAAAACAAATCAGCTGGGAGGTCACCCCTCATAAAAAAAAATCAGCTGCGAGGTCAGGTCCAAAGCCACTTCTTAGCTATTTGTCGACTGTCCCATAAAAAGACCGTTTTTACGGTACTCTATACTGTCAGGTGTGAGGAGAGCAGTATAACAAACTCCCACCGTTGATTAACGTGGGTTAGGATAGGCATTTCCACTTTTCTAAAACTAACATAAAAGGGTATTGAGATCGTGAGTGACTAAAGGCCGCTAGGCCGATGTTGCTGCCGCGAACTTGACCTCGCTGCAACGACCGTCACGTCCTAGCCAACCTTGCTGCCATGTGACGAGTATCCCTGTTTTCCGGCATGCTCGCGCCATCCCTCGCTTGCCGCCGGCACATTTGATCTGGGTGGTCGCGCTCGTCGAACTTGGCGCCGCATCCATGCACGTACAACAAAGGAGAGGCGCCTACGCGGCCGCCGGAACCCCAGTCGGCGAGTGCTGCCAGCGTGTGGAAATCGATCTTTATAACGATGCTAGTGACGGGCTAAAACATTTCCTCTCCCTAAAACATCCTGACATCACGTATACTGTTCCTTCCAGAGCGGCTGCTGCAAACGATACTGCAGGGACGTTGCTTTGACCCAACTGCAGCAGTATAGACGAATCACCACCATCAGATTTCGAGAATGAACGGCCCATATTCATCAGGGGACACCATAAAAGAGCTCCATAAAAAAAGTTATTTGTGGACCGGGGCAATTGTCAAAACAGAGAGTGGAAGGGTAGAAGACGACGTTAGGTTTTGATGATGGTTTTGCTCTGGGTAGTGGGTGTAGAAGTGCCGGTATTGGTGTGTTTTGGCGGATGGAGTTAATTTACTGGTCAAGAGTTTTTCAAAATACCATACTGATGTAGTTGTGTCAGAAGTAGGGAAGGAAGAATGGAGGTTAACATGCTTCTATGGCGAGGCTAATAGAAGCCTTCGGCAGCAGATTTGGGACACGATGGCTTGACTACCGGGTGAATCTACACTTTCGTGGCTTTGTATTGGAGATTTCAATGAGGTGTCCGAGAGAGGAACAAATGGGGCCTAATTTTAGAGATGTGGCTCTGATGGTAGGATTTAGGGAGGCGGTGGATCTATGTGGACTCGATGATCTCGAATACATTGGTGTTGATTGGGCCTTTGAAAAATGAGTGAGTGGAGGACAATTCTGTCGAGTCGGGCTTGACAGGGCTATGGTAACGCCCAGCTAGAGTTCTATGTTTCCCTTTGCGTCACTGCGTCACTTGGTGGTTGCCAAATAGGAGCACTGCCCTATTGTGTTATGTAATGAAGTTGAAGCTTCAAACAAGAAGATAGTTGGGGACAAGCCATTTCGTCTTGAAGCAATGTGGGGAACCCATCATGACTTTGTACTCATGGTCGAGCGTACATGGAACAGCGGGGAGGAGGCCAGCTCGATTGCTTCGATGAAGCAAAGCTAGACCGGCTGGCGAGCTAGGTCCAACAAGAACCACAGTCACTCGAGAGGAGGCTGGGTGAGCTGCGTGCGGAACCGAACACGCAAGGGCCGTCTTACGAAGAAAAAAAGATTGAAGCAAGAATTGTTGAGTTGAACTTCGCTCCCGAATTCAGTAGCCGGCGGGCGGGCGGAGGCGCCGCAACCGGTCACGTGTGGGAGCAAAAGGGTTGCGGTTGGGCGTCATGGTGATTCACGTGAGTTTGCGGCAGCCGCCCAAGTGATGTATATTTCCAGCGCTTGGTGCCTCATTTTAGGGCTGCCCAAAAAAAATTTTGCAAAAAAATTGTGGTTCGGCTGTTGTTGCTGAGGTTTTTTGTGCCTCCAATAGGACAGCTATTGGAGGACATGAACGTTTGGTTCCTAGGTGCATGTACACACTATATGAAAAATAAGTAGTTAATAAAAAGTTCAAAAAATCTAAAAATATTTTTGAAATAAACTTGACCTTTCATTGTACTTCTAAAAAACCCACGAAAGAAGAAAAAAATGTTGACTTCGGAACAAAAAAATAGGTCAAAAAGCGTGAATAGTGATTTGTATATAGCAATAAATTATTATTTTTGCCCTGAATTCATGGTGTTTTTTATTCGCAAAAATTATATACTAGTGCAAAAGAAAGTCAAGCTTATTCCCAAAAAACTTCTGAAGTTTTTTGGCTTTTTAAATTATTATTATTTTTTCTCCACATCGGGTGTATATATACCCAGGAACCAAACACTAGTAGAAAAAGGACCTTTGGTTCGGCACATTAGTCTCGGCTAGAGTTGGAACCGGGACTAATATGAGTCCCGGTTCCAAGTTTCATGGGTGTCAGAGGACCTTTAGTACCAACCGGGACTAAAGGTCCTCCATAGGCTAGTTCAAAAGGAAAGCATCCCATCCAAAGACACATGTGTTGTGTAGGTGAGGTGGTAAGCTGCGCGTGATGCAATACATGAGGTCTTGAGTTCGAATCCCACGGGAGGCATTATTATTTTTAGCGCCTGGAGGACCTTTACTCAACCGGGACTAATGAAAAGGAGCTTTAGTCCCGAATCCATAGTCCCGGTTGTGACAAAAGGGGGTTGGCAACCGGGACTAAATGTCCTTTTTCTACTAGTGAGAGGGCATTTCCCAGCTGTTGGAGATGCTACTATGTCCTCTTCAACACTAATTGCACTACACTAAAAATATATATGCGTATCTTTTGAATATAGTGCACATATTTAAGTACTTGTAGATATTTGACTCCCTCATGATTGAGCTCTTCGAAACAGTTCCAATGGCGGATATATTTGAAATTATGGACCAAAGTTAATATGGACCGATGGCGCATACAAACAAGATTAGTACAAAGTTGTTCGATTTTTATTAACAAAGGTTGGGATCTATGCATGCATTGCTTTGGAAGTGTAGTAGTGCTCGGAATCCATGGTTTTGTACAAGTGACCTGAGGGAGACATTTTTTTTTTTTGAATGAAGACCTGAGGGAGACTTGGTTATGTATGGCTTTATGGGACTGTACTGCCCAAAGGTAAACACATTGTTAGGGAAGTAGGAGTACTCGCGACATTTGGTTTCAGATGTTGACAGCTGGTATGCTTAGAAAGTATGGGTGCATGCTTCCTCCAACCAATCTGTCTCTCTCATGTGTTTTGCGTCGTTCAGTATTGGTATGAGAAAGTTCCATTTGGCGAATGGTCACCAAGCGACGCTTTGGCCGAGTGGTTAAGGCGTGTGCCTGCTAAGTACATGGGGTTTCCCCGCGAGAGTTCGAATCTCTCAGGCGTCGTTTTCTTTTTGTTTCCCCTTCTTTTTTCTGGATGGGCCACAATTACCCTTGGGCCTACCGAATGACAGTCTTGTTTTTATACTAGAAGGTCCGGTCGTGGCCCATCAGCAGCAACATTTCTTTTTTCTGGATGGGCCACAATTACCCTTGGGCCTACCGAATGACAGTCTTGTTTTTATACTAGAAGGTCCGGTCGTGGCCCATCAGCAGCAACATTTCTTTCTCAGAAGAAGTGATCCATCAACTCAAAAAAAAAAAAAGGAAGAAGTGATCCATTTTTTTCAGTATTTTCTATGGGATTTTTTCTCTTTGTTGTGGGATTAACACTTTCTTGTTGCTTTTGGCGTACTGTTTGGTTTATAGTATTGCGTACTTGTACTCCCTCCGGTCCTTTTTGTTTGCGTCTCAGGTGCAGCACGGATACCAAAGAGAGGGAGGCTGAGTTAAAATCGGACGGTTATACCCCTGATTTGTTTAGGAGAAAGGCTGGGTACTCCACGCATGCAGAGAAGTAGTTATTCCATGCATGCAAACGATTGTCTCATGCTGTCCAACGCCTCAATTACTGCACGCATGCAAGTAGTCATTCCACGCACGCATGCAGAAGCTGAGAGAAAGGAGGAAGCGCAGATTGGTTCGTGGAGCGGTGTGAGAAAGGAGGCGTAGAGATAGGAGAGGAATTACTACGCGCAGTGCGGCAGAATAGGAAAGGTAGGGGCACAATTGGAAAGACTAGCCAAAAGAATGCTAGGCGCAAACCATTGCGGAAAAAATGGAAAAAACTTAGACGCAAAGAAAAAAGGACCGGAGGGAGTATGACTATAATCGAGTGCCAGCTAGTACTATTATTGTACGCAACGCATCGTGCATGGGTCAGCTGTACGCCTCGTGCATGATGCGCAATCTCTACTCCTAATAGAGCAGTTGGTAGCCTGGTACTCCGGTTTTATTTTGGTACTCCGGTTTTATTTTCGTCCCACCTCCCACCACCACTTCCACGCTGGTTTTCTTATCTATCGGTTTATTTTTCTCTCCACTCTTTTATTGCAAACCAGCACTTTCCTAATGTACAAGAGATCACGGATCTAACTTTCCTAATTTATCAAAATCAACCGATCATTTCATTAACGCAATTTGTTTTAGGAAACACTAGCAAAAGAGCCCGTGCGTTGCAACGGAAGAAAAAAATAACACAGGCTATTAACCCAATAAACATCACTGAAGACCTCCATAGGTCCACGTCCTTTATTTTAATGGGGCATCACATTTGTTTTGTCACTTATCCTCAGTGTTCACACAAACCAAAATGTGTTTGAATGTGGTTAATCCTAAGGCGTCTCTCTCTCTCTCTCTCTCGCGCACGCGATGAGAAATTTGTTGTTTTTCCCTTGCGAGGCTTTTCAGAGGTATGCATGTGTGGTTATCAATATTTTCTTTTGTCTCTATATGGTTTTAGTGGGTGTTTATTTACAATCCAGATCGCCACCGGTACGAAATAAAAACGGACCGTGCGCTCTCGCGATGAGAAATCTGTTGTTTTCCCTTGCGAGGTTTTTCAGAGGTGTGCATGTGTGGTTATCGATGTTTTCTTTCGTTTCTATATGGTTTTAGTGGGTGTTTATTTACAATCCGGATCGCCTTCGGTACGAAAGAAAAACGGACTGTGCGCTATAGATTATAAGTTTGCTTCCAAAATAATATTTAAAAAATATTTAACAGGTAAAAATAATATCATATTCAGATTCTATATATTTTTCTAATAAAATTTCATATATAACATGTTAAAATCGGAGTTACGGTTTTAAAAATATATATGGATAATTTAGAAAAACATTTGTTTGACTTAAATATCTGCCAATATAATATTTTAAAAATATTTAACAGGTTAAAATAACATCATATTCAGATTCTATATATTTTTCTAATCAAATTTCATATATAACATGTTAAAATCGGAGTTACGGTTTAAAAGATATGGATAATTTAGAAAAGCATTTGTTTGACTTAAATATGAACCGCGGATGAATTACCTAAAAAGTCAGGGGGGTTTCCGAAAAAATGCAAAATAACGGTTCGGGTGTGACTTAAGTGTGTACTGCGGGTTAATTAACAGAAACTGCAGCGATTTTTCTGCAAAATTGCGTGACAGACCACCAGAAACACTCCGTGCTTTATTATTAGGTAGAGAAATAACAGATTTTTATAGGAAACAAATAATCTCTATCTTTTCTACTCCTAGCTCTACTCCTAAAGGAGCAGTCTGCGGTCGTGATGGTAGGTTTCCGTTCCGGGTTTATTTTCGTCATACCTCCCACCTTCGTCCGGTTTTTTGGCTTCCCTCCCACCTCCTACAAACCAGGCGCCTAAAAGCTACGTAACGAAGAAAAAAACGGGCAAAAAAAAGTTCGCTCGAGGCTCCCACCTACGTCGCACTCGAGGCTCCCACCTTAGTCGCGAAGAAAAAATCGGACGTAAATACACCGATCGGTGAACCAATATACGTCATGAAAAAACCCGAAAGAAAAAGACCACGACGCTCCAGCCGTGCCCCAGATCGAATCCATCTCGATCCCCAGATCGCTCGCCGCTCTAGGTCGGTGTCATGGTAGGTTCGTCCCACCTCCGTAACATTGGTTTATTTTCGTCCGGTTTTTTTCCGTCCCACCTCCCATCATCCCCTCTCACTGGTTTATTTTTGCTCACCTCTCACATAAAGAAAAAAATCTAAACGGATCAGAATATTCCATGTAGGTGCAAGTTATTTAGTGATGTCTTTATATTAAAAAATCTTCGCTTTCCCAAAATATTATATCCCCTTTTTCGTCCGTGCATGTATTTATGTGAAAGAATCAATCAAGTTTAATTTCTAATAAATCTTTAAAGACCAAATCTGAATTAATTAACCTTACCATAAGTGACTCAATCACATTTCTTAATATTTCCATACATCGCCAAATTATATTAATTAACATTCCGTTTCAGGTTTTTCAAATCCTCACTTTCCCAAAAGAACATCATTCATTAACTCATTCAAATAAATCACCACTTACCAAAACATTAACTATATTCAAAATTGGCCGGCCCATGGGCATAAAAAGCAGTCCTCCCATTCTCTCCTGTACACACTGAAAAAGGGGAAAAGAGAAGGAAAGAAAAAGGAAACAACCGAGAAAAGGAAACACATGCACGGACAACAATCCCCTTCCCCCCTCCCCTTCTCTTTCCTTTCCCAGGATGTAGCCGCCGATCTTGTCCCCTACTCTTGTTCTCCTTACAGAGGTGGTCATTGATATGGAACGGCCATGGGAGGCCTCAGATCGCGGATCGTCTAGACCTTGCAGTCCTTCTCCAATGTGTCGCTGCACAATCCAACGCCCTCCTCCTCCCAGTGCCGCACCCACGCCATTGCAGGTTGTGTGCGAGCTGGCCACCGTCCCCGAGGATCTTCAATAGGTTGTGTGCCGCTCCCAGACAACACAATTCGTGGAAGAGTTACAGAGAAGCGAGGCTTGGGAAGAACCGGTGTCGCATTGTCGCCGATCTGCTGGACGACACGCACACCGCGGCCTTGCCATGGAGCCACCATATCCGCTCCTACCCGTCGGCAACGAGATTTGGCCGGATCCGCACCAACGGCGTGCCATCTTCCACCGCATGGACTAGGTCCGCGCCGGGCAGGGGAAACAGTTGGGCATGCTTGCTTGTTGTTATGCTCGAGGTGGATATGTCATGCCGTGAGCCCTGCTCCACGCCTGCGCGCCTCCCTTCCCTGGAGCTGGCTCGCATGTCACAGCTTCCTGTGATCTCGATCTCGCTCGTCGTCGAATCGCTGATGGCATGTGATGTTGCATTCTTACCTCAGCAAGTCAAAACTGAAGGAATCCACTTCTTGTGGTAAGAAACGTTCTCGTGTATTTTTAGATTCGTTGATATTCAATTGCTCTCTTCATATTATATTTTACTAGACAGATTATATGCGTTAGGAACTACTC
Source organism: Elymus sibiricus (assembly GCA_039707655.1). Taxonomy (NCBI): domain Eukaryota; kingdom Viridiplantae; phylum Streptophyta; class Magnoliopsida; order Poales; family Poaceae; genus Elymus; species Elymus sibiricus. The sequence goes on along the minus strand of CM077670.1, from coordinate 364,777,711 downwards.
TATATGGTTTTGAGGTGAAATGGAGTTTTTACGTCAACCCGTTTGGATTCCTTGGGTAGCGGAGAAAGAAGTAGTGAATTCTGCACTTGCAAATATCTGCACATCTGAACATGAGCTTGTGTTACTTGAAATCTTAAAAAATGGCGTCTACTCATGAGTTTGCGTTAGTTTTACTGAATGCCCATGAAAGAATTGAACAATTTACTTCATTTGATCGTACAGTGTGGACAGGTAGCTGACTGCAATTCAGATGGCACACAAGTAGTTCCGGGTGAGTTAGCTGACTGAACTTTAATTTAGGCCACCCAAAGTTCCCATGTTACATGGAGTAATGAATTTGTCTTTAAAAATCCTTTTCGCAGTACCATCATGTATTCAAAAGTAACATCGTCAAGTTTGATTCATTCAGAATCTTGATAATCTTTATATTGTATATTGACATGGGCAGATTATTTTATAAGAATTTTTACATAGAAACCGATTATAGTTAGATAGACAAATTAGCTCGCTATGAAGGAGTTCCAAGGCAAGTTTGGTGCCGATGTTTTGGTTGAAAAGCATAGGTTTATTTCACCCTATGTGCCACTAGGTTTGTTGCATTTACCTTAATGAATGTTATAATCACTTAACCAGGTACATGCTTCAGGATGGATGAACTAGAATCAAGTTACGGGTGCATATTAGTCAACATGTATTAAACTTTTAAATGCTCTTTGTTCCCCCATATATTTATACGCCCTTGTTAACTTGGATCTTTGGCAAAAACTGAAAGTTTCTTGTTGGATTAAGCACTATTGATTTGTGGCTGGGAATTCTTTTTTGGTGAAGAAGCTGAAATATATTGTCATGGTAGTATCTCGAATAGCATTGAGGATTTAGAAGTTTAACTGTATCATATTTTGTAGGCACTGTAACTACCCTTCTAGGTGTGTATATGCATGGTATTCTATGCAGAATTTGTTTGCTCATCTGCAAGGAATACTTACTACATTATATGACAAAGTTTATTATATACAAGTAAGAATTTCTGATGATTCATACAAAAGGTGTACACAATTCTCATGTCTGGCATTATAGGCAGTAGCAGAGCTACACAAAATTCCGTGGGCGGGCCAGGAGAGCTATGCCAAAGGATACATCACAAATTCTGCACTTAATACCCAATTATACCCTCACTATTAACCGTATTCATGTTGGGTTGGGCGGCCCATGGCCTGATTTAGCCCCAACATAGCTCCGATAGTGATTGTAGCCACCTCGTGATTCTTTTTTAAAGTGAAGAATTTGTCATCTATACTTGGTGAAGTTTAACTGTATCACCACATTTTGTAGGCACTGTAACTACCCTTCTAGGCGTGTATATCGATGGTATTCTATGCAGAATTTGTTTGCTCGTCTACAGGAATACTTACTGCATTATAAGACAAAGTTTATTATATATAGGGAAGAGTTTACTGATGATTCACATTGTCATTCTTAGATACAAAAATAAAGGTGTACACAATTCAAACACTCATGTCTGGCATTGTAGGCAGTGGCGGAGCTACACAAAATTCCTTGGGCGGCCAGGAGAGCTGTGCCAAAGGATACATCACAAATTCTGCTCTGAATAACCAATTATACCCGCACTATTAACTGTATTGAACCTGGTTTGGGCGGGCCATGGTCTGCTTTTGCGTGAACATAGCTCTGATGATGATTGTAGGCACCTCTTGATTCTTTTTTAAGGTGAAGAATTTGCCATCCATACTTGGTGATTCTTTTTAAATTATGCTAGACTTGCATCCTTCTATCAACAGTTTAGAAATTTAGTTCATTTATTTTTTATTCAGTTACCCACATAAGTATAGGTTGTGGAGGATGGCATAGTGATTTCTTTAATTATAGCTCAGGTATCACTCACTTTCCCATAGATAGGCCGGTAAGATATCTAGCACTTTAATACAACGTGGTGTGGTTACACTTTACTAACTCTGATCCTTTTCTCTTAATGTGGTTGTTGTATCATTTCTGAAACTTTGTAATTTGTGGTTGAAACTATAACGATCTGTTGACACAATGCTGGAAAAAGAGTGTGGAACTGATAAAAAACTTTTTTTCTTAAGATAGTGACTTCCTCGGTAGTTTCCTGCAAGTATTTAACCTAGGTTTTTCTTTGAGATGTACAACCGGCAATCTTAGATCAATACTTCTGCTCAGAATATCTAAATGGGTTAGCAAAACTTCTTTGCAAGCTCGTACATAAGCTTAAGAGTATGCATGGTACTATGAGCTATTGTTGTGTTAAATGACCTAAATCTTGCTTTATACTCCATCCGTCCCAAAATAAGTGTCTTAACTTTGTACTAGCTATAGTACAAAGTTATACTAAGCTTAAGACACTTATTTTCGAATGGAGGGAGTATATCATAATCGGATACGGTGTTTGACCAAGCCTGAAGAATTATGCAACAGAAAAGGTTGTGCCAGCAAGCAAATTCACTTCAACGCAAGATTTTATAAGGCATGTGGTGAGGTTCCTACCCTAGACGTAGAGCCAAAGTTATGTGAGTGCTTTCTATGATCTAAGTAGTGGATCAAATTATGATCTATTCCTTGATTCTGTGGCTGATGCTATATTAGGTTCATAGCTTTCATACAAGAGGAGAACAACTAATTTGGCTTGTATGATCTAATTTCTGAGCCTGACATCCTTTGTATTCATGAAGGTGGAAAGAGAGGGACATTTTTTCATTGAGAAGGAAAACATATAAGTCGCTCAGCAAAACAAGTTATGTTATGCAAATTCCTATATTTTATTGATATGCATGGTTGAATAGTAGTACTTGTGTTGCGTCACATTAGATTATGTATTGGGTACATATACAAACAAGGTTTTCTCTAGCAGAGTAGTATATTGCTTCTCTATTATTTGCTCGAGTAACCTGAATTCACCTTGTATTCATGAAGTTATTGGTCTATCAATTATTTTTGTGTATTTTCAGTTTGCAAGAAATCAAAGTAGAAGTCAAACATTGTACGAGCTTCGACAAGTGGAACCTGCCTTCAAAGGTGGTGGACGTGTGGTGGGGGCCTGCAATGGGGGTGAGAACGCTTCATGGGTAAACCTTGTCCAAGGCCCTGAGACGACGCAAGCATGGATTCCATAGTTAATTGCATCTTCAACCTCAGGAAGATTAGTGATATTTGGCTATGTTAGAGGATTAGTGACAGAGGAAGAAGTGATTAGGATAATAGAAACTGTTAGGGTATTTTTCTTTGTATATGTGATTTTAGTCCTAAGGTATGAGGATTCGTATGAGTGGAACTATCGCCTCTCATGCAATGATAAAAAAGAAAATGTTAAAAATGAGAAGACTTTGTGATTTTTTTATGTATATCATTGCAAAGTTGTTTGGGGAAATTGATGATTTTTTTATAACTTTTGAGGATCAAGTGGATGACGAATGTTGGAGGACATTCAAAGTTAAGGATGATGGGAATGCCTATGGCAATTTGGTGAACTTTGAGAAAACATATGCAAGTTTGGAGTTGGGTGGCAATGTAGAGTTGAAGCCAAGCAGCTTGTGATATAATCATTTGTTAGTCCATGGGTTAGGGATGATGCAACTGACTATGGCAATTTGGCAGACTGGGAAACTATGGCAATTTGGCAGACTGGGAAACACGACGTGGATTTGCTCCAGGGTGACAACATAGCAAAGCAATAATGCAATGACTGATGAGCTGAAGTTGAGGGCCTCATGATAGATGTATTTGCTGGCCCGTGGCAACGCACGGGCATTGAACTAGTAAAGGGGAGTTTGTAGGTCGTTCGTACCTCCCCTCCCCTTGATCTCGTCCTCTCCCGAACGAACCCCACCTCGCCCCCCACCGATTATTTTTCCTCCTTCATGCTCCCAACGGTTTTTTTACTAACAGATGCCTCACCCCCGTTTTCTGGTTTTTATTACTGGATTTGTTAGTAGATCACGTGTGGCCCAGCAGATCCGTTTTCATATGAAGTAAATCAATCAATCAATCAAAAATGGGCAGTGATAGGCGCCGGTCGACCGGCCCAAATTCGGCCGGTCACCGCGCAGCCCTTGGATAGCCTCACGCGTAGCCGTTCGATGGCACCTTTCCATCGTCTTTTTCACACCCTCGCGTCAGCATCCTAAAGACCACAGAAAACGAAACCATGGCGGCCGCTCACTCTCCCATCGTGTCGCACAGCACGCGTTCCCTCCCTCGTGTAGGTGGCCAGGCCGGCTGCCCCCGTTGCTCGCCGTCGATGCTCGCCACCAGCGTGCTCGCCTTCGTCAGTCGCAAACAAAAAAGCCCATTTGATTCACCGACACTGGTTCCAGCAAATCTGAAGGACGGTTGTAGCAAAAAAGGACACTGACTCCAGCAAAATCCAAAGATGATGGAAGCAAAAAAAGGATGTTGGTTCCAACAAAAACCAAACGGTGGTAGCAAAATAATTAGGCGCTAGTTCTAGTAAACCCAAGATGATGGTAGCAACAATGGACATTGGTTCCAGCAAAAACAAAGACGGATGTAGCAAAAAATGGACGGTGCTCTTTATATTGTAGCTCCAAGCTGGGCACTAGTTACAGCAAAAACAACCAGACGGTGGTAGCAAAAAATGGGGCTGGTTCCAGGAAAAAAAATCCATGGTTCCAGCAAAATTACCGCCGCCTCCTCTGTCGGTCGGCCGATCACAACACTGTGAGTCGTCGGTTCCAGCATCTCCAAACCATGGTTGTAGCATTCCTCGCAGCCGGTCCCAGCATCTGGCGCCGCCGGACGCAGCACGCCGCGGCCGCAGCATTCGCCTCGCCGGTTGTAGCAAAATTGGACGCCGGTTCCAGCACTGCCATACTGGGATGCAGCAATTTGCCCCCCGCCACGTCGCAACTCGCGCGGTCGCCGTCGCTGGATGCGACGGGTTGGCCGCAACATCGGCATGCCCCGCAGCGCAGCTCGCGTAGTCGCCTCGCCGGACGCGACGGGTTAGTCGCAGCATCGGCAATGCCCCGCGGGCGAGCCTTGCACCTGCAGTGGCGGCGCTAAAACTGAAGGCCAGGCTGTAACACTCGTTCTTGTGGCTACCATGGCTTGGCTTGGAGCGGTGGTCCATGCGGCTGGAGAGATTCGGTGGAGTGAAATGGGGAAAAAGGAGGAAGAGGACGAGGGGATAAAGCGATAAGGTTGTGTGTGGTTAATGTGTGGGGCACTTGGCATTCTAATCCTTTCCCGTGGAACAAATCGGGACCGCATTTAACCTATTCATCCAACGCGTCGCGCGCGTCCGGCGCAATGGTTCGGCCGGCCCGCCGCGTACAAGTGTTTTCCATCAAAAATCTCGCTACTACTTCCTTTTGTTTTGTTATTACTATTAACTGCCATATAGACGGCCAAAACCCCATCCCATCATCGCTCAACGACGCCACGACCACCATTTCCCAAAGGTCCATCTCCTCTCTCTACGCACATCCCCTCCTCCATCCGCGACCACGCAACCGTTGTCTCCCTTCAAAGTCGTCGCTGTCGTTCTCCCCTCCCCTCCCCTCCGTTCTAAGGGCATGTACAACGCTGGGCGCTAGCGTAGGCGCCAGGATCCAATTCCTGGTCGATGGGGCAGTTGGGCCATCCAATCCTGGCGCCAGGTACGGCATCGATGCCAGAAAAGGAATCGAGCGCTTGTGCTATTTTCTCGTACGAGATGGAAGGCTGCGTGTAGCGGCCGGTTTCCTTAGCGCCCCCTAATTAGCGTTCAGCGTTGTAACAAACAGCGCTTAGATGGGCTTTTGATTTTACAAGATTTGTTTTATTTCCCTAAGCGCCCATATAGGCGCCTTGCATTGAAGATGCCCTAAGCGCTCCTCTTTGTGGCCTCTTGCAGGACCGTCGCGCACGCCACTTCCAGGAAGGCCCCGTCACCGCTACAGACACACCACATGAAAGAATCAGTCATGGATCCAAGTGCTCCAGTTGACGGATGGAGCTAGATGCTGCAATGGCATCTCCCATGTTGTTGCTCCAATATGCAGGGCCACGGTGAGCACTTCCCTGCTTGCTGCCCACAATCACTGTCGATCAGTCCCTGCAAGTATTATAGCAGTAAGAACACACACACTCTCTCTCCCACATCTATTTCTGGCATGCATATGTGACAGCTGCACCCAAAGTGGTCTGAAGTGCTGTTCATTATACGAAATAATTTGCCTGGCTTTGATAATGGAAAGTTAGTGATAGAAGTAAAGGAAGCATGATCGCACAACACAAAGCTACTTTGATTAGAAAAAAATTGAAGAACGGAGAAATAGAAGTATAATTTCTAGATGTGTGAGGCTGTTGAAAGAGAAGAATGTTACAAGCAATTTATACTATGTTCTCTAGATGGAGGTATATTGCTTATGCCTGATAGAGAAGTCCATGTATAAATTTATTAATTAATTGCTTATGCTTGATTATATTACTATGGTGAGCACACGGTATAATCACTAAATCCGTAGCATATACATAGATTTGCCCCTAGGAAATCAAGATATGGCGGCTAGCACATGGGCTGGGCTAAAGTGATGGACCAGGTTCAAAATTATGAGGCACTACTACTGAAATAGATACCCTAAAAAACTACTCAAATAGATATTTCATTTCTGTTTTCACGTTGGGTAAAATAGGCAGCAGATCATGTTCATATCTTTCGCTACAGAAATGTGCATTTGATGGATAAAGGAAAGAAATCTGCTCCATACAGCAATATATGATCTAACTGGAAAATAACATGATCTGCGTCTGTGTTCTCCGCCCCATGGTCCTCCTATATATGTTAACCTCCTCTGCCATCCCTCCTCCCCCTCCCTCCTCTCCCTTCTTCCATCACAGATAGCAAAGCATCAAAATAGTTAGTTCTGGAGGTAAAATTCGCGAGGAGTACCTCAAGTAACCAAGGAGCATCAAGAAGGCGAGTTCCTCTAGGAGGTATGAACATCTCTGGATCTTTCTCTTCTCTGAAGGTGTAATAATTTTTAGATTAGGATCATGTTTGGTTCAGGTATACTATCAAATTTCTTTTACCACACTACGAGTTTCTGTGTTTAAAATAGTGAAGTGTGGCAGTCTTAATATTTAACTATTGCACAAAAACTAAGGAAATCAGTAACTTCACACATCCAGTTTTATGAGAAATCACTAACAAAATGCCTACTGGTTCTATGAAATAGAAATGTATCCGGTAACTTCACACAAGAACTAACGAAATCACTAACATAATGTATACCAGCTTTATAAGATTGAAAGGTATCTCTCCACATGACAAACTAATAGCAATATACATGCTTCAATAATCATAATCTAAAAAATAAACTAGATGAGAAAATAGAATAGGAAAAGATACTTACTTCAAGATATGCTTGAAGCAATTTTTATCCAGCACACGTAAATCCTCAAAAAGATTTTTTATCTGGCAAATAGAAAAACATACAATCACCCAGCATTATAACTAAGATAGAATACAACTTGGACAGCAGGAATACGGGGCAAAGGATTTCTAAATAGGTCATCCCGAAAAAATTGAATCAACATGGTCATTTGCATTTCCTTTTCCCTAAGTAATACTGGGTGCAACAAGAACAGGATGGATCTCTGGTTATATGTTGTCCTAGGGGGGAAATCTTATGCAACTTTTCAAGGTAAGCAGATAAGAACTGAGATTATAAAAAATTACATCCACTGCAGCAAGAACAGTAAGAACAGAGATTACCAAAACTTACATCCAAAAGAGAGGTAAGCAGATAAAAATCTATTCTTATGCAACTTTTCAAGGTTTAGAAATGCTCCAACTAAAAGAATGATAACTACTATTTGCTGCGTAGTGCTACAATTATCTCTTTTTTCTGCAATGCATGAAATTGTTCGTTCACGCATCATAATCTGCGCGGACAGACCATGACACTTGAAAATATGGAGGCGACAAATCTGCGCCGATCCCCTCTCGGTGATATCTCTAATGTTCATCATCATTCCCGAATGACTGCAGTGGCAGCACTAGGTAGGATAATTTCCACTTGATTGGAAGAGGTTTGTTGTATAGGTCCATACATATGGTTGATCTGGTTGTAAATTGACAATTCCAGTGGTGACCTCACAAGACTTGACCCCGATTGGATCTAGCTACGAAAGGGTAAAGCTTGCTAAAGAACTGAGAGAGTGCAAGAGAAATGAAACGGCTGATGCGACAAATGCCCGCCGACGCCCTCTTGGTGATATAACCAATGTTAATAAACTCCCCCAATGAAGTCCAGGTATTTATCACCAAAATGGACTAAATGAAACAAACTGCAATTGATTTCTTATGCATGATTATATTACTATCCAGTCAATACTATGGACTGGTTTTAATAGAAGTTCTACTGATTTGAACAGAGATTGTTCAACAATCAAATTCGCAAGCCGGCCCCCATAATCAAGCATCAATTTAAATCTCTTGTAATATTTGGTTATGCTGATCAGAAATTTTGTTGAGCAAAATATTCTCAGCAGCAATGTAACTAACTCATGTAGTTGTATGTCTACAACCCTATCAGGTATGCAGAGAATCACCACTAGCATCGTATCACGAAGCACCTGGGCCTACAGAGACATAATGTTCTCACTGAAAATACAATTTATTTCTATAAACAAGCTCATTACGAAAAGATGGCAACATAAGCAAAGGACATACAACTGGGATGGGCCTGCTGCAGAGTGTAGAGTGATTATAGTTGATTAAAGAAAAACACCAAGGGTCTCAAATTGCATAAGAACACCAACATAAGTTTGCAACCCGGATGGAATGTACGCATGGGCCATGAGATTGGGAGAAGATCGACGAAGGAACGGACGGACCTGGTGTGGGGGCTTCAGTAGCCCATCTGCCAGCCGGCGCTGTCGAAGATGAGGACGCCGAGGTCCGCCTCGCAGAGCACGGCGAGCTCCTGCGCCTTCTTCAGCAGCCCAACGCTGCGCTGGTCGAAGGTGGCCCGCCTGGAGACGTTGTTGGACCGGCCCAACAGCTACGTCGCCGGCGTGCCCGGCGGCCGGATCCGGCTGCTCACGACGCCAGATGTGCGGTCCCGCTGCTCACCGGAGATATCGCTGTGGAGGGGATGGGATGCGGCGGGAGTGGAGGGGATGAGATGCGGCGGGAAGTGGAGGGGACGGGAGGCGGCGGTGAGCGTGGAGAGGAGGTAGCAGATCCCAGCCACGGCGTTGATGTATAGCGGCGGCGACCCCGTAGCCGGGAGAGATGGCGGCGGCGACCAGTGCGCAGGAGAGTGAGATGTGCGCGAGGGCGCGTGCCCGTGCGGTGAGAGAGTGAGAGCCGTCTCACGACTTCTTTCTTTTTAAGAATTTTTTTAAGATATTTCTTTTTATGATAAAAAGGAAGGAGAGGATGGCTACGTTGCATTTGCTTGGAAAAAAAATCGGATTTTTAAGTAAATAACCAGGAGATCATAATAAGAATATGTATCTTAAACATGAATCATACAAATAAAGCCCTATTTTATACTTATAAATTCGCCATGCAAACAATTTGATTGTTTAAGTAACTTCTCTATGTCTATATAAATAACTTAAAAGGATTCAAGAAATTACAGATAACCGACTATTTTTTATATAGAGGGAAAATTGGTTGTCTGCTTCTAGAATAATGTAACATATTTTTTTATAATGAAAAATATCACATACCCTAAATGGTACAGATTCCGGAGAATAATTATCAACAAGTGTTTTAGAGGTGAGCCTACAATTTATTAAATTGAGATGCAACTCTCTCTACTACAAAGCATTATGCATCTCACTCGATTAAAAATGGGCACCGCTCATTTCTAGTAGCTGATCACTAAATATATATTTGACATACCATCATATTTAAAAAAATCATTCTAATATTTATTTATATTTCCACCTTTGTAAGTCATATAAAAACTGATAGATTTGGATGCTGCTTCGAAAATGTCGACAGACAGACACTAATGTAGCGATGATGCACCGTGCTGAATACTCAACGAGTTCTAGACAACCAGAAGAGTTGCAGGCAAACAATTGTTCTTCTTTGTATGTTATGTTGCACATGATATAATACTCAAAATTTATTTTTCTATGTATGCTTAATTTTGTAGAATATGAGAGAGATAGATATGGATTCTGTCGCGTTCAAAAAGAATCCATCGACAAGGTTCCCAGGACAACGCCGTTGGAAGGGGACAAAAATTCACTGATTTTATACAATAAAAAGATGGGCAAGCCATAATAGCCCACAACGAACCGAAAAAAGCAAATATAAATGTTATCCCACAAGATTTTTACTTTCATCGTAATTATCGTTTTTTCCTTCCATCAAATTAGTTTCTGTATATAACTGGTTTGGCCCTTTTTTTATCATAACGATAAACTATGTTTTTTTTTGCGAGAAAACTTCCGATTTATTCATCCTCAATCATGGCAGTACAACGAACATCAGAAATAATAAAAATTATATCCAGATCCGTAGACCACCTAGCGACGACTACAAGCACTGAAGCGAGCCGAAGGCGTGCCGCCGTCATCGTAAACTATGTTTGTATTCTCAAAGATAAAATTAAATAGCTCGTGGCAACGCACGGGCATTCTACTAGTCTATGTAGTATCTAGGAGTATCAATCTGTGACTTGACGATGCCACATGGCAACCAAGCAAGCAAAGCCTCGCCACTAGTATATATATGAGTATATAGCAAAAAAACTACCACATTACAGGCTAGTGCTACAAAAAACTACCACTTTTCTTAATTTTTTTAAAAACTACCACAAAATTGGTTCGCTGTTCCAAAAAACCCTAGTTGCTGAAGCGTTAAGTTTTAACCACGTTTATGACAGAGGGGGTCCACTCGTCAGGTTACCGTTATATTGGACCGTTAGTTGACCGTTATGACATGTGGAGCCCACATGTCGGTCCCTAAAAAAAAGCAAACCGGTCCTGTAAGTTTTGTAAAAAAGCAATCGGGTCCCTGTTAATTTTGGAAAAAAGCAATCGGGTCCCTATGCTGCTGTGTCTCGCTCCCGTCACACGTCGCCATGGCCGGAAGCTGCGTGCTACTGCTCGCCGGCACTGCTCCCCGCCGCTGCGTGCTGCGTGCCGCCGCCGCTGCTCCACGCCGCTGCGTGCTGCTCGCGGCCGCTGCGTGCTGCTCGCGGCCGCTGCGGCTGCTCGCGTCGCTGCTCCTCGCCGCTGCGGCTGCTCGCGGTTGCTGCTGCTCGCGGCCGCTACTGCTGCGTGCCGCCGCCGCTGCGGCTGCTCGCGGCGCTGCTCCTCGCCGCTGCGGTTGCTCGCGGTTGCTGCTGCTCGCCGGCGCTGCTACATGCCGCCGCTGCGGCTGCTGCGGCTCTGCTACTGCCCGCCGCCGCTGCTCCCCGCCGCTGCGGCTCTGCTGCTGCCCGCCGCTGCAGCAGCCACGGCCTTGTGGCCGGCCCTTGCTGGTGCTCTAAGAGAGAAGATAAAAGAAGAAGGAAGAAAGAGCTGATATGTGGGTCCCACATGTCAGTTAACGGTCAAATAAAAAGTCAACAGACGGTTTAGTTAGGAGCGGGCCTGATCTGTCATAATCCGGATCAATTCTAAACAATGTGGTCATTTGGGTTTTTTGAAACAACGAACCAATTTTACGGTAGTTTTTGAAAAATTAAGAAAAGTGATAGTTTTTTGTAGCACTAGCCTGTAATGTGGTAGTTTTTCCTTTTTTGTTATATACTCGTATATGTATACACCCAAAACTTGACACAAATAGTAGTGATCATCATGGCAACATGGATGGCGATGCCTAAGCTAATCACATACCATACCCAGATGTACATACACGTATATATGCATTTATACTGACCGACTGACTCAAGCTGTGCAAAAAAATAATTGGTTGCATTCTCGATCTTTCCATATGCTGGATGGGTCATATATAGTACGCCGATGGATGCTTTCAAGGCTGGGCTGGGCCGAGCTGGCCGGGTCGGTGCACGCACGTTGAGCTGCAGCGCACGTGGATCATGCACAAGGCCGGCCCTGTGTTTCGGGAGGCCCTAGGCGAACTCGACGACATGGGCCCCTATGTCCTAAGACAATATATATGCATGCGCGTGCGTGATATATATAATAATTGTACAGTGCCATATTACGACAGAAATACTAAAAAGATTATCTCAATATAATTGTACAGTGCCACATCATTAGTTTGAGATTTGACTATAATAATTGTTGTACAATGCCATAATACGACAGAAATACTAAAAAGATAGCAAAATTAAACTAACATGACATGATTATGTCAAATAAGAACCAAATTCGACTCACGACTCACATATGTATATACATCGGATGATTGGAACCCTAGACATGTACACCAAATGACAAAAAATTAGGATGATTGAATACATTATACATACTTTCAAAGATTGAAATATTGAATTAGAAAGATTGGATCAGGAACATGGTACAGGGAGTCATGGATGGATACGTACTATGGACGGTGGTGCGCTGCGCTCACCGGCTCATGGCTCACATACGTATAACGTATTCGTATTGCTGCCTTGCCGGATGCCGGGTGGCCGGGCTGCGGCGGCTGGACTGGAGTGCCGCGCGTGCAACGACGACCACCAGCAGCGGCCGAGGCACTCAGCGACGGGAGGACGAACGACGAAGAGTCGAAGACGATCCGACGAGCGAGGCGCCCAGCGAGATCTTCGATTGATTTGTTTCACACAAGCGAAACGAGCGGTCGTGCCGTGCGTCGGTGTGTGTGACGTTTCGCTAATCGCTAGTTCGCTACCTGCTATCAGATGGGCCTCATTTTTTCCCTCTCGTAATTTTTTCTTATCTATTTTTGTTGGGCTATACTATATATGTACTACATCATGGGCCCCCCTCCGGCCTGGGCCCTGGGCCGTCGCCCCGCCGGCCATACACCAGGGCCGGCCCTGATCATGCATGCATACATACATACCGAAACCACACCAGCTCCGGATATATCATTGATCGGTTGACGGGCGTACGCTTCTGTTGGCTGACGGGGACAGTCCAACAGCTAGCTGGGCAGCACACGAAGAAATTAAGCGGCAAGCGCATGTGGACGGACGGGGCATGCCTCGCTCAACAACTTGCGTGTCTGCGCGCGCGCGCCACCTCAGCCATTATAGACCTCGCTCGCCCGCTAACGACGACTTGCTTATCAGCTGATCGTGCTGATCATCATCTCACAAATTATCAATCATCTTCAAAAGACCATGCAGTAATTAAGCTGTCGCCAAAAGGAAGGGATGCACCTAATCCTAACTGATCAATCAAAGCGATGGAAGCTGGTAGCTTAATTATATGCATGCATGTACACAGTCCTGCCACTAGTACAAAACAGGGCTTTGGTCCACCCTGAAAAGACCATTAGTCCCGGTTCACTCACGAACCGGGACTCATGGGGGCATCGGTCCCGGTTCGTGAGGGCAGGGCGCCAGCCGGGCCTCGTCTGACCCACGAGGCGCATTGGTCCCGGTTTGTGTCTGGAACCGGGACCAAATGGTGAGGCTTTAGTCCCGGTTGGTAACACCAACCGGGACTAAAGGGGTTGAGGCTTTAGTCCCGGTTGGTGTTACCAACCGGGACTAAAGGTTGGACCTTTAGTCCCGGTTAGAGACACCAACCGGGACTAAAGGGGTTCTGAAAGTTTTTTTTTCCTGTTTTTACATTTGTTTTCTGTTTTTAGTTTCTGTTTTAAATTGCTTATATCCTTTAAGATATTTGATGTTTTTGAGTGATTCTTTTTTGCATTAGATTCAAAATTTTGTCTAGTTTCTGTTTGTGCCATTAGTTTTCAAATTTGAATGGTTTAAATTTGAATTTGTTCAAATTTGCTTCAAACCCTAGATTGTGAATAACTTGAGTTTACAAATAGTTTTTAATTTAATTCTTTTTGCTCCTAGTCACGTGTTAGATTGTTGTCACAGTAAGATTTATTTGGTTATTTTTAGAATAATTTAAATTAGGATTTTAATTAAAACAATACTGTTTTGCTTATATAGTTGTTTTAGTCATTTAATTGTTGTTTTTTATTATTTTTAGTTAGTTCTTTCTGTAGATTTTAACATGTTGTAGTATGGTGCATATTGAATGCACAAAAAGTCTGGAGTTGAAATAAGTTTAAAAAAATGAAATGCATTTGTAACAGACGAGTTTTCGTCCGAAACCTTGATACTTCGAATGAGATGGTACAGTTTGTACACGAAGTGCATCCAGTTTTTGCCGTAACCCTCTCAACTTTTTAGCACATGCTATGTAGGTGAAATGATGATACCATGCCAACTTTCAACCTTTTCAGAGTTCATTTGTAGTGCTTTTCAATTTCAGGGTCATTTAGCTCAAAAAAATCAGTAAATGCATGAAAAATAGCAAATGAAGTCAGAAAGGGTTGAAATTTGAGGATGTGTCTTTGAATGGTGCATAATGAACACACAAAAAATCTGGAGTTGAAATAAGTTTAAAAAAATGAAATGCCTTTGTAACAGACGAGTTTTCGTCTGAAACCCTGATACTTCGAAAGAGATTGTCCATTTTGTACACGAAGTGCATCCAGTTTTTGCCGTAACCCTCTCAACTTTTTAGCACATGATATGTGGGTGAAATGATGATACCATGCCAACTTTCAACCTTTTGAGAGTTCATTTGTGGTGCTTTTCAATTTCAGGGTCATTTAGCTCAAAAAAATCAGTAAATGCATGAAAAATAGCAAATGAAGTCAGAAAGGGTTGGAAATTGATGGCGTGGCTTCGAATGGTGCACACACAAAAAGTCTGGAGTTAAAATAAATTTAAAAAAATGAAATGTCTTTGTAACAGACGAGTTTTCGTCTGAAGGGGTTCTGAAATTTTCAAACTCTACCCCCCCCCCCCCCCCGTGGATCGCCTTTTTTAGTTTTGTGGAAAATAAACAAAAATGATAAAATCTTCAAAAAATAAAATCCTTCGAGATGTAGTTAGGTTTTAGTGTCTAGTTGGTATAGAAATTTTGAAATATGAATTTTGACCTTTTTTGCAAAAAAATGAAAAAAAAATGTAAAACGGCCATAACTTTTGCATACGACGTCGAAAAAAAAAGTTTAATATATCAAAAAAAACTAGAGAAAAATTGGGACTCGATTTCACCCGGGTTTACCCGGTGAAGTTTTCTCAGATTCTCAAAATTCTAAAAGTAAAAAAAGTTATTTCAAATCAAAAAATAATAATTTTAATAATTTTAAAAATTAATTTTATTTAAAATAAATAAATGATGTCATATTTGGATTCCTCACATTTTTCTGATAATAATGGATATATTATTTGTCGAATTTCGATTTACAGATTTAAAGATATTAATTATGTCATATTAAATGAATAAATGGAAAAAAAATTAATAAAATAATATTATTACTTATTTTATTTTCATTGAAATTCAATATTATTAGTACTTATTTTGTTTATTTTAATAATTGTTTAGAATTCAAAAAATTAAATCATGTGACATCAAGACCTAAGGGTTAACAGGATTGATAGCTTAAGATTGTCAGAAAAACAACAAGTGCAGACTTGGAAACTAGGGGAGATAGAACCTGAAAGTTAAGCGTGCTGGGTCTGGAGTAGTGAGAGGATGGGTGACCGGCCGGGAAGTTAGACGATTTGGAATGAGTGCTGATTAGAGACTAGAGATTAAATTCTGAAGCAGTGAGAAGGGGTGATTAGAGATTAAAACTTAAAAACAAATCAAAAAAAAAATTCAATTTTTTTTCCCCCGGCAAGGACCTTTCGTCCCGGTTGGTGTTACCAACCGGGACTAAAGGTTCCACCTTTAGTCCCGGTTGGTAACACCAACCGGGACGAAAGGTCCTCCCTCCCCCGCCCCAGCCAGCGCCACGTGGAGGGCCTTTGGTCCAGGTTCGTAAGAGAACCGGGACTAAAGGTTTTGGGCTTTAGTCCCGACCCTTTAGTCCCGATTCCAGAACCGGGACTAAAGGCCCTTACGAACCGGGACAAATGGGGGTTTTCCTACTAGTGTGCCTCCTGTGTGCGATGAAAAGCGATCGAGGCAGGCAGGCCCAGAATTTCATTCATCGTACTAGGAAAGAAATAAAGAAGCTAAGCTTTTGCAAAAGCATAAAGGCTCCAACCGATCGACCATAAAGAAAGTAGAAAAGGCTTCTTTGTAGATAGTAGTACTACTGTAGTACTATATATATATATTTTCTTCAGCATGCGTACTTATTTTATGCATGTATATGTATATGTATATGTACGTACTAGTATATGATATGCCGCCAAAGTAAACTGTGGTCCGTGCTAGTACACCTTGTCTTTTCTCTCAACAACGAAAAGAAGTAGCACATGCACCGTGGCTGGCTGCATGCATGCAGGCCAGGGGTGCGAGCGAGCGGCATGCATGCTTCGTACACGTGCATGCCCTGAGTTTTGTATCCGCTACGTACGACCCTACCCTGGAAATTGAACTATTTTGTTGATCGGGACAAAAGAATAAAGGAAAGGAAAAAAGAAGTTTGTTTCTTACTGTATTACGCTAAGCTGGCCGCAGCAGCAACGCATGCACCGAGGAGCGAGGAGAGGAGAGGAGAGGACAATCACGCGACAGCGAAAAAAGGTTTGCCACACTTGGCAGTATGCGCTGAGGTGATTACCCATGCTAATTACTCTGTGTAGTATACGTGCAACTTAATCAACCACTTAATTAAGAAAGGGATTAACAAGCGCCGGCAGGCAGGCGGTGGTGGTGTGGACGGTAGAGCCAGACAGACAGACAGCACAAACGACATCCTAAAGCGCACGTCGAAACATGCAATACAGACGGGACAAAAGCAAACGACGGCTCGAAGCCGGCCAGGTGAATCCTTTGATTCTCACTCTCTCTCCGGGAACATGCGCTTTTTTTTTTTACTTGTCTCTCTTTCGTGCTGTATATAGAAAGGGCAGAGTTCCATTTGTTTCCCCAGGACTACTATTTGCCTGTCGTTCATCTGCATCCACTACATTAGCGAACGCATTTAGTTTTTTTTTTTTTTTTTTTTTTTGCGATCAGCGAACGCATTTAGTTAACGTCATGCCATCTACTCCCTCCGTCTCAACTTTAGTACAACTTATTTTTATTTTAGGACGGAGGGAGTATATACTTACTGAGGACGAGGACAGCGCTCGCGCTGTTCGTCCCGTTATGTTAGGGTTTGGCGACTCAAGGGCGACGCCCTTGCCGCCGCCGCTGGCAATGTTCCCGTGTGCGTCTCCAAGACGTACTACGGCCCCGTAGCGGCTACGTTCGCCCATCCGTCGCTCGAGCCCCGTGCTCCTGCTGACCCTGCTGGTATCCTGATCGGAAAAGAGTCCATGGCGCACCCTGTCCAAATTCAAGAGCTGGAGTCCAATATAGGCTGGATCCACTCCACGGAAGGGGAAGGAGAGGTGGGGGCTTTCTTAAGGAACCCTAGACTGATGGTACTAACTCATCTGAAGGCTTGCGATCCGCCCGATCGACCCCTGCCTCCTGAATACAGTTTCGTGGAGATGAAGAGAGAGGAGGCGATGCCACTCTCGGTGCTGCCGGTGAAGATCGAGCCGGGTGCTTCTGCGGCGAACCCGGAGGCCGGTGGGGGCGATCATGGGGCCTGCCCGAAGCCGGTTGGTGGGGAACCCGTGGAACACGCAGCTGTGACCCCTTGCGTACCTGCTGTCGCCGACGCCAAACAGAGGCCGGGTGCGGCGAAGGCCCTTGTGCCTTACGTTGCTGTACCGGTGAGAGGAGCACTGAACAGAGAGCGCATGGCTGATCTGCAGCAGTAAAGGTACTCGGTAGAGATGGCTACCTACTTGTACAGCCGAGACATGGAGATGAACGCTGCTGACTTGGTTCTGAGCAAGTATACAGTGGTAGAAAAGGAGCAAGACATGGCACTTGTTATTTCTGCGGAGATTATGGCAGGTGGTGATCAGAAGAGGGTCAAGGTGGTGGCGGATGGACGCACGTCCGCCGGGATAGAGGACCAATCTATGAAGCAGGAAGCAACCGGCCCAGGGGCTGCCGGTGACCTGACGGGGCCGAATGTGGCGCCCCGTCAGGAGCAATGAATTGCCTAAGTTGGAACTGTCGGGGCGCGGCCAACAAACCGACAGTTCATGAGTTGGTGGGACTTGCGAGGATTGCCAGTGCACATTTGGTCTTTTTGTGTGAAACCAGAGTTAAAGCTGAAAAAGTGCGTCGTTTAAGAGGTAGACTGGGTCTGAGAGGTTTTGCAGGATGTGATAGTAGTGGTTTGAGTGGGGGACTAGCCCTCTTTTGGAGTGATCAAATATTTGTTGATGTTCAAGAAGTAAATGAAAGATATATAGATGCGTACGTCCGTGTGTCTGATAATGATCCACTTTGGCACTTGATTTGTGTGTATGGTGAGCCAAGGGTGGAAAACCGTCACTTGATGTGGGAAAAATTGCAAAGCTTAAAAACAAGGTCTCCATTACCGTGGTGTGTGATTGGCGACTTCAATGAAGCCATGTGGTCTTTCGAACACCTCTCAGTTTCACAACGTGGAGAAAGACAGATGCTGGCCTTCAGAGATACCTTGGAGATATGTGAGTTGTCAGATTTGGGTTTTTCGGGTGTGCCTTTTACCCATGACAATAAGCAAGCTGGACGTCAAAATGTTAAAGTTCGCCTTGACCGGGCGGTGGCAGACAACCGGTGGCGGGACATCTTCTCGGAGGCACAGGTTGTACACAGTGTCAGTCCTTGCTCGGACCATTGTCCAGTGGTGCTAAAGTGCATAAAAGAAGAGAAGCTGAATATCAAGCCAAGCCAGAGACGCTACGAGATCATGTGGGAGACTGATAGCGGCCTACCGGAGAGAGTTCAAAATGCATGGGCAAATGCAGGGGCAAAGGTAAACCTGGGTGATATCCGCCGAGGCCTGCGAGAATTGATGGCAGAGCTACATGTATGGAGCAAATCTAGATTCGGCAGTGTGGTAAGTGAACTCGAGAAGTCTAGAACAAGGCTGGAGAAGTTGTTGAGAATGAATGCTGATCGAAATGAAATACGGGCTGTACAAGACGATATGAATGATCTCATGTACAAGGAAGAACTCATGTGGTTGCAGAAAGATCGTGGATGTCGCCTAGAGGGGGGGGGTGAATAGGCGCTTTAAAATAATTACGGTTTAGGCTTGAACAAATACGGAATAAAACTAGCGTTTAATTTGTCAAGCACGAAACCTAAAACAACTAGGCTCACCTATGTGCACCAACGACTTATGCTAAGCAAGATAAACAACTAAGTGATAGCAAGATATATAACAAAAAACAATATGGCTATCACAAAGTAAAGTGCATAAGTAAAGGGCTCGGGTAAGAGATAACCGAGGCACGCGGAGACGACGATGTATCCCGAAGTTCACACCCTTGCGGATGCTAATCTCTGTTTGGAGTGGTGTGAAGGCACAATGCTCCCCAAGAAGCCACTAGGGCCACCGTAATCTCCTCACGCCCTCGCACAATGCAAGATGCCGTGATTCCACTAAGGGACCCTTGAGGGCGGTCACCAAACCTGTACAAATGGCAACCCTTGGGGGCGGTCACCGAACCCGTACACTTTGGCAACCCTTGGGGGCGGTCACCGGTATCCGTCAAATTGCTCGGGGCAATCTCCACAACCTAATTGGAGACCCCGACGCTTGCCCGGAGTTTTACACCACAATGATTGAGCTCCGACAACACCAACCGTCTAGGGCACCAAGGCACCCAAGAGGAACAAGCTCTAGGGTGCCCAAACACCCAAGAGTAACAAGCTTCTCAACTTTCACTTCCACGTATCACCGTGGAGAACTCAAACCGATGCACCAAATGCAATGGCAAGGGCACACGGAGTGCCCAAGTCCTTCTCTCCCAAATCCCACCACAACAACTAATGCTATGGAGGAAAATGAGAGGAAGAACGAATAAGAGAACACGAAGAACTCCAAGATCTAGATCCAAGGGGTTCCCCTCACATAGAGGAGAAAGTGACTGGTGGAGATGTGGATCTAGATCTTCTCTCTCTTTTCCCTCAAAAACTAGCAAGAATTCATGGAGGGATTGAGAGATAGCAAGCTCGAAGAAGGTCAACAATGGGGGAAGAACACGAGCTCAAACGATAAGAACCATTGGGGAAGAAGGCCCCCATAAATAGCCCCCCCCGAATCCAACCGTTATGCCCACAAGTCGTGCTCAAGCGGTACTACCGCTCGGGGGAGCGGTACTACCGCTTAGCACGGTCAAAACAGCCCAACGAGATAGAAAAACACGAGCAGTAGTTCTGCCAGAGAGGTAGTACCACTTGGGGGAGCAGTACTACCGCTCGGGGGAGCAGTACTACCGCTTGAGCAGTACTACTGCTCTCTACTACCGCTCTACTACCGCTCGAGCAGATTGGGCAACAGAAGCATAAAAATAAGCGGAAGTGGTTGCGGTAGAAGGAAGCGGAAGTATCGCGCAAGCGGTACTACTGCTCTGGGGAGTAGTACTACCGCTTAGAGCAGTACTACCGCTCTCTACTACCGCTCGAGCAGAAAAACTACCCAAGCAAAACAGAAGGAAACTCCAGAACTGAAACTGCTATAACTCCTGCAAACGGACTCCGAAATCAGCAAACTCAAGCTTGTTGGATAGAAGACGACAAGTACTATCCAACAGCGACGGGATATTAAGAACTAGCAATGGAGAAGAAATGCCAATATGATAAGGAAGAGGACCTTCCCACAATATGAACCGGCAAACTCTCCAACATCGAAAACGCAAAGATGATGCATACGAACTCCGTTTTCGATGAGCTTGAGTTTGACAAGAAGACGAACACAAACTCTAAAACCTCACCAAGAGAAGAGCCAAATAAGAACCAAGAAAGATGATGCAAGGATGCAATGGTTTGAGCTCTCTACGAACGATACGATCAAGCTACTTACTTGAGAGCCCCCCTTGATAGTACGGCAATTGATCCTATAACCCGGTCTCCCAACTACCACCATGAGACCGGTAAAGTAGAAAACCTATCAAGGGCAAACCTTTGCCTTGCACATAGTCCACTTGAGCTAGATGATGACGATCTTGTCCTCCTCAAGTCGGACCACCTTTCTTGATTGCGTTGGCTCGGTGAAGACTAGTTGATTGCTCCCCCATACTCCACTATGGGTGAGCCACTCTTCGGCACATCTTCACAAGTCCATTGTCACCACAATGGAGGACAAGCTTCAAGCATGATCTCTTCGTGATGCTCCACTTGAACTTGCACACCGCAAACTTGATGACGATCACCACTTGATGTCATCCTCCCTGGGTTGTATGATATCTTCCTTTCGATGCATGCCCATGGAAACGTACCTAACCTCACAAACAACTCTCACATAGAACATGGGTTAGTACACAAAGCGTAATGGACAATGCTTACCATACCATGAGATCACTTGATTCCACTCGGTACATCTTCTACGCTTTGTGTGTTGATCAACTTGAATCACTCTTTGTACTTAGTCTTGATCAACCTTGAATCTTTCCAACTCTCTTCATTAGGATTATGTCTTGAAGGTAAACATGAATGTTCACACAATCTTCTTCTTCAAGACATGCTTGCAATAGGCTCAACACTCACATGACCAATCTTTGGATAAATCCTTGAATAGCACCTTGGTCATCACATAATCTCCTTGAAACCAACAAATGGACTTCAAGAAATGCCTATGGACGAACCCTTCAAATATAGCTCAAGGCAACCATTAGTCCATAGGGATTGTCATCAATTACCAAAACCAATTAAGCAACACCATGCAAAGTAACAACTAATAATGCATGAGCATGAGATGCAAATGCTTAGGAACAAAACCAAAGCATGAAACGAAGAAGCAAGGCCCTCTCAACTCACTTCTCCTATAAACTCTCTAAACTTCTCCCCCATTGGCATCGATTGCCAAAATGGGCTCCAAGCTTAGAAGGCCAATAAATATGTGTTCCTCCATAAAGTGTGTATTTCTCAAAATACGAATGGAATACAATACACAAATCCAAATATAAGCAAAAGGAGGAAGACAAACTATATTGAGGATCCAAAGATTGCAAAAGGATGATATGGCACAAAGGCCTACCAAGGAGTGAAGCAAGCAATCAAAAGATACCAATTGAAACAATCAAACAAAAGATCCTACGAGCCACATGAACAAAAGATATTATAATATGGGCAAAGGAGTGTTCTAAAGAAACTAGAGAAGCTCCCCATGATTTGTGCACTATATAGTTTTGTATTTGTATACAACGTGCACAAAATAGGATCATCACTCCCCCAAAATCAATAGAAACCCACAACAAGTGCAAGTGAGCATAAAGAAAACTAAGCCTAGCACTTGCAACAAACACATGGTTGAGCAACATGAAAAAGAGGCAACTTAGGAATAGGCTCAACCAAAACGATGTGTGTGAGTCATGGCAAAACACTTGAGAATACTAATATAAGGATGAGCTTTAAGCATCAACATAGTCTTGAAAAATGAGATACAAGGTGCAAGACATGTCCTTCCCACACACAACTAGCAAATGGGTTCACAAGCTCACTAAAAAGCACATTAACAACAAAGCTTGTGACAATCCCAAGGTGAAGAAAGAAAAAAGATAGCCTCGTCAAGAGGAGGGATACCAATTGAATTGGCAAAAGCCTCATCACGACAAGCAAGAGGAAACCAATCTTCACCACAAATGAGTGCAACAAGATGCAAGGATATAAGATCCGCACTCAAGACAAGTCCTTTCACGGAACTACCAAGGAAATACAAAAGGAATGAAAAGGTGGACGTGAAATAATAAGGATATTCACTAAAGATGTAACTTCTCTCAAGTGTATAAGATTCTAGGTAGATGAAAATCATGATGACATCAATCCACAGAGAAGGATGTACACACGAAATGGTTACACAAGGAAAGAATAAAATATCCAAATGGGAGTCATAAAATATACCAATAAGATCTTTGCTTGAAAAGCATAGCACAAGGCTCAATATTATCTCATTGTATATCAATGAACTCCAACTACACGAACATCAAAGACATCACAACTAGCAACAAGAGATCATTGTTGGGATGCTTTGAGAAAGGGAACAAGTATCACTAGAACGGATAAAGAAAATCATGCCATGATGCAACCTACACAAGGTTGAATGTAAGAAATGTATGCATGAATAGATACTTGTTACCGAGATAGCATTGGAAGGATGTAGTTGATACCAACTGAATGTAGTAGATAGTAGTTCATTGATCATCCTAATAAGCACATGGTGACAACACCTTCCTTGTGAGTGAGCCGAGCATCCAATGCATCTCCAATTGTTCCTAGAACAACAACACAAACAAAATGGTACCCAAACTCATTGGAACCAAGGAGTTAGAGAACCAACAACACATAGGACAAACTCCACATAAATATGTGCATATGGATATGAAATTGAATTTCATGCACATCTTAGCCAAAATGAGACTTGGTGGAGTTTCCCCTATATATTGGGTCAAAGAAAGAAAGCATGCGAAAGAAAGTACAAAAGGTAAATATGCATGCTCTAGACTTTCAAGTACCAAATCAACACAAGATTGATAAGATACCAAAAGAGAAGATACCAAGAGAAAATAAGATACCAAGTGAAGGACTTATCACTTGAAGGATATCAATAAAAGATACATCATGGAATGAGATATCCATTGATACACAAAAATTGAAAGGTATCAACCTCCCAAAAGAGAGGAAGGTTCCAAACAAACCAAACCCTCTACAAAGTTTCATGATGGCACAAAGTACCAAAAATAAACAACTTGCCTTCCACCAACACACACTTGATAAGGATCACAAGATGAGTGTTCTAAAGAAAATAGGATAGCTCCCCCAAGAGTTGTGCATTATAGAGAATTTGCACTTGAATACAAAATGCACAAGATGGGATCACCACTTTCACTATATCTAGAGAAACACTAGGCAAGATCAAGAAATTAATAAGATCCACAAGTGGCACGGAAGACAAAGGGAGATGACACATTCCTTGGCAAGTAATAAGGCAATAAAACACAAGCCATTGTAAAGATGATCAATAATTTCTACCACATAAGTGAGTACCAATTGTCAAAAGACAAGAAGTATTTGGAAATGATTCCCGGTGGTAAAAAACAAAGATATCCAACATCATCTTCACATCCAACAACATAAGCAAATTGCAACTAGTAGAGCTAACATGCCACTTAGGAACAAGATAATTTACAATATCCACTCTAGGTGGCAAAACCTCAAATGGACACATTTCCTAGGCTTGTAATATACACATGGCATATTACTCCCCCATAATGTGATACCCCAAAAACCTTAACAAGAGGCAAATAATTACCAACAAGAAATAATTAATGGATCATTTAGAATTTGAATTTCTCATGAGAAGACATACCACATAGAGACTAGATAATCTTGTAATATCAACACTAGGTGGTATTCCTCATGTACACACATTTGTAGGATCGTGAAGTGCACAAAGCACATCACTCCCCCAAAATGGGATGTTCCATTAATCTCTCACAAGAGCCACTAAGATACAAACAAGATACAAACTAGGCTCAACACACTACTCACACGTACATGATGTGCAAGCCAACAAACACATACTTGATTACTCAAGATAAGCAAATTGGAAGCACACCATATACATACACATGCAAGGTACAAAACCGAACATGCAAAGGGGCAAGTAACTTTCAATGTAAACAATTTAAGTACGAGTTACCGCAAGGAGGCACATTGGATATGAGTTAGGCACATGATAATCCAAATGACTTGGCATGAGCCAATATAATGATGAAGATCCCTTAATTCTTCATGAGGTAGTCAAGTCTCCAATGCCCTCCAACAATACCTATTGATCAAGTTTGAGCTTGTTGGTCCCCAACCAAGTTGGGTCCTAAGAGGTTAGTCACAATAGGCTTGGCCACCCAAATGGTTCTTTTCTTGACACCACTTTGAGTACCAACAAACTTGGCAAACACATTGCCAACCTTATCCTTCACAAGAGAATAGATATCATCAATTAGTAGGGTTGGATAAGGTACCATTCGTGCATGAAGAAGCGACGTGACCTTTCTCACGACATGAGTAGCAACGTCTACTCTTCACTTTCTTCTCACTTGATTTCTCAACTTGAGAAGCATTAACTTGAGTCTTCTTGGGAAGTGACCTTTCTTCAACTTGTGGTTGAGCATGAGATTGAACTTGTGGCCGCTTCCCTTGTTGCTTGTCGCTATGAGGCTTCTTCTTCAATGGGCAAGATCTATCATGATGCCCTTCAATCTTGCACTTGAAGCAAACAATCTTGGCCGAATTCTTGACTTGTTCTTGGCCCTTCTTCTTGTGGATCTTGGACTTCTTCTTCTTATTGGAGTTGAATCCAAGTCCACCTTTGTCATTGGGGGATTTTTGCACACTCAAGATATTGTTGAGTGTGGACTTCCCTTCATGACACTTTTGCAAGTCTTTCTTCAATGAAGTGACTTGGGCCTTGAGCTCTTTGATTTTCTCTACATGGTTAGTATCAACACAAGTACTAGAGGAAGTATAAGCATCATTGTTAGAGCAACAAGGCAAGGAAAGTAATTTATCACAAGATGTAGCAACATTATGAGTAGAAGAATTACAAGGACTAGCACATGGCACAATAACATTTTGACTTGAAGTAGTGCTAGTATCCACATGAGGCTCACTAGATGTTACCTTAGTAATCAGAGCCTCGTGAGCTATCTTTAGCACATTATGGGATACTAGAAGATCATCATGAGAGCTTGTGAGCTTTACATGACTTTCTTCCAATTTCACATAATTGGTAGATAGCAACTCAAGTTGAGCCTTTAGTTCAATATTCTCCTTTAAAATGGATGCTTCACAAGAAATAGAGTTAGTAGCACAAGCATCATTATTAACAACAAGAGGAGAAGGTACTTTGGCAAGCTCTTTTAAATATGAAGCTTTAAGTTGAGCATGAGACTCGGTGAGTTTGATGAGCTCACCCTTAATGGCCCTTGAGTCATTTTTGAGGTGCTCGAAGTCCTCAAGGAGTTTAGCATGAGCAACTTCAAGCTTAGCATTTTTAGTTTTGAAATCAATGGCCACCTCGAGAGCTCTATCACGGGATTCCTTCACTCTAGATAATTCTAGAGCAAAAGTTTTCTCAAGAGATTCCTTGGTGGTTTGTTCAAGTTCAAGAGCTACCTGTTGGAAATATGCCCTAGAGGCAATAATAAATTGGTTATTATCATATTTCCTTGTTCATGATAATCGTTTATTATCCATGCTATAATTGTATTGATTGGAAACTCAAATACATGTGTGGGTACATAGACAACACTGTGTCCCTAGTAAGCCTCTAGTTAACTAGCTCGTTGATCAAAAGATGGTGAAGGTTTCCTAGCCATGGACATGAGATGTCATTTGATAACGGGATCACATCATTAGGAGAATGATGTGATGGACAAGACCCAAACTATAAACGTAGCATATGATCGTGTCAGTTTATTGCTATTGTTTTCTGCATGTCAAGTATCTGTTCCTATGACCATGAGATCATGCAACTCACTGACACCGGAGGAATACCTTGTGTGTATCAAACGTCGCAACGTAACTGGGTGACTATAAAGGTGCTCTACAGGTATCTCCGAGGGTGTCTGTTGGGTTGGCATGGATCAAGACTGGGATTTGTTACTCCGTGTGATGGAGAGGTATCTCAGGGCCCACTCGGTAATACAACATCACAATGAGCCTTGCAAGCAATGTGACTAAAGTGTTAGCCACGAGATCTTGTATTACGGAACGAGTAAAGAGACTTGCCGGTAACGAGATTGAACTAGGTATAGAGATACCGACGATCGAATCTCGGGCAAGTAACATACCGAAGAACAAAGGGAACAGCATACGGGATTAATTGAATCCTTGACATAGAGGTTTGACCGATATAGATCTTCATAGAATATGTAGGAACCAATATGGGCATCCAGGTCCCGCTATTGGTTATTGGCCGTAGAGGTGTCTCGGTCATGTCTACATAGTTCTCGAACCCGCAGGGTCTGCACACTTAAGGTTCGGTGACGTTTCGGTAGAATTGAGTTATGTATGATTGGTGACCGAAGGTTGTTCGGAGTCCCGGATGAGATCCCGAACATCACGAGGAGCTCCGGAATGGTCCGGAGGTAAAGATTGATATATAGGAAGTCCCGTTTTGGCCACCGGAAAAGTTTCGGGTATTTCCGGTAGTGTACCGGGAGTACCGGAGGGCCATCGGGAGGGGCCACCCACGCCGGGAGGACACATGGGCCTGAGGGGGGTTGCACCAGCCCTTAGTGGGCTGGGCAAACCAGCCCTACAAGGCCCATGCGGCTAGGAATAAGTGGGAAAGGAAAAACCCCAAAGAAAAGGGAAGGGAGACCAAATATGGAAGGTGTCCTATTTGGACTAGGATTGAAGTGGAGGAGTCCACCTCCTCCACCTCCAATTTCGGCCAGCCCTTGAGGGTTTGAGGCTGCCTCCTCCCCTCCCTCCCTCCTATATATACTAGAGGATTTAGAGGAGAAAAATAACCCTAATTGCCACGTGCTCCCTCTACTTCATCTAGATCGGTTTCTCCTCTAGTCTAGTTTCAGCGGTGCTTAGGCGAAGCCCTGCCGGAATTGTTCCACCACCATAGCCGCCGCGCCGTCGCGCCGCCGGAGAACTCTTCTACCTCTCCGCTCTCTCTCTTGCTGGATCAAGGAGGCGGAGATCGTCATCGAGCTATACGTGTGCTGAACGCGGAGGTGCCGTCCGTTCGGCGCTAGATCGGAAGGACCGTGATCAGGATCGCGAGACGATTCATGATTTGATCGCGGGACGGATCGTGATGGGATCGTGGGACGGATCGAGATTGGATCGCGAGATGGATCGTGATGAGATCGCGGGACACTCGGCGATTTGGATCGCGAAGACGTTCGACTACATCAACCGCGTTTCTTAACGCTTCCGCTTAGCGATCTACAAGGGTATGTAGATTCACTCTCCCTCTCGTAGATGCTCATCACCATGGATAGATCTTGTGTGTGCGTAGGAAAATTTTTGTTTCCCATGCAACGTTCCCCAACAGTGGTATCAGAGCTAGGTCTATGCGTAGATGAGATCTCGAGTAGAACACAAAGGAGTTTGTGGGCGTTGATATTCAGATTGCTTCCCTCCTTAGTCTTTTCTTGATTCAGCGGTATTGTGGGATGAAGCGGCTCGGACCAACCTTACTCGTCCACGTACGAGAGACCGGTTCCATCGACTGACATGTAACTTTGTTGCATAAGATGGCTGGCGGGTGTCTGTCTCTCCCACTTTAGTTGAATCGGATTCGACAGAGGCGGTCCTTGTAGAAGGTGAAATAGCAACTTTTATATCACCGTTGTGGTTTTTGCGTAGGTAAGAATCGTTCTTGCTAGATACCCGTAGCAGCCACGTAAAACTTGCAACAACAATTAGAGGACGTCTAACTTGTTTTTGCAGGGTATGTTGTGATGTGATATGGCCAATTACATGATGAGATATATGTGATGTATGAGATGATCATGTGTTGTATAGAATATCACGACTTGCATGTCGATGAGTACGGCAACTGGCAGGAGCCATAGAGTTGTCTTTAATTATTGTATGACCTGCGTGTCAATCATTAAGCGCTATGTAATGCTTTACTTTATCGCTAAACGTTAGCAATAGTCGTGGAAGCAACAGTCGGCGCGACAACCTCATGGCGACACGTTGATGGAGATCAAGATGATGGAGATCATGGTGTCATGCCAGTGACGATGGAGATCATGCCGGTGCTTTGGAGATGGAGATCAAAAGCACGAGTTCATGGCCATATCATGTCACTTATGATTTGCATGTGATGTTAATCCTTTTATGCATCTTATTTTGCTTAGGACGACGGTAGCATTATAAGGTGATCCCTCACTTAAATTTCAAGATAAATTGTGTTCTCCCCGAGTGTGCACCATTGCGAAAGTTCGTCGTTTCGAGACACGCCGTGATGATCGGGTGTGATAGACTCTACGTTCACATACAACGGGTGTAAGCCATGTTGCACGTGCGGAACACTCGGGTTAAACTTGATGAGCCTAGCATGTATAGACATGGCCTCGGAACACAAGAGACCGAAAGGTCGAACATGAGTCATATAGTAGATATGATCAACATGAAGATGTTCACCATTGAAACCACCTCAACTCACGTGATGATCGGACTTGAGTTGGTGGATTTGGATCATGTTACACTCGAATGACCGGAGGGATGTCAATTTGAGTGGGAGTTTTAAGTAATATGATTAACTAAACTCATTATCATGAACATAGTCAAAGTGTCTTTGCAAATTATGTTGTAGATTACTAGATCGCGCTGTAGCTCCCTTGAATTTTTATATGTTCCTAGAGAAATAGATTTGAAAGATGATGGTAGCAATAATGCGGACTGGGTCCGTGATCTGAGGATTGTCCTCAAATTGCTGCACAAAAGGCTTATGTCCTTAATGCACCGCTCGGTGCACCACCCCCTCTAGCGTCGTCTGTAGATGTTGTGAACATCTGACAGGCACGTTCTGATGACTACTTAATAGTTCAGTGCGTCATGCATTACGGCTTAGAATTGAGGCTCCAAAACGTTTTGAACGTCACGGAACATATGAGATGTTTTAAGAGCTGAAATTGGGATCTCAGACTCGTGCCCATGTTGAGAGGTATGAGACCTCCAACAAGATTCTTTGCCTGCAAGATGATGGAGAATAGCTCAATCGTTGAGCATGTGCTCAAATTGTTTGAGTGCTACAATCACTTGAATCGAGTGGGAGTTGATCTTCCAGATAAGATAGTGATTGATATAGCTCTCCAAGTCACTGTCACTAAGCTACTAGAGCTTCGTGATGAACTATAAAAGGCCAGAGATGGAAATAATGATCCCTGAGCTGTTCGCAATGTTTGACACCGCGAAGGTAGAAATCAAGAAGGAAGCATCAAGTGTTGATGGTTAGTGAAACCACTAGTCTCGAGAAGGGCAAGGGCAAGGAGGGATACTTCATGGATGGCAAGCCAGTTGCTGCTCCAGTGAAGAAACCCAAGGTTGAACCCAAACCCGAGACTAAGTGCTTCTATTATGAGGAGAACGGTCGCTGAAGTGGAACAACCCTAGATACTTGGTAGATAAGAAGGTTAGCAACGTCGACAGAAGTATATTTGATATACGTGTTATTGATGTGTACCTTACTAGTACTCCTCGTAGCACCTGGGTATTAGATACCGGTTCGGTTGCTAAATGTTAGTAACTCGAAATTAAAGCTACGGAATAAACGGAAGCTAGCTAAGGGTGAGGTGACGATGAGTGTTGGAAGTGTTTCCAAGGTTGATGTGATCACCATCGCACGCTCTCTCTACCTTCAGGATTAGTGATGAACCTAAATAAATGTTATTTGGTGTTTGCGTTAAGCATGAACGTGATTAGATCATGTTTATTGCAATACGGTTATTCATTTAAAAAGAAATAATGGTTATTCTGTTTACATGAATAATACCTTCAATGGTCATACACCCAATAAGAGTGGTTTCTTGAATCTTGATCGTAGTGATACACATGTTCATAATATTGATGCCAAAAGATACAAAGTTAATAATGATAGTACCACATACTTGTGGCACTGCCGCTAAATGTCATATTGGTGTAAAACGCATGAAGAAACTCCATGCTGATGGATCTTTGGACTCATTCGATTTTGAATCGGTTGAGACATGCGGACCATGCCTCATGGGCAAGATGACTAAAACCCCGTTTTCCGGTATGATGGAGCGGGCAATTGACTTATTGGAAATGATACATATTGATGTATGCGGTCCAGTGAGTATTATAGTGTGCGGTGAATATCGTTATTTTCCTACCTTCACTGATGATTTGAGTAGATATGGGTATATTTACTTAATGAAACACAAGTCTGAAACGTTTGAAAAGTTCAAACAAAATCAGAGTGAAGTTTGAGATCATCGTGACAAGAAGATAAAATGTCTACGATATGATCGTGGAGGTGAATATCTGAGTTACGAGTTTGGTATACAACTTAAGACAATGTGGAAGTTGTTTCACAACTCACGCCACCTGGAACACCATAGTGTGATGGTGTGTCCGAACGTTGTAGTCATGCTCTATTGGATATGGTGCGAACTATGATGTCTCTTATCGATTTACCACTATCGTTTTAGGGTTATGCATTAGAGACAACCACATTCACTTTAAAAGGGGCACCATCTAAATCCGTTGAGATGACACCGTATGAATTTTGGTTTGGCGGAAACCTAAGCTGTCATTTCTTAATGTTTGGGGCTGCGACGCTTATGTGAAAAAGGGTTTTCACCTAATGAGCTCGAACCCAAAGCAAACAAATGCATCTTCATAGAATACCCTAACGTAACAGTTGGGTAAACCTTCTATCTTAGATCCAAGCACAAAGTGTTTGTTGCTAAAACGGGTCTTTTCTCGAGAAAGAGTTTCTTTCGAAAGATTGAGTGGGAGGAAGATAGTACTTGATGAGGTTGTTGAACCTTTACTTCAACCTGAGAGTAGCGCAGCGCAGAAAGTTGTTTCTGTGGAGCCTACGTTAGTTGAAAAGGAAGTTAATGATGATGATCATGAAACTTCGGATCAAGTTACTATCGAACATCGTGGGTCGACAAGGACGCGTACTGCTCCTGAGTGGTACGGCAACCCTGTCTTAGAGGTCATGTTGTTGGACAACACCGAACCTACGAGCTATGGAGAAGCGATGATGGGCCCGGATTCCGAGAAATGGTTAAGACCATGAAATCCGAGATGGGATCCATGTAAGAAAACAAAGTATGGGCTTTGGAAGTAT
Source organism: Elymus sibiricus (assembly GCA_039707655.1). Lineage (NCBI taxonomy): Eukaryota > Viridiplantae > Streptophyta > Magnoliopsida > Poales > Poaceae > Elymus > Elymus sibiricus. The sequence goes on along the minus strand of CM077670.1, from coordinate 364,745,709 downwards.
TACCTGAAGGGCGAAAGGCCATTCAGAACAAATGGATCTTTAAAAGGAAGACAGACGCGGACGGTAATGTCACCGTCTATAAAGCTCGACTTGTGGCAAAGGGTTTATCACAAGTTCAAGGAGTTGACTACGATGAGACTTTCTCACCCGTAGCGATGCTCAAAGTCTGTTGGAATCATGTTAGCAGTTGCTGCATTTTTCAATTATGAAATCTGGCAGATGGATGTCAAAACATCGTTTCCTTAACGGTATCCGTAAGGAAAAGTTGTATGTGATACAACCGGAAGGTTTTGTCAGTCCTAAGGATGCTAAAATATATGCAAACTCCAGCGATCCTTCTATGGACTGGAGCAAGCATCTCGGAGTTGGAATATACGCTTTGATGAGGTGATCAAAGTTTTTGAGTCTATACAAAGTTTATGAGAAACTTGTATTTACAATAAAGTGAGTGGGAGCACTATAGAATTTCTGATAAGTATATGTGGTTGACATATTGTTGATCGGAAATGATGTAGAATTTCTGGAAAGCATAAAGGGTCGTTTGAAAAGAGTTTTTCAAAGGAAGACCTAGAATGAAGCTACTTAAATATTGGGCATCAAGATCTATAGAGATAGATCAAGACGTCTGATAAGACTTTCAATGAGTACATACCTTGACAAGATTTTGAAAGAGTTCAAAATGGATCAGTCGAAGAAAGAGTTCTTGCCTGATTTGTAAGGTGTGGAGTTGAGTGAGACTCAAAGCTCGACCACGGCAGAAGAAAGAGAAAGGACGAAGGTCGTCCCCTATGCCTTATCCATAGGCTCTGTATAGTATGCCATGCTGTGTACCGCACCTGATGTGTGCCTTGCCATGATTCTGTCAAGGGGTACAAGAGTGATCCAGGAGTGGATCATTGGACAGCGGTCAAGATTATCCTTAGTAACTAGAGGACTAAGGAAATATTTCTCGATTATGGAGGTGATAAAGAGTTCGTCGTAAAGGGTTACGTCGATGCAAGCTTTGACACCTATCCGGACGACTCTGAATAGTAGTCAGGATACATATAGTGGAGCAGCCATTTGGAATAGCTCCAAGTGGAGTGTGGTAGAAGTGTCTACAGTATGACATAGAGATTTGCAAAGTACACACGGATCTGAATGTCGCAGACCCGTTGACTAAAGACCTCTCTCACATGCAAAGCATGATCTGATCGAACCCCAGAACTCATTGGGTGTTAGATTCATAACAATGTAAATCACATGGTGGTGTGAACTAGATTATTGACTCTAGTGCAAGTGGGAGACTGTTGGAAATATGCCCTAGAGGCAATAATAAATTGGTTATTATCATATTTCCTTGTTCATGATAATCGTTTATTATCCATGCTATAATTGTATTGATTGGAAACTCAAATACATGTGTGGGTACATAGACAACACTGTGTCCCTAGTAAGCCTCTAGTTAACTAGCTCGTTGATCAAAAGATGGTGAAGGTTTCCTAGCCATGGACATGAGATGTCATTTGATAACGGGATCACATCATTAGGAGAATGATGTGATGGACAAGACCCAAACTATAAACGTAGCATATGATCGTGTCAGTTTATTGCTATTGTTTTCTGCATGTCAAGTATCTGTTCCTATGACCATGAGATCATGCAACTCACTGACACCGGAGGAATACCTTGTGTGTATCAAACGTCGCAACGTAACTGGGTGACTATAAAGGTGCTCTACAGGTATCTCCGAGGGTGTCTGTTGGGTTGGCATGGATCAAGACTGGGATTTGTTACTCCGTGTGATGGAGAGGTATCTCAGGGCCCACTCGGTAATACAACATCACAATGAGCCTTGCAAGCAATGTGACTAAAGTGTTAGCCACGAGATCTTGTATTACGGAACGAGTAAAGAGACTTGCCGGTAACGAGATTGAACTAGGTATAGAGATACCGACGATCGAATCTCGGGCAAGTAACATACCGAAGAACAAAGGGAACAACATACGGGATTAATTGAATCCTTGACATAGAGGTTCGACCGATATAGATCTTCGTAGAATATGTAGGAACCAATATGGGCATCCAGGTCCCGCTATTGGTTATTGGCCGTAGAGGTGTCTCGGTCATGTCTACATAGTTCTCGAACCCGCAGGGTCTGCACACTTAAGGTTCGGTGACGTTTCGGTAGAATTGAGTTATGTATGATTGGTGACCGAAGGTTGTTCGGAGTCCCGGATGAGATCCCGGACATCACGAGGAGCTCCGGAATGGTCCGGAGGTAAAGATTGATATATAGGAAGTCCCGTTTTGGCCACCGGAAAAGTTTCGGGTATTTCCGGTAGTGTACCGGGAGTACCGGAGGGCCATCGGGAGGGGCCACCCACGCCGGGAGGCCACATGGGCCTGAGGGGGGTTGCACCAGCCCTTAGTGGGCTGGGAAAACCAGCCCTACAAGGCCCATGCGGCTAGGAATAAGTGGGAAAGGAAAAACCCCAAAGAAAAGGGAAGGGAGACCAAATATGGAAGGTGTCCTATTTGGACTAGGATTGAAGTGGAGGAGTCCACCTCCTCCACCTCCAATTTCGGCCAGCCCTTGAGGGTTTGAGGCTGCCTCCTCCCCTCCCTCCCTCCTATATATACTAGAGGATTTAGAGGAGAAAAATAACCCTAATTGCCACGTGCTCCCTCTACTTCATCTAGATCGGTTTCTCCTCTAGTCTAGTTTCAGCGGTGCTTAGGTGAAGCCCTGCCGGAATTGTTCCACCACCATAGCCGCCGCGCCGTCGCGCCGCCGGAGAACTCTTCTACCTCTCCGCTCTCTCTCTTGCTGGATCAAGGAGGCGGAGATCGTCATCGAGCTATACGTGTGCTGAACGCGGAGGTGCCGTCCGTTCGGCGCTAGATCGGAAGGACCGTGATCAGGATCGCGAGACGATTCATGATTTGATCGCGGGACGGATCGTGATGGGATCGTGGGACGGATCGAGATTGGATCGCGAGATGGATCGTGATGAGATCGCGGGACACTCGGCGATTTGGATCGCGAAGACGTTCGACTACATCAACCGCGTTTCTTAACGCTTCCGCTTAGCGATCTACAAGGGTATGTAGATTCACTCTCCCTCTCGTAGATGCTCATCACCATGGATAGATCTTGTGTGTGCGTAGGAATTTTTTTGTTTCCCATGCAACGTTCCCCAACAATACCTTTGAAGCCTTAGTCATAAGGCAAAAAGCAATAGATGATGATGTAGGATCCCTTGAGGCACCATTCAATACCATATCTTGTTCCATAGAGTGTTGGGTTTCCTCTACATTGTTAGCACACCAACTAGAGGAAATACAAGCATTTTTATCATGGAAACAAGACATAGCAAGCATATCATCATGAGATTTAGACAAGCAATTTCTACATGATATGCAAGGACTATCAACACAAGCATGTGAACCATCTAGGGTGCTCGAAGTGTTAAAGTCCAAAGAAGGAGCATTGCAATAAGATAGTGATGAAGGATCATCAATAATAAGCCCACTATCATCATTGCAATGTCCAACACTACTCACCATATCATTACCTTGTGGCAAACCATATGTATGTGAAGTAGAAGAAGTTGAGAAGACAACACGACCGGAGGTGGAGGGAGAACAATCATCCCCACAAATCTTGGACACACCATATTTGTCTTGAAGCTTTGTCCACAACTCATGAGCATCCCGAAACGGCATGAGTTGAAATATAACTGCATTGCTCAAAGTATCGAAAAGCACATTAGAAGCTTGAGCATTGAGATAAGAGTTTTTCTCATCCTCTAAAGATAGGTTTTGAGAATCCTTTGGAGGAGAAAAACCCATATCTACAATTCGCTCTAAACACGGGTCAATGGCCCGAAAATGATTAAGCATGCGAATTACCCAAACATCATAATTTGTGCCATCGAAACTAAGAGTGTCAAAGAATCCTAATCCCCTAGTCGACATCTTTACTCTCTAGGGGGTAAAGCCTAATAATGAGAGACGAGGCTCTGATACCAATTGAAAGATCGTGGATGTCGCCTAGAAGGGGGGAGTGAATAGGCGCTTTAAAATAATTACGGTTTAGGCTTGAACAAATGCGGAATAAAACTAGCGTTTAATTTGTCAAGCACGAAACCTAAAACAACTAGGCTCACCTATGTGCACCAACGACTTATGCTAAGCAAGATAAACAACTAAGTGATAGCAAGATATATAACAAGAAACAATATGGCTATCACAAAGTAAAGTGCATAAGTAAAGGGCTCGGGTAAGAGATAACCGAGGCACGCGGAGACGACGATGTATTCCGAAGTTCACACCCTTGCGGATGCTAATCTCCGTTTGGAGCGGTGTGGAGGCACAATGCTCCCCAAGAAGCCACTAGGGCCACCGTAATCTCCTCACGCCCTCGCACAATGCAAGATGCCCTGATTCCACTAAGGGACCCTTGAGGGCGGTCACCGAACCCGTACAAATGGCAACCCTTGGGGGCGGTCACCGAACCCGTACACTTTGGCAACCCTTGGGGGCGGTCACCGGTACCCGTCAAATTGCTCGGGGCAATCTCCACAACCTAATTGGAGACCCCGACGCTTGCTCGGAGTTTTACACCACAATGATTGAGCTCCGACAACACCAACCATCTAGGGCACCAAGGCACCCAAGAGGAACAAGCTCTAGGGTGCCCAAACACCCAAGAGTAACAAGCTTCTCAACTTTCACTTCCACGTATCACCGTGGAGAACTCAAATCGATGCACCAAATGCAATGGCAAGGGCACACGGAGTGCCCAAGTCCTTCTCTCCCAAATCCCACCACAACAACTAATTCTATGGAGGAAAATGAGAGGAAGAACGAAGAAGAGAACACGAAGAACTCCAAGATCTAGATCCAAGGGGTTCCCCTCACATAGAGGAGAAAGTGATTGGTGGAGATGTGGATCTAGATCTCCTCTCTCTTTTCCCTCAAAAACTAGCAAGAATCCATGGAGGGATTGAGAGATAGCAAGCTCGAAGAAGGTCAACAATGAGGGAAGAACACGAGCTCAAGCGATAAGAACCATTGGGGAAGAAGGCCCCCTTAAATAGCCCCCCCGAATCCAACCGTTATGCCCACAAGTCGTGCTCAAGTGGTACTACCGCTCGGGGGAGCGGTACTACCGCTTAGCACGGTCCAAACAGCCCAACGAGATAGAAAAACACGAGCAGTAGCTCTGCCAGAGAGGTAGTACCGCTCGGGGGAGCAGTACTACCGCTCGGGGGAGCAGTACTACCGCTTGAGCAGTACTACCGCTCGACCAGATTGGGCAACAGAAGCATAAAAAAGCGGAAGTGATTGCGGTAGAATGAAGCGGAAGTACCGCGCAAGCGGTACTACCGTTTGGGGGAGTAGTACTACCGCTTAGAGCAGTACTACCGCTCTATACTACCGCTTTACTACCGCTCGAGCAGAAAAACTACCCAAGCAAAACAGAAGGAAACTCCAGAACTGAAACTGCTATAACTCCTGCAAACGGACTCCGAAATCAGCAAACTCAAGCGTGTTGGATAGAAGACGACAAGTACCATCCAACCGCGACGATATTAAGAACTAGCAATGGAGAAGAAATGCCAATATGATAAGGAAGAGGACCTTCCCACAATATGAACCGGCAAACTCTCCAACATCGAAAACGCAAAGATGATGCATACGAACTCCGTTTTCGATGAGCTTGAGTTTGACAAGAAGACGAACACAAACTCTAAAACCTCACCAAGAGAAGAGCCAAATAAGAACCAAGAAAGATGATGCAAGGATGCAATGGTTTGAGCTCTCTACGAACGATACGATCAAGCTACTTACTTGAGAGCCCCCCTTGATAGTACGGCAATCGATCCTATAACCCGGTCTCCCAACTACCACCATGAGACCGGTAAAGTAGAAAACCTATCAAGGGCAAACCTTTGCCTTGCACATAGTCCACTTGAGCTAGATGATGACGATCTTGTCCTCCTCAAGTCGGACCACCTTTCTTGATTGCGTTGGCTCGGTGAAGACTAGTTGATTGCTCCTCCATACTCCACTATGGGTGAGCCACTCTTCGGCACATCTTCACAAGTCCATTGTCACCACAATGGAGGACAAGCTTCAAGCATGATCTCTTCGTGATGCTCCACTTGAACTTGCACACCGCAAACTTGATGACGATCACCACTTGATGTCATCCTCCCTGTGTTGTATGATATCTTCCTTTCGATGCATGCCCATGGAAACATACTTAACCTCACAAACAACTCTTACATAGAACATGGGTTAGTACACAAAGCGTAATGGACAATGCTTTCCATACCATGAGATCACTTGATCCCACTCGGTACACCTTCTACGCTTTGTGTGTTGATCAACTTGAATCACTCTTTGTACTTAGTCTTGATCAACCTTGAATCTTTCCAACTCTCTTCATTAGGATGATGTCTTGAAGGTAAACATGAATGTTCACACAATCTTTTTCTTCAAGACATGCTTGCAATAGGCTCAACACTCACATGACCAATCTTTGGATAAATCCTTGAATAGCACCTTGGTCATCACATAATCTCCTTGAAAAGAATCTGGTGAAACGAGTGGAGCGGAGCCTGTTGGGGAACGGAGCAAGAATTTCAAAAATTTCCTACGCTCACGCAAGATCTATCCATGGAGATGCATCGCTACGAGAGGGGAGAGTGTGTCTACGTACCCTCGTAGACCGTTAGCGGAAGCGTCTCACAACGCGGTTGATGTAGTCGAACAATCCTTCGAGCTCCACCGATCGAGTACCGAACGTACGGCACCTCCGAGTTCTACACACGTGCAGCTCGGTGACGTTCCTCGCCTTCTTGATCCAGCAAGACGTCGAGGTAGTAGATGAGTTCCGTCAGAACGACGGCGTGGCGACGGTGACGGTGAAGTGATTCCGGCAGGGCTTCGCCTAAGCTCTCCGAAAATATGACCGAGGTGGAAAACAGAGATCGGGGCACCGCACACGGCTATGGGACAATTGTTGTACTTTGGGGTGCCCCCTTGCCCCCGTATATAAAGGATGAGAGGGAGGAGGCCGGCCCCCTAGGGGTGCGCCAAGTGTGGGGAGTCCTACTAGGACTCCTTAGTCCTAGTAGGATTCCACCTCCCATATGGAGTAGGAAAGGGGCAAGGGAGAGGGAAAGGAAAGAGGGGGCTGCGCCCCCTCCCCTAGTCCAATTCGGTTTGGGCAAGTGGGGGCGCGCGCCTCCTCACGTGGCCTGCCTCTCCTTTTCCCGTATGGCCCAATAAGGCCCATTACTTCTCCCGGTGAATTCCCGTAACTCCCCGGTACTCCAAAAAATACCCGAATCACTCGGAACCTTTCCGACGTCCGAATATAGCCTTCCAATATATGAATCTTTACCTCTCGACCATTTCGAGACTCCTCGTCATGTCCGTGATCTCAGCCGGGGCTCTGAACAAACTTCGGCCACCAATCACATAACTCATATAATACTAAATCGTCATCGAACCTTAAGTGTGCGGACCCTACGGGTTCGGGAATGATGTAGACATGATCGAGACGACTCTCCGGTCAATAACCAGCAGCGGAACCTGGATGCTCATATTGGTTCCTACATATTCCACGAAGATCTTTATCGGTGAACCTCATATGTCAACATACGTTGTTCCCTTTGTCTGGCGGTATGTTACTTGCCTGAGATTCGATCGTCGGTATCCAATACCTAGTTCAATCTCGTTACCGGCAAGTCTCTTTACTCGTTCCGTAATACATCATCTTGCAACTAACTCTTTAGTCACGGTGCATGCAAGGCTTCTGTGATGCTGTATTACCGAGAGGGCCCAGAGATACCTCTTCGATAGTCGGAGTGACAAATCCCAATCTCGATCCATGCCAACTCAACAAACACTTTCGGAGATACCTGTAGTGCACCTTTATAATCACCCAGTAACGTTGTGACGTTTGATACACCCAAAATATTCCTACGGTATCCGGGAGTTGCATGATCTCATGGTCAGAGGAACGTGTATTTGACATAGTGAAAGCAATAGCAATAAACTGAACGATCATTTGCTATGCTAACGGTTGGGTCATGTCCATCACATCATTCTCCTAATGATGTGATCCCGTTATCAAATGACAACTCATGTCCATGGTCAGGAAACCTTGACCATCTTTTGATCAACAAGCTAGTCTAGTAGAGGCATACTAGGGACATAGTATTTGTCTATTATCCACACATGTATTTAGTTTCCGGTCAATACAATTCTAGCATGAATAATAAACCATTATCATGAACGGAGAAATATGATAATAATAAACACTTTATTAATTGCCTCTAGGGCATATTTCCAACAGTCTCCCACTTGCACTAGAGTCAATTACATTGTAATGAATCTAACACCCATCGCATTCTGGTGCTGATCATGTTTTGCTCGTGGAAGAGGTTTAGTCAACGGGTCTGCCACATTCAGATCCGTGTGTACTTTGCAAATCTCTATGTCTCCATCCTTAATCAAATTCTGAATGGAGTTGAAGCGACGCTTTATATGCTTGGTTCTCTTGTGAAACCTGGGCTCCTTTGCTATAGCAATTGCTCCAGTGTTGTCACATAAGATAGTCATTGGACCCGATGCACTAGGTATGACACCTAGATCGGATATGAACTCCTTCATCCAGACTCCTTCATGTGCTGCTTCGGAAGCAACTATGTATTCCGCCTGACATGTAGATCCCGCCACGACGCTCTGCTTGGAACTGCACCAACTGACCGCTCCACCATTAAGAATAAATACGTATCCAGATTGTGACTTAGAGTCATCTGGATCTGTATCAAAGCGAGCATCGATGTAACCCTTTACGACGAGCTCTTTGTCACCTCCATAAACGAGAAACATGTCCTTGGTCCTTTTCAGGTACTTCAGGATATTCTTGACCGCTGTCCAGTGATCTACTCCTGGATCACTTTGGTACCTACCCACCAAGCTAATAGCGAGGCACACATCAGGTCTGGTACACAACATGGCATACATAATAGAGCCTATGGCTGAGGCATAGGGGATGACACTCATCTTCTCTTTGTCTTCTGCCGTGGTCGGGCTTTGAGTCTTACTCAATCTCACACCTTGCAATACAGGCAAGAACCCTTTCTTTGACTGATCCATTTTGAACTTCTTCAAAATCTTGTCAAGGTATGTGCTTTGTGAAAGTCCAATGAGGCGTCTTGATCTATCTCTATAGATCTTGATGCCTAATATGTAAGCAGCTTCTTCGAGATCCTTCATTGAAAAACTTTTGTTCAAATAACCCTTTATGCTTTCTAGAAATTCTATGTCATTTCCCATCAATAATATGTCATCCACATATAATATGAGAAATGCCACAGAGCTCCCACTCACTTTCTTGTAAATACAAGCTTCTTCATAAGTTTGTATAAACCCAAACGCTTTGATCACTTCATCAAAGCGAGTATTCCAGCTCCGAGATGCTTGCACCAGTCCATAGATGGATCGCTGGAGCTTGCATACTTTGTTAGCACCTTTAGGATCGACAAAACCTTCCGGTTGCATCATATACAATTCTTCCTTAAGGAATCCATTAAGGAATGCCGTTTTGACGTCCATTTGCCAGATTTCATAATCATAAAACGCGGCAATTGCTAACATAATTCTGACAGACTTTAGCATCGCTACAGGTGAGAAAGTCTCATCGTAGTCAACTCCTTGAACTTGTCGATAACCTTTAGCAACAAGTCGTGCTTTATAGACGGTGACATTACCATCAGCGTCCGTCTTCTTCTTAAAGATCCATTTATTTTCAATAGCTCGCCGTTCATCGGGCAAGTCTACCAAAGTCCATACTTTGTTCTCATACATGGATCCAATCTCGGATTTCATGGCCTCAAGCCATTTGTCGGAATCCGGGCTTGCCATCGCTTCTTCATAGTTCGAAGGTTCATCGTTGTCTAGCAACATGACCTCCAAGACTGGATTTCCGTACCACTCTGGTGCGGAATGTGTCCTGGTTGACCTTCGAAGTTCAGTAACAACTTGATCCGAAGTTTCATGATCATCATCATCAACTTCTTCTCTGGTCTGTGTCGATGTCACAGAAATTTCTTTCTGTGGCGTACTACTATCCAGAGGAGGTACAATTACCTCATCAAGTTCTACTTTCCTCCCACTCATTTCTTTCGAGAGAAACTCCTTCTCTAGAAAGGATCTATTCTTAGCAACGAATACTTTGCCTTCGGATCTGTGGTAGAAGGTGTACCCAACGGTCTCCTTTGGGTATCCTATGAAGACGCACTTATCCGCTTTGGGTTCGAGCTTATCTGGCTGAAGCCTTTTCACATAAGCATCGCATCCCCAAACTTTCAGAAACGACAGCTTAGGTTTCTTACCAAACCACAGTTCATACGGTGTCGTCTCAACGGATTTAGACGGTGCCCTGTTTAAAGTGAATGCAGCTGTCTCTAATGCATAACCCCAAAATGATAGTGGCAAATCGGTAAGAGACATCATAGAACGCACCATATCTAATAGAGTACGATTACGACGTTCGGACACACCATTACGCTGTGGTGTTCCAGGTGGCGTGAGCTGTGAAACAATTCCACATTGTTTTAAGTGATTGCCAAACTCGTAACTCAAATATTCTCCTCCACGATCAGATCGTAAGAACTTTATTTTCTTGTTACGATGGTTCTCTACTTCACTCTGAAATTCTTTGAACTTTTCAAATGTTTCAGATTTATGCTTCATCAAGTAGACATAGCCATATCTACTCAAATCATCTGTGAACATGAGAACATAACGATATCCACCGCGCGCCTCAACACTCATCGAACCGCATACATCGGTATGTATTATTTCCAACAAGTCTGTTGCTCGCTCCATTGTTCCGGAGAACGGAGTCTTAGTCATCTTGCCCATGAGGCATGGTTCGCACGTCTCAAATGATTCATAATCAAGTGATTCCAAAAGTCCATCTGTATGGAGTTTCTTCATGCGTTTTACACCAATATGACCTAAGCGGCAGTGCCACAAATATGTGGTACTATCATTATCAATTTTGTGTCTTTTGGCATCAATATTATGGATGTGTGTATCACCACGATCGAGATTCAACAAGAATAAATCATTCACAAGCGGTGCATGACCATAAAAGATATTATTCATCAAAATAGAACAACTTTTATTCTCTGATTTAAATGAATAACCGTCTCGCAATAAACAAGATCCAGATATAATGTTCATGCTCAACGCAGGCACCAAATAACAATTATTTAGGTTCATCACTAATCCCGAGGGTAGATGTAGAGGTAGCGTGCCGACGGCGATAACTTCAACTCTTGAACCGTTCCCGACGCGCATCGTCACCTCGTCCTTAGCCAATCTTCGTTTATTCCATAGCTCCTGTTTCGAGTTACAAATATGAGCAACCGAACCAGTATCAAATACCCAGGTGCTACTACGAGTATTGGTAAGGTACACATCAATAACATGTATATCAAATATACCTTTGTTGATGTTGCCAGCCTTCTTATCTGCCAGGTACTTGGGGCAGTTCCGCTTCCAGTGACCAGTCCCCTTGCAGTAGAAACACTCAGTCTCGGGTTTGAGTACAGACTTGGGTTTCTTCGTGGGAGCAGCAACTGATTTGCCGTTCTTCTTGAAGTTCCCCTTCTTTCCCTTGCCCTTCTTGAAACTAGTGCTCTTCTTTACCATCAACACTTGATGCTCCTTCTTGACTTCTACCTCCACAGCTTTGAGCATAGCGAAGAGCTCGGAAATAGACTTTTCCATTCCTTGCATATTATAGTTCATCACAAAGCCCTTATAGCTTGGTGGCAGTGATTGGAGAATTCTGTCAATAACCGAATCATCTGGAAGATTAACTCCCAACTGAGTCAAGCGGTTATGCAACCCAGACATCTTGAGTATATGCTCACTGACAGAACTATTCTCCTCCATCTTACAGCTAAAGAACTTGTCGGAGACATCATATCTCTCGACCCGGGCATGAGCTTGAAATACAAGTTTCAGCTCTTGGAACATCTCATATGCTCCGTGATGCTCAAAACGTCTTTGGAGCCCCGGTTCTAAGCCGTAAAGCATGGCACACTGAACTATCGAGTAGTCATCAACACGTGTCTGCCAGGCGTTCATAACGTCGATAGACGAGGGAGGGGGTGCGACACCTAGCGGTGCATCAAGGACATAAGCCTTCTGTGCAGCAATGAGGATGATCCTCAGATTACGGACCCAGTCCGCATAGTTGCTTCCATCATCTTTCAACTTAGCTTTCTCTAGGAACGCATTAAAATTCAGTGGAACTACAACGCGGGCCATTGATCTACAACATACAATTGCAAAGATTATTTAGACTATGTTCATGATAGTTGAAGTTCAATTAATCAAATTATTTAAGAACTCCCACTTAGATTAACATCCCTCAAGTTGTCTAAGTGTAACATGATCCACATCAACTAAGCCACGTCTGATCATCACGTGAGGTGGATTAGTTATCAATGGTGAACATCTTTCATGTTGATCATATCTACTATATGACTCATGTTCGATCTTTCGGTCTCTTGTGTTCCGAGGCCATATCTGTATATGCTAGGCTCGTCAAGTTTAACCCAAGTATTCTGCGTGTGTAAAACTGGCTTACACCCGTTGTATGCGAACGAAAGAATCCATCACACCCGATCATCACGTGGTGCTTAGAAGCGTCGAACCTTCGCAACGGTGCATACTAGGGGAGAACACTTATCTTGAAATTCAGTGAAGGGATCATCTTATAATGCTACCGTCGTCCTAAGCAAAATAAGATGCATAAAAGGATTAACATCACATGCAATTCAATATATGTGACATGATATGGCCATCATCGTCTTGTGCTTTTGATCTCCATCAGCCAAGCACCGTCATGATCTCCATTGTCACCGGATTGACACCATGATCTCCATCGTAGCGTCGTGACACCTTGATCTCCATCGCAGCGTCGTGGTCGTCTCGCCGACTATTGCTACTACTACTACTGCTAACTCATAGCGGTAAAGAAAAGCAATTACATAGCGTTGGCATTGCATACAATAAAGAGACAACCATAAGGCTCCTGCCGGTTGCCTGATAACTTACAAAACATGATCATCTCATACAACAACTTATATCACATCATGTCTTGACCATATCACATCACCAGCATACCCTGCAAAAACAAGTTAGACGTCCTCTACTTTGTTGTTGCAAGTTTTACGTGGCTGCTACGGGTTTGCAAGAACCGTTCTTACCTACGCAAAACCACAACGTGGTGTAGTGATTGCTTTTTGATCTTCTAAAAGAACCCTCTTCATTGAAACCGATTCAACTAAAGTGAGAGAGACAGACACCCGCCAGTCACCTTTATGCAACGAGTGCACTTAGCGGTGAAACCTGTCTCGCGTAAGCGTACGCGTAATGTCGGTCCGGGCCGCTTCATCTCAATACCGCCGAATCAAGTATCAACTAGTAACGGCAAGCAATATGTATACACCCACGCCCACAACTCACTTGTGTTCTACTCGTGCAAATCACATCTACGCATAGACCTGGCTCGGATGCCACTGTTGGGGAACGGAGCAAGAATTTCAAAAATTCCCTACGCTCACGCAAGATCTATCCATGGAGATGCATCGCTATGAGAGGGGAGAGTGTGTCTACGTACCCTCGTAGACCGTTAGTGGAAGCGTCTCACAACGCGGTTGATGTAGTCGAACAATCCTTCGAGCTCCACCGATCGAGTACCGAACGTACGGCACCTCCGAGTTCTACACACGTGCGGCTCGGTGACGTTCCTCGCCTTCTTGATCTAGCAAGACATCGAGGTAGTAGATGAGTTCCGTCAGAACGACGGCGTGGCGACGGTGACGGTGAAGTGATTCTGGCAGGGCTTCGCCTAAGCTCTCCGAAAATATGACCGAGGTGGAAAACAGAGATCGGGGCACCACACACGGCTATGGGACAATTGTTGTACTTTGGGGTGCCCCCTTGCCCCCGTATATAAAGGATGAGAGGGAGGAGGCCGGCCCCCTAGGGGTGCGCCAAGTGTGGGGAATCCTACTAGGACTCCTTAGTCCTAGTAGGATTCCACCTCCCATATGGAGTAGGAAAGGGGGAAGGGAGAGGGAAAGGAGAGGGGGCTGCGCCCCCTCCCCTAGTCCAATTCGGTTTGGGCAAGTGGGGGCGCACGCCTCCTCACGTGGCCTGCCTCTCCTTTTCCCGTATGGCCCAATAAGGCCCATTACTTCTCCCGGTGAATTCCCGTAACTCCCCGGTACTCCAAAAAATACCCGAATCACTCGGAACCTTTCCGACGTCCGAATATAGCCTTCCAATATATGAATCTTTACCTCTCGACCATTTTGAGACTCCTCGTCATGTCCGTGATCTCAGACGGGACTCCGAACAAACTTCGGCCACCAATCACATAACTCATATAATACTAAATCGTCATCGAACCTTAAGTGTGCGGACCCTACGGGTTCGGGAATGATGTAGACATGATCGAGACGACTCTCCGGTCAATAACCAATAGCGGAACCTGGATGCTCATATTGGTTCATACATATTCCACGAAGATCTTTATCGGTGAACCTCATATGTCAACATACGTTGTTCCCTTTGTCTGGCGGTATGTTACTTGCCCGAGATTCGATCGTCGGTATCCAATACCTAGTTCAATCTCATTACCGGCAAGTCTCTTTACTCGTTCCGTAATACATCATCTTGCAACTAACTCTTTAGTCACGGTGCTTGCAAGGCTTCTGTGATGCTGTATTACCGAGAGGGCCCAGAGATACCTCTTCGATAGTCGGAGTGACAAATCCCAATCTCGATCCATGCCAACTCAACAAACACTTTCGGAGATACCTGTAGTGCACCTTTATAATCACCCAGTAACGTTGTGACATTTGATACGCCCAAAGTATTCCTACGGTATCCGGGAGTTGCATGATGTCATGGTCAGAGGAACGTGTATTTGACATAGTGAAAGCAATAGCAATAAACTGAACGACCATTTGCTATGCTAACGGTTGGGTCATGTCCATCACATCATTCTCCTAATGATGTGATCCCGTTATCAAATGACAACTCATGTCCATGGTCAGGAAACCTTGACCATCTTTTGATCAACGAGCTAGTCTAGTAGAGGCATACTAGGGACATAGTATTTGTCTATTATCCACACATGTATTTAGTTTCCGGTCAATACAATTCTAGCATGAATAATAAACCATTATCATGAACGGAGAAATATGATAATAATAAACACTTTATTAATTGCCTCTAGGGCATATTTCCAACAGAGCCCTCGTTTGTGGGCTCTTCCTCCTGTGACGCTCCCGCGGGCGTCCGGGGGGCCCAACCCTAGCGCCGCCGCCGGTCCCTCCCTCCTCCACTCCCTCCTCCATCGCCGCCACTGGGGGGCGCGAGCGGGCGAAGCCCGCTCGTCGCTGGCGGTGGCGGGGTTCTCTCGTCTCCGCGCGCGGGGGATACGGCGCGGGCCGGATACCTCGGGCCGGATGCGGCGGTCGGCGCTGGGTGCGGCAGCTCGGCGGCGCTCCGGAGTGGGCCGGCGACGGTGCGTGACGGTGATGCGATGGGCAGCGCGGAGGTGGTGCGGGCTGGAGGCCGGTGGTGGCGGCGGCTGCATCGCAGCGGCGCGCCCAGATCCGCCTCTAGAGCCGCGGGTCGCGGGCGACCTAGGTCACCGTCGGCCTCCCCTACCATGGCTCCTGGGCGGGGGGAGGGGGGTGTGGCGCGACAGCGGGTGGATGCATGCACCGCTGCCCGGTCAGGCCCTTGCGGCTGGTCAGCGTAGCACGGCGCGGGAGACCCCTCTGGTGGCCATCCATGGACGCGGCGGCGAGGGCTCTGCTTCCTCTGCTCCGGAGACGGGCTGCTGCCGTGGTCTCGCGCGGGGCCGGGCCAGTGGCAGGGTGGGGCGAAACTGGTGGTTTCGGGGCGGGGAGCTGGTTGGAGGGACGGGGGCTCCGCTGCCGAGCTGCCCGTCGCCGGCACTAGGTGGTCGCCGGCGTGGCCGTGGGCCACTCCTCCCCCTCCCCCCTTCCCCATCCTCGTGTGTTCTCGGTTCCGGCGTTGCTCGAGGCGGGGTGGTTGGCCGGCGGTCTCGGAGGCGGTTGGGGTGCGGATTTGTTCAAAGTCTCGGCCTTTGGTGGTCATCGGAACGGTCTGGAGGCAGGGCGGCGGCTCTGGCGGTGGGAGGCGCGCTGGTCGTGGGCTGACCGCGCGGCTCGGGTACGGCGGGCAGCCATGGTCGCTTGGGCGGCATGGATGCGGGTGGCTGGCGGAGCAGGGTTGCGACAGAGGGGTAGGAGCACCGGGGTTCACCAGTTGCCCAGTCCCGGTACTGGCCGATGGAGGCGGCGTCCGTGGACGTCGTTCCCCTCCCTGCAGGCTTCGTCGTGCTGCTCCCACTTCCTGCGTGTCACTCCGGGTGAAAACTTGATCTTCGGGATCAGACGATGACGGCTTTCTACGGTCGTATCCTTCTTGAAGGCGTCGTCTTGGAGTCCCCGCTCCGGCCATGTCCGTCTCACCGCTCCTCGGTTGATTGTTCATCTTCATGGTGGTCTTCGGCTTATCATTAGGGTGCTTAGTCGTCGTTGGGGTGGTGTTTTCGGTGCTCGGCACCTTTGTATCTCGCCTTGGGTGTGTGCGTTGAGTGCGGTGGTGGAGTGCGTTTGTATCGTCTTACTCGAATGTGGTGGTGATGGTGCTTTATCTATAAAGCGGGGGGAAACCCTTTTTCGTCATAATCTCCTTGAAACCAACAAATGGACTTCAATAAATGCCTATGGACGAACCCTTCAAATATAGCTCAAGGCAACCATTAGTCCATAGGGATTGTCATCAATTACCAAAACCAAACATGGGGGCACCACATGTGCTTTCAGTTGCAAAGGTCACGTATTGATTGGTTGCGTGAAGGAGACCACAACACCATTTTTTTTTCACCAGCGGGCAGTTTGGAGAGCGAGAAAAAATAAAGTCAAGTTCGTATTTGATGAATCAGGCACTAGAGTTGAGAAAAAAGAAGAGATGGGTGGCTTGGTTGATGCGTTCTTCCAGAATCTTTTTACATGTGACAATGCTCTCGATCAGGCACCCCTTGTACAGCTAGTGCAGCCGAAGGTAACTCATGATATGAACCTAAAACTTTGCGCTGATTTCACTGAGAAGGAAATATTTGACAGCCTCTTCCAGATCGGACCGCTTAAGGCTCCGGGTAGTGATGGTTTCCCAGCTCGCTTTTTTCAGAGGAACTGGCTTGTTTTGAAAGAGGAAGTCATCTGTGCAGTCAAGGAATTCTTTCGGACAGGAGTAATGCTAGAGGGAGTAAATGATACGGTAATCGTTCTTATACCAAAAGTAAATGATCCAGTCCGTGTTTCTGACTTTAGGCCAATAAGTCTCTGTAACGTCATATACAAAATTGTTGCAAAGTGCTTGGTTAATAGATTGCGACCCATCCTGGATGAGATCATATCTCCGCAGCAAAGTGCCTTTGTACCAGGACGGACGATTACAGATAATGCCCTTTTGGCTTTTGAGTGCCTTCACTTCATGCAACATGAGAAAAAAGGAAAATAGCTATTGCGCTTATAAGTTGGATTTATCAAAAGCTTATGATCGTGTGGATTGGGTCTTCTTGGAGCAAATGATGCAAAAGTTAGGCTTCGCTCACCAATGGGTTCAATGGATCATGACGTGTGTGACCTCGGTGAGATACTCTGTGAAATTTAATGGAGCCATCTTGGATTCGTTTGCACCGTCGCGTGGGCTACGGCAAGGAGACCCCCTCTCGCCGTTTTTGTTCCTCTTTGTTGCTGATGGATTGTCCGCTTTATTGAGGCAAGGAATAGAGAACCAAAGTATCCAAGCTTTAAAGGTAAGCCCAAGTGCTCCTGGTATTTCACACCTTCTATTTGCGGATGACACCTTACTGTTTTTCAAAGCCAACCTAGAGCAGGCCCAGTACATCAAAGGTGTAATTAACAGTTATGAGAGGGCCACATGTCAACTTATCAATCCACAAAAATGCTCCATTCAGTTTCGGGATGCATGTCATGTGGAGGTGCAACAAGCTATCAAATTCAGGTTGTTAACTCTGAATTTGAGGGGAAGTACCTCGGGCTACCAACCCCAGATGGTAGGATGCACAAAGGGAAATTCCAAATGTTGCAAGCTAGTCTTACGAAGAGGATCATGGCATGGGGGGATAGTCTTTCCCAAGCAGGCATTGAAGTGATGATCAAGTCTGTGGCACAAGCCATCCCAACTTATACCATGGGGGTGTTTAAGTTACCTGCTTCAGTATGTGATGATCTAACAAGGTTGGTGCGGAACTTTTGGTGGGGCTCAAAAAATGGGAAGAGGAAAACCCACTGGAAAGCGTGGGAGAAAATGATCGAGCCAAAAGGAAGAGGAGGTCTTGGGTTTCGTGATTTTCGCATCTTTAATCAAGCCTTACTCGCCCGTCAAGCATGGAGATTACTCACGAAACCGGACTCACTATGCGCTATGGTGTTGAAAGCGAGATATTATCCTAACGGCTCCCTAGTGGACACTGTATTTGCAGGCAATGCATCACCTACGTGGCATGCTATCCAGCATGGTTTGGAGTTGCTCAAGAAAGGACTCCTCTGGCGCGTCGGGCAACGGGGAGACAGTGCGTATTTGGCGTGACCCATGGCTGCCCAGACCGCCATCGTACAAGCCCATTACGGCGCGGGGCACATGCCGTCTTCACCGAGCCAGCGAGCTGCTGGATGACCACGGGCGGTGGATCGAGCTCGTGCACCAACATTTTCATGCAATTGATGCTGCATGTATACTCCAGATTAAGGCATCCCCACAGCGCCAGGAGGACGTCCTGGCCTGGGCACCCGATCCAAGAGGCATTTTCTCCGTCAAAAGCGCGTACCGCCTCGCCATCGACACATCCAGCACTCATATGTGCGCCGCTAGCAGGGCATCGGACGTCACTCGTGCCGTCTGGAAGGCAGTGTGGGGTGCCCTGCTCCCCAAAGGTATGCGTCTTTGCATGGCGTTTAATTACAAACTCCCTCGCTACTATGGAAAATAAGGCTAAGAGAAAACTTGAAGTCACTAATATATGTGTTTTATGTGCCCACTCGGCGTCGGTGGCGGCGGGACCTACTCCTCTCTCCTTGGGTGGGGGCCGCGGGGGCCGCTCGTCCTGGCAGAGGCGCGAGGCCACGGAGTGCACTGGCTGGCTGGGTCAGCTCCTGATGGATCCCAGCTTCGCGGGCTCGCGGCCGGATTGTCCCGAGATGACGCAGCTAGCGTGCGAGGGCCGCGGCGTGGTGGCAGCCGGATGTTTGAGGCAGCGGACGCACGTGGTGTCTCCCAGAGCGGATCAGTAGCGCACGCGCGGACGCCGGCCTCTACGCGGTTCTGCTCGGCGGTGGCCTGGTGCCGGTGTGCGGGCGGCCAGAGTCTTGGAACCGGCGAGTGTCTGCGGTATGGCAGACGGTTGGATCTGTAGTTAGGCGGCCGCAGCTTGGTACGTCCCGGCGTGGTTGCCTTGATTCAGATCCGGAAGGCTTGGTGGTGGTGATCCAGATCCGGTCGGCCTGTTTGGTGGTGACTGACCTCCTACGGCTTCACGACGTCGGTGGTCATCCGAAGGTCTTATGGAGGGTTCATCTCTCGAGATCCGGTGGCTGACTTCGGCGGTGAGATGCAAAACTACGACGACGGCTTGATGCGGAGGGATGGGTACTGCTGGGATTGCGGAAAAATGGTGGCGACAACACGTGAGTGACTTTGATGGTGGTGCTATTCGAGCACCCGGTCTAGAGCTCCGGGGTGAAAGCCTAGGTTCGACCGGAGTTGGTCATAACTGGCAATGGCGATGTTTTTTTACGTCGTTACCTTGTTGAAGGCATTGCTCGGACATGCTCTGGACTGATTTTTCAGGGTGAAAACCTAGATTCTAGCCTTTGTGGCTGCATCCGGTGACGACGACGCTTGAGCGTCGCTCCCTTCCTGAAGGCGTTGCTGTTGAAGACCTCATCGTCCATGTGGTGTCATGATATGGTTAGTGTAGATATGGTCATTGTCCTAGTTTTGGCGATCGCGGATCTGATTGCTTTGGGATTTTTTTTTAATTTTTTCCTCGCCTATGCATAGCTTTGGTCTTATGACTTTGCTAATTGCAGGCGTGTTTATGTGTGTTGGTATTGGCTGTGTGCATCTTAGCTATGCAGAGGCCGGGTGTGGGCTCATCGTGTTTTGTATCTTCTTGATACTTCATTTTGAGTCAATAAAATTCACCCTTTGTCAAAAAAAAAATGTGGGATGGAATCCAAGGATACATACCACGCAATGTGTAGGTGCCCGCTCGCGCGTATGTTGTGGGAAGAAATGGCGGCCACCTTCAGCATGCCATGCCTTGAGAACATCACCAACTCGGGTACTGAATGGGCGTTGTTACTTTTGAATGATTGCCCAGAAGAGCAGCGGCTACCAGTGCTCATGACATTTTGGCGAAACTGGCATGTTCGTAATGAAGTTGTCCATTTCAAACCGGCTCCCACCATCGAAGCATCTCGCAGGTTTTTATGCAGCTATATCGACAGCCTCCGATGCATTGAGCAGCACCCCCACGGCGACATCACGAAGGGGAAAATGGTGGTCTCCCTGGAGCCGCGTAGGAGCCACACTAAGGCGGCCGCCACGCCGGCTTCCTGCTCACGGCCGCCGGAACGATGGACGAAGCCCCCGGTGGGATGGAACAAGCTGAACGTTGATGGTGCTTGGCGCGAGGACGGAACGGGAGGTGCCGGGATGATCCTACGAGATTACGACGGTGCAATCATCTACTCATCCTGCAGGTTCCTCAGGTCCTGCGCAAGCCCACTTGAAGCGGAGGTGGCAGCGTGCATGGAGGGCATTGCTTTAACCCTGGACTGGAGTACAGCACCCTTCATACTGGAAACAGATAGCCTTGTTGCTGCCAATATGATCAACGAGCCTGATCAGAATAGATCACCAGTAGCAGCGCTGATTGGTGAGATAAAAAAGACTCCTTTCCGCTTGGTCGTGAGCATGTTGTACTGCATGTGAGTAGGAGTAGAAATAAAGTAAGCCATACATTAGTACTCGATCCCGCGTACTGCTGTTTGGCTTCGGAATGGACCTGATGAAATTGGCAATCTTTGCCAACAGGATTGTAATGATCATCCTTGATTAATACAATCCATATCGTTTCGCAAAAAAAAAAGGGAGTATATACTTACTTGAAATACAAAAAAAGTTAATTAACCCTACGCCACGCATGCAGGCTCGCTCACCAACCCCCCGTCCTCATCCTCGCACCACATGTGGGTGGGCACTGGGTAATGCGTACGTACACACGTATTTAGTTACCGACTCGTTCAACAGATTTACCACTACGTGCTGTGCATAGACAGAGTCACACAGCACAACCAGTGGCTCCAAAAATAAGAGCAATTCCAATGACTTCCCGTATCCTAAAAAAAACTACCGTCTACGGGAATTGAGGAAAAACAAATTCTCCAACAACTCCCGTAAACTCGATTTTTTAGAATCCCGTATAATCACCTCTCAGCTCCTTATGTTTACGGGAAGATAGCCTTCCCGTATAAACTTTTTTTTGAATAGTTTGAAATGCTTACCACGTGTTGTCATGTGGTTCTTCCCATATAATTTTGGTAGGCGGATAACCGCTTGAAACTTCACGAGAGGAGACCCTTATGCCACGCCGGGCGCCGCCACCACATCCACCACGCTGCCTGCTGCCACCACGCCGAGCACCGCAGCCGGGTGCCACCACGCCGGGCTGCCGCCACCACGACATCGCTGGGCACCGCCATGCCAGGTCACTGACTTGCGGGCCCTCGGCCATTTTCTAGGTTAGTTTAATGAAAATAAAAATAAATAGAGGAAGATGTTTACGGGAATTGAGAAAAAAATGTCATGAGAAAACTTCCCCAAAATTATACAGACAACGAGTTTTTTAGGGGAGCTCTTGGAGTTGCTCTAAGCCTAAGCATCAGGTGCATTGCAATTGCTGCATGTGAAACATCTTAATAATATACCCACAGAAAAAACATCTTAATATAATTGTCAATTGATATGTTTAGCTGACTAAGTAGTAATAGTAGCATTTTACAAGGCCCGCTTTAAGGGCTCTTTTGATTCAAAGGTTTTTCATATGAATTTTGAAGGATTAGAATCCTTAGGATTTTTTCTGTTGGTTGTTTGATTCATAGGGTTGAATCCTGTAGATTTTTTTTTCTAAGGATTCCTTTGTATTACTTCCCATAGGATTACTAACATCCACTCAAATCTCTTTGAAATAATTCTTTATTTTTCCTATGATGCAATCAAACAACCCAAAATCCTGTAGAATTGAAATGACCATGACATTTCAATCCTATGTTTTTTCTATTCCCGTATTTTTAGAATCATGCGAATCAAAGATGCCCTAACCCTGTTAAACACCCTCAGTAGAATCGCCAGTACAGGCAACATCCATTCATATGGATCCCAAGAATTGTATTCTTCCCATTCTATACTCCCATGACCTAGGCGATCAAGATGGTGTTGATCCACCCCTTCAGGGCCGCAAGCCCACTTTGACTTCATTTGTTACTCCCGCGACGGGAGGGGGCGGGAACCCATGGCTTCGGTCTGACTGTGGTAGGGTTAGAAATAAAGTTAGGTTTCATCTCCAAAAGGCGGTGACGGGATGCTGATACGTCACCGTCGACGTGGAATAACGTCTCCCCTGCCCCGTCCTCATTCGGTGGTTCTTTTTTCGCATCGTCGGGAGGCGTGCAGAGGATGATGTGCCCTCCGATCTGATTCTTCGGGTCTGGCTTTTTCATTTGCAAGGCTGTCTTGGTGGCTCCGTCCTACAGGGCGGACAACGTGGTTGTACGTCTAACACTACTGGAATCAGGGACTTTGCCATCTGCCAGCTCTTTGCCGTCTGCTGGCAGACGGCAAAGAGGTTGTTTGCCGTCTGCTTTGGGAAAGCAGACGGCAAAGAGCTGGCTGATGGCAAAGACATTGTTTGCCATCAGCCAGCTCTTTGCCGTCTGCTAGCGGACGGCAAAGTTTCTTTGCCGTCCGCTAGCAGACGGCAAAGAGCTGGGGTGGGGCCCAGTGGAGGCCAGTTAACTGCAACGGCCCACCCCACCTCTTTGCCGTCTGCTAGCGGACGACAAAGAAAATACCTACTAACAGCCCTAACGGCCCACCCCCCCTCCACTCTCTCCACTCTCTCTGCCTCTCCCCTCCCGACCCCGACCCCACGCCGCCGCCGCACCCGCCGCCGCCCCCGACCCGCCCCGGCCCGCCGCTCGCCGCCGCAGCACCCGCGACTGCCGACGCCGCCCACTGCCCTGCCCCACTGCCCCGCCCCGTGCCCGCGCGGCCGCGCCCAGGCCTGCCCCTCGCCGCCCCGTCGTGGCCCGGACGCCGGCCAGCCCCGTCGCCGCCCCCTCGCCGGCCAACCCCTCTGCCCCCCTCTGGTGAGCTCCCCCTCCTGCCCCTTTTTTTTTTCTGTTTTTTTTATTTTTTCTGTTTAGGTTTTAGATATTTAGACATTTAGGAGTTTAGATACTTAGATGTTTAGGTTTTTAGATATTTAGACATTTAGGTAGAAAGAAACCTAGAAGAAAGAAAAAGAAGAAAAGAAAAAGGAAAAAAAGGAAAAAGAAAAAGGAAAAGAAGAAAAAATAAGAAGAAGAAGAAGAAGAAGAAGAAGAAGAAGAAGAAGAAGAAAAAGAAAAAGAAGAAGAGGAGGAGGAGAAGAAAAAATAAGAAGAAGAAGAAGAAGAAGAAGAAGAAGAAGAAGAAGAAGAAGAAGAAGAAGAAGAAGAAGAGGAGGAGGAGGAGGAGGAGAGGAGGAGAAGAAGAAGAGGAAAAAGGAAAGGAAGAAGAAAAGAAGAGGAGGAGGAGAAGAAAAAAGAAGAAGAAGAAGAAGAAGAAGAAGAAGAAGAAGAAGAAGAAGAAGAAGGAAAAAAGGAAGAAAAGGAAGAAGAGGAAGAAGAAGAAAAGGAAAAAGAGGAAAAAAAGACCCCGACACCCGGACCCGGACACGACACCCCGACCCCGACACGACACCCCGACACCCCGACCCTGACATGACACCCCGACCCCGACATGACACCCCGACACGACATCCGACACACCCCGACACCCCGACACGACACCCCGACATCCCGACACCACGACACCCCGACACCCCGACCCGACACCCCGACACCACGACAGCCCGACACCACGACACCCCCGACGCCAACACCTCTTCGGCCTCCTGTTGACCGAAAAGGTGCTCTTCAGCCTTCCAGAGGCCGACAGGGTCATATATTTCCCTATTTTGTTATGAAAAACATCATATATATTTGTGTTGATCGGGTGGATTTAAATGTGCAGTTCTTTCGTTGCTGCGAGGGTCTGGTGTTCGACGACCTCCCCGTGCGTACGACGAGCTCCGCCCCTGCGTTCGTGGGTGAGCACAAATGACATCTCCTCCTCCCCCCTTCATTTGCTCTGTTCCGGTCTTCGTGCCGATGAAACTTGCTAGCTATAGGTGTCAATCATCAGTATGCGTGATCACTATGCGTCTCCCATTCGAAAGGGTTACATCTATAAATATGCATGCATTTGCATATTTATAACCGTGATTCTTTCGAATTGTCCAACGTTATCCATGGACAGCCCGAGTATGTGTAGATTGGGTTCATTTTCCCATATGCTCTACTCCGGATCCGATGCCGAATTTCGTCAGTGCCTCCCTGTTGTTCTCCGGGTACACATCCTCTCTGCTTATTGCCGAGACGTGTATCAGGAGAACAGCGGGGAGGTGCTGCCGAAATTTTGCGTCAGATCCGGAGCCGAGCATGGGAAAACGAACCCATCTACACATACTCGGGTGGGATTAGGACCTATCTTTACCTACTAGCGTCTAGGTTGCATGGACGTAATAAAACTGACAAACTCTATTAACTGATGAATATGGTTTGCTGAATTATGTATATATTTCTTGTGTGTCCAGTAGCTAGGCAAGATAAGTGATCGTGCGTGGATGTACACCGGTCACACTAGTCAGAAAGACATGACCCATGAATGGATAAGAAAAACCAAGGGGTTTGTGAGAGCCGCATTTGCAAATGGACAGGAAACAACCTGGTGCCCCTGTGTCGAGTGCGACAACTTTCATAAGAAGTCAGAGTTTGAAATGATCAAACACCTGCAGAAGTTGGGTTTTACGCCTAATTATAAGGTCTGCACATTTCATGGTGAGTATGCCCAACGTGCCAGAGCTGAGGAGGGCCGTCGTCGCACCGACGAGCATGGTACCGGGATGGAAGACATGGTGGAAGACTTTGATGATGCTCGGGATTCGGACGATGAGATGGAGGAATCTACAAAAGCCTTCAATGATATATAGGAAAAATGAGTTGATGTTCCCTGATGGGTATGCAGCGAATCTAAAGAGGGGAGCGAGCCTTGAAAAATTGAAAATATTTGGTCTCAAGAGTCATGATTGGCACATATGGCTTGAGCGGGTAATGCCGGTGATGTTGCGTGGCTTTATCCCTGAGGATGAATGGCTAGTACTGGCAGAGCTGAGCTATTTCTTCCGTGTTCTTTGTGCGAAAGAACTATCGCCTGGCTTGCTAGAAGAACTGGAAGAGTTGGCGCCGGAGTTGATCTGCAAGTTAGAGAAGATCTTTCCACCGGGCTTCTTTAATCCAATGCAGCATTTGATTTTGCATCTCCCGACCGAGGCACGATTGGGGGGGCCCGAGCAGAATCGTTGGTGCTACGCAACTGAGAGGATGCAGAAGACGCTTCGAGAAAAATGTAAAAATAAACGTCGAATTGAAGCATCGATGGCCGAGGCATTCATTACTGAGGAGGCGGCAAACTTCGTGACAGCACACTACGAAGCCAAAAATCGTCATTTGCATAATCCGAAGCCTCGGTACAATGCTGGCGACCCTAAAAAGGGTGGATCCAACCTCAGCCTATTCAAAGGGAAGCTCGCACCAGCCGGTGCTTATACTTCCTTACCGTTGGATGTCGACGAATGGCGGACCATTACGTTGTATATCTTGAACAACCTAACAGAAGTGCGGCCGTACATCGAGTAAGTTCTCGGTACATTGTTTCGCAACCTCTAATTCCTTTGAACTGCTCTTATTCCCGGATATTTGATACAGTCGATACGTCGCCGAATTCTCGTATGTAGCGATGATCCAAAAGGATTCCGTCGAAGAGTATGAGCTTCTGGCAATGCATGGAGGCGGCTATCCCGGTTTCATCTCTTGGTTCAAACAAACGGTAATTTCCATTAGACCATTTCATTTCTTCGTCTAATTTCCGGCTAATGCAACAATCCTTTCGTATTAAACTTGTAGGCTAGTTCAGAGTCTATGGACGCCGAATTGAGACAAGTCGCAAATGGTTTTGACTATAAGGTCCGTTCATTTGACAAATACGACATCAACGGGTATCGCTTTCGTACCTATGGCAAAGAGCTATCTATGGCCGACCGAAAGTCTACAAATTGTTGTGTCTCTGCTATCGGCGAAGGAGGTACCGAGTATTATGGAAGAGTTGAAGCAATTTATGAACTTCTATTCTATGGTGCAAACCCACCGAACGTCGTAGTCTTCAAATGTTATTGGTTCCAGCCGAAGGAGACTAGGACTCATGAACATCTAGGGCTAGTCGAAATCAAACAAAGCACCCATTTGGATGTTCCCGATGT
The DNA here is from genome assembly GCA_039707655.1 of Elymus sibiricus. Taxonomy (NCBI): domain Eukaryota; kingdom Viridiplantae; phylum Streptophyta; class Magnoliopsida; order Poales; family Poaceae; genus Elymus; species Elymus sibiricus. The sequence continues at coordinate 364,718,864 of CM077670.1, read as the reverse complement.
CTATATTACGGCTCAACAGGCGACCCAAGTTTTCTATCTACCGTGGGCCTGCCAAACTGATCCAAATCTGAATGGTTGGGATGTCGTTTATGAAGTGCCGCCACGTGTTAGACCACCTCCCCCCAATGAAGAGGATTATGAACCTCACATTAACCCAGACACATATGAAGGAGAATTCTTCCAAGAAACACGTCTTTCCAAAAAACGTTTCAAGAACCGCTCTACTTCACACCAGAACATTGAAGTAGACAGCGGCAGTGAATCCGAGCCTGAGCCGGAATAAGAAGAGCCGGAACAAGAAGAGCCGGAACAAGAAGAGGTTACTGCTGCAGATGACCTGTCAATGCTTGACCGATTACGTACAGGAGGCCTTCCACATGTTGATGCATTTATTGATGATGATGATGAGCACGTCATTACTGATAGTGATGATGATGATGATGCATTTATTGACCCCGAAGCATATATAGACGATGATGATGCATTTATTAATGATGACGATGAAGATTAATATTATAGTTCATGCCAGGTATTCAATTATTATTATGTAAATATATATTATTAATTAGTTCATGTTAGGTATTCAATTTTTTATTATGTTCATGATGATGATACACTTAAATTATATACATATTATTCATGTCAGGTATTCATTCTTTAACCTAGGATAGCTCTAAAATGACCTATACTTAGCATTTATTCCTCCAAAATGAATTTATATGCTTAGCTAGCTCAAAAATTACATAACAACCTTAATTAGCTCCAAAATGACCTATTTAACTTCTTCTAACTTTCTTCTTTCTCATTTTGCAGATTTGATTCACTTCACGGAAGCTTGCGTTCATGGAGTCCTTGTCCTTCCATTTTCTTTTGATTTTGTAGGATCAACAATGTGACACTTGCATATGTATGTATAGATGAATGAAACTTGCATATGTATGGATGAGACTTGCATATGTTTTGATTTGGTATGTGTTGGATGATCATATCCATATGGCTTGCATATTATTTGCATATGTGTTGTTTATTATGTGGTGGATGAGACATATTATGTGGTGGATAAGACATAATGTTTTGCCTTATTATGTGATTCTGAATATATATATATGTGTGTGTTTGAATTTCTGTGAAAATGAATTGATATAAGAAAAAACAGGAAAAACAGTTGCTATATAGCCACTTTGCCGTCTGCTAGCAGACGGCAAAGAGGCTATATAGCAACTGTTTTTCCTGTTTTTTCTTATATCGACGGCAAAGAGGTTTGCCGTCTGTTAGCAGACGGCAAAGTGGGCACGTGGCAGCAGCCTGTGCAACCTGGGCTGGCCTATTTGGCCTCTTTGCCGTCTGCTGGCAGACGGCAAAGACCTTTGCTTCTTTGCCGTCTGCTGGCAGACGGCAAAGAGCCTGCGTTGGCCCAGCTGACGCATGACGTCAGCTGACGTCAGCTGCAGCTCTTTGCCGTCTGCTGGCAGACGGCAAAGAGCGCCGTTAGCCCTCTAACGGGGCTGGCACCTTTTGTCTGCCGTCCAGGTGCTTTGCCGGCAGCCGTTCAGCCGGAGTGTTGGCCGTCTGCTGGCAGACGGCAAAGGCTTTGCCGTCCGCAAAGTATGCCTTGCAAAGCAGCTGATTCCTGTAGTGTAAGTCCTCCGGCTCCGAGTTCAATCGATGAAGGTTAGCTTAGCCTTCGCCTCGTCGAGGAACGTGTGAGATTTGTGTTCCTTGACTCCGTTTGGTCGGCCACCATGACTTGCTATGTAGACCACAACCGTTGACATCTTCTAGTCTACATCGACGATTTTTTGGCCGCCGTTTCTACAAGCTCTTGGGTTTAAAAGTTTGCTTTGCTAAGACGGAGAGACAACGAGATTTGCTCACGGCGTGCCGTCGATGGATATAGGAGAAAGAAGACGACTTTGGTACCTCGAGGATTTATACGTATTTTTTTTTAAAATAAGATTTTTTAAGTAGTTGCTCCACTTATAGATATTTTTTTTGAGAAATTGCTCCACTTATAGATGACCTTTTAAAAAACGGAAACGCTAAAAATCTGACGTCGGATTTTTAGGCATGACAAATCTGACATTTTTCATGGCAATTTATATTGGCGTGATGATGTCAAATTTATTTTGCAAGCGCGACAACTTCCTAACAAAAAAAAAAAACAAACTGAGGCAAATTTACCATGCTCGCTAACTAAATTTGCAATCCCCAGCAAACATAATTTGTCACAAAAACGTTCGATCTGCATGCCTAAAAATCTGACGTTCGCTGGATATTCGGGTCTATAAAAACATCCATCCATGTTAATTAGCACTAGCAACGGTAATTAGCGGAGAAGAGTGTGTGTAAAAACGCAAAGCCAGCCGCAGTGTGCTGGAGAAGAGAAGAGAAGAGCCGGCCGGGGCCGGTGGCCAGGCGGGCGGCACTATGCCGGGAGGGAATGGAAGAGGCCCCCACCGGTCAACCACCCTACCTCTCCCTCCCTCCTCGTCATCGCCCTCCCCCCTCCATTATTCTACTACTATTGTTTTTTAATCTCTTCTCACCGTCCGGTGGAGGAAATGGACAAGCAGAGTCGCCTTAGAAATCTCGCAACCTGATTAACGCGCTCGGATCTTTTCTTTTTGTGCAGTTCCGCCGGCTTCGTAATTAAGATTCCCCTTTTCCTCCCCCTCCCCCCTCTCTCTCTCCTCCGCGGCGCGGCGCAATGATTTCCGCCCCCCTGCTCCGGTACCGGCCGGGAGTACACTAGCAGGTAGCGCCAGGAGGAGGAGGAGGAGGACGAGCTCCCACCCAATCTGGGGTGGTCCGCGTCAGTTAAGCACACCTCCACCTGCCGTGCGCCCGTGCCGCTCCTAGGCGGCCGTATCGAGGATCGATTTCCGCCGGGGTCGTCGGCGCGGCGGGATGTTCAAGCTCCACCGCCACCGCTCCTCGGACCGGAGCGTCGGCGAGCGCTTCGAGTTCAGGTTCTCCAGCTTCCGCGCCGTCATGGTAAATCCGTCACCCGCCCAGATTCCCCTTCCCCCCTTACCACTGCCTTAGCTTACTAGTACCTGCGCTCCCCTGCCGTTGATTCGAGCGGCGGCGGCGGCGGCATTGGGCAAATCGCGCGCGCGTTCCGGGACTACCAATCGCGTTGCTCCTCAGGTTGATCTACGAGTACTACTATTTAGCTAGATCAAGCCGTACTCACCGTACTACGCCCGCGTATGTAGAGATTTCATTCCTAGCTAGCTAGCTAGCTGTGTCACACACCTGACCTAACCTAGCCACCACTGCTGCACTATACTAGTAACCTGTGTGTTTAATGGTTGCTGCGTGATCTGACCATTATGATGATCCCCCAATCCAAGCCTACCTGTGTGTGTTACATTTGGAATTGGACCACCATGTCACAGATCAAACCAGCGGTGCATGGGCAACTTCCCACTGCCAATTGCCTCTTTCTAGTCTTTCTAGAAAAAAAAAGGCACGGTATTCTCCTTTCTGGTTGGTGTTTCACAGTTATTCTGAGAATCTCCTATTAATAGATAGACTACTGCAGCATGGTGTTACATTTCTCTAAGGGCAGGTTTCTGGAAGAAATGCCAGTGAACCTGTCATTCAGGCAACACCCTTACACTCCACCACAGGGGAATGTATCGAACCTGTGAAAAATCTGCGAATAACGACTCTCTCTACTTCCTTTTTCTTTCTGTTCAGTATGCTCAGGGTTTCAGGCTTATTTCCTGTGGTACACACGCTACGTGTATTTACTGTTTTTTCAATGACTCTGGTTGATTTGGCTTGTATTCTACAGGTTCCTGCAGTATCCGACAGGATGTTCCTTTCGATAGTCTCTGTGGATACCGGGAAAACCATCGCCAAATCCAGTAAAGCAGCTGCCCGCAGTGGAATCTGCCAATGGCCCGATTCCATATCGGAACCGATATGGTTATCTCGAGATGCAGTGTCAAACGAGTTCGATGAGTGCCAATACAAGATTGTTGTTTCTGTGGTATGTATGGGTATTCATGGCGTACTACTGTGTTCTATCTAGCTACCTTTGTTTTTCAGTCTCACCGATGAATGGATATTTGTGGACCAGTATTTGTTTTGCTGAACAATTCAATCCCATGTTGCAGGGATCAATAAGAACTGGTATTCTTGGCGAAATTTTCCTAAACCTGTCCAACTTTCTGAATTTGGCAGACCCAACTGCTATCTCTATGCCATTGAAGAGATGTAACTCTGGAACAGTCTTGCAGGTAAGCGAGTTCCATGCAATCGTTTCCTTTTTAAAGATTTTTTGGGTGCTCGTGTGTATGATCCTGTAACCTGAAAATGGTGCCAACTCACTCAACTCTTAGTGTTTATAGCTTTTCCATTTATTCTGCTTATGGTGACATTGGTTGCTTCCCGTGTGCAGCTTAAGGTTCAATCTCTTGGCACAAAGCCTAAGTTGGGGTAACTAATTCAACTTCAGTTTTTCTTTTTTCTTATTTCCCATTTATAGCTCCAATGTGCACACTTCACACTGAAGACCCTTCAATCTCTTTATATTACTCTCCCATTGTTTTTGCTGTCTGCAAGTCTTGATATTCTATTATAATCTTGGCATATCTATACAGTGGTGTGAGATCTTCAAAGGACATACCTCCTCGTATCAGTGACCGTTGTCTAATAAATGATGACATGGATAACAAATCAGATGGCTCTGATAATACGGCCAACAGGAGTGTCCGTTCTTCGTCAGGAACTCCTTTAGGGGGCACTTATCAAGATGAACCTGGAAACAGGGTATGCTGATATTTAGAACAATTCTCTCCATCCTAAGTTCATTTTTTCAGAACAGTGTTTCCTTTAACAAGCATGCAATGCATGCTTTGAGTTATGTTTCTATTAATCTATTTGCATCTTCCGAATTTTATTTTAGTAACCAATAACTTGATTCTTGATCATTTAGACACATCTTCCCAGCACTGATGATACCACTCTTCAGGAAACTCGAGCTAGCTTGTCATTTGACTGTTTCTGATGCCTATAAATATCGATAAATTTGTCTCTTATTGTCAGTTAAACTGGTTAAATATCACAAGAATATTCGATTACAGATCTAGGTTCTTCTCTTTTCCATGCTTTTGTTCCATCTGTTTGCAGTCTAACTACTCTAGGATAGTTGGAAGTAAACACCCCATGTTCCAACAGCAGTTACATGCTCTGAAATGAAATGAAAGAAAATTCCAATCCATGAATCTTTCTCTTTTCTGCAGCTAATAGCAGACTTCAAATGTTCATTTGCCTTTGGTCATCACATTATGTCTTAAGTTTATTTTTGATCTTTCTAGCATTGTTTATTTTAAGTACTCATTTGTCTTGCATCAAGCTGTGGCTCCACGTGTATATAAATTATATTTTATTTGTTTTAAATTCACAATCATGAAATATTTTTTTTATGCAATGCCCTGTCAGAGTATTATGTGTAAACGCTGGTTTGTTGTCTCCTTTTTTCCCTTCAGGAAATGAGTTTCTCAGCATCAGGGTCTCACCGGAGTTCCAATTCTGGAGATAGTACCCAAGATAGAACAAATTTGTCTCCGATAGACAACACTAATGGTGGATTGTATGTCGGAAGGCAGGATTCAGGTAGTTCCTATGTTAGCGCTGGCCGTGGTGATGAAGGATTGAGATCAAACAATTCATCTTTCAGTTCCCGGGCTTCAGGTCCAAACACGCTGCAAGGAAATACTCCAAAATCCTTTTCAAATGGTATTGCTCAGTCATCATTGGGGACAACTGATTCATCTAAAGATCTTCTTGAAGCTGCTGAAGAAACAATTGAAGAACTCCGTGATGAGGCAAAAATGTGGGAACGACATTCTCGCAAATTGAAGGCTGATCTAGAGGCGCTGAAGAGGGAATGCTCTGAGAAATCGAAGCAACAGACTGAGCTAGCACTTGAACTGTCTGCTGCACATGCGGAGCGGGATTCCTACAGGCATGAAATTGAAGAATTGAAGTCATCACGGCAAGAGTCATCTCGGCAAGAGTCATTTCGGCCAGAGTTAAGCAGACGGCAAATAAAATCTGTAACCCCCAAACGTGGGGACTGGATCAACATGGAGAAGGAAGTAGAAGACGAGATGAAGTTTCTGAAAGAATCAAATGCAAGCTTACAGGTACAGCTGAAGAACACTCAAGAGGCAAATATAGAGCTTGTTTCTATTCTTCAGGAACTGGAAGACACCATCGAAGAACAGAGAGCAGAGATATCTAAAATTTCTGAGGCCAAGGATGTCACTAATACAGATGTATTGAAGAATGGGTTGTTAGTCAAAGAAGACACAGAATGGGCTAGGAAACTGTCAATGAAAGAAGATGAAATTAATACTTTGAGGCAGAAACTAGATCGCCTTCTCAGTATTGAAAATGCAGGTGCCGCAGGTTCTGATACCGTTTATCTTGAATTGGAGACAGAAAATGAAACTCTAAGGGTAAAAATACAAGAACTTGAGAAAGATTGTTCTGAACTAACAGATGAAAATCTGGAGCTTATATATAAGCTGAAAGAAAGCGGTGTGGGAAAAGGGCAGGATTCTCGAGTTTCAAACAACAGTGAATTGCAAATTGAAAAGCTTACATCACAAATATATCAACTGGAAGAGGAACATAGAAATAAGGAAATGATGCATGACGGCAGTTTTACCGAGTCATCGGTGTCTAATGCCAAAGAGTTACAGAGGAAGTGTGCTGACCTTGAGCTGAAGCTGCTACGTTTTAGGTCTCAAGGCTTTGAGCTAGAAGAGAAGTTCCGAAAAAGCCAAGAAGAACTAGAACAAAAAAATCTTGAGTTATCGAAGCTGAGAGAGGAGCTTGAAGGCTTGGAAGGTGGTGAAACTGGTGGTGCGAGAGGATACCAATTTAGAGAAGATCTAGAGGATAATGAATCTGAGACAGATATACTGAAGACTAGAGTCCAGCTACAACAGCAGGAAAATGATGACTTGCGGCGCTACAAAGTCGAAACGGAAAATTTGATGTCTGAAATTCAGGCAGAGAAGAGTCAGCTAGAGGAACACTTGGCAGCATCAGTTAAAGAACGTAGCATCACTTCCAAATGCTTGGATGAATTGCAACAAGACATTTTGGTGCTTTCTAGCAGCATAGATTCCCATGTGTCTGCTAATAAGGTTCTTGAAAGAAAGATAATTGAACTCGAGAGCTGCAAAGCAGAACTAGAGTTACATATATCAGAGCTTGAACAGGAAAATATAGATTTGTCAGAACGCATATCTGGACTGGAAGCCCAGTTATCTTACATGACAAATGAAAAGGAGTCAAGTGAGCTGCAGATGCATGACTCAAAATCCCTTGTCATCAGTCTCAAAGATAAAGTAGAGCGACAACAAGTAGAGATGGATACTCAAAGGGTTGAGTTTAAACAAAAACAGCAAGAAACGCAAAGAAAACTGTCTGAAGCACAGGACGATTCAGAAGTTCTGAGAAGATCTAATTCTAATCTGCAATCTACAGTTGAGAACCTTATTGAAGAGTGCAGTTCTCTACAAAATCTGACTGCAGATCTCAAGAGGCAGAAGTTGGAATTGCATGGCCGATTTATGCAACAAGAGCAGGAATTGGATAACTCTAAAAAAAGGATCCTTGATTTTTGTAAAACAGTGGAGTTCCTAGAAGCAAAGCTTTCTTCTCTTCAGAAGGACATATCTTCCAAAGAGCAATCATTGCTGTCAGAACTGGATAGTATATTCCAGGAGCACACAGAGCAAGAAGAAAAGATAAATCGTGTTCATTTCATGTTAAATAAGATAGAGAAAGAAAAGACTCTTGAGGTAGAGAATCTTGAGAGGGAGGTCGTGAGCCTCACTGCACAGGTCTCCTCCACACACGAGGAGAGAGAAAATGCCACAGTAGATGCCATCCGGGAGGTCTCTGTCCTGCGAGCTGAAAAGGCTAAACTTGAGGCTAATTTCGAAAATGTCAGTGCACAGTTGAGACATTATGAGTCTCAACTAGAGGACCTCCGCAAGGAGTCCAAAAGCAAGATTAAAGGTTTGGTTGATTCTCTTAATGCATCCAAACAGAGCGAGGAAATGTTGACAGCAGATGCAGAACATATGAAGAAGTTGATGGAAGCTGCTAAATCCAATGAAGACGAGTTACGTAAGTCTTCTGGTGAACTAGAGTTAAAGCTTAAAGCCAGTGACTATGAGAGACAGCAAATGATGGAAGAAATATCTGACCTGAAACTTCAGGTCCAGAAAATAACAAGTCTTCAAGACGAAGTTTCCAAACTTAGAAGCTTACTTGATGAGACTAAGTTTGAAAAGGGAAAATTGAAGGCTCTACTAGAGTCTGTGACTGAGGAATGTGAAGAATTGAAGGCACAGAAAGCTATGCTAACAGATAAAGTTTCTGATATGCAAGAGACTTTGGACAACGGTGAAGAAGAAAAACGAAGCAGAATATCTATGCAAGCAAAGCTTGTGAGATTGGAGAGTGATCGATCAGCATCGGAAGCATCACATGTACATGAAGCAGAGTTAAAGAACGAACTTAGTAGGATCAGAAGATCAAATAGTGAATACCAGAGGAAGATACAATCCCTTGAGCAGGAAATTGAGGATCTCACTAGAAAGCAGGTTAGCTACATACAGTACTTATTGTGATGATTAAAAAAATCACCGCATCGATGTTCCTAATGTCTGGGTATTCCATGTATTTCCTTGTATTTTCAGGAGATTGGAGATTCTACAGATATTCAGTCGAAGATTCAAATACTGGAAACTAAGCTTGCAGAGGTTTTGGAGGAAAATAAGATGTACAGGGCTCAACAAAAGAGGTATCCCTTGCACTCTGAAGTCTTAACCTAAATGTTCCACAGTGAGGTGGCACTATACATGGAAATGGTGTATACGTGCTGCTACGATTTGCTTTTGTTATGAGTTAGTCAGTCTAGGCATTGACAAGTGACAGCCCTTCCAATAGTTCCTTTTTCCTTGTAATGTGATAATAAATATCCATGCAACCTTTAAATCAAAATTTGATGATATGCAACCACAGTGCCTATTAGTTTGGGCAAGGAAATAGCTTTTGCAATCTTTTATGCTTTCAGTATGTCCTTAGTTCTCTCCCTATATTAACTGCTCCTTCATATGAACTGGGATCATGTGAGTTGACTAACTATGACTTAACACATCGCAAGATGGAGAATTGGTTTTTAAGCTTAATGTCATGTCTTGAAGCCAGATTGCACATTGGTAAATAACAGAATCTCGAAGTACCACTGTTTGTGAAAAACATTTCATTTTACTGGCTTGAGAGATTGCCCATACTGTAGATATATGATAACAGATTGTACAACTGCTAGCAATTTTTTGAAGGGAAAACTATAGGGGAGGCCACTACATCGTAATAAAACTATCTTTTATTGCTGATTTGTTAATTTTCAGCTGTCTATATTCAGAAGATCAGAATATTCACATCTTTATAAGTTTCTTCCTTGTACAGTCCTGTTTCCGAGGAGCAATCTGCTGGTGGGGACAGGATTTTGCAGCTGGAAGGAGATCTAAGAGACATGAAAGAGCGTTTACTCAACATGAGCTTAGAGTATGCAGAGGTAGAGGCCCAGCGGGAACGGTTAGTGATGGAGTTGAAATCTGTCAAGAAAGGAGGGCGATGGTTCTAGGATGATGGAGACCTTTTGCCTGCCATAAACATAAGACTGACAACACAGGTACATGCATGCTATTTTCTTGCAATAATTGATATGATAATTTGGATGGTAGAGCAACATTTCTTGGGAAACTGTTTTAGGTTTGTTATCAGTGGGACCCCATCATGTACTTTTTGGGTACAATGTCCAGTTCTTATGGATAGTCTAAAGCCTTCTGCTTTTGTAGATGACCCGTCATCAGTCAGCGTCATGTCTGCGGCATGACAATACAAGCCATGACAATAGGACTGATGTCAGATTATCATGATGTGAGAACAAGCAAATGCAGAACCACAGGTCATATGCCACACTCACTAGTTACTACTGGTGGATTGCGAGTCTGACTATTTACCGGAAGAAAAGAAAAGGTCACCTCCAAGAGACGGTCTCCCTGAAGAGGCAAATATTGTGAGTCTGACCATTTCCTGGAAGAAAAAGCGACCTCCACCTGTAAGCCTCACTATGATAATACCGATTTAACCAATCAATTATGCAACGCCATGTGTTTCTTCATCCAGTATACCTGTTTCTCAGTTGATCGGGAGGGTGAACGTTATTTGTTCATATGGTTACTCAGATCACCCACCATTTACATGGCGATTTACATGATTACATGCAAAGTCCACTTTAACTGTTGATAAATGTTGTTCTTCATCTTGTTTGTGGAACCAACTTGGAAGACCAACTTGGAAGAGTTTAAGCTAGTAGTACAATAGCTATACTCGTACATTATTGTAATTTGATGTACAATATGAAGGGGTCAACTGCTTAATTTTTTTATATTTTCATCGCAAATCAGAAAACTACTTATTGCTTTTGTGGGATATATCATCGAGCCTTGCATGAATATATTTTATCATGACATGCTCTGGAGGATTACTACTGCTATTTACTTAATTAAAGAGCTGAAGGATCCAAGACAAGCATCATGTGTCAACTTCATGGTTGAGCTGGTGTATTCATTAGCTCAAGCTAGTAGCATGACCACCGAAGCGAAACATTAGCAGCGCAGCCAGTAAGCTGTCGAGATGACAGAGTTTGAGTGGAAGATCAAGATATGGCAGTGATTGTTTGGGATGAGATTGGATGGAGACCGTCTGGCGAAGGTTGTGCTGGACGAAGTTTTGGAAATCGAGGTTCCGCCTCTTCGTTTAGGCAAAGCTGGAAGCTGATGAAAAGCTTGGCATGGATTAGGAAGTCTGGGGGTGGTGGGCGTTGTGCTGTCGGTGAGGACGCCGGAAGATGGTGAGGAAGAGCCGTGGGCTTCCACGGTGGGTTTGGAGGGTGCCACCACGGAGGCTAGAGCAGGCTTTCCATCCGGCAGTCTTCTAAGTGTTGGCATAACACATTAAAGGAATCATAAGCATTATACTTGTATAGCAAATACAAGTACAACTCCAAACATAAACGAATGCACATTAGTATATTACTAGTATGGAGCATAGTTGATTGTCACCAGTAGTACTTCTTACATTGACCAACACTGCATTGACAAATAGAAGAATGGTGCCACGATCACCGTGGTCACTGTATCCTTGCTTCTCCCAGGCTCATGCTACTTTTGCCTTTTCTATGAGGTCCATCAGAACAGAGGGGCAGCTCCTCTGTAAATGCTTGAAACCGCCATTTTCCTAGACGCCTTCCATATTGTTTGGAGAGATGAGGAAGTCGGTGCACACCGCCTTGAGCCTCTGGCAGTGGTGCTGCTCCGCTAACACCAGTGTGATTATCACCGTGCTCATGGAAACACGCTTGCACAACATGTCCTCGCAGATCAGCTTCAGCCTCTCCACCTTGTACCTATCCGCCGCTTCAAGCAATCGGTGCGCCATTGCTGTCGCCGCCTCATCTCCCTTGTCCATTTCATCAGGCAATGTGTCGGTGTATATGTAGTGGAGCAAAGCCTTGAATACTTTTGCCTCCATGTCGTCGATCCTTACGATGGCCATCGGCGTCTTCTTTTTCTCCCTTTCTGGCACGCCAAGGAGCTCTGCTTCCGCTGCTGCCTTCAAGATCGGAGATCTGGCAGCCAGCACCCATTTATGGGCGGCAATTGTCTCACCGCCCACCTTGAAGGTCACATCCGCCTCCTCCTTCCACAGGAGATCGGCAAAATCACAATCCTTTGTTTCCTCGACTCGCAGCTCTGTAACAGTAATGTCGCACCTGAGAGTGAAGCAGTCGTCCTTGAGGTAGCTCTCTAGCGTCGACCTTGTGAAGAATTTGAACCAGCCCTCTTCGTTGGTCGTGAAACGCCCGCTGAAGGCGTAGGTATCTGACGGCACTGGTTTCCCAGTCCGGTTCAGTAAACCGAGCGAACCTTGAGCTGAGATGCCCTTGTCCGGCAACACCGGCAAGTCCCTGCTAACACTGACAAGCTGAATGAAGACACATACATAATCAGTGACACCTGAGTTGTAGCCACTGGGGTAATACTTGATACGCCAACTGTGGCCTCCAACGTCAAAAGTGCAAGATTGGATGCAGCTAGCAACGGCGACCACCTTGGTTTGCGAGTACCCGTCGATCTTGAGGAAGTGGTGCCCACTCACTGCTCTGGCGATGATGACGGAGGTAGAGCGTGACGGCATCTTAGATATAATGAGGCTCTCTGGCTCAGAGAAGGGGAGTTCAGTTCATATGAGAATACAATGTGTATGGAAACTGCGGATCCATGATGCAAATATATAGAAGCAAAATTAGTTAATGAACGAATATATTTATGGATCCTCCAGTTGAAGGAAGGTAATATGTTCTGACAAGACTTGCAAGCTTCTAGGAAGGATCCTTTGCTTTGCTTTGATCAAGCACGTAATATGTTTGGATAAGACTTGTAAATTTCTGTGTTGTTTTTTCGAAAAGGAGGATAGACCCCGGACTTGCAAATTTCTATGACAGATCCTTTGCGTCGCTTCGATTACGCACATCCTGGTATATACTTACTGGCTTCTAATCCCAGAGGTGATATCAGGTTGCGTGCTGTTGCCGTGGGTTTTTTGGGATTTAGGATGTGTTTGGTTTGAACTCAAGTTTACCGTACTAAAAATTTGGCTAGCTATTTTAGTCAAGGTTTTACTTGCTCATGATTTGGTCAATAGGAAAAATGAACTAGAATAGCCAAAGGGGCATGGGCCTGCCAATTTTTTTTGGCAACCACTCAAACAAGGATCAAAATTTGTCATGACCAAAAAATTGGTAGGGTAGCTTTGGCCATAATTAATCAAAACATAATTGGCAAGCTTAAAATTTCTCACAAACTAATGCTAGCTGCTTCTAGTCTTAATTGGCAAGCTAAGAATATCAAAGTTTTTGGGCTTTAGCTTGTTCCTTCGATGCTATCTGCTTCCGCTTTTGATTGGCAAGCTAAGAATATCAAAGTTTTTGAGCTTTAGCTTGTTCCTTTGATGCTAGCTGCTTCCGCTTTTAATTGGCAATCTAAGAATATCAAAGTTTTTGGGCTTTAGCTTGTTCCTTTGATGCTAGTTGCTTCCGGTCTTAATTGGCAAGTTAATAGTATCAAAGTTTTTGAGCTTTAGTTTGTTCCCTTGATGCAAGCTGCTTTCAGACTTAATTGGCAAGCTAAGAATATAATTTTTTCTGGGTTTTGGCTTGTTCCTTGGTGCTAGCTGCTTCTGGTCTTAATTGGCAAGCTAAGAATATCACTGCACAAACTAATTCAATTACTTCTTCTATTTCACCCCCCCTTTAAAAAAACTACTCCCTCCGATCCATAATATAGGGTCATTTAGACGGAGAACATGTAATATGGATCGGACGGAGTACTTCTATTTCACAATATAGGGTCATTTAGACAGAGAACAGATTCTGTGCCCCCCTTTTTTTGAAAAATAGAAAGGCATGCAGTTGATATTTTGCATTTTTTGAATTATCTTTACATGTACATTGCCTGATAAAGTGTGAATCTTCAAATTTTGGGCCACAAATATGTGGGATATACAGAAAAAAAAGAAACATGGGAGAGTGGTCTAAAATAGAGCCCATAAGTATGCACAGCCCACAAATGGACATATTTTTTTATTGAAATTTATAGATTCATATTTCATCCTAACAATGTATCAACAATTTCTTTAAAATTTTCAAAACCTCAATGTGTTTTCACCTAGGTGCACAGGTTCCCATTTAGACATTCCTGAGGTGTAACATAGAAGATACTGAAACACAAAACACAAAGTGAAACTGGTTCCAGCAAAATGATAGAAAAATTGTAGCACACAGTAAAGATACAAGTACTTTTGCATGGCCAATCCAACACGGTACAGGCATATCATAGTCCACGACAGAATGAGGAACACAATCAGTGGCCACGCCACGCTATCAGCTGGTAGCGTGGCCACCGAAACGAAACTGCGGCCGCTAGGGTGCAGTATACAACTATAATTTTATAGTTGTAATTATAATTCTATAGGTGTATAGCATTTAAAGAAATCATAACTCATAAGCATTATGATTGTATCGCAAATGTATAACAGTAGTTGTTTAACGCCACTGAAGCACGCATACTTTCATTCTTACATCGGCCAATACTGCATTTACAATAGAAGAACCGTAGCACGATCACCCTTACGACTGTATCCTTTCCTTGTTTCTCTCAGGCCACTTTCGCCCTTTCTATGAGGTCCATGAGAACAGAGGGGCAGCTCCTCTGTAAATGTTTGAAACCGCCATTTTCCAAGACAACTTTCATATTCTTTGGAGAGATGAGGAAGTCGATGCACGCCGCCTTGAGCCTCTGGAAGTGGTGCCGCTCTGCTGACACCAGCATGGTTATCGCCGTGCTTGTGGAGACACGTTTGCACAGCATGTCCTCGCAGATCAGCTTCAGCCTCTCCATCTTGTACCTATCCGCCGCTTCAAGCAATCCGTGTGCCATTGCTGTCGCCGCCTCATCTCCCTTGCCCATCTCATCAGGCAATGCATTGGTGTATATGTAGTGGAGCAAAGCCTTGAACATTTTTGCCTCCATGTCGTCGATCCTTACGGTGGCCATGGGTGCCTTATTCTTCTCCCTTTCCGGCATGCCAAGGAGCTCTGCTTCTGCTGCTGCCTTCAAGATTGGAGACCGGGCAGCCAGCACCCATCGATGGGCGGTGAGTGTCTCACCGTCAACCTCGAAGGCCACATCTGCCCCCTCCTTCCACAGGAGATCGGTGAAATTGCAATCCTCTGTTTCCTCAGCGCGCAGCTCCGTGACGGTGATGTCGCACCTGAGAGTGAAGCTATCCTCCTTGAGGTAACCTGAGTTCTCCAGCGCCGACCTTGTGATGTAACTGTACCAGCCCCAGCTTCCTTCAGAGGTCGTGAAACTTCTATTGAAGGTGTAGGTCTATGATGGCACTGGTTCCCCATCCCGGTCCAGTAAACTGAGCGAGCCTTGTGCTGAGATGCCCTGCAAGATTGGCACGACCGGCAAGTCCCTGCTAACACTGACAAGCTGAATGAAGACAGATATGGAATCTGTGAAATCTGAGCGAAGGCCGTTGGGGTAAATAGTTGATTCGCCAGCTGTGGCCTCCAACGTCAAAAGTGCAGGACTGGATGTAGTTAGCATGGGTGACCACCTTGGTTTGCGAGTACCCGTCGATCTTGAGCAAGTGGTGCCCGCTCACCGCTCTGGCGACGATGGCGGAGGTAGAGCGTGATGACATATTGTATATACTAACCCCGTGCGTCCACACGGTTTGATGGCTAGTGATAGTGGGTTATTAACTTATTGAGAATACAATGGGTATGCAAACTGCGGCAGCGGCAGCAATGATCCATGGTGGGAATATATGCAAGCAAAGTTAGTTAATGAATGAATATATTTTATGGATCCGCAGGTGGAAGGAAGGTAATATGTTCTGATAAGACTTGCAAGTTTCTGTGACAGATCCTTTGCTTTGCTTCGATTAAGAACATCTGGTATAAACTTGCTGGCTGCTAATCCCAGAGAAGATACCAGGTTACGTGCCGTGGGTGTCTTGTGCCAAAGTTTTTTGGGCTTTAGGGTGTGTTTGGTTAGAGCTCAAGTTTGTCCTGCTGAAGAATTAGCTAGTTAAAATTGTTAAGCTTCAGTCAATGTTTTACTTGTCCACGATTTGGCCAATGTTGGCAAGAAATAAACTATAATAGCCAGGGCATGCCACCAAAATTGGTAGCCATCCAAACAAGGATCAAAGTTGTGCTCACGACGAAAAAATTGGTAGGGTGGCCTTTGGCGATAATCCAAACAAAATTGGCAAGCTAAGAATATCGTGCCACAAACTAATGGTACCTGCTTCCAGTCTTAATTGGCAAGCTAACAAGATCACAGTTTTTGGCTTTAGCTTGTTCAATTGGCAAGCTAACAATATCAAAGTTTTTGGGCTTTAGCTTGTTCCTTTGATGCTAGCTGCTTCCAGACTTTCAGTCTTAATTGGCAAGCTAAGAATATCTAAGTTTTTGGGTTTTAGGTTGTACCTTTGATGCTAGCTGCTTCCGGTCTTAATTGGCAAGCTAAGAATACCTTTGATGCTAGCTGCTTCCAGTCTTAGTTCGCAAGCTAAGAATACATTGCAGAAACTAATGCAATTACTACTTTTATTTCGCTAAAGTGCCTCCTACAGTGCTTTGCCTCATTTGCCACAAACATGTCCTTTTGAAAAAAACACGGGAGATGATGGTCTAAAATAGAAACCAAAAGTGTGCACAACCCACAAATGGACATATTTTTTGACCAAAATTTATAGGTTCATATTTCATCCCCACAATGTATCTTAATTTTTTAAACTTCATTGCTTTTCTTTTCACCTAGGCGCACAAGTCATTTTTCCATTATAGACATGGCTGAGGTGTAGCATTGCAGACACTAAAACAGAAAACACAAAGTGAAACCGGTTCCAGCAAAACCAAAGAAAATTGTTGCACACAGTAAAAATACAAGTCTTATTGCATAGCAACACACAAGTGTATGACAATTCCACGCGGTACATGCATACCACAGTCCATGACAGAACGAGGAACACAATCAGAAGTAGGAACACACGAGCATGTAACACACACTGATCAATAGAGAAGCACACACACTGCAAACATTCACAACACAATCATCACTCACTCCAGAGCACGCAGACTCATACTGATCAGTTCCAGCGGTGTCTAACTTCAGGCATTGTGCTTGAAAACGGGATGGTTCAGGTGTGCTGTGACGGCCTGCTTCACCGGGTCAGGGTTGCAGCTGCCACTGAGCTCAAGCTCTTTCAGCCTTGGGAGATGGTTGATCCCGGAGATGAACTGCATGCTCGTGAAGGCCCAAGCTATCTTCTCCAGCCTAGGTGCTGCTCCACTCTTGAAGATTATGTTGGTGATGTCGGAGCCCTCGATGATGAGAAACTTGAGGCTTGGGAATTCTCCTTTCCCAAAAGTGATCTTCATTTCGGCATAGGACATGTGTCGGAGCCTAAGACAGCGCAGGCCACCAAGTTGGCCGAGGAGTCGTATGGCTTGATCCGTCAGGGAGGTGTCACGCAGGGTTATCTTGGTAAGTTGGTGGAGCTCTGTGATCCATGGAGGCAGCCCACCTCCTGTGAGGCCGCTGATGTACAGGCTCTGAAGAAACCTGGGTGGTGAAAATGGATGCTCTTGGTCCATGGTGAATGTTAGAGGGTCGGTCTCATCTCCAGCATGTCCAATTCGGATCGACAAAGATCAAAGGCATTTGTGCAGCTTGCTGATTGCTTGGAGCATATGCTTGAAGGAGCTGGCAACCTTCTTGCCATGGAGAGCAACACCTAGCTTTCGTACCTTGAGTAGCTGCCCAGCATCCATCAGCATAAACTCGCTGCCACTCCCGGAGATCTGTACGTGTGACAGTATCTCCAGGTTCCTCCTCATGGCCCCGATTCCGCGGGGCATGCGCGGTGTGGAGAATGATTCCGTGGAGTTGATGATGTCCTTGATCGGGGAGGAGAAGTCTGTGCGGCCTGCAAGCAGATGCTTCAGCATCAGGAGCTTGGCGAAATCTGCAGGGAAGGCTTGTATCTTGGTTTGCCGAATGTCCAGCGTCTCTAGCTGCTGAAGCCTATTGATTTGCCTGGGCAGCGCAGAAACATCCGTGTTCCTGAGGCTCAAATACTTGAGCATGAACAGCTTGCAGATGTTGTTCAGATGGCGCTTCTCCAAGCCTTTTGCAGCCTTCCAGATCGAGCACCTTCAGCAGCAGCAGTTGAGAGGACGCGGGCAGTGATCCCAGGCACCTCTTGATGTCACCAAGATGTGCATTGCAGATCATGGAGCTGGCGACGCTCTCATCTTCTGCAACCTCAGTGATGAGGCGATGCACTGGAGGAGGCACCACACAAGTTTTGATCTTGCCTGCATCACCAATGTCAGCAGGGCAAATGAGACCTCAGCTGACAAATGCGCCGAAGCAGCGTTCAGCTGCCGCTTCAGCTGAACCATGATCGCCTTCCGCAGATATCAGGCCTTGGGCTGCCCATCTTCTTACTAGGGATGTCCTCCTGATGCTGTGATCTTGTGGGAGGAGAAGACATAGGTGCAGGAAGCACATCTGGCACTCTCTAGGCATGTCACTGTAGGAAAACATAACCATCTGCTTGAAGTTATAGCTGCTATCGTCGTCGCAAGGATGGCGGCATGCCACTGAACACAGGCTTTCCTGCAGCTTCTCCAGCTCCTGTCTTGTCCTGTTAGGATTGCCATACAAGGCATGGAGGAACATCTTCATGGAGGCGACATCCGGGTCGCATCTCTTTAGAATGCTGCGTATGATGCCCCGCACATCGCCATCCTGAAAATTGCTGGACACAAGGGCCACTGCTCTCTTGAAGAAGAAATCCACAAGGGAATATCTTATCACTTTATCCGGAGAAGATGACTTGACAAGCCCATCATCCTTTGTGGTCACCATGATGGCACTGCCAGCAGGGAGGCTTATGAAGTTGAGAGCAATTCTGATATGGTCCCAGAGGCCCGGATAATCGTCGAGGTCATCGAGAACAATCAGGACCCTTCTGCCTTCCAAGCGGCCTCGAATGCTCCACAAGAGTTTCATGTTGTCTGATGATGTCTCGTCCAACATGTCCTGGTTTTGGTCAGGAAGGAGTTGGCAGAGCAGGTCATGGAATATCTGCCAGAGGATTGGAGGCCTCTGGATGGTGATCCATACCTTGACGTCGAAGCCACCGGACACCGAAGGATCTTGGTACACTTGCTGAGCTAGACCGGTACCTTCTGCATCATCTGGTGCTAGAATGACAGTGAGTCTGAACGGCCGCCCTCCGGCCTCGTCACCGTCTCCTTTCTTGCCCAGCCAGGCAATCAGCTCTGCTGCACTTTCTTTAAGGATATTGGGCTCAGCTGCGACCAGGGCTCGCCTGAAAGCACCTCTCTCGTCGTCGTCATCATCATGGTCTTCTGATTCTTGGACATTGCGGAGAGGCGGCCGTCTGCTGACCGTTGCCATGGTAGTAGAAGCTTGGGTGATGGCAGGCGGCGGCAGTGGCACGGCGATGCCGTACCTCAGCCGTCTCTTGCCTGCCTCCTGCACCCGGACCTTGAGCTCCCGGATACGCTTGGCGATCGTGCTGCGGCTGCGAGGGATGGTGGCGCATCCTCCTAGGAACCATGGAATTTGCACGTAGCGCAGGAGCCCCTTTGCACGGCGGGGGCCTGCGTGCCGGTAGAGGTTGATGCAGTCCCGGGAGTTGCCGGCGAGGTCCCGGACCTGCCTAACCCACGCCTGGACCTCCTCCTCGTCGTCTTCGCGGTGCCCAGCACCAGGAGCCAGCTGCTGGGTCCTGGCAAGGTGGCGGAGAAAGCCGTTCATGACCTCCATCTCGTCCTTGATGAAGTTCGCGTCGCGTTCCACGCCGGCAGCGAGTGGCAGCGTCTCGTCGCAGATGGCCGTCGAGATGTCGCCTGAGGATGAGTCGCCGGCTCGCCGGGCAGCTTCAGCCATCTCTCTCTACTGTATATCCGAGAGTTGAGATGTTTCTTTCTCAGTTTCGGCAGGAAACAAAGTGGTGATGGATGGAAGCAGCAGATGAGGAGGAGAGAGTGTACGTAATGTGGATTTGTTTTCCTTTGCTTTGTTCGTTTCGTGTTGCTGCAAGCTAGTTTATGGTGCATGTAGGAAAAGAACCAGTACTGTGATTGATTGTGCCAAGGGGCCTAGCTACTTCTTTCCGTTAGATTTGTCTTGTTCGTTTCGTGTACAACGGTGCACTAATGTTCAAAGTATATATCTCTCTCTATAGATGAGCAATATGTGAAATTCAAGGTTGAAAAATGATTGAAAACTATTGACTGATCAAGGTAATCGTTCAGTCGTGTCGCCCCGCACGCGCCCGTCTCCCCTTGCACATGTTTTTCTCCTCTAGCCGCCGGTACCTCGTTTTCTATCTCGGTTTGCCTGCAGCAAGTCCTCAACATAGCCTGCCCTAGTGTTTCCTCTCCCTGACGCCCACTCCATTCTTCCTCCTTGGCGCGCCGCAAGGGGAAGCGGCGGGCGATGAAGATCAAAGGGGAGGGAGAAATTGGAGGCTGTGACAACCACATGGAGTAAAGCTAGGTGGCGGTGCGCGACGTCGGCATAATTCTACTAAGAATGTCTGACCTTTTTTTCTCTGAACAAAATATTGTTTGGTATAATTCACCCGACTTTTCAACATGACAGACACCTCAAATTGTGGAACCCAATATCAGCCACGACAAAGTCAAGTGACTTGGGTCAGATAAGTAGAATCGGGAGGAGATCTATGACCCATTATTTATTTATTTTAGGAATGCACCGTTAAATAAATTGAAGAAGGTTCGAACCGGCATATGGCATACGACATGTCAACATATTCCATCACTCAAAAATAAATAGTAGACCATTTATGCTTTGGGAAGGAGAATCCATTTGGCCGATGGAGCAAATCATATCTCCGAGGCGGCTTCTATTTCGCAATATAGAGCCATTTGGACAGAGAATCCACTTTGCAATACTAAGGCCATCGATATACTAGAACATTAGAACATATTTTGGCGGCAGCGGCTGAATCCGTGGGAGCGGACGGCGGCGGCCTCCTCTTCCTCCACCCTGGTGATGCCAACCTCCATCCCGTGCCGTTTGCATCGCAAAATAAATGTATTGTGTATTTTGGATGAAATGTTCATGCGTTTAAAAAAAAATAGTTATACATGAAAAGGAAAACAAACATGTATTACAAAAATGTTCACCGTCCCAGAAATATTCATATATTTTTCAAAAATAATCTGCGTGCACAAAATTGTTCATTGTTCCAAAAAAATGTTAGCACATATGAAAATAAATACTCATGTAATTTTTCAAAATATTTAATAAACAATTCTTATCTGTATAAAAATAAATGTTGTACATGTCAAAAAGATGTTCATGTTTTGAGAAAGAACGTTCACATGTTAATTTTTTTATGTGTCCAATTTAAAATATTTGTATATTTACATATAACAAACGAAAAACAAACGGTAAAATGAAGAAAATAAAAGGAGAAAAAAAAAACTATGGTACGAGGCTCACCCCATGTGGTGGCGCGCTGGGAACGAGCCTACAGCCCATGCTTCATCAGTTGGCTCAGTACGCACCAAGCTGAGAAAGCACAGCCCAATACCCCCATGTGCTGCATTTCAGGTATCACATCCCAATTTTTTCTCAAATTTGGAATGTTAAAAAAATAAATTAGGATCAATTAAAAAAATTCAAATTTTCTTGCACTCCCTCCTTTTTTATTTACTTTGACTACAATTATAGAAAACAATCTAAACTTTCACAATAACAAATATATAGGTGTGAAAACATATTCAATGATGATTCTAATGATATTGATTTGATATTGTGGATGTTAATAATTTTTTGTATAAACTTGGTCAAAGTTTAACTTGAGACAAAGCTAATATGGAATTTGACTAGGAGTTGTTTGAATTGGTTGAAGTAGTGGCTCAATTTTTTTTTGAAATTATTCAGAACCCCAAATTGTCATTTAGGGATTATTTATAAAACCAAAATTTGAGCTACAAAATGTGTGTGAACTTCAACTAAGTATTTTGGGTTGGGAATAATTTATGTAAATCCCAAATAATATTGAAGCCCTGAAGCTAAACTGGGAATTAAAATTTAAGCCTAATTTTTTTATGGAAATAAATTAATATCCCAAAATGTAGGAGATATGCCCTAGAGGCAATAATAAATGTTATTGATTATCTCCCTGTTCATAATTAGGTTTATGTTCCATGCTATAACTGCTATGGTTCTCGAGTCTACAATAACCACGAGGCTCGGAGGAAGACTCATATGCACGTGTGGGATAATAAACGGTAAAATGTATTCCTAGTCAAGCCTCTATGACTGGCTCAAGTATTGCATGATGATCCTGTTTTCCTGATCATGGGCATGGCTATGCCGGCAATTTTGAGGGCACAATTGTTGGTAGAACACTTGTGTTGAATCGACCCGATTGATGTTATGCTATGAGATACATTCGTCATAAGTTTATGGTTAATAACACAGAGAAGTTAATGTTTGCATAATTCCTTAGACCATGAGAGTGTCGAGTTTCTTCATGCTTGCTTCATGAACTTTGGGGTTTGTTAAACGTCATCCGTAAATGGGTGGCTATTACGGCGGCTTACGGGTTCATGGAAAAGTATGTCAAGGGACTTGATAGCTCAAGATTGGGATTTGCTCCTCCGACGATGGAGAGATATCTCTGGGCCCTCTCGGTGTTACGGTATCCATCATCGTCTGGCCAGACACAGGGTGATTTGATCACAGGGATGCCGGAACACGGGAACGAGAAAAGAGAACAATACCGGCAACGAGGTAACTGGCATTGTGGACAAGTGTTGATCCACGAGGATGCCGATGTTTCTCACCTCGGGTATTTGTAACATATCGCGAAGCAACAGGAATAGCACACGGCAACTGGAGGTTCACTCGAATATTCATTCGTGTGGGTATAGGGGTCAATATGGGTGTCCACGGCTCCGATGTTGATCATTGATCGGAAAGTGTTCCGGGTCATGTCTATACTTCACCGAACCTATAGGGTCACACGCTTAAGGGTCATCTATCTGCTGAATACTAGACGGGGAGTCTGAGAGAAATTCACCGAAAAAGTTTCGGACGAAACGGAAACGTTTCGGAGAGGATATCGGAATAGTTCCGGTAAAACTGAAAAGTTGTTTCAGAGGATACCATAAAGTCAGATTGGTTTCGGCACATGCCTGATAATTCTTGGAGGGTGCCAGAATCATTCTGGAAACTTTCTGGAATTTTCCGGGATGAAAACCGGAAATGTTCCGGAGCTGCCGGAACCGCTTCAGATGCTTTTCGCAGATGAAAAATCACTAAACCGGAATTGTTCCGGATCGCATTGAAACTTATTTTAGTGGGTACTGGAATTGTTCTAAGCCCACATAAATATTTTCAGTTCGACCGGACGCTGAAAAATGTCGTCGTGAATAGTGAAATCAGATTTATGGATATGGTTGGAAGTTGGCTTTCCACAAATATCTTCCCAAGATATTTTGGGATGACATGGCATTTTGGATATGCCCATCCTACCCCTTGTTTTTCCTATAAATAGAGGGGAGGAGGCAGCCCCATATGCTTCATCCTTGCTCTCACATACACATGCCATGACATTTCTGACTTCTCTCTCCCTCCCAGCGAAATAGTTTCGTAGAGCCGAAAGGCTGTCTGGGTTCCGGTGGGAACTAGTTCTGGACGGCGAAGCCCTGCCGGATAGATGACACCGTATGTGTGCAACTCTGTAGAGAGATCGTAGTTTCGGTCTTAGTTCGAGAGTGCCTCCCGAAGGGCTGTCCGAGTTACAGTTTGAGTTTCGGGTGTCCTCCCGAAGGGCTGTCCGAGTGACCCGCCCGAAGGGCTGTCCAGGGGCCTCCCTAAGGGCTGTCCGAGGATCCGTCCGGTGGGACTATCCGAGGGACTGTCCCGATGCCTCCCGAAGGGCTGCCCGGAGATCCGTCCGGTGAGCTGACGTGGGAGTACATCCTCGCGGTTGGGAGGTTGTAAATCCTAGCTGCGGGGATCTGCACCGCCGTTCGTCATCGACTCTACTTCCGCTGCGCTACGAGTCGGTAACGAAACAGATCAAACCTTGTATGCAGTCTCCATAGTGATCCTGGGCTGGTACGTAGGTCGGAAATTTTTTGTTTTCTGCTGCGTTCCCCAACAGTGGCATCAAGAGCCGTGCTATGCGTAGATGCAGGTTGCGATCTAGAATACATAGAGATGTATGGGTGTTGCACAATATAATTAGGTAGTAGATGAGATCTATTGCTGAAAATTATTTGTGCGGGTGACAGATGAAGTCTGTTACCCGATGTTCTTGTTGCTTCCCTAGAATTTGCGTTTGCTCAATCTCGAGACAGTATGGTGGAATTTCACAAAGTTCTGGCAATCCGCGATCCTGATTGATCAACGAAGTGCTTCAGTTCTTTGGGTTCCGCCATAGTCAAAAGAAAGATGAAATTCGCAGATGAAAGGGCATTGTAGATATGATCTGCACGGGGGTCATGCGTATGACGAAGTTTAGTATGGGGCTCGAGATTTAATTATCTCGTGTTTCATACACCCCGCGATGTTAATCTAGCGACTTGAATTATCATACTTGATGATAATACGTAGGTAGCTTCGGTTTGTTTCGAAACCTTAGGAGCCACGTAAAACAAGTTTTTGCATGAACCGATTAGAGGCGTCTAACTTGGTTTTGCAGGATGGTTTGCATGTGCATATGATGTGGTATAGCAGTGTTCATAATAATTTGATTATGTATGAGATGACTATATAATGTAAATTGATTAACATGACCTGCGTGTCATGATTCGGCATGATGGCTGGAGCCATATGATTGCACTTTAATGACCTGCGTGTCAACCTTATGTAATGCACTTATTTTATTAGCTATAGAGATAGCAATATTATCTGGTGCATCGACAAGGTGGTGGCAATCTTCGCGAAGGTGAACACCGACGCGAATGACCGGAGACGAAGAAATGAAAGACTTCTCCGTCAGAAAGGGCTATACCATATCATGCTATTATGAATTGCCTGAGATGTTTATCCCTTATGATGCACCCTTCTTGATTGCGCGGTAGTCGCTTTTATTAGGGTGATCTCTCACAAAAATATCAAGTAGTTAGTGTTCTCCCAAGTGTAGCACCGTCACGACACCTAACTTTTCGGGGTGCGCCATGTCCACATGGGTACGAACGATTAGAGAAGTGTGAGGCGGGTGAGGTCAGACCTCGCAGCGAGATCACTTGGTTGTCTTGACGTTCTGGCTTGATCGTCCTGAGCTCGGAACACGCCCATCGAAAGATGAACAAGAGTCACATAGAGATGTGATCGGCATGTTTGCCCACCAATTGAAATTCTCGTCATCAGTGATGTCCACATCAATGGCGTTGAATTGAAATGTGGATCTTGTATCACTCACAATCAATTATGAGAGATATTGATTTGAGTGGGAGCGCTCTGTAGAATTAATTCTTTTAATTCTCAGTGCAATTAATTTTGAACACTGTCTAAGTGTGATTTGCATAATAGTTATAGAATAATGGCTCGCGTTTCCACCTTCCCTATTAAAATTGAATAGCTGTTAAATATCTGGTTAAAACTTTACGATTGGTAACGTAATGTGAGGATTGTCCTCTAGAGTGCCGAGAAGGACTTTGTCCTATCGCATACTTTTGGTATTCTCCCGCTAATGCTATGGATCATGTGACTCTCGTCCTTCGATCAAAAGCTAGAATTCCTTTTCAGTCAGGTGCAATACATTTGCTTCCATGAGACCCGAACTTCGAAAGTTTGGATAGTTATGTGATATTCATGGAATCTGAAAATCATTTTCAGAGACAGACAAAGGCTAAAAGATATGAGATATCCAAAGCAATGTTTGTTTGCAAGCTGTTAGTAAAGGAGTTTACTATGCATTAGACTAATAAGAGAGGGATCCAGGAGAACGCCTGTCATATGATGAAAGGTGAATAAAACAACAACTTAAAGAGAAAGGAAGTGTCCGAAGGGTGTTAGTAAGATTTTCACGCCTAGGAAGTCCGGGGCTAACGCCACTCTTAAGTTGGATGCTTCTTCTGAGAGTAGGAGAAATACTAAAAGTTAAAACTATTAGAAGTATAAAGGCAAAAGGAAAGGAGACTGGAATATCCAGCTCATGTATGAATGTCATACAGGTTTTTGATGTATAGAAGGCTGGTCAAAGATATAGTTCTTGGGAATTATGGTTAAACATGTTAATCACTAATTCTTGGGTATTGTGAGTTAATCACAAAGATACCCGCTCGATTGCATTCTGTTGCAACTTGATGTAAGAACTACTATGGCCTGAAAGACTAGCCAGGAATGAGGTTTAGATACACGCAGGGAACATAGTAAATGTTACTATGCCTTCCATAGGTGTATTCCCGATGTATTTACTTTCATAAATCATTTTAGAGTTTTACACACTCTAGCCCATTGCATAAAGTATCTTGCAAGAAGGTTGTTCATAAGAGAACTTTTAATGTTCGGAGTTATGAATAACAAAAGGGCCATACTTTCATTATGAATGAGAAGTATGTTATGAATATTGATAATAATACATTACCTCTGTATTTACTTTCATAAATCATTTTAGAGTTTTACACACTCTAGCCCATTGCATAAAGTATCTTGCAAGAAGGTTGTTCATAAGAGAACTTTTAATGTTCGGAGTTATGAATAACAAAAGGGCCATACTTTCATTATGAATGAGAAGTATGTTATGAATATTGATAATAATACATTACCTCTGTATTTACTTTCATAAATCATTTTAGAGTTTTACACACTCTAGCCCTTTGCATAAGGTATTTTGCAAGAAGGTTATTCATAAGAGAACTTTTGATGTTCGGTGTTATGAATAACATGAAGGGCCATGCTTCCATACAAGATGGGATGTATGTTATGAATATTGATGGAAATATGATACATCCATAACACTGACGCTAAATGTCGCAAGACTAAAAGAATACCACACAAGTGTGGCACTGCATTTGGTCACATTGGAGAAACCCGCATGGAAAATTCCATTATGATGGATTTTGAAGTCGTTTGATTTTGAATCATCTGACACTTGCAACTTTCCTCTGAAAAGTGAAGTGACTGAAATACCATTCACAGACCATAAGGAACGAGCAAAGAACATATTGGTGATCATACATTATGATGTGTGTAGTCCAATAAATGTTGTTGCAAGTAGTGGAGTTATCTATCTTCAGAAATGACTCAAGTAGATATATGGATATTTACTTGTTGAGACGTAAGTCTGGATCTTTTGAATTCATTCATAAGGTTTTCAAAAATGAAGTAGAAGTTATTGTAACAAGAAAATTATGTTTCTACAATTCGATTGCAGAAAGGAATATTTGAGTTACAAGTTTAGCGAATGTCTGATGAGTTGTGAAAGGGGTTTCATAACTTACACCTCCCGGAGCACCACTGCAAGTGGAGAATCCGTGTAGATGTAATCGAACCATTCATGAAATGGTAAGATCAAAGATGACATAAATAAATTTGCCATTATCCCTTTTAAAGAGTGATGCTTTAGAGACTGCGGCTTTTACACTGAAAAGAGATCCATCAGGTCTGTTGAAATGACGCCATGGTATGGTACGCCCAACCATGTTATATCTTTTCTTAACATTTGGAATATGGGGCTTGTGTAAAAGGTTACAAACCTATTCCAAATCAGAAAAGTGCTACTTTGTAAGGTTATCCCAAGTCATTGGGTATTCCCCACCACTATACCGAGGCAAAGGATTTTGCCACAAAACGGTATGCTTTTAAAGAGAATAGTTCTTACAAAAGGCGAGTGGGAGGACAGTGCAACTCGACGAGATAACCAGTATCTTCGTCATCAGATCAAAGGAAAGAAACCTTGGAAGTGATTCCGGAGTTTCCTACTACGACTGATACAGAAGTCTCTACGATAAAATGTATGGACTTCAGTCGAACTTGCAGCTGAACCACGTAGGCAAGGCTCGTGCAAACCTCTCAGGTGCGCAAACGAGATATTGTTGTTGGACAACAGTATACCTACGATACATAAGGAAGCGATGATGGGCCCTGACTCCGGAATTGGCTAAATGCCAATACAATCTGAGATAGTTTCCATATCAATGTTTCAAGATTAAAATCTTGATACACCTTTCGGAAGGCTTAGAGTCTAACGGATATTTATGGAACTAAAAACTGATACGGATAAAAATGTTTTATCCATAAAGCTCGACTTGTTGCAAAAACAAGTTCAAAGAGTTGACTACGATGAGATTGTCTCACCGTAGCAATGCTTGAAGTCGGTTCGGGTTGAACTAGCAATTAATACATATTTCAATCATGAGATATGAAACATGGATGACAAAAGGATTTCCATCTGATGGGAATGAAACCTAGGACTTGTATGTGATACAGTCCAAAGTAATTTGTCGATCCATAGGATGCTAGTAAGTATGCAAACTTCAGAGTTCCAGCGATGGACAGAAGAGAGCAAAGTGGAGTTGGAATCTTCGTTTTTGATGAAATGGTCAAAAGAGTTTGACTTCATCAAATGGGTAACGAAGATGCTTGTGATTCAAGAAAGTAAGTGGGAGCATAATAATATTTCTAAAAACCTTGTGTACTTAACACATTGTTAATTGGAAATAAATTTCTTGACACGAATTAGGACTTCATTTGAAAATAGTTTTTCAATGAAGTGCTTAGGCTAAATAGCCTCAATATTAGGCATGATGATCTATGGAGATAGATTTACCTAATGGGGCTAAGCAATGAATACATATTGACAAGATGCTAAAACCTTTTAGCATTTAAAACGCCAAGGAGTGATTCTTGCCGAAGTCACATGGAAAGAGTTTTTGCAAGACTCGGTGTCCCAAAACACTGATGAGTAAAATACATGATGGAGATTCCACACACTCTTGTGTTTGGATTAACCATGTATTCCATGGTATGTAAAAACAAACAGATATGTCCAATACTCCAAAGTTGTTGCGAGTATAGATACCATAGTGATCAAAGTACCGATCATGGGACAACAGTGAAAGATGTCATTAAGTGCTAAGAGTAGTGTTGATGACATGTTTTCTCGCAAGTAGAGATTATGAAGTGCTCGTTGTAAGTGATTACATCAATACAGTCTTCATCAATGCTCCATGCGATTTTCGATTTAAATTGAGGGTTTTGTGTGATACACAATATGGTGGCACGGTAGTTGGAAATTGTTCCAAACAAGATACTGTGGCGAATTCTATAACAAAGGCTAAGTATGTTGATGCTTAAGAAGCGACAAAGAAGTTGTTGAATCATATAGTTCATTCATGAACTTAGTATGGTTCCAAGATGACTTTGGTCTATGGGACACTATTGCAGATAGTTGCTCCATAGCTCAGTCTGAGGAATCAGGTTTCGACCAATGATTCACACATATGCAAGGCCAAGTCCAGACAAAATATGAATTTTGTGAAAGCGTGAAAACGCAAGGATATGCAAAGTTACACACATAGCTGAAGTCGTCAGATCCGTTGGACATCAGGCTATACCACATGCGAAGCATATTTTACACCAGTATGCCATAGGTGTAAAGTGCATTAGCATTGACTAGATTATTGACTCTAGTTCAAGTGGGAGTCTGTAGGAGATATGCCCTAGAGGCAATAATAAATGTTATTGATTATCTCCCTGTTCATAATTAGGTTTATGTTCCATGCTATAACTGTTATGGTTCTCGAGTCTACAATAACCACGAGGCTCGGAGGAAGACTCATATGCACGTGTGGGATAATAAACGGTAAAATGTATTCCTAGTCAAGCCTCTATGACTGGCTCAAGTATTGCATGATGATCCTGTTTTCCTGATCATGGGCATGGCTATGCCGGCAATTTTGAGGGCACAATTGTTGGTAGAACACTTGTGTTGAATCGACCCGATTGATGTTATGCTATGAGATACATTCGTCATAAGTTTATGGTTAATAACACAGAGAAGTTAATGTTTGCATAATTCCTTAGACCATGAGAGTGTCGAGTTTCTTCATGCTTGCTTCATGAACTTTGGGGTTTGTTAAACGTCATCCGTAAATGGGTGGCTATTACGGCGGCTTACGGGTTCATGGAAAAGTATGTCAAGGGACTTGATAGCTCAAGATTGGGATTTGCTCCTCCGACGATGGAGAGATATCTCTGGGCCCTCTCGGTGTTACGGTATCCATCATCGTCTGGCCAGACACAGGGTGATTTGATCACAGGGATGCCGGAACACGGGAACGAGAAAAGAGAACAATACCGGCAACGAGGTAACTGGCATTGTGGACAAGTGTTGATCCACGAGGATGCCGATGTTTCTCACCTCGGGTATTTGTAACATATCGCGAAGCAACAGGAATAGCACACGGCAACTGGAGGTTCACTCGAATATTCATTCGTGTGGGTATAGGGGTCAATATGGGTGTCCACGGCTCCGATGTTGATCATTGATCGGAAAGTGTTCCGGGTCATGTCTATACTTCACCGAACCTATAGGGTCACACGCTTAAGGGTCATCTATCTGCTGAATACTAGACGGGGAGTCTGAGAGAAATTCACCGAAAAAGTTTCGGACGAAACGGAAACGTTTCGGAGAGGATATCGGAATAGTTCTGGTAAAACTGAAAAGTTGTTTCAGAGGATACCATAAAGTCAGATTGGTTTCGGCACATGCTTGATAATTCTTGGAGGGTGCCAGAATCATTCTGGAAACTTTCTGGAATTTTCCGGGATGAAAACCGGAAATGTTCCGGAGCTGCCGGAACCGCTTCAGATGCTTTTCGCAGATGAAAAATCACTAAACCGGAATTGTTCCGGATCGCATTGAAACTTATTTTAGTGGGTACTGGAATTGTTCTAAGCCCACATAAATATTTTCAGTTCGACCGGACGCTGAAAAATGTCGTCGTGAATAGTGAAATCAGATTTATGGATATGGTTGGAAGTTGGCTTTCCACAAATATCTTCCCAAGATATTTTGGGATGACATGGCATTTTGGATATGCCCATCCTACCCCTTGTTTTTCCTATAAATAGAGGGGAGGAGGCAGCCCCATATGCTTCATCCTTGCTCTCACATACACATGCCATGACATTTCTGGCTTCTCTCTCCCTCCCAGCGAAATAGTTTCGTAGAGCCGAAAGGCTGTCTGGGTTCTGGTGGGAACTAGTTCTGGACGGCGAAGCCCTGCCGGATAGATGACACCGTATGTGTGCAACTCTGTAGAGAGATCGTAGTTTCGGTCTTAGTTCGAGAGTGCCTCCCGAAGGGCTGTCCGAGTTACAGTTTGAGTTTCGGGTGTCCTCCCGAAGGGCTGTCCGAGTGACCCGCCCGAAGGGCTGTCCAGGGGCCTCCCTAAGGGCTGTCCGAGGATCCGTCCGGTGGGACTATCCGAGGGACTGTCCCGATGCCTCCCGAAGGGCTGCCCGGAGATCCGTCCGGTGAGCTGACGTGGGAGTACATCCTCGCGGTTGGGAGGTTGTAAATCCTAGCTGCGGGGATCTGCACCGCCGTTCGTCATCGACTCTACTTCCGCTGCGCTACGAGTCGGTAACGAAACAGATCAAACCTTGTATGCAGTCTCCATAGTGATCCTGGGCTGGTACGTAGGTCGGAAAATTTTTGTTTTCTGCTGCGTTCCCCAACACAAAATACAGTGACAACTCATTTATCTTATTTGGGTTGAAAAGTAATTCTGCTAAGCCCAAATACTATCTTAAACCTCTATTCCCAAAATGATTGGAGTGAATTTGATCTTTTAATCAATTGAAAAATCAAAAGGGAATACTTACAATATTAAAAAAAGCTATACATTTTTATTAATATTTGATAGTAAATCTTTTTCCATAAGTCCTAAATACTAAGTTGAGCCTCTAAAAAATTTCGTACAGGATTTCGAGTAAGTTTTATTTTTGAATCAAGTTCAAATTCAAATGGAGAAAGAAAACATGAAGGAAAAAGAAAAGGAAAATAGGATAAGAAAAGAAAACAGAAAACCTAACCTAACTAGCTAAGGGCCCAGCCCAAGTCTCTCTCTCGCGCGCAGTGCAGCCGAGCCGGCCCACGATCCGTTTAAGCCGCCCGAAGCGGTACGCGCTGGCGAATAAGGCGCATCCTTCGATCTCGCCAGATCCAAAGGCCTTGAGCACGCCCACATCGCCCTCTCTCTAACTTACACATGGGCCCCGTTTTCAGGAGCTCCCCCACCTCGCGCACGCACCCATGCCCGTAACTGTTGGCGCCCACGATCCCTAGGATGTGCACGTCACCTCTGGCCATGCTCGCACCCTCTTGAGCCCCTCTATAAATAGCCTCGCACCCCTCTCTCGATCCCAAGCATGCGCGCCACCTCTCCGCCGTCAGGCTACTCAATTTCTAGCTCAAGCCGCCGCCACCCACTGTGCTCCGGCGAGCGATTGCACCCCCGCCGGTAAGCCTCCACCATTTCTTTTGCCTATGCTAGATCTGTCGCATCACACCCTTGACCTTTTCATTTGTCGAGGGACGCATCAAAACGAATAAACAGATGAAGACCCGAGGCTCCCAAGCACCACCGCCGCTGCAGCCAGTCGTCGCTGCCGTGGACACCATCGTCATCGCCGTGACGCACTAAAGGCCGTCGTGCACTCCCCGCATGTCGAGGACCACCAGAGTCATTGCCCGCTTCGACCCGAGCGGCAGCGCTGTTCTTTCCCATCTCCGACAGCCGTCGTCGCCTCTCTCCCGGTGAGCCTCTCTCCGTCGTTAGATCTCTCGCGTACACTCATGGTTAGAACCTTTAATCAGCCAAATCTATACACTGTAGCAGCCGTTAGATATCGATCTGATGATCCCGATTGATCCACTTAACTGAACATATCGATCTGATGATCCCGATTGATCCACTTAACTGAACATGTATCGGTTGATCTCAGTCGCCCTTGCATTACAAAATCCAACGACCACATCATGTTCTGTCCTGAAGCGGTATCGTCCAATAAGGAGCCCCCACGTGTCCTTATTTTAATTTATTTTCTTTTCCGACCGACTTAGTTATGTAATTTCTATAAAAAGGCCCCCTTTAACTTCAAACCCTTGTAACTTTTTGCACTCAACTCAAAATGAGTGATTCGTTTTGGAGTTTGGCCCTCATGAAATCCCCTATTCATGAGAACCAATTAAAAACACATTTGCACAATTCAAATTAGAATTTATTCAAATTTAGATCCAAACTGTTTAGGGCCTAAATTGCAAACCATAGTTCAAATTGAGTTGGATCTTTTTGCATATAGATCCCTATGCTATAAACTTTCAAATTGAGCCACTAGAATGCAAATTTGCACAATTTAAAATTCAACTCAAGAAAACCTTAATAAGCAGCAGAAACTGCTGCCATTGTAAAGTTTTCATAAATGTTGCCATGGCAACCAAATTTATTGTCATGTGAGAGGTTTTGGAATCCAATTCAAATGTATAACTTTAGATCTAAGATTCCAAATTGGATAATTCCTTTTGCTTGTGTTTAGAAGTTCAAACCACACTGTGGACCTTGTTTGACCAAGTTTGACTGTAGGAAATTTAAACTTATTTGAATTCAAATTCAAACCCAAACTGAAGTTACAATTCAAATCACAAGTCCAAATCAATTGAATATTTTTGTAAATTGATTCAAATGATGTTGGAACCATGGTAGACCAAACTCTTTTGCCAATTTTGAATTATTTCAAATCCAAATTCTTACCTAAGTTTAAATTATAAACTAAACCCATTTGAAAGTCAACATGAATCCTTTTGTACACTGATCCCAATATTGATTTTAAATTAATATAATCCCCTTGGAAGTCAAGTAAGGTAATTCAAAATTTGAATTGTCATTCAAATTAAACATGAACTTCATTCGACCTTAATGCACAACCACACACCCAATTGAATTCAAACCCGGATCTTTTAGTTCATTGATTCAAGTATTGGATTCAAATTATTCAAACACATAAAAAATTAATTAAGGTCTTTCAAGTTTGAATTATCATTCAAATTTGAATATGCACTTGTTTTTTTCCGAAGAAAATACGAACTTGTTTGACCATAGTTCATAGACCATTGAACCAATTGCAATGATTCCTTTTTGTACATTGAATCATGCAATGATCGGAAAAAAGCTCATAGACCATTGGACCAATTGCAATGATTCCTTTTAACCATAGTTCATAGACCATTTGACCAATTTAATAAGGACTTTTGCAATGATTCCTTTTTTGTACATTGATTCCTTTTGACAGTAGTTCATAAACCAGTGCAGCCAGTGGCGGAGCTTCGTGGAGTGCAACCTGGGCCACCGCCCCCCAGCCCATGAAGAAATCCCTCACTACACCTAGGTATTTGGGCCATAAGTACAGGAAAATAAGGCCAGACCTCATAATTTAACCCCCCCCTCAGCCCATTGCCCCTCAAGAATTTTGGCCCAAGCTCCGCCACTGAGTGCAGCGAGCCAGCGACCGAAAAACTACCGTGAGCGACTGTTCAGCGAACGAAAAAACTCCGACAAATGGGCCGGCCTAGCAGCTACGTGAGGGGAAAAAGCTTCATGCGTACCGAGAGCTATACTCGTTATAAGCGAGATATAGCTCTTGCGGGCATAGGCGCACCCGGAGGGAAACTTTTGGTCTATGGGTGTATCTACACCCTATATGGATTTTTTTTTAGTAATTCAACAAAAAGTCAAAAAATTCTGAAAATATTTTTGAAATAAACTTGACCTTCCATTGCACTTGTGAGAAAAATCCACAAAAAGAAAATCCCTCTTTGACTTCTTTTCAAAAAAGACAAATTGTTGGCCAAAATAGTGTGAATAGTGACCTATAATAGCAAATAAATTTTGTCTTTTTTGCTCTGAAGTCAACTTTAGTTTTTTGTTCGTGAAAATTTATATACTAGTGCAAAAGTAAGTCAAGTTTATTCTAAAAATACTTCTGAACTATTTTGATTTTTTGTTTAATTATTAATTTTTTTTCCCATATAGGGTGTATCTACAACCAAGAATCAAAGTATATTTCCCAGGCGCGCCCAGGCACTAAACGAGACATTGTGCAGTCTGGACTGTTGGGCTTAGAGAGGAACACATTTTTCATTTAAGCTGATGAACTGCTGAACCATGGAGAGCAACACAAATTTAGCGTGCCGCAGCGAAAAACACAAATAAGAAGGAATAGAAAACGCGCGGGCATCCTTTTCTGTTCTTCTTTTCTGGCACTCGCCTTATGCGGTGCATTTCTTCTTTAGAGGAGTTACTTGTAATACCTCTTTCTAGTCAATGAATTTGGCAGCTCTTCTGCCAACATTAAAAGAAAAAAAAAACGCGCTGGCATGGCAGGGGTAACGTGGGCATTTGCACCAAACGGCACGAGACTAGCTCAGCTGCGCGGCCTATATATGTGTGTTATCTCCGAGCTCAGCGGGATGCATCCATCCTGCACAATCCTCATCAATCTCCTACGCACAACTCATGGAGGCTAGCAGCTCGCTGCAGCACCTCGCCGGCAGCTTCGACCGCCTCGCCGCCGACGTCGTCCATTCCTTCAGAATCTCAACGTCCTCCTCCTTCATCGACATGTACCCCGACGAGCGCTTCTCCATGCGTTGGACGACGGCTACGAGTGACTTTGACTTCGACTTGCCACTGCCAGCGTTAGATGATGGCGCCTCGTCCCCGACGCTGCAGGCCAGCGCGAGCCGGATCTTTCGCAGCGGCCGCCTCCTCCTCTGTGATCACGGCGACGGCAAGGACTTGGTGACCCGTAAGTATCACACCGCGGACGTCCCGAGCGCGCCAGAGTCGTCGGCGTTCTCGTCGCCGCTCTTCCACTCGGCGCCGACCACGCCAGTCCTGCGGAGCCCCAGAGCGACAAGCAAGCATGCCAGGCCTGTTAGCACTAATCTTGACGCGTGCGCTCGTGGCCGGGCCGTGCAGTCGTGGAGCCGAGTCGTCGCGCGGAGCAGGCAACCAACAGAAGGTGCATGCAAGGAGATCACGCTGAGTCCGTTGCTCGGGCGTGTGGACGAGCTGTTTGTGCGGCTGTTAGTGCATGCGTGGGTTGTTAGGATAAGTAGTGCGTCCAGGTTGTTAGCTGGAGATAGACTAGGGCTGGTTCGGCGTTTGTCGCCGGAGGGCTGGTTCGGCGTTCGTCGCCGGAGGGCAGTCCCAACAATTGGTATCAGAGCCTCAAGGTTCGGGGCCATAGTGGCGCGCGGTGAGTCCGCGGCGAGCGCGGCAAACGTGGAGGCCTCTGTGGAGCGGCTGCGGCGCGCGGCGAGCGCGGCGGCGCGCTGTGACGTCGTACGTGCGGTGAGCGCGGAGGCTGCGGAGGCGCGGCGAGGAGGCCGTGGAGGACCTGCATGGTGGCGCGGCACGGCGGGCGGGGAACGGCTACCGTGTTGGTGCAGTCGTGCGTTGAGGCACGTGGTGGCGTCGGACGGATGCGTTCAAGGCGACGGTCGACGGCGAGCCGTGTCAAGATTAGAGGGGAAATTGTTAGCACTAATCTTGACGCGTGCGCTCGTGGCCGGGCCGTGCAGTCGTGGAGCCGAGTCGTCGCGCGGAGCAGGCAACCAACAGAAGCTGCATGCAAGGAGATCACGCTGAGTCCGTTGCTCGGGCGTGTGGACGAGCTGTTTGTGCGGCTGTTAGTGCATGCGTGGGTTGTTAGGATAAGTAGTGCGTTCAGGTTGTTAGCTGGATGAGGTTAGTTAGCTAGATTAGCGCGTGCGTGCGTGCGTGGTAGCTAGCTAGGTGTGTGTGCACGGGGTATAAATACCTCCCATGTGTACTGGTTGGGTGCCCCGGTGAGTTGCCGAGCCGGGGTATGTGCCTAGGTAAGAAATCGCCGTTCGTGCGGCGTGGCGTTTGTCGCCGAAAAAAACAAGTGTCCAGTCCACCTTCTACCTCAGTCCGTTGCTAGAGAGAGAGATAGACTAGGGTTCGGCGTTCGTCGCCGGAGGGCTGGTTCGGCGTTCGTCGCCGGAGGGCAGTCCCCACAATGCCGCGGCCGACGACGTCGTGTGCCGGGAGGCGCCGCGCGTGGGCGTCGCCCTGGAAGGTGCTGCGGTTCATATGCGGGAAGGTCAGGGGAATCACGCCGGGCCACAGCATGGTGGTCACGTCGGCAGCGAGCCCGGCGCGTGGGGCCACGTCGAGTGTCAGGTGGTGCCACGGCAGTGCCGACGCGGACGTCCACGACGCCATCCTCTACTGCAAGAACTCCGGTGTAAGTGCATCTGAAGAACAGTGGAGAAACAATAGCACTAGCACACGCGCACACGCGCGCATACAGTACACTTGCTGGTTAATTGGTAATTTCATCTCTGTTTCAGGGACAAACATGTGCTCCCATGGGAGACTAATCGCATGCCAGCTGCATGATTTTCGAACTCTGTGAAAAACGGAGCCCTCCCGGCAAGGGCTAGGATCCACCGCACCGCCATGGCCCTAAAGCCACTGGAGATGAGGCGGACCGGCAACGGCGCCGACGGGAGACAAGGGAACTCTAGTCTTTTCTTGGGGAGGAGGCAGACACGGTTTGTAGCTTTTACAAGTGTTTTCTTTCATGCTCCTCCGTTGTTACACCCCCACTAAATATTTCACATTTTAATATGTGCATGCACGAGAGACCTTGCATGTTGAACGTTCCACTGCATGTCGGAGATGGTCAGGTTTAACTGGGCATGCATGCATCGATTTGGAGGGAGAGGCCGCAACATGCATGCGCGAGAGAGTTTGTGCACCCAGACCTCTTAGAGCATGGCTAATAATATAGCTACCTGGTATAGCAGCTGCCATGTCATATATAGACATGAACTATAATCACTCATATACTCCCTCCGTTACTGTTTTGAATATTCTAATATAAACTACATATAGACTAAAATAAATAAATAAACACACTAAAACGTATCTATATACATCCAATTCAGAAAAAAGTTAGACATTATATTTGTGAACTAAGGGAGCGATAAAGTAGGCTATAAGGTTGGCTATTTGAGTAGTACTTTTTTAACTTTCTTTTTTTTTTCTTTGTATTTATTGCATTTGTCTAGGAGTACACGTAGAGCTAGGCTCTTGCATGAGAGCCCACTCGCCTTATTTTTTGCATGCCTCTTTTCTTCACATAGGCAAAAGTGCTATGTAAGCAGGCTATAAATCTCTTATTATACTTGCTCTTACAGTGAGGTATTATAATATACTTCCTCCGCCTGGGTTTGTTAGTCCTTCAGTATTTTTGGGTCAATTTTTGACCTTTTATTTAACTAGCAAAATATAAGTTATATTCCACAAAAATAATATAATAAAAACCTTCTCTTGAATACGAATTCAACAATATATTTTTTATGAAATACAACTTATATTTCCTAGTTAAATATGTGGTAAAATTTT
Organism: Elymus sibiricus; assembly: GCA_039707655.1. NCBI lineage: Eukaryota > Viridiplantae > Streptophyta > Magnoliopsida > Poales > Poaceae > Elymus > Elymus sibiricus. The sequence continues at coordinate 364,680,640 of CM077670.1, read as the reverse complement.
GATACAAAATACAGGGGGTTCAATAAACCAAAACGGAGAGAGTAGTATCATGCATCAGCATACAATGCAACTAATAAATGAACACAGGAAGCGAGACTAACCTGATGTCCAATAAATGGGGATCAAATCGCCATCAAAGTTTATTTATAGTCTATACAAAAATTATTATTATTTTGAGGGAAAAACAATCTTTTTAGGAGGTTGGAGTCAATAACAGTTTTCCTATGAAATACAGCCAGGCGGGGTCATTAGGAAAAATTTCTACAGAATTATTGTCCTCCAGGTCTGTGAAAATTCCCAAGGTAAGGTTTCTAACCACACATCATTTTGTAACCCAAATTAATGACCTCGTTTGACAGTGCGTTTGAATTTTGAGACAATACAATTGAGGGCATGGTCGAAATTAATATTGGCAAATACTCCCTCCATCCGAAAATACTTGTTGGAGAAATGAATGTATCTATTTTAGTTCTAAATACATTCATTTTATCCATTTCTCCGACAAGTATTTTCGGACGGAGGGAGTACTAATTTTCTCAGAGTAGTTGCTGAACACTATTGTCCTAAGCATAAGAACAGAGTTGGCACCTTTTGGAACAAAATCTAAGAAAACGCTATCCATGATTCCATGTCATGACCTCCAAAGCTTAAGTTATTTCGACAGCGAGTCGCTCAGCCGATCCCCACCAGCCCAACGGAAAGAACGATAGATAATACACTACTCGAATCGTCGCAGATGCCGAGTGCCAGAAACACTCAGCAAAGGGCCTAAAACCCTCGGCAAAGCCTTTGCCGAGAGTTCTTCTCGGCAAAGGCCACCCGGCGTACACCTCTCAGGCAAACAGAAATTTGCCGAGAGCCAAACGTCGGGCACTCGGCAAAGAGTTTGCCGAGAGCCAAACAGTGCCTCTCGGCAAAATAAAGTGGCTTACGGCCGCTGGTTTCGTCAGGTCTTTGCCAAGTGTCCCTCTCGGCATAGCTGCAACAGCCAAGTTCCAGCAGCTCCCAGCGCATGCCACTTTACCGAGTTCGCCTCTCGGTAAACGTGTTTCTTCCGAGAGCTGCTCTCGGTAAAGTTTCGTTCCCAGTTCCGATTCAGCAGCTTTTCGTTCGAATCGCTGCAGCAAAAACAGTTATACAATACTCAAACTTGCATTTCAAGTCACACAGGTTAACAACAAACTCACATAAGCATTCATCCATAAATAGTTCACAAAAGCTTCATTTGAAATCACAAAGTAGCTCTTTAGTACAAGTGCCTACTTACTAAACAACAAAGTGGTCGATGCATGTCTACATGCGACCACATGATAAAAGCAACACCACAATTATGACAAACTGAAAGAGAATTATCAAGTTCTTCAATCCACTGAACCCGATAAGCCGTTTCTGGCTTGCACCATTGCCTAATTCAGTCTTTCTCTTCTGGTTAAGCACATACTGATTGTAATGATACTCTGCCTTCTCTCTTCTATTGAATGAGTCGTGGGAGCTGCCTTCGTAATGAAGCACTTGTTCATTGCATTCAGACCATGAATCGTAGACTCCTGGACAGCTACCTCTGTACACCGCATACCACTTCATCTACAAAGAAAGAGAAAAAGAGGCAGATAAATAATGCAAGGTTAAAGAGCACATCATACATAATCCACGTAAGCATTCATCACTCATATAATCAAAAGCATCGCAAATGGCCATCCAAGTCCATATTAGCAGCTACACAACTATATCACTAAATCAACGTCAAACTATCTAGGTGACTACTCCGAGGTGTAGTCGGTGAAACCAGTGATCGTGGAGTCAGAGCACGTGGGTGCATCCCCCGCAGTGGAGGACCAAGCGTCGTCGGGAATGATGGTCGGTGGACTCAAGGGCACCGAGTCGTCACTCTCCTTACGTGGTGGGGCCTTGCCCTCCTTAGCTGACGGATTCTTCTTGGCCAGATCCTCAAAATACTTTATTAGGATCAGCTGCGGGTTCTTCTCAATGAGCGCCGCCAAGCGGTCCTCGGCGCGCTTCTCCTTGACCGCGGAGTCGACCCTAATGGAAGCTGCGTCGTCGAAGGAAGCCATAGCCACGAAATCGATCGGTGCTAACACCTTTCATCACACAATGAAAAATAACATAAGAATCAAGCATCAAAGATTACTTCGAAGCAAATTAATCATGGTGGACACTCTCACGGATATTTCGACTTTCGGTGATGGTCGAGCTGGGCCAGTCCATCGTGCGTGACAAAGGTATATCACAGGACGAACTGGCCCAGATCGACCGCCATCGTCAAAAGTCGATCTTTTCCCTCCAAGAACAACTCTCATCGACTGTCGGTGATGGTCGCTCTTCCTCTGCCCCTCCTGCTTTACAAAGATCATAGAGGAGGAGCAGAGGAAGAGCGACCCCCTACGACAACAGTCGGTAACATCTCTAATCTGTCAAATATGGTGGACACTCTCTCAAGGGTATTTCGACTTTCGGTGATGGTCGAGCTGGGCCAGTCCATCGTGCGTGACAAAGGTATATCACAGGACGAACTAGCCCAGATCAACCGCCATCGTCAAAAGTCGATTTTCTTCCTCCAAGAACAACTCTCATCGACACTCTCTCACGTATATATGGTGGACACTCTCTCTGGTGGTGGTATATATATGGTGGACACTCTCTCACGGGTATTTCGACTTTCGGTGATGGTCGAGCTGGCCCAGTCCATCGTGCGTGACAAAGGTATATCACATGACGAACTGGCCCAGATCTACCACCATCGTCAAAAGTCGATTTTCTTCCTCCAAGAACAACTCTTATCGACTGTTGGTGATGGTCGCTCTTCCTCTGCTCCTCCTGCTATACAAAGATCACAGAGGAGGAGCAGAGGAAGCGCGACCCCCTACGGCAACAGTCGGTACCATTCCTCTGAAAACATCTTTTATCTGTCAAATATGATCAGCAATCGCTCAACATAAAAACTAATACATACAAACTACTACCAAAATCAATACATTCATCCATAGCACCCATCTAGCATACATACAAACTACTACCAAAATACTACATAAAAACTTGTACATAAACTACTACATAGAAACTACTAAATAAAAACAATTACAAAAAATTAATACATTCATCCATATAGCACTCATATAGCATTCATCCATAGCAACAATCTAGCATACATATATCCATCTAGCATTCATCCATACATATATCCATCTAGCATTCATCCATATAGCATTCATATAGCATTCACCCATATAGCATTCATCCATAGTAACAATCTAGCATACATATATCCATCTAGCATTCATCCATACATATATCCATCTAGCATTCATCCATATAGCATTCATATAGCATTCATCCAAGCACTCATATGGGATTCATCCATTCATTGGGGATGGAAAAGCTCACCAAGTTGGGGGGGGGGGAGGGGGGCGCCGGTGGGACGAGGGAGCCGGCGGGATGGGGGCGACCGCGGGGTGGGGGGGGGGGGCGCCGGCGGGGTGGGGACCGGTGAGGGAGGCGCCGGCGAGGTGGGAACCGGTGAGGGGGGCGCCGGCGGGGTGGGAGGCGGTGAGGGGGGGCGCCGGCGGGGTGGGGGCCGGTGGGGGGGGGGTGCCGGCGGGGTGGGGCAGGGGGGAGAAGAGGAGGGAGCGAAATGAGAAGAAGCAGCGGAGGCTTGCCACTTAAGTGTCCCGCGAACCTTTCCCGAGAGCCTGTCGGTGCCGCACTCGGTAAAGGTGCTAACTTAGATCTAGGGTTCAACTTTTACCGAGAGCACTCTCGGTAAAAGTCCTAACCTAGATCTAGGGTTTAACTGTTACCGAGAGCACTCTAGGTAAAAGTCCTAACCTAGATCTAGGGTTTATCTTGTGCCGAGTACCACTCTCGGAAAAAGCCTGTTATACCGAGAGCAACTCTCAGCAAAGTGACTAGTTTGCAACGTTTCATCTAGCCCTGCATCACAAAGTATTTTCCATGCCGTTTCTGGGCATGATTTCATGCGTCACCTTGCAGATCTGCAATTTCCGGCGATGAAACCCTAGCAGAGCAATAAATTTCTCGAATATTGCACGCGGGTCCGAAAAATGCGGGGGCGTGGCACGTGTCATGCGATGACCTCCTTTGTGAGCACGGGAAGTTTCGAGGCCAACGGAGCAACAAGACCCACACTTCCTGCACAAACCGGACACGTTCCCTCTCGATACCCAGAGACTAGCTCGGAGATGGTGCGGTTTACAAGCGGCCTCAGGGGAGGCTTATTCGAAACGCGTCCAAACTTTTACCACACCCTACAGGGGCCATGTGATGCGACCGTGCCAGCTCTCGAGGAATTCCGGCATCGTACGATTTTCCGAGGATTTAAACGGTTGTATCAGGCATGCCACCGAGGTACTTTCGTACCCCGATGGGAGGGCATGCCCCTCCCTCCTTTGCACAAGGCCTACGCATGCCGCAAGGACACTACAAAGTATTTTCCATGCCGCTTCTGGGCATGATTTCATGTGCCGCCTTGCAGATCAGCAATTTCCGGCAATGAAACCCTAGCAAAGCAATAAATTTCTCGAATATTGCACGCGGGTCCGAAAAATGCGGGGGCCTGGCACGTGTCATGCGATGGCCTCCTTTGTGAGCACGAGAAGTTTTGAGGCCAACGGAGCAACATGACCCGCACTTCCTGCACAAACCGGACACGTTCCCTCTCGATACCCAGAAACTAGCTCGGAGATGGTGCGGTTTACAAGCGGCCTCAGGGGAGGCTTATTTGAAACGTGCCTAAAATCTTACCACACCCTACAGGGGCCATGTGATGACGCCGTGCCAGCTCCCGAGGATTGAATTTAAACGGTTAGATCATTGCTCTCACACAGACGGCAAATTCAAAAATAATAATAATTGAATTAATAAAAAGCACCGGCATCCATCATTAGGAAGATGGCCTGTCACTATGAATCTTCAGTGCCCGGAAGGGGTGAAGATTCACAGTAATGGTTCATCTCCTTAACATGAGTGTAATGAAGACCGAAGCTTACTGCGTCTGGATTATCCGAATATTTAAACTGGTCATGTTGCTTGTCTCTGGGCGAGGTGGTACTAAAAGTTTACTGAGAGCCGGAGCTTTGCCGAGAGCGGCCCTCGGCAAAGCTTACCCTACCGAGATCAGCGCTCGGTAATGGTTCTGTTGGATCATAAATTAATAAAAAGCTTCCGTCATCCATTCATTAGAATATGAATGGCCACTATGAACATTCTCTGTCCGGAAATATTCTTAATAAGAGTGTAAATAGAGCCGGAGCTTTGCCGAGAAGGGCTCTCGGTAAAGCAGTGCCACCATGACCGTGCCGTCATTCGCCGCCGGATAAGCCACGTGGTAACACTTTGCCGTGCGACGGCTGCTTGGCTCTCGGCAAAGAGTGCCTTTGCCGAGTCTGCCCCTTTTGTCGAGTACTACTCTCGGCAATATGTTGTGTTTGCCGAGGTACGCCTGTTGCCGAGAGGTACTCTCGGCGTCTATGAGTTTGCCGAGTGCCCGTGCTTTGGCTCTCGGCGAAGACCCTGGCACCCAGCGTATACGAAAATTCCAGTAGTGATAGGTCTATTGAAACTATAATTAATTTACACGTCCCTGTCGAATTACGCATGAACATCTCAAAAAGGAGTAGCAAGGGACTATACACATGATAGCGTCGTCCTCGATCGATCAGCATGCATGATCCTGTGTAAGAAAGCAATTACTCTACGACGGGAAATCAATCCAGAATCCTGACTTAGAGATCAATCTAATAGTAATGATAGAACAGGAGGGCTGTTTCCTGAAAGAAACCAGCTTATCACGTACGTGTCTCGTGGTCACGGCGACGCCAGTGTGGGATTTGGAGCCTCTTTGGCGTCTAATCACAAAGTTCCAATAATCACGGTCAGAAATTCGAATAAGCTTTTTCAGGTCTCCAAGAATTAGCAAACCACACTGATTGATTATCACAAGAAACAGCACCCTGCACCTTGTCAATAATACTAATGAAAGACCACACAGCCAATACAGGACAGAGGAAAAAGAAAGAGCACCGGAGGCCGACCGGGGGAATGAGGAGGCCGTCGTCGCGCGGTACCCGTCGTGCTGTGGCTAGATGTGATCGGTGTCAATGGCTAAGCAGCCGCGGTTCGTCAGACCACGCCTTCGCCTTATCGTAAACAGGATGGCGAGATAAATATGTATACTAGCGAACAACGGTGAGACCGAGACGACACCGACGGCCGTCATTTCTCATCATAGTTTTAAATAGCCGGCTATAGCTTCGCTATAGCCCGCTATAGCCTTTTCAGTAGGGTGTCACTAAATGTTCTCATATACAAATAGCCCACTGTAGCTGATTTTGAGGTCCGTCGCTATTTGGCATAGCCCGCTATTTAAAACATTGTTTCTCACAACGCACAAAGGTCGGTTAACTACAAAACGCAAGAGATCACGTCTGCTTTTACATCTCCAGCATGCGTGATGCGTGGCATCTTAGAAATGATGATGGACGTGAGAAGGGCAAGGACGCAAAATACTACTCCCTCCATTCACTGTTATATAAAATATTCTAACTTTTTTGAATCGGATGTGTATATACGCGTTTTGGTGTGTTTGTTCATTCATTTCAATCCATATTGTTGTCCATATTAAAATATTCAAAACGTCTATAAAAATGAACGGAGGGAGTAGAATGGACCTAGAACCTGATGTATCTTTTTTCTGAAACTCAAGGAAAATGCACTTGCAAGTTTTGTTGAAAATCCGAAAATGGCCACACGCATATATTTTGAGTTGAAACTTACTTATATCAATTTTTTTTAAATTAATATGACCATTAGTACCACGGTGAAATGGGAAGACACTTGTTGTACGCGAGTAGACATCGATATCACGGAAACAGGATTTCACTCCCGTGTCGCTCGTGGGCGGCATCGGGGCGTCCCCAATCGTAGCCGCCGATTTCCCCTCATCCGCTGCCGCCACCGCTGGCGAGCGTGGTGGTGGCAGGGCCTGCACCGCCTACTCCTCTAGGTCATAGACACGTGCGGCTCAAGTGCACATCGCCGCTAGGAGTTGCGACAACGGCTTACCCACACCAAGCGGCCTTAGAGGCCGTCGCACAAAGGCGCGAGGGTTGTCTACGGAAGCCGGGCCGGATAGCATGATTCCTTACCTCGTCCTGAGTCTTGCTGCCATGGTCGGCGCCGATCTAACCTAGCGACGGCATCTCGTGCTTCTTCCCCTGGTTGGGCAACAACCCTGCTCCCCCCAATGGTGGCGTGGAGGTGCGGTTTTCCGACGGGGTCACTACAAAATTTGCTCTATTTTGCGATGTTTCACGTGCGTCACGTAAAATCGTTTTTCGTGACGAAAAATGTACTGGTGACGTTTTCTGGCCGTCACCCCCACCGTCACTGAAGCGCCGTCATAAAAAATAAAATCTTGACGGTACCACTTTGCCCGTCACGCAAGATCGTGCCTTAGTTGACGAACCCAAATTCATCGCCGAAGCTATCTTCTGCGATGGCCCAAAAATGTCACTAGAATTGTCACCGTATACGACCTGCTCACCCCTCATCGTAGTTTTTGGTGACGATACATCCGACACTAACAACCGACCAACCATGTTTGACCAGTCAACGTTTCTGACATACGGGCCCATAATATGCTGAAGTGGCACCTTACAGCTGGGCCGGTTGAGGTTTTATTACCGACGGTGCCCATCAGTAATAAGTCGGGCGTCAGTTTTGATCGGTCAACGTCGCTGACATATGGGCCCAGAATTTGCTGACGTGGCTGCTTACATGTGGGACCATAGGTGGGTGACGTGGTTGCTTACATGTGGGTCCATACGCTGGTGACGGTATCCATAACTGTCACAGTTTGTAGACTCCGATAATTTGTTTTATATTTAATTTTGCTATCAGATTGGAATAAATTTCATTATTTGCTCTCAGATTTTTGATTCATAGTTGGCGACATTAGAATTAAGAACCATGTGACAAAGTATCACACAACAAAATATGACACTTGTCAGCTTCAAGTGCATCCTACTGCTCTCGAATGGCCTTGATGACAACTTTAGTTCTTCCTGCAGGTCTAATAGGGTATTACAACTTCTTCATTGTAGTCTACCAGGGCCAATTCGAAACCTTCAAGTTCATCATTGTGCTCTGGCAGGGCCTTCTTGACAGATTCAAGTTCTTGCTGCTGCTCTGCGAGGGCCATCTTGATGCTAGCTTCAAGTTCTTCCTGCTGCTTTGCTAGGGCGTTCTTGACAACTTCAAGGTCTCCCTGTTGCTTTGGCGGTTCCTTCTTGCCAGCTTCAGGCTCTTCACGCTGCTCTGACAGGGCCTGTTTGCCAGTTTCAGGTTCTTCATGCTGCTCGACCAGGACCTTGTTGACAACTTCAAGGTCTTCCTGCTGCTATGGCAGGGCCTCCTTGCCAGCTTCAGGCTTTTCATGCTGCTCTACCAGGGCCTCCTTGCCAGTTCCTGCCTCCTCATGCACCTCTGCTAGAGCCTCCTTGCCAGGTTCATCCTCTTCATGCTGATATGCTACGCCACCCTTGACAGCTTCAGTCTCTTCATGTTGATCTTCCAGGGTCTCCTTGACAGCAATAGGCTCGTTCCTCTGCCAAAGCATTCTTGACTGCTTCAGGTTGTTTATGCTACATCTTCATAGGTCCAATTTCTTCATGCTGGCCTCCTAGACTTGCATTCAGCTCAGCATATGTGAATTCCAACTCTCCCTACAGAAATCATATATCCAGGTTATCGATGTGGTTTAATATTTAGGTATTGCACAATTCCAAAATATTAATGCATTTGCGGCAATATGCAGTGGTAAAGGAAACAAAGACAGTATATGGATTTAAATACCTTTTTTAAAGAAGTGTTTAGAGGGTAAAAAGTACGCTGACTAACCGGTTCAACCCGCTTTCTCTTGGACGCGCCTGAGCTTTGCACAAGAGTCATCTCTTCTTCCTGTTTGTCATAGAAATATGCCTGCTGCTACTTGTGAGCTGCGTTGGGATTTCCCCGAAGAGAAGAGGATGATGTAGTACAGTAGAGATAAGTATTTCCCTCAGTTAAGAACCAAGGTTATCAATCCAGTAAGAGAACCACACAGAACCTCGTTAGCAGCACCTACACACACAAAAGCAAATACTTGCACCCAACGCAAACAAGAGGGTTGTCAATCCCCTTGGCGGTTACTTGCAAGGATTAATTCTGATAGTGATAGATTAATAATTAAATTGCAAAATAAAATAAAAGTAAATAAATTGCAGCAAGGTATTTTTGGATTTTATATATGATAAAAGTAGACCCGGGGGGCATAGTTTTCACTAGAGGCTTCTCTCTCGAACACATAGCATACGGTGGGTAAACAAATTACTGTTGGGCAATTGATAAAAAAGCGCATAGTTATGACGGATTCATGGCAATGATCATGTATATAGGCATCACGTCCGAGACAAGTAGACTGACTCCTGCCTGCATCTACTTCTATTACTCCACCCATCGGCCGCTATCCAGCATGCATCTAGGGTATTAAGTTAATGAAAACAGAGTAATGCCTTAAGCAAGATGACATGGTGTAGACAAAGTAAACTCAAATAATATGATTAAACCCCATCGTTTTATCCTTAATGGCAACAATACAAATACGTGTCTTGTCTCTTTCTGTCACTGGGATATAGAACACCGCAAGATTGAACCCATCACAAAGCACCTCTCCCATTGCAAGATAAATTAATCTAGTTGGCCAAACCAAACAAATAGATCGGAGAGAAATACAAAGCTATAACAATCATGCATAAATAAGTTCAAAAAAGACTCAGATATTTCTCATGAATAATCTGATCATAAACCCACAATTCATCGGATCCCAACAAACACACCGCAAAACAAGATTACGTCGGATAGAACTCCAAAGAGATCGAGGAGAACATTGTATTGAAGATCAAAGAGAGAGAGAGAGAGAAGAAGCCATCTAGCTACTAGCTATGGACCCATAGGTCTGTGGTAAACTACTCACACATCATCGGAGGGGCAGCAAGATTGATGAAGAAGCCCTCTGTGATCGATTCCCCCTCCGGCAGATCGTCGGAAAAGGCCTCCAGATGGGATCGCGGAAGAACAAAAGTTTGCGGCGGCAGAAAAGTTATTCGAGGTGGCTCTCTGTTGGTTTCCCAATATTTGAGAATTTATAGAAGTGGAATTAGGTCAAAAGGAGCCACGAGGGGCCCACAAGGCATCAGGGCGCCCCCTGGAGCCGCGCCCTGTTGCCTTGTGGCCTCCTCGTGAGGCTTCTGGCTTCCTCCCGAAGCTTCCAGGGTCTCTTTTGTCCAGAAAAAAAAATCGTTCAAATGTTTTGTGGCATTTGGACTTCGTTTGGTACTGATTTCCTGAAAAACTAAAAACAAGCAGAAAGCATCAACTGGCACTGGGCACTAGGTTAATAGGTTAGTCCCAAAAAATGATATATAATTGCATATAATTGCATAATAAACACCCAAGATTGATACTATAATAGCATGGAACAATCAAAAATTATAGATACGTTGGAGACGTATCAGCATCCCCAAGCTTAATTCTTGCTCGTCGTCGAGTAGGTAAATGATAAAAACAGAATTTTTGATGTGGAATGCTACCTAACATGTTCATCATGTAATCTCTTTTATGGTATGAATATTAAGATCCGAATGATTCAAAGCAATAGTCTATAATTTGATATAAAGACATCAATACTCAGGCATACTAACAAACAATCATGCCTTTCAAAATAAAAATGCTAAAGAAAGTTATCCCTACAAAATCATATAATCCTGTCATGCTCCATCTTCTTAACATAAAGTATTTATCATGCACTACCCCGATGGCAAGCCGAGCAATTGGTTCATACTTTTTAACGCGCTTCAGCTTTTTCAACCCCCACGCAATACATGAGCGCAAGCCATGGATATAGCACTATGGGTGGAATAGAATATGGTGGTAGAGATTAATAAGGGAAAGTCAAAAGGAAGAAGAAGTCTCACATCAACGAGGCTAATCAACGGGCTATGGAGATGCCCATCTATTGATGTCAATGCGAGGAGTAGGGATTGCCATGCAACGGATGCACTAAGAGCTATAAGTGTATGAAAGCTCAAAATAAAAACTAAGTGGGTGTGCATCCAACTTGCTTGCTCATGAAGACCTCGGGCATTTGAGGAAGCCCATCATCGGAATATACAAGCCAAGTTCTATAATGAAAAATTCCCACTAGTATATGAAAGTGACAATATAGGAGACTCTCTATATGAAAAACATGGTGCTACTTTGAAGCACAAGTATGAAAAAGGATAGTAGCACTGCCCCTTCTCTCATTTTTTTACTGGGCTCTTTTTGGCCTCTTTTTTTTCCTCACTGGGACAGAGCTCTAATAATGATGATCATCACACTTCTATTTACTTACAACTCAAAATTACAACTCGATACTAGAACAAATATGACCCTATATGAATGCCTCTGGCAGTGTTCCAGGATATGCAATGATGCTAGCGTAACATGTATAAAAATGATAAACGGTGGCTGAGCCACAAATACTATGTCAGCTATATGATCATGCAAAGCAATATGACAATGATGATGTGTGTCATATAAATGGAACGGTGGAAGTTGCATGGCAATGTATCTCGGAATGGCTATGGAAATGCCATAATAGGTAGGTATGGTGGCTGTTTTGAGGAAGATATAAGGAGGCTTATGTGTGATAGAGCATATCATATCACGGGGTTTGGATGCACCGGTGAAGTTTGCACTGACTCTCGAGGTGAGAAAGGGCAATGCATGGTACCGAAGAGGCTAGCAAATGGCGGAATGGTGAGAGTGCGCATAATCTATGGACTCACATTAGTCATAAAGAACTCACATACTTATTGCGAAAGTTTATTAGCCCTCGAAGCAAAGTACTACTATGCATGCCCCTAGGGGGATAGATTGGTAGGAAAAGACCATCGCTCGTCCCGGACCGCCACTCATAAGGTAGACACTCAATAATAAATCATGCTCCAACTTCTTAGCATAACGACAGACCATACGTGCATGCTTCGGGAATCACAAACCTTAACACCAATATTCTTACTAAACCACAATTATCTACTAGTACCTCCCACATATTACCATCTTAATATCGCAAAACTATTGCAAGGAATCAAACTTATCATATTCAGTGATCTACATGAAAGTTTTTATTATACCCCTCTTGAATACCTATCATATTAGGACCAATTTCATAACCCGTGCATATTACCATTGCTATTTATTAGAGTCTCAAAAAGATATAAGTGAAGCATGAGAGTGCAACTATTTCTTTAAAATATAACCACCGACGTGCTCTAAAAGATATAAGTGAAGCACTAGAGCAACTGCCTAGCTCAAAAGATATAAGTGAAGCACATAGAGTATTCTAACAAATCATGAATAATGTGTGTCCCTCTCAAAAAGGTGTGTCCAGCAAAGATGATTGTGGAAAACTAAAAAGCAAAAAAAGAAAATAAAACTATAGCACAAGACGCTCCAAGCAAAACACATATCATGTGATGAATAAAAATATAGCTCCAAGTGATATACCGATAGATTGTAGACGAAAGAGGGGATGCCACCCGGGGCATCCCCAAGCTTAGACGCTTGAGTCTTCCTTGAATATTAACTTGGGGTGCCTTGGGCATCCCCAAGCTTAGGCTCTTGCCGCTCCTTATTCCTTCATCCATCGTGGTCTCATCCAAAACTTGAAAACTTCAGCACACAAAACTCAAGAGAAACCTCGTGAAATCCGTTAGTATAACAAACAAATCTTAAACTTTAGGTACTGTTATAAATTGATTCATATTTAATATTGGCATAATGCCACTGTACTCCAACTTCCCCATGGCTTATACCCCCGATACAATCCATAGATTCATCAAAATAAGCAAACTATGCAACAAAAACATAATCTGTCTAAAACAGAACAGTCTGTAAAGATCTGAATAATAATCATACTTCTGTAACTCCAAAAATTCTGAAAAAATTAGGACAACGTAAACAATTCATATACCAATACTTTTTAAAAAATTCAGAATTTTCTCACCCTCCAGTAAAATCATGGAAATTCTGCACTGGACTCAAAAGTTTCTGTTTTCAAACAGCATCAATTATACTATCACCAAATCATCCTAAAGGCATTACTTGGCACAAACACTAATTAAAAGATAAAAACACAATCATAAGAGTAGCTATAATTGTGTAACACAAGAAAAAGAAAATAAAAGAGATTGGGTTGTCTCCCAACAAGTCTTTCTTTATAGCCATTAAGATAGGCTTGGAATTTCAATGATGCTCACATAAAAACACAAAGAGAGCATCATAAAACATGTGACAAACACATTTAAGTCTAACATACTTCCTATGCATAGGCATTTCACAGGAAAACAAATTATCTAGACAATAAATATCTAGCATATGCAAGGAAGAAGAATAAAACATTGACAATTTCAACACAATGAGAGGTAATTTAGTAACATGAAAATTTCTACAACCATATTTTCCTCTCTCATAATAATTACTTGTAGGATCAAAATCAAATTCAATAATATAGCTATCATGTAAAATATTCTCTTCATGATCCACATGCATAAAAGTCTTATAATCTTCCAAAATAGTGGGATTAACATAACCTAAAGTCATAACCTCTCCAAACCCACTTTTATCAAAAAATTCACGAGATTGATAATTCTCCAAAGTAGTGGGATCATTATTACCTAAAGTTGACACTCTTCCAAACCCACTTTCAATATTAGTGCCAAGATTATTATCTATATCATATTCATCATGAGGCTCAAATAAATTTTCAAGATCATAAGAAGCATCACCCAAATCATGATCATTACAATAAGTAGTAGACATAACAAAATCATCACCCCCAAGCTTGTAGTTTTGCGTATTATTAGCACAATTGACATTAATAGAATTTATAATAACATCAATGCAATCATGCTTTTCATTCAAGGAGCTAGCATGAATCACTTTATAAATTTCTTCTTTTAGCACTTCATCACAATTTCCAGATTCATGATTTCCAAGCAAAACTTCATAAAGATAATCTAGAGCACTCAACTCACTAGCAATTGGTTCATCATAATTGGATTTTTTGAAAATATTATCAAGTGGATGAGGATCCGTATCAATAGTTTTTTTAGCAAGCGAAGATGCAAGCAAATAGAAGGCACATGGCAACACAAGCAAAGATAGTAACTCAAATATTTTTGGTATTTTTGTTTTTTAGAGAAGTGAGGGGAGATGAAAAAGAGGGGCAAAGGCAAATAAAAAGTAGAGCAAGTAGATGAAAGTTTATGCGAAGGTACTTGATAGGTTTTGATGATGTCTCCCCGGCAACGGCACCAAAAATTCTTCCTGCTACTTGTGAACTACGTTGGGATTTCCCCGAAGAGGAGAGGATGATGCAGTACAGTAGAGATAAGTATTTCCCTCAGTTAAGAACCAAGGTTATCAATCCAGTAAGAGAACCACACAGAACCTCGTTATCAGCCCCTACACACAAAAGCAAATACTTGCACCCAACGCAAACAAGAGGGTTGTCAATCCCCTTGGCAGTTACTTGCAAGGATTAATTCTGATAGTGATAGATTAATAATTAAATTACAAAATAAAATAAAAGTAAATAAATTGCAGCAAGGTATTTTTGGATTTTATATATGATAAAAGTAGACCCGGGGGCCATAGTTTTCACTGGAGACTTCTCTCTCGAACACATAGCATACGGTGGGTAAACAAATTACTGTTGGGCAATTGATAGAAAATCGCATAGTTATGACGGATTCATGGCAATGGTCATGTATATAGGCATCACGTCCGAGACAAGTAGACCGACTCCTGCCTGCATCTACTACTATTACTCCACCCATCGGCCGTTATCCAGCATGCTTCTAGGGTATTAAGTTAATGAAAACAGAGTAACGCCTTAAGCAAGATGACATGGTGTAGACAAAGTAAACTCAAATAATATGATTAAACCCCATCGTTTTATCCTTAATGGCAACAATACAAATACGTGTCTTGTCCCTTTCTGCCACTGGGATATAGAACACCGCAAGATTGAACCCATCACAAAGCACCTCTCCCATTGCAAGATAAATTAATCTAGTTGGCCAAACCAAAC
The DNA here is from genome assembly GCA_039707655.1 of Elymus sibiricus. Classification (NCBI taxonomy): domain Eukaryota; kingdom Viridiplantae; phylum Streptophyta; class Magnoliopsida; order Poales; family Poaceae; genus Elymus; species Elymus sibiricus. The sequence goes on along the minus strand of CM077670.1, from coordinate 364,665,429 downwards.
GGATAGATCAGAGAGAAATAGAAAGCTATAACAATCATGCATAAATAAGTTCAGAAAAGACTCAAATATTTCTCATGAATAATTTGATCATAAACCCATAATTCATCGGATCCCAACAAACACACCGCAAAACAAGATTACGCCAGATAGAACTCCAAAGAGATCGAGGAGAACATTGTATTGAAGTTCAAAGAGAGAGAGAGAGAGAGAGAGAGAGAGAGAAGAAGCCATCTAGCTACTAGCTATGGACCCGTAGGTCTGTGGTAAACTACCCACACATCATCGGAGGGGCAGCAAGATTGATGAAGAAGCCCTCCGTGATCGATTCCCCTCCGGCAGATCGCCGAAAAAGGCCTCCAGATGGGATCACGGAAGAACAGAAGCTTGCGGCGGCAGAAAAGTTATTCGAGGTGGCTCTCTGTTGGTTTCCCAATATTTGAGAATTTATAGAAGTGGAATTAGGTCAAAAGGAGCCACGAGGGGCCCACAAGGCATCAGGGCACGCCCCCCTGGGGCCGCGCCCTGTTGCCTTGTGGCATCCTCGTGAGGCTTCTGGCTTCCTCCCAAAGCTTCCAAGGTCTCTTTTGTCCAAAAAAAATCATCAAAAAGTTTCATGGCATTTGGACTTTGTTTGGTACTGATTTCCTGAAAAATAAAAAACAAGCAGAAAACAGCAATTGGCACTGGGCACTAGGTTAATAGGTTAGTCCCAAAAAATGATATATAATTGCATATAATTGCATAATAAGCATCCAAGATTGATACTATAATAGCATGTAACAATCAAAAATTATAGATACGTTGGAGACGTATCACCTGCTATGATGTAATTCAACATATAAAATTATAATCTACATTTTGCAGTACCTTTTTGGATGTCAAACTATGTAAACATATTGTCACCAGAGTTGTAGGGTTTTCCTTCTCACTTTCTTCTGGACATCTAATTTAATTTGCAACATAGGTTAGTGATACGTCTTCCGTTGTTATGGCTGAGGAACCGGAAGAAATTCCGCAAATTATCCCTACAACCGAGCCGGAAGTTGTCGCATGTGATGCGGAAACTGCAGACAATGTTGTAACTGAACCGCGCAGATCAGGTAGGGCTATCCAACCACCTGAGTGGTTTCATAACGAAATCTTCATTCTTGAAGATGATGAACCTGCGCACTACAAGGAAGCGATGGCGGGGCCCAGCTCAAGGGAATGGCACAAAGCCATGAAATCCGAAATGGAATCCATGTACGAAAATCAAGTTTGGAACTTGGAAGAACTTCCAGAAGGCGTAAAACCCATTGGTTGTAAACGGATTTTCAAAAGAAAGACGGACGCGGATGGTAACATTACTATCCACAAAGCTAGACTTGTCGCGAAAGGGTTCACGCAAGTTCCAGGAGTGGACTATGACGAGACTTTCTCACCCGTAGCTATGCTTAGGTCTTTTCGGATATTACTAGCAATTGCTGCTTATTTCGATTATGAAATATGGCAGATGGACGTCAAAACGGCTTTCCTAAATGGAAATCTCAAATAAGATGTATACATGATACAGCCTGAAGGTTTTGTCATTCATAAGGATGCTGGAAAGGTATGCAAACTTCAGAAAGCCATTTATGGTCTGAAGCAAGCATCAAGGAGCTGGAACATTCGTTTTGATGAAGTGGTCAAATAGTTTGGCTTCATCAGGAATGACGAAGAATCTTGTGTTTACAAGAAGTTTAGTGGGAGCGCAAAAGCATTTCTAATCTTGTATGTGGATGACATATTGTTGATTGGAAATGACGTGAATTTTCTTAGCGAAATAAAAGACTCATTGAAGAAGAGTTTTTCAATGAAAGACTTAGGCGAAGCGGCATATTTATTGGGCATCAGAATCTATAGAGATAGATCAAAACGTCTGATAGCGCTTAGCCAAAGCACGTACATTGACAAGGTGTTGAAAAGGTTCAACATGGAGAACTCCAAGAAAGGCCTACTCCCCATGTCACCTGGCACAGTGCTTTGCAAGAATCAGTGTCCTCGGACTCTCGATGAGCGAGTACAGATGAATGATGTTCCATATGCCTCGGCAGTTGGTTCTATTGTGCATGCCATGCTATGTACAAGGCCGGATGTTTCCTATGCGCTAAGTGTTAGCAGCCGGTACCAAAGTGATCCAGGATTGGAACACTGGGCCGCAGTCAAGGGTATTCTTAAGTACCTCAGAAGGACCAAGGATTTACTCCTTGTGTACGGAGGTGATGAAGAGCTCATTGTAAGTGGTTACACTGATGCAGGCTTCATGACTGACCCAGATGACTTCAAATCTCAATCAGGCTATGTTTTCATATTGAACATCGGCGCAGTTGATTGGAAAAGTTCCAAACAAAAGACTGTGGCGGATTCTATGACGGAGGCGGAATATGTTGCAGCTTCAGAAGCCTCCAAGGAGGCGGTCTGGATCAAGCAGTTTCTTGAAGACCTTGGTGTGGTTCCAAGTGCGCTGGACCCGGTGGAGATCTATTGTGATAATAGTGGCGCCGTGGCTCAGGCTAGGGAGCCATCTTCACACCATAAGACAAGACATATTGAACACAAATATAAACTCATTCGACATCATGTCAAAGCGGGTTTAGTGAAAGTACACAAATTTCACATGGATCTGAACGTGTCAGACCCGATGACAAAGCCTCTACCACGAGCAAAGCATGAGCAACACCGGATAGCCATTGGTGTTAGGGAAGCCATGTAACTAGATTATGTCTCTAGTGCAAGTGGGAGTCTGTAGGAGATATGCCCTAGAGGCAGTAATAATGGTTATTTTGTATCTCCAAGTTTGTAATTAAAGTTTATGATCCATGCTATAACTGCAATGATTCTCGAGTCTACAATATCCACGAGGCTCGGAGGGAAACTCATGTGCACGTGTGGTATAATAAATGGTAAAAAGTATTCCTAGTCATGCCTCTAAGACTAGCTCAAGTATTGCATGATGATCCTGTTTTCCTGATCATGGGCATGGCTATGCCGGCAATTTTGAGGGCACAATGTTAGAAGAACACTTGTGTTGAATCGACCCGAATTGATGTTATGCTATGAGATACTTTCGTCACAAGTTAATGGTTAATAACACAGAGATGGTTAATGTTTGCATAATTCCTTAGACCATGAGAGTGTCGAGTTCCTTCGTACTTGCTTTGTGAACTTTTGGGTTTGTTAAACGTCATCCGTAACTGGGTGGCTATTACGGCGGCTTACGGGTTCACGGAAAAGTATGACAAGTAACGAGATAGCTCAAAATTGGGATTTGCTCCTCCGACGATGGAGAGATATTCTTGGGCCCTCTCGGTGTTACGGTATCCATCATCGTCTGGCCAGACACATTGTGATTTGATCACTGGGATGCCGGAACACGGAAACGAGAAAAGAGAACAAAACCGGTAACGAGGTAACTGGCATAGTGGACAAGTTGTTGATCCACGGGGATGCAGAAAATTTCACCTCGGGTGTTTGTAACATATTGTGAAGCAACAGGAATAGCACACGGCAACTGGAGTTTCACTCGAATCTTCATTCGTGTGGGTATAGGGGTCAATATGGGTGTCCACGGCTCCGATGTTGATCATTGATCGGAAAGTGTTCCGGGTCATGTCTATACTTCACCGAACCTATAGGGTCACACACTTAAGTGTCATCTATTTGCTGAATACTAGACAGGGAGTCTGAGAGAAAGTCGTCGGAAAAGTTTCGGAGACAACGGAAATGTTCCGGAGAGAACACCGGAATAGTTTCGGTAAAACTGAAAAGTTGTTTTGGGGTATACCATTAAGTCAAATTGGTTTTGGCACACGCCTAGAAATTCTTGGAGGGTGCGAGAATTATTCTGGAAACTTCTGGGATTTTTCCGGGATAAAAACCGGAAATGTTCCGGAGATGCCGGAACCGGTTTGGTTACTTTTCGCAGATGAAAATCACTAATCCGAAATTGTTTCGGAACGCGTCCAAAATCATTTGTGTGGGTACTGGAATTATTCTAAGACCCACAGAAATATTTTCGGATTCAACGGTCGCGGAAAATTGTTTCCATGAATAGTGAAAATCACTTTATGGTTAGTATTTTGGATATCCACCTTTTCGGACTTTAGTCAAAGTTTCTAGAAGGAAGAGGCTTGCAAGGGAAGGAACCCCTTTTGGGGGGGGGCATGAAGTGGCCGGCCAAGGGTGGTGGTGCTCCTTGGAGCTCCACACGACCTCCCCTTATGCCCTAAATGCCCACCATTTGTGACCTAATGCATGGGTATTTTGGTATTTCTGGAGGCAGCCCTACCCCTTGGATTTCCTATAAATAGAGGTGGAGAGGAGCTCTCCACACTCATCCCTTGATCTCATACACATGCCATGACATTTCTGGCTTCTCTCTCCCTCCCAGCAAAATAGTTTCGTAGAGCCGAAAGGCTGTCTGGGTTCCGGCAGGAACTAGTTCTGGACGGCGAAGCCCTGCCGGATAGCTGACACCGTATGTGTGCAACCCCGTAGAGAGGTCGTAGTTTTGATCTTTTGCCCGAGGGGCTTTTCGAGGGTCCTCCGGAAGGGCTGTCCGAGTTACCGTTCGGGTTTCGAGGGTCCTCCCGAAGGGCTGTCCGTGACATCGTCCGAGGGACAGTCCGACCGCCTCCCGAAGGGCTGTCCGACGAGGGAGTACATCCTCGCAGTTGGGAGGTTGTAAATCCTAGCTGCGGGGATCTACACCGATGATCTACATCGACTCTACTTCCGCTGCGCTACGAGTCGGTAATGATCAGATCAAACCCTGTATGCAGTCTACATAGTGGTCCTGGGCGTGCTTGTTGTACCGAATTTTTTTGTTTTCTGTCGCGTTCCCCTACACTTTTGCGGTGTGTTTGTTGGGATCCGATGAATTGTGAGTTTATGATCAGATTATTCATGAGAAATATTTGAGTCTTCTCTGAACTCTTTCATGCATGATTATTATAGCTTTCTATTTCTCTCCGATCTATCGATTTAGTTTGGCCTACTAGATTGATTTGTCTTGCAATGGGAGAGGTGCTTTGTGATGGGTTCAATCTTGCGGTGCTCAATCCGAGTGACAGAAGGGGACATGACATGTATTTGTATTGTTGCCATTAAGGATAAAAATATGGGGTTTAATCATATTGCTTGAGTTTACTTTGTCTACATCATGTCATCTTGCTTAAGGCGTTACTCTGTTTCATACTTAATACCCTAGATGCATGCTGGATAGCGGTCGATGGGTGGAGTAATAGTAGTAGATGCAGGCAGGAGCCGGTCTACTTGTCTCGGACATGATGCCTATATACATGATCATTGCCATGAATCCGTCATAATTATTCACTTTTCTATCAATTGCCCAACAGTAATTTGTTTACCCACCGTATGCTATGTGTTCGAGAGAGAAGCCTCTAGTGAAAACTATGGCTCCTGGGTCTACTTTATCATATATAAAAAAGCTAAAAATACCTTGCTGCAATTTATTTGCTTTTATTTTTATTAGTATTTTAGTTTATCTATTTACCTCTATAAGATTTAATCCTTGCAAATAACCGCTAAGAGGATTGACAACCCTCTTATTTACGTTGGGTGCAAGTGTTTGTTCTTGTGTGTGCAGGTGCGCTTAACGGAATTTTGCTTGGTTCTCCTACTGGATTGATAACCTTGGTTCTTAACTGAGGGACATACTTATCTCTACTGTACTGCATCATCCTCTCCTCTTCGGGGAAATACCAACGCAGATAACAAGTAGCAGGAAGAATTTCTGGCGCCATTGCCGGGGAGACATCATCAAACTTACCAAGTACCTTCGCACAAACTATCATTTGCACGTAAAGGATGCTCAGAAAACAACACCTACATTTGCACGTAATTTTTATTCATGAAAAAAGTATTGTTTATACATTTTTATTTTTAATAATGTTAATAACATTAATAACCTCGGGTAGTTTAAACGATACTTTTGTCCTGAATGAAAATGACATGCTCATAAAGGTAATGTTTTTCTGAACATTTTGATATCTTATTTGCATTTTTCCGAGTTCATATGAATTTGTTATGAATGGTCAAAGTATTGGTCTAACGGTCAAAGGGCATTCGAGCGACCTCGGCGGAAAAAGTAAGGGCAAAACTGAGCAAGCTCAAAAAGTAAGGGCAAAACCCGTGGGTAGGAACCAACTAGGGGCAAAAATGCAATTGTCCCTATTTTATTTGCCTTTTATTTGCATTTGCCTCTAGTTTTCATCTCCCTCACTTCTATTTTTTTTTTTACAAAAACACAAAAATATTTTTTGCTTGTTTGCTAGTTCACTTGTTCTGTCACTATGTCGCTAGAGGAATTTCGCGATAGTTTCTACAACAGAAGATTGTCTGAAATTGAAAATGTCACTAAGAGTTTTATGACTTCGCAATTTGAGCAAAATAAATTCTTTTCCGAAGAGCTTAAGGAACATTCTAGCTTGTTGGATGCTATCAATAAACAACTTGAAGATGTTAATCAAGAAGTATCCAACCTTCATGCTCAACTTGCTAATACTGAAAATTTACTAGGAAAAATCTCGGATAAACAAACAACTTTAGTGAATAGGATGGCTGCTAAATCAGAGTCACTATCTAGTAATGATGAGGATATTAAAATGATTGGTGTTACTCCTATTAAATCATTATTTAGTAACATAAAACCTTATGAAAATGAGACTGAAGAAGAGTCAACTTTAGATAGAAGGAGTTCCACTTGCTTGGAGGGTGATAATCTTAATGATAAAAATGAAAAAAGTGGGTTTGGAGAGGTTAAAACTTTAAATAGTAATGCACCCACTACTTTGGATTACAAGGACTTTAATTATGATAGTTGTTCTTTGATTGAGTGTATTTCCTTGTTGCAATCCATGATTAATTCACCAAATGCATATGAACAAAATAAAGCTCTCACTAAACATATCGTAGAAGCCATGATGAAAGCACATGAAGAAACACTTGAGTTGGAAGTTTCAATTCCTAGAAAATTACAAGATGAATGGGAACCTACTACCAAACTCTTTGTGTGATGTGCTAGGTCTCACCGACATGGATCCTTGTTCCCTTAATTTGCATCTTGCGGATTCCACTATTAAAAAGTCATTGGGTAGAATAAATAATGTTCTTATTCTTGCAAATAGAAATTATGTGTCCATGGACTTTATTGTTCTTGACATTGAATGCAATCCTTCTTGCCCCATAATACTTGGTAGGCCTTCTCTACGAACAATTGGTGCTATTATTGATATGAAAGAAGGCAATATAAGATTTCAATTTCCATTAAAGAAAGGGATGGAACACTTCCCTAGAAAGATAATTAAGCACCTTATGAATCTATTATGAGGGCCACCTATGTAATTAACTTGAAGGATGACAACACTTGAAACTATGCATTATGCCTAGCTAGGGGCATAAAACAATAGCGCTTGGTGGGAGGCAACCCAATGAATAAAATAATTTTTTTACTTTATGTTCTTGAGTGTTTACATAATTATAGCCTCTGTTATGATTGTATTTTTATGTTTTAATTAGTGTTTGTGACAAGTAATGCCTTTGGGATGATTTGGAAGATAGTATGATAGATGCTGTTGAAAAACAGAAACTTTTGTGTCCAGTGCTGGAATTTTTTTTTTCCGATGGTGCGTCATAACCTTCTAAATTATTTACACAGTATTGATATATGAATTTCCCACGTTGTCCTAATTTTTCAGAATTTTTGGAGTTACAGAAGTATGACGTTAATTCAGATCTTTACAGACTGTTCTGTTTTAGACAGATTCTGTTTTTGTTGCGTAGTTTGCTTATTTTGATGAATCTATGGATCGTATCGGGGGGTATGAGTCATGGAGAAGTTGGAGTATAGTAACATTATGCAAATATTAAATATGAATCAATTTACAACAGTACCTAAAGTTTAAGATTTATTTGTTATACTAACGGATCTCATGAGGTTTCTGTTGAGTTTTGTGTGCTGAAGTTTTCAAGTTTTGGGTGAGACTACGATGGATAGAGGAATAAGGAGCGGCAAGACCCTAAGCTTGGGGATGCCCAAGGCACCCCAAGGTAATATTCAAGGAAGACTCAAGCGTCTAAGCTTGGGGATGCCCCGGAAGGCATCCCCTCTTTCGTCTACAATCTATCGGTAACTCACTTGGAGCTATATTTTTATTCATCACATGATATGTGTTTTACTTGGAGCGTCTTGTGATATAGTTGGTTTGCTTTTTAGTTTGTCACAATCATCTTTGCTGAACACACCTTTTTGAGAGGGACACACATTATTCATGATTTGTTAGAATACTCTATGTGCTTCACTTATATCTTTTGAGCTAGGCAGTTGCTCTAGTGCTTCACTTATATCTTTTAGAGCACGACGGTGGTTATATTTTAAAGAAATAGTTGCACTCTCATGCTTCACTTATATATTTTTGAGAGTCTCATGATTAGCAATGGTAATATGCACGGGGTTATGAATTTGGTCCTGATATGATAGGTATTCAAGAGGGATATAATAAAAACTTTCATGTAGATCACTGAATATGATAAGTTTGATTCCTTGCAATAGTTTTGCGATATTAAGATGGTAATATGTGGGAGGTATTAGTAGATAATTGTGGTTTAGTAAGAATATTGGTGTTAAGGTTTGTGATTCCCGAAGCATGCACATATGATCTGTCGTTATGCTATGAAGTTGGAGCATGATTTATTATTGATTGTCTTCCTTTGTGTGGTGGTCGGGGGCGCGCGATGGTTAACTCCTACCAAACTCCCCCCTAGGGGCATGCGTAGTAGTACTTTGCTTCGAGGGCTAATAGACTTTCACAATAAGTATGTGCGTTCTTTATGACTAATGCGAGTCCATGGATTATACACACTCTCACCCTTCTGCAATTTGCTAGCCTCTTCGGTACCGTGCATTGCCCTTTCTCACATCGAGAGTTGGTGCAAACTTCGCCGGTGCATCCAAACCCCGTGATATGATACACTCTATCACACATAAGCCTCCATATATCTTCCTCGAAACAGCCACCATACCTACTTATCATGGCATTTCCATAGCCATTCCGTGATATATTGCCATGCAACTTCCACCGTTCCGTTTTTATGACACACATCGTCATTGTCATATTGCTTGGCATGATCATATAGCTGACATAGTATTTGTGGCTCAGCCACCGGTCATCATTTTTATACATGTTACGCTAGCATCATTGCACATCCTGGTACACTGCCAGAGGCAGTCATATAGAGTCATATTTTTGTTCTAGTATCGAGTTGTAATATTGAGTTGTAAGTAAATAAAAGTGTGATGATCATCATTATTAGAGCATTGTCCCAGTGAGGAAAGGATGATGGAAACCATGATTCCCCCACAAGTCGGGATGAGACTCCGGACGAAAAAAAGGAAAAAAAAGAGGCCAAAAAGAGCCATGAAAAAAAAGAGAGAAAAAGAGAGAAGAGGCAATGTCACTATCCTTTTCCACACTTGTGCTTCAGAGTAGCACCATGTTTTTCATATAGAGAGTCTCCTATTTTGTCACTTTCATATACTAGTGGAATTTTTCAATATAGAACTTGGCTTGTACATTCCAATGATGGGCTTCCTCAAATGCCCGAGGTCTTCATGAGCAAGCAAGTTGGATGCACACCCACTTAGTTTTCATATTGAGCTTTCATACGCTTATAGCTCTTAGTGCATCCGTTGAATGGCAATCCCTACTCCTCGCATTGACATCAATTGATGGGCAGCTCCATAGCCCGTTGATTAGCCTCGTTGATGTGAGACTATCTTATTATTTTTGACTTTCCCTTATTGATCTCTACCACCACACTCTATTCCACCCATAGTGCTATATCCATGGCTTGCGCTCATGTATTGCGTGGGAGTTGAAAAAGCTGAAGCACGTTAAAAAGTATGAACCAATTGCTTGGCTAAAACTGGGGTAGTGCATGATAAATATTTTGTGTTAAGAAGATGGAGCATGACAGGATTATATGATTTTGTAGGGATAACGTTCTTTAGCATTTTTATTTTGAAAGACATGATTGTTTATTAGTATGCCTGAGTATTGATGTCTTTATATCAAATTATAGACTATTGCTTTGAATCATTTGGATCTTATTATTCATACCGTAAGAGAGAGATTACATGATGAAACATGATAGGTAGCATTCCGCATCAAAAATTCCATTTTTATCATTTACCTACTCGAGGACGAGTAGGAATTAAGCTTGGGGATGCTTGATACATCTCCAACGTATCTGTCAGCTGCTCAACAGTTGGTTCATATTCACCGTCGTCACAGTGCATAACTTCTTCGGTTTGAGACCCGTTATCCTTGTTGGGGACTGCTTGAATAATCTCCAATCCCGTTGGTGAGCTTTTGGCAGCTGCTGTACAATGATGACGACAATTAAACATGTACGTAGTTGCTATTGTATGAAGTAATTAAACTAGTAATTTGTATATTGTCAACACAATTTACTTCAGAGGAAAAGAAATATGAAAGGGCATAATCGCTGAACCAGAAAAAGATAGGATCAAAGTTTGGATAAACAATTTCCATGAAAAAAGGTTTGGACAAACAAGAAGCTCATCAATAAAATAAAATGAGTAATTAGCTGATAGATTAGATCTTATGACCTTGAATTTAGTTAGAACATCCTACCCATACTAGAAAATCCTAACCAAATTAGAGCCCTAGATAGAAAGACCCGCAGTCTTAACCCGGATAAGAACCCTAAAAGTTACTACTAGTACAAGTTACACAATCTTAGATTGCATTTCTGACTCAGAAGGAACTATGCGTAGATCTAGACAGATGTGCAAATTTTATATGGGGAGGGGGGTGTGACCTCGTCATCGAAGGTGAGGTATTGGAGTACTTTTACCTTCAGAGCGGATGGAGTCCATCGTAATGCCGTCAGTCATGTCGTGCGCCGCGATGGGAATGATTTGTAGCGGCGGAGCTAGAGCCACCGGCGGGGGGGGGGGGGGGAGGATCTAGGTTAGAAGAAAGAGACGAGGATGCACATTGTTTTTTGGAAGGAGATGTGGTCACACTTATAAGGATAAGATGTATTTCTGGAGGGGGTGGGGGTTAATCGAGCAAGCCTTTCAAACGTTCTGGAGGGAAGGAAATTTTTTGAGGGAAAGGCTAGGCTAGTTGGAGGGAATGCTATTTTGGAGGGAAGAATTTTTTTCGAGGAAAAGGCTAGTTGGGGGAACGCTATTTTGAGGAAAAGTCAAGTAGGACGGAAGGATCGCATGTAAGTGTGTTATACGTTGTACCATGTTAGAGGATCGTGATGCACAACATATTTGTAATTGGGCATGTAACTTCAGCAATGAACATGATCATGTGAAGTGTGATGGTGTCATGGGTGTTTAATTTCAAATCCAAAGTCATGTTGCCGGTTGTCACGTCATATCTTGGCATCCTACGTACTCTTGCGCGATAGCCCTCGTCTTCAACGTGTCGTGAACATCTTGCGACAACATAAATCCAAGCGTACTCCATCCTTTTAGTCAGATGATGCATGTCACATTGTGCATTGGATTTTGAAATGTTGTTTGTGTACCTTCCCTATGACACTTTTGAGTTATTTATATGCATTTGTAGTCATTTTTCATTAGAAAATGTTCAAAAACACAGAACTAGTTGGAGTTATGAACGGGGTCATATATATATATGTTAGGATGTACCATGTTTTATGACGTGTGTGATATAGAAGCATGAATCTCGGATGTCGAAGGCAAATCTTAGAGGATCGTGATGCACAATATATTTGTAGTTGTGCATGTAACTTTTACAATGGACATGATCATGTGAAGTGTGATGGTGTCATGGGTGTTTAATATCAAACCCAAAGTCATGTTGCCGGTTGTCACGTCATATCTTGGCATCGTACGTACTCTTGCGCGATAGCCCTCGTCTTCAACGCCTCGTGAACATCTTGTGACAACATAAATCCAAATGTACTCCGTCCTTTTTAGTCAACATTGATGCATGGCACACTGTGCATTGGATTTTGAAATGTCGTTTGTGTACCTCCCTTTGGTACTTTTGAGTTAATTCTATGCATTTGTAGTCATTTTTCATTGCAAATATTTAAAAACACACCTATTAGTCTATGCAACTAGTTTTTTTTAACGGGATCATATATATACCATGTTTTATGACGTGTTGATGTAGAAGCATGAATCTCGGATGTCGAAGGCGAATCTTAGAAGATTGCGATGCACAATATATTTGTAGTTGTGCATGTAACTTTAAAAGTGGACATGATCACATGAAGTGTGATGGTGTCATCGTTGCTGGTTGTCACGTCATATCTTGGCATCCTACGTACTATTACGCGATTCGCGTGAACTACCTTTACTGTCTAATTACGGATGGTAAATCGTGTTCATGGTTGTCATGTTTCAATTTGTACAGATGACGTTTACATATATTTTAAAGATTTGGGAAAAAGAAAAGAAGCGAGACTGGCGCTATTATATCCCCTCCATCCAACAGTGAATTGTTCTTATCGACTCCCCTCATACAAACACGCCGCCGCCCCCCCTCCCCCACATTTATTCTCTCCCCTGTCCCCCGGCCGCCACCGCCGTCATCCACCTGAAGTCCGCCTCGTCAGATCCATGCACTACCTCTTATTCCGACAGTTCACCGCCGCCATCCCCGATGCAAACGCGATCTCCATCGCCGCCGTGGGAGATCGATATGGTTGGCGAGGTGGCCATGCAGAAGCATCTCGCGGCGGAGGCGCAGATTGAGGCCCAGCTCGCCAACGCCGACCTTAGAGCCCTGTACCGGGCGGATCCCGAGTTCACTGAGATGCAACTCGCCATGGACTACTCCTTCGAGTCCTTCCGGTCGGATAAGGAGGCGAGGGTGGCGTACGCGGAGAAGCAGTGTCGGCTGCAGTAGACGCAGCGGGAGGTCATGATGGCTCGAGAATTTGTGATTATTTTCGAGTGATTCTTATTTGGTTTCCACCTGATTCATGCCACATCTCAGTTATTTCTAATGCTAATCCGTCAAAAGAGAGAAAATCCGTTTTTCCATAGTTTGACAGGAAATATTGTATATAGAAGAAAACCAAGGGGGATTACTACAAATCTGTACGGGAACGCGATAGAAAACAAAAAAAATTGGAACAGCGAGCACGCCCAGGATCACTATGGAGATGGCATACAAGGTTTGATCTGATCATTACCGACTCGTAGCGCAGCGGAAGTAGAGTCGATGTAGATCGTCGGTGCAGATCCCTGCAGCTAGGATTCACAACCTCCCAACCGCGAGGATGTACTCCCTCGTCGGACAGCCCTTCGGGAGGCGGTCGGACAGTCCCCCGGACGATGTCACGGACAGCCCTTCGGGAGGACCCTCGAAGCTCGAACGGTAACTCGGACAGCCCTTCGGGAGGACCCTCGAAGCTCGAACAGTAACTCGGACAGCCCTTTGGGAGGAGCCTCGAACAGCCCCTCGGGCAAAAGATCGAACCTACGACCTCTCTACGGGGTTGCACACATACGGTTTTAGCTATCCGGCAGGGCTTCGCCGTCCAGAACTAGTTCCTGCCGGAACCCAGACAGCCTTTCGGCTCTACGAAACTATTTCGGTGGGAGGAAGAGAGAAGGCCAGATCATGCATGGCATTTGTATGAGAGTAAGGAGTGAGTGTGGAGAGTGCCTCTCCACCTCTATTTATAGGAAAACCCATCATATGGAATTTTCAAAGGACATAATGGGAAGGCTAGAGGAGCTCCATGGAGGAGCTCCCCTTGTGGCCGGCCACACCTAGTGGCCCCCCCATGAGGGGCTCTCATCCATCCATGTCATCCCCAAGATATTTTGGGACAAAGCCCAAAAAGGTGGCTTTCCATAAAGTAACCATAAAGTGCTTTTTCACTATTCATGAACCCATTTTTCCGCGACCGATAAATCCGAAAATATTTCTGTGGGTCTTAGAATAATTCCAGTACCCACTAAAATAGTTCTGGATGCGTTCCGAAACATTTTCAGATCAATGATTTTCATCAGCGAAAAGTAACCAAATCGGTTCCGGCAGCTCCGGAACATTTCCGGTTTTTCCCCGGAAAAATCCCAGAAGTTCCCAGAACAATTCTGGCACCCTCCAAGAATTTCCAGGCATGTGCTGAAACCAATTTGACTTAATGGTATACTCCAAAACAACTTTTCAGTTTTACCGAAACTCTTCCGGTGTTCTCTCTCCGGAACTCTTCCGTTGTCTCCGAAACTTTTCCGGTGACTTTCTCTCAGACTCCCTGTCTAGTATTCAGCAGATAGATGACCCTTAAGCGTGTGACCCTATAGGTTCGGTAAAGTATAGACCTGACCGTGGACACCCATATTGACCCCTATACCCATGAGAATAAATATTCGAGTGAACCTCCGGTTGCTGTGTGCTATTCCTGTTGCTTCGCGATATGTTACAAACACCCGAGGTGAGATTTATCTGCATCCCCGTGGATCAACAACTTGTCCACTATGCGAGTTACCTCGTTACCGGTTTTGTTCTCTTTTCTCGTTTCCGTGTTCCGGCATCCCTGTGATCAAATCACATTGTGTCTGGCCAGACGATGATGGATACCGTAACACCGAGAGGGCCCGAGAATATCTCTCCATCATCGGAGGAGCAAATCCCAATCTTGAGCTATCTCATTCCTTGTCATGCTTTTCCATGAACCCGCAAGCCGCCGTAATAGCCACCCAGTTACGGATGACGTTTAACAAACCCCAAAGTCCATGAAGCAAGAATGAAGGAACTCGACACTCTCATGGTCTAAGGAATTATGCAAACATTAACTTTCTCTGTTTTATAAACCATTAACTTGTGATGAATGTATCTCATAGCATAACATCAATTTGGGTCGATTCAACACAAGTGTTCTTCTAACATTGTGCCCTCAAAATTGCCGGCATAGTCATGCCCATGATCAGGAAAACAGGATCATCATGCAATACCTGAGCCAGTCTTAGAGGCATGACTAGGAATACATTTTACCGTTTATTATACCACACGTGCACATGAGTTTCCCTCCGAGCCTCGTGGATATTGTAGACTCGAGAATCATTGCAGTTATAGCATGGAACATAAACATTCATTACAAACTTGGAGATACAAAATAACTGTTATTACTGCCTCTAGGGCATATCTCCTATAGACTCCCACTTGCACTAGAGTCATAATCCAGTTACATGGCTTCCCTAACACCAATGTCTATCTGGTGCTGCTCATGCTTTGCTCGTGGTAGAGGCTTTGTCATCGGGTCTGACACGTTCAAATCCGTGTGAACTTTGCGTACTTTCACTAAACCCGCTTCGACATGATGTCGAATGAGTTTATATTTGCATTCAATATGTCTTGTCTTATGGTGCGAAGATGGCTCCCTAGCCTGAGCCACGGCGCCACTATTATCACAATAGATCTCCACTGGGTCCAGCGCACTTGGAACCACACCAAGGTCTTCAAGAAACTGCTTGATCCAGACCGCCTCCTTGGAGGCTTCTGAAGCTGCAACATATTTTGCCTCCATCGTAGAATCCACCACAGTCTTTTGTTTGGAACTTTTCCAATCAACTGCGCCACCGTTCAATATGAAAACATAGCCTGATTGAGATTTAAAGTCATCTGGGTCAGTCATGAAGCCTACATCAGTGTAACCACTTACAATGAGCTCTTCATCACCTCCGTACACAAGGAGTAAATCCTTGGTCCTTTTGAGGTACTTAAGAATATTTTTGACTGCGGCCCAGTGTTCCAATCCTGGATCACTTTGGTACCGGCCGCTAACACTTAGCGCATAGAAAACATCCGGTCTTGTACATAGCATGGCATACATAATAGAACCAACTGCCGAAGCATATGGAACATCATTCATTTGTACTCGCTCATCGAGAGTTCGAGGAAACTGATTCTTGCAAAGCACTGGGCCAGGTGACATGGGGAGTAGGCCTTTCTTGGAGTTCTCCATGTTGAACCTTTTCAACACCTTGTCAATGTATGTGCTTTGGCTAAGCGCTATCAGGCGTTTTGATCTATCTCTATAGATTCTAATACCCAATACATATGCCGCTTCGCCGTAGTCTTTCATTGAAAAACTCTTCTTCAATGAGTCTTTTATTTCGCTAAGAAAATTCACGTCATTTCCAATCAACAATATGTCATCCACATACAAGATTAGAAATGCTTTTGCGCTCCCACTAAAATTCTTGTAAACACAAGATTCTTCGTCATTCCTGATGAAGCCAAACTCTTTGACTACTTCATCAAAACGAATGTTCCAGCTCCTTGACGCTTGCTTCAGACCATAAATGGCCTTCTGAAGTTTGCATACCTTTCCAACATCCTTATGAACAACAAAACCTTCAGGCTATATCATGTATACATCTTCTTTGAGATTTCCATTTAGGAAAGCCGTTTTGACGTCCATCTGCCATATTTCATAATCGAAATAAGCAGCAATTGCTAGTAATATCCGAAAAGACTTAAGCATTGCTACAGGCGAGAAAGTCTCGTCGTAGTCCACTCCTGGAACTTGCGTGAACCCTTTCGCGACAAGTCTACCTTTATGGATAGTAATGTTACCATCCGCGTCTGTCTTTCTTTTGAAAATCCATTTACAACCAATGGGCTTTATGCCTTCTGGAAGTTATACCAAGTTCCAAACTTGATTTTCGTACATGGATTCCATTTCGGATTTCATGGCCTTGTGCCATTCCCTTGAGCTGGGCCCCACCATCGCTTCCTTGTAGTGCGCAGGTTCATCGTCTTCAAGGATGAAGATTTCATTATGAAACCACTCAGGTGGCTAGATAGCCCTACCTGATCTGCGCGGTTCAGTTACAACATTGTCTGAAGTTTCCGCATCACATGCGACAACTTCCGGCTCAGTTGTAGGGATAATTTGCGGAATTTCTTCCGGTTCCTTAGCCATAACAACGGTTGCCGAAGATTCACTAATCTCATCAAGCTGTACTGTCCTCCCACTTAATTCTTTAGCGAGACACTCTTTCTCGAGAAAGACTCCGTTTTTAGCGACAAAAACTTTGCACTCGAAGGGTTGGTAGAAAGAATACCCAACTGTATCTTTGGGATAACCTACAAAGTGACATTTGTCTAATCTGGGATCGAGTTTGCTTGGTTGTAAACGTTTTACATAAGTTTCACAACCCCAGATTTTGAGATGTGACAAATTGGGTTTCTTCCCATGCCATAACTTGTATGGTGTCGTCTCAACAGACTTAGACGGTGCTCTGTTTAATGTATAAGCGACAGTGAGTAGTGCATGACCCCAAAAAGATATTGGCAGATCTGTAAGAGACATCATAGACCTTACCATGTCTAACAGGGTTCGGTTACGTCGTTCCGACACTCCGTTTCGTTATGGAGTTCCGGGAGGCGTAAGCTGTGAAACGATTCTACGGTCACTTAGATGTTGGCTAAACTCATGACTAAGATATTCGCCCCCGCGATCTGATCGTAGAAACTTAATCCTTTTGTTACGATGATTTTCTACCTCATTATGAAATTCTTTGAACTTTTCAAAAGTTTCCGACTTATGCTTCATCAAGTAGATATATCCATACCTACTTAAATCGTCAGTAAAATTGACGAAGTAGAAATACCCACCCCGTGCGGTTGTGCTCATCGGACCACATACATCACAATGTATTATTTCCAATAATTCACCCACCCATTCAGGATGACCCGTGAACGGCGTCTTGGTCATCTTCCCCATCAGGCAAGCTTCACATGTGCCAAATGATTCAAAATCAAAAGACAGTAAAACTCCATCTTTATGGAGTCTTTGCATGCGTTTCTTTCCGATGTGACCAAGGTGACAATGCCACAAGAATGTGGTGGTGGTATCAGCCTTCTTAAGGCGTTTAGCATTCACGTTAAAGACATCATTTCCACATTCAAGATTTAGTATGAAAAGGCCCCCAACAATGGGTGCAAATCCATAAAACATATCCTTACAATAAAGTGAACAACCATTGTTCTCAGACTTGTAAGACTACCCATCGTGTACTAAACATGATCCAGAGATAATGTTTCTACACAATGCCGGAACAAAATAACAGTTACTAAGTTCTAAGGTAAATCCTGAAGGGAGACGTAGAGGCATAATGCCGACGGCTTGAGCGGCGATCCCAGCGCCGTTCCCGACGCGCATCACGACTTCATTCTTTGCCAGCTTGCGCACCTTCTGAAGCCCCTGTATCGAGTTGCAAATGTGAGCAACTGATCCAGTATCAAATACCCAAGACTTAGAATTTTCGCTAGCAAGCAAAACGTCAATGACATTAACCTGTACAACTGTTATGCCTTTCCGGTTTTCCCGGACTTCTTATCTTTCAGATACTTCTTGCAGTTTCTCTTCCAGTGTCCTGTGCCCTTGCAGTAGAAGCACTCAGTTTCATTCTTGGATCCGCCCTTAGAGTTGCTTCGGGAGCTGGTCTTACCGGCGCCCTTGCCCTTCTTGGACTAGCCTTTCTTTTTGAAACCGGCGGTTTTATTCACAAGCAACACTTGCTTGCGATTTTTCCGCAGTCCTCCTTCCGCAGTTTTCAGCATGGCGAGCACCTCATTTGGTGTCTTCTCCATCCCACTCATGTTGTAGTTCATGATAAAACCGTCGTAAGACGGGGGGAGTGAAGAAAGCAACATGTCCATCATATGGGCTGGTGGAATTGGAAATTCCAGGGTTTTAAGCCTTTCAGCGTAGCCAATCATTTTGACCACGTGTTCGCCAACTGAACTGCCCTGAGCCATCTTTCAATCCATCACGGTCTTCATAATATCAAAACGTTCAGACCGTGCCGTTTCCTTGTACAGAGCATCTAATTCCCGGATCATATCACGGGCGTTATGGAATTCAAAATGTTTTTGAAGCTCTGGACTCATGCAAGCTAGCATGAGGCACTGCACTAAGTTGTAATCATCATCCTTAGTGGCCCAGACATTTTGTTCATCTTCCGGGGCAGTTTCCGCCGGTTTAGCTGGAAGAGGAGTTTCAAGCACATACATTCTCTTAGCACTCCTGAGGACAATCCTTAGGTTACGGACCCAGTCCACATAGTTGTTTGCAGTCGCAACTAACTTTTCTTTCTCTAACATCGGGCCTAAGTTGAACGCGGTGTTGCGAGCCATTTGATCTACAACGGTAAACACAAGTTTCACTTAGACTTTGTTCATAATTAATTTGCACTAGTGAATAAACAATTTTATTCTAAGGTGCGCTCCCACTCAAATCAATATCTCTCAAAATTGATTATGAGTGATACAAGACCCGCATTTCAATTCAACGCCATTGATGTGGACATCACTGATGACGAGAAGTTCAATCGGTAGGCAAACTTGCCGATCACATCTCTATGTGACTCTTGTTCATCTTTCGATGGGTGTGTTCCGAGCTCAGGACTATCCTGCCTGAACGTCAAAGACAACCAAGTGATCTTGCTGCGAGGTCTGACCTCACCTGCCTCATTCCTCTCGATTCGTTCATACCCATGTGGACATGGCGCACCCCGAAAAGATACAAATTTCAGACGGTGCTACACTTGGGTGAACACTAACTACTTTGATATTTTAAGTGAGAGATCACCCTAATAAAAAGCGACTACCGCGCAATCAAAAGGGTGCATCATAAGGGATAAACATCTCAGGCAATTCATAATAGCATGATATGGTATAGCCCTTTATGATGGAGAAGTCTTTAATTTCTTCGTCTTCGGCATTTGCGTCGGTGTTCACCTTCGCGAAGATTGCCACCACCTTGTCGATGCACCAGATAATATTGCTATCTCTATAGCTAATAAAATAAGTGCATTACTTAAGGTTGACACGCAGGTCATTAAAGTGACATTCATATGGCTCCAGCCATCATGCCGAATCATGACACGCAGGTCATGTTAGTAAATTTACATCATATAGTCATCTCATACATAATCAAATTAATATGAGAACTGCTATACCACATCACATGCACATCCTGCAAAACCAAGTTAGACGCCTCTAATCGGTTTATGCAAAATTTTATTTTACGTGTCTTCTAAGGTTTGACTTAAAACGCAGCTACCAACATTTATCATCAAGTATGATTATTCAAGTCGCTAGATTAACTTTGCGGGGTATATGAAACACGAGATAATAAAATCTCGAGCCCCATACTGAACTTTGTCATACACATGACCCCCGTGCAGATCATATCTGCATTGCCCTTTCGTCTGTGAAATTTTGATGTCTACTACGCAACTTTATTCTTGTAGACCCGTGTTGGGCCTCCAAGCGCAGAGTTTTGTAGGACAGCGGCAATTTTCCCTCAAGTGGATGACCTAAGGTTTATCAATCCATGGGAGGCGTAGGATGAAGATGGTCTCTCTCAAACAACCCTGCAATCAAATACAATAAATCTCTTGTGTCCCCAACACACCCAATACAATGGTAAATTGTATAGGTGCACTAGTTCGGCGAAGAGATGGTGATACAAGTGTAGTATGGATAGTAGATATAGGTTTTTGTAATCTGAAAATAAAAAAACAGCAAGGTAGCAAGTGATAAAACGAAGCACAAACGGTATTGCAATGCTTAGAAACAAGGCCAAGGGTTCATACTTTCACTAGTGCAATCTCTCAACAATGCTAACATAATTGGATCATATAACAGTCCCTCAACGTGCGATAAAGAACCACTCCAAAGTTCCTATTCACGGAGAATATAAGATATAAATTGTTGTAGGGTACGAAACCACCTCAAAGTTATCTTTTTCGATCAATCTATCAAGCCATCCCTATAAGTGTCACGAACAGCCCTAGAGTTCGTACTAAAATAACACCATATGATACGCATCAACCAACTCTAATGTCACCTAGATACTCCAATGTCACCACAAGTATCCGTGAGTTGATTATTCGATATGCATCAAACAACTTCAGATTCATAATATTCAATCCAACACAAAGAACTTCAAAGAGTGCCCCAAGATTTCTACCGGAGAAAGTTGGATGAAAACATGCATCAACCCCTATGCATAGATTACCCCAATGTCACCTCGGGAATCCGCGAGTTGAGTGCCAAAACATACATCAAGTGAATCAATATAATGCCCCATTGTCACCATGGGTATTCATATGCAAGACATTTTTTTTAAAAGGAGGATGTACCCCCGGCCTCTGCATCTGGGCGATGCATGCAGCCACTTTATTAATTATTCACAAAGACTTTACAAAGTAATACATCAGTAAGCCTGGATCCACCATCTTGGCAACACCTGTCGCTACTCCTATCCCCTTGATGCAGGGATGCCGAATGTCCGAGCCTAATACCAAACAGACATCGCACCAAAACCTAACATCTAATGCCGAGTGCCCCATCCCAGCCACATACCGAGACTGGGTCACACACCGGTCCGGTGCACTCACCGAGGCTGCCGCCGCCGTCATCCACCGATCCATCTCTAGAGCAGGGACTGACGCATAGACCTTGCCAAGCCTGCCGTCGATGCCACCATGGCGCCAGACAGCGCCACCGCCCTGCGCTCGTCCATACAGCCGCATCCGTCGTCGATATCCAGCTGCACCATGCCGCCAATACTCGTCGTCATCGACGCGGTAGATACAACACCGCATCTCCTGGCAACCTCCACACCGTCGCTGCTGCTGGAGCTACACGGAGTCCATCACCCACAACATCTCTCCGCCGAACAGCAGAACCTCCCAAGACGGCACCTCCATGGAGGGTACGACGCGAAGGACGCCGCCGCCACCCAATCCAGACTGAATTTTGGACTTTCGTCCAGGAGGGGTTCGGAAGTGGATAGGAGAGACCTCGACATCGCCTCCACGGAGGGTAACAGCGTCGAGAGACGTCGCCGATGCCGGACCGAACAAGCCGATCAAAGTTTCCTCCGGTCCCCATCTTATACCACCAAACCTCCGTCGGCTCCGGATCCGGCAACGAACCACGAACCGAAACCTGCAGAGATGAGAGAGCCATGGGGCTCAACCCACCATGAAGGAGGATCGAGAAGAATCCATCGTAGATCTCCAGGCGCCGAATCCAGCGATCCGGCGTGGTCAGCGACGACCACCACCACCCCACGGCGGCCGACGGCGTTCAAGCCCAAGACCCAGAATTGGATCTGATCTGAACCCGGCAGCGCCCGCGACCACCGATCTTGCCCACCACACAGCCGTCACCACGCCGCGAGCAGGCCGCCGCCGCCACCGCGGTGCGCACGACGTCGCCAAGAAACCCGCCCACCGCGCCGCCCGACCCCATGCTAGCCCGGCGCCCCGCCCGATCTGGCTGCCCCGCGCCAGCCGCGACGGACAAGGGGGAGAGATGCCCCGTCGCCGCCCAGCCGGCCAAGCTTTGCCCGGCAGCGCTGCGGACGGCTGCGAGGAAAGGTGGAGGCGGAGGAGGGCCGAGAGGACGGCGGCTAGGGTTCCCCGCTGGGTCACCCGCGGGGGCGACACGAGGGGGACGAGGGGGTCCTCAGGGGCGATGCTTTCCTGAACCGATAAAGGAGTGCACTCATTCATATGCAAGACATACATCAAGTGTTCTCAAATCCATAAAAGTATTCAATCCAATAATAGTGAAACCTCAAAGGTAAAAACTCAATTCATCACAACAAGATAGAGAGGGAGAAACACCATATGATCCAACTATACTAACAAAGCTCGCGGTACATCAAGATTGTGCCAAATCAAGAACATGAGAGAGAGATAGAGATCAAACACATAGCTACTAGTACATACCCTCAGCCCCGAGGGTGAACTACTCCCTCCTCGTCATGGAGACCACCGGGATGATGAAGATGGCCTCCGGTGATGATTCACCCATCCGGCAGGGTGCCGGAACGGAGCTCCAGATGAGATCTCTTCGGAACAGAGGCTTGCGGCGGCGTAAAAACTCATCTAGGTTAACTTTCGGGGTTTTTTGAATATATATGATTTTCAGCATTAGAATCACGCAAAGAAGGGCCACAGGGGGCCCATGAGGCACCAGGGCGCGCCTGGGGGGGGGCGCCCTGGTGGCTTGTGGGGCCCCTGTGGGTCTTCTGCTGCTCCCCCGAAGCTTTCTGGGTCTGTTTCCTTCCAGAAAAAATCTTCAAAAAGTTTCGCTGCATTTGGACTTCATTTGATATGGATTTTCTGGAAAACCAAAAACAAGCAGAAAACAGCAACTGGCACTGGGCACTAGGTCAATATGTTAGTCCATAAAAATCATATAAAACCCATATAAAAGTGCACCAAAATCATACAAAACTATAATAAACATGGCATGAATACTTCATAAATTATAGATACGTTGGAGACGTATCAACATCCCCAAGCTTAATTCATGCTCGTCCTCGACTAGGTAAATGATAAAAGAAATAATTTATGAAGTGTGAATGCTAGCATAGTGCGTAAGTTTGATCAATGATAATTTCAATCACTTTTCCTAGCATCATAACAGCAACTCTTTCTCATAAAACTCATCATGATAAAGTAGCAATCAATTCACATGTTATGGTTCAAACAATGCATTCTCTTGAAACTTAACAACCTATGTTCTTAGTCACCAAACAATTGCAATTCAACTTATCTTCAACAAAGTCTAAGTAAGAGCTCCACATACTCAATTATCATATAGTCTTCTATGATTGCTAGTACTCAAAGCATAGTTTTAGAACAAATGGCATCCATCGAACACAAAGAAAGATAGGGGCTTAGTGTTTCGCCTCCCAACTTATTTATCATAGAGATAATTGTCAACAATAATAATTCATGATCAAATATATTTGACTGACCATATGTGCCTGGATCTTTCCCCACCACATGATACTTGCCAACTAGAGAATAATTGAGGTTGAAATGAGAAGGAATACTATTGACTCTTACATAAAAGTAAATGATAGGCCCTTCGCAGAGGGAAGCAGAGGTTGTCATGCGCTTTTTTTTGGATGCACAAGCCCTTAATGCAAAGGAACGTCACGTTATATTGCCCCTTGTGATAGCAACCTTTATTATGTAGTCCGTCGCTTTTATTTCTTTACCATCACAAGTTCGTACAACACTTATTTTCCCTTGCAATAAAAGATCATACATATTTTAAGAACAATTTTTATTGCTTTTTGCACCGATGACAACTTACATGAAGGATCTTATTCAATCCATAGGTAGATATGGTGAACACTCATGGCAAGAAACTGGGTTTAATGGTTTTTGGATGCACAAGTAGTATCTCTACTTAGTATGAATTTTTGGCTAGCAAAAGATCCTAAGCAAGCACCACATGTTGGAGGATCCATAACAATATAACTTCTATGCAAATATACCCAAACATAACTCATTACGTTGTCTTCCTTGTCCAACTTCAACTAATTTGCTCAAGTTTGAAAATAATTAATGGGTATTCACAATCATAAAAGATGTCCAAGATAATATATTTATTTGTGAAAGTTCTCTTCCTTATACTAATCATTCATGAATTGCTTGTATGACCAATATTGTGATTGTCAAGCTTCAATAGATTTCACTTTCTAACCCAAATGTGAAACTACTACTAGACATGATATAAGCATATGAAGCACTTATACTGTCGACTTCATGATATTCAATTTATTCAACAATTTACTCATAGGATATAAGTGAAGAACACGAGTAAATGACAAACTACTCCAAAAAGATATAATTGAAGATCAAATGAGTAGTTAAGCAAATAGGTAGCTATGTGAGGACTCTCTCATTTGAAAATTTTAGATCTTATTATTTTATTCAAACAGCAAGAAAAACAAAAAATAAAATAAAATGATATACCAAGGATAGCACATATCATGTGAAGAAGCAAAAACTTAGGCTAACCGATAGGTGTTGATGAAGAAAGGTGGGATGCCAACCGGGGCATCCCCAAGCTTAGTTGCTTGAGACTTCTTGAAATATTAACCTGGGATGCCATGGGCATCCCAAAATTGAGCTCTTGTGTCTCCTTAATTCCTCTCATATCATGGCTTCTCCTAAATCTTTAAAAACTTCGTCCACACAAAACTCAACAAGAACTCGTGAGATAAGTTAGTATAAATCAACTCAAAACCTTAACAATCTATACTGTAGCAAATCACTAAAATTATAATTAAACATTTCATACTAAATGCCTCTGCATATTTAATACTCCTATCCACAAATAGGAACATTAAACAAGGAACATATGCAAACAATGCAACTATAACCGAAATCTGCCAAAACAGAACAGTCTGTAAAGGGTGGATTTAAAATTCATATTTCCTAACTCCAAATATTCTGAAAAATTACCACGTGACAGAGAACTCATGCATGCTTACTGTGTAAAAATTTCAGATTTTTATCATGTTCTGACTATTCAGGAATATTCTGGACATAACAGAAAACTTTCTGTTTTCAAACAGCAACACATGAACTTGCAAACTGAGCATGGTAAAGGCTATAATTGGCATTTTATTGAACTAAAAGATACAAAACATGATTATTGATAACAGCAAGCAAATCTCAACAAAATAAAATGACGCTCCAAGCAAAACACATATCATGTGACGAATAAAAATATAGCTCCAAGTAAGGTTACCGATAATGTTGAAGACGAAAGAGGGGATGCCTTCCGGGGCATCCCCAAGCTTAGATGCTTGAGTCTTCCTTGAATATTACCTTGGGGTGCCTAGGGCATCCCCAAGCTTAGGGTCTTGCCACTCCTTATTCTCCTCATATCGATATCTCACCCAAAACTTGAAAATTTCAATCACACAAAACTTAACGGAACTTGTGAGATGGGTTAGTACGATTAAAATGAATCATCCACTTAGGTACTGTCAAGACAAGATTCATAATTGTTCTCACATAATTCCTACTGTAGTCTATCATTTCCACAATCTATATCTCATAATATAAGTTATGGAAACACTAAAACAAGCAAACTATGCAATAAAAACAGAATCTGTCAAAAACAGAACAGCATGTAGTGAGCGATTTAAAAACCATACTTATGTACCTCCAAAAATTCTGAAAAATTAGGACAACGTAAAAAATTTGTAACCCAATTCTCTGTAAAAAGTTCAGAATTTTATCATGCTCCAGTATAGAATAGAAATTCCAGCACTGGACGCAAAAGTTTCTGTTTTTGCACATAATCGAATCAACAAGTATCCACACTATCCCAAAGGCTTTACTTGGCACATTATTGAATGAAAACATATAAAACATGATTACCACAGTAGCTTAATCATGTGAACACACAAAAACAGAAGGTATAAGTATTGGGTTGTCTCCCAACAAGCGCTTTTCTTTAATGCCTTTTAGCTAGGCATGATGATTTCAATGATGCTAAGTAAAGAATTGAAACATAACGGGAGCATCATGAATCAGATGTTCCTCTCTCGTAATAATTTTTAGTAGAATCATGAATGGATTCATCAATAGTATGAATAGCACCAATAGTATAACAATTATTATCATATTTCTCCAAATTGGTGCCATAAAGATTTTCAAGATCATAAGAAGTATCATTATCTTCCCAATCATAATCATCACAACAAGCAATAGGCATAACAAAATCATCATCAAGTGTATCATATTCCACAATTATTTTTGATTCATTCTCATGTGGTACAACAATAATAGGAGCAACATTATTTTGGAGAGATAGCTCTTTACGTCTACTTTTCCTTCTTTTCTTTTTCTTTACCACATTATGTGTGGGTTTATTTAATTCTTCCGAGCTTCTTATTGAAGAGATTGGTTGGATAAGAAGCTCCTCCTCGTTACCTGTTTCATCATGAGAGAAAATAGGAGGGAAAGGGGGAATCTTTACCCTTCCATTAGTATTTCTTTTATATTCTATTTCTTTTCCCGTTTTTCTATAGTTGGCTATATAAGCATTCTCATTGCAATTTACCACACAAAACATATAGATTTCTTTTAGATTAGTTTCAATGTCTTCTGTGAGAATGAATACTTCAAACCAACTATTTTTATGTGTCAATTCTTCACACCCCAAGAATAGATAAAGCTCATTATAAAGTTCAAGGGTGGTCAAGTCATTACAATATTTGGTCATGATTCGATCATGAAAAAGTATGCATTGAAAATTAAGATGACCAACCCTATTGCAAAGTTCACAAGTAATGCGATGAAGAGAACATAATTTTGTAGCAAATTCATCTATCACTTTGAGCAAAAAATTGGTTCTATCATGTTTATGCTTCTTACAAAATCTATCATCCCTATAAGGCATGTCTTCACAAACTTTATGCACTCCACAAAAATTGACATGCTTATAAGAAACATTTTTGTCATGACTAGTGCAATCATCTTTAGTATTTTGGATATTCATAGAATTCATACTAACAACATTGCAATCATGCTCATCATTCATGGATTTTATGCCAAACATTTTATTGAATTCTTCTTCTATCAATTGAGCACAATTTTCCGATCCATCATTTTCAAGAAAGACATTATAAAGACGAATAGTATGAGGCAACCTCAATTCCATTTTTTATAGTTTTCTTTTATAAACCAAACTAGTGATAAAACAAGAAACTAAAAGATTCAATTGCAAGATCTAAAGATATACCTTCAAGCACTCACCTCCCCGGCAACGGCGCCAGAAAAGAGCTTGATGTCTACTACGCAACTTTATTCTTGTAGACTCGTGTTGGGCCTCCAAGCGCAGAGTTTTGTAGGACAGTGGCAATTTTCCCTCAAGTGGATGACCTAAGGTTTATCAATCCGTGGGAGGCGTAGGATGAAGATGGTCTCTCTCAAACAACCCTGCAATCAAATACAAAAAATCTCTTGTGTCCCCAACACACCCAATATAATGGTAAATTGTATAGGTGCACTAGTTCGGCGAAGAGACGGTGATACAAGTGTAGTATGGATAGTAGATATAGGTTTTTGTAATCTAAAAATAAAAAAAACAGCAAGGTAGCAAGTGATAAAACGGAGTACAAACGGTATTGCAATGCTTAGAAACCAGGCCTAGGGTTCATACTTTCACTAGTGCAATCTCTCAACAATGCTAATGTAATTGGATCATATAACAGTCCCTCAACGTGCGATAAAGAATCACTCCAAAGTTCCTATTCATGGAGAACATAAGATAGAAATTGTTGTAGGGTACGAAACCACCTCAAAGTTATCTTTTCCGCTCAATCTATCGAGCCATCCCTATAAGTGTCACGAACAGCCCTAGAGTTCGTACTAAAATAACACCATATGATACACATCAACCAACTCTAATGTCACCTAGATACTCCAATGTCACCACTAGTATCCGTGAGTTGATTATTCGATATGCATCAAACAACTTCAGATTCATAATATTCAATCCAACACAAAGAACTTCAAATAGTGCCCCAAGATTTCTACCGGAGAAAGTAGGATGAAAACGTGCATCAACCCCTATGCATAGATTACCCCAATGTCACCTCGGGAATCAGCGAGTTGAGTGCCAAAACATACATCAAGTGAATCAATATAATACCCCATTGTCACCACGGGTATTCATATGCAAGACATACATCAAGTGTTCTCAAATCTATAAAAGTATTCAATCCGATAATAGTGAAACCTCAAAGGTAAAAACTCAATTCATCACAACAAGATAGAGAGGAAGAAACACCATATCATCCAACTATATTAACAAAGCTCGCGGTACATCATGATCGTGCCAAATCAAGAACACGAGAGAGAGATCAAACACATAGCTACTAGTACATACCCTCAGCCTCGAGGGTGAACTACTCCCTCCTCGTCATGGAGACCGCCGGGATGATGAAGATGGCCTCCGGTTGATGATTCCCCCCTCCGGCAGGGTGCCGGAACAGAGCTCCAGATGAAATCACTTCGGAACAGAGGCTTGCGGCGGCGTAAAAACTCATCTAGGTTAACTTTCGGGGGTTTCTGAATATATATGATTTTTCAGCGTTGGAATCACACAAAGAAGGGCCACAGGGGGCCCACGAGGCACTAGGGCGCGCCTGGGGGGGGTGGCGCGCCCTGGTGGCTTGTGGGGCCCCTGTGGGTCTTCTGCTGCTCCCCGAAGCTTCCTGGGTCTGTTTCCTTCCAGAAAAAATCGTCAAAAAGTTTCGCTGTATTTGGACTTCATTTGATATGGATTTTCTGGAAAACCAAAAACAAGCAGAAAACAACAACTGGCACTGGGCACTATGTCAATATGTTAGTCCATAAAAATCATATAAAAGCCATATAAAAGTGCACCAAAATCATACAAAACTATAATAAACATGGCATGCATACTTCATAAATTATAGATACGTTGGAGACGTATCAAATTTCATCTTTCTTTTAACTATGGTGGAACCCAAAGAACTGATAGCACTTCGTTGATCAATCAGGATCGCGGATTGCCAGAACTTTGTGAAATTCCACCATGCCGTTTCAAGATCAGAAATACGCAAATTCTAGGGAAGCAATAAGAACATCGGATAACATATCACTATGGAGATGGCATACAAGGTTTGATCTGATCATTACCGACTCGTAGCGCAGCGGAAGTAGAGTCGATGTAGATCGTCAGTGCAGATCCCCGCAGCTAGGATTTACAACCTCCCAACCGCGAGGATGTACTCCCTCGTCGGATAACCCTTCGGGAGGCGGTCGGACAGTCCCTCGGATGATGTCACGGATAGCCCTTTGGGAGGACCCTCGAAGCTCGAACGGTAACTCGGACAACCCTTCAGGAGGACCCTCGAAGCTCGAACGGTAACTCGGACAGCCCTTCGGGAGGACCCTCTAACAGCCCCTCGGGTAAAAGATCGAACCTACGAGCTCTCTACGGGGTTGCACACATACGGTGTCAGCTATCCGGCAGGGCTTCGCCGTCCAGAACTAGTTCCTGCCGGAACCCAGACAGCCTTTCGGCTCTACGAAACTATTTCGGTGGGAGGGAGAGAGAAGGCCAGATCATGCATGGCATTTGTATGAGAGTAAGGAGTGAGTGTGGAGAGTGCCTCTCCACCTCTATTTATAGGAAAACCCAAGGGGTAGGGTGGCACTTGAAATACCCAAAAAATCCATCATATGGAATTTCCAAAGGGCATAATGGGAAGGCTAGAGGAGCTCCATGGAGGAGCTCCCCTTGTGGCCGGCCACACCAAGTGCCCCCCCCATGAGGGGCTCTCATCCATCCATGCCATCCCCAAGATATTTTGGGACAAAGCCCAAAAAGTTGGCTTTCCATAAAGTAACCATAAAGTGCTTTTTCACTATTCATGAACCCATTTTTCCACGACCGATAAATCCGAAAATATTTCTGCGGGTCTTAGAATAATTCCAGTACCCACTAAAATAATTCGGGACGCGTTCCGAAACATTTTCAGATCAATGATTTTCATCAACGAAAAGCAACCAAAGCGGTTCCGGCAGCTCCGGAACATTTCCAGTTTTTTCCCCGGAAAAATCCGAGAAGTTCCCAGAACAATTCTGGTACCCTCCAAGAATTTCTAGGCGTGTGCTAAAACCAATTTGACTTAATGGTATACTCCGAAACAACTTTTCAGTTTTACCGAAACTCTTCCGTTGTTCTCTCTCCGGAACTCTTCCGTTGTCTCCGAAACTTTTCCGGTGACTTTCTCTCAGACTCCCTATCTAGTATTCAGCAGATAGATGACCCTTAAGCGTGTGACCCTATAGGTTCGGTGAAGTATAGACATGACCGGAACACTTTCCGATCAATGATCAACATCGGAGCCGTGGACACCCATATTGAGCCCTATACCCACACGAATAAATATTCGAGTGAATCTTCGGTTGCCGTGTGCTATTCCTGTTACTTCGCGATATGTTACAAACACCCGAGGTGAGATTTATCTGCATCCCCGTGGATCAACAACTTGTCCATTATGCTAGTTACCTCGTTACCGGTTTTGTTCTCTTTTCTCGTTTCTGTGTTCCGGCATCCCTGTGATCAAATCACATTGTGTCTGGCCAGACGATGATGGATACCGTAACACCGAGAGGGCCCGATAATATCTCTCCATCGTCGGAGGAGCAAATCCCAATCTTGAGCTATCTCGTTCCTTGTCATGCTTTTCCGTGAACCCGCAAGCCGCCGTAATAGCCACCCAGTTATGGATGACGTTTAACAAACCCCAAAGTCCATGAAGAAAGAATGAAGGAACTCGACACTCTCATGGTCTAAGGAATTATGCAAACATTAACTTTCTTTGTGTTATAAACCATTAACTTGTGACGAATGTATCTCATAGCATAACATCAATTTGGGTCGATTCAACACAAGTGTTCTTCTAACATTGTGCCCTCAAAATTGCCGGCATAGTCATGCCCATGATCAGGAAAACGGGATCATCATGCAATACTTGAGCCAGTCTTAGAGGCATGACTAGGAATACATTTTACCGTTTATTATACCACACGTGCACATGAGTTTCCCTCCGAACCTCGTGGATATTGTAGACTCGAGAATCATTGCAGTTATAGCATGGAACATAAACATTCATTACAAACTCGGAGATACAAAATAACTGTTATTACTGCCTCTAGGGCATATCTCCTACAAAATCATGTCAAATGAGCAACTTCCATGTGGAGTGCCAAGCCATCAGGCGCAACAGAGGAAAAGACAGCCTTCCATGCGAGCACACCTGCTTGCATGGACGGTTGTATGAAGTTCCAGTAGCTCCACGCCCTTTATACAAGACACTTTTGTGGAGGGATAATGGCAATCAGAGAACCCTAGCCGCCGCCACCGCGTCAAGAACAGAGAAGAGAGAGATCCAAAGAACTTTCTGAAATCTTCCTTAGTTTTGGTCCTTTCATCTCCATCATCATTTCATCCTTCACTATTGTCAGAGGAACTTCAAGTTGTAAGAACAAGTTGTGAAATCTATTCCTACTCATCTGGAGATCAAGACTATTTGAATCATCCATTTCATCTTATTGTGGATCTTCACGATATTATTGATATGATTTTCATGCATTTAATCTCTGGTGTGATTGGCTATTCCCTTATGATGCGTGAGTAATCCCCCCTAGGCGCGAGAGATGTAGGTGAGTGGTAAGATTTGTTTGTGCCTGATCTATATGTCGTCATTTGTGTTTGTAGTCTTATGATCTGTCTAGTAAGTTGTTATACTGTGGTGAACTCTATGCGTGTTGTCCAATTTAAGGGCCCAGGCAACATGACCTTAAGAACTACACAGGTAACACATTGTTTGGGAAATCTGCGACCTCTGACGTGACAGGTGGAGACATCTATGAGGACCAACGACAATATGAGATAACGGTTATCCATTAAACTTAATGATTTGTTCCGGTCCGATGACCTTAATTATGGAGACGACCACGCTGTGGCAACGGCGAAGCAGGACCATAGAATGGAATGTAATCCCGCGAGGAGGAGTTCCATGATTTAAAAAATAAATAAAGATACATATATTTCAGAAAGTCGTTTACATGATTTTTAAAACATTTTTCATTTAGAAAAAGTACAACCAGTATAAAACTTTGCCCACACAACTTTTAAAAAATTGTTGATAGCATTAAAAAACATTTCATGACATTTACAAAATGTTGACACATTTGAAAAAAAAAATGGTCGTGATATTTAAAAAAAATGTTTATACAATGTTTGCAACTTAGAAAATATGATTCCTCCATTCACAAAAATGTTAATGCTTTTCATTAGTAATACTATTCATCATCCAGGGTGCAGAATAAGTTATTCTTCACCTGAGGTAATCTTACGATTATTTCATAAATAAATTACAATTGGTATACAAATAGTTACATTCATATTGATTTACTACGTAAAATTTGGCATAAGAAAACAAATATATAGATCGCAAGACCAGAAAAATTACATTTTATGTACATTTTACACTATGCTTTTATGTTTGTAATTTTACGTAACGTAAAATACTTTTGCCAGCGATTTTATATTTTCTTACACTCTCTTTTTGCGTATGAAGTATGATAAAATTTACGGGACATAAAAATACGATGCATTGATGTTAAAATAGAGGGGGTTGAAGAATAATGATTCCTCACACAGGGAACGAATAGCGCGACCCCACTTTTTCATAAATATATTTATCATTTTTCAAAAACAATTGTACAATGTAGAAATATTCTTTTAGTTTAAATAAAATGTTTTATACCATTCAAATAAATGTTTGGAACATTTGAAAAAATGGTCACGCATTCCAAGAATATGTTTGTGACTTTGAGAAAATATATTTATACAATGTAAAAATATATTCACATAGTTTTAAGAAGTATTTCGCAGCATTCAAACCAATGTTCAATGTTTATTTCAAAATGTTTAAAATTTATAGAAAACATGTTTAACAGATGCATTTGAAAAAGTGTTAATCACGTTTTTGAGAAATGTTCAACGTCTATAAAAAAATGTTAGGCGTGTCTAAGAAAACTGTACAATGTGTATTGAAAATTGGCAACATGTATTTTAAAAAATAAAAATAAAATTGTAAAACAAAAAACCCGAGAGACACCAACGAAAACCAATGAGAAAACAAAAAGAAAAAAAACAGGGAAGCTTCTAAAACCAGACCGGAGCGGTTCACAGAACCTTGCCAAAACCCCTCTACTGGGCTGGCCCACTAAGTCGAGCCAAGCCGAGCGCCAGAGGCGAGGTTATCGTATATCTCGTGCGGGCAAGAAATAACTCCCACGCTTAATTAGCCCATGCTTGACTAGCCCATGTACTGCATTTCCTATTACTTTTATGAAGAGATATATTTTTGATAAATGAATATTTTTAAAAAAAATACAGAAGCTTTGAAAACTTACATCAGTATTTTAAAATTGCACGACTATTTTTCTACATGCACGAGAACTTTTGAAAAATATAATAAAATTAAAATAAGCAAACACTTTTTAGAATTACACAAGCATTCTTATTTACATTTTTAATCAAAAATATGAAGGATTGTTTTATAATTACATGATTTTTTATAAAATGTGTGATTATGTTCGAGTTACTGAATGAGCATTTTTTAAATTGCAGGAACATTTAAATATATATAGACACTTTATTACTTAGTCAAAATATTTGAATACATTTTTAAGACATGATTTTGTTAGATGTATACTAATTGTTTATCTTTTGATATGTGTCAATTTAATATAAGTCGTAATATTTTTAGCTCATTTCTTATTAATTTGATTATAATATTTATTTTTAAATGAAATTGTGAAAAGGAGAAAAAAAAAATCTGTTTTAATGGTCCAAAACGATTGCAGCCCATTTGTAGGCAACGGTGTGAGCTATGGTGGGCCAGGCCTAAGTGAGCAGTGTGCTGCTAATCCTCTCTATAAGCAGCACATAGCAATCCCTCAAAAAATAAAAAATAAGCAGCACATAGCAGCACCCCAGCACCCCCCTTATTTCTAAAAGAAAAAAGAAAAAACAGCATCCCGTACCGTGACCTGCATAGGGCGCTTGCTGCTCGCCACGACATCGTCCACACAATAGCCAAGAGTCCAGCAACATCCAACCCAACGTATGGCGAGATGCTACGATACCAGTATACACGTGGGTATCACTAGATGGTGGGATATGAGGGCATTTCTAACCGATCCCCTGAAAAATAGCGGAGTATCTGGCCTAGTAAAGCTTAGTGGAGTATATATATACTTCACTGAATTTTGGTCGGTTCTAGCCGGCCCCCTAAACTTAGCGGAGTAAAACGTAAATTTGCATAATTTTCAATCTAATTTCAACCGAAATTTGCATGCATTTAGACATAAGTTCAACATAGATAGTCTTGACAACCCAAATTAAATAGAAGTTCAACATAAATTTAAACTTAAACTAAACTACACTAAAAACTTAAACTAAACTACACTCAAATTCGGTCGAAGTGGAGGTCGAGCCAGTCCTTCCTCGTGAGGCCACCCTCGGTGAGAGCTGGGTCCGGGCCGGTGCCGCCGTCGTCGTCGCCGGGGAAGACGCTCCGCCACTCCTCGACGTCGATCTCCTCCTCATCGCCACCCTTCTTGCTGCCCTCCTTGTCGTCGGAGATGACGATGACTTCGCCGCCATTGACGGCGACTATCGCCCGCTCCGCCTCCACGAGCTCCGGGTACTACCGGCGGAGGTCATCCATGTAGGCCTCGTCGGCGGCCTCCGCCTCGAGGCGCTCCCTCGCCTCTCGGTCCTCCCGCGCCATCCGAGCGCTCACCAGCCCCGGCTCCGGCGGAACGAGGTGGACCGGCACCGTCCCGAACGGGAAGTTCAGCCGGGCGGCGGAGCCGTGGTACCTCACCTGCCACCGGTTGTACTCCATGGCCGCGTGCTCGGCCGTGTGGAACGACCCGACCCACTTCCGTTGGTGGGTCTCCCGGTCGGTGATCTCCGCCACCCACGTCCCTCACGAGTGCTGCCGGACGCCGAGGTAGGTCCTCGTCGGCGGCCGCGGCGGAGGGAGCTCCGGGAAATCCGCGAATCGGGTGTGGGCGGGCGGATCGGGCGAGCGGCGGCGGCTCGAGGATGCGCTGGCAGACGACGACCCGCGGGCGCGGCGGCGCGGATCAGCGCTGCGGATCGGCGGCGGGGACCTCCGGCCACCGCGTCCGGCCATTGGGAGGAGAGGGGGGGCGGGGGAGGGCGGGGGACGCGCCGACGACGTGGCGAGGGGGAGAAGAGGAGGCGAAGATAAATTTTATTGGCCACCTCGAGTCGGAGTAAATATACTCCTGGGATAAGGGATGAAGTAAATTTTTTTACTCCACTAACCGGGATAAACGATCGGCTAGTTGCGACTTAGAGGAGAAAAACCGCAAATATACTCCCTTATGGCCAGATAAGGGATCGGTTAGAAATGCCCCGAGGACACATAATTTCTTTAATGAATTAGGATCTTAGTCCAGTCAATTAGTACAAATGTGCATAAAACAACAGATTAGTCTACTAACTATGTGCTTTATGTTATACCCGAAGTTAAAGGTGAAACGAAAGACACCAATAACTAGAGGGGTAAATGTCTCTTTTAGGCACACTGCTTCAACTTCAAGTTCCAACATTGTTGAAAATGTAAATCCATCCGAGGAGCAACATGTGAAGATATATATCGGTTCCAACCCAACTCATATTAGTATGCAATCTGATGATCAAAAAATATTGCGACACTAGTAGAAGTTGCAGAACAACGTAGAATTGGAAGCATTGCATATGAAAGGGACCTCACGCGGTAAGCACCAATAGATGTGAGAACTCCCTCGTAATAAGCAAGATGAAGCATGTCAATTCCAGTTTTGGAGGGCCCTTGACAGCCATACATGAGACAGTATCCATATAATGGATTAAGGAAAATCATCGCTAATTGTAGTACACTCATTTCATAAATTTCCTTGGCTAGAATTAATATTTACTCTCCATGCATTTTGAAACTAATTAATCAAGGCATGCCTTCAAGATAAAATGGGACACAACTTTCTTAGGGCATCTCCAACGCCGACCCTCAAACCACCCGCATACGTCCGGACCGCGCGAGCCGGACAGCGGAAGCCATCCAGCGCGGTCCTGTATCGGTCCACCGAGCGGTCCGGACGCACTTTCTCCCGCAAACCAGAGAGAAAGTGGAGGGGGTGGGGTGGGGCTTTGCGGGCGTCCGGACCGCTGCCACGCCCGCTCCTGACTACCCTGTCCCACCAAAAATCCACCTCCTGCGTACGCGTGCGTTCCCGCCCAGCGCCAGCTGCCCGTATTCATGCCACTGTAGAGAGGCCGCTCCACATTGACACCGGCCCAGAGCGGGAGCGATCTCTCACTGGTGTCGGCATGGAAGCGACACGCTGGCCAAGAGCGCCGCCCGTGCCGCGTCCCCGGTGTCTGCGCCTGTTCAATGCCGGAGAGGCGTATACTATACGGGACGGGACGGATATCTACCACGCCCGTTCAATGCCCGTCCGTCCGTATGCGGTCGTTGAGCAGGCTCGCCGGCCCAGGAACCAACTCCGGCGTCGCGCATTGACGCACCCGGACGCTTGGCCTCACCGGAATCCGCTATTTAAAGGGGGCCACACCCGACTAACTCCATACCAGAACACATCCTCCTCCTTTGCTGCACATCCGCCATGACTGCGAGCGGTCACGCTCTCTGGGATAGTCTGTCATCGGAGATGAAGCACGAGGTGACCACCCTTGCAACCGCCTGGCAGTCCCGCTGTGCAAGGCGGATCGAGCAGGGCATGCCGGCCAGCTCGCTGGAGGTCTCCGACGTCGACCCCACGAGCTCCGACGATGACACAGGGTCGGACCCCACGCCGGTGCATGCCGACCTGACCATGGAGCAGGCACAGGCGCACTACGACGCCGCCTTGGCGGAGGAGGAGCAGCCTGCGCCGAATACAATGTCGTCGTTCCGGCAGGCGCAGGAGAAGCAGAGGTATAACTTGTTCCTCCTCGAGCAGCACCGGCTGGCGGAGGGCCAAATCTACGGTGAGCGCGCAAGCAAGGCGGCCGTGGCCGCAGCAAATCCGAACTTCGTTGCGGAGCAGCGCGCGCTCTATGAGGCCGCGCGCGCCACTCACAACGAAGTACCAGCGCAGTCGGACGCGGACGTGGCCGCCAGCTGCGCGTCCTACGCGCTGCCGTCCAACTTTCGGGGCGCACGTGGTAGGTGGACAGTCACGGACTGTCCACGTCTATCATCGACGTCACGTTCAGCGGCGCCGGCGACAGACAGGTCGCAGCTCCTCCGAGGATGATTAGGGCATGGGAGGCGGCAAGGCATTGTGTCCCATGTGGGTCGGTCCGTCTCCCATCTTCTACTCTTCCTCGCCGGAGACCGTACCTCCACTTCATGGGCCTTGAACGCCGCCGCCGTTCATGGAGACGGCAGATGGAGGACGAGGTCGCTGATCCGGAATACAAAGGAAGTGGACAACGGCCGCCATCGTAGGATAGGTTTAGGGTCCGAACGCTTTTTTTAATTTTTTTTGTTCTAAATGTTCGAAATGTAATGAAAATCCACCGTGTTTGCATGAATGTCGTCCATTTTATATGAAAATCCGTCGTGTTTGCATGAATTTCATCCGGTTAGTAGAAAAGGTGTTTGAAATGTATGCGGGCAGTGTTGGATGGCCGCCTCCTCCTGTCCGCGGACGAATGCCGGAGCAAATTTGCGGGTCAGCGTTGGAGATGGGATTAGACCTTACATGTTCTTCTATATGGAGAAGGAAATAGCTACGACAATCACATATAATGTGATAATTGACTGGTCCGCCACTGGAGCTGGTAGAGCTCAATTTAAATGCATTTTTTTTCATAGTTCCAACTATACGTTTTTATGCTTTGCTGTCAAGGTTATCTTGAGACTTATATCATAATGTTCCATCTCGTCTGTGACCATGGCTTTTTCGCCTCCCTCGTCTCCCTTATGTTTAAATCCTGGCAGACTCCCTTGGACTTAATGGGTAGCACCATGAATGATGGGCTAGGCAGTCTGAGTTTCATCCTCAACTCTACCTAAATAAAGTCGATATCTCTATTTTTTTTCCTAGTCATTCATTTCCTTTTCTTAAATAAGATGCAGCAGCTAATTACTTACGTCGTTTTGTGAGCCTGCACTCCACTATTATATTTCCCTCCAGATAGATGTGGTGATCCTCATAGGAAGGAGCAATTGGTGTGGCTGCAGCGCTGCACTATACATACTTGTACTCGGTTGACATGTGGGCAGCTTCTTGCCACATGATCACACGACTGGAATATCAGCCAGCTGGTAGCATACCACTGGTGGTAGGAGTACTTATGATTACACGCACAGTTATGCTAGCTAGTACTAGTAGTTTAGGTGCATGTATGTGATGTTCATTCTTCCCAACAACTCCCACCATATCGGTGGCCCGGAAGAGCAACTCGTCCCATCTCTTGGATCACTAAAAACGGATCACTTTACACGGGCCAAGCAAACAAATGTACCACTATACATTTGCAGTGAACAACCCAATGTTGTGTGGGAATGGAATGTGGGAATGTGGGAGGATGGATTGATCTGTATGGTGGTGGTGGTGAACTGGTGATGATGGTATCCATGGTGATCTTCTCGGGACTTGGGGCCTTGGACGGATGGATGGATAGTCCCTAAAAACATAGAGCATGTAAGGTGGCCAGGGGGACAGCGTCCCTTCCTCTCTCTCCCTCCTACGGATCTGTTCCCTCCTGCTTGTCCCCAGTATCTCTCATTGCTCTGTCCTATCCTAGTCCTGAGATCTGCCTGGAGGTAAGAGCATCCTCTTAATTCCAATTTTTACCCTATGCTTTGACATTTTCTTGACACTAACTACACCATTTAATAAAATTTCATCCAAATTATTCTATATGGCGGAAGTTTACCAGTTTTTACCCCGTTTAAACTTTTTAGAGCGATCGGCCAGGTGGTCCCGACCACTAGGCACATGTGGCGAGGTTGTCAAATGGGGTTATCGGCGTAAAAAATATCGAAGTAGAGAGTAAAATCTGGAATTCACTCTATTACGAATTTGACAAGCATAGACGTGCAAAGTAGTACTACCTTCATCCATAATAAATGTGCAGTTTATTTTGGATCGGAGGGAGTATTACAAATTTGACAAGCGTAGAGACCAACGCTGACGTCCAACTGATCAATAACGATCTGAGTTTCCACTAAGGGCTCCTTTGATTCAAAGGAATTCTACAGGGTTTTTGGAGGATTAAGATCATTAGGAATTTTTCCTACATTGGTCCTTTGATTCATAGGATTGGATCCCATAGGATTTTTTCCTATGAAATCTATTGTACTACATTTCATAGGAAATCTAACATCCACTCCAACCTCTTTTTACAATTCCTTTCTTTTTCCTGTGCCATCAAACACTCCTTGCTAATCCTATAGGGTTCAAATGGACATGCCACTCCAACCCTATACTTATCCTATTCCTGCGTTTTCAAAATCCTACGAATCAAAGAGGCCCTAAGGGCTCCTTTGATTCAAAGGAATTCTATATGATTTCTGGAGGATTAAAACCCTTAGGAATTTTTCCTATGTTGGTCCTTTGATTCATAGGATTGGATTCCATAGGAATTTTTCCTATGGAATCTTTTGTACTACATTTTATAGAAAATCTAACATCCACTCCAACCTCTTTTTACAATTTCTTTGTTTTTCATGTGGCATCAAACACTCCTTGCTAATCCTATAGGATTCAAGTTGGCATGCCACTCCAATCCTATATTTTTCTATTCCTACATTTTCAAAATCCTGCGAATCAAAGAGGCCCTAAGATTGTACATGTGACCAGCATCAACATTGGATACCAGCAGTGCGACGGAGGCCGGTACACTGAGAAAAGGACAAGTGCATCTATGCTGAAGAAAGCTCCAAGGAATGGAGAGGGATACGAACGGTCGATCGATTGAGATCAGGTACATGCATGCATGATTGGTTGTACCTAGGAAGATGATGCAATAGGTAGGTATCCTGTAATGAGTAGCAGGAGGAATAGCGTGCATGTATGCACATTCAGATCGCGTCCAACACAAAAGGCAGGACGCACGTTGATTCCAACATTTGTTTCAACAACAACAAAAAATCAAAAAAAATTGTGGACCAGTGTACAAAAAGTACCTCACAATTCTTTTTCCAAAAACAAAAACTCCGAGCTCGCGCCGCTTGTCTTCGCCTTGGTGCCCAAAAGCTGTCGCCATGATCGTATGGTGGCCGAGCGGCTGCCAGGTCGCGCTTGGGTGCGCGACGTTGCTAGCGCGCTAGGCCCGGCGGCCCTCGTGCAGTACGTCGAGCTCTGGCGTAGGCTGCGGCACACCTCCCTTGAGGCCGGACCGGATGAGCTGCGCTGGAGATGGACGCAGTCCGGTGTCTACTCTGCCAAATCATGCTAACCTGGCGCTTTTCCACGGCTCTACGTTCGATGCATCAAGGAAGCTCACTTGGAAAACCTGGGCTCCTCTCCGCGTCAAGGTTTTCATGTGGCTTGCCTTGCAGGACCGCTGCTGGACGGCGGACCGGTTCGCCCGGCGAGGGCTGCCGCACAATGACCTCTGTGCACTCTGCGATCAGGACATCGAGGATATGCACCACCTCTTCGCTGGATGCCCATTCTCGCGACAGATCTGGCACGAGGTTCTATGCTGGTGCCGCTCGACAGCCTCGATCCCGAGTCCGGACACACCATTCGCCGATTGGTGGATCGCTTCATGCTCATCATTGCCTGCCACCCTACGCAAAGGGCTTAACTCCATCATCGCCCTAACCGCGTGGGCAATTTGGAAGCACCGGAACGGGTGCATCTTCGATCACCTTCGGCCTTCCATCACTAGTCTGCTACAATCCATCCAAGAAGACGCGCGCCTTTGGGCCAGCGCCGGCGCCAACAGCTTGGCGATCATGCTACCCGAGAGATAGAGTTCTTGTGATGTAATAGGGACGAGCAGCCCTCCCCTCTCAACTGCTCCGGTTCTTTGAGCCCGCGCCGGCTTGTGTACGTGTGGCTCTTGTAACCGACGATTGTACTATTTCACCCCTCCTATCAATGCAATGATACGCAATCTTTGCGTATTCGCGAAAAAAAAACTCGCAAAAAAAAGGAATGTCCAAAACATTAGAGTCCACGCACGTGGACTTCTTTTTGCGCCAAATCCAATTTTGCCATTGAACATGGGCTGCCCCGAATTTTCTAAACATTAGGTACCTGAGATTTTTCTTTGCGCCGGTCACTTTCTGCTTCACCCCGAGCACGAGACGGGGAGGCCACGGACTCCACGACGATTGCGAGCTGTGAACATGAGGGAGCTAGCCGGCGCTGCCGCGGCGACGGTGGGATCGAGCCCGATACTTTACTGGTGCGGGTCGGGGGTGCAGGGTGGTTGTGGGCGGCCGTGGGCGGCGGTTGAGGGAGGGCGGTGCGCGGGAACGCTTCCAACCGCAGGTGGCGGTGGCAGGCGGCTAAGCCGGCGTCACTTGGCTGAGGCAGGAGGAAGAAAAAAGGAGGAAGAAGATAAATAGTGTGCGGTTAGTTTCTGGCCGTTGGAT
This sequence comes from Elymus sibiricus, assembly GCA_039707655.1. Taxonomy (NCBI): domain Eukaryota; kingdom Viridiplantae; phylum Streptophyta; class Magnoliopsida; order Poales; family Poaceae; genus Elymus; species Elymus sibiricus. The sequence continues at coordinate 364,623,330 of CM077670.1, read as the reverse complement.
GAAGATCTAGTGGTCCTAACGAAAAGTGACTGATAGAAATTCTTTTTCCACGCGTCAAAGTAATAGGCGCTCCTTTTCTTGCGCCTTTAATCAGATTATGATGATCTAAGATGCTGTAACAAATTGATTAGGTTGTGTACATCCTGGGATGTAGAGGCTGAAAATTCGTTCATCTAAAAAGAATCCATCATGGCGATCATGACAAATGTTCCATTTAGATACAAAACTTTGAACTGATGAAAAAAGAAATAAGAGATGACAACTCTCATTTCACTTTGGAACTATCACTGCATTAGAGCATCTACAACCGCAATATTCAAAACGTGCCCCCCCAAACGCCGGCGGGCGCGTCCGGGCACGCCCGTTGGCAGTGCCCAGACAGTTGCATTTTCCCTCTTTCCACAACCACAAACCCCAAATTCACCGATTCTATTTCATACAAACGCATGCAAACGATGTCGATCATAGCATATACGATGAAACATAGCAATTCCGACGTCGGACGTCCACATAGTTCATACAAAATGGCCGATCATAGCTAATTAAACATAAAAACATAATTTAAAGCATACGGGGGCGGCCGGAGTTCACCACTCACTCGTCGGTCGCTTTCCCTTGGGGTCTCGGCTGCTCTCCGCGGAGTAAGCATCTGTGGCAGGCAGATGGTCGTCGTCGTCCGTCATAGAGCCACTGTCGTCGGAGCCGGAGGACGACATGAGGAACCCCGCGAAGCGCCGAGCGGCGCGGCTCTGCTCCGCCGCGAGCCGCGCAGCTTTCTCCTCCGCCGCCTCCTTGGACCGCGCCACCTTGGCAGACTCCTCGAGCGCCCGAGGGAGAGCCGCCACATTCTTGCGACGTCGAGGGCGTGTGTCTGTCTCCGCCGAGGTGTAGGAGCGGCGGATTGCTAGGCGGAGCGCCGCGTCGTCGTGTTCGGCGGGCGGCAGCGGCTCTGTGTGCGGATCTGGACGACCCGCAGTCGTGCCTCGCTCCGCCCGACGTCGTCCTCCTCGCCATGCGGTACATGCAGCCCACCGTCTCAGACTGCAGCTCACGTGTCAACGGGCTGGGTGGTGCAGGCACCAGCACCCAGCAGCTACCCGCAGGGGCCGGAGTTGGCGGAGGCAGGTGGGGCTCGCTTTCGCCTCGACGTCAATGGAAAAGAGCGAGCAGGGCAGCGTCCTCCCGCCAAGGAGGAAGAGCTGACGACCGTCGAGGAGGAGCTCCGCCACAGTCCATCCTTGAGTAGAGGAGCGCGAGCTCCTCCTCATCCGGGTCGGACGCGCTCGATGAGTCCCCGGCGACGAGTCCCACCCAGTCGATGTCGTCGGAGCCGGAGCCGGCCATGGTGGAGGGAAGGGAGGGGGCGGAGATTGGAATGGGAGGGGACGGAAGGAAGCGGAGAGAGCGAGATAAATGAGCGGAGTGGGGTTTGGGACTAGGGTTTCGGTCGGATTTACTTTTTATGAGGGAGGGTGGTCAGGCCAGCGTGGGCCATACTGGGCCGGAGGGACGTGGCTACGGCGTCCGGGCGTGTCTGGGCCTCCCCATATCCACCCCGGACATGGGCTGGATATAGGGTTGCCGGACAGCCCATGCATTTGGGTTTGGTCTGGGAATGTGACGTCCCCGACTTAATCGTGCACTAATCATACACGCAAATGCATACGATCAAGCCTAAGGACTCACGGGAAGATATCACAACACAACTCTAGACACAAAATAAAATAATACAAGCTCTATATTACAAGCCAGGGGCCTCAAGGGCTCGAATACATAAGCTCGAGTCATACAAGCATCAGCGGAAACAAAAGTATCTGAGTACAGACACAAAGTTAAACAAGTTTGCCTTAAGAAGGCTAGCACAACAACGCCACTGATCGAAAGGCGAAGGCCTCCTGCCAAGGGCCTCCGAACTACTCCTGGTCGGTAAGCTCAACGTAGAAGTAGGTGACTCCGGGGATCTCCTGCTCCTGGAATCCGGCATCTGAATGCAGCAATCGGGTATGGGGGAAAAAGAATAGCAAAGCAACCGTGAGTACTCATCCAAAGTACTCGCAAGACTGACATCAGAACTATACTAAGTATGCATCGGTATCAAAGGAATGGGGCTATATCTTTGGACTAAACTGCAGAAATGCCAGAATAGGGGGGAGAGGCCTAACCTATCGAAGACTAGCATCTTGAAGCAATTCTTGCAGCATCAGAAGAGAGTAGAACAAGTAATATATATATATATATATATATATATATATATATATATATATATATATCATCAATCATATAGTAGTAATGCCCTGGGGTCCTTCCTCGACTACCCTACGAGAAAGTGATCCCGAGAGCGGTAGTAGCAGTTTAATATTGTAACAATATCCATTTGTAATTGTAGCATATCAGGATACAACTCTGAGCGTCCTGTTACCGTGGACACGACTATTCGAATAGATAACTTCCCTGCAGGGGTGCACTACTGTTACCCAACACGCTCGATTAACTCTGGCCGGACACACTTTCCTGGGCATGCCCGGCCTCGGCTGATCGACACACCGCAACCCTACTTAGAGCTCAGCAGAGAGGTCCCCGCCGGTCTACATCCTAAGTGCTCAGAGGTCTTGGGCCCATCGCCCTTTGCACTCCGGGTCGTTGCGAGCAGGGCGAGTCCAGGCACCACCTCTGTCCTGGATGGCGCCGGCCCAGCCGTGCCGCAATGCTACACTAGACGTCTGACAGAGCTTTCGGCTGATACATACGGCGTAGAGGGCCCCATTAAACCATTATCCCACGTGGTGGTAGTGCGTATAGGCCAGTGGCCATCTCAGATCAAATACCAAAATCCGTTATGCGTACTTAGTAACTCGCAGAGACGAACAGGATTCCTGTCGCTCCGACTTGGTAACACACGGCTCGCGGGTGCTCTTGGAGCCGACCCGTCTTTAATATTATCCTCTCGCGGGCACTCTTGGAGCCGGCCCGACTTTAATAGTTTAAAAGTATTGCAGTAATGTACATTTCCGTGATCATCACCCAGAGTGATCACGGCCTGGTAACCAGCATGGCACACGGACAAGGGTGAAGGGCCACAGATGGAACAACAGCATAGCTATCTAAGCATCATAGGACAGCAGGTAGGTATCAACAGTAGGCGACGAAATCAGGCTATGCATCAGAATAGAAGCTATCGGAATATCAACAGAAGCAATTCTAATGCAAGCAAGAGAGGGGAAGAGTAGGCGATATCTGGATGATCAAGGGGGTTTTGCTTGCCTGAAAGCTCTGCTGAGAGGGGAAGAAGGGTCGTTGGTGATGTAGCAGTCCTCGGGGGCAACGTCGGTCTCGGGGACTACCGGAGAGAAGAGGGGGAGGAAACAGATAAATATATAGCAAACAAAAGCAATCACTATGTATGACACGCCTATATGACGTGCAGGGGTGATACATTGCATCTCTAAATATTCTAGATGTTTTAGGAATTTATTTGGGATTATTCTATTAAGGTCATGCACTATTCATTTATCGAAATCGTGCAAAAAGTTCCATGTTCAGTATGTTAGAGGGGTGTGGCAGATATGTAGGTGGCATATTCGGATTCTTCATATTTTTCTGATCATTTTTCATATATAAATTATTTTCATCCGAGTTACGGTTTATTTTATATGATTTTTCAAAGTTTTAAACATTTTCTGAAATTTACAGATTATTTTTAATTACTAAAATTCGTCAGAAAAGGAATATGACGTCATCATTGCGTCACCACTACGTCAGCGGTCAACTCTGACTGGTCAGGGTCAAACCTGACCAGTGGGTCCCATATGTCATACACAATGGCTTAATTAGAGTTTAATTTAATCTAAACAGAGTCTAATTAACAGGTGGACCCCACTGTCAGTGTCTAAGCTAATTACATATTAGTTTAAATTTAATTTAGTTTTAATTAACTGGGTGGGGCCCGTATGTCAGTGACTGAACGGTTTAATTTAATTAGTGTTTAATCTAACCCGAGCTAATTAGCGAGTGGGGCCCACCAGTCAGTCTCACACGGGCGTCATTAGCGACCCCCGTTGACCGGCCACGTCAGCACGCCGGCAACTAGTCGCCGGTGGCCATTTCCGCGGCGGCGCGGCTCGGGCTTCGCCGGAATTCGCGCTCCAGCCACCGTTTCGTGCGCGCGAGGCGGCGTTCGAAAGAGGGGAGCGAGGCGCGTCGCGTGGTGCTATCGGTTGATCACGGGGAGGCCCTAATCGACGGCGGAGTCGACCGCGGCGGCGCCGGAGTTCGGCCATCTTTGCAAACGGCGGCAGAGGCTACGGCAAGACCAGCGGAGGGGTTCTACGGGGTCCTAGAGAGGCCTAGAGCTCGGCTACGAGCTCGTTTGAGCTTGCCGTCGACGGAAACGACGGTGACGAGCACTGCGGCGGAGTCGAGCTCCGGTGAGGTCGGTATCGACGGCTACGGGGACGGATCCATGCGGGAGAAAGAGGGGAAAGAAGCGCGGCCTTACAGTGAGCCTGTAGGTGAGCTTAGTGGGCGCGGGGGAGGCTCGAGGTAGCCGGAATCGTCGCCGGAGTTCGGCGGTGCAGAGGAAGAAGAAGAGCGCGTCGAGCTCGTCTCGGTGGCTCTCGGCTCGAACGAGAAGCAGGGGAGGAAGTAGCGGTCTTCGGCGGAGTGGCTGGACTCGGAGAGACGGCGAGAGGAGCTCGGTGGCCGCGCTAGGGCACGGCCATGGCGACGGCGACTTTCGGGTGAGCTCACCGCGGCGGATCTGGGGCGAGAGGGGAGAAGCTGCGAGGGGGAGTGGACGAGGGCGAACCCTACGGCGTCGGGGACGGCCTTATCGGCGCCGGGGAGCCGCGGGATGGCCGGCGCGTGGCGATCAGCGCTCGGGCGCGCGCGCCAGCCGACAGCTGCCCGAGGAGGGAGACGACCTCGCTGGCGGGCTGGGCTGGCTACCGTGCACTTGCGGCCCAAGTGCACAGTAGGCCTTTGCCCCCTTTCTTTTTCTTTTTCTGTGTTCTGTCTTTACTTCTGTTTTGTAAATTGTTAGGCCACTAAATTACTTTTGTAAAATATGAGTCTGGTCCAAATAAATTCTAGGTATTATCTAGTACTACCAGAAATTGGGTTGGAGATAATATGATTTCATTTGTAATTTCATTAAATAAAATAGGATTAAACATTACTGTTTGGTACTGTTTTGATGATGTTTGAGTCCTCTAGTTATTTTTAGTGATGTTGTTTTTCTTAACATTATTAGTTATGGATTATTTGCTATTTAAAGAACATTTTAGTTTTCAATTTGAACAACTTTTATTTTTCACTTTATATTTGAATTTCAATTTGAATTGGAATTTGAAATGAGATATGATGCAAATGATGATCAAGCACTGTTAAGCATAGTGACTTGGCATTATCAAAAGGTGATCACCGTAGCTTAATTACATGGGGTGTTATAGGGAAGCCCGGTTGGATGGCAAAATTTCGTCCGGGCATTGACCGGGTAGCCCGCTCGGATGTTTGAGACGGGTTTGGGGACTCCGGTTATAGATGCTCTTAGGGCATCTCCAATGCCGACCCTCAAACCGTCCACATACGTCCGGACAACGCTGTCCGGACGTGTTGTGCCATCCAACGTGGGCCTGTATCGGCCCGCCGAGCGGTCCAGACGCACTTTTTCCCGCAAAACCGAGACAAGGTTGGGGTTGCTTTGCCGTTGTCTGAACAGCAGCCACGTAGGACTCTGACGCCCCCGGCCCACCCAAAACCCCGTCTCGGTCTCATTTTCTTCCAATCCGCCCCTTCTTCCCCTTGCTTTGCATCCGCCCTCTCCTCCTCCGACACAGCCATTGTACCTCTCCGGCCGGCACACAATCATTGCCGGACCTCCGCAACCAGCACCGATGCGCCCTCTCGCCTTTTACGACGGCGTCATCCACCCAGGATCCGTCCGTACGCAGGTACACTCCGCCCCCCTGTCGACATCGTCCATGGCGATCACCACGCCCGGTAGGTGTTCGGTGAAATGCCATTGAGCTTATTTTTGAACTCCATGTCGTTTTTTAGAGTACGAAGGACGGCGGGGTACTCGACCATGGAGGATGAGTTGTTGTGCGATGCGTAGTTGGACATATCCGCGGATTTCATAGGCAAAAGCAGAGGGGGGTCCCTTCTGGCAGCGCGTGCATGATTCGTTTCATGCGCGAAAGCACATTGCGCCCTACGACATGCACATCATCCAACAACGCAATGTGAGGTCGTTGGCGTATCGATGGTACAACATCCAGACCTCCATCACCAAGTTTTGTGACACGGTTGGTCGGCTGGAGGCAAGGTGGCCATTGCGCGCGGCAGAGGAGAAGATCGTAAGTTTTGCTTCTTCTTGCTCAACTTGTCGATTGAATCATTCATTCACTTAATATTGCTCTACACATTGTGTAGCCCGTTCGCGCTGCCAAGATGTACCACAGGATAGAGGAACGGGCTTTTAGGTACATACACTGTTGGATGGAGCTGAAGGGGCAGTATGTGTGGGACGACATGATCCGTTCATGAAAAACTTGTTGAACATCCGGTTTAATCTCGTTGAATTTGAACAATTGTTGTACTAGACTTATTTGTATCTTATGTATAGATGATTTGTGCTATTTTCCATCCGAACTTTGATGAAATTCGCCGTGTTTGCAAGAATTTCATCCGGTTAGTTCAAACAGTGATTGAAATGTATGCGGACAACGTTGGATGACCGCCTCCTGCATCCGTATCCGCGGACTTATCGCACGGATGCCGGAGTAAATTTACGGGTCACAATTGGAGATGCCCTTACCTACCACTGTACCTGCACTCAGACAGTGATCGAAGATATCTCGGCTCCCCGCCCGTTCGTCAATGTCAATCACGTATACCACGCTTGCATGCCATGCATAGATCGCCGGGGAATCGGGCCATTGGCGGTAAGCAACAAGGAGCCCACGACTCGCGAGAGTACCCGTGGGATTTGGCCGCTAGAGCTCACAACCTAGCTACCCAGCTATATATGCATTACGACACGCCAGGCATGGATGGATGGATCCCGAAACAACGCCGGGGTTGTTGGTAGTGCTACTCGTAGTACATAGACAGCAGGAGACATGGCGGAAGAGATCCATCGATCCACGTGTATGTACTGTGTGTACGCAAGATGCATCAAGCAACCGTACTCTACATGCTGCCTCCCATGCAACCAATAATGACGACAAGACGCAAACTGCGCTTGCGCAAAAAAAAAAAAAAAAAAAAAAAAAAAAAAAAAAAACGCAAACTGTGTACTTGGTTAGGTTTCACCCGGGTTCAAGCCCTAATCTTGGCATGGATTCTGAGTCTTTCAGAGAGATGCTCATAAAGATAGGATGTGTATGTGTACATTTACACGTGCAAGTATACATGTATAGTCGCCTTCGGCCTTGCGCGGAAAAAGAAGAATCGAAAAAATTGCAGATCCCCAAGCTAGAAACACATGCATGCATGGTGATCGATGGCACTGGCGCCCAACGCCAAGGAGAAGCTGCGAAAACACGCACTGTTCTCTCGATCGTTTCCATGGATCAAAGTGGACAATTTGACATATGTAACATGCATGCTTGCTGTTGCGCAAAAAATAAAAAAAAATAAAATGCATGCCTACTACGAACCATGCATGCAAGCCTAAGCATATCCATGCGTTATAGTATATAATATATTGTAAGCTTAAATAAATTTACCTTTCCATCTCGTAAATGATGGAGGAAATCATGCATTACTCTAGTTCACCCTTTGTATGTACACCGGGCTAGCTGCCATACAGTGTGTAGTTTATGTTACTTGTCATATGTGGAGCTTGTTTAACCACGCCAACATTCCATCTGCTCATGCGCGAGGTACTAGTATATGTACAACCTGAGCGCGCGCCGTAGTATAGGAATCCACGAGAACAAAAATATACAATTGCTTGGATCATGTGCAGGGAAGCGAACAAATAAGAGCCCACCACGTGTCGCCATTACATGTACTCACTAAGAGCATCTCCGATAGGTTCTAAAAAAAATCTCCACTAACAAATGGTTATTGGACCTCTCCACTAATTTTACGGTAATGTTAAAAATTTGACATCAGATTTTTAGCGCTGTCAAATCGAATGTTTTTAATGGTAAATTATATTGTGGTGAGGATGACAATTTTCTTTAGTAAGCATGGCAATACCTAGCAAAAAACTGAACATGATTTGTCATGCTTGCTAAAGAAAATTGTCATTCTCGCGACAACATAATTTGCCATAAAAATGTTTGCTTTGCCATCCTAATAAATCTGATGTTCTATTTGTAGCGAAATCCTAATTTTATTGGGTTTGCAGGTGTGGTACTTTCTCCTATCCTCGGAAATCTCCTCCCCAATACCCAACCTGGCCTACATGCCTCACTTTATCAATGTGATCTCCCTATCTCTCTCCGACGGTGACAGCGGGTGAGTGGCGGCGGGCAGCAGCAGGAGGATGGAAGGTGGCCTACCATGGTGGTGCGGATGCGCGGTGGGCTTGGTGGTGACACACTGACGTGGCACTTATTGGAAGAGGCATAGGAATAGCCAAAAATTCTCTAGATATTGGGGGGGAGTTGGGGTGAAATAGTGGAACACCCTAATAATTTATTGGGCAAAGTGGGTATGTTGAAGCATGTTTTTGGCCCAACACCCCCAATGGCTGGATTATATTAGGAAAAGGGACTTAGTTGGAAAAAGTTCTTCCAAAGCCTTGGCCTCTGCATCATCGTGATGCACACAACAAAGTTGGAGATGCTCTAACCAACATACAAACTAAAGCCTTTCGCAAGTTCGTTTAAGTGATACTAAAAAATGGTTTTGCTAAATCTTACCGAGCCGTCGTCCGATATTGAGATTCACAAATGACCGCAAGGAATCATGATTAAACCAAAATGATAGCACTATGGGCTTAGACATCTTATTCGGCTTACAAATATATACACCGACTCTAGAAAAACGATCACTCTATGATGGTCATGGTCATGATTCATGACCAGAGGAATAACTATTTTACTTTTTGCGGCAAAAGGCACAAGGCCAAAATTTTATATTAAATCAGCCCTTACAAAGATTAATAGATGGGCCATTTGCATTTCTATCCCTAACTTGAACCACCTACTCATATTTGCCCCTAATTTCGAAGCCTGCTCAAATTTTCCCCTCTGCCGTTATGTGCACATATAGAAATGCCCTTCTGTGCCGTTATCGTCCGGTCAAAGGGCTTTGACCGTCCTGAAAAAAATAGCAAAAAAATATAAAAAATCTAAAATTTTGTGGGATCGAAGATACTCATGTGCGCAAGGTGCGTGCAAATTTTCGTGCTGTTTGGACATTCCAGGAGCTCATGGCGAGGAAAAACAGTAAATCTGTACGTTTGTGAACAGTAAATTTGAAATAAAATAGCAAGAAAATTCAAAAAAATATGAAATTTTTTGGCATCAAAGAGGCTTGGGTGCACAAGGTGCTTGCAAGTTTTTGTGATCAAATGACATGCGAGGAGCTCTAGCAAAAAAAAAAATAGTCATTTTTTTCAAAGTTTTCTCCCGAGCCAAATTTTGTTTTTTTCTCCACGAGCTCCTACAATGTCCAAACACAACAAAAATTTGCACACACCTTGCGGACCCGAGCCTCTTTGATGCCAAATTTTTTTCATATTTTTTTGAATTTTCTTGCTATTTTTTTGAATTTACTGTTCACATGCGTACATATTTACTGTTTTTCCTTCGCCACGAGCTCCTGGAATGTCCAAACAGCACGAAAATTTGCACGCACCTTGCGAACCTGAGTATCTTTGATCCCACAAAATTTCAGATTTTTTAGATTTTTTTTGCTATTTTTTTCAGGACGGTCAAAATCCTTTGACCGGCTTTGACTGGACGGTAACGGCACAGAAGGGCATTTCTATAAGTGCACATAACGGCAGATGGGCAAATTTGAGCAGACTTCATAATTAGGGGCAAATATGAGTAGTAGGTTCGAGTTAGGGGCACAAATGTATAAAACCCTTAATAGATTACCTTACAAGAAAAATAAATTGCATTCAACTTCTTAAGGAAAATAGCATCATCTTACTTCTGCACCCCTCAGCGGCCGTTTCTCACGGTGCTGAGCCTCTGTGTTACTGGAGCAATCTTGTTGAAATCCATGAGCTTGTAGAAGCAGCGGCCTAGAAGTCATCGATGAAAAGCAGAAGACGCTGATGACCGCGATCAACCTATACATGTTGTCATCTCGGAGAACTTTGTGTCAAGAAGAGACATAGGATAATCCCAACTCCTGTCATAGGAAGAAGGGGGACACAAACCTCATAAGTTCTACGATGGAGATGTATCTGGTTGAGTTTCATAGGGTGGCGATGGAACTGAAGAACAAATAGACAGTACAATGCCATCCCCTATCTAGGACATCACCGCCATGGAGAAACGCGCCAAAACGGATGTCCTAGGGTCGGCACCATCCTCCGACTAATCGACGCCCTGTGAGGAAGGCCATCAACATGGAGAAAGCCAATTAACCATTATTCCATCAACGTTGCTGGCCCAACTTCACTGACACCAAAAATATTGAGAACCCTACGGGACGACCAGACACAGGGATGCAGGGTTTCCTTGCCCTCTTGTCATCGTAGTGACTGACAGAGGCTAGAGGAACCCATGGCAACGCTGATGAGTAGAGGAGAAATGTTGGTCGCCTCCTAGTCATCTCATGTCTTGAAACAACTAAAAAACGGTTGTCTTTTTCTATTTTATTAGAGGAACCATTACAGGTCGGACGATATCTCAATTTTGAATGAATTCTCAGGTGAGGGTTTGAAAGCCAAGGGCACCGAAGTTGGGCCCGGGCCAATACAAATCTGGTTGCGTGTTGCAGAATTTTTTGGCAGCTTAAGGTATACAATGGCAATTGTATCGTATTAACTGCGCCCGTGAACCATGGATGAGACTAAAAATCATTTTTTTTGACGGACAATGGCAGGTGCTCTACCTTTTCATTTAGTAGAGGGAAAAGCTGTACAGATTGGCATGGAAAGCAGCCAGAGGAAAAGGAAAAAGAAAGGCTAGGTCACCGAGCGGCAACCTGGCCCAGAAAGAAAACATCTAAAACTCCCATGCCCCAACCAAGAGGCCTAACTCATCTCTAATCATCGCATGAACCCCAGGCGCAGTTGCCATCTTCTGTTGGAAAAGCCTCCTATTTCGCTCGTTCCAAATATTCCAAGCAATGTATGCCGCCACAGTAGGCGCATGGAGATTGTCATGCAAGATCTTGCATCTGGTTGAAGTCGTCCACCAGGACTGAATAGAGGTGGCAGAGAGGGCAGCAGCAGTGACCTCAGGGTGCGACGACTCAAAGGAATGCCAGATCTCCTTGGCAAAAGGGCAGTCTAGCAAGAGGTGCTGCGCAGACTCCGGAAGTTGATCACAGGTGCTGCAACGATCATTGTGGGGCCATCCTCGAACCGCAAGACGATCGGTAGTCCACAACCTGTTCTGGAGCAAGGTCCAAATGAAGAATCTGATCTTAGGCTCAGCCTTGATTTTCCATACCTGTCCAAGTTGTGGCATTGTAATTCGAGTGATGAACTGAATGTTGTATGCCGACTTAGCGCTGTAGCATCCATTCGAGGAGTGGATCCAAGTGATTTCATCCTCCCGATCAGTGAGTAGGACCTGCTGCAGGGCCGTCCAAAGATTCAGTAGGGAGTCGAGGGTCAGAGCGTCGTTGATCCTGTTCAGACCAACCATCCAGTGGTTATCATGAAGGCCGGCACAGACAGACAGTTGTTTCCTTCGGGACAACTTGTACAGTGCAGGTGCAAGGTCCATGGGGGCCATCCCATGCAACCATCTATCAGTCCAGAAACGTGCTTTCCTTCCGTCTCCTAGCTTAATGCTAGTGCAGGCAGCAAACAACTGACGATCGGTATGGTCACACGGGGTTGAAGTGCCCTTCCAAGGCCTATCAACACTGTCCCACTCATACCAAGGCCAACGCAGCCGAAGGGCTCTGCTGTAGGCGGCAAGCTCCTTGATGCCAAGGCCCCCAACCGATTTTGGATCACAAATACGCTTCCAGTTAACCAAGCATTTTCCACCATAGGCCTCATCCTCAACATTCCAAAGGAATTTTCTTCGCAGCTTATCAATTTGCTTCTCCGCCCATTTATCCAGTGCAAACGCGGTGAGGAAGAATGTAAGTGTAGAGGTGAGGACCGAATTGACAAGGAGCAGCCGGCCAGGTCTGGTGAAGAATTTTCCTTTCCAAGGTCTTAGGCATCCAGCGATCTTATCCAAAAGAGGCTGTATTTCAACTGTTCTCGGTTTCCTAAGTGAGAGCGGCAACCCAAGGTATCGACAAGGCAGGGCCCCGAGGGATCCCCCAAAACCTTCCAGGAGAGAAGCTGTGTCAATCCCTTCACACCGGACAGGGTAAGCCACACACTTTCCATGGTTGATCTTTAGTCCAGACACAACACCGAAAATTTTAAGAATGTAGAGCACGGCTCGGATGTCCATACTAGTTGGTTGGATGAATAGTGCAGCATCGTCAGCATAGAAGCTTGCTCGTAGTCTGGCAGAATGCGTCGACAGGGGGGAAAGGATCTCCAGCTGTGTGGCTCTGTTCAGAATTCTTTGCAGGGGGTCCAGAGCTAGAATGAACAACATCGGCGACAAGGGGTCTCCCTGTCGGAAGCCTCGCCGGTGTTGAAACGGCAAGCCAGTAGATCCATTAAGCAGCACCCTAGAGGTGGCAGAGGCCAGCATGATGCAGATCATATCCCTCCATTTCTGTCCAAAGCCATAGTTTTCCAAGACTTGCAGCAGGTATCCCCATCCAATTGAGTCAAAAGCCTTTGCAAAGTCAAGCTTAAGGAATAGCAGCTTCTTCTTTTTGTGGTGGGCATCTTTGATTACATTCTTGACATACAGAAAGTTATCCTGAATGGATCTTCCTCGGATGAAGGCACTCTGGGTGACAGAGACAATCTTGTGCAACTCAGGACCCAGACGATTAGCAAGTACTTTGCAGATGATTTTAGCAACACTATGCATCAAGCTGATCGGTCTATAATCAGAAGGTGTTGTCGCTCCCTCTTTCTTAGGAATCAGTACCAAGTTGGCAGAGTTGAGGATCTTCCATTGGTTCCCCTTTAGTAGGAAAAAGCTCTTGAAGACCTCAATCAAGTCCTCTTTGATTAGCAGCCAGAATCTCTTGAAAAATGCCCCAATGAATCCGTCGGGTCCAGGTGCCTTCTCGGCGTGCCCATCAAATACATCAGCTTTTATCTCATCTTCAGTGAAGGCCTGATCCAAGTGTTGCAGATCAGCCCTCTGGTTGCCCAGGCAGTCCCAATTCAAATTTGAAGTATTAGATGCAGCTTTGCCAAGAAGGCTCTTGAAGTGCTCTAGTAGGATACTTTCCTTGTCCTTGTGATCAGATGTCTCCCCATGCTGTCCAATAAGAGTGGCAATGTGGTTTTTCCTGTGTCTACCATTAGCCCTTAGGTGGAAGAATTTTGTGCTAGCATCGCCCGATCTGATAGTGGTTAGCCGGGATCTCTGCTTCCATCTGATCCTCTCTAAAGCAGCAATTCCCAGAAGTTTGGCCTTTAGATTCCTCCGAAGGGCCCACTCCGCAGAAGTGAGCTCTCTATGTTCCATCGCCAGGTCCAGTTGGAAAATCACCTCGTTTGCAATATCAGTGGCCATATTGGCCTTCTTTCTCATATCACTGTTCCATTTCTTGAGGGCCGTAGCTGTTCTGGAGAGTTTAGTATGAAAGTTTCTAATTGGGTCTGAAGATTGCAAAGGCTTCCTCCAGGCATCAACTACAATCTCATCGAGGCCCTGCAGCCCAAGCCAGAAGGACTCAAATCTGAAGGCCTTGCATCTTCTAAGCTCCATCTTTTTCATAATGAGAGGGCAGTGGTCAGAAATAGCAGTTGAAGCGGGTGACAAGTGGTACTGTGTGAACATGATCTCCCAATCAACAGTGAAGAGCAGTTTGTCGACTCTGGTTAGGGTAGTTTGTTCTCTTTCATTCGACCATGTAAAACGCCTGCCCGACAGAGGCATTTCCCGGAGCTGCAAGGAGTCAATCAAGCTTCTGAACCGGCTAAGCATGGGGAGGTTAATAAGATTGTTACTCTTGTCAGCAGCACGTGCAAGCAAATTAAAGTCCCCTAAAATCAACCACTCCTTCTTGACCAGCGGTTTGAGATCACGGATCCTCACTAAAAAGCATTTATCATAGGCGATGTGATGCACGCCACCTTGCGTAACGGAAATACCAAAAGGTGGGAATGATTCTCAAGTGTACAAATTAGAATCAACGAGTAAGAAACAAATACAACTAAAACACTATGTGTAAATATAGAAGAGATTATTTCTCGCAAAAAAAAAATATAGAAGAGATTATGTGAGGTATAATATTTAGCTGAATAGTTATTAAATTGGACTAAAGATAACCCCGACCAGGAATATCCAAGGCGTTTTAGGGACAACTCATATTCCAAGCTCATTAATCACCATCCCTCAAAAAAAAAAAAAGCTCATTAATCACCAACTAGCGACAATCACGACCCCCCTTAACGCGCACAGACCCACTCGTGTGTCTATTACTGCACGCATATAGCTTCCCACGCATATATTGTATTAACTGCGCTCGTGGACCGTTAGTGAGACTTGAAACATTTAACAGAGACGGTGAGATGCACGACGTCTTGCATAATGGAAATACCGGAAGGAGGGAGTGATTCTCACGTGTACAAATTTAAATCAACGAGCAAATCATAATTAAAAGTAAAGCACTATGTATAAATATAGAAGATAATAAGTGAGGTACAACTCATATACCAAGCTCATTAGTCATCAACTAGCGACAATCAAGATCTCCCTTAACGCGCTCAGACCCACTCGTGTGTCTCTTACTGCACGCATATAGCTTCCCACACATATATTGTATTAACTGCGCTCGTGGACTGTTAGTGAGACTTGAAACATTTATTAGAGGCGATGATGTGCACGGCGCCTTCCATAACGCAAATACCGGAAGGAGGGAGTGATTCTCACGTGTACAAATTTAAATCAACGAGCAAATCATTGCAACTAAAGCCTTATGTATAAATATAGAACATAATAAGATAATATTTATCTGCCATTGGATGCATGGTTATAAAAATGAACTAAAGATGACTCTGACGGGAAGGGTATACAAGGCGTTTTATGCACAACTCGTATACCAAGCTCGTTAATCACCAAGTAGCGACCATCACGTTTTGCCTTAACGCGCTCAAACCCACTCGTGTGTCTCCTACTGCATGCATATAGGTTCCCACACATATATTGTATTAACCACGCTCGTGAACCGTTAGTAAGACTTGAAACATTTGCCAGGGCGATGAAATGCATGCCGCCTTGCATAACCAAAATACCGGAAGGAGAGAGAGATTCTCTCATGTGTATAAAGTTAAATCAGTGAGCAAATAATAATTACAATTAAAGCACTATGTATAAATATAGAAGATAATAAGTGAGGAATAATATTTATCAACCATTAGATGTATACTTATAAAATTGCACTAAAGATGACTCCGGCAGGAAGGGTGTACAAGGCGTTTTATGGACAATTTGCATACCAAGCTATTTCGCAAAAAAAAAAAAATTGTATACCAAGCTCATTAATCACCAACTAGCGACAATCACGATGTTCCTTAACGCGCTCAAACCCACTCGTGTGTTTCTTACTGCAGCATATAGGTTCCCACACATATATACCGTACTAACTACGCTCGTGAACCGTTAGTGAGACTTGAAGCATTTATCAGAGGCGATGAAATACATAGTGCTCGCGTGGAGTAGCGACAATCACGATCTCACTTAACACGCCCAAACCACCTCGTGTGTATCTCCCTGCACGCATATAGTTTCGTACAGCTATATCGTATTAACTGCGCTCGCGAACCGTGTGTAAAACTGAAAATATTTATTACTCCGCCTTGCATAACGGAAATACATAACGGAGATACCGGTACGAGAGAATAACTCTTACATTTACAAATTTAAATCTGGGACTAAATAATGTTTTTTCAAATCATGCAAGGTGAGTAAATAATACAGACAATTAAAAAAATACTAGTATCTAAAAATATAGAACTTAATAGTGAGGTCCAATGTTTTGGGTCATAAAATGCGAGTTATAATATTTATCTACTATTAGATGCACGGTCATAAAAACGCGCCGATGAATAATCATAAAATCCGACTAAAGATTTTGCGATGACTCATATTATAATTATCCCATTAATTCTTGCGATTTTTACATTTACCCTGAGTAATATATATATATATATATATATATATATATATATATATATATATATATATATATATATATATATATATATATATATATATATATATATATATGTGCCGATTTGGTCGCCGAGAAACAAAACAAATCCGGCGAGTAAATAACTAAAGGGAAACACTTAATATCTGTAGTCTGGTGGGAGACGTGCGCCAGACTAGTCAATGGCCGTCGATTCAATTTGAATCTAACGCTCACGGAATGTGCTTCATATGTAAAAAAAGAAAAATGAAAATCCCTTCGGTCGGGAATTAACATCCCGCAACCCCCGCATGTAATCTCTCCCTAATCAATCGCCTCCTATCCCTCCTGACTCCACTCGGCGCCAACCACGCACAACCCCGAGCTCGCCTCGCCCAGATTGCCTTCTATGCCTGCCTCGCACGCACCCGCCTCCCTCTCCCGTCGTCGTCCAGCAGCACGACCACCTCACCAGCCATCCCCCTTCCCCTACTCCTCCCCACCAGATCGTCTTGTTCATCGATATACCGAGGTGCTAATTCTCCACAACACTCATGGTTGTGATCTGCTGAGGTGCTAATTCTCCACGACACCACAACCGCAATCCGACACGGCCGACGAGAGCGGGCACCGGCAACCGTGAGCGAGAAGTTTGATGGCTGATCCCACGGTGAGCGGTCACCTCACAATGGGAGTTGATTCAATGTGTGTTCCTCACTGATTTTACTGGTCACATCACAATGATTTAATTCTCTTATGATTGATTCTTATGTGGTAGATTAGTAGGTGGCCGTGATGCCCATCCGGAGGCTGAATAGGCATCGGGCAATAACCAAGCGACATGAGATTACTTTCTTCACCTCGAGCGCCATCCCTTCTCGACAGCGATGGGATCACACCCGGCCGGCTGCACGAAACAGTGGCGCGCGTCATCGGTTGACCTTGTTTTAATTTGATATTCAGTAGTCCTACTTTGCTGTAAAGGAGATCTCGACTAATGGTGCATCGTTGCTGCAGTGCCGCTCCATCCATGCCAGTCCTTAATGCCGGTAACCATGGCGATAGAAGGAAGCACGCCCACCATATGAAGGAAGCACAACTACCATCACAAGGAAGCATGGCCGATATCAGAAGGAAGCACGACTACAATGCATGGCCAGCATTGGAAGGACGCACGTCCGCCATCAAATAGAAGCACGATTATGATCGCAATGAAGCACGACCAACTTCGAAACGGAGCATGGTGACCATCAGCTAGTGGTGTTTGAACTGTGCCTAGATTCCACGTTTTATTTTATGGAAGCAAATTCTGATTTTTTTTGGATGCACATTCTAGATTCTTCGATAGTATTTGCTACAAATGCTTCGTGCGTCTTGTTTTACAATTTAGCTAGTAACTGTCCTTGTTATCACCATTGAAACATGCCATGCTGCCATATTATACTCTGTAAATATGTTTCTTCGTTTTAGGTAGTTTGCTTCCATAGTTATAGCTTCCAAATTTTGTCTATATCATTCTCATGCAAACTTTCTCTTCATCAGCACTGCAGGTACATATAGTACCAATTGTTGCTTCCTACATCCGATACATATGCATCATGCCTAACCGATGCATGCTTCAAGCAGTTGTGTGTGCTCTCTTCAGGGTCGATCGGTGTCAGTGAGACGGGTATATATGGAGGCAACTAGTGCATGCACTAAGAAGCATGGCGAAATGTGGATCTACCTCCCAATGAGCACGACCACCCAGCTAGATGAAGGGAATCAAGTCCATAGTCTTTAGAAAATATACAATATGAACTTAGGAAGCACTGTACTATTTGTGTCTAGAAGGAAGCAAATTTGTAGCATTTCCGAAACATGTGTTGTATGTACAGACAAAGCGCAGAGAAAACTTACGTTGGGTTACAAGCAAATTATTTTTAAAGTGGAAACACTTGTGTTGTGGATGGAAGCAAAAATTTCTTGTGTTGGAAAACATGTATAATAAAAAGAGTAATTGATGGGACTCAAAATTTCCCTTGCGAAAACAAATACTTGGATGCAAGATTTTGGTAATGGAAGCACAGATCTTGAATACAAATTTTTGTTAGGTCCAATCAATATTTACACAAAAAAGAAGCAGATTGTGTCCTTGATGGAAGCAAAAAACTATTGTCTTGGAAAGAAAAGTCAAGTGTTACACAAGATACAAGTTTTTATTACATCGAAGCAATTAAAGCAAATCTATCTTTGATTTTTTTTTTCTAAATCAAACATGTAAAAACATTTATCTGTATTGGATGAGACATTCTGAATTTAGTTGAGCGATTGAAGTAGAAGCAGCATGGACACGTTTAGGAAGCAAGGCTGGCTACATGGACACGTTATAAGAAGCAAGGCTGGCTACGTACGTTTTCTTTTTTTTTGAGGGATCAGTTGTGGATTCACGTAAGAAGCAAGGCTGGCTACGTACGTTAGTTTCGGGATCAGTTATGGAATCACGTAATAAAAGCTGGACGTTATGTAGAGAGATCTACCGTCCATTTTGGTACTAATCCTACGGTCATGGGCTGGTCTGATGGGATGCTAGGGATCAGTCTGATCCCCAGTGGTTCCATAACTAAATATCAGCAGCAATGGTACACTCGCTAGGGCCACACCACTCTTCTTCTTCTTCTTCTTCTTCCACCTCTCGATCGAGCCAGCCTCCCGCCTCGGGATTTGCTAGGCTACTCTGGACGAGCTCCTCCTCCTCCGCTCGCGCGCCCGTGGAAAAATGCCACCTCCGCCTCCCCGCCTGCCGCTCTACTTATACCCGCCACTCGCCCTCCCGCCTAGCTAGGACCATGTCGTCGAGCGCCATGGAGGACCTCCGCGCCAAGAGCATGGCGTGCTCCGCCGGCGGAGGGGAGGCGTCGTCGTCGGCCGCGGCCAGCGCCGCGGCGTCCCGGATCATCGCGCAGTGGGCCGCGCGGCGCCGGCAGGCCTGCGAGCAGATGGTGCTCGGCGGGCTCGACCGCCGCGACCGCGACTCGGAGCTCATGGCGCTCGCGCGCCTCCACGCCGTCTCCACCATGCTCGACGCCTCCTCCTTCCTCCGCGCCCGCGCCGACGCCGACGCCGACGATGAAGGCAGGCGCGCGCGGTCGCCGGAGCGCGCCCTCGTGCGCCGGATCGCGCGGGAGTGGACCGCCTCTGCGCCCGCGCAGCAGCAGGGCGCCCCGCGCGGAGGCGACGGCGTCGGCGTAGGCGAGGAGTGGCTTGGCGAGACGGAGCGCGAGCGCGTGCGGTCGGTGCGGGAGCGCGTCCGCAGGGCCATCCAGGGCGGCGACGGCGGGGACGGCCACGCGCCGGGGCTCCGCGGCCGGCAGGCGCGCGCGCCGACCGCTGCCAGGCGCATGTCCATGGAGCGGCTGCGCGAGCTCCAGGGCCTGTCGGAGCACCGCGCCGTGTCGGCCTTCGCCCACCGCGGCCGCATCCAGGTCCGTCCGTCAACTCAAAACCCAGCATCCCCTGCTCCTCTTCTCTCTCTCTAGTCTGTCCCCAATCCAAATCTTTTCCTCTTATAAAGATACTCTTTTTGGTTGACGATCGGAATGCCATATGCTTGCAGACATGAGCACCAAGTGCATGCAGTGTCAGAAATAAGAGTAGTAGTATTTTCTAATCTTGTTGAGCATTCTAGGAAGTAATTCATGTTTTACATTTGCCATGCCACCATGATCATCATCCATCGCCATGGGGTCCTCTGCACATTGCTGTTTTGTAGTACCTGATGATAGCACCTGAAAAGTTTGCATCTTTCTGCCCCAAAACCCCACCTGTACTTGATTCATTCCTATTGTGCCTGCACTTCTCACTCTGGAAAACATGAGTGCAAGTTGAACACTCCCATTGTGCTGCCTTTTGTGTTGGATGATCATGTGCACTACAAGAAGCTACGTTAACAGAGCATATTTTACGGCTATCAAGTACTACTACTATATTCTGACAAGTTTTTTGTTTTCAGGATTTATCGATAATGCAATTTTCATACTTATTTTTTGATATGATTGTTTGTTATTGTTTCCAGTCCGTTCTCCGAGGTAGAATCATTCGTGGTGGAAGGCCTAGGCAGGACGGCGGACCGATTTCTACAGCGGCCGGAGAATCAGGACAGATCACACAGAGTCATCCTGGCCCCGGAGCAGAAAACATCACGACTGATCAAACAACTAACCATTCCGGACCTCAAAACAGTTCGGCCCATGGCGATCATAACAGTCTTACAGAGGATCAGGCCGTTCGTGACGACGACAACCATCACCTGGAGAATGCTTCTGCCAGCCATGAGATCCAGGCGCTTCAGTCAACAGAAGATCAATCCGCCAATGTACCAGACACTGGTGATGCTCTGCAGGATGGCCATCTTGATCAAGAACAAGACATGCACGGGTACCAAGAGTATTCGTCGGACTCGGGGTCCTCGGCGCAGAGCGGCGAGCAGTCCGGCTCTTCCTCCTTCGACAACGGCAGCGCGCGGCAAGAAGCCATAGCTTACGTGCAACCACCAATTGGTGTGCAGTGGCCAGGCGAGACGTCTGGTGCCAGTGGCCAGGAAGCAGAGGAGGAGGAGGAGGAGGAATGGCATGTCATTGATAACCCAGAAGCAGCTGAGCCACAGCAATGGCGGCCGGAAGATCTAGGCGGCTTCGCTCGGCATAATCGTCTCCAGGAAGACGCGCTCTACGGAATGTACAGGGCGGAGCTCAGAGAACTCCTAAGCAGGTAGACTAAAGATCACATAATTTTTTTGCAGTGTATAAATTGTTGCACCATCGTGCTTGATAAAGATCACATATATAATCATCTTTGTTTTGCAGGCGCAGCGTGTCCAATCTTCTCAGCAGCGGCTTCCGCGAGAGCCTGGACCAGCTCGTCCACTCGTACGCTCAGAGGCAGGAGCATGATCCTCCAGCTTTACTCAACCAAGACCATGTCCAACACCACCGGATCGATGCATCAGACCAGGCCGAGCACGCCACTGCAGCCGCGCAGCCTCCCGGCGGCCAAAGGCCGCAGCGGCGCTGGCGGATGATGCCGCCCCGTCGTGACTGGAGCCGGCAGCCCATGCACCGCCCAGATGAACTTGTGAGCCTCCCCTCCCCCTCTTTCTTCAGGATACCATCTTGAGTGTTATTGCTGAAGAGCAGGGATGTGTTTGGCAGGAAGTTGATGAGGCCATCCACGACCTGCGGGACGACATGGCCGTGCTCCAGCGCGGGATGGCCAGCACGCAGCAGATGCTGCAGGCGTGCATGGAGATGCAGGTCGAGCTGCAGAGGTCCATCAGGCAGGAGGTCGCCTCTGCCATGCACCGCTCTCTGTCCATCCCAGGTCTGTCAGATCACTATCTCCCTCCTTCTTTTTCCTCATCATCGATCTCCTGGCATCTATCTATCCATGGTGATTGACCAGAGAACTAACTGGATTTTTTTCAACTTATACCAGGGACAGTTAGATGGTATGATGATGGATCACAATGGGAGCTGGTGAGGAAAGGAACCTGCTGCGTCTGCTGCGACAGCCAGATCGACTCGCTTCTCTACAGGTTTCTTGTTCTTCCTTCCATTTCTCACCTTAAATATCTGCAACACACAAACACAATGTGACACTGGTTGATCTTCTGATGGCATTTTCAGGTGTGGCCACATGTGCACCTGCTCAAAGTGCGCCCGCGAGCTGCTCCGTGGGGCCGGCAAGTGCCCGCTGTGCCGCGCGCCCATCGTCGAGGTCGTCCGGGCTTACAGCATAATCTGACAGGTGTTTACAACATAAGGAAACCAAACAAACAGAAGTTGTCTGTCTACTAGAGGAGAGGAGTGGTTCTTAGTCTGGCTGGACGGAGGGTTTATGTTCTGACGGCAGGAGTTGTCTGTGTACTCGCTAGGGGTTTTGCTAGTTTCTGAAACTAGTGTTGAATTTATCCATTGTTTTCTGTGGCCTCCATTACCATGCCGATGTGCCATCATACAAACTTTTAATCCAATAGCCTTGTAATGCAATAAGTTTTTTTTTTTGCGGGGTTGTAATGCAATAAGTTATCAAAGAGATTATTCGCTGGAAATAAAAATTAGTTCTGCCATGTGTTAAATGTCTCTTGGAATGTTAATTCAGTCTCCTGATCTGTACTGAACCAATTTGTAAACTTTTGGTTGAACGATGGGGTTGAAACGTATGCCTCTTAGCAGGGACGCGTGCGTATTATTTATATATGCAACAGATTACATCCAGAGATTACAAGGCTTGAGATACAATAAAAGAATCAAATCGAATTCCAAACCCTTATCTATACGGGTTGGTTTACATTGTAGCAAACTCTATATAACACCAATAACAAAAGAATTTTCTGTCACTGAACAAATGACAGAACACAAATGAAATAATTCCAAAGCAAAACAACCGTACAATATAATTGTTTACTGGCAAACTGTCACACTCATTGTCATTACCAACATTGTTGCATGTTGTCTTAGTCACGAGTAGTTCAGCTCAAGTGATCATGGATCTTTGCATATCACCGTCGTCGGCTCTTGATCATGGATCTTTGCATGTCACCGTCATCCACTCCGGTGCCCCAACTCTGCCATTTCTGTGCAACGGCACACGGGGCAGGAGTTGGGCGTAGCCACCGCTCGATGCAGTGGGAGTGGAACATGTGGCCGCACGTGTGCGCCACTCTCACGTCGCCACCACCAACGCGTAAGGGCTTGAGGCACATTGGACATTCGCCCCCGGAGTTGGAGTTGGAGTTGGAGTTGAAGATGACAGTGCACCGGCACACGTCACCCCGGGCATAAAAACCGAAGACCGAAAACCGAACCCGAAAAGACCGAGACTGAACCCGAAAAGACCGAAACCAAAAAGACCGAATAAAATTCGGTCTGCAAAACTACAAGACCGAAATAAGTACAGTCAATTCGGTCCTCTACTCTGCAAGACCGAATAGACCGATTTAAAAGCTTACACGCACAGACCATAAGCCATGTTTATAGTTCATCTAAGGCCCAACCGGGCAGCAGCCCAGCACGTCCTCCTCACGAGCGAGAGACACGCATGTCTTCATGGTCACAATCCAGGCACGAACCAACTAGGCATCTAGTGACCTGCGTCTTCACTCTCATTCCTCCCATTCTCTCACGAGCGAGACACGAACCAACCATGCATATACACTTGCCACTTGTTAGTCCGTTAATCTATTACATACTTATGAATGTTTATGTGGGAGGATGGCGTTGTTGTTACTCGAGAAGGCGGTGGCACGTTTATGTGGGAGGATGGTGTTGCTGCTCGAGGCGGCGGTGGCACGTCAGCATGAGAGTTGAAGGTGGAGTTGGAGTTGGAGGTGGGGATGAGTGTAAAGGTGGAGTTGGAGGTGAAGATAGAGTTGATAGTGCACCGGCACATGGGACAAGAGCCTCCTTGGTGGAGCCACGGCTCAATGCAGGGCGCGTGGAACACATGGCGACACGCGTGAGCCGCCATGATGTTGCTATCGCCGTGCAATGGCTCGAGGCACACCGGGCAGTTACCCGGTCCAGACTTGGAGTGGGCTTCCTGTGAGCTGCAGGCCTGAGGGGGCAGTGGCACATCAAAGCGGGTGGCCGTTGTCGCTGCTGGAGGGGGCGTTCTCGCTGCCGGAGGAGGCGGCGGCACGTCAACGTGGTCGGCCGTTGTCGCTGCTGGAGGAGGCGGTGGCACCGGCAAGCGGGCTAACCGTCCGAATTCGAGGTCCGTGTGGCTTTTGCTTATGTGCCTTATGAAGATGCAGCGGGCGGCGGAGATGGCGCGACGACGAGCGAGGAAGGAGTAGACGCAGAAGACGACGATGCAGAGTGCAAAGGAGACGAACACGGCGGCACATACCGGCCCCGAGAAGAGGTTGAAGCCCGGTCGCCGCCCGGCCCCGGAGGACGTGCCGCCGACACCATTAATCGCCGGCGTCGGCCTGTCGGCAACTTCGCCGTCCATGTGGACGCTCGACCTGCCGATGCTGAGCTGCAAATGGAAGGGTAACTAGCAAGTTAGCTTGTATATATAGGTGGGAAGACGAGCGGCCGGAGAACATGTCGAAAAGCCATTATTCCAGCCAAGCCAAAGGCACTTAAGAACTAGCCTTACAAGTTACCGCCGTGTTGCTACCGTGTGGCACTGAAGAGCTGGCTCGCATCGCAATCGCATTGAGGTGGCTGACGACGTCGTTGCTACTGATCTTCGTACGCGTATATACGCAAGTCAAATGACCGATATCATGCTAAATCTGTCCAATGGTGCGATTTTTACCTGATTATTATTTTGTTAGCTTGTAGACATAAACATATAGGGATGTCGGATGGCAATGCTTTGCAAGACGTCGTGCAATAAAGAACAGAGATAGTATAAAGAGTCTTGTACCTTTGACTTCAGAAAGAAAAGGCAAGGAGAAAGAGCTCTTGCTTGCAGAGATCCAATGCAGAGTTCGACGACCAAGTGAGCTGCCCCACCAATATTTTGCCATGCTAGACGTAAAACTTTTGCACACTTTCTTCGTCAACAGGAAGCACGACATGCTGTAGGTAGGGATGGCCTGCGCCACTGCTTTGAGCAAAGTTTCTCTGCCGGCACACGCGAGATTTTTCTCCGACCATCCTTGGATTTTACTTCTGATACTCTCGCTGAGATAGTCGAAGGTACCACTGGTGGTACGACCCACTGCTGTAAGTAACCCAAGATAGCGCTCTGTAAATGCTTCAACTCCAATACCCAAGGTCTGTTTCACCATCATTCGACAATTTTGAGTTGTAATGGCAGTGAAGAAGACTGTACATTTACCCTTGTTAACACACTGCCCAGATGCCTGCGCATAAATCTGCAATATATCATTGAGCCGAGTAGCACTTTGAGCATTTGCCTTGATGAAGACGAGACTATCATCCGCAAATAATAAATGAGTGATCCACGGGGCCCGGAAATTCACTCGAATGCCTCTATCCACCACTCCTCCGTTAAAACGGTTCAGCAAAGAGGAAAATCCTTCTGCACATAGCAAGAATAAATATGGGGATATCGGATCGCCCTGCCTCAATCCTTTCGTTGGGGTGAAAAAGGTAAAAGTTCACCATTCACCCTTACTGAGAATCGGACAGACGAAACACACTTCATGACCAAGCGAACAAAATTATTGCAGAAACCCAGCCTGACTAAAATAGCCTCTAGGTAATGCCATTCGACTCGATCATAGGCTTTCATCATGTCGAGCTTCACCGCACATGAGAAATTCTTCCCCTTCTTCCTCCTTTTCATGGCGTGAATGCTCTCATACGCGACCAGCACGTTATCTGTGATCAGACGTCCGGGGACGAATGCACTTTGTTCCTCGCTAATAATACCATCCATCATGTACCTCATTCTGTTAGTCACAGCTTTAACTGCAATTTTGTAAAGTACCGGGCACAAAGATATAGGACGGTATTGTGAAATTTGTTGTGGGTTTCGTACCTTGGGAATCAAAGTTATTGATGTATCGTTCAGACCCTGCGGCATGTGACCCCCATTCAAGAAACCAAGTACAGCAGGCACTACATCATCCTTGATTAGTTCCCAGTGCCGCTGAAAAAACCCGGCCGTAAACCCGTCCACACCTGGGGCTTTGGACGGCGCCATTTGAAACAAGGCAGTGTGTATCTCCTCTGGTTCGTAAGGTTTGCTTAAATCTGCATTCATCTCTGGAGTGACCTTTGACTGAACATGATTCAAAAGCTCAGTCATATCATTGTACCCTTGACTCCGGAACAAGTTCTGATAGAAGGACTGAACCTCCTGTTTGTCCTCCTCGACATTTAAACACGTAGACCCATCGCTCCGTACTAACTTCTCAATTCGGTTCACACGTTTCCGGTGCGCCGCTTGAGCATGAAAGTAGCCTGTATTGCGATCGCCTTCTCTAAGCCATGGCACTCGGGATCTTTGTCTCATCCAAATTTCCTCCTGTTTGAGTGCCTCGCGCAATTTTTCAACAATGCGCTTCTCTTCATCGGATGGGCCTCTCCCGACGGACTGCCTCCGGAGCCGTTCTAGTTCTTTCTTTAGTTTACGGACCTTCCTCGCGAGGCAGCCGAATTCACGAGCACCCCATGGTTCCAGCTCTCTCTGAACAGAACCAAGCGCCTCGACAATACCTTGCAGCCCTCGATTACTCCCGATGCCCTGGCTGCGCCTCCATGTATCCGCAACAAGACGGTCGTAATCACAGTGAGTCTGCCATACATGCTCATATCGAAACTGTTTCTGAGCCCGCTGCATTGAGGTGTTCACTGTATCTCTCAACTCAACTACAATGAAACAGTGATCTGACTCGGTAGCACTAACATGCCGTACCCTCGAGCCCTCAAAACGCTGCAGAAATTCCTCTGTTGCAAAGGCACGATCTAGCCTCGCTTTAACATTGGATTCACCACCTTGTCTATTATCCCATGTGTAAGGAACTCCAGACCAGCCGAGGTCCTGGAAAGAGCACTCATCGACGGCCTCTCAGAATGCACGCATTTGCCCCTCGGGTCGCGCCACCCTACTGATGTGCTCGGTGCCATGCATGACCTCATTAAAGTCACCCACACATAACCATGCCGTATGTGGCAAGGCATGCAGAGTTCGCATGAACCGCCAACTATGCTGATGATCTTCACTTCTTGGTGCTCCATAGAATCCTGTGAACCGCCAAAATGCATCTGGTTGATCCACCTTTCTCACTGAAGCATCAATATGGCTCGAGCTGAAATTCTTCAACTCAACCACAACATCTCTAGACCAGAACAACCCTATTCCACCACTAAGGCCATTGCTGTCCATGGCAAAACATCCGGAAAACCCAAGTGTTCTCTGTAATACTTCCACACGCTTTGCCCTAATCTTCGTCTCCATGACGAAGAGGAGAGCGGGACCTTCTTGCCTCACAAGACTACGAAGCGCTCGAACTGCCTCGGGGTTCCCAAGCCCCCGGCAATTCCAACTCACACAATTCATTGCTTCGGGCAGGGCTGTCTCGCAGCCTCTGCCGAATTCTCTGGTGTCGGTTTCTTCTTCTTTGGACCACGCTCTACCACTGTATCATCATCCCCAGCAGGATCAACCTTTGCAGCCAGCTCACTTGATTCACCATTCGGATTGACCCCCTTGCCACCTCCCACTGTTAACAGAAGAGGCTTGTCAACCGGTTTATAGACCTTATTGTTTGGTGCTCCCTTTCTCTTCTGCTGCTGTGTACTCTTGAGTGGCGAATTAACTTCCTTTCCACCAGCTGTATCACCATGGGTGCTCGACTTCTTAGATTCACGTTTGCTATTAGCTTCTGAGTTCTGGCCCTTGGCCGATCCCCCACTGGACGCCGGTTTCTTTGACTCATCAGGGGCACGAAGATTCGCCCCAAAAGGCAGGTCGCCCTTCTCATCGCGCTGACCCGAATTAGGGCAATGCAGATCAGAGTGACCTAAATGCCCGCATGAGAAGCAGAAATAAGGTAGTTGCTCATATTGTATGTCATAAGGATCCACCTGCTTCCTTCTGCATTGGATCTCGTGGGACGCTCTAGCTACTCCGAAGATAAAAGGAGGAATGGGTTTCCGAGACCCACATCTGTTCAACCTTGCTCTATTAGGGAAACATGGCTGGAGACTAATGACAAATCCTACTTCTCTATGTGCAAGAGTGTTGAAAGCGAGGTACTACCCAGAAACTGATTTCATGAGTGCTACTATTCCCAGGGCTGCTTCAAAATCTTGGAGAGCCATTGCTGCTGGACGGGAGGCTCTCAATGCTGGGTTAATAAAACGTGTGGGTGATGGATCTTCAATATCCATCTGGATGGATAGTTGGATTGCAGGAACCTCAACGAGGAAGCCCCTGCTTAAACCAACTGGAACACAGCTCCAATATGTGAGCGAGCTTATTGATACTTACAATTGGACATGGAGGACTGATCTTATTCGGGATACTTTCATCACTCCGGACGCTGATGCCATACTCAACATCCCGTTGCGCGTCGGAGGAGGGGAAGATTTCTTGGCTTGGGACCATGAGCGCTCCGGCGTATATTCCGTCAAATCGGCGTACCGATCTCTAGTGATCAAGGAAGAGCATGATGCTCTGCGAGAAGGGACGGTAACAGGAACTTCAGCGAATGACAGACAAATGTGATGCCGAAGGTGCGTGTTTTCTGGTGGCGGGTATTAAGGGGAATCCTTCCCGATCTGGCAACCTTGAAGCCTCGTCACATTGCGGAGATAAGCAAGTGCAAGCTTTGCCTTGCTGCGGATGAAGACCTCATGCATGCTCTGGTGCATTGTTCACATGCGCGCAGATTTTGGGATGAGGCCCAGATGTGGTTTGATTTTCGTATTCCTCGTCTACACCCGGATACATGGAGCAGGGATATTTTATGTGATGACTGGTTCTCAGACCAAGAGAGGGCGAAGATCATAACTGTCATGTGATCGATATGGCACTCGAGGAATAGGTGGACTCATGAGGAGGAAGATATCAATCCGCGAGAAGCCATGCAAAGAATTAAAGAGGCGCTATCTTTGTTGGAAATCCCAAAGAAATACGCCAAGGTTCTTCCTGGACACGGATGGCGAAGCTGGATACATTACAATCACGTCAGATGGAGCAATAAATTCCGAGCTTGGTGTGGGTGGCGCTGGTGGTGTGGCGAGGTCGGCGACTTCCTTTCTAGGAGCGTGGAGCAAGCCGTATCCCGGCGTGTCGGATCCGCTGGTCATGGAGGCGCTAGCACTACGAGATGCTGTTAAACTTGCTAATATTCGTGGCTTCACGCATGTGATTATGGCGACCGACTGCCTTGAACTAGTCGAGCTATGGAATACCCGGTTGTCAGCGCGTTCTGTCGTGGCACCGCTTTTAGATAAAATTAGAGAGCTATCTCTACAGTTTAATTCTTTTGTAATTCAACATATTTGTAGATCGGCCAATGTACCGGCACACCTGTGTGCTAAGCTAGCATGCACGCTGAGTGTGTCCGAAAGTTGGATCGATAAAACTCCTAGCTTCCTGGTCAGTACCCTTTTGGCGGACTGTAACAGGAATGCTTTAGTTGAATAAAGCTCTCAAGTTTCCCGCAAAAAAAAAAAGAGCTCTTGCTTGTGCTGAGTGTTATGTGGCGTAGGATTCCTTTCAGGAAACTCATCAGATGATTAATTAGTTTCCAAAAATCTGTACGTACTAATAAAATACGGATTGTTTCAGCCCGTTCATCATAAGCATTTTTACAGAAAACCCCCCTGGTTTCAGGTAATTAACCCGCCATCCGCATTTAAGTGAGAAAACGAACCGTTTATTTTTACTGTTTTACAGAAAACCCTCCTCCTTTTTCTGATAAATAACCCGCACTCCGCAATTAAGTGACAGAAAACGAACCCTTTTTTGCGTTATAGCACACAATCCATCTTTCTTTCGTACTGACACCGACTCATATTGCAATGAACACCTCATCAAAGCCAAATTGGAGACGAAAGAAACCGTTGATAACCGTGCATGTACGCCTCAGCAAAATCTTGCATGAAAAAAAGCAGATTTCTCATCTTATGCCGAGAAAGACCTATTGGGGTCTTAGTCATGGTTATTGGGTTAGGGCCGTGTGGTATTTTCTTCTCCCGTTGCAACGCACGAGCTCTTTTGCTAGTAATTTACTAAATCTGATTTGATTTGGTCTTGATTGTGCTATTAAGAGCCTCTTTGACTCATAGAAAAAGTGAAGGGAAAACGTTGGAAAAGGAAATATTTTTTTCCATGGTGACACTATTCATCTATTTGATTTAATTAAAGGATATGAAAAATGGAGGAAGTTTTCCTTTGGATTGAGCTTCATAGAAAACAAAGAAAATTTAGAATCCCAAGCCCAAGGGCCATTTTATAAAGCACAAGAATACAGAAAACATACTGATGGAACGGCATGTCATCTTCAATACTGCAGGATTAGTATGAGAGTTTGATTGTGCTTGAAAAAGACATAGAATTCTTTACATGAGGTTGAAGCGGATGGAAATTTTCCTATAAAAACTAGCGCAAATGAATCCTAACAAAAAAAACTCTATGTTGGATTGTACTCCTATAGTCAAACAACCCACATAGGAAAAATCCTTAGGATTAGAATCCTCCAAAATTCCTTAAAAATCCTTTGAATCAAAGGGACACAAACCACTTTTACATTTTTATGCAAAAAAGAATAAGGTAATGGTAATAAGTTCCATAATGTAGTGCGTATAGATTTTTTCAGAAGTCAAACATTACAAACTTTGTCCATGTTTATAGACAAAAATATGTACATTTAAAATACCAAATGCATATCATTGGATACATCATCAATTATATTTTCATGTTGTATATGTTTGAAATTGTATATATAAATAGTTTTCTCTTTAAACTTGGTCAAAGTTTGCTTGGTTTGACTTTTCAGAAAATTTATACGCACTACATTATGGAACAGAGGAACTAGCATATACTATTAATTAATTTTACTTTTGGATATGATTTGACCTTAAGTTGACCATGATTTTCTGGATCCTTGTGTTTTCCTATTCCCGCGGATCAAACAACCAATGTTGCAGATATTCGTGTTTTCACAATCATCTATTTTGAACATGTAATCCAATCATATTTCTGTGTTTTTTTATTCCCATGTTATTAAATCTCGCGAAAAGAGGCCCTAAATGCACATAACGTGTACATGTTAGAACTACATGTACGTTTTAAGAGATAAATTAAAACTCTACATTACTAGGCTTCTTGCCATCTAAGTTTAGTCATACATACACGACCAATGAGACTCGATACAATCAACACATGAATTTGCAGGGTATCTATCTCAATACATCATATATTAATTGGAGCTTATCTCAGTTTGTCAAGATTTGTCAACAGATCCAAACTAGGTTTGTCAAGTTCCCAAGTTTGACGAAAAAGGGTTTCCCCCCGCTTTATATTATAAAGCAACGACCAGAGCACAAAGACGGTATCAAGGTTCCGGAAACCGGACCAAACCCACACACACACACACACACACACACACACAAGTACGAGAAACATAAGTCTTGCTGGGGGAGCAGCATAACAATCCCCAAAATCAAGTATCAAGCATCAAAAGCTAATCGGGCTCCGGAGGGGGGGGGGGGGGGGGTGAGCGGCGGCGGGAGCGGTGGAGCAAGTCTGGAGGCGGTGGAGCGGAACTCGGCAATCATCCTGTCGATGGAGAGACGGTCTTGACACTTGCTAAGCGGCCTCCAGAGCTGAAGAAAGCCACACAGTTTGTATATGGCGTCAGTCACTCGCAGCGGAATAATATGCTCAATCACCATCTTATTACGAACATTCCTTAATGTCCACAGCAGCGTCCCAACCAACACCCAGAGAGAGGGACACCCTGAACCGGGAAATGCGAGCACCTCCGCAAACATATCCGGTGGGTTAGCATGGCACCAACTACCACCCACCACCTCGCGAAGGTGATACGTCTCCAACGTATCTATAATTTTTGATTGTTCCATGCTATTATAATATCAATCTTGGATGTTTTATATGCAATTATATGCCATTATATATTATTTTTTGGGACTAACCTATTAACCCAGTGCCCAGTGCCAGTTGTTGTTTTCTGCTTGTTTTTGCCTTTTCAGAAAATCATTATCAAAAAGTGCCCAAACAACGAAAAAAACTTTGGATTAATTTTTTCTGGACCAGAAAAGACCATGAAGCTTCGGGAGAAGACCAGAAGAGCCACGAGGAGGCGACAAGCCTGGAGGGCGTGCCCAGGGGGGTAGGGCGCGCCCCCAGGCTTGTGGGCCCCTCGTGGCACCCCCTGACCTAATTCCAGCGCTATAAATTCTAAAATATTCCCAATATACCAGAGAGACAGAAGAGAAAACATTTCTGCCGCCGCAAGCCTCTGTTCTTCCGGGATCCCATCTGGAGGCCTTTTCCGGTACTCTGCCGGAGGGGGAATCGATCACGGAGGGCTTCTTCATCAACCTTGCTGCCCTTCCGATGATGTGTGAGTAGTTTACCACAGACCTACGGGTCCATAGCTAGTAGCTAGATGGCTTCTTCTCTCTCTTTGATCTTCAATACCATGTTCTCCTCGATGTTCTTGGAGTTCTATCCGATGTAATCTTCTTGTGCGGTGTGTTTGTTGGGATCCGGTGAATTGTGAGTTTATGATCAGATTATTCATGAGAAATATTTGAGTCTTCTCTGAACTCTTTTATGCATGATTATTATAGCTTTGTATTTCTCTCCGATCTATCAATTTAGTTTGGCCTACTAGATTGATTTGTCTTGCAATGGGAGAGGTGCTTTGTGATGGGTTCAATCTTGCGGTGCTCAATCCCAGTGACAGAAAGGGACATGACATGTATTTGTATTGTTGCCATTAAGGATAAAAAGATGGGGTTTAATCATATTGCTTGAGTTTACTTTGTCTACATCATGTCATCTTACTTAAGGCGTTACTCTGTTTCATACTTAATACCCTAGATGCATGCAGGATAGCAGTCGATGGGTGGAGTAATAGTAGTAGATGCAGGCAGGAGTCAGTCTACTTGTCTAGGACGTGATGCCTATATACATGATCATCGCCATGAATCCGTCATAATTATTTGCTTTTCTATCAATTGCCCAACAGTAATTTGTCTACCCACCGTATGCTATGTGTTCGAGAGAGAAGCCTCTAGTGAAAATTATGGACCCCGGGTCTACTTTATCATTTATCAAAAACCTAAAAATACCTTGCTGCAATTTATTTACTTTTATTTTTATTAGTATATTAGTTTATCTATTTACCTCGATAAGATTTAATCCTTGCAAATAACCGCTAAGAGGATTGACAACCCTCTTATTTGCGTTGGGTGCAAGTGTTTGCTCTTGTGTGTGCAGATGCGCTTAACGGAATTTTGCTTGGTTCTCCTACTAGATTGATAACCTTGGTTCTTAACTGAGGGAAATACTTATCTCTACTGTACTGCATCATCCTCTCCTCTTCGGGGAAATACCAACGCATACTACAAGTAGCAGGAGGAATTTCTGGCGCCGTTGCCGGGGAGACATCATCAAAATTATCAAGTACCTTCGCACAAATTATCATTCACTTGCATTTATTTTATTTGCCTTTTATTTTCATTTGCCTCTAGTTTTCATCTCCCTCACTTCTATTTTTTTTAGAAAAACACAAAAATATTTTTATTTGCTTGTTTGCTTGCTTCGTCGCGATGTCTCAAGAAAACAAAAAATTGTGTGACTTTTCCAATACTAATAATAATGATTTTATTAGTACTCTTATTGCTCCTCCTGCCACTAGTGCGGAGTCGTGTGACATTAATGTTGCTTTGCTTAATCTTGTTATGAAAGAACAATTTTCTGGTAGTCCTAATGAAGATGCTGCATCCCATCTAAATACTTTCGTTGAGCTTTGTGATATGCAAAAGAAAAAAGATGTGGATAATGATATTGTCAAATTAAAATTATTTCCGTTCTCACTACGAGATCGTGCTAAAACTTGGTTTTCATCCTTGCCTAGAAATAGTATTGATTCTTGGGATAAGTGTAAGGATGCTTTTATTACCAAGTATTTTCCTCCCGCTAAGATTATTTCTTTAAGAAATCAAATTATGAATTTTAAGCAACTTTAGCATGAACATGTTGCACAATCTTGGAAGAGAATTAAATTAATGATAAGAAATTGCCCAACTCATGGCTTGAATTTATGGATGATCATACAAAAATTTTATGCGCGACTAAACTTTGTCTCTAGAAATTTGCTAGACTCTGCCGCATGTGGTAGTTTTAAGGAAATTACATTGGGAGAAGCTACAAAACTTCTTGATAATATTATGACAAATTATTCTCAATGGCACACTAAACGAACTCCAACTGGTAAGAAGGTAAATTCTGTTGAAGAAATTAATACTTTGAGTGATAAGATGGATGCTCTATTGAAATTGGTTGCTAGTAAAAATGCTCATATTGATCCTAATGATGTGCCATTGTCTACCTTGATTGAGCAAAATAATGATGCTATTGATGTGAATTTTGTCTCTAGAAATAATTTCAACAACAATGCTTATAGGGGTAATTTCAATCCTAGACCGTTTCCTGAAAATTCCTCTAATAATTATGGCAATCCTTATGTTAATTCTTATAATAATAGGATACCTACTGATCTTGAAAGTAATATTAAAGAATTTATTAGTTCGCAAAAGAATTTCAATGCTATGATAGAGGAAAAATAGAATAGAGTTGATGAATTGTCTAGGAACATGGATAGAATTGCTCGTGATGTGGAAAATCTCAAAACTAAAATTTTGCCACCCAAGCATGATAGAAATGAGTCTATTAAAGCTATTTATGTCTCCATTAATGAAAGTAATGAAATGACCGCTAGGTTGAGAGCTAAGCGAGAATTTCTAGAAAAAGCGATTCCACCCGGTTTCTATCGTAGTAATGATGAGAATATTAAAATGATTGGTGTTACTTCTATTGAATCATTATTTAGTAACATAAAACTTGATGAAAAATGGACCGAAGAAGAGTCAACTTTAGATAGAAGGAGTCCCACTTGCTTGGAGGGTGATAATCTTAATGATAAAAATGAAAAAAGTGGGTTTGGAGAGGTCAAAACTTTAAATAGTAATGCACCCACTACTTTGGATTACAAGGACTTTAATTATGATAGTTGTTCTTTGATTGAGTGTATTTCCTTGTTGCAATCCACGATTAATTCACCAAATGCATATGAACAAAATAAAGCTTTCACTAAACATATTGTAGAAGCCATGATGAAAGCACATGAAGAAAAACTTGAGTTGGAAGTATCAATTCCTAGAAAATTTCAAGATGAATGGGAACCTACTATTAAAGTCAAAATTAAAGATTATGAATGTAATGCTCTTTGTGATCTTGGTGCTAGCGTTTCCACTATACCAAAGTCTTTGTGTGTGTGGCGCCCCTGCTCGACCGTGCACTAATCATACACGCAAATGCACACGATCGAGATCAGAGACTCACGGGAAGATATCACAACACAACTCTAAACACAAATAAAAGTCATACAAGCTTCATATTACAAGCCAGGGGCCTCGAGGGCTCGAATACATAGGTCATACAAACAAATATTATCTGGGTACAGACATAGTTAGTCAAGTTTGCCTTAAGAAGGCTAGCGTAACAGCGACACTGATCGAAAAGGCGTAGGCCTCCTGCCTAGGGCCTCCGAACTACTCCTGGTCGGCGGGCTCAACGTAGTAGTAGGTGCCTCCGGGGATCTCCTGCTCCTGAACTCCGTCGTCTGATCGCAGCAACCGGGCAGGGGAAAAGAAGGAAGCAAAGCAACCGCGAGTACTCATCCAAAGTACTCGCAAGACTTACATCAGAACTATACTAAGTATGCATCGATATCAAAGGAATGGGGCTATATCTTTGGACTAAACTACAGAAATGCCGGAACAGAGGGAGAAGGGCCTAGCCTATCGAAGACTAGCAACTTGAAGCAATCTTGCAGCATCAGAAGAGAATAGAACACAGCAGCACATAATAATAAGTATATATTAGCAATGCCCTGAGATCCTTCCTCTACTACCCTGCGAGAAAGTGATCCTGAGAGTAGTAGTAACAGTTTAACATTGTAACAGTATCCATTTATAGTTGTAGTAGATCAAGATACAACTCCGAGCGTCCTGTTACCGTGGACACGGCTATTCGAATAGATCACTTCCCTGCAGGGGTGCACTACTGTTACCCAACATGCTCGATCACATCTGGCCGGACACACTTGCTGGGTAATGCCCGACCTCGGGTAATCGACACGGCGTAGTCCTACCTAGGCTCAGCAGAGAGGTCAGCACGCCGGTCTAAATCCTAAGTGCGAAGGGGTCTTGGGCCCATCGCCCTCTGCACTCCTGCACGTTGCGTGACTTGCCAGGGCCCAGGCGCGACACTGTATACACAAGTGACGTAACCAGCCCACCCCAGCAATCAGCCCGCATCTCTGAACTGTGACATCTGAAGAGATTTCGGGAGAAACGTACGACGTAGAGGGCCCCATAAACCATTATCCCGCGTGGTGGTAGTGCGTATAGGCCAGTGGCCAACTCAGATCAAATACCCAAATCCGTTAGGCGTGTTTTAGTAACTCGCAGAGACGAACAGGATCCCTGTCGCTCCGACTTGGTAATCCACGGACTACAACCAAGGACCAGGCCCACCTCTCTCCTAGGCGGTCTCCGCCTGCCCTGTCGTTCCGGCATAATATCACTCGCGGGTGCTCTTGGAGCAGACCCGTCTTTAATATTATTCTCTCGCGGGTACCCTTGGGGCCGACCCGACTTTACAATTTTATAAGTATTGCAGTAATGAAAGTATATCCGTGATCATCACCCAAAGTGATCGCGGCCCGATAACAAGCATGGCTTACGGACAAGGCGAAGGGCCACCGATGGATCAACAGTATAGCTAACTAAGCATCATAGGTCAACAGGTAGGTATCAACTGTAGGCGACGAAATCAGGCTATACATCAGAATAGGAGCTATCGGAGCAGCAACAGAAGTAATTCTAATGCAAGCATAAGAGAGAAAGAGTACGCGATATCTGGACGATCAAGGGGGTTTTGCTTGCCTGGAAGCTCTGCTGAAAAGGTCTGGTCGTCGACGACGTAGTCGTACTCAGTAGTGTCGACGGCAGTCTCTGGGTCTATCGGGAGAGAAGGACGGGGAAGAAACAATAAATACATGGCAAACAATGCAACACAAATGCTTGACATGTCAACATGCTGTGCTAGGGGTGTTCTAATGCAGTACTACGCAAGTTAGTCGGAGCGGGAAAACATCTGGAGGTGTTTTACCAGCTCCGGGCAATTATCGGTCAGATGAATCGGAGGGGAAGGTTCCATGTTCATCATGTTAGAGTGGTGTGGCAGGTATGTGGGTGGCATGTTCGGATTCGTCATATTTTTCTGATCGTTTTTTATATATAAATTATTTTCATCCGAGTTACGGTTTATTTTATATGATTTTTCAAAGTTTTATTGAATTTCCGGAATTGTTTTAATTATTAACTCCGAATTATCCAAAACAGTAATATGTGACGTCATCATGACGTCAGGGTGACGTCATCGGTCAAACCCAGCTGGCCAGGGTCAAACCTGACCAGTGGGTCCCACTGGTCAGTGACTGTTTTAATTAAACATGGGTTTAATTTATCTAATTAAGTTAATCTGCTAGCGGGACCCACATGTCAGCGACTGTTTAATTAACAAATTTAATTAACAGACTAATTAGCAGTTTATTTATTTTTAAAAACGTTTAATTTGCGCGGGGTCCACCTGTCAGTGACTGGTCAAGCCCAGTCAGCAGGTTGACTGGGTCAACCCAGTCAACTGGACCCACTGGACCCATCGGTCAGTGTCCCAAGAGGTGCCACGCGGCAGCCACGTCGGACGCCGGCGCCGGAGTTACTCCGGCGACCAAATCCACGGCGGTGAGCGGCGGGGCAGCATCGGAAATCGCCCACAGTGGCCCGTTTAGCGCGCGAGAGGTCGCGTTTGAACGAGGAGAGTGGGCCGCGTCTAATGGTGGTGGCGGCATCACCGGAGATGCGTCGGAGCGACGTCGGCGAGCTCGCGCGTTGCGGCCGGAGTTCGGGCACGGGCGGAAACGGCGGCACGACGCGCAAACGTGCAAATGGAGCGGCTAGGGAGGGTCTGCGCGTTGCGGCAATGCTAACGGACGCGCACGCGTGACCATATGGTCACCGGAGCCACGCCGGCGACGAGCTCGTGCGGCAGAGCACTTCGGTCGACGGCGGATCGGGCGCTAGAGCTCGCAAACAAGCACGAGGGGAGAGGGGAAAGGGAGAGAGGCTCACAGCGACCCAGTAGGCGAGCAAAGCGGGCTCAGGGGAGGATCGGGGCGGCCGGAATCGTCGACGGCGGGCTGCGGGATCCGAGAAGGAAGACGACGCTGTTCCGGCGCTTGCAGGGCTCCCCGGCTCCAACGGCTTGGCTCAGGGGGTGTAGTCGAGCACGACGGAGCTTCTTGACACGGCGGCGAGCCACGGGAAGTGCGGTGGCTACGCGGGCGAGCAGCGAACGGCGACGACCGAGGCGTCCATGGCGGGAGAAGAAGGATCGGTGCGAGAGGAGGGGGAAAAAGATCTCGGCCGTGTCCCCGAGACATGCGCTGGCGTCCTTATCCCCGCCGCGGCGGCTGTAGCGACGCATGCGGCGAGTGTGTGCGGTGGCGACGGCAAACCGGCTCGGGCGCGGGCGTGCGCGAGCGAGCAGCGGGAGGAGGAAGGAAAGGCCGAGCACAGTGGGCTGGGCCGCACTGTGCGCCACTTAGGCCCAGTCCAGCAGTGCACTGGCGCTCTTTTCCTTTTTATTTCTCCGTTTCTTTTATTAGTTACTATTTTGTCTTTTCTTTTCATGCCATTTAACTTTTGTAAAATGTGTAATTGGCCAAAACAAATACTAGGCAATATCTAGTACTGCCACAAAAAGTTTGGAGGCATAACAATTTCATTTGAATTTTGTTTAGTTGAAAATGGATTAAATGCTACTGTTTTGGTACTATTTTAAATAGGTTAGGGGCAATTTAAGAATTCAACTAATGTTGGCTTTATTTTTATAATTGCTTTGGAAGTTTTTGCAATATTATGAACTATTTAGTTCCTGGATTTGAACAACTTTTGAATTCACTTTAAATTTGAATTCCATTTCAAAGTGGAATTTGAAATGAGATATGAGATCCAAGGTGATCAAGCAGTGTTAAGCATGATGACTTGGCATTGATCATGGGGGATTACTGTAGCTAATACATGGGGGTGTTACAGTGTGATGTTCTAGGTCTGACCGACATGGATCCTTGTTCCCCTAATTTGCATCTTGCGGATTCCACTATTAAAAAGCCATTGGGTAGAATAAGTGATGTTCTTATTCTTGCAAATAGAAATTATGTGCCCGTGGACTTTATTGTTCTTGACATTGAATGCAATCCTTCTTGCTCCATAATACTTGGTAGGCCTTTTCTACGAACAATTGGTGCTATTATTGATAAGAAAGAAGGTAATATAAGATTTCAATTTCCATTAAAGAAAGGGATGGAACACTTCCCTAGAAAGAGAATTAAAGCACCTTATGAATCTATTATGTGGGCCACCCATGGAATTAACTTGAAGGATGACAACACTTGAAACTATGCATTATGCCTAGCTATGGGCATAAAACAATAGCGCTTGTTGGGAGGCAACACAATGAATAAAATAAATTTTTGTTTTTACTTTCTATTCTTGAGTGTTTACACAATTATAGCCTCTGTTATGATTGTATTTTTATGTTTTAATTAGTGTTTGTGCCAAGTAATGCCTTTGGGATGATGTTGATGATAGTATAATTGATGCTGTTTGGAAAACAGAAAGTTTTGCGTCCAGTGCTGGATTTTTGATTCTGTACTGTAGTGTCGGAAAAATCTGAAATTTTTAAACAATATTGGTATATGAATTTTTTACGTTTTCCTAATTTTTCAGAATTTTTGGAGTTACAGAAGTATAGCTTGTAAATAGATCTTTACAGACAGTTCTGTTTTAGGGAGATTCTGTTTTGGTTGCATAGTTTGCTTATTTTGATGAATCTATGGATCGTATCGGGGAGCGGCCTGTCCCCCGCGTCGCCTCCCCGAGCGAGGCGACCGGGGGCTCCCCTTGCCTCCCCCTCCTCCTCCCCCCTCCCTCCGGCGCTGGCGTAGGCCACCGGGCCTTGCTCGCGTGGTGCCGGCGGCGGCGGCCCCGTTTTCCCCCCCGCGCGGCGCTATGGCTCGGGTGGTGGCAGCTGGCGGCGGTGCACCTAGGCCGGCAACGGATCCGGCGGCGGCGCGGCTTCGCGGGCGGCGCAGCACCGGGTGGTGAGGTGGCGGTGGCGTGGCTGCTTGGCTGCGGGGCGGCGCGGTGGCTGGCGGCGGCGCCCTTCCGGCCCAGATCTGGGCCCTTTTGGTCCCCATCTGGGTCTGGGCGGGCCTGGGCTTTCCGTCGTCTTCGGCGGAGGTGTGGCTCGTGCTGGGGGTGGCGGAGACGGTGGCATGCCTAGTGCAGCGCGGCGACGGGAGCTTCACGAGCCCGTTTCGGGCTCGGCCGGGCAGGGGTGCCTGGCTTTCTCCTGAGCTGCGTCCGGTCGGTTACCGCTCAGTGTGGTGGAGGTTGTCTCCTCCCGCGTGGCTGCTGACACTGCCACTCCTCGTTCCCAGCTGCTTCCTCTTGATCCCGCCGGTCTCGCTTCGCTTGCCACGGTGAGACGGCGATGGTGACTGCAAGACGGTGGTGGCGCATTTGGTAGACGGCAAGTATGGTGGAGCACGATGGATCGTCCGGGGTCGTGGTTGGTTGGCGGTTGGGAGAAATCCTTGTCAGCTTGCCCGGCACCGACGTGGTGACGCCCGTGGGCGCCGCCGTGCCTTCCTGAAGGGCGTCGGATATACCCCTTCCCCCCGCGCCCCTTCGCATACCGGGGGAAACCCTAGGACATGTCCGGGCAGCAGCGTCGTTGTCGTCGCGTCCCTTCTTGAAGGTGTTGCTTGGTGTGCGGCGTTTCGGAGTGCTAGGAACATGGTGGAATTCTCCGGCGGGCGCAGCGGTTGCAAGTCATCTTCGTTTTCGTTGATCCGACGTTGTTGGCATTTTTTCTCTGTTGTTTCTCTTTTGTTTCTTTTGGGCGTGCTTGTGCTGAGGCCCCAGCAACTGCTATGTGATCGGTGTTCGTTGCTTTGTAATACAAAGCGGGGGGAAACCCTTTTTCGGTATCGGGGGGTATGAGTCATGGAGAAGTTGGAATACAGTCGCATTATGCCAATATTAAATATGAATCAATTTACAACAGTACCTAAAGTTTAAGATTTGTTTGTTATACTAACGGATATCACGAGGTTTCTGTTGAGTTTTGTGTGCTGAAGTTTTCATGTTTTCGGTGAGACTACGATGGATAAAGGAATAAGGAGCAGCAAGAGTCTAAGCTTGGGGATGCCCCGGAAGGCATCCCCTCTTTCGTCTACAATCTATCGGTAACTCACTTGGAGCTATATTTTTATTCATCACATGATATGTGTTTTACTTGGAGCGTCTTGTGATATAGTTTGTTTGCTTTTGTTTGCTTTTTAGTTTATCACAATCATCTTTGCTGAACACACCTTTTTGAGAGAGACACACATTATTCATGATTTGTTAGAATACTCTATGTGCTTCACTTATATCTTTTAAGCTAGGCAGTTGCTCTAGTACTTCACTTATATCTTTTAGAGCACGACGGTTGTTATATTTTAAATAAATAGTTGCACTCTCATGCTTCACTTATATCTTTTTGAGAGTCTCATGATTAGCAGTGGTAATATGCACGGGTTATGAATTTGGTCCTGATATGATAGGTATTCAAGAGTGATATAATAAAAACTTTCATGTGGATCATTGAATATGATAAGTTTGATTCCTTGCAATAGTTTTGCAATATTAAGATGGTAATATGTGGGAGGTATTAGTAGATAATTGTGGTTTAGTAAGAATATTGGTGTTAAGGTTTGTGATTCCCGAAGCATGCACGTATGATCTGTCGTTATGCTATGAAGTTGGAGCATGATTTATTATTGATTGTCTTCCTTTGTCTGGCGGTCGGGGGCGCGCGATGGTTAAGTCCTACCAACCTCCCCCTAGGGGCATGCGTAGTAGTACTTTGCTTTGAGGGCTAATAAACTTTCGCAATAAGTATGTGAGTTCTTTATGACTAATGTGAGTCCATGGATTATATGCACTCTCACCCTTCCGCAATTTGCTAGCCTCTTCGGTACCGTGCATTGCCCTTTCTCACATCGAGAGTTGGTGCAAACTTCGCCGGTGCATCCAAACCCCGTGATATGATACGCTCTATCACACATAAGCCACCTTATATCTTCGTCAAAACAGCCACCATACCTACCTATCATGGCATTTCCATAGCCATTCCGTGATATATTGCCACGCAACTTCCACCGTTCCGTTTTTATGACACATATCGTCATTGTCATATTGCTTTGCATGATCATATAGCTGCCATAGTATTTGTGGCTCAGCCACCGTTCATCATTTTTATACATGTTACGCTAGCATCATTGCACATCCAGGTACACTGCCAGAGGCATTCATATAGAGTCATATTTTTGTTCTAATATCGACTTGTAATATTGAGTTGTAAGTAAATAAAAGTGTGATTATCATCATTATTAGAGCATTGTCCTAGTGAGGAAAGGATGATGGAGACCATGATACCCCCACAAGTCGGGATGAGACTCCGAAAGAAAAAAAAGAGAGAGAGAGAGAAAGAAAAAGAAAAAAAAGAGGCCAAAACGAGCCATGAAAAAAATGAGAGAAAAAGAGAGAAGGGGCAATGTTACTATCCTTTTCCACACTTGTGCTTCAGAGTAGCACCATGTTTTTCATATAGAGAGTCTCCTATTTTGTCACTTTCATATACTAGTGGGAATTTTTCATTATAGAACTTGGCTTGTATATTCCGATGATGGGCTTGCTCAAATGCCCGAGGTCTTCATGAGCAAGCAAGTTGGATGCATGATGACCCACAAGTATAGGGGATCAATCGTAGTCCTTTCGATAAGTAAGAGTGTCGAACCCAACGAGGAGCAGAAGGAAATGACAAGCGGTTTTCAGCAAGGTATTTTCTGCAAGCACTGAAATTATCGGTAACGAGTAGTATGATAGCAAGATAATTTGTAACAAGTGACAAGTAGCAATAGTAACTAAGGTGCTGCAAGGTAGCCCAATCCTTTTTATAGCAAAGGACAAGCCGGAACGTTCTCTTATAATAAGCAAAGCGTTCTTGAGGACACATGGGAATTTCATCTAGTCACTTTCATCATGTTTGTTTGATTCGCGTTCGCTACTTTGATAATTTGATATGTGGGTGGACCGGTGCTTGGATGCTGTTCTTACTTGAACAAGCCTCCCACTTATGATTAACCCCTCTCGCAAGCATCCGCAACTACGAAAGAAGAAATAAGATAAATCTAACCATAGCATTAAACATATGGATCCAAATCTGCCCCTTACGGAATAGCGCATAAACTAGGGTTTCAGCTTCTGTCACTCTAGCAACCCATCATGTAATTACTACTCCACAATGCATTCCCTTAGGCCCAAAGATGGTGAAGTGTCATGTAGTCGACGTTCACATGACACCACTAAGAGAATCAACAACATACATATCATCAAAATATCGAACAAATACCAAATTCACATGATTACTTATGAAAAGACTTCTCCCATGTCCTCAAGAACAAAAGTAACTACTCACACATCATATTCATGTCCAAGATC
Organism: Elymus sibiricus; assembly: GCA_039707655.1. Classification (NCBI taxonomy): domain Eukaryota; kingdom Viridiplantae; phylum Streptophyta; class Magnoliopsida; order Poales; family Poaceae; genus Elymus; species Elymus sibiricus. Next base: position 364,579,555 of record CM077670.1, on the reverse strand, counting down.
AGAGGGGTATTGAATAGCATAATGGATCTAAACATATAATCTTCCACCAGATAAACCAATTAGCATCAACTACAAGATGTAATCAACACTACTAGCAAACCACAGGTACCAATCTGAGGTTTTGAGAGAAAGATTGAATACAAGAGATGAACTAGGGTTTGAGATGAGATGGTGCTGGTGAAGATGTTGATGAAGATTGGTCCTCCCATGATAAGAGGGTTGTTGGTGATGACGATGGCTTCGATTTCCCCCTCCCGGAGGGAAGTATCCCCGGCGGAATCGCTTCGCCGGAGAGCAAAAGTGCTCCTGCCCAAGTTCCGCCTCGAGACAGCGGCGCTCCGTTCCGAAAGTCTTCTCCTGATTTTTGCTAGGGCAAATGGGCTTATATACCACAAGATGGGCACCGGAGGCTGGCCAGGGGCCCCACAAGCCACCAGACCGCGCCCAGGGGGTGGGCGTGCCCTGGTGCCTCGTGGGCACCTGGGTGGCCCCCTCTGGTACTTCTTTTCTCCAATATTTTTTATTTATTCCAAAATAAATCTCCGTGGAATTTCAGCTCATTTGGAGATGTGCAGAATAGGTATCTCTGACATAGCTTTTTCAGGTCCAGAATTCCAGCTGCCGGCAATCTCTCTCTTTATGTAAATCTTGCATATTAAGAGAGAAAAGGCATTAGAATTGCTCCACAAAGTGTTATATTGATTAAAACCACTATTAATAACAGTAGGAAAACATGATGCAAAATGGACGTATCAACTCCCCCAAGCTTAGACCTCGCTTGTCCTCAAGCGAAAGCTGATATCGATAATCATGTCCACATGTTTAGAGAGAGTGGTGTCGATAAAAACAAAATACGGACATAGTAGCATCATGATCATTATTATAACAGCAATATTCATTATCATAGAACTTCTCATGAGAAAGTAACAATTCATCATAACAAACGAAGTATAAGGCATAAACTTTCTTGAAAACTAACAAACTATGTTCTCTGTCAACAATGCAATTGCAATTCATCATATTTTCAGGAAGGGTCTCATGTAAGAGCTTTTTAGCAAGTCCACATACTCAACCATCATATAGTCTTCTATGATTGCTAACACTCACGACATATATATGGAGCAAAAAGTTTCAGTCAGACACATAGAAAGATAGGGGCTTATAATTTCGCCTCCCAACTTATTCACCTCAAGGGTAATGTCAACAATAATAACTCATGATCACTCATATCCAACTGGATATATATGCCTAGATCTTTCCCCACCACATGATGCTTGCAAAAGAGAAAAATGAAAAGGAATAGAGGAGAACACTAATGATTCTTGCATAAAAAGTAAATACATAAAAGTAAAAGATAGGCCCTTCGCAGAGGGAAGCAGAGGTTGCCATGCGCCTTTTGTTTTTGAATGCGCAAGCTCTCAATGCAAATGAATGTCACTTTATATTGCCCCTTGTGATAGCAACTTTTATTATGCAGTCCGTCGCTTTTATTTCTTTACCATCACAAGATCGTACAAAGCTTATTTTCCCTTACAATAAAAGATCATACATATTTAGGAGCAATTTTTATTGCTTTATGCACTGATGACAACTTACTTGAAGGATCTTATTCAATCCATAGGTAGGTATAGTGTACTCTCATGGAATGAAACTGGGTTCAAGGTTTTTGGATGCACAAGTAGTATCTTTACTTGGTGCGGATTTTTGGCTAGCAAAGATATTGGGCAAGCACCACATGTTGGAGGATCTATGACAATATAACTTCTATGTGAATGTAAGCAAACATAATTCATTACGTTGTCTTCCTTGTCCAACGTCAACAATTTGACATAAAATACTCAATGGGGGCTCACAATCATAAAAGATGTCCAAGATAGTGTATTTGCATGTGAATCTTCTCTTCCGTCATTAATTTTTTCATGAATTGCATCATTGACCAATGCTATGTTTGTTAACTTTCAATAAATTTTACCACTTATACTTTTCTTTATGTAATGTCATTACTTTCCATAAGATTAGCATATGATCTTTTTCATTATTTTCATTGTTAGGATTGAAACATAAAAGTAAAGAAGCAAAAACTCAAACTACTCTTTATTATATAACTCTCAACTCAATTACATAGGTAGATAGATCACGAAACTAGCACTCGAAAATAGATCATACTAAACATTTATTCAACTAAATCACAAAATAACGAAGGATCGAACTAAAAATAGGTAAAGATAATAAAAGTGATGGTGATACGATACCGGGGCACCTCCCCAAGCTTGGCACAAGCCAAGGGGAGTGCCCATACCCATGTACTCAAGTTTCTTTCTTCGGTGATGATGGTGGTGATGAAGTGGTGGGCTTGTCTTCCGGCTTCCATTTCATAGGTTCCCCATCATAAAAGGATGAACGAGTCTCCGGAGTCCTGAAACTTGCAGCTAAACTCATACCTTTGAATCTTGCCTCACACTCAAAATTTAGATTTTGAAGATCATAGATTTGGCCTTGGAGATAGTCAATTCGTTCGTTGAGCTTCAAGACAATGTTCCCCATTGATTGGCCATCCACCTTGTGATCACGGGTGAATTCCGTGATCATGGAGTGGTTGGCGCTAAGTCCACGTTCTACCATCCCTTGGCACTTGAAAATCTCCTGCTCCACCGCTTCGAGCCTGACCTCCACGCTCCCGGTCTTCTTGGGCCCTTGAACATCCCGGATGTGAAGCACCCCCTCACGCATCTCGATGGCTTGAGGGTGTTTCATCACCTCCAGTAGGTAGGGGTTGATGACCTTCTCATAGAACTTGTCCTTGGAAGAGCTTGGTGGAGCCATAGCGATCTATATCTGTCAGAAAAATAGCACAAAACAAGAACAGAGGATATTTCTGCGATACGGTGGTCAAAATGTCCAGGAGTATATATAAAGAATTTTTATCTTGCAAAACAAGTATCCCGGAAGAAAACGGAGTCGGGAAGGCTCACGAGTGGCCCACGAGACACCAGGGCGTGCCCAGGGGGGTGGGCGCGCCCTGGTGCCTCATGTGCACCTCGTGGGTCCCCTCGGCTGTTTCTTATTTTTGTATTTTTTCTAATATTCCAAAACTGACAAAAAGTATTTTTATGGAATTTTTGGAGTCGGTTTACTTACCGTATCACGTACCACTTCCTTTTCAGGGTTCTAGAGTGTTCTGGAAGGTCTCTCTTATGTATTTGTCCGGTTTCATGGTTTGAATAATGTTAGTTTCAACATTAATAGGTGTACCTGAGATGTAATGCTTAATTCTTTGCCCATTGACCACCTTCGGATTAGTGCCTTCGGCGTTATTGATCTTAATGGCTCCAGAGTGATAAACTTCCTCAATGATATATGGTCCTTCCCATTTAGAGAGAAGTTTTCCTGCAAAAAATCTAAAACGAGAATTGTACAATAGAACATACTCACCCACTTTGAATTCCCGTTTTTGAATTCTTTTATCATGCCATCTTTTAACTTTTTCTTTAAACAATTTGGCATTTTCATAAGCTTGGGTTCTCCATTCATCTAGCGAGCTAATATCAAATAACCTCTTTTCACCGGCAAGTTTAAAATCATAATTTAGTTCTTTAATTGCCCAATATGCTTCATGTTCTAACTCAAGAGGTAAATGACATGCATTTCCATAAACCATTTTATAAGGAGACATACCCATAGGATTTTTATAAGCAGTTCTATAAGCCCATAATGCATCGTCAAGTTTCTTAGACCAATTCTTTCTAGATCTATTGACGGTCGTTTGCAAAATTAACTTTATTTCTCTATTGCTCAATTCAACTTGACCACTAGATTGAGGGTGATAGGGAGATGCAATTCTATGGTTGACATCATATTTAGCAAGCAGTTTACGGAATGCACCATGAATAAAATGTGAACCACCATCAGGCATTACATATCTAGGGACTCCGAACATCGGGAAAATAACTTCTTTAAGCATTTTAATATAAGTGTTATGATCAACACTACTAGTTGGAATAGCTTCTACCCATTTAGTAACGTAATCAACAACAACTAAAATATGTGTATACCCATTAGAGGAAGGAAAAGGTCCCATATAATCAAATCCCCAAACATCCAATGGTTCAATAACAAGTGAATAATTCATAGGCATTTCCTGACATCTACCAATACTACCAATTCTTTGACATTCATCACAAGATAAGACAAACTTATGAGCATCCTTGAAGAGAGTAGGCCAATAAAAACCAGATTGTAGTACCTTATGTACAGTTCTGTCTCCCGCATGGTGTCCTCTGTAAGCCTCGGAATGACACTTCTGTAGGATTTGTTCCTGTTCATGCTCAGGTATACAACGTTTAATAATACCATCTACTCCTTTATAAAGATGTGGGTCATCCCAGAAGTAATGTCTTAAATCAAAGAAGAACTTTTTCTTTTGTTGGTATGTGAAACTAGGTGGTATAAATTTAGCAACAATATAATTAGCATAGTCTGCATACCAAGGAATATTACGAGAAGCATTTATGACAGCTAATTGCTCATCGGGAAAACTATCATCAATAGGCAGTGGGTCATCAAGAATATTTTCCAACCTAGACAAGTTATCAGCTATGGGGTTCTCAGCTCCCTTCCTATCAGTAATATGCAAGTCAAATTCTTGTAGCAATAGAACCCACCTAATGAGTCTAGGTTTAGCATCTTTCTTTTCCATAAGGTACTTAATAGCAGCATGATCGATGTGAACAATTACTTTAGAATCAACTATGTAAGATCTGAATTTATCACATGCAAACACAACTGCTAGAAATTCTTTCTCAGTAGTAGCATAATTTATTTGAGCACTGTCTAGAGTTTTACTAGCATAACGGATAACATTTAATTTCTTATCAACTCTCTATCCTAGACCAGCACCAACCGCATAATCACTAGCGTCAAACATAATTTCAAAAGGCAAGTTCCAATCAGGTGGTTGAACAATAGGTGCAGAGGTTAAGGCTTTCTTAAGTGTTTCAAAGGCTTCTACACAATCATCATCGAAAACAAATGGAACATCTTTTTTGCAAGAGATTTGTAAGAGGCCTAGAAATTTTAGAGAAGTCTTTAATAAACCTCCTATAGAAACCAGCATGACCAAGGAAACTTCTTATACCTCTAATATCTTTAGGACATGGCATTTTCTCAATTGCATCAACTTTAGCCTTATCTACTTCAATACCTCGTTCAGAAATTTTATGCCCCAAGATAATACCTTCATTCACCATAAAGTAGCACTTCTCCCAATTTAAGACAAGATTAGTTTGTTCACATCTCTGCAAAACTCGATCAAGGTTGCTTAAGCAAGCATCAAAAGAAGTTCCGTAAACGGAAAAATCATCCATGAAAACCTCAACAATCTTTTCACAAAAGTCAGAGAATATAGCAGTCATACATCTTTGAAAGGTAGCAGGTGCATTGCATACACCAAAAGGCATACGTCTATAAGCATAAGTTCCAAAAGGACAAGTAAAGGTGGTTTTCTCTTGGTCGGCTTGTGATATAGGTATTTGAGAGAAACCAGAATATCCATCAAGAAAGCAAAAGTGTGTATGCTTGGACAATCTTTCTAACATTTGATCAATAAAAGGTAAGGGGTAATGATCTTTTCTAGTGACTTTGTTTAATTTTCTAAAATCAATTACCATCCTATAACCAGTTATAATTCTTTGTGGAATGAGTTCATTTTTATTGTTAGGAACAACAGTAATGCCTCCTTTCTTAGGGACACAATGAACGAGACTTACCCATCTACTATCAGCTATGGGATAGATTATACCTGCTCCCATTAGCTTTAATATTTCAGTTCTTACCACCTCCTTCATCTTAGGATTTGATCGTCGTTGATGGTCGACAACTGGTTTAGCATCAGGCTCCATATTAATTTTGTGCTGACATAGAGTGGGACTAATGCCCTTAAGATCATCAAGAGTATATCCAATAGCAGCACGGTGCTTCCTTAGAGTTTTTAGTAATCTCTTTTCTTCATGCTCTGAAAGGTTAGCACTAATAATAATAGGATATATCTTCTTTTCATCTAGATAAGCATATTTCAATGTATCAGGCAATTGTTTCAATTCAAATACAGGGTCGCCCTTAGGTGGAGGAGGACCTCCAAGAGTTTCAACAGGCAAATTGTGTTTAAGGATAGGTGGTTGATCAAAGAACATCTTATCTATTTCATTTCTTTCATTCATGTGCATATCATTTTCATGGTCTAGCAAATATTGTTCTAACGGATCAGTAGGAGGTACGACAATAGAAGCAAGACCAATAATTTCATCTTTACTAGGCAATTCTTTATCATGAGGTTGTCTACGAAACTTAGAGAAATTAAACTCATGAGATATATCACCAAAGTTAACACTGACAGTTTCTTTAGCGCAATCAATCTTAGCATTAACAGTGTTCAAGAAAGGTCTACCAAATATAATGGGACAAAAATTATCTTGTGGAGAACCGAGGACTAGAAAATCAGTAGGGTATTTTATTTTTCCACACAAGACTTCAACATCTCTAACAATCCCAAGCGGCGTAATGGTATCTCTATTCGCAAGCTTAATAGTAACATCAATGTCCTCTATTTCAATAGGTGCAATATCATTCATAATTTCTTGATCTAAGGTAAACGAAATAGGACTCACACTAGCACCCAAATCACATAAGCCATGATAACAATGATCTCCTATTTTAATAGAGACAACAGGCATGCCAACGATAGGTTTATTCTTATCTTTAGGATCGGGCTTAGCAATTCTAGTAGCTTCATCACAGAAGTAAATAACATGCCCATCTATATTATCGACCAAGAGATCTTTAACCATAGCAACATTAGGTTCAACTTTAATTTGTTCAGAGGGTCTAGGTGCTCTAATATTACTTTTGTTAACCACAGTTGAAACTTTATCATGTTCCTTAATCCTAACAGGAAAAGGTGGTTTCTCAATATAAGCGATGGGCACAACTGGATCAACATTGTAAATGATACTTTCTTCTTTAACTATAATGGGTTCCTCAATCTTTTCTTTAACAGGGGGATGATATTTAAACCACTTCTCCTTAGGGAGATCAACATGAGTAGCAAATGATTTACAAAAGGAGGCAACTATCTCAGAGTCAAGTCCATATTTAGTGCTAAACTTATGAAAAGCATCGGTATCCATAAAAGATTTAACACAATCGAACTCAAGTATTATACCTAACTCATTACCTTTGTAGAGTTCCCAATCTTCAAAGTTGCGTTTAATTCTTTCCAGAAGATCCCATCTGAATTCAATAGTTTTCTTCATAAAGGAGCCAGTCGAAGAAGAATCGAGCATGGTTTGATCATCATGAGAAAGCTGAGCATAAAAATTCTGTAAGATAATTTCTCTTGAGAGCTCATGATTAGGGCATGTGTACATCATGTACTTAAGCCTCACCCAAGCTTGAGTGATGCTTTCTCCTTCACGAGGCCAACAATTATATATATAATTCTGATCACGATGAACCAGATGCATAGGATAAAACTTTTGATGAAATTCCAATTTCAATCGATTCCAATCCCACGTTCCAATATCATCACATAGCCTATACCATGTCAATGCCTTTACCTTCAAAGATAAAGGGAAAACCTTCTTTTTAACTTCATCTCCGGGTAAACCTGCAACTTAAATAATCCACAAACTTCATCCACATAGATTAGGTGCATATCAGGATGTAGTGTTCCATCTCCTGCATAAGGATTAGCTAGCAGTTTCTCCATCATACCCGAAGGAATCTCATAATAAATATTTTCAGTCGGTGCAGTAGGTTGAGGAGCAGCTCTTTGTGCTTTCGGTCGAGTGGAAGATACCCCGAACAAACCCCTCAAAGTATTGTTTTCCATAGTAGCAAGTGACAGTAAATTTCAGCACGTAATATAAATGTATCCTTACCAAATTCCACTTACCAAAAGCACTTCACTCCCCGGCAACGGCGCCAGAAAAGAGTCTTGATGACCCACAAGTATAGGGGATCAATCATAGTCCTTTTGATAAGTAAGAGTGTCGAACCCAACGAGGAGTAGAAGGAAATGACAAGCGGTTTTCAGCAAGGTATTTTCTGCAAGCACTGAAATTATCGGTAACGAGTAGTTTGATAGCAAGATAATTTGTAACAAGTGACAATAGCAATAGTAACTAAAGTGCAGCAAGGTAGCCCAATCCTTTTTATAGCAAAGGACAAGCCGGAACGTTCTCTTATAATAAGCAAAGCGTTCTTGAGGACACATGGGAATTTCATCTAGTCACTTTCATCATGTTTGTTTGATTCGCGTTCGCTACTTTGATAATTTGATATGTGGGTGGACCGGTGCTTGGGTGCTGTTCTTACTTGAACAAGCCTCACACTTATGATTAACCCCTCTCGCAAGCATCCGCAACTACGAAAGAAGAATTAAGATAAATCTAACCATAGCATTAAACATATGGATCCAAATCAGCCCCTTACGGAATAGAGCATAAACTAGGGTTTAAGCTTCTGTCACTCTAGCAAACCCATCATCTAATTACTACTCCACAATGCATTCCCTTAGGCCCAAAGATGGTGAAGTGTCATGTAGTCGACGTTCACATGACACCACTAAGAGAATCAACAACATACATATCATCAAAATATCGAACGAATACCAAATTCACATGATTACTTATGACAAAACTTCTCCCATGTCCTCAAGAACAAAAGTAACTACTCACACATCATATTCATGTCCAAGATCAGAGGGTATTGAATAGCATAATGGATCTGAACATATAATCTTCCACCATATAAACCAACTAGCATCAACTACAAGATGTAATCAACACTACTAGCAAACCACAGGTACCAATCTGAGGTTTTGAGACGAAGATTGAATACAAGAGATGAACTAGGGTTTGAGATGAGATGGTGCTGGTGAAGATGTTGACGAAGATTGGTCCTCCCATGATAAGAGGGTTGTTGGTGATGACGATGGCTTCGATTTCACCCTCCCGGAGGGAAGTATCCTCGGCGGAATCGCTCCGCTGGAGAGCAAAAGTGCTCCTGCCCAAGTTCCACCTCGAGACGGTGGCGCTCCATCCCGAAAGTCTTCTCCTGATTTTTTCTAGGGCAAATGGGCTTATATACCAGAAGATGGGCACCGGAGGCTGGCCAGGGGCCCCACAAGCCACCAGGGCACGCCCTGGTGCCTTGTGGGCACCTGGGTGGCCTCCTCTGGTACTTCTTTTCTCCAATATTTTTTATTTATTCCAAAATAAATCTCCGTGAAATTTTAGCTCATTTGGAGATGTGCAGAATAGGTATCTCTGACATAGCTTTTTCAGGTCCAGAATTCCAGCTGCCGGCAATCTCCCTCTTTATGTAAATCTTGCATATTAAGAGAGAAAAGGCATTAGAATTGCTCCACAAAGTGATATATTGATTAAAAACACTATAAATAACATTAGGAAAACATGATGCAAAATGGACGTATCCATGCACACCCACTAATTTTCATGTTGAGCTTTCATACACTTATAGCTCTTAGTGCATCCGTTGCATGGCAATCCGTACTGCTCGCATTGACATCAATTGATGGGCATCTCCATAGCCCGTTGATCAGCCTCATTGATGTGAGACTATCTTCTTATTTTTGACTTCCCCTTATTGATCTCTACCACCACACTCTATTCCACCCATCGTGCTATATCCATGGCTTGCACTCATGTATTGCGTGGGAGTTGAAAAAGCTGAAGCGCGTTAAAAAGTATGAACCAATTGCTTGGCTAAAACCGGGGTAGTGCATGATAAATATTTTGTGTCAAGAAGATGGAGCATGACAGGATTATATGATTTTGTAGGGATAATGTTCTTTAGCATTTTTATTTTGAAAGACATGATTGTTTATTAGTATGCCTGAGTATTAATGTCTTTATATCAAATTATAGACTCCTGCTTTGAATCATTCGGATCTTAATATTCATACCGTAAAAGAGAGATTACATGATGAAACATGATAGGTAGCATTCCACATCAAAAATTCTGTTTTTATCATTTACCTACTCGAGGACGAGCAGGAATTTAGCTTGGGGATGCTCGATACGTCTCTAACGTATCTATAATTTTTTATAGTTCCATGCTATTATAGTATCAATCTTGGATGTTTTATATGCAATTATATGCCATTATATATCATTTTTGGGACTAACCTATTAACCCAGTGCCCAGTGCCAGTTGCTGTTTTCTGCTTGCTTTTGCCTTTTCAGAAAATCATTATCAAAAAGTGTCCAAACGAGAAAAATAACTTTGGATTATTTTTTTCTGGGCCAGAAGAGACCCACGAAGCATCGGGAGAACACCAGAAGAGCCACGAGGAGGCGACAAGCCTGGAGGGCGCGCCCAGGGGGGTAGGGCGCGCTCCCCAGGCTTGTGGGCCCCTCGTGGCACCTCCTGACCTAATTCCAGTGCTATAAATTCTAAAATATTCCCAATATACCAGAGAGACAGAAGAGAAAATCTTTCCGCCGCCTCAAGCCTCTGTTCTTCCGTGATCCCATCTGGAGGCCTTTTCTGGTACTCTGCCGGAGGGGGAATCGATCACGGAGGGCTTCTTCATCAACCTTGCTGCCCTTCTGATGATGTGTGAGTAGTTTACCATAGACCTACGGGTCCATAGCAAGTAGCTAGATGGCTTCTTCTCTCTCTTTGATCTTCAATACCATGTTCTCCTCGATGTTCTTGGAGTTATATCCGATGTAATCTTCTTTTGCGGTGTGTTTGTTGGGATCTGATGAATTGTGAGTTTATGATCAGATTATTCATGAGAAATATTTTAGTCTTCTCTAAAATCTTTTATGCATGATTATTATAGCTTTGTATTTCTCTCCGATCTATCGATTTAGTTTGGCCTACTAGATTGATTTGTCTTGCAATGGGAGAGGTGCTTTGTGATGGGTTCAATCTTGCGGTGCTCAATCCCAGTGACAGAAAGGGACATGACACGTGTTTGTATTGTTGCCATTAAGGATAAAAAGATGGGGTTTAATCATATTGCTTGAGTTTACTTTGTCTACATCATGTCATCTTGCTTAAGGCGTTACTCTGTTTCATACTTAATACCCTAGATGCATGCTGGATAGCGGTCGATGGGTGGAGTAATAGTAGTTGATGCAGGCAGGAGTCGGTCTACTTGTCTTGGACGTGATGCCTATATACATGATCATTGCCATGAATCTATCATAATTATTTGCTTTTCTATCAATTGCCCAACAGTAATTTGTCTACCCACCGTATGCTATGTGTTCGAGAGAGAACCTCTAGTGAAAACTATGGCCCCGGGTCTACTTTATCATTTATAAAAAACCTAAAAATACCTTGCCGCAATTTATTTATTTTTATTTTTATTAGTATTTTATTTTATCTATTTACCATGATAAGATTTAATCCTTGCAAATAACCGCTAAGAGGATTGACAACCCTCTTATTTGCGTTGGGTGCAAGTGTTTGCTCTTGTGTGTGCAGGTGCGCTTAACGGAATTTTGCTTGGTTCTCCTACTGGATTGATAACCTTGGTTCTTAACTGAGGGAAATACTTATCTCTACTATACTGCATCATCCTCTCCTCTTCGGGGAAATACGAACACAGACTACAAGTAGCAAAAGGCAACTCCATAAAAATCTCGCAGAGGGGCATGCAAAGAAAATGTGGTTCGGGTCTGTTGACACCAGATTTTGGCATGGTATGAAACGCAATAAAGATGACCTCAATTAAAAAGGGTTTCGACATGAAAAAGTTTTGTATCATCGAAATGAGAAACTTTGATGTTTGGGTCATCACCATCCGTTCTCATCTAAAAGGCCGAAACTGTGCTTGAAGTACTAAGATTTTGGCAATCGGAGTATTGTTCGGTCAATTACACCTTGAAGACGGCCTCATATGAGAAAACCTTCTACATGAATTGTCTTCATCTTGTTGAAACAGTCGATTTTGATATAAAAATCATCCCAATCCGAGTTCGTATGCAAAAGTTGTAGGCAATACTCTTCGGACCGGTCCTGAGTGTAAAAGTGGCGCGAGGTACCAGACACCCACCTAGGTGATGTCTGATGGGTCGCGCGAGCTATTCGGCCTTGCCGGCCGAATGAGTGCTTGCCGGTTTTGCTTGCCGGTTTTGGGTGCTTGCCGGTTTCTTGCCAGAATGAGTGCTTGCCGGTTTTGAGTGCTTGCCGGTTTCTTGCCGGAAATGAGTGCTTGCCGAAAATGAGTGTTTGCCGGTTTTGAGTGCTTGCCGGTTTTGCTTGCCGGAACGAGTGCTTGCTGGAAATTTTTGCTTGCCGGTTTTGAGAGAAAGGCTTGCCGGTTTGAGTGAAGATCCAAACATAAGCTGAAGATGGGTACAAAAGATTATCCAGATGACCTCAGATGGAAAAGTGTTCTACACAGAAGTTGTGCGTATCATCGAAACGGTCAACTTTTCTTTTGGAGTCATCATCATCTGAGATAGTATACGTCCTTCAAAATTGCTACAAGACTCGGACAGTCCAGAAAAACTGCATGATTGAATCTGACCCATAGTTAAAGGTGGGCCCTAAAAATCATAAAGACGGCCTTAAAATGAGAAGTGGCTTGTGCTATATTATGCAGATCGTCGAGGTAGACAAGTTTGATGTTGAACTCGACTCCATCCGAGTTAGCGCGCGATTTCTACGGCCCACGCAAGAAGCATGACAGAAGTATGGGAAAAATCCGAGCCAAATCGGAGTTGGACTAGAACTAGGATATTTTAGGACGTGAATTGATGTAATACTCTTGTAAGGAAAGCCTAGATGAATCCTTTACTTGTACGGGAAGTCCAGCCGCCTCTTATATATGTTGGGGGTGACGGCCGATTGAACAACACACAATCGAACAAACACATCTACTACTTTTTCGTGTTCATCTATCCCCTACCCTTGTATCTTCTTCTCGTTCTTCGTTCATTCTTCGTGAAGCAGGGTAGTGATCCACGAGGCCCTAGGGGCGATCAGGTCGACCTAGGGCAGTCCATTGCCGCCGCGCGCCCTGACGGGGTCCCTCCCGGGCGTGTGGGGTTTTGGGTCTACAAAAGCGCCCGCCGGATTGCTTGCTTATTGCGCTTCCGACCGGGTCTCCTTCGACGTGAGCTGCGGTGCATCACCCCCGGCGTCGAGGGTACACGGTGATGTGTTCGTGTGTCAACACACTTTTTGGCGACTCCGCTGGGGACAAGAAGCTTTGAACGGTCTTCAGCCCGTTCTTGCTACGAGGAGAGCGTCAGCAAGCGGCTGCAATCTACTACGGTAACATGTATCATCAATCTCCTTACGTAGATGCAAATAGCCATCATGTTGGTGTTGCTAGATCTTCCAATGGACATGTCATGTCGGGTAGCCCTAACGAGCAAAGGCCGACTAGTTATTCTGTTGGAGAAGCTTGGAATTTACATAATCGCGACATGCAACTTATTAATCTGAACTTTCGTGCATCGGCAACACCTTTCAATATGCCGGTGAATAACACGATGAGTTCGAGTGATCAATGATACATCTCCAACGTATCTATAATTTTGATTGTTCCATGCTATTATAGTATCAATCTTGGATGTTTTATATACACTTACAAGCAATTATATATCATTTTTTGGGACTAACCTATTAACTTAGTGCCCAGTGCCAGTTGCTGTTTTTTGCCTGTTTTTGGTTTTTCGGAATATCAGTACCAAACGAAGTCCAAATGCCACGAAACTTTTTGGAGATTTTTTCCAGACATAAGAGACCCTGGAAGCTTCGGGAGGGGACGAGAAGATGGAGCAGTGGCCCACGAGGCACCAGGGCGCGCCCAGGGGAGTAGGGCGCGCCCTAGTGGCTCGTGGGGCCCACGTGGCTCCGTTTGACCTAACTCCGCCTCTATAAATTCTCTAAAATCGGGAAACCAACAGAGGAGTCCACGAAATACTTTTTCCGCCGCCACAAGTTTTTGTTCTCGAGAGATCCCATCTGGAGGCCTTCTCTGGTACTCCGCCGGAGGGGGAATCGATCCCGGAGGGGCTCTACATCAACCTTGCTGCCCTTCCGATGATGCGTGAGTAGTTTACCACAGACCTACGGGTCCATAGTTAGTAGCTAGATGGCTTCTTCTCTCTATTTGATCTTCAATACAATGATCTCCTCGATGTTCTTGGAGTTCTATCCGATGTAATCACTTTTTGCGGTGTGTTCATTGGGATCCGATCAATTGTGAGTTTATGATCAGATTATCCATGAATATTATTTGAGTTTTCTCTGAACTCTTTTATGCATGATTGTTATAGCTTCGTATTTCTCTCTGATCTATTGATTTGGTTTGGCCAACTAGATTGATTTATCTTGCAATGGGAGAGGTGCTTTGTAATGGGTTCGATCTTGCGGTGCTCAATCCCAGTGACAGTAGGGGACATGACACGTATTGTATCGCTGCTATTAAGGATAAAAAGATGGGGTTTATTCATGCGTGAGTTTACTTTGTCTACATCATGTCATCTTGCTTAAGGCGTTACTCCGTTCTTTATGAACTTAATACTCTAGATGCATGCTGGATAGCGGTCGATGTGTGGAGTAATAGTAGTAGATGCAGAATCGTTTCGGTCTACTTGTCTCGGACGTGATGCCTATATACATGATCATTGCCTTGGATATCGCCATGATTATTTGCTTTTCTATCAATTGCCCAACAGTAATTTGTTTACCCACCGTATGCTATTTTCAAGAGAGAAGCCTCTAGTGAAAACTATGGCCCCCGGGTCTACCTTTATCATATATTAAAAATCCTAAAAATACCTTGCCGCAATTTTACTTTATTTATTTTATTTTGTATTTTTGTTCGATCTATCTATCTATCACCATACAATTTAATCTTGCAAATAGCCGCCAAGGGATTGACAACCCCTTGTTCGCGTTGGGTGCGAGGATTTGTTATTTTGTGTGCAGGTGCTGCTAACAAGTTGTTGCGTGATTCTCCTACTGGATTGATAACCTTGGTTTCATAACGGACGGAAATACTTATCTCTACTGTACTGCATCATCCCCTCCTCTTCAGGGAAATCCCAACGTAGCTCACAAGTAGCAATCAATATAAGACACCTCATGTACAGGAGGGCGTCTCACAGTTTTATCCATCGGCAGCTGGCTCGCAATATGCGGGTTCATCCCCAAACATGCCGATGGATGGGGAAATCGGCCATTTTTCCATTAGCTATTTGGCCGGTTATCCTCAGTCATCATATACTACACCTCATGAGATTTATTGTTCAGCAGCATATGCAACTAAAAATATTCATGACTCGGCTCACCTTCGTGGTTATGGCCGAGTGAATGGAGATTCTACAGGAGCATCTGTGCCTAATATCACATGAGATGAGGTGGATTTGGCTGCGTTAAAAAGTTTAGCCCAAAATAAGAAGATTAGCACTCTTTGCCTTGAGCAACATGAAAAGGGGTGGGTTTCTGATTATGAGGCAATAAGACCAAATCCATTCTGATTAAGGGTTTTGCAAGAAAACAAAGTGTTGCCAATTGATCGAATTGGCGAGAGGAAATATGGTTCTAGAACAGTGCATACGCCTTCACCTATCAACGCAGCATATTGTGTACCCCCTATACAATTGCAAAATTTCGGCGACAACAATTCATTGCTGAAAGATACTAAAAGCATTGGGGGGCAAGCCGATCCAAGTAGGGCTGAGTTCAAAGAAAAATATATGGCCTGAGTGGACAAGATCAAGCCAAAGCTCACAGAGAATAGCGCCGACAATTTTTCCACACCGACTCTTGAGGAATTACCTGTAGAATATCAACATGCTTATGAAACACGCAAGAAGAAGCGTGAAGAAGAAGATTTGCAAGAATACGTCAAGTCCCTTCCTCCATGCAGCAACCATGTTGCCCCTTATGCGATGTTGAGGCAAGATAAAAAAGAAGCTTTGAAAGAAAATCAGCAAGAAAGGATTCACTCGGCTAATACGGTTGATTCGGTTAAAACCAAGTCGAATATGACTATGTCGTCTACAGCCGAGTCAAACGATTCCTTTAAAGAGAAGACAATGGTGGATTCGAATGAAACCGGATTGAGCACCGAGATGGTTAAGGCCGAGTGCGTAGAGACAATATCTAGTGCATCGAGCCAGTTAAGGCCGAGTGCATCATGCCAGCCGAGTACATCGTACCAGTCGAGTGCATCGAGCCATCCGAGTGCATCACCGGCTAATGCCGAGTGCATCAAGCCAGTTTTTGCTAAGTGTACCAAAATAGAAGATGCACCGAGCAAAGGAACGGTAAATGCAGCAAATTGGCCGTGCTCGATTTTTCTGGATGTGAGGGAGCTTACATACTGCCCGATGAGTTCCGTGCAAAAGATGATGAGCATCAAGAACAAGAGGAGATGAGCAAACAAGATTCGGTTAATGATGAACATCAAGAAGCAGAAAGTGAAGCCGAACAATGTTCGGTTAACAAGGAGCGTCCAAGTGATGTGGCACAAGATCTAGAAGAGGAAGTCGGAGCGTTGGAGAGTTATCCAGAGGTGGATCAAAGCATTGTTCCTGTTGTAGCGACATAGCATTCTCCCGACGTCTTCGAAAAGGTACGCCTAGCCGACAGTTTACCTGTCTTTTGATTCGGTCAAAATAATACCATTTATGCATCTTCCAGTACAATTCTAATTAATGTTGAAAGACCAGTCGAGATAAGTAATTTGGTTGCTAGGAATAATCTTGTCACTAATTATGCCAGTCAACATGTTGTACCATTCATAGAGGCGAATAGTGGCAATCTGTTGCAACCAAAGTTGTCCCCCTCATATCGGCTAAACTTTATTTTCATATGGACAGCTTTGATTGTTTCATGCCTGGCTAACATTTGGTCTCAGATGAGACGTATATTTTGTAACTATTTTGGTTGCAGAAACATAAAGCCGGGTTCAAAGTCCTTCAAGATAGCCGATCCAGGAAAATCGGAAAAGGAGGACAAAAGACGATGCGTAGCTGAGCTGGATGACATCAAGCCGGCACCACTCGGTTTCTTGATTCCAAAGCCAGTATTCCAATATCGGCTAAGGGATGAGAAGTGTACCTCCAGTCCGGGCATGTGTGATCACATTGTCGGTACGTCGCCGGCTAATCCAATCATCATAGAAGATCACCATGTGGAGCCATCAAAACAAGAGCGAATGCAAGATTCGTTCGTAGAAAAAATCAGAGATTGCGACATGCTTCATCAAGCCACACAATCGGCCGTTGAAGGATGATTGGAAATTCTTGGAGCACAAGCTGATGGCCAGCCGGCTAACAGTAATCTTGACGGCGATCATGTGTTGACCCGGCTGCAAGCCGGCTCATCCCAAAACGGACGGGTGCACGCTGAAGATGATGGGGCCAATTCGTCGCGCAAAGAAATTATTCAAGCCGGCAATCCTAAAGACGAATGTTCCATCAAAGCTACAACACAGACGCTTAAAGCTGGGGGGCAACTAGAAAATCTGAAGACCGATGCAGGAAATAGAGCCGGCCAACAAGGACCCGACAAAGAGAGCAAAGGCAGTGGTGAGCACAAGAGGAAGAAGCCGAAAGTTACCTTCACTCAGTTATTGGAGAAATATCAGAAGATGAGCGAGGAAAAGAGTGCTTACCGTCCAGCTCAAGCAAAAGCATCCAAGTTACCCCCAAGGTGTAAATCTGAGGACCCGGATTGGCGAAAGATGAAGCTAGACACGCCGATTCAACGAACTTCTTTTGTGACACCAATGCCAAAGTCATCCATTCCTTCCCATGCCGGCTTATATTCATATCAATCACGGGGCATGTATAATTCACAGGCACACCAACAGTCTTACGCTAAATCACCTCGCCAAGTTTATGCAGCTCCAAGAGAATCAAGCTGGCAACCATATGTTAAAGACCGACTCAATCATGAGTTGGCCAGGAGCTCATGGAGGAGGAAGGAGGTGGTCAAGCAGGTCTACCAAGTGAAAAGAGACGGCCGCAAGGATGCTGTTTCAGACCCGACTCCAAGTAACTAAAAGCCAGCTGAGATGATGTTGGGTACAAAGGGCAAGGAAGTGAAGCGAGTAATTTTCAAGGACCCAGTCGTCGAGTCTGGACAAACCAAGCCGGAGTTTCCCAAAGCCGGGAAGAACTTGCCAGTGCATAAAACAAAATCACAGCCGGGATCCTCACTCGACTTATCACATTGGCAAGAAAGAAAGCTGAAACGGCTCAGGGCCAAAGAGTTAGAGAAGAGGAAAATGGCATGGATTCCCAAGGGAAGCCGTCGAGGCGAGAATGATGCGCCAACTCCTGTTGTGAAACCTACAGGGATAAGGGAGTACAAGTGTGCAGTCGGTAGGCGAAGACGACGATTTTCTTCCCACTATAGGAGACTCCAGGAGGCGCGTCATCCATGTTCTTCAACCGTACCATCAAAATCGGCGCTATGGAATCTTTTCCCAGCCAAAACATGTGATTTATTTCGGCTATTCACACTTTGGTGGACAGATTCCTGAGCTCCTCTGAGATGAGAATGCATGGCCGATATTTGCATATCGCCCTGAGAGTTCATTGTGTTGGCAAAGCCAACATCTGGCTAACGGTGTTCATCATGGTTTATCTCCTACTCCTATAGCCGATGCTCAGTGTTTGCCAATACCGGCAAGGCCGACTTAATTATTGAGTCGGCACTAATCAAGAGTCTAATGCATAAAAAAGCTCCGACTCCTGGTGTTATTTATCTATAGGGTCCAAGTCAGGAGACAGACGCTGTTCGGCGAAGGCTTGATTGTGTACTTTGATCAATAATGAGTCGAGTCGCCGAACAGTTGTGGGTATTCCCTTGAGGTGCTTGGTCATAATCGTCTGACAGCCGGCTAACGGTGTGTTGTCGAGCGGTTCTAATATTCCCAAGGAGCACCTGAACAAAGCAAAGCCAAGATTAACATGAGAAACTTACGTCGAGGCCTATGTGACATCTAATGGTTATTCTTAGACGACTATTATCCGAAGAGGCTCTACCCAAGCAGCAACAAAGCCTGAGCATATAGCTGATAACAATTATCATACTCAGCAGGCACAGCCGATGGACTGTTGACATCGTGCTTAAATATTACCCTAGGCAAAGTATTTTCTGGCATGCAAGCTCTGCCAGAAAACAGGGGGGCATGTGTTGACACCAGATTTTGGCATGGTATGAAACGCAATAAAGATGGCCTCAATTAAAAAGGGTTTCAACATGAAAAAGTTTTGTATCATCGAAATGAGAAACATTGATGTTTGGTTCATCACCATCCGATCTCATCTAAAAGGCCGAAACTGTGCTTGAAGTACTAAGATTTTGGCACTCAGATTATTGTTCGGTCAATTACGCCTTCAAGACAGCCTCATATGAGAAAACCTTCTACATGAATTGTCTTCGTCTCGTCGAAACGGTCGATTTTGATATAAAAATCATCCCAATCCGAGTTCGTATGCAAAAGTTAGAGGCAATACTCTGCGGACCGACCCTGAGTGTAAAAGTGGGGCGAGGTACCAGACACCCACCTAGGTGATGTCAGATGGGTCGCGCGAGCTATTTGGCCTTGCCGGCCGAATGAGTGCTTACCGATTTCGCGTGCCGGAAATGAGTGCTTGCTGGTTTTGAATGCTTGCCGGTTTTGGGTGCTTGCCGGTTTCTTGCCGGAATGAGTGCTTGCCGGTTTTGAGTGCTTGTTGGTTTCTTGTCGGAAATGAGTGCTTGCCGGAAAGTGCTTGCCGAAAATGAGTGCTTGCCGGTTTTGAGTGCTTGCCGGTTTTGCTTGCCGGAACGAGTGCTTGCCGGAAATTTTTGCTTGCCGGTTTTGAGAGAAAGGCTTGCCGGTTTGAGTGAAGATCCAAACAGAAGCTGAAGATGGGCTCAAAAGATTATCCAGATGACCTCAGATGGAAAAGTGTTTTACACAGAAGTTGTGTGTATCATCGAAACGGTCAACTTTGCTTTTGGAGTCATCATCATCTGAGATAGTATACGTCCTGCAAAATTGCTACAAGACTCGGAGCAGTCCAGAAAAACTGCATGATTGAATCCGACCCATAGTTAAAGGTGGGCCCTAAAAGTCATACAGACGGCCTTAAAAGGAGAAGTGGCACACGTTATATTGTGCAGATCGTCGAGGCGGACAAGTTTGATGTTGAACTCGACTCCATCCGAGTTAGCGCGCGATTTCTACGGCCCACGCAAGAAGCAGGACAAAAGTATGGGACAAATCCGAGCCAAATCCGAGTTGGACTAGAACTAGGATTTTTTAGGACATGAATTGATGTAATACTCTTGTAAGGAAAGCTTAGATGAATTCTTTACTTGTACGGGAAGTCCAGCCGCCTCTTATATATGTTGGGGGTGACGGCCGATTGAACAATACACAATCGAGCAAACACATCTACTACTTTTTCGTATTCATCTATCCCCTACCCTTGTATCTTCTTCTCGTTCTTCGTTCGTTCTTCGTGAAGGAGGGCAGCGATCCACGAGGCCCTAGGGGCGATCAGGTCGACCTAGGGCAGCCCATTGCTACCGCGCGCCCTGACGGGGTCCCTCCCGGGCGTCTGGGGTTTCGGGTCTACAAAAGCGCCTGCCGGATTGCTTGCGTATCGCGCTTCCGGCCGGGTCTCCTTCGACGTGAGCTGCGGTGCATCACCCCCGGCGTCGAGGGTACACGGTGACGTGTTCGTGTGTCAACAGAGTCCTCAGGAACCGAACATAAGGGGCAGATGCCGTCGGAGGGTCCATTGCGTTTACGCACCTCCGTGCCGGAGGGAAGGCGACCCCTAAGTAGTTGCCAAAGGAAGATTCTAATCTTCAAAGGTAGTTTAATCTCCCAAAGGAGGGTCAGCTCGGCCGGACTCAGCGTTGGCAATATCGCCCGATAGAGCGATTTGGCGGAGAACTCACACGTCGGTTCAAGCTCCCACCGAGCCGTGTCTGGACCCAAAGCCGGAGTGTGCTGGGCCACACAAGCAATGAGATCATCCCGCAGGTCCCGCTCTATGGGACGAAAGGTACGCCGGAAGGCGATGCTACCTAGGTTAGCTAGTGCCGAAGCGACGGACAAACTCGGGTCAGCGCATATGTTAAATAACGGTTGGAACCGAATGGCAAAGGGTTGGGCTCCCGACCACCGGTCTAGCCAAAATAGGGTGGTGGTACCGGTTCCGACCAAAATGAACGAGCCTAGGCGAAGGGCTGGCATGAGTTGGATGATCGTCTGCCAGAATTGGGAGCCCCCCGATCGCTGAGCAAACGCTAGGCCCTGACCACGCAAATATTTAGCGCGGATAATATCCGGCCACAACGCACCCTACCCTGGGGGTGATCCTCCATAGCCATTTGGATAAAAGGGTTGTGTTCATCCGCTTGGATGAAATAATGCCTAGGCCACCTTGGTCCTTGGGATTGCAAATCTCAGACCATTTAACCATATGGTACTTCTGTTTATCGCCCTTCCCCGCCCAGAAGAACCGGGACTGGTACTTGGCGATATCGAGGAATTAATGAGGATAACTCGAACCGCCTTGGAGAGCCACCTCCCTTGCCACGGCTCGACCCGATACTGGACCTTGGACACAGTCGGCCGAAGGTCCTTTTCCAGTATGCGGGTATCACTAATGGGCATGCCCAAGTATGTTGTCGGAAAAGAGCCCAGACGGCAGTTAAGCCGGTTTGCGATCCGAAGCTTCTCCTCGTCGGAGTATCCCAACACCATCACCTCGCTTTTGGTGAAGTTTATCGTTAGGCCGGACATCTCCTGGAAGCATAGAAGAAGGAACTTGAGGTGTCGGATGTCCTCGTCGGACCCCTCAACCATCAAGATCGTGTCATCCGCATATTGGAGGTGGGTAATCCCACCGCCAGCTAGGAGATGCGAACAAATACCCCTAATATGTCCTGCCCGCTTGGCCAAGTCTAATATGGCCGCGAGGGCGTCAACCACCAGGTTGAAAAGGAAGGGGGAGAGAGGGTCCCCTTGACGCACACCCTGCGCCGTTTGGAAGTAGGGGTCCACCTCTCCATTGATGTTAACTGCCGACCGGCCGCTCATCACTAGTTGCATCGCCCTAGCGATCCATCGAGGATCGAAACCCTTCCTAATTAACACTTCCTGAAGGAAGGACCAATGCATCGTATCATATGCTTTGTGAAAGTCGATCTTGAAGAAGACCGCTTTGAGATGTTTCTTCTTGACTTCATGAATAACCTCGTGCAGCACCAGGATCCCATCCAGGATATACCGACCCTTAATGAAGGCGGTCTGGTTCGGATGAGTAATCTGTGGAGCAAGGAGGGTCGCCCTATTGGCGTACCCTTTGGCGAGAATCCGAAATATCACATTGATAACCGTGATAGGCCGGAACTGCCAGATATCCGACGCCCCCGGCACCTTTGGGATCAGCGAGATAATTCCGTAGTTTAGCCGGGAGAGGTCGAGTACACCTTGAGCAAATTCTCGAAACAACGCGAGAATTTCGCTCTTGATGGATAGCCAGAACACCTGGAAGAACCGGACCGGGAGACCATCCGGACCCGGGGCCGACGAGGGATTCATCCCTTTTATTATGTTCGCTACTTCCTCCTCCTCAAACGCCGCCAGAAGGCAGCTATTCTGCTCCCGCGAGACTCGCTGGGCCCCTTCCCAGATCGAGTCCGCTATAAGTTCCCAAGTTTCAAAGGTATAGTCCTCGAATGTTATGTACGTACTCATCAAGTTATCAATGAGATTATTCGCATTGATCCACTAACGTTAGATGCAGAGACTTGCTCAGAAACACAATGTGACATTGGTTCATCTTCTCCTAACGTTTTCATGTGTGGGCACATGTGCAACTGGGCAAAGTGCACCTGCGAGCTGCTCCGCGGGGCCAGCAAGTGCCCGCTGTGCCGCGCGCCCATCATCGAGGTCGTCCAAGGTTACAGCATAATCTGACAGGTCTTTAGAACAGAAAAACAAAAACAAACAGAAGCTGTCTACTAGAGGAGAGGAGTGGTTAGTCTGACTGGACGGACAGGAGTTGTGTACTCGCTAGGGATTTTGCTAGTTTCTGAAACTAGTGTTGAATTTCTCCACTATTTTTCTGTGGCCTCCATTACCATGCCGATGTGCCATCATAGAAACTTTTAATCCAATAATAACACTGTAATGCAATAAATTATCAATGAGATTATTCTCTAAAAACTTTAGTTTTGCCATGTATTTTGTCTCTTGGAATGTTAATTCAGTCTCATGATCTGTACTGAACCAATTGTAAACTTTCGGTTGAACGATGGGGTTGAAGCGTATGCCTCTTAGCAGGGACGCGTGCGTGTTATATATATATGCACCAGATTACATCCAGAGATTACAAGGCTTGAGATACAATATAAAAGAATCAAATCGAAGTCCAAACCCTTATCTGTACGGGTTGGTTTACATTGTAGCAAACTCTATATAACACCAATAACAAAAGAATTTTCTGTAACTGAACAAATGACAGAACATAAATGAAATATATCCAAGCAATTTGCTGATCACATCTACTATGTCTAAGCAAGCTCATTCCAAAGCAAAAAACAACCGCACAATATAATTGTTTACTGGCAAATTGTCACACTCATTGTCATTACCAACATTGTTGCATGTTGTCTTGGTCACTGAGTAGTTCAACTCAAGTGATCATGGATCTTTGCATATCACCATCGGCGGCTCCTATGCCCTTACTCTGCCGTTTGTTCCGCAATCACCATGACCACGGTCTCTTGGGGGTGCAAGCACCACCACTGGTAGCAGCAGATGCTACTTAGTTTCACGGGTTGCGACTGCACGTGACAGTGCAACGACACACGGGACAGGAGTTGCGGTGGCGTAGCCATCGGTCGATGCAGCGGGAGTGGAACACGTGGCCGCACACGTGAGCTGCCCTCATGTCGCCACCACCAACGCATAAGGGCTCGAGGCACACTGGACATTCCCCGACGGGGCCGGAGTTGGAGGTAGAGTTTGGGGTGGGGGTGGGGGTGGGGGTGGGGGTGGTGGTGGGGGTGGGGTTGGAGGTGGGGTTAGTGTTTGTGGTGGGGTTGGAGGTGGAGATGGAGGCGGGGTTGTAGGTGGAGTTGGGGTTGAAGCTGACAGTGCACCGGCACACAGGGCATGAGCCCCGTCGACGTACCCACCGCTCAATGCATCGTGAGTGGAACACATGTCCGCATGCGTGTGCCGCCCTGATGTTGCCACTACCAGCGCGCAAAGGCTCAAGGCACACCGGGCACTAGCCGATGGTGTCGGAGGTGGGGGTGGAGTTGGTGGTGGAGGTAGTGGTGGCGGTGGGGGTGGAGGTGGAGGTGAAGGTTGAGTTGACAGTGCACCGGCACACGGGGCATGAGCCTTGTTGGTTGAGCCACGGCTCAATGCAACATGAGTGGAACACATGGCCGCAAGCGTGTGCCGCCCTGACATCACCACAATCAAGGCGCAAGGGCTCGAGGCACACCGGACAGTCGCCGATGAAGGTGGAGGTGGAGGCAGGGTCAGGGATGGGGATGGAGGTGGGGTTGTCAGTGCACTGGCACGCGGGGCAGGAGCCCCGGTTGTGGAGCCATGGCTCAATGCAAGACGCGTGGAACACGTGGGCACATGCATGCGCCGCCATGATGTTGGTACGCCCGTGTAATGGCTCGAGGCACACCGGGCAGTTACCGAGGCCAGAGTTGGAGGTGTCTCCCCGTGCAGGGCGGGCCGGCGCTGCTCGAAGAGGCGGTGGCATGTCATCGCAGGTGGTCGTTGTCGCTACTGGAGGCGGCGGTGGCACGTCAAAACCGGGGGCCGTGGTCGCTACTGGAGGAGGCGGTGGCTCGTCAACGCGGCCGGCCGTTGTCACTGATGCTGGAGGAGGCGGTGTCGCTGGCCCGTCGGCTGACCATTCGGAGAGGCGGTTGAAGTTGTCGCGCACGCGGCGGGCGTCGAAGATGGCGAGGCGACGAGCGAGGAAGGAGTAGACGCAGAAGGCGGCGATGCAGAGCGCAAAGGAGACGAACACGGCCGCACATACCGGCCCTGAGAAGAGGTTGATGCCAGGCCGCCGCCCTGCCCCGGCGCCAGAGGACGTGCCGCCTACACCATCAATCGCCGGCGTCGGCCTGTCGGCGCCGCCGCCGTCCGCGTGGACGGTCGACCTTCCGATGCGCCGGGGCGGCGCCGCAGCGGCCATGTGCGATCGATTCGTGTGGATTCTTTCGCACAGGCTGAGATGCAAATGGAAGAGTATATGTAGGCGGCCGGAGATGGAAGAGCCAAGCTAAGCTAAAGGCACTGCACTGAAGAACTCGTCTCACAAGTCACCGCCGCGTCGCCACCGTGGGATTTTAGCTGGCTCCCATTGCACTGACGTCGTAGCTACTTTTTCTAGCAACGAGTACTTCTGTTTAAGAATGTATGGCATTTTTACTTTGCGCGTCTTGCTCCAAATATTTGTTTGCACATATACGTAGGTCAAATGATATGCCAAATCTATTTTTCATGAAAAGTCCAATGGCGCGACTTAGTTGCACCTGAATGAATCTGAATAATCCTTTGTTAGCTTGTAGACAAAGATGTATAGGGATGTCATGTGTTATAAAATGGAGATTGTATAAGAGTCTTGTACCTTTGACTTCGAGAAGAAAAGGCAAGGAGAAAGAGCTTTTGCGTGTGCTGGTTGCTTTGTGGCGAAGGATTCCATCATCATTACCCG
The DNA here is from genome assembly GCA_039707655.1 of Elymus sibiricus. Taxonomy (NCBI): domain Eukaryota; kingdom Viridiplantae; phylum Streptophyta; class Magnoliopsida; order Poales; family Poaceae; genus Elymus; species Elymus sibiricus. The sequence continues at coordinate 364,553,783 of CM077670.1, read as the reverse complement.
CAAAAAAAAAAGAAGGATTACATCATCATTCCATGGGATAAATCAGTTTAGTGCTTCTTTCGGAAATGTATATACGGGCCATCGTCATTCTACAGACAATTTTTTAGGCTTCTTGGCGCCCAAGTTTTGCAATGTATATACGGCCCCATGAGCCTCGATGCAATCAAATACATCAATATCAACCGCGTCCATCTCAAATACATCAAGGGCATGTTTGGTTTGTAGCATAAGATTGCGACGCCTAAGCTTAGTCATGCCACAACAGCTTAGGCATGTGTTTGGTTCACTATCACATTTTTCCACCTACATGGCCCATATGGCATAAGCACATTTTTATTGGCAAATCTTGTCACACTTTTTTTTTTGTGGGGAAATCTTGCCACAGTCGTGGTGGCTATTTTGTTTGTCACCCTTTTTGTGGCAGCCGCAATTTGCCTAAGGTTAGTTTTTTTTTTTGCGGGAATTGCCTAAGGTTAGTTGTGGCAAAGTTAGTCATAAATCAAACATGGCCCAATACTTTTCCCTTACAAAAATTAGCAATAACCTGTGCGAGCAACTGGTTAGGAATCGCCTTATTTGGTATTGCAATAACAAAATTGTCTCTTTGAGGCATGTCTAGCAGAGAAAAACGGGAGCGAGGCGTTGCAGCACCCGAGCTCCAGTGCTCTCTATATTTGAACATTTTGAAATTCGTGTTTTGAAGTTTCAAAAAAATGTGAAATTTTTCCCAGGGATACATATACACATTCCGAATACCGGTGGCAAGTTTCGGTAGAAATCTCATTTTGTTTTGGGCTATAGGAAAAAAACAAATTTCTGACAGTATATAGGAGAAAAAGGGTGCCATTTTTGTCAGAAATTTCTCTTTTTTGTATTTCCCAAAATACAAAGTATTTCTTTTCCAGATTTTTACCAGGCCTTAGGAATATGTGTATGTATTCACGTATTTGTTTTAAGATTTTTTTGAGCACCGAAAGTGTGCTTTTCAAAAAATAATAATATCAAGAGCCATGGAGCTCGGTAGCTGCAGGCACTTTTCGAGAAAAACGGCCTTCTCTTGGGCTCTTTAATCCAGGAAGAAGCAACAGACACCGAGCGAGTAGTTGTTATTTAGTATTAATAGTAGATTATTAGTGCTATTCAGTGATCACTTATCAATGATAAAGATAAAAAATACTCCTAGAGACGATAATTAAAACAAAACTAGAAAGCGCCCGCCTGAAAGAAAGAACTTTTTTTTTTTGCGCTGGAAGAAAGAACTTGCATGGTCGTGTATGACTTGGCATTCGGGACGATGGAGGTGACTAGTAGCACAAGGCTTTATGTACACAGTCGCCGGCAGACGGCACGGTCGTGCGTGTAAAGGAGGACAAGCCCGGTCGGATCGGAGATACTCCTACTAGAAAGAAAGAAAGCAAGAGCTTTTATTTGCGTGTGCACCAGTGCTATGTGAAGTGGACTTCCAACAACAGCGTCCATTCCTCCTTTTTTTTAACACAGCAGCGTCCATTCAACAATAGTATATATCAGTGATACCACTTTGCATTGCATCCATAATTCGACCAATCACACGCAAGAAAAGAAAGACCCGTCCCCGAAATTGCCTTCCGGAGGATGGGCTCCTTGGAGCCCTTTATTTTGCATTTTTTTTCTTCGAAAGTCATACTTGCACATTTAAAAACATCCGAAAAAAGCACATGTACACACATATATATGTATGTATACTGTGTTAATACAAAATTTTATGATAATATATGTTCATACATTGCTTACACACAAAAACACGTATACTAAAACTGGCTTATTGTTTTTGCTTTTGGGCCGGAAATTTGTTCTCTTGTGCAGCTTACAAATTACCACATCATTTGGTGAACATTTACACATATGTAGCAAACACTATAAGTTTTCACATAAAAACTTTGAACTTTAAAAAAAAATTAGAATATCTTTAAAAAAAAATACATGGCTCTAAGGTGTTTGGGAACCAAAATTTAGCACTCACACGTCCCGCCCTTTTAATAAGGGTAAGCTAGCTAAGGGTAAGCTAACAAAAAATGAAGAAAATTTGAATCAACGAGGTATAATATTAAAAAACTATGTGTAAGTATATAAGAGATTATGCGGGGTATAATATTTATCTATGATTAGGTGTATAGATATTAATTTGGACTAGAAATAACCCCAACATGAATATACAGGGCGTTTTAGGGACAACTCGAATACCAAGCTCGTTAATTGTCAACTAGCAATAATCATGATCTCCCTTAACACGCTCAAACCCACTCGTGCGTCTCTTATTGCATGCATAGAGGTTCCCACGCATATATCGTATTAACTGCACTCATGAACCGTTAGTGAGACTGTCGTGGAAAAATTATGATCTATGGGATCGAGAGGATCCCTTTGCGGTTCGGTTGTGGGATCAATGTACTACGAAGAGCAGGGCTAATAGATGTGAGAACAAGCAATGATCTATCCAGGTTCGGGCCGCTGTGAGCGTAAAACCCTACTCCCGTTCTTGTGATTTGATTGTGTATGAGCTCAAGATTATAAGGAGCACAGCTTGCTGGCAAGGTGCGCGGGAAGTGCAGCTACAGAGCGTAATTGAACTAAGAGTCGACCGTTCTAACTGTAGCCGTGGGCCTCCTTTTATAGGCCAAGGGGTTACCACAGTGGCTAATACGGTCATTTACAGTGTATGAATAGTGACTGCACCGTCACCAAGTCTATCTCCTAACGGGGTAGGACAAGCGCATTAAATGCACCGTTAGGTGCTATGCCGGGGAGGCGAGGCTTTGGGCAAAAATATCTGCACCACCAGTCCTGCCGCCCTCCTGTCATCTTGACATGTCCCAGGGACGGGTGTCATTAAAGTTAATCCTTGCGTGGCATGCTGACACGTTCCTTGGCCAGCTATGTTGACTGCCTGCCCACTCGACACCTATCATACGTGCTTATCTAGCCGATGAGGAGGAGGAGCGATAACGGGACTGGAAGAGCCTGCTGGCATGGAGCTTGCCGGGTCCTCTCTTGCCGGCAACCAGAATCTTAGTCTGCACCTTGCCGGTATGAAGCTTGCCGGCAAGGGCAATCCTGATCTTCAGTACTGGAATAGTACTTCTCGATGACCTGCCTGGAGGTCTTCTTCATGGTCTTGTGAATCTAAGTCTTGGGTCTTGACGGAAGCAACCCTCCGGCAAGCCCTTGCCGTCAGGAAAGCTACAACTGCCTGTGCGCCAGTCAGGGTACGAAGTCACCCATAATTTTTGGCGTGGTTCCGATAGGTGGTGCTATCATACGTCCACGTTGATGGAGACTTCAACCCACGAAGGGTAACGGCTGCACGAGTCCACGGAGGGCTCCACCCACAAAGGGTCCATGAAGAAGCAACCTTGTCTATTCCACCATGGCTTACGTCCATGAAGGACTAGCCTCACTCGGGGTAGATCTTCACGAAGTAGGCGATCTCCTTGCCCTTACAAACTCCTTGGTTCAACTCCACATGATCTTGGAGGCTCCCAAGTGACACCTAACCAATCTAGGAGACACCACTCTCCAAAAGGTAATAGATGGTGTGTGTCGTGGTTTTGACACGGCAGATGCCCTTGTGAAAGGACTTCGAGATGAGGCCATCGCACGAAGGTGGAAGCTTAACGGGGTTGATCGGGAACAAGAAGACACGGAGTTACCCAGGTTCAGCCCCTCATGATGGAGGTAATAGCCTACGTCCTGCTTGATTGTATTGCTTGGATCTCGATTACAGGGGTGCGGATTCGCTAACCAAGCTTTCGAGAGATTGCAACTTAGTCTTTCTAACCTGGGCGCTCCCCTTTATATAACAGGTAGAGACCTAGGGTTACATGAGAGTCCGGGTCGTGATCCTAACCCGTCTCCTACTCTTATTCAACTTATTCTCCAAGGCATCCTTCATGCCGTATGTTCTTCTCCTTGAGCCGGCCCATAGGCTGAGCCGGGTTTTTCCACTGGGTCTCCGTCAAGTCGGCCCATTGAGAATCTTCTGAGCCCTGCGGTGAGATAACCCACTGAGCCCTTTAGCTCTATGGCCGGGTCATTCTCCTACCGGGTCTACACGCTGGGAAATATCCCCAACATTAGCCCTCAGTTTGACTTGGATTTATCCATGTTAAACTCCAACCTGAAAAACAAAGCAAACAAAGAATCGCGCAATTAAGCGATAACCTGAAGTTACTTCCTTTGAGCCGGCTTTTTTCTGCACATGCCACATTCAGGCAGGTGTTCCGGCTCAAGCACTTGCCGGGCCATTCCTCATTTATAAACTTGGTATTATTCCGTCGTCTTATCCTTATGACGTCACGCTCCATTTCCGCAAAATTCGGGATGACATCACAGCGAATCTTTGAGTGGATTTGTATCATCTTGTCAGGCACGAAAATCATGGAGCCTTTTTAGCCACTGTTCATTGTGCCGCCTGGGGTTTCGCGCATGCTGCTTCGGGCTCTGCCGCGGTTATAAATAGCCCAGCGCCTCCCCCACTTCCTTTTTTTACCTCTTCTCATCTTCTTCCTCTGACCCAGACGTCCTGCGCCCGTTCGAGCTCACCACCGCCGCCCGCTCAGCACCGCCCAAGCCATCGCCCCGTCGCTGGAGTCCTCCGGCCGCGCCCGCAGCACCTCAGCAGCGAGCCCTCCTTCACTCCAGATCCGTAAGTACTCCTCCGCCATTGCCGCTGCTCTAGTAGCTCGTCGGTGTTCTTATGTTCTTCGCCATACCAGCAGTTCATAGATCTAAAGCCTCCCACAAATCTCCGCTTGCCATCTGTTGAATCAAACTGTAACCTTTCCGCATATTTTTGATCTTTTGCTCTGCTCAAAATAGATCTCATTGTAGTTCGTCTCGTAATGTGAAGAACACACCTAGGTTTTTATCCTTTTATTTTCACCCATTCCTCAGATCTGCAGAATCTTCGGATTCATGCGAAACTTGTTTATAAAGTTATCGCCCAGCCTGCGTCCAACACCTGTAAAAATCCATGCTAGATATTTTGCCGGCTCATCTGTGTCCGGAATATTGACCCGGGACTTGCTTATATTTCTTTTCGTAACCCGGCAAATGTTTCAACTACCGGCTCGTATATACTTCATTTCATGCTAACCCTGGGAACCCGTGTATTGTCGGCTTATAACATTTCCTCATCTCAAGTGCAGCTGAAACAATGGGCCCCAAGCCTAAGATTATTAACTGGGCAAAATCTAGCATGTCAGAGCTGAGCTTGCAAGCCCTGGTAGATTCCGGGTTGTTGCCATCAAAGGAATTGATTAAATGGCGCGCTCCTGAAGAAGAAATCCATCCTCAGCCAGATCAGAATGAGATTGTTATTTTTGCTGAACATGTTTCGAGGGGCTTCCGTCCCCTAGGCTCGAAGTTTTTCCGAGATGTACTGCATTTTTTCAACATCAGGCCTCAAGACCTGGCCCCCAACTCCATCTTCAACTTATGTCAGTTCCAAGTATTTTGTGAAGTATATCTGCAGCTTGAGCCGTCCATCAACTTGTTCCGAGAGTTCTTTTACGTGAACCGTCAAACAGAACATAGGGATGGCCCAAGCGTTGAACTTGGTGGAGTCTCCATCCAACGGAGGAAGAGCATAGTTTTTGCTGATGCCTAGCCGGCCAGGGTGGCACAGAACCTGGTTTTACTGCAAGGACAACTCCCCCGACGGGCAACACCCACTCCCGGGTTACAAGGCAAGCCGGCTTGCCGCCAATACAGCTTTCCTGGGTTTCGCTTCCAGGGAAGAAAGACAAAATCTGGAGCCCCTGTATCCAAAAATGAATGCTTTGATTGCCCATGGCCTCATCGGTGTCGATCTGACCCGGACTTGGGTTGAGTGGCGAATTCAGCCACTCAGTTTTAGGACCCGGCTCATGCACACTTATTCTGGTGAACCTAAAGACCCACTTTGATTCAGCCGGGTCAACCTCCAAGAAAAAGATGTCCTAAAGTTTGCCAAGAAACTCCTTGGCGAAACGAAGGATGATATTAAGCTCGTGGGATTTGCTCCCTTTTCTTCAAACAACCCGGCTCCCGAGGTAAGCCGTCTTTTAGTCGCCTTTGGTTCTGTCAATACTGTTTTTTCCTCGTCATAATTTCATCAATCTATTATGGTACAGGAAAGTGCTTATTGGTGGCGGGTTGAAGTTCAAGACCCTACCCCTCCTCGAGCAAATGACGAAGAAGACGCAAACGATGATGAAGACAATGAAGTTGAAACTGATTCTCTTGGCTGCCTATTTAACCAGCTTGCTGATGCCGACTCTTCACAGGAAGAAGCTGAAATCAGCCGTGCCAGCGTGCCAGAGGTAACTTTGATATCTTCAGACTCCGACTCTCCACAACCTGTCCAAAAGAAATTCCAGGATGCTGTCCGCAAAGTCCGATAGAAATCCCGGGTTGCAGTCCGTAAAGTTCCATTTTCACACCAAGATGCTCACTTAGATCAACAATTTCTTTTGAAGAAAGCGCAGCACGCAGGAACATCCAAAAGGAAAACCCGGAGCAGTGAAGGAGAATTAAGTGGCGGGTTAGTAGATGAGCCGCCTGCACTGAGGGCCCGGGTAGAGGCATCTCTCAACCCCACTCCCCCTCCTCCTAAAGCCGGTCAATTCAAGGAGCCCTTGCCCTTGAACAACTCGGCGTATGAAACATCTGCATGTTCAGATGAATCCAGCGCTACTCAGGCGCCGGCTTTCAATATTAATCCTGGGTAAACAGACTTGTCTAACTGCCTTTTCTTCTGGATTCTTCATGTTATCCTGTATTTGCCCAACTCTTACTTTCGTGTATAGCGCAAAATCCATCAAGAAGAAAACCGCCGCCGGGTCATCAGACCCTGCTGTGCAAACAGGTCCCCAAGAAGCCACAATGATTAACCCGGAGATTCCGGACGAGCCGCCCTTTCAGAATGATCCGCTGCCGCAAAGTGACTCACCGCCCCAAGACACTACCGTGATCCGAGCTCATGCCTCTCCTCCTCCTGCCAGCCAGGAGAAGGAAACTTTAACTGTGGAGCAGCCTACTGAGAAGGCTCAAGATGAAGTAGTGGTAACTGGTGAACAGCAGAACATTCCACCGGAAACCTCTACTCCTCTTACAAAGATTCCTGCGAAGATTGAGTCACCTCTTAAGAACAAAGGGAAGGCGGCTCTCAACATCCATGCCTTTGAAGAACAAGATGCCGAAACACTGCATCAAGCTGTGCTGACCCGGCTATCTGAAAGCCTAGATACAGAAATTGCAATGATGACTTCCCTGAAACGGAAGTATGAGGTAACTTTTGCCCCCTATCTTGACAGACATATATACATATGTATAGCCCCCAAGGGCCGGGTCATTATTAGATGATGACCCGGGACTTAAAAACTATAATATCATCTGTAACAGCAAACGGTAGCCCCCAAGGGCCGGCTTATCATATTATGATGGCCGGGTCTCTGTATGTAATAACATAGATCAAACTGTGCATTAGCCCCCAAGTGCCATGTGGAATGCTTGCATCTGCATGGGACTTGTTATAGTTGATGAAAACGCTTAAATATGCAGCCCCAAGTGCCGGGTCGACCAGAATGGCGACTTCGAGCTTATGATAGACTGTCCCTGACTTAATATTGTTGTGTAGGATATGCTGAACCATGCTGAGACGCAAGCATCTTACTTCCAAAAGGAAGCAAAGAGGGAGAAACAATTTCGTGAAAGGGCTGAAGAATCTTGTTCTGAAGCCAGCAAGTCCTTGCAGCTGGTGAGAAGCACTTTGAAAAATGATGAAGAGGCCTTTGAGGCAGAAAGAGCCGTCCTGGTCAAACAAGTGGAAGAAGTAGAAGCCAAACTCAAGCCGGCGGCTCAAGAACTGGCTACCTTGAAAAATCATATCACCATCATTTGCAATGCCATCTTTGGTAAGTATAAATACTTATGAGCCGCCGAAGACTCCACCGTAATATATCAAGCCGGTTTCACTGACTTCTTTGTTGTTATCTTTCTCGCAGGCCAGAAAACTCATAATCAAGCTGCGCCGCCGTTGGTGAAGCTGAAAGCTGCCTATACTCTGGCAGAGCAATTATATATAGGTGGCTCATGCTGCATCATGGCCGTCAAGAATACCAAGGCACCGCCCCACTTGGTATCAGATATGTTGAAAGAACTATCAGTTGTTCCCATGTGGTTTGACGAGTGGAAGAAGGCGGCGTGCCGTGCTGGAGCATTGACAGTGTTTGCTCGCGCCAAAGCTTATGTGCCAGAACTGGATCCAGCCCAGATTGTTGGTGGGTATCCTGAGTTCAACATAGACGATACTGCCTTTACCGAGAAGGATTTTTGACGGTGCATAAAGGAAACCCGGGTTGCCGCCATAGAAATTGTGGAAGAGGCAAATTTGAGCAAGTACCAGGCCGGCTATTCAAAGGATAACAAACGGATGGAGCCGCCAAATCTTGAGCCAGTTGCCCTGACTCGCATGCGTAAGCCATCTTTTGCCCCTGACGTTGACCCTTCCTCTGTGATAACAGCTGATGCAATATTTGAAGCATTGCGCTCAATCCAGTGGTTGACCGGCGACTCTACAAGCCAGGAAGAGGAGGCGGATGACGATGATCGTGAAGAGCCGGCACATGGCACACCTTCATCTTCTGGCACCACTCTCAAACCGGAAAATAGAGCACCAGCTCATAAATTACTGCAACTGCACTTGAAAGAAACTTTTGTTGCGTCCATGGCCCTGTGACGGCTTGTAATAGCCTAGTACCATGAACTGTTGCTGAGACAAGTGCCATTGTGCACTTGTATGACTGTTCCTGTAGAACTTCTGCTGAAGTCTTGTTTTTTGTATCAGCCATGAAGGCCTATTGGTACTGTCTGTTAAATCCCCTCTTGGCCTCTGGAGCCAGCTTTTGCAATGAGGAGTATCTTCACGACCAGACCATTGTTTGGCAATTTGTATCTTATAAGCAGTAATGCCAAGATTAATCAGATAACAAGTCCATCATCTAGTTGCTGTGCTTAATAAAACAAAATTAATAGGATGCATGCTATGTATGAATGTATGCATGTATGCAAAGATAGTTAGTAATGCAAGAAAGAGAACATAATTGTAATAAGTCTGTTTGTCAGAACACAACTTGAAAGACCGGCTTGTAAGGCTCGGGTCTGATGCGCTTTCATGAAGCAGGTACTTTGACCTTTATTGGTTTATCCTAGCTTTCTGAAAGCCGGCTCTCACGTGACCAACGGACGTTTTAACTCTGATGAATTCAGGGTCACCTCTGTGATTGACTCATCAGGCGTACGCCGGGTCACCTTTTTGGAGTAGCATCTTGCTGACAGGCAGGTTTAACCAAGTTTTGGATTTTGCCGGGTTAAAGGGTTTTGTAAGTTGAACTCAATGAGTTGGAAGCCCCCAAGTAACCAGTGATCAATCAATGAAGACTCAGCCCACACTTTGAGGCGAAACGACAGACTCTCTTATGCAGAGCTGCCGGCTTTATTTTATTGATCAAAATATGTATATACGTGGAAGGTATGTACAAAGATATAACCTAGTCTATGACTTAGGTGTAGTATGGCCGGAGATGGGCAATATTCCAAGGCCGGCTTCCCTCTTGCTCAGAGGTACATGACTTATTTGCCTCACGTATATCAACTAGGTAATATGACCCGTTGTTGAGATTCTTGCTGATGACAAAAGGCCCTTCCCAAGGGGGCGAAAGTTTATGCATGCCTGTCTGGTCTTGTATCAGACGGAGCACTAAGTCACCGTCCTGAAAGGTGCGACTTCGGACTCTACGGCTATGATAGCGAAGCAGGTCTTGTTGATAAATTGTTGATCTGGACGCGGCAAGTTTGCATTCTTCCTCCAGAGCATCAAGAGCGTCTTGGCGAGCTTGTTCATTATCTGATTCCACATAAGCCGCCACTCGAGGGGAGTCATGGCGAATATCGCTTGGAAGTACAACTTCTGCACCATAGACCAGAAAAAACGGCGTATAGCCTGTTGACCTGTTGGGAGTAGTCCGTATGCTCCAAAGGACAGCCGGTAACTCTTCTTCCCAGCAACCCGGCGTGCGTTGCAAGGGCACCATGAGCCGGGGTTTTATTCCTCGCAGCAACTCTTGGTTAGCTCGTTCTTCTTGCCCGTTGGACTGAGGATGCACAACCGATGCTAGATCAAGCCGGATGTGCTCTTGTTGACAGAACTACTTCATGACTCCCTTGGAAAGGTTGGTCCCATTGTTTGTGATGATACTGTGCAGATAACCAAAATGGTAGATCAATTTTTTCAAAAACTTAACAGCCATAGCAGCGTCACAACGACTGACTGGTTCTGCTTCCACCCACTTGGTGAATTTGTCCACAGCTACCAATAAGTGAGTGTGTTTGTTCTTACAGCGTTTAAAGGGTCCAACCATATCAAGCCCCCAGACTGCAAAGGGCCAAGTTATAGGAATCATCCTCAACTCTTGAGCCAGCACATGAGCCTGGCGAGCATACTTCTGGCAACCATCACACTTGCACACAATATCTTCTGCATCGGTGTGAGCTGTGAGCCAGTAAAACCCGTGCCGGAAAGCTTTCGCGACAAATGATCTTGAGCCGGCATGGTGACCACAATCACCAGAATGAATCTCATTGAGAATTGCTTGGCCTTCTTCAGGTGAAACACAACGCTGAAAAACACCAGTGACGCTTCATCGGTGCAACTCGCCATTGACGAGAGTCATAGACTTGGATCGTCTGATGATCTGTCGAGCAATGATTTCTTCTGGTGGAAGTTCTCCCCGGCTTAGATAAGCCAAGTAAGGAATTATCCAATCAGGTATAGCATGGACAACAGCCACTAGAGCCGCCTCTGGGTCAGGAATAGCCAAGTCTTCCTCCGTTGGCAACTTGACAGACGGGTTATGCAAAACGTCCAGAAAAACATTGGGTGGCACCGGCTTGTGCTGAGAACCCAAGCGAGAGAGTGCATCTGCTGCCTCGTTCTGCCGGCGATCAATGTGATCAACTTGATAACCCTTGAAGTGTTCAGCAATATTAGTGACCGCGTGTCGATAAGCCGCCATAAGGGGATCCTTGGAATCCCATGTACCAGAAACCAGTTGGGCCACCAAATCTGAGTCGCCCAAACACCTGACCCGGCTCAAGTTCATCTCCTTGGCCATCCGGAGTCCATGAAGCAATGCCTCATATTCTGCTGCATTGTTAGTACATGGGAACATAAGTCTTAAAATGTAACAGAACTTATCTCATCACGGGGAAGTTATCACAACTCTAGCCCCCGAGCCTTCGAGCTGCCTTGAGCCGTCGAAATGTATGGACCAATATGTCGTGTCGGGCTTCTCTTCGGGAGCCTGCAACTCTGTCCAATCATTGATGAAATCCACCAAAGCCTGAGATTTGATTGCTGTGCGAGGCACATATTTGACATGATGTGGACCAAGCTCGATGGCCCACTTAGTAACCCGGCCCGTGGCTTCCCGGTTCTGGATTATGTCCCCAAGAGGTGCTGAGCTGACCACAGTGATTGGATGCTCGTGGAAGTAATGCTTCAGCTTGCGACTAGCCATGAACACTACATAGACCAGTTTCTGCCAATGCGGATATCGCTGCTTGGACTCCGTTAATACTTCGCTGATATAATACACATGGCGTTGAACTGGATATTCCTTGCCTTCCTCCTTGCGTTCTATAACAACTGCAACGCTTACAGCCTTGTTGTTAGCAGCAATATATAACAGCATAGGTTCCTTCTCATGAGGAGCAACAAGAATAGGCAGCTCAGACAATTGTTTTTTGAGGGCTTCAAAAGCCTTATCTGCAGCATCACTCCAAACAAAGTCGTCTGATTTCCTGAGTAGTTGATACAGTGGAATTGCCTTCTCCTCGAGCCAGCTTGCGGCTCAACACCACAACCCGCCCAGCCAGCTTTTGCACAGCGTTAAGGTTTGCCAGCTTGGCAAGGGTCGTGATTGCCTTGATCTTTTCCGGGTTAGCTTCAATGCCACGCTCAGAAACAAGAAATCCCAGTAGCTTTCCTGCAGGGACGCCGAAGACACATTTCTCCGGGTTAAGTTTCATCTGGTAGACGCGGAGATTATCAAATGTTTCCTTAAGATCCTCCAACAGGGTTTCTTTCTTGCGGGATTTAACCACAATGTCATCAACATATGCATGGACATTCTGCCCAATCTATTTGTGGAAACAGCTTTGGACACAGCGCTGGTAAGTCGCCTGTGCACACTTCAGACCAAACGGCATGGTCGTATAACAAAAGGCTCCAAAGGGTGTGATGAAAGCCATCTTTTCCTGGTCCTCCTGCTTCATCTTGATCTGATGATAACCAGAGTAAGCATCCAGAAAGCATAAACACTCACAACCCGCCGTAGCATCAATGATCTGGTCAATACGGGGCAAGGCAAAGGGGTCACTAGGACAAGCCTTATTTAGGTCTGTGTAATCAACACACATCCGCCAAGTCCCGTTTTTCTTCAGAACAAGCACCGGGTTGGCTAGCCACTCCGGATGGAAGACTTCAATAATGAACCCGGTAGCTAGGAGCTGGGCCACTTCCTCACCAATAGCTTTCCGCCTCTCTTCATTAAAGCGACGGAGATACTGTCGAACTGGCTTAAACTTAGGATCCACATTGAGGGAGTGCTCAGGGAGTTCTCTTGGTACTCCAGGCATGTCAGAAGGTTTCCATGCAAAGATGTCCCGGTTCTCATGGATGGACTCGATGAGCGCGCTTTCCTATTTGGGATCCATATTCGCCCCTATGGTGAATTGTTCGGAAGAATTGCCCGGGGTGAAATCAACTTGCTTGGTGTCCCTGGCCGACTTAAATTTGAGCAAAGGGTCTGACTACATCGTTGGCTTCTTCAGGGAGGTCCTGTCAGCCGGTTCAACGTTGTCCTTATAATAACGCAATTCTTCTGCAGCGCAAGCCGTCTCGGCATATGCTGCATCTCCTTCCTAACATTCAAGTGCAATTTTCTGATTGCCTTCAATTGTGATGGTTCCCCTCGGCCCTGGCATATTTAACTTCAGATAAATGTAGCATGGTCGCGCCATGAACCGTGCATAAGCCGGCCTACCAAATAGAGCATGGTACGGGTTTTCAACTTGACTACCTCAAAGGACAGAAATTCAGAACGGTAGTTATCCTCTGAGCCGAAAGCCACCTCCAGGGATATTCTGCCCACGGGATAGGCTGACTTGCCAGGGACGATGCCATGAAGCACTGTGGAGCACGGAGTCAACTGCTTATCAGACAGATTCATCCGTCTGAAAATATCATAATACAATATATTAATGCTGCTACCGCCATCCATGAGCACTTTTGTTAATGTGTAACCGCTGACTTGAGGTGCCACTACCAACGCTAGATGACCAGGGTGATCAAGGAGTACCGGATGGTCCGCCCGGCTCCACGTGACCGGCTGTTCTGACCAATTGAGATAGTACGGGGCTGCTGGCTCAACCAAGTTGGCGGCTCACCGCTGCACCTTCCTATCACGCTTGCAGGTACTAGTGGTGAAGACATGATATTGTCCACTATTCAACAGCTTCGGATTACTCTGGAACCCTGACTGACCGGCTTGATGCTGATTTCCCTGGTTGTTCCGCTGATTGCTGCCTCCTGCATTGCCAGCCCCCTGAAACCCAGTGTTCTGCCCGTTGTTCCCTTGGAACCCGGGGCCTGCAAAGGGCCCTTGTGGGCCGGCTCCCGAGAAGCCGGATCCCTGATTGTTGGGTTGTCCGTCGTTGCCACCACCGTTATGATGATTCTGGAAGATCCGTTTGGAAAACTCTTCCATGATATAGCAATTTTCTCAGGAGTGGCTGGTCGGCTTACCATTGAAACTGTGTTTTGGACATGGACCCTAGAGAGCTTCCTCGAAGCTGAGAGGGCGATTACCGGAGGACTGCCTCCTAGAACCATTGTTCTGACGCTGATTTTTGTTGCCCGTATTTGTATTTGCCACCATATCGGAGCCACTTTCATAACCTTTGCGTTTACCACCGTTGTTTCTCTGCCTATTGCCATTGTTCTGCTGGTGACCCCTTGCCACTGTTTTTCTTGCCCCTACCAGATTTTTCCTCATCAGACGGCAGATCCTTTGTATTATCTGACTCAGCATACCGGGTTAAGACTTCCATGAGATCGCCCATATCTTGGGCCTTTCTCTTGAGTCACCCTAATTTCTGGACCAGGGGATGAAACTTGCATGTTCGTTCCAGAACGAGAACCGCCTATGCAGCCGAGATGCTATCTTGACTGTGTATAACTTCTGTAACCCGGCGAGCCCAATGATGCGCTGACTCATCCTCACGCTGAACACAATGTTCAAGATCAACAATTGTGGTTGGCCTTTTGCAGGTTCCCTGGAAATTCTTGATGAAGCGCTCCTTCAGTTCCGGCCATGTGTTGATAGAATTCACTTGTAGGTTTTTCAGCCAAGTGCGTGCGGGACCTTCCAACATGAGAGGCAGATAACGTGTACACACTGACTCACTTGTTCCCAACAGGTCCATTGCCAGCTCGTAACTCTCGATCCACTCGGTTGGTTCCAGATTCGCTATATAATTAGGAACCTTGCGAGGACCTTTGAAATCTAGGGGCATGCGTGCATCTCATAGCACCGGGACTAGACAAGGAGTTCCGATCATGCGGCTTGATAAACCCCCAAGCCGGCCAGCTATCTGGGCTGCGGTGGGCGGGTCGTGTGCTGCCGGCGGGTTATACACTGCACGCGTGTTTTCCTCCTCCAACGCTCGTAGAGCCCGAGCAGTGTCCACAATATCCTGTGCATTCGGGATCCTGGGCTGGTGCTGATCCGCCAGTGGTTGGGCGGCCCTTCTACGGTGTGCGCTACTGGAAACTTCCGGTGACTCAGGGCGTTGGCCCCTGGTGCGGCTCCGGTGAGGGGTTGAGTGAAGCCGGTGCTGGCTATGAGAAAAGTTGGCTTGCTGGACCATTGCTGTGGCATGCAAGGGGGTCGACGTTTAAGGTCTCATGGACCAACTTACTCTGTTCGGAGGTTATCTCGTAACCACCTTAGGTATCAATCTTTCTTACCGTCGTGATCATCACATGACCACACGGCGCTTGATCTCTACCTATGATCATCGCATGACCACATAAAGATCAACCAACTTCTTTTCTCATTCAACCGGGGTTGTTAATTATCCAGGTTATTATTTCTGTTGACCCATAGTGTGACCTACTACGAACTATGTCCATGACCGAGGACGCGGCTATCGATAGATTATACACTCTGCAGAGGTTAGTACACTGTACCCACACTACGGAACTCATGGCCTCGTGCTCCCATTCGGGTGAACCAACGACATTCCGACAAAACCAATCTATTGCATGACACTCTCCCGGCCACTCCGACAAACTCCCCTTTGGGCTATGTCCTGGGTTACCCTGATGTCAACATGTGACATCCGCCACCTCTGTGGCTGCCACCGTCGTGGCCAAACCAAAACTGTCCCAAACGGGGACCTGAGCTCAAAACTAAAACTGGGTACTCAAGGCTTATGGCCGCCTACCTGATCAGGGTAGCGCGCGCACATAACCTTCCCTAGTATGAGGCACCGGCGAGAGGCATGACAATAGACCGCATTAGGGCCCCCCATAAGGCAAGTGTGGCTGCACTAGTTAGCTCGATTCGGTGGCACCATGACTCAGCCAACAGATTTGTTCAAGTTCAATTAATGTCAGGTTCAACTTGAATGGTGATGAGCTGAGTCACAACAACATAACGAAACAGCAATGCATATGAGCATGATACCAGTGTAACCATGGATGGGCAGCATAACCATTTAACATCATGACATGAACGATGATCAATCATTTATGCTACGGAATGCAAATGAGCATGGCATAACGATGATCATGACTATGACAAGTATTTTTATATCAAACCGTAACTACTCATGTGAGCATAACATTATTACTAGCATCGGAAATAATTGCAAGAATAAAACATGATAAGAATATCCTTAGCAATTAATCATAGCACTTACTAGATGAAAATGAACATGGCATAAGCAATGAGCATGGATTCACAAGCATATACATAGCATTCACAAAATAATTAAATGAGCAAACAATTATTAAATATTCAAGTGGAAACCATGGCTATTGCAATGCCATCACCTGATTCGGAGTTGCGGGTGAAAAGTTACGGCCGTTCGTTCGATAGGCAGAAAAACAAATAAAAATTGAGTTTTTCTGCTGCTAACGGACGAACGTCCGCTATATAACCCTTTCGGTCGGCAGCTGAAAAAGAGAAAGCGTATTTGGCGGAATACGCTTTCCGCGAAAGAAAGCGCATTCTTGACTGGAGTAACGGCCGTTTACGCTTTCAACAGACGAAAGCGCATTCCGCGGAGTGCGTCTCCACTCAAATCTGCGCGGGCCCGGGGTTGACTCATGTGTCTCGCCGACAGGTGGGGCCGCTGGGTGGTGGGACCCACGCAGACCGGTCAACGTATTCAACCTCTCCCTCGCACCCGCTGGACAGAGGAGAGGCGCGCGGCGCCGGCGCTCTCCGGCGACACCGGCCATCTCCGGCCGAGGTGAGGACACCGGCGAGCTCGGGAGAGCGGGCCGCATCCGCTCCCGCACCGCACGGACGCCGGGGAGGGCTGGAGCCACGGCGGCGCACGGTGGCCGAGGGCAGGGGCGGCGGCCGTACTTGGGCACACGACCATGGGGCACGGGAGGAGGGGAGGACTACGGGGTGAGCTCCGAGGTGGCAGTGCGGCCTCTGGTGGTGGCTAGAGGAGGAGGGTGGCTCGGCCTCGAGCTAATTTTAGAGGAGGTCGGCGGCGGCCATGGCGGCCGTGACGAGTGAGGAGAGGCTCCGGTGCTCGGGGAAGAGGTCGGGGCGAGCGCTGGGAGGGAGAGGAGGCTGGTGGTGAGCTCGGAGGACCTCGGGGATGGCTTAAATAGCCACGACGATGATGCCGTCCCTGGATGCCGCCACGGACACGAAGACGATGCCTCTGGTGAGGAGGCAGGGCATGCGAGGGCCATGAGGGCGACGGGAGAGGCAGAGAGGAGGCGCACGCGACGCTAAGGACACGAAGGGGCCGCCGGGAAGAGGGGCTTGACTCTAGGCGACGCGCAGAGCGCGGCCACTGCGGCAGAGCACGCGCACTGAGTGCGGTCACCGCGCAAATGTGGCGTTGCCATGCGCTCTGGTTGCCCCGGGTGTGTCTGGCGAGTTACTCACTCCCCCACTAGCTGCTCCAAGCAACAAAACAACAACAGTCGCTAAGGATGTGACCAGAGGACGCCGAAAGCCTAAAGCACAGGAAGGTGTTTGATCCGAACTGGGAGAGTTCTACTCGGGGTAGGGTTCTAATATTTAGCTGGGCTTGATCAAACACTAAGGCCATTAGTTGGGTAAGTTTTCAGCTCAAATAGATGAAGATATATAGCACTTGCTTCACAAATGCAAAAATTGGCCAGAATATAGATCAGGAAGTAGCACTCACATAGATGCTTGGGTTGGGCTGAAAATTTGGGGAGCATGATCATTTGGACTTATTAAGGTACCATAAAAATTTCATCCGAATTGGATGAATAAAAATGGTACTTCCTTCACAGTGTTCCTCACTGGACAGAAACTTGGGGGAATTTTTCAGAGAAAATGGCTTGGCAAAATAATGTGAGTTTTGGCATGCTGACATTATATAAGGACATTTAGGTCCTGGATTAATTTCATAATTGTTTAAGCAATCTAAAATATAGTTGCTTCACAAACTGAAATTGTGACCAGAAACTAAGATTGGATGGTGTGCTCACATAGATTGTTGGGTGGAGATGAAATTTGGTGGAGAGTCATGATTTGATCATATAAATGATCTCCCAAAATTGCAACTCATTTGTATAAGCCTAGCTAGTACTTCCTTCACAAAGCTTCTCTCTGGACAGAAACTTTGGGAATTTTCTGAGGAAGATTTACTAGGCAAATGAAGTTGAATTTTGGTATGTGGCAATAATTTGGATAGGAAAGAGTTCCCAAAAATTTTTTAGGGCAAACAAGAAAATATAAATAGCACTTCCTTCACAAAGTGCCAATCTGGACAGAATGGAAAATGAATATTCCTGAATTATTTTGGAACTAGGCAAGGATGGATTTTGGCATATTTGTGGAAGATATGATCCAAAGAATTTATGAGAATTTTGTGGGAATTTTTGGAATGGCAGAAATATAGGTTGTTTCACAACCTAAAGCAAACAGGGTTATTCCTTTAATAGAAAAAAGGAATATTCCCAAGAAATAAACATTGGGGTTGGGCTAAGATGGAAATGACATGGCCTTGGGATAGATTTGAGAATGACAAGCCACTAGGAAGTGGCTGGAGAGAAGATCTCCCCAGGTTTTAAGACCACATAGCCACGGAAAAAGAACTCCAAATAAAAATTTGAAGAAATCCAAAAGAAAAAGAAAGGGCCAAAAATTGGGGTGTTACAAACCTACCCCCCTTACGATAAATCTCTTCCTCGAGATTTGGTTGCTCAGGGAACCAGTATGAATATTCTGACTTAAGGAAACCGTTTCCAACTCGGGTATCCTTTTCCTTCATATGATGTTCCCACTGAATTGCATCTGACTGACTGCCTTGCTCTCGGGTGGTTTGCTTCACTGTACCCCACATTCTGACAGGCCTTCCTTCATATGTTCATCCTTGCTCTGACTCCCATTCTTTTATGTCTGCTGGCTTATGTGATATTATCATGGCTGGAATTTTTCATAAGTCCGGGAGTGTTGTCCCCATTGACGTGACCTTCTTCTATCCAGCATTGATAGTATCAATAGAGTCGGGAACAAATTTTCTCGGTGGACATGAAACATTTATTCCTTGCATCGGGTTACTCGAGTAGATGCATGTCCTCCAGGTTCAAAACAATGCTGAGTATCATAACCGTTCTCTTGGCGGAATCTGACTGCTTGTAGGTAGTTCTAAATCTTGCTGACTTCTTTGTTTCAGATCCGTACTGACGATTCAACTGTCACCTTGATATGAGGTCCTTACAAACAGAGTATACCCCTTGGGTGTGTGTTCATGGTGATCAATACGGAATCAGACTGTCTTGGGTATCCGTACCATATTGTTCATGCAACAATCATCATACCTGTATTGCCGGTCTTGCTCCTTCATTGTTGTTTTCTTTTGTCCGAATCTTTTGCTAAAAGAGTTTGGCCATAAATATCTTTAATTCTTCGTGTGACCATAGGTGCTGTCAGGTGCAATATTCCGGCAGTCATACCTTATCCTTATCCTCAGGCAGGGCAGCAACATTTAACTGGCAAGTTTATCATCTCTCAAGCTCTAACTGTAGGGCAATGATCATCCGAACCTTTGCAAGAAATCGGCAAATAACTCAGTAGCCACCAGAACGGTCTTTACAACTCAGATCTGGGACATTACTAAAATAACTCAACCATGGCTCACGACGGCTGAAAAGCAGCTCAGAGCATGAGGCAGGGTTGATAAGAAGAATGTAGCAGTTCCTTAAGATGGCCGAAGAACAGCTCAGAGCATAGGGTCGCTTCTACAAAAAGAAACTCAACAGCTGCCCGAGACGGCCGAAAATCAGCTCAGAACACGGGCCAGTTGTTGACAAGAGAAATGTAAAGGCGGCATCCACCCTGGACGGACGAAAGCAGCTCAGAACACAGGCGTGGTGCCGTTACCAGGAAGAGGTAAGCAAGGGTTCATGAAGATCATATACCAAGCTCACAGTCACTTGTATAGAGCTCACTGTTGTGAACAATCATACATGACAATGACAGTGGTTAACGATATCACTTTGCCGGGTGTGAGGAAACTGGCCTTGATATCCACTGTCAGGATTGTTGTCCCAACATTGTCTTGCTTCATAGCTTGTTAGACATTGCATCATACTGAGGTGTATACTGGCTTTCTTCCTCTCAAGTGGTTGTCGGATCTTCACCCTACTTGCATCATCTTTTGAGTGACTTGCATGACCTTGGTAGCATGTTCACAATATATATATATATATATATATATATATATATATATATATGGAAACATGTGTAACTGAGCATTTGATTCCCGAGGCAGACACTTGTGTCTTTACTGATACTTGCTTCTGACAAACTGTTGCGGATCTGACTCTTGGGATGCACTGCCATTTGCTGCCAACTCACTGTGTAATATCTTGTACTAATGTCAATGGCTGTTTGTAGTGTCTTACTGACGAAGACGCGATAGCTTGTGTTGAAAGCTATCTGAGAGTAGCGTGCTGAGGAAGACTGGATATCTTATGCTCGAAGCTGGTGCTGGGATAGCTTGCTGAAGAATACTGGGTACTGTGCTTCAGAAGCTTCTCCTCTGGTTGCTTATTGAGGAAGATTTCGGTGCCTTATGCTGTAAGCTTCCGGTGGTGGCTTACCGAGGAAGACCGAGTATCTTATATTGGAAGTCATCCACATATCGTACTGAGGAAGACTGCGGAACCTTGCGTCGTAAGCTTCCCTGGTAGCATGCGGAGGAAGATTGGGTTGCTTATACCAGGAGCTTTTCTCTGTAGTGTGCGAAATGTATGCCATATATACATATGCCATTGATATTCCTCTGACTGGAAATGTACTTTTGTCTTGCTCATCAATGGTCTTCCAGCTGGTTCACTACGATTGTGATGGTTGCACACTGATGTAAACTTGTTGTTGATAGTCAATCCAGGATAGCATTTGCATTCAGATTAGATATTTCCAATATAATGCAGTCGGCTGAGAATTTCATAATGTTTAGCTGAGCTTCAGAATATTTGAATTCCTCACTGATTCTTCGAGTCCGGTGTCAGTTGATGAGCAACTTTCATAAGGGGAAATATGGTAACACCGAGGGCCCAAAGAAAGAAGTCAAAAGAAATGACTAAAACAAAAGCACCCACAGCATTAAGATTACATACAAACAACATCACATTTTACGGCTATTCTCCTCACTATGCATGCCTGCTTAAGCACACAATTCTCGAGGAAACTCCGGTACTACGGTCTAACATGCCGTGGCGGTGTGCACGAAAGTGGATCAGCGTGTGGAGAGGTTGGTGTAAACAGAGCTACACCAAGTGCTGGCTCAGCACTGGTTGCCTCTGGACCGGCTCGGGGGTGAGGACGGACTCGATGATCATGTAGCGAGACACGGATGTCACGACCACATCATCATCAAGCGTACGGAAGGGAGCCGTACTCGTCCAGATAGGGTAGGATAGCGGTAGAAAGAAAGGTCTGCTGGCATTGCCCTTTCCTGGTAACAAAGACCAGTGAGGGTTGCCAAATGGTGGGTTCGATAGCAAGATCCGGGGTAGAAACATGTCTACCACCGAAATGATATTTGGCTGGCGGAAAGATATTGGTGTGATACCTGTGCATCAATCCAGCAAGTGATCGACACCACTAGGTACCTCGGCATCACTCCACTGGGACAGAGATGACACCAAACACCAACGAGCAAGTATACAAAACTGGAGGGTGCAGGTAGTGGATCGAAACCGATGCCACCTACACTCATAAGATCAACCGTTAGTGACAAGATAATAAGTCTACATGCATGCTATGCAGCAAACAAATGCAACAACCAAATGCGACAAGCAAGCTAGACTCTGAACTACCGGTTTCTAACGCTCGCGCTGACTAGGGCGTCCTATAGCCAGACCTGCTCTGATACCAATTCTGTGGCACCTCGGCTCAGAGAGACCGGAACACCCCGTATTCCAGCCCAGATATCAAGTCTTCTGGAATACGGCACTGCTTGGCATAGAACAAATCAGCTCTTTATTATGGATAAACGGGGTACAAAGGTCCGATATTACGAAGGTTACAAGGGCACGGCGACACTTCGCCTGCTCAAATAGCTCTATGCTAGCAGCGGGACATCTCGAAGCGGAAAAAGAATTCTAGCAGCGGAACAGCGGCGACGGTGATGAACTCCACTCCGCATGGACTCTGGCTGGGACGTATCCTAGAGCTCAACCTCGGGATCCTCGACAAACAAGCAATCACGGCATGACCTGCAATCCGGCATGACACGCCAGGTGAGTACTTTGAATGTACTTGCAAGCTCAAAGCAACCAAAGCAATCAAGACATACAACAGCATGGCATTTACAGGTTAATCAGCAATGATGAACACGGTACTACTAGAGCAACATGAGCATGGCAACAACATGACCATGGCAACAACATGAGCATGGCATGTACATATGATTCATGATATGAACATGATGATACTAGCAGTAGCATGCAAGGGGGTCGACGTTTAAGGTCTCATGGACCAACTTACTCTGTTCGGAGGTTATCTCGTAACCACCTTAGGTATCAATCTTTCTTACCGTCGTGATCATCACATGACCACACGGCGCTTGATCTCTACCTGTGATCATCGCATGACCACATAAAGATCAACCAACTTCTTTTCTCATCGAACCGGGGTTGTTAATTATCCAGGTTATTATTTTTGTTGACCCATAGTGTGACCTACTACGAACTATGTCCATGACCGAGGATGCGGCTATCGATAAATTATACACTCTGCAGAGGTTAGTACACTGTACCCACACTACGGAACTCATGGCCTCTTGCTCCCATTCGGGTGAACCAACGACATTCCGACAAAACCAATCTATTGCATGACACTCTCCCGGCCACTCCGACAAACTCCCCTTTGGGCTATGTCCTGGGTTACCCTGATGTCAACATGTGACATCCGCCACCTCTGTGGCTGCCACCGTCGTGGCCAAAACAAAACTGTCCCAAACGGGGACCTGAGCTCAATACCAAAACTGGGTACTCAAGGCTTATGGCCGCCTACCTGATCAGGGTAGCGCGCGCACATAACCTTCCCTAGTATGAGGCACCAGCGAGAGGCATGACAATAGACCGCATTAGGGCCCCCCATAAGGCAAGTGTGGCTGCACTAGTTAGCTCGATTCAGTGGCACCATGACTCAGCCAACAGATTTGTTCAAGTTCAATTAATGTCAGGTTCAACTTGAATGGTGCTGAGCTGAGTCACAACAACATAACGAAACAGCAATGCATATGAGCATGATACCAGTGTAACCATGGATGGGCAGCATAACCATTTAACATCATGACATGAACGATGATCAATCATTTATGCTACGGAATGCAAATGAGCATGGCATAACGATGATCATGACTATGACAAGTATTTTCATATCAAACCGTAACTACTCATGTGAGCATAACATTATTACTAGCATCGGAAATAATTGCAAGAATAAAACATGATAAGAATATCCTTAGCAATTAATCATAGCACTTACTAGATGAAAATGAACATGGCATAAGCAATGAGCATGGATTCACAAGCATATACATAGCATTCACAAAATAATTAAATGAGCAAACAATTATTAAATATTCAAGTGGAAACCATGGCTATTGCAATGCCATCATGCAAGTGTCTGTTGTGGCTTGCCTGGGGATGGAGGAATCATCGGGGAGAGGTGCGATGAACTCGCGGGAAGAATCGCCAGAAAAGTTTCCCTCTCGGCGGAGCTGTTTTAAGGGCAAGGGAAAAATGGTCATTTTCATAGTGTGACAACCTCATGAAAATAGCACCAACGGAACGGGCTCGACGAACTGAGAACGTGGGCTTTTGAATCACCTAATTCGGAGTTGCGGGTGAAAAGTTACGGCCGTTCGTTCGATAGGCAGAAAAACAAATAAAAATTGAGTTTTTCTGCTGCTAACGGACGAACGTCCGCTATATAACCCTTTCGGCCGGCAGCTGAAAAAGAGAAAGCGTATTTGCGGAATACGCTTTCCGGAAAAGAAAGCGCATTCTTCACTGGAGTAACGGCCGTTTACGCTTTCAACAAACGAAAGCGCATTCCGCGGAGTGCGTCTCCACTCAAATCTGCGTGGGCCCGGGGTTGACTCATTTGTCTCGCGGACTGGTGGGGCTGCTGGGTGGTGGGACCCACATAGACCGATCAACGTCTTCAACCTCTCCCTCGCGCCCGCTGGACAGAGGAGAGGCGCGCGGCGCCGGCGCTCTCCGGCGACACAGGCCATCTCCGGCCGAGGTGAGGACACCGGCGAGCTCGGGAGAGCGGGCCGCATCCGCTCCCGCACCGCACGGACGCCGGGGAGGGCTGGAGCCACGGCGGCACGCGGTGGCCGAGGGCAGGGGCGGCAGCCGTACTTGGGCACACGACCATGGGGCACGGGAGGAGGGGAGGACTACGGGGTGAGCTCCGAGGTGGCAGTGCGGCCTCTGGTGGTGGCTAGAGGAGGAGGGAGGCTCGGCCTCGAGCTAATTTTAGAGGAGGTCGACGGCGGCCATGGCGGCCGTGACGAGCGAGGAGAGGCTCCGGTGCTCGGGGAAGAGGTCGGGGCGAGCGCTGGGAGGGAGAGGAGGCTGGTGGTGAGCTCGGAGGACCTCGGGGATGGCTTAAATAGCCACGGCGATGATGCCGTCCCCGGATGCTGCCGCGGACACGAAGACGATGCCTCTGGCGAGGAGGCCGGGCATGCGAGGGCCATGAGGGCGACGGGAGAGGCAGAGAGGAGGCGCACGCGACGCTAAGGACACAAAGGGGCCACCGGGAAGAGGGGCCCGACGCTAGGCGACGCGCAGAGCGCGGCCACTGCGGCAGAGCACGCGCACTGAGTGCGGTCACCGCGCAAATGTGGCGTTGCCACGCCCTCTGGTTGCCCCGGGTGTGTCTGGCGAGTTACTCACTCCCCCACTAGCTTCCCCAAGCAACAAAACAACAACAGTGGCTAAGGATGTGACCAGAGGACGCCGAAAGCCTAAAGCACAAGAAGGTGTTTGATCCGAACTGGGAGAGTTCTACTCGGGGTAGGGTTCTGATCTTTAGCTGTGCTTTATCAAACACTAAGGCCATTACTTGGGTAAGTTTTCAGCTCAAATAGATGAAGATATATAGCACTTGCTTCACAAATGCAAAAATTGGCCAGAATATAGATCAGGAAGTAGCACTCACATAGATGCTTGGGTTGGGCTGAAAATTTGGGGAGCATGATCATTTGGACATATTAAGGTACCATAAAAATTTCATCCCAATTGGATGAATAAAAATGGTACTTCCTTCAGAATGTTCCTCACTGGACAGAAACTTGGGGGAGTTTTTCAGATAAAATGGCTTGGCAAAATAATGTGAGTTTTGGCATTCTCACATTATATAAGGACATTTAGGTCCTGGATTAATTTCATAAGTTTTGAAGCAATATAAAATATAGTTGCTTCACAAACTGAAATTGTGACCAAAAACAAAGATTGGATGGTGTGCTCACATAGATTGTTGGGTGGAGATGAAATTTGGTGGAGAGTCATGATTTGATCGTATAAATGATCTCCCAAAATTTCAGCTTATTTGGATAAGCCTACCTTGTACTTCCTTCACAAAGCTTCTCTCTGGACAGAAACTTTGGGAATTTTCTGAGGAAGATTTACTAGGCAAATGAAGTTGAATTTTGGTATGTGGCAATAATTTGGATAGGAAAGAGTGCCCAAATTTTTTTGAGGACAAACAAGAAAATATAAATAGCACTTCCTTCACAAAGTGCCAATCTGGACAGAATGGAAAATGAATATTCCTGAATTATTTTTGAACTAGGCAAGGATGGATTTTGGCATATTTGTGGAAGATATGATCCAAAGAATTTATGAGAATTTTGTGGGAATTTTTGGAATGGCAGAAATATAGGTTGCTTCACAACCTAAAGCGAACAGGGTTATTCCTTTAATAGAAAAAAGGAATATTCCCAAGAAATAAACATTGGGGTTGGGCTAAGATGGAAATAACATGGCCTTGGGATAGATTTGAGAATGACAAGCCACTAGGAAGTGGCTGGAGAGAAGATCTTCCCGGGTTTTAAGACCACATAGCCACGGAAAAAGAACTCCAAATAAAAAATTCGAAGAAATCCAAAAGAAAAAGAAAGGGCCAAAAATTGGGGTGTTACAATTGCTGTCTTAAGCATTGCGATGGCGTTCTTGGCCTCGACCTGAGCCGGACCATCTCCCTCAATTGGGATTGCCGCCAAGTTGTGAGTTTCTGCCAGCACGTTGTCGACCGGGTTGGAATAGTGTCCAATTGGGGTCTGGAACCGGCGAGACGGCAGCGGCTGTTGCTGATCTGGCGTATGATGCTGGGCCGGCTCCCTCTGCTGAGCCGGCTGCTGCAAAAGTGGTCCTCCCGGGGGAACAACTCCAGCCCCCGGTTTCGCCGGAGCCGGCGGATTATCTGGTGTGGTAAACAGCTGAGTCGGCTCGATATTAGTCGGAAGCCGGCTTTGATGACGCCTTCGGTGGACGAGCTCTGACTCGGCCTGCCGGCAGCTTAAATAATGAGCCTCTTCCTCCAGACGCTATCTCTTCTCGGCAAGCCGGGCCTGCGCCTCTGCCATGCGGGTGTTCTCAGCATTGATGTCCTCTTGGATCTTGGCCATCTGCTCGCAACACTTAGTGATGCCTGTGTTGCGCGCAGCTGCGTTCTCCACAGTAATCGGCTCGGCCAACAGGGCTGTGAGGGTATTCATCAAGTCTGTAAGTGCCTGTGCCCCGGTTGTCTGAGAGCCGGCAGCAGTCGCACCGGCCCCCCTGAGCCGGCTAGGGTGAGGTTTTGCCCAGCCGCTGGATCGACCGGATCATGCGCAGGATGTTGTCTACCCGCCATGTAGACCGCTGCAAAGTGAGGCGGCTCAAGGGCCTCTAGAAAGACTTCATCAGTATACCCCAGCCTTCCATCGTACAGGGGACGGATTGACTCGGTTTCTCCCATTGAGGATTCGCCATCAGATTGAACAAGCATATCGTCTCCAGACAGGGAGTTCTCCGACAAGGCCACCCCTTGGGTGAACCCTACGAAGACATGCTTCTAGCCGGCTTGTTGTGGGCCGGGTCTTGCCTGGCTCGGACCAGCGTGGCGAGCTGACTCGACGCCGGTGACATCCTCCAACCCGGCGGCCGACTCACCGACCACGCCGATGAAGGTATGGATCTTGCCAAAGGGGACCCGGTACCCGTACTCGATTGAGTCAGCGTCGGGGCCCCAGTACGAATCATCGATGTAGAACTTCCTGCGGCGGCTCTTCGTCATCATGCCAACCGCGTACTTCCCGAACCCTGGGAGAGCTCCCGCTAAGAACTCAACTCCACCGTGCGTGTACCCCACGGTGGGCGCCAACTGTCGTGGTTTTGACACGGCAGATGCCCTTGTGAAAGGACTTCGAGATGAGACCATCGCACGAAGGTGGAAGCTTAACGGGGTTGATCGGGAACAAGAAGACACGGAGTTACCCAGGTTCAGCCCCTCACGATGGAGGTAATAGCCTACGTCCTGCTTGATTGTACTGCTTGGATCTCGATTACAGGGGTGTGGATTCGCTAACCTAGCTTTCGAGAGATTGCAACTTAGTCTTTCTAACCTGGGCGCTCCCCTTTATATAACAGGTAGAGCCCTAGGGTTACATGAGAGTCCGAGTCATGATCCTAACCCGTCTCCTACTCTTATTCAGCTTATTCTCCAAGGCATCCTTCATGCCGTGCGTTCTTCTCCTTGAGCCGGCCCATAGGCTGAGCCTGGTTTTTCCACTGGGCCTCCGTCAAGTCGGCCCATTGAGAATCTTCTGAGCCCTACGGTGAGATAACCCGCTGAGCCCTTTATCTCTATGGCTGGGTCATTCTCCTGCCAGGTCTACACGCTGGGAAATATCCCCAACATTAGCCCTCAGTTTGACTTGGATTTATCCATGTTAAACTCCAACTTGAAAAACAAAGCAAACAAAGAATCGCGCAATTAAGCGATAACCTGAAGTTACTTCCTTTGAGCCGGCTCTTTTCTGCACATGCCACCTTCAGGCAGGTGTTCCGGCTCAAGCACTTGCCGGGTCATTCCTCGTTTATAAACTTGGTATTATTTTGTCGTCTTATCCTTATGACGTCACGCTCCATTTCCGCAAAATATGGGATGACATCACAGCGAATCTTTGAGTGGATTTGTATCGTCTTGTCAGGCGCAAAAATCGTGGAGCCTTTTTAGCCACTGTTCACTGCACCGCCTGGGGTTTCGCACATGCCGCTTCGGGCTCCGCCGCGGCTATAAATAGCCCAGCGCCTCCCCCACTTCCTTTTTTACCTCTTCTCATCTTCTTCCTCTGACCCAGACGTCCCACGCCCGTTCAAGCTTGCCACCGCAGCCCGCTCAGCACCGCCCAAGCCATCGCCCCGTCACCAGAGTCCTCCGGCCCCGCTCGGCAGCGCTCCCAGCACCTCAGCAGCGAGCCCTCCTTCACTCCAGATCTGTAAGTACTCCTCCACCATTGCCGCTGCTCTAGCAGCTCGTCGGTGTTCTTATGTTCTTTGACATACCAGCAGTTCATAGATCTAAAGCCTCCCACAAATCTCTGCTTGCCATCTGTAGAATACAGACCATAACCTTTCCGCATATTTTTGATCTTTTGCTCTGCTCAAAATAGATCTCATTGTAGTTCGTCTCGTAATATGAAGAACACACCTAGGTTTTTATCCTTTTATTTTCACCCATTTCTCAGATCTGCGGAATCTTTGGATTCATGCGAAACTTGTTTACAGAGTTATCGCCCAGCCTGCGTCCAACACTTGTAAAAATCCATGCTAGATATTTTGCCGGCTCATCTGTGTCCAGAATATTGACCCGGGACTTGCTTATATTTCTTTTCATAACCCGGCAAATGTTTCAACTGGTGGCTCGTATATACTTCTTTTCATGCTAACCCTGGGAACCCGTGTATTGCCGGCTTATAACATTTCGTCATCTCAACTGCAGCTGAAATAATGGGCCCCAAGCCTAAGATTATTAACTGGGCAAAATCTAGCATGTCAGAGCTGAGCTTGCAAGCCCTGGTAGATTCCGGGTTGTTGCCATCTAAGGAATCGATTAAATGGCGCACTCCTGAAGAAGAAATCCTTCCTCAGCCGGATCAGAATGAGATTGTTATATTTGCTGAACATGTTTCGAGGGGTTTCCGTCCCCCAGGCTCGAAGTTTTTCTGAGATGTACTGCATTTTTTCAACATCAGGCCTCAAGACCTGGCCCCCAACTCCATCTTCAACTAATTTCAGTTCCAAGTATTCTGTGAAGTATATCTGCAGCTTGAGCCATCCATCAACTTGTTCCGAGAGTTCTTTTACCTGAACCGCCAAACAGAACATAGGGATGGCCCAAGCATTGAACTTGGTGGAGTCTCCATCCAACGGAGGAAGAACACAGTTTTTCCTGATGCCAAGCCGGCCGGCCACCCCAAAAGGTGGCACAGAACCTGGTTTTACTGCAAGGACACCTCCCCCGATGGGCAACACCCACTCCCGGGTTACAAGGCAAGCCAGCTTGCCGCCAATACAGCTTTCCCGAGTTTCGCTTCCTGGGAAGAAAGAGAAAATTTGGAGCCTCTCTATCCAAAAATGAATGCTTTGATTGCCCATGGCCTCACCGGTGTCGATCTGACCCGGACTTGGGTTGAGTGGCGAATTCAGCCACTCAGTTTTAGGATTCGGCTCATGCACACTTATTCTGGCGAACCTAAAGACCCACTTCGATTCAGCCGGGTCAACCTCCAAGAGAAAGATGTCCTAAAGTTTGCCAAGAAACTCCTTGGCGAAATGAAGGATGATAATAAGCTCGTGGGAGTTGCTCCCTTTTCTTCAAACAACCCGGCTCCCGAGGTAAGCCATCTTTTAGTCGCCTTTGGTTCTGTCAATACTGTTTTTTCCTCGTCATAATTTCATCAATCCATTATAG
The DNA here is from genome assembly GCA_039707655.1 of Elymus sibiricus. Classification (NCBI taxonomy): domain Eukaryota; kingdom Viridiplantae; phylum Streptophyta; class Magnoliopsida; order Poales; family Poaceae; genus Elymus; species Elymus sibiricus. The sequence goes on along the minus strand of CM077670.1, from coordinate 364,523,928 downwards.
TACAGGAAAATGCTGATTGGTGGCGGGTTGAAGTTCAAGACCCTACCCCTCCTCGAGCAAATGACGAAGAAGACCCAGACAATGATGAAGACAATGAGGTAGAAACTGATTCTCTTCGCTGCCTATTTAACCAGCTTGCTGATGCTGACTCTTCACCGGAAGAAGCTGAAATCAGCCATGCCAGCGTGCCAGAGGTAACTTTGATATCTTCAGACTCCGACTCTCCACAATCTGTCCAAAAGAAATTCCGGGTTGCTGTCCGCAAAGTCCGACAGAAATCCCGGGTTGCAGTCCGTAAAGTTCCATTTTCACACCAAGATGCTCACTTAGATCCACAATTTCTTTTGAAGAAAGCACAGCACGCAGGAACTTCCAAAAGGAAAACTCGGAGCAGTGAAGGAGAATTAAGTGGGGGGTTAGTAGACGAGCCGCCTGCACGGAGGGCCCGGGTAGAGGCATCTCTCAACCCCACTCCCCCTCCTCCTAAAGCCGGTCAATTCAAGGAGCCCTTGCCCTTGAACAACTCGGCGTATGAAACATCCGCATCTTCAGATGAATCCAGCGCTACTCAGGTGCCGACTTTCAATATTAATCCTGGGTAAACAGACTTGTCTAACTGCTTTTTCCACTGGATTCTTCATGTTATCCTGTATCTGACCAACTCTTACTTTCGTGTATAGCGCAAAAGCCATCAAGAAGAAAACTGCCGCCGGGTCATCAGACCCTGCTGTGGAAATAGGTCCCCGAGAAGCCACAATGATTAACCCGGAGATTCCGGACAAGCCGCCCTTTCAGAATGATCCGCCGCCACAAAGTGACTCGCCGCCCCAAGACACTACCGTGATCCGAGCTCATGCCTCTCCTCCTCCTGCCAGCCAGGAGAAGGAAACTTTAACTGTGGAGCAGCCTACTGAGAAGGCTCAAGATGAAGTAGTGGTAATTGGTGAACAGCAGAACATTCCACCGGAAACCTCTAATGCTCTTACAAAGATTCCTGCCAAGATTGAGTCGCCTCTTAAGAACAAAGAGAAGGCGACTCTCAACATCCATGCCTTTGAAGAACAAGATGCCGAAACACTGCATCAAGCTGTGCTGACCCATCTATCTGAAAGCCGAGATACAGAAATTGCAATGATGACTTCCCTGAAATGGAAGTATGAGTTAACTTTTGCCCCCTATCTTGATAGACATATATACATATGTATAGCCCCCAAGGGCCGGGTCATTATTAGATGATGACCCGGGACTTAAAAACTGTAATATCATCAGTAACTGCAAACGATAGCCCCCAAGGGACGGCTTATCATATTATGATGGCCGGGTCTCTGTATGTAATAACATAGATCAAACTGTGCATTAGCCCCCAAGTGCCATGTGGAATGCTTGCATCTGCATGGGACTTGTTATAGTTGATGAAAACGCTGAAATATGCAGCCCCCAAGTGCCGGGTCGACCAGAATGGCGACTTGGAACTTATGATAGACTGTCCCTGACTTAATATTGTTGTGTAGGATATGCTGAACCATGCTGAGACACAAGCATCTTACTTCCAAAAGGAAGCAAAGAGGGAGAAACAATTTTGTGAAAGGGCTGAAGAATTTTCTTCTGAAGCCAGCAAGTCCTTGCAGCTGGTGAGAAGCACTTTGAAAAATGCTGAAGAGGCCTTTGAGGCAAGAAGAGCCATCCTGGTTAAACGAGCGGAAGAAGCAGAAGCCAAACTCAAGCCGGCGACTCAAGAACTGGCTACCTTGAAAAATCATATCACCAGCATCTCCAACACCATCTTTGGTAAGTATAAAAACTTACGAGCCGCCAAAGACTCCACCATAATATATCAAGCCGGTTTTACAGACTTCTTTGTTCTTATCTTTCTCGCAGGCCACAAAACTCATAATCAAGCTGCATCGCTGTTGGTAAAGCTGAAAGCTGCCTATACTCGGGCAGAGCAATTATATATAGGCGGCTCACACTACATCATGGCTGTCAAGAGTACCAAGGCACCACCCCACTTGATATTAGATATGTTGAAAGAACTATCAGTTGTTCCCAAGTGGTTTGAAGAGTGGAAGAAGGCGGCGTGCCGTGCTGGAGCATTGACAGTGTTTGCTCGCGCCAAAGATTATGTGCCAAAACTGGATCCAGCCCAGATTGTTGGTGGGTATCCTGAGTTCAACATAGGCGATATTGCATTTACCGAGAAGGATTTTTGACGGTGCATAAAGGAAACCCGGGTTGCCACCACAGAAATTGCGGAAGAGGCAAATTTGACCAAGTACCAGGCCAGCTATTCAAAGGACAACGAACGGATGGAGCCGCCAAATCCTGAGCCGGTTGCCCTGACTCGCATGCGTAAGCCATCTTTTGCCCCTGACGTCGACCCTTCCTCTATGATAACAGCCAATGCAATATTTGAAGCATTGCGATCAATCCAGTGGTCATCCAGCGACTCTACAAGCTAGGAAGAGGAGGCAGATGACGATGATCGTGAAGAGCCGGCACATGGCCCCCCTTCATCTTCTGGCACCACTCTCAACCCGGAAAAATAGAGCGCCAGCTCATAAATTACTGCAACTGCACTTGAAAGAAACTTTTATTGCGTCCATGGCCCTGTGACGGCTTGTAATAGCCTAGTACCATGAACTGTTGCTAAGACAAGTGCCATCGTGCACTTGTAAGACTGTTCCTGTAGAACTTCTGCTGAAGTCTTGTTTTTTGTATCAGCCATGAAGGCCTGTTGGTACTGTCTGTTAAATCCCCTCTTGGCCTCTGGAGCCAGCTTTTGCAATGAGGAGTATCTTCATGACCAGACCAGTGTTTGGCAATTTGTATCTTCTAAGTAGTAATGCCAAGATTAATCAGATAACAAGTCCATCATCTAGTTGTTGTGCTTAATAAAACAAAATTAATAGGATGCATGCTATGTATGAATGTGTGCATGTATGCAAAGATAGTTAGTAATGCAAGAAAGAGAACATAATTGTAATAAGTCTGTTTGTCAGAACACAACTTGAAAGACCGGCTTGTAAGGCTCAGGTCTGATGCGCTTTCATGAAGCAAGTTCTTTGACCTTTATTGGTTTATCCTAGCTTTCTAAAACCCGGCTCTCACGTGACCAACAAACGTTTTAACTCTGATGAATTCAGGGTCACCTCTATGATTGACTCATCAGGCATACGTCGGGTCACCTTTTTGGAGTAGCATCTTGCTAACAGGCAGGTTTAACCAGGTTTTGGCTTTTGCTGGGTTAAAGGGTTTTGTAAGCTGAACTCAATGAGTTGGAAGCCCCCAAGTAAACAGTGATCAATCAATGAAGACTCAGCTCACACTTTGAGGCGAAACGACAGACTCGCTTATGCAGAGCTGCCGGCTTTATTTTATTGATCAAAATATGTATATACATGGAAGGTATGTACAAAGATATAACCTAGTCTATGACTTAGGTGTAGTATGGCCGGAGATGGGCAATATTCCAAGGCCGGCTTCCCTCCTGCTCAGAGGTACGTGACTTATTTGCATCACATATATCAACTAGGTAATATGACACGTTGTTGAGATTCTGGCTGATGACAAAAGGCCCTTCCCAAGGGGGCGAAAGTTTATGCATGCTTGTCTGGTCTTGTATCAGACGGAGCACTAAATCACCCTCCTAAAAGGTGCGACTTCGGACTCTACGGCTATGATAGCGACGCAGGTCTTGTTGACAAATTGTTGATCTGGACGTGGCAAATTCGCGTTCTACCTCCAGAGCATCAAGAGCGTCTTGGCGAGCTTGTTCATTATCTGATTCCACATAAGCCACCACTCGAGGGGAGTCATGGCGAATATCGCTTGGAAGTACAGCTTCTGCATGATAGACCAGAAAAAACGGCGTTGTCGGTGTCAAAACCGGCAGACCTCGGGGTAGGGGGTCCCGAGCTGTGAATCTCGGATCGGTGGTGACATAGACAAGGGAGACGATGTTTACCCAGGTTCGGGCCCTCTTAATGGAGGTAAAACCCTACGTCCTACCTTTGTTTATATTGATGGAGATGTATCGAATACAGAATTGATCTACCACAAGATCGTAATGTGTGTCTAACTTCTAGGGCTAGGTGAATGATATTGCGTTGGTGTCCCCTCTACGGGCTAAACCCTATGGCTTATATACACGCCAGGGAGGGCATCTAGGGTTACAAGGTCAGTATCTAGGAGCAGGGCGGCAGGAGAAATCTTGGACTATACGTCAAGTCTTCGGTGGAGGCAGTCTTGATCACGCTTCCTGTATGCGTCCTCTGGAGCCCATCTTGATCACATACGAGGGCCCATAAGCCCAACCGAAGAGACGGGCTGGCTAGGTTAGCACCCCCTAATCCAGGACACCGTCAGTAGCCCCTGAACTGGTCTTCTACGCCGAGGACGACTCTCTCAACAAACGCCACTTCGGATCCGAAGTCCTTGGCTTGACAGACGAGTTTCCCTTTATATTTCACTCTTTTTAGTAGAGCGGTGACATCCGAGGTCCAACCGAGCTTGTTCCCCGCCCGAAAGGGGGTGGATATGTTAGCCTCGAAGGCTTGTCATCGAGGTATGAACGGTCCAGTCCGGTCTAACAAGTTTATCGAAACGACATGCCCCAAGACAGGTCGGGCAGTTATTGCCTCCCTTAAATCGCGGTTCGAGGCAGCTTTTTTACTGGTACATCCCATCAAGGTGGAGATCATGCCCGTTTTCTTAGGGATATCATTACAATTTTGTTTCCCCCCATATGCTTAACACCATCTTTGATGGGAGCGGCGAGTTTATCGGTGAAGCGAGGGGGACTCTTAGCCTTTCACAGGCTTATAAGAGCAAAAAAGAGGGCAGCGCAATCGACCACGCTCCCATTCTCCCCTTCTACTGCTTCGTCTAGCTCCAATGACCAGATCCCATCCTACTCCTTTTCCCTTTCGCGAGTCCATCCTTCGCTACCAGCCATGGCCGACACCCTCAAGGGGCATTGGGGTGGCTCCATCGTGATGGATGAGACCATCCAGGAGCTACGCAGCGCGGGGTATCTGACCCCCACCATCGCCGCCCGCGCTCCGGTGGCTGGCCAGCAGGTGCCCGCTCCCAATGCCGGGGAGCGGGTAGTCTTCGTCCCCCACCTCATCCGAGGCCTGGGGTTCCCGCTGCACCCCTTTGTGCGCGGGGTGATGTACTACTACGGGCTCGATTTCCATCACATGGCCCCAAACTCCATTCTTCACCTCGCTTCCTTCATCATGGTCTGCGAGGCCTTCCTCCGCTGCGAGCTGCACTTCGGCCTATGGCTGAAGCTCTTCGGGATCAAGCCAAAGTCCAGTGGCTCCGACCTTGCGGAGTGTGGAGGGGCCATGATCAGCAAAAACCAGGAGGCCACGTGGTTCAAGGGCACCTTCATCGAAATGGTGAAGGAGTGGCAGTGGGAGTGGTTTTACATCACCGAACCGCTCGCCCCTAGCCAAGCCGAGGTCCCAGCCTTCTCGGCCGGGCCCCCAAAGAAGCTCAAGTCCTGGAAGGAGAAGGGCGTCGCTTGGGGGAACCCAAAAGAGGTGGAGCTCCTTGTCAAGAGGATCAAATGGTGGTCCACCACAGGGAAGGTCGAGCTTGCCGACATCATCAACATCATGCTCAACCGCCGTATACTCCCTCTCCAGTTTCGGGCTACCCCGATGTGGGCACAAAAGCCCGAGGACATGGACACCATCACCACCTTCTTCCGCTCCACCTTGGCCGCCATGTGGACGAGACTCATGAAGCTGGCCAAGGACAAGATCCCCAAGGAAGGGGAGGACCGCGGCCTCGAACACGGCTATGAAGCCCCCCCCCCCCCCGGTGAGTGATTCTTCCCATCAACTGCCATTCTTTGTCCGTCGCGCCGAGGAATAGAGTTTTGATGAGTCGTTGTGTTTGACGTCTTGCAGAAGTAGCTTGCCTGGGTGCAAGGAGTGCGATGCCTGGCCCCACTGCTAGAGGAGCCCCCGACTCCTCTGCTCTCAGCACTACTGACTGAGGAGCCACACGTGTTGGCCCCCAGAGGAACAAAGTCCCAGAGGGGTAGGTCAAGTGCTTGGACTCGGGAGACCTCGGTCACCCGGTCCGAAGACACCCACACCTCCGCTGCCCATGACGGCGACGCAGAGGAGGGTGAGGAGGAGGAGGTCCTCCTCCCGAAGGGGAAGAGGTCGGCGTCAGAGGACGCCGAAGCTGGCATGCCGCCCAAGGGCCCGAAGAGGCCGAGGAGAACCTTGTCCGGGGCCGCCAGCGAGTTGCCGGAGAGAGCCGAGCTCTCCGGTGACTCAGAGGAAGACCTCCTCGCAATGGGGAGGAAGAAACCGGCGCCTCGAGGGTATGCCGTCGTCCTTATATCCCGTCTTTCAATTTGATAAGTTCATTTTAGTAAGGGAAAACTCACAGAGCGTCCTCTTCTCACGCAGTCCGCTGAGGGTAATCCCCAGCAGTTCCTCAAGTGGGTTGCCGTCCACCAGCGGGACTCCAGAGCCCGTTGTTCCTTCCCCAGCGCATGAGGGGCTCGGGGAGGCGACATCCACCCTAGCTCCCGACGTCAATACGACAAGGGTCGGGGAGGCGGCTGTTGTGGCCGAGGTTGACATCTCGGCCCAACAAGACCCGGGGGAGAAACACCCCGTGGTCATCGCAGAGGAGCTGGGACAGTCATCGGTCCAGCCAATGTCTACCTCGGCTCCGCCACCACAGGTGGAGGCTACCCGGATCGACATATCCGAGGTCGTCCCCCCACCCCCTTCAACTGCCCAAGAACGGGCTGGCGCGGAGTGGACCGAGGAGATGGAGGACACCCTGAAGGGCTCCTCCATCAAGGAAGAGCACCATGCCTTGATAGGCACGGCGCTACAGGGCTTCCGGTCCGCAGGGGTAGGCCTGCATGAGGTTTTCAAGAACCTCGTAGCGGGTTTTGAGGTACTCTTTTATCCGCGAACCTAGTTTAACTTGATTATTTGAGCTTTTTTGTTTTATGTATTTGTCCGAGGACATGATGGTATAGCTTGCTAAACGGCTTAGTGAGTGAGTAGCCCCCGAGCCCGAAGGCGGATTCAAGAAACTGGCATTTGGGGTCGTTTTGATTGAGTAGGAGCCTATCAAGTAGCCCTGAGGGCGCTGCGCGAGGTAGCTGTCCTGGCAGCTTTTAGTAATTTAACTGTTCCCTTTATAATAAGGATTCTTATTGCCAGATTTCGACCTCGGTTCCGGACCCCGTCTCCAAGGAGATTGCGGAGATAAACCGGAAGCTCGAGAGGTCCCAGGAGGAACTCACCCTGGTGAACCAAAAATTCGAGCAGTCTCGAGGTAAGCAACATAAACTTGTATTATACTTGGTACAAAAAGAGTTTGTGATGGGTTTTGCTCAATGAAGAACTAAGGCCGAACTGTTTCAATGACAGCAGCATTAGCGGAGCTTGAGACGCTCAAGGCCGAGCTCAAAAAGGCTCGGCAGGAGGTGAGGCAGCAAGAGGCTGCTGCCGCCGAGGCGGAGAAGGCCCGAGCCGCCGAGAAGGTGGCTGGGGACAAGCACCAAGCGTGGGTGCTGGAGGTCGAGGAGACCCTGAAGGGCGTGTTTGAAGCATGCGACAAGCTTCAGGAGGAGGAGCAATGAACAAGGGAGGAGCTCGAGAAGCTTCAACTTCCCTACTCCGAGCTCATGACCTCGGCCCGAGCTGACCACGAGGTGCTCCAGCAGGTGGAGCAAATCGCCTCGGGTAAGCTATTTCTGCTGCAGTGTTCATTTTGCAGCAAAGGGTGTGTTGAGCTCACCCAGTTGTGGCATTCCGCAGAGGTCTTTGCGGATCTTCCGTAGAGCGTGGCGGATGTTGTGGCGTACTTCGGCCAGCTGGCAGGCCACGAGGCGGAGAAGGCCTTTTGGGGGCAGTTCCCGGGGTCGCCGTCGGTGCAGCTGCTAAATCATCGAGTGAAGCAGCTGGTGGAGTTGTTTTGAAAGGTTGATGCGGTGACATGTGCCGCGGGCCCTCCTACCGACAAGCCGTGCACCACCGAACAGTTCGTCGCCGAGGTGGAGGAGGGAGCTCGTATCACCGAAGCCATGTGTCCAAAGGACACTATGTATTTCTAAACAGTACTTCGGAATGCCGAAGTGTGTGATGTACAAAACTTTATCTTTTGATTGAATGACTATGGCTTTAAATTCCATGTGTGTTTTTTCAGTTTTACCTCCTGTATGACTATTTTAAAATGAGAGCGGCCAGTCGTCGGCTTCAGCCCCAGTGTAGATCATACAAAGGGTGTTCCTTAAGGCACTCTTGACCCTTAGCTGATGTCTCGGTACCCGAAGGTGGTCGGTGCTTATAGGAACTAGGCAATCCGACTATAGTGGCTTTATGACTTTCACTTAGTCATAGGAGTTTGACTGTGGGGGCTGATGACCAGCCCCCTGTGTAGGAAGTGGTCGGCCTGGTCGGCCGAGGTCTAGGCCATAACTCACTTTGGCTAGAAAGGAAAGCCCTTCGTTTAACACGGGTGATCTCTATTGTCACATCGCTTAACGCGGTCTAGGGATGGCGGACCAGTTTGCGCCTACCCAGATAGTCTGTTTTCGGCTTTCTCCACTGAGGCGCTATGCCAATTGACCTGGCGGCGCAATCGCAGTGGTTCTCCCGTTACACCCTTAGCCGAATTCATCGGGAACGTAAGGGGTACACATAGGAGCCGGGCAACCCAACTATTGACCAAAATCTAGGTTCGAAACAGATGCATATAAAGCCAAGATCTGAGACGCCGAACAATTCGGACTTGTGGTATGATTGTATCTTTTTTGAAGAACCTCTTCGTAGCGTAGGGTCCATGCTTAGAAAGAAATATGATAAGGACCTTTAGGGGGCGCGGTTTCATTATTTCATAATTTTGAGTGTTTACATGCCCAACTGCAACAAGAGGAATTGAAAGAATACAACGTAAAAAGTAAAAAAGGGAGGAAGAAAAGGGCGGATATCTATCATCGGATTTTTAAGAATCTGGGCCACTACCTGCCGCATGTCTGCGTTTCCGAGCTGTTGACCAGATGTTCACCATTGATGGTGAGGACTTGGGGAGGTTAATGCCTTTCCAGCCCTTTATATGCTTCAAGCATTTGATTGACCGAGCTCCTTTAAAGGAGACGTTGCCGAAGTCCGTTATGTGGTTGATACCACATTGACGTAGTCATGTGTGGCTGTTTCTTTTACAGAGACTTTGCCTGTGCGGGGGCTCGAAGCCACGTCGTTGCTTGGTCGAACTGTGCTGACGTTTCAGTAATTTTTTGGCTCCTCGACGACCCAGGGAATCTTCAGTGTGAAATTATGCACTCTGGGGATGTAGTGCCCACTCCAGAGAGGGCACACGAGGAGCCCGCATCCCTATTTTGGGTGTGGGAGTACCTAGCCGAGGTCGATTGGTTCAGCCCGAGCGCGCTTCAAAGAGCGAGCGGCGCGTTTATCGCTGCGGGCTACCTCCTCGGACGGTTGTACCTCAGCTGCGAAAGCCGCGGTTTGTTCCTCTGTCCGGAGTGAGCGTTCGGTGTTACCATTGACTGTGATAACGCCATTGGGTCCCGGCATTTTGAGCTTGAGGTAGGCATAATGTGGGACTGCGTTGAAGAGTGCAAAGGCCATGCGCCCTAGGAGCACGTGGTATCCACTTCGGAAAGGCACAATGTCGAAGATTAACTCCTCGCTTCTGAAGTTCTCGGGCGAGCCGAAGACTACCTCCAGGGTGACCGTTCCAGTGCAGCGGGCTTCGACACCCGGGATGACACCTTTAAAGGTGGTGGAGCTCGGCTTGATCCGGGATGAGTCGATGCCCATCTTTCGAACCGTGTCCTCGTAAATGAGGTTGAGGCTACTTCCTCCGTCCATCAGGACGCGTGTTAGATGATAACCATCAACAATAGGGTCCAGGACGAGCACCGCTGATCCGCCGTGCTTGATGCTGGTCGGATGATCATGCTTGTCGAATGTGATCAGGTAAGCCGACCATGGGTTATATTTCGGGGCGACTGGCTCTAGCGCGTATACATCCCGAAGTACACGCTTCCTCTCCCTTTTGGGGATGTGGGTGACATAGATCATATTGACCTCTGTTACCTCGTCAGGAAACTTCTTTTGGCCTCCATTATTTGGCCGCCGAGGTTCATCCTCGTCTTCACTGTGATTTTGGGTTTTATTGTGACCCTCTGTCGCTATCTTGCCGGTTTGTTTAAAGACCCAGCAATTTCGGTTAGTGTGGGTTGCTGGTTTGTCCTGAGTGCCCTGGATTCCACATGGGCGGTCCAGGAGTCTATCAAGCTAGCTAGGTCCATCCTTGTTCCCTTTAAAGGGTTTTCTTTTCTGTCCGGACTTAGGTCCAGTGAACCCCGCGTTGACCGCAGCGTCCTCCGTATCGCTTCCACCATTTTATACCTGTGCTTATTTTTGTTGTGCTTGGGTTTTCCATTGGCGTCGCGTGTTTTCGAGGTGCCTGCCTCGCCGTTGTGAGTACTACGGGCGAGCCAACTGTCCTCCCCTGCGCAAAAGCGGGTCATTAGTGAGGTGAGGGCTGCCATAGTCCTCGGCTTATCCTGGCCGACTTGATGGGCCAACCATTCATCTCGGATATTGTTCTTGAATGCGGTGATGGCCTCGGCTTTGGAGCAGTCTATGATCTGGTTCTTCTTGGTGAGGAACCTGTTCCAGAATTTCTGGGCTGATTCGCCTGGCTGCTGGGTGACACGGCTGAGGTCATCAGTGTCCGGAGGTCGGACATATGTACCCTGGAAGTTTGCTCGAAAAGCGTCTTCTAGGGCCTCCCAGCTACCGATAGAGTGAGGAGGGAGGCTGTTAAGCCAATGCCTCGCCGGCCCCTTTAGCTTGAGCGGCAGATATTTAATGGCATGGAGATCATCGCCGTTGGCCATGTGTATGTGTAGGAGGAAATCCTCGATCCATACTGCTGGGTCTGTGGTGCCATCGTATGATTCTATATTGATGGGTTTAAATCCTTCCGGGAATTGATGTTCCATCACCCTGTCCGTAAAACAGATTGGGTGAGCCGGACCTTGGAACCGAGGAGCATCTCGTTGGAGCTCGGGAGACAGCCGTGAGTAAGCCTGATCTCGGGCATGGCCGTTCCTGTCCATCCAGGCATCGTAGCCGTCAAACCCAGTGGGTGCGCGTCCCCTTGATCCATAGATGGACCGAGGGGGTGCCCTGTTCTTCCTCAATGCGACGTCTAGCATCGTGAGGATCTAGGTATTCCACGGGGTCTTTGCCATAGCAGTGTTGAGGTGGACGGTCACTGAGGTTTTCTCGTCTTGGCCTGTCCCGGCCTCTAAGGGGTCGGTCGTGGTCGTCGGCGAACTCCTCATCGAACTCCGGCAAGAGACGCCTACATGGGTATGATTTCGGTGCACTATGGCGCTGGTTTTCCATGTCTTGCTCAGCGGAGATCACTTCGACCCACTTTTCATTTAGTGCGTCGGTATTGGCCTGCAGCTGCTGCTGCTTGCGTTTTATGCTCTGGGCCGTTGCCACAAGGCGCCGCCGGAAGCGCTCTTGTTCAAAAGGGTCTTCGGGGACGATGTAGTCCTTGGTACCAAGGCTCTCGTCCTCCTCGGATTCTGGCATGTAGTTGTCATCGGCCCCATCAAAGAGGTCATCGGGATCTGAGTCCTTGAGAAGTCGGTAAGGTGTGCCGTTCCTTAATGGGAAGGCTTGAACATCCTCTTCATGGTTATCGGCATCACCGTCCTCCGCGTCGCCTTTTTGGCTGTCACGTTATTACCACTGGGCTCCCCATTATTACCCCTTCGGCGTCTTCGCCGACGTCTTGGAGGGGATTTGGGGGTGTCCACCATGTAAACATCATAGGTGGACGTGGCGGTCCACCTGCCCGCATTTACCAGGGGCGAGGTGTTCTCGATGGGGAAATCAGCATCTTCCTCCATGTCTGTGGCCTCACCATAGTCCAACACGTCGGTTAAATCATCGACCGTGGCGACCAGGTGGGTGGTGGGCGGGATGTAAATTTCCCGATCGTCAGCTTTCAGTCCGATCTGATTATAAACCGAATTCTTGCCGTCCGAGATGGACATGCTCCGGATGCGGTGAAGCATCTCATCGAGGTGAGATAGCTCTTCGGGATTCATTGATGCGCCATAGGCAGGGCTGACTCGAAGTATGCCCGGTGTGTATATTGATGTGTTTTCGGCGCGAAGGGAATCCGAACACAATTCCGGGTTCTGCGCCGAAGTCAGTTCTAGCACCGACATGATTTCGGAGGTGGGAGCCAGATCTATGTCCGGACTGACGATCGGAAGGAAACTGGCCGGAGAGGTCGCGTCGGGGGTCTCCACAGGCGCAGCGATGGAGTTTGGCTCCAGAGTCGAGCCTCCAACACCGATCGAGTTCTCAATTCGGCCAAGAGTCCATCCCGATAGGATGAGTTCACCACGGGAATCCGCAGTGTATTCGAGGCCGCCGAAGGTCATGATCCGACCTGGGGCGTAGTTCTCGACAGAGGCTAGATGCCCTGTTGAGTCAACGCAAAAGATCATACTGCCGAAAACGAAGAGCTGGCCGGGGGCGTAAACATCCCCATGGCCGTTGGCGCAGTTAATCTGCAGGTGAGCCATCGATCCTTCTGGTGATCGCGCAGCGGAACTCTCAATGAAAGCACCAGTGTCGGTGTCAAAACCGGCAGACCTCGGGGTAGGGGGTCCCGAGCTGTGGATCTCAGATCAGGGGTGACAGAGACAAGGGAGACGATGTTTACCCAGATTCGGGCCCTCTTAATGGAGGTAAAACCCTACATCCTACCTTTGTTTCTATTGTTGGAGATGTATCGAATACAGAGTTGATCTACCACGAGATCGTAATGTGTGTCTAACTTCTAGGGCTAGGTGAATGATATTGCGTTGATGTCCCCTCTACGGGCTAAACCCTATGGTTTATATAAACTCCAGGGAGGGCATCTAGGGTTACAAGGTCGGTATCTAGGAGCAGGGCGGCAGGAGAAATCTTGGAGTATACGTCAAGTCTTCGGTGGAGGCAGTCTTGATCACGCTTCCTGTATGCGTCCTCTGGAGCCCATCTTGATCACATACGAGGGCCCATAAGCCCAACCGAAGAGATAGGCTGGCTAGGTTACCACCCCCTAATCCAGGACACCATTAGGCATATAGCCTGTTAACCTGTTGGGAGTAGTCCGTATGCTCCAAAGGACAGCCGGTAACTCTTCTTCCCAGCAACCCGGCGTGCGTTGCAAGGGCACCATGAGCCGGGGTTTTATTCCTCGCAGCAACTCCTGGTTAGCTCGTTCTGCTTGCCGTTGGACTGAGGATGCGCAACTGATGCTAGATCAAGCCTGATGTGCTCCTGTTGACAGAACTGCTTCATGACTCCCTTGGAAATGTTGGTCCCATTGTCTGTGATGATACTGTGCGGATAACCGAAACGGTAGATCAATTTTTTCAAAAACTTAACAGCCATAGCAGCGTCACAACGACTGACTGGTTATGCTTCCACCCACTTGGTGAATTTGTCCACAACTACCAATAAGTGAGTGTGTTTGTTCTTAGAGCGTTTAAAGGGTCCAACCATATCAAGCCCCTAGACTGCAAAGGGCCAAGTTATTGGAATCATCCTCAACTCTTGAGCCGGCACATGAGCCTAGCGAGCATACTTCTGGCAACCATCACACTTGCGCACAATATCTTCTGCATCGGCGTGAGCTGTGAGCCAGTAAAACCCGTGCCGGAAAGCTTTCGTGACAAGTGATCTTGAGCCGGCATGGTGACCATAATCACCAGAATGAATCTCATTGCGAATTGCATGGCCTTCTTCAGGTGATACACAACGCTGAAAAACACCAGTGACGCTTCGTCGGTGCAACTCGCCATTGACGATAGTCATAGACTTGGATCATCTGATAATCTATCGAGCGATGATTTCTTCTGCTGGAAGTTCTCCCCGGCTAAGAACTCAACTCCACCGTGTGTGTGCCCCATGGTTTTGACACGGTAGATGCCCTTGTGAAAGGACTTCGAGATGAGGGCATCGCACGAAGGTGGAAGCTTAACGGGGTTGATCGGGAACAAGAAGACACGGAGTTACCCAGGTTCAGCCCCTCACGATGGAGGTAATGGCCTATGTCCTCCTTGATTGTATTGCTTGGATCTCGATTACAGGGGTGCGGATTCGCTAACCTAGATTTCGACAGATTGCAACTTAGTCTTTCTAACCTGGGCGCTCCCCTTTATATAACAGGTAGAGCCCTAGGGCTACATGAGAGTCCGGGTCGTGATCCTAACCCGTCTCCTACTCTTATGCAGCTTATTCTCCAAGGCATCCTTCATGCCGTACGTTCTTCTCCTTGAGCCGGCCCATAGGCTGAGCCTGATTTTTCCACTGGGCCTCCGTCAAGTCGGCCCATTGAGAATCTTCTGAGCCCTGCGGTGAGATAACCTGCTGAGCCCTTTAGCTCTATGGCCGGGTCATTCTCCTGCCAGGTCTACACGCTGGGAAATATCCCCAATAGTGTGTTGATGATGAACTCCTTGCTCTTGTGCTTCAAGTGATAGTCTCCCCAATACTCAAACAACTTCTCACAGATTTGGATTTGGTGGAAGAAGGATTTGAGTGGAAAGCAACTTGGGAAGGCTATAAATCAAGGTTCAAATGGTAGGATTGGAATATCTTGATCTGAACACATGAGTAGGTGGTTCTCTCTCTGAAAATGTATGGTGGAAATGTAGGCACGTTCTGATGGCTCTCTTACTTGGTAAGAGGGTGGTGGAGGGGTATATATAGCCTCCACACGAAATCCAACCATTACACACTTTTGACCAAACTCGGTGGCACCGATTGGATATCTCGGTGAGACCGACCTATGCAAAAGATGTGAACTTTTAAAGTTTCGGTGGGACCAAATGGAAACAACTCGGAGCGACCGATGTGCAATGGTAGGGCAAACCTCGTTTCGGTGGCACTGATTGCAACATCTCGGTGAGACCAAAATAATTGCAACAAGGCAACAGAAAGTTGGTCAAGCCATCTCGGTGGCACAGATTGCAAACTCGGTTAGACCGAAATAATTGCAACAGATGACAGAGAGTTGGCCAGGCCATCTCGGTGGGACCAAGATCCATATCGGTGGATCCGATTTGTTAGGGTTTGGCTTGTCGCACTGTCTTGATAAACTCGGTGGCTCCGGATGAATAGGATTCGGTGGAACCGAGTTAGACTTTAAAAATTTGGACAAGTTTGGATGGAGAAAGTGGCTGAGGGTTTTGGAGCAACATCACTAAGCACTTGAGCAAATAGATCATTATCACCTCATCCCCTTTTAATAGTATTGGCTTTCCTATGGACTCAATGTGATCTTGGATCACTAAATCAAAATGAAGAGTCTTGAGCTTTTGCCAATGTATGTCCTTAGCATTTTGAGGGGTCCACATTCCCTAGTCCTTGCCATGCCAATCATTGAACTTCCTAAAATCTTTCACTTGAATGTTTATTAGTTCAATGAGATATATGTTGTTATGAATTACCAAAACCACCAAGGGAGCAAATGCACTTTCAATCTCCCCCTTTTTGGTAATTGATGACAACATATAGATCAAAGCTTTGATAGATGATATAATCAATGAATAGTATCATCGCTTTGAGAAGTATGTGATAAGCAAGAGCTCCCCCTAAATTTGTGCATTATTTAGAATTTGCGTTTGAATGCAAATGCACAATCAATTAGGATCATGGGTTACTCTTCCATGTCACATACAACTTGGTGGAGCGCACAAAATGATATGAATGGAATAGTAAGCATGCATCACCAAAACACATGTGAATGATCATACATAGATAGAAATAAAGATAACCAATGTGCATAACATGAAGCATCATATGATCAAATACACAATCAAGCAACGTAGTCTCAAGCATAAAGAACAAAGTAGCAAGCACGAAACAAACACTCTCAAAAGAAAACAAACGAAGCAAAAGACAAGACGCTCTCTCTCGAAGTCTAAAGATCTATACAAATTCTCCCCCTTTGGCAACAAGTACCAAAAAGCTTGAATAGGTATAGAGCTACTCGTCACTCTAGGCATGATCTCCGGCAGCTCCTGAAGGTGAAGATCTCTGGCTGGCAGCTCCGGTGTGCGTAGACGGCATTGAGATAACTGCGTCTGCAAAAGCTTCGGCTGAATTCTGCTGTGCTGGTGGAGTGGACACTGGAGGTGGAACTGATGGAGCAGCAGCTGGTACAGAAACTGTAGTTCTCACATCTGCAGAAGGTATGGGAGCAGACCTTGGTGCCCTAGGCACTGTATGAAACCTGTTGGTGGTAGGTATCTCATCACCACTGTCAGACTCTCTGACTCTATCCACATCTCTCTGAAGTGTCTCTACTGTGGTCTGGATCTCTGTGACTTTTACATCAAGATCATAAAATTTGTTTCCACAATCCGCTCTAAGCTTGCCTGATTCTTGACAAGGTTGGACAGACTTTGTTCAATCCTCTGGGTGGCTTCTAGCAGATAAGTCATTTGATCCGACTTAGTCTTGAGCTGAGCTGTAGATGAACTAGGAGCTGATGCTTCCTTTGCTGCCTTGGCTACTGCAGTTGCCTCCATCTTTGCTTGTGCCTCAACAGAAGTAGGGTGAGATGGATCCATCACCACTACATTATCCTCAAACTCAGGAAACAGTTGAAGGTGCTCTCGCTCCAACCTTGGAATTGATGAGCAATTGAATGTGCGGAGCAAAACCACATGACCTCTTTTGGTCAGTTGCTGTCCTCTTTATGGTCTCTACAATTAGGCTCATAACTTTGAATTTCTGAGGAACATCAAATAGTTGCAGCAAGTTGATGGAGTGGCCACGTATCGTCTTGTCATCTCCAGATTTGGGCATCAAGGTGTGCCTCAAAATAGTGTTGGTGGTGGCCAAACCAGGTAGTAAATGCTTCACTGACCCTAGCTTGTGTGTCTCAAGATCCTTCTCTGGAATAGGCTTGTACATATTCTTCATGGTATTGTGATCTTTCTTGGGCTTGGCATAAACATCAATATCATCCTCTTCTTCCTTAGGAGCTTCAAGAAGAGCAGCCCACTCAGTGATGGAAGACTGGTATCTCACACCTTCAGTCATCCACACTATCTTCCCATCAGGATAGAAATGTGCTGTGGAATAGAATTGCATGATCATTTCATCACTCCATGATGTAAGCTTTCTTCCTATGAAGGTATCAACTCCAGCAAGCTTGAAACTCTCATGAACATGAGGAAAGTTGTCCTTGTTCTCATCAATGTACTCCCACTTGACCCATCTCATGTCACTAACTATTGGTTTCTTGTCTAGCAGCACTGTCTCATAGAAGTCTTGTTGCTCTCGAGTGTGAAACCTATAGTCACAAGCTGTTCTTCTCCTGATAGAGTAAGGATCACTCTCTCTCCATTTCCTCAGACCATTGTCCCTTCTTGCCTTCATGTCCTCTGCAATAGGGTGAGTGTCATCATGATCAGGCAACTTTGGCCTTAGCTTCTTGAGCACTAGTGGCTCATCATCAACCTCAGCTTCAGGCACTGGGGCCTTGTTCTTCTCTTTAGTTGAAACATCTCTTGTGGTTCTCTTAGGTCTGGTTGTTGTAGCTTTCTTAGTCTTGGAGGAGGTGATGGATTTCATTGCACTTGCCATAAGCTTTTGTTGCTTGGCTGGAGGTGGATTTGCTGGTTCTTCCTCTTCATCATTAGTAGCATCATCTCTCCTCATGGAGGTTGGTTTGAAGATTACATGGCCAGTTTGTTTCCTCTCTCTCTTCTTGCCTGCAACTTTTGCTTTTGAACCACTTGGCTCTTCAAGTGTGTGTGTGGTTCCTTTCTTGGCTGCAGATGATTCTGACATCTTTCTAGTAACTCCTCTTTCTTTCCTTGTGCCATATTCCTTGGAAACAACAACTGGCTGCTTCTTTTTGGAGGTAGCTTCCTCAGCTACAAAATCCTCATCATCATCATTAGAAGTTTTTTTCTTCCTGGATCTGGTGGCTGCCTTGGGCAATTCAGGAGAGCTCCTTTCTCCTTCATAGTAACTTTCCTCAGGGCTTGACCCTGCACTCAGCTCTGCTGCTCGCTCTGACATGTTCTGGCTATCACTTGCTTCTGACATCTTGCAAACAGACCCTGTGAATAGTTTCATATGGGCAGAGTAGATGAGTCATCACAAAAAGACAGCTGGTTTTTGAAAATGTGAGTTCAAATCTTAGTTTCAACTTTTCACTGAAGGGATTTCGGATCCTCCGAGTTGATCATTTCGGTGATATCGAAGCACTCAATAGAAACTTGGCACACAGTTTCGGTCAGACCGATTTGTGGCTAGGTGTCTTCGATATGCTAGGGTTTCACAGAAACCTACTTTCGGTCTCACCGATTCATACAACTCGGTGGCACCGAGGGGTACTAGTGCAATGGCTAAAGCCAAATCGGTGACCGGTTGGTCCGAGATGCATTCTGCAAAAACTTAAACCTAAATTTTTTGCCCGAATCTAAGCTAAGGAATTTTATATGAGGAAAGAGTAGTGCAAACTGTGGCTTGAATCATGGCAAAAACCCTAGTGTATAGAATCAGAAATTGAAGCATAAGGGGATCGGATTTTACCCTAACTTGGCGCAAATCCTCTACGGTGGCAACGGAAGGAGAGATTCCCGTTGACGACGATGGAATCCAATGGCGAAGGTGCACTGGACGCAAAGGCGATAGTCCGGAGACCTGGCGACGACAGCAGTGCGGCGCGGGTTCAAAGGGTTTTGAGAAATTTCAATCGAATGGACCCGCTGGATATATATACCCACTGGCTGTCGGTGGCTCCGATTTGAAGTGAATCGGTGGCACCGAGACGAGCAACTGCTTGCAGTTAGGTGTATCGGTGGCTCCGAGACAGTTCATGTCGGTTGCACCGAGATAGAAAATCTGATCAGTCTGAATGGTTTCGATGATACCGAATGAGAGTGGGTTGGTCTAACCGAAAACATCCAGAAGGTTTTGGAGTTCAGTCCTTTGCAGATCGGTGACTCCGAGTGCGCCTGACCCGGAGGGTCCGAAAAAGACTTGTTCAATTTTTGTGATATAGCAAGAAAAGAATTTGAGACAAGAAAGAATAGATAGCTAGAGAAGATTCCAAGGCATTCTTGTACATCCACTTGGCTAGAAAAACCAAGACAGTCAAAACAACAAATGGATGTCCTTGAATGAAGAAAAATATGCATAGCAACATGCTCACACAATAAGATAGCAATTAAAATATGTGTCAAACATGCACAAGCATTTCTAGCATCTATCAAGCAATGGGCGATGACATAGTCATCTATATATGAGTATATTGACTTAGGAGTCAAACGAGAACATTTGATCATAGGTCATACTCATCGTTTAAGCATAAGTGGGGTTACCACTTTTACATAAAGCATTAATGTGTTCACACCATTAGAGTTGCTTTAGCTCAAGTCTTAGAGCAAAGCTCACCCTAGATGTGATATCCCCCCAAAGAGGGATGAACTAACCTTGGGTTTTGTTGATGATGACTTCATGTAGATGTTGAAGATATGGATGCTCAATGTTGATGTAGACCATCAAGAGTTGGGAGAAATCCTTGGAGTTTTGCACTTTCAATACCTACATGGGTTAGTCCCTCACAAGGAACATGCAAAGATATCCAAAGACATAGAGTGAAATACACATACGATGATGTCCATGAATGCATTGAATACCTTGTCCCTTGCCTTACCAACAAGAGGGTTTGTGACTCCATGAACTAGTGCAAAATGTTGAAGTTGGTTGCACAAGTTCTTGCCATAAATGAATGTGAGTGAAATTTGTTGGCGGAGTCACCCTCAAGAACTCTCTAGTTCTTCTTCTTTGGGACCCACATCAACTTCATGGGAATCCTTAGAGTTGTAGTAGCACTTGATGAAATAAAACTTGATGAAGTCTTGGGAACCCACTTGACCAAGGCTTGAGGTGCTTCTTCAAATGAGTCAATATCCTCTTGAAGCTTGTCCTTGCCTTTTAGCTTGTGGTCTTGTGGTGGAAGATCATCTTGAGCTTGTGTTCCCTTGAAGGAAGTAGGATCATACTTCTCTTGTTGAGGAACAAACTTCGTCTTGAGGTATTGATCTTCTTCCCACTCAACTCCATTGGCATTGAACTTTCGTTCAAAACCAACACCTTGGTTCTTCCGGTGCCTTCCTTGCTTGCGTACAATTTCCTCAAATTGCTTACTCCCGGCAAGGCTCTTGTAGACAGTAATTCCTTTCAATAGATTGTTTTCTTGCTCAAGTGTAACTTGGCTAAGAGAATTATTAGTGGAATCAATAGAACTACTAGAAGCAACAACATTGGATTTAACATTGTTATTGTTACTACTAGAGGTAGAACCCTTTTTACCCTTGTTACTTGTTTGCTTAGATTTAACTTGTGGCATAAAGGTAGACAAGAGTAAACGTTTGGCAAGATATGAAGAACTCTTCTTTCGAAGATCATCATTTATAGCTTTAAGAAACTCATGCTCTTGCTCTAAATTTAGCTTCTCGAAGCGTAGCTTCTCATGAGTTCTTACAAGCTCTCTATGATCCTCTTGAGTTGATTCATGAGCTAACTTAAGAGCATTTAGTTCTTTAGTTAGACATTCAATCTCCTTCATAGCATTATCATTCGTTTCCTCTTGACTATGATTACTAGCATTTTCATTGTAGCTCACATCACTAGTTTTATCAACAAGTAAATCATCATCACCAAGCAAGTCATCATCATCACTATTGAAGTCAAAGTATTCGGGGTGTGATACCTTGGGGCCATTTGCCATGAAGCATCTTCCAATTCCTTCATTTGGTGAATCAAAGATCATAGGAGTTGGATGACACAAGAGCAAGTCCGGCAACACCTTCATCTTGACTATAGTCGAAGTTGGGGTGATAGCTTCTCTCGGAGTGGTTGTCGGAGTCAGAGCCAGAAATCCATTCACCAACATGAGCTTGATGTCTCCTTCTTGTGTAGCTCTTGGATGATTTGTCCTTCCTTTCCGAATCCTTGCTTCTTTGAGAGGATCTTCGTTCATAACGATCATCTCTACTCGTTCTCTCCTTGTGAGCTGATTCATCTCTTTTATGTCTTCCTCTTGGTGATTCGTCTCTTTTCTTGTGAGGTGCCGTACACTCATTGGAATAGTGTCTGAGTCTTCCACAATTATCGAAATTATGGTCACGACTTGATGATCTTCTCTCATAGTGTCTTGAGCTAGAGCTTCTTTCTTTTCCTTTGTTCTTGTAAAACTTGTTGAACCTTTTCACCATTAGGCTTATCTCTTCATTGGATACTAGCTTGTCGCTTGAAGTTGTGGGAGCATCGGTTGAGGCTTTGTAAGCACCACTTGATTTGTTGTGTAGCTCCTCTTTGTCCTTGAGTGACATTTCATGAGAAACATTCCTTCCAATAACTTCCATTGGTTTGAGATCTTTGTAATTTGACATCATTTGGATCAATGTGCACACGGTATCATATTTTCCATCCAAGGCTCTAAGGATCTTCTTGATGATGAACTTGTCGGTCATCTCTTCACTTCCTAAGCCGGCAATCTCGTTTGTGATGAGAGCAAGCCTAGAGTAAATTTCAGCGACTCCTTCACCATCCTTCATCTTGAACTTGTCAAGTTGACTTTGAAGCACATCCAACTTAGATTCCTTGACGGACTTGTTACCCTCGTGCATATCAACTAAAGTATCCCAAATTTCCTTTGCATTCTTGAGGCAGCTGATCTTGTTGAATTCCTCGGGGCCCAAACCATTGAAGAGAATGTCGCAAGCTTGAGCATTGTATTGAACATCTTCAATTCGTCTACGGTTGCTTCACGATCCGGTTCCTTACCATCCTCAAAGAATTCACCTTGCAAGCCAACACGAACAATAGCCCAAACAACGGGGTTATGACCAAGAATATGCATTTTCATTTTATGCTTCCAACTAGCAAAGTTTGTACCATCAAAATATGGACCTCTACGGTGATAGTTACCCTCACTAGACGCCATACTATCCTAGGTTGTGAAACCAATGCAATGAAGACCAAAGCTCTGATACCACTTGTATGATCGAAAGTATGTCTAGAGGGGGGTGATTAGACTACTTGACTAATTAAAACTATCCTTTTCCCAATTTTAGTTGTGGGGGCAGATTTTAGCAAGTATGACAAGTCAAGTAACACCCTACACATGCAATTCTAAGAGTATAGCAGCGGAAAGTAAAACATTGCACATGTAAGTAAAGGAGGGGATCGGAGATTTCAAACGCAATGAAGACACGATTATTTTTGGCGTGGTTCCGATAGGTGGTGCTATCGTACGTCCATGTTGATGGAGACTTCAACCCACGAAGGGTAACGGCTGCACGAGTCCACGGAGGGCTCCACCCACAAAGGGTCCACGAAGAAGCAACCTTGTCTATTCCACCATGGCTTACGTCCACGAAGGACTAGCCTCACTCGGGGTAGATCTTCACGTAGTAGGCGATCTCCTTGCCCTTACAAACTCCTTGGTTCAACTCCACATGATCTTGGAGGCTCCCAAGTGACACCTAACCAATCTAGGAGACACCACTCTCCAAAATGTAATAGATGGTGTGTTGATAATGAACTCCTTGCTCTTGTGCTTCAAGTGATAGTCTCCCCAACACTCAAACAACTCCTCACAGATTTGGATTTGGTCGAAGAAGGATTTGAGTGGAAAGCAACTTGGGAAGGCTAGAAATCAAGATTCAAATGGTAGGATTGGAATATCTTGATCTCAACACATGAGTAGGTGGTTCTCTCTCAGAAAATTTATGGTGGAAATGTAGGCACGTTCTGATGGCTCTCTTACTTGGTAAGAGGGTGGTGGAGGGGTATATATAGCCTCCACACGAAATCCAACCATTACACACTTTTGACCAAACTCAGTGGCACCGATTGGATATCTCGGTGAGACCGACCTGTGCAAAAGATATGAACTTTTGAAGTTTCGGTGGGACCGAATGGAAACAACTCAGAGCGACCGATGTGCAATGGTAGGGCAAACCTCATTTCGTTGGCACTGATTGCAACATCTCGGTGAGACCAAAATAATTGCAACAAGGCAATATAAAGTTGGTCAAGCCATCTCGGTGGCACCGATTGCAAACTCGGTTAGACCGAAATAATTGCAACAGATGACAGAGAGTTGGCCAGGCCATCTCGGTGGGACCGAGATCCATATCGGTGGATCCGATTTGTTAGGGTTTGGCTTGTGGCACTGTCTTGATGAACTCGGTGGGTCCGGATGAATAGGATTCGGTGGAACCGTGTTAGACTTTAAAATTTTGGACAAGTTTGGAAGGAGAAAGTGGCTGGGGGTTTTGGAGCAACATCACTAAGCACTTGAGCAATTAGATCATTATCAAAATCTCATCCCCATTTAATAGTATTGGCTTTCCTATGGACTTAATGTGATCTTGGATCACTAAATCAAAATGAAGAGTCTTGAGCTTTTGCCCATGTATGTCCTTAGCATTTTGAGGGGTCCACATTCCCTAGTCCTTGCCATGCCAATCATTGAACTTCCTGAAATCTTTCACTTGAATGTTTATTAGTTCAATGAGATATATGTTGTTATGAATTACCAAAACCACCAAGGGAACAAATGCACTTTCAAACGGCAGAAGAGCCGATGGAGGAACTTGCCGGAGAGCAAAAGGAGCCTGCCGGGGAACAAGGTGAGGAGACCGCCGAGGGGCAGGTGCAAAGGGAGTCCCTTGCTCCCGCCGTTCCGGCAAGGAGGCCTCGCATCCTCCGGAGGGCTGTCTCTAGAGAGCCAGTCCGTGGAGCCTCTTCAGGCAATGAAGCAGGCGACAAGGAGGCAGCCGGCAAGGCCACTGGATGGCAAGGATCTCGACACCAAGCCCCTCAATAGCAGCGAGTACGGCGTACCTCTACGAGGAAAACCACCATACTGGCTGCGGGAGGAGGCGGGTCTTCTCGACTTGCCGTGCCCGCGGCAACCAAGCGGGCCAGGACTCCTATTCCGTCCCCCTCCTCCAGCACCAGGCCCGAGATTTTATATGATCTCTCCGTCCTTAGCGACGAGGAGGAGGAAGAAGAGTATGTATCTTCGTTCATCTCCATCAATTCTCGATTTGTTATTACTGCTAATCTGACTTGTCTCGCCTTGCCTTGATTTGACAGTGACGTGGAGACCTTGGCACAGAGGATGGCCAAGAGGGCGAGGACCACAGCAGAGGATGAGACGGCAACAAGCACGGCGCCAGGCGAAGACGTCGTGGATACCAACCCTCGGTGCAGCCCCCAGCGTGAGGCCACTATTCACTTTCCTTTGGCAAGTGTTGATGTTGAGATATTCACCACTAACATCGGCACGGGAGCAGGAGAAGAACACCACGAGGAGGAACACCCGGAGACAGATCCAACTGGGACTTATCCGTCAACCGCTACCCCGGCAAGCGGCTCTCCAGCAAGGACCTCCACAGACGAGCTCGTTCGCACTGATGAAGTGCCGGCAACCGAGGCCACCGGCAACCAGGTGACGATAATCGAGGTTGTTAGAGAGGAAACTGTTCCCCCTCAACAGTCTCAATCCGGTAAGCTTTCTGCCGTTAAGTACTTTTTCCTTTAAATCTTCTTTTTTGTTTTCTTGAGCTTGATCTGAGTCTTGACTTTCTTTCTTCTCCATTCTTTCAGATCTGCCTCCATCAGATGAAATGGATGTTGATGCCACCATCGAGGAGATCGCAAGGGACGCCGCCAACGAGGCTAGCAACATTGCCACTGATGAGGCCGTCGGGAGGGCTGACGAAGAGGCCGCCTAGGTCGCTCACAAGGAGGCCGCCAAGGACGCTGCTGAGGAGGGTGGCAACAATAGTGCCGAGGCCATTAGAGACATCTCTGTTCCAGGAGCGCCAAGCGTTGACTCGGCCATGAGGGCGATCCTGACCGGCAAGGCAGCCGCGGACGACCACCCTTCGGCATCTGAAGAGCCCTTCTCAAGCAGATATCTGAAGGTTGGCGACAACTTGTTCGTCGGCCTCCCTGGGACGTCAAGCGTCGGGGCGCCCACAGAAGGAGAAGTCTTGGATGATGAGATGATCGCCGCTGCTGGGCTCGAGGTCATCGATGAGCCGCATGCCAATACCAACAAGACCAAAGAACAACAGCTCCTCAAGGCCATGGGTGTGAACTTTCAGAAGCTTCAAGCATGCTACCTCAGCCGTACCGAGAACTTGGATTCCAGGGAGGAGGAGTTCAAGAAGCGTGTGGAGGAAACACAGATCTGGTATGTGGAATGCCTCCAGGACCTCCAAGAACAGCACACCCAGCTCGCCAAGGCCAAGGAGCAGTTCGTCTTGGAAAAGGCTGAGGCCGACAAGGCGCATGAGGAAGCTGCGCAGAGGATAGCGACAACGGAGGTAGGGTTGAATGAGCGCAAAGTTGGCCTTGACGCTTATGAAGAAGAGCTTGCCGCTCGTGAAGCAGAGCTTGCCACTACGCTTCGCGGCAAAGATAATGAGATCCAGGCCCTCATTTCGGAGCAGACCCAGGAGCTGGAGTGCAAGCACAAAGAGGCCATCGAAGCTCAAGCTGCAGAGCATGCCAGCAAGATCAATGAGGCCGTCGATGCTGCTGAAGCCGCAGAGGCCACCAAGATCGAGCTAGAAGGCAAGGTGCATGCACTTGAAGCAGATATCACCGCCAACGGCAGGGAGATCTTGGCGCTCAAAGCAAATGCAGAGAAGGCAACTCACACCTTGGCGGAGCTGCAAACTGCAGTGTCCGCCAAGAGCCAAGAGCTCACCAAGGCCAACGATACCATCGAAGATCACAAGATGAAATTAACCGCCTTGGAGAAGTCTCTTGATGAAGCCAGAAAGCGTGAGAAGATCTTGACGAAGGACCTCCAAGACGAGAAGGCCTTGGTCGCGAGCACTGCCAACCCTTTCAATGCGCTCAAGAACGCCTACAAGCTTTGGACTGGTCGTCTTGTGGTTGCCGCGAAGAACCTTTCTGCACGGCTATCTACCATGGGTTTGTCGGAGTACCACTACTCCGTCGCCGATGGTCACACCGCCAGCGCCATGCTTACTCTCTTCTTCAAAAGCTTGATTGAGGCGTTGGAGAAGCATCACGGGGCTCGAGCTGCATACCTTGTCAACGAATCCCGCAAGCTTTGCCGGGATGTCCTCTTCAAGGTGCTCGTCAAGGTGGCGTACCGGAACCCAGGCATTGATCTCTCCAAAGCCTTCATCAGTGTGCCGAGGGGAGCCGACACCAGGATCGCCGAAGAGCTCGTCGCGCCCATCACCGATAGGGTTAGCCAGATCCCCAGGATAGAGGGTGGAGTTACTGATGACCCACAAGTATAGGGGATCAATCGTAGTCCTTTCGATAAGTAAGAGTGTCGAACCCAACAAGCAGCAGAAGGAAATGACAAGCGGTTTTCAGCAAGATATTTTCTGCAAGCAGTGAAATTATCGGTAGCAAGTAGTTTGATAGCAAGATAATTTGTAACAAGTGACAAGTAGCAATAGTAACTAAGGTGCAACAAGGTAGCCCAATCCTTTTGTGGCAAAGGACAGGTCGGAACGATCTCTTATAATAAGCTAAACGTTCTCGAGGACACATGGGAATTTCATCTAGTCACTTTCATCTTGTTTGTTTGATTTGCGTTCTCTACTTTGATAATTTGATATGTGGGTGGACCGGTGCTTGGGTGCTGTTCTTACTTGAACAAGCCTCCCACTTATGATTAACCCCTCTCGCAAGCATCCGCAACTACGAAAGAAGAATTAAGATAAATCTAACCATAGCATTAAACATATGGATCCAAATCAGCCCCTTATGGAATAGCGCATAAACTAGGGTTTAAGCTTCTGTCACTCTAGCAACCCATCATCTAATTACTACTCCACAATGCATTCCCTTAGGCCCAAAGATGGTGAAGTCTCATGTAGTCGACGTTCACATGACACCACTAAGAGAATCAACAACATTCATATCATCAAAATATCAAACGAATACCAAATTCACATGATTACTTATGACAAGACTTCTCCCATGTCCTCAAGAACAAAAGTAACTACTCAAAAATCGTGTTCATGTTCAAGATCAGAGGGGTATTGAATAGCATAATGGATCTGAACATATAATCTTCCACCAAATAAACCAACTAGCATCAACTACAAGATGTAATCAACACTACTAGCAACCCACAAGTATCAATCTGAGGTTTTGAGACAAAGATTGAATACAAGAGATGAACTAGGGTTTGAGATGAGATGGTGCTGGTGAAGATGTTGATGATGATTGGTCCTCCCACGATGAGAGGATCGTTGGTGATGACGATGGCTTCGATTTCCCCCTCCCGGAGGGAAGTATCCCCGGCGGAATCGCTGCGCCGGAGAGCAAAAGTGCTCCTGCCCAAGTTCCGCCTCGAGACGGTGCTGCTCCGTCTCGAAAGTCTTCTATTTATTTTTTTTCTAGGGCAAATGGGCTTATATACCAGAAAATGGGCAACGGAGGCTGGCCAGGGGCCCCACAAGCCACCAGGGCGCGCCTGGGTGGGTGGCGCGCCCTGGTGCCTCGTGGGCACCTGGGTGGCCCCCTCTAGTACTTCTTTTCTCCAGTATTTTTTATTTATTCCAAAATAAATCTCCGTGAAATTTCAGCTCATTTGGAGATGTGCAGAATAGGTATCTCTGACATAGCTTTTTCAGGTCCAGAATTTCAGCTGCCGGCAATCTCCCTCCTTATCTAAATCTTGCATATTAAGAGAGAAAAGGCATTAGAATTGCTCCACAAAGTGTTATATTGATTAAAAACACTATAAATAATAGTAGGAAAACATGATGCAAAAAAGGACGTATTAACTCCCCGAAGGTTAGACCTCGCTTGTCCTCAAGCGAAAGCCGATATCGATAATCATGTCCACATGTTTAGAGAGAGAGGTGTCGATAAAAACAAAATACGGACATAGTAGCATCATGATCATTATTATAACAACAATATTCATTATCATAGAACTTCTCATGAGCAAGTAACAATTCATCACAACAACAAAGTATGAGACATAAACTATCTTGAAAACTAACAAACTATGTTCTCAGTCAACAATGCAATTGCAATTCATCATATTTTCAGGAAGGGTATCATGTAGGAGCTTTTAGCAAGTCCACATACTCAACCATCATTTAGTCTTCTATGATTGCTAACACTCACAACATATATATGGAGCAAAAAGTTTCAACCAGACACATAGAAAGATAGGGGCTTATAATTTCGCCTCCCAACTTATTCACCTCAAGGGTAATGTCAATAATAATAACTCATGATCACTCATATCCAACTGGATATATGTGCCTAGATCTTTCCCCACCACATGATGCTTGCAAAAGAGAAAAATAAAAAGGAATAGAGGAGAACACTAATGACTCTTGCATAAAAAGTAAATACATAAAAGTAAAAGATAGGCCCTTCACAGAGGGAAGCAGAGGTTGTCATGCGCTTTTTGTTTTTGGATGCACAAGCTATTAATGCAAAGGAACGTCACTTTATATTGCCCCTTCTGATAGCAACCTTTATTATGCAGTCCGTCACTTTTATTTCTTTACCATCACAAGTTCGTACAAAGCTTATTTTCCTTTACAATAAAAGTTCATACATATTTAGGAGCAATTTTTATTGCTTTATGCACCGATGACAACTTACTTGAAGAATCTTATTCAATCCATAGGTAGATATAGTGGACTCTCATGACATGAAACTGGGTTTAAGGGTTTTGGGTGCACAAGTAGTATCTCTACTTGGTGCCGATTTTTGGCTAGCAAAGATATTGGGCAAGCATCACATGTTGGAGGATCCATGACAATATAACTTCTATGTGAATATAAGCAAACATAATTCATTACGTTGTCTTCCTTGTCCAACGTCCACAATTTAAAATAAAATACTCAATGGGGGCTCACAATCATAAAAGATGTCCAAGATAGTATATTTGCATGTGAATCTTCTCTTCCCTTATTAAATTTTTCATGAATTGCATCATTGACTAATGCTATGCTTGTTAATCTTCAATAAATTTAGCACTTATACTTTTCTTTATGTAATGTCATTACTTTCCATAAGATTAGCATATGATCTTTTTAAAGAAGCAAAAACTCAAACTACTCTTTATTATATAACTCTCAACTCAATTACATAGATAGATAGATCATGTAACTAGCACTCGAAAATAGATCATACTAAACTTTTATTCAACTAAATCATGAAATAACTAGGGATCGAACTAAAAATAGGTAGAGATAATAAGAGTGATGGTGATACGATACCGGGGCACCTCCCCCAAGCTTGGCATAAGCCAAGGGGAGTGCCCATACCAATGTACTCAAGTTTCTTCCTTCGGTGATGATGGTGATGATGAAGTAGTGGGCTTGTCCTTTAGCTTTAGCAGATACTCCAATTTACGGTTGATGCTCCGAAGGGCGATGTTTTGCTCTTCCAACAAAATAACTTCACAAGTGAGAGATGTATTCTGAGCACAAACTGTATCAAAGACTCTTAGGGCTTCAATTACAGATGGGGAGAGATGATCATAGAGGGGTTGAAGGATATCTCCCTTCTCTACGGTCTCCTCCATGGGAATGGCTTGCCCTCCTTCAGGAGCCTGGGTTCCCGCAACTTCCTCGACCTTGTCCTCCTTGCCATTGTTTTCCTCTCCCGACGACCACTCGTAGTAAACCTCGCTGTAGGGGCATTTGCCCGGCGATGGTTGCACAATACGGTGCTTGGTACGGAGGTTTTGGGGAGCCATGGCGATCTAGATCTGTCCGAAAAATAGCACGAAACAAGAACAGAGGATATTTCTGCGATACGGTGGTCACAACATCCGGGAGTATATATAAAGAATTTGTATCTTGCAAAACAAGTATTCCAGAAGAAAACGGAGTCGGGAAGGCTCACGAGGGGCCCACGAGCCACCAGGGCACGCCTGGGGGGGTGGCGCGCCCTGGTGCCTCGTGTGCACCTCATGGGTCCCCTCGGCTATTTCTTATTTTTGTATTTTTTCCTAATATTCCAAAACTGATAGAAAGTATTTTTATGGAATTTTTGGAGTCGGTTTACTTACCGTATCACGTACCTCTTCCTTTTCAGGGTTCTGGAGTGTTCTGGAAGGTCTCTCTTATGTATTCCTCCGGTGTCATAGTTTGAATAATGTTAGTCTCAATATTAATAGGCGTACCTGAGATGTAATGCTTAATTCTTTGCCCATTGACCACCTTCGGATTAGTGCCTTCGGGGTTATTGATCTTAATGGCTCCAGAGCGATAAACTTCCTCAATGATATATGGCCCTTCCCATTTAGAGAGAAGTTTTCCTGCAAAAAATCTAAAACTAGAATTGTACAATAGAACATACTGTTGACATCTGATTTTGGCACGATGCAAAATGCAGTAAAGGAGGACTCAAGCGAAAAGCTTGCCGGTTTTGAGTGCTTGCCGAAGACCCAAACAGAGGCAGGAGACGGCCCAGCAAGGAGGCGATCCGGCAAGGAGACGGCCCAGCAAGGAGGCGTTCCGGCAAGGAGACGGCCCGGCAAGGAGGCGATCTGGCAAGGAGACGGCCCGGCAAGGAGGCGTTCCGGCAAGGGGACGGCCCGGCAAGGAGGCGTTCCGGCAAGGAGACGGCCCGACAAGGAAACGACCCGGCAAGGCGTCCCGGCAAGATACCCTGATGATACTCCCGGGAAGGCGGCGGCTCGTCGAAGACCGGAGATCAAGATGGACGTGAGGAGACGGAAGGAAGTCCATCAAGACGGCCTCTGGAGCGGTACTACCGCCCTCCACAGCGGTACTACCGCTTGAGCGGTAATACCGTGTTTTACTACCACATCGACTACCGCTTACGGAAAATACTTCTGGAATCCCGAGGACCCCAAGCGGAAGTGGCGCGGCACTCCAGGGCGGTACTACCGCTGGAAGCGGTACTACCGCTTGCCTAGAGCGGTACTACCGCTTGTCGACGCACAGATTCAGGCAGGTTCGGTTTGAATCCGAGTTAGGCTAGAGCTAGGACTCTAGGACATGAATTGATGTAATTCTCTTGTAAGGAAGGCCTAGATGAATCCATGACTTGTACGGGAAGTCCAACCCCCTCTTAAATAGAAGAGGTGATGGCCGATTGAAACAACACACAATCGAACAAACACATCTACATCTTTTACCCTACTTTTATCCCTCTCCCTTCTATCTTTCTTCTCGTTCTTCGTTCGTTCTTCGTATTGAAGTGCGGCGATCCTCGAGGCCCTAGGGGCGAGCGAATCGACCTAGGGCAGCCCATCGTCCATCTGTGACTCCTGACGGGTTCCATCCCGGAGAAGCGGTGCGTCGGGTCTACAAAAGCGCCTGCCGGATTGTCTTGCGTACCGCGCTTCCGGCAGGCCTCCCTCGACGTGAGCTGCGGTGCATCACCCCCGGCGTCGAGGGTACGCGTGACGCGTTCGTGTGTCAACACACTTTTTGGCGACTCCGCTGGGGAAGATAGATCAAGAATCATCATCAACCATGTCTAATCTCCCCAAACCCTCAGAAGTTAATGCCGATAACATCATTAAGCCCGGTCTTGATGAGCTATCGGAGGAACATCGCCAGGCCAACGAAGCGCTCAAGAAACAGCGTGAAGAGGCTTTTGAGGTGCTCAAGAAAGCGCGAGGAGGAGGATTTGGAGGCATTTCTTTCAAGTTTCAAGAAGGACCGCCAAGGCAACATCACTCCGATTGGAGAAATCAGGTTACCTCCTCCCATTGATGAACAAGATGAAATCACTGTGAGCAAAGTTTTTTCTCCTGAGCAACTGGCTGTGATTGAAAGTCTTGTTAGTAAGGGTAATGTGATGGCGTACAATTCTTTCATGGCAAATACTAATGCTCACAAAAATATGCCGCCGTCATCTAGTGGTAATGTTGGTGTATCCATTAGCCCAGAAAAACCTAATCCAACTTTACCTATTTCTTCGGCACCTCCCATGTAACAACATTACAATTTGCCGATGAATTTTTATCCTAGCCAAACCAATCAACTTGTGGCCGCACCTGCATACCGTAATCCTATTATGAGTGTGCCCAATTCGGCGTCTACGCCGAATTACTTTGTCACATCACCTATGAATACAAGCATGTTTGGTCTTCCACCGAATTATGTTTCGGCGCCTACTCCACAAGTTGCATCACTAGCTAGTTCCCAAGTTGCTCCTATGTCATTGCCACAAGCATCTTCATCTACCTCGGATCCAATTTTAGCCAAATTAAGGGAGGATTTGCATAAGATGTTTCAAGAAACTTTCGGAAACGAGCCGAAAATAAAGAGTCGTGTGTATCAAAAGCCTTATCCTGAACACTTCGACGCAGTTTTGTACCCTCCGGGTTATAAGGTTCCTGATTTTGTCAAATTTAGTGGAGAGGGCACAAAAACAACTTGGGAGCATGTGAGTCAGTATCTAGCACAGCTGGGTGAAGCAAGTTCCATAGAAGAATTGAAAGTGCGGTTATTTCCCTTATCTTTAACTGGCACCGCATTTTAATGGTTTGCTGCTTTGCCACCTGGCTCAATTCTCTTATGGTCGCAACTAGAGAAAAAGTTTCATGATCATTTTTATAGTGGCGACAATGAGCTTAAGTTATCGCATCTTACATCGGTTAGGCAAAAGCATGATGAATCGGTCACCGATTATGTCAAAAGATTTAGAGATATAAAAA
Source organism: Elymus sibiricus (assembly GCA_039707655.1). Lineage (NCBI taxonomy): Eukaryota > Viridiplantae > Streptophyta > Magnoliopsida > Poales > Poaceae > Elymus > Elymus sibiricus. The sequence goes on along the minus strand of CM077670.1, from coordinate 364,491,117 downwards.
ACCGATGCTATAGCTTAGTGATAACCGAAAGAGACTTGGCGGATCTTGTCCTTAATGGTTTGAAAACTCACATTATTGAGAGGCTAGAAAGTTATGAATTTTTAAATATTAACCAAGTCTTGCAGAAAGCTTTGGCTCAAGAAAGCCGAAGTAAAGAGATTCATAGGTCAACAACCGATCGTCCTAGAATGCATATGCTTGATTATAATGATGAATATTCGGACGATGAGGTTGATGTCTGTACCACTGAATTTGTTTGGTCCTCAAAGGCCAAACCCTATGCATGCAATGCTCTTAAGCCGATTCGTAAGAATCGTGATGAGGAGATGAAATTTAGTTTTGATATATCCAAGTGTGATAGAATATTTGATGCTCTCTTGCAAGAAAAGATGATTAGAATATCACACACCATACCCCCGTTTGAGGAGCTGAAACGGCGTGCTTATTGCAAATATCATAATTCATTTTCTCATGCTACTAATGATTGCAATGTTTTTCGGAGACAGATACAATCGGTCATTAATGACGGACGATTGAGTTTTTCTGAGATGCAAGTTGATAGACAGCCCTTCCCAATGAATACCATGACTTTGGAGGGGAAGAAAATGTTAATTCGGCCTAACATAGCCGAATCAGCTAATAAAGACAATATTGTCATTGGTGAGCCCAGGAAGAACAAAGATGGCGACAAGATCTTGGGGAGGCAAGTCGTGCTTGAGAAGCAATCCGATGGTGGAGAGGTAATCAAGATCACCATAAAAAATCCTGCACTCGGGGGGCAGCCACAAGAACAAGAGGATGCTCATGTTGAATTTATCAAGCCCAAGAATTCAGAAGTTGGCAAGTGTAAAAGGAGTGAAGCTAAGCACAAGCGAATCAAGCCAACTTTTGATATGTTGCTATCTAAATATGCAAGTCAAGCAGCCGGTTCTAGCTCCAATCGGCCGTCATATTCAAAACATTCAAGATCACCTCCGAAGCAAGAGTTTCGACACTATGCAAGGCCATATGGGTCATGGGCACCGGCACCATGGATGTCGCCACCCCCCTATGCCCCATATTACATGGGAGACTTCAATGGAGGATAGGGGCAGCCCCCAATGGCTCCTTATGTTTTTCATATGGGGTGGACAACACCTAGAAGGCCTGCTCACAAAAAGCTTTATTATCCTACACAAGGCCGTTCAAGCCATGGTGCTAATCGGCCAACAAAAAATTCTCCAAGCGAAGCAGAATCTAGGGATCCCAAGTATATTCAACCTAAGTGGTGTCCTCCCGGTCTGTCCAAGACACAAAAAAGGAGATTACAACGTATGAGGAGCCGCGAGAAGGCGGCACATGAAGTAGAAGAGCAAAAGGACGAATTGTTCAATAAAATTCGGCCCGTGGCGCCCACAAAACAAGTGTGGAGGCCTAAACAAAAAGGAAACGCAGATGTCTCTACACTAGCTACAACAGCACCTACGCCACCAAAAAAGGATGATGCGGCCCTTATTACATCATCCACGTCACCTGAAATATCCCCTTTTATTGAGGAAATTTTAAGTCCAATATACACATTGGGAGATGAAGATGAGATGGAGGATTTTGAATCTACGCCGATTCGGGATGGTGGCGATCGACTTCAAGATATATACTTATCATCTTAAACACAAACATGGCCGATATATGATTATCGCCCTAAGCACATATAAATGGCCGATGGAGTGTTGACATCATCCTTAGAGCAAGCTCTATGCGAATTATTTTTCGGCACACAAGTTTTGCCGAAAAACAGGGGGGCATGTATTGACACCTGATTTTGGCACGATGCAAAATGCAGTAAAGGTGGACTCAAGCGAAAAGCTTGCCGGTTTTGAGTGCTTGCCGAAGACCCAAACAGAGGCAGGAGACGGCCCGGCAAGGAGGTGATCCGGCAAGGAGACGGCCCGGCAAGGAGGCATTCCGGTAAGGAGACGGCCCGGCAAGGAGGCGATCTGGCAAGGAGACGGCCCGGCAAGAAGGCGTTCCGGCAAGGGGACGGCCCGGCAAGGAGGCGTTCCGGCAAGGAGACGGCCTGGCAAGGAGACGACCCGGCAAGACGGCCCGGCAAGATACCCTGATGATACTCCCGGGAAGGCGGCGGCTCGTCGAAGACCGGAGATCAAGATGCACGTGAGGAGACGGAAGGCAGTCCATCAAGACGGCCTCTGGAGTGGTACTACCGCCCTCCACAGCGGTACTACCGCTTGAGCGGTAATACCGTGTTTTACTGCCACATCGACTACCGCTTACGGAAAATACTTCTGGAATCCCGAGGACCCCAAGCGGAAGTGGCGCGGCACTCCAGGGCGGTACTACCACTGGAAGCGGTACTACCGCTTGCCTAGAGCGGTACTACCGCTTGTCGACGCACAGATTCAGGCAGGTTCGATTTGAATCCGAGTTAGGCTAGAGCTAGGACTCTAGGACGTGAATTGATGTAATTCTCTTGTAAGGAAGGCCTAGATGAATCCATGACTTGTACGGGAAGTCCAACCCCCTCTTAAATAGAAGAGGTGATGGCCGATTGAAACAACACACAATCGAACAAACACATCTACATCTTTTACCCTACTTTTATCCCTCTCCCTTGTATCTTTCTTCTCGTTCTTCGTTCGTTCTTCGTATTGAAGTGCGGCGATCCTCGAGGCCCTAGGGGCGAGCGAATCGACCTAGGGCAGCCCATCGTCCATCCGTGACTCCTGACGGGTTCCATCCCGGAGAAGCGGTGCGTCGGGTCTACAAAAGCGCCTACCGGATTGTCTTGCATACCGCGCTTCCGGCAGGCCTCCCTCGACGTGAGCTGCGGTGCATCACCCCCGGCGTCGAGGGTACGCATGACGCGTTCGTGTGTCAACACATACTCACCCACTTTGAATTCCCGTTTTTGAATTCTTTTATCATGCCATCTTTTAACTTTTTCTTTAAACAATTTGGCATTTTCATAAGCTTGGGTTCTCCATTCATCTACTGAGCTAATATCAAATAACCTCTTTTCACCGCCATGTTTAAAATCATAATTGAGTTTTTTAATGGCCCAATATGCTTTATGTTCTAACTCAGGAGGTAAATGCCATGCTTTTCCATAAACCATTTTATAAGGAGACATACCCATATGATTTTTATAAGCAGTTCTATAAGCCCATAATGCATCGTCAAGTTTCTTAGACCAATTCTTTCTAGATCTATTGATGGTTTTTTGCAAAATTAACTTTATTTCTCTATTGCTTAATTCAACTTGACCACTAGATTGAGGGTGATAGGGAGATGCAATTCTATGGTTGATATCATATTTAGCAAGCAGTTTACGGAATGCACCATGAATAAAATGTGAACCACCATCAGTCATTAAGTATCTAGGGACTCTGAACCTCAGGAAAATAACTTCTTTAAGCATTTTAATAGAAGTGTTATGATCAGCACTACTAGTTGGAATAGCTTCTACCCACTTAGTAATGTAATCAATAGCAACTAAAATATGTGTATACCCATTAGAGGAAGGAAAAGGTCCCATATAATCAAATCCCCAAACATCAAATGGTTCAATAACAAGTGAATAATTCATAGGCATTTCATGACGTCTACTAACATTACCAATTCTTTGACATTCATCACAAGATAAGACAAACTTACGAGCATCCATGAAAAGAGTAGGCCAATAAAAACCAGATTGTAGTACCTTATGTGCAGTTCTGTCTCCCGCATGGTGTCCTCCGTAAGCTTCGGAATGACACTTCCATAAGATTTGTTCCTATTCATGCTCAGGTATACAATTTCTAATAATACCATCCACTCCTTCTTTATAAAGATATGGGTCATCCCAGAAGTAATGTCTTAAATCAAAGAAGAACTTTTTCTTTTGTTGGTATGTGAAACTAGGTGGTATAAATTTAGCAACAATCTAATTAGCATAGTCTGCATACCAAGGAGTATTACGAGAAGCATTTATGATAGCTAATTGCTCATCGGGAAAACTATCATCAATAGGCAGTGGGTCATCAAGAATATTTTCCAACCTAGACAAGTTATCAGCTACGGGGTTCTCAGCTCCCTTCCTATCAGTAATATGCAAGTCAAATTCTTGTAGCAATAGAACCCACCTAATGAGTCTAGGTTTAGCATCTTTCTTTTCCATAAGGTATTTAATAGCAGCATGATCGATGTGAACAATTACTTTAGAATCAACTATGTAAGATCTGAATTTATCACATGCAAACACAACTGCTAGAAATTCTTTCTTAGTAGTAGCATAATTTCTTTGAGCACTGTCTAGAGTTTTACTAGCATAATGGATAACATTTAATTTCTTATCAACTCTCTGTCCTAGAACAGCACCAACAGCATAATCACTAGCATCACACATAATTTCAAAAGGCAAGTTCCAATCAGGTGGTTGAACAATAGGTGTAGAGGTTAATGCTTTCTTAAGTGTTTCAAAGGCTTCTACACAATCATCATCAAAAACAAATGGAACATCCTTTTGCAAGAGATTAGTAAGAGGCCTAGAAATTTTAGAGAAGTCTTTAATAAACCTCCTATAGAAATCAGCATGACCAAGGAAACTTCTTATACCTTTAATATCTTTAGGACATGGCATTTTCTCAATTGCATCAACTTTAGCATTATCTACTTCAATACCTCGTTCAGAAATTTTATGCCCCAAGACAATACCTTCATTCACCATAAAGTGGCACTTCTCCCAATTCAAGACAAGATTAGTTTGTTCACATCTCTGCAAAACTCGATCAAGGTTGCTTAAGAAATCATCAAAGGAAGTTTCGTAAACGGAAAAATCATCCATGAAAACCTCAACAATCTTTTCACAAAAGTCAGAGAATATAGCAGTCATACATCTTTGAAAGGTAGTAGGTGCATTGCATAAACCAAAAGGCATACGTCTATAAGCATAAGTTCCAAAAGGACAAGTAAAGGTGGTTTTCTCTTGGTCGGCCTGTGATACAGGTATTTGAGAGAAACCAGAATATCCATCAAGAAAGCAAAAGTGTGTATGCTTGGACAATCTTTCTAACATTTGATCAATAAAAGGTAAGGGGTACTGATCTTTTCTAGTGGCTTTGTTTAATTTTCTAAAATCAATTACCATCCTGTAACCAGTTACAATTCTTTGTGGAATGAGTTCATTTTTATCATTAGGAACAATGGTAATACCTCCTTTCTTAGGAACACAATGAACATGACTTACCCATCTACTATCAGCTATGGGACAAATTATACCTGCTTCCAAAAGCTTTAATATTTCAGTTCTTACCACATCTTTCATCTTAGGATTTAATCGTCGTTGGTGGTCGACAACTAGTTTAGCATCAGGCTCCATATTAATTTTGTGTTGACATAGAGTGGGACTAATGCCCTTAAGATCATCAAGAGTATATCCAATAGCAGCACGGTGCTTCCTCAGAGTTTTTAGTAATCTCTTCTCTTCATGCTCTGAAAGGTTAGCACTAATAATAACAGGATATATCTTCTTTTTATCTAGATAAGCATATTTTAATATATCAGGCAATTGTTTCAGTTCGAATACAGGGTAACCCTTAGGTGGAGGAGGGCCTCCAAGAGTTTCAACAGGCAAATTGTGTTTAAGGATAGGTGGTTGATCAAAGAACAACTTATCTATTTCATTTCTTTCATTCATGTGCATATCATTTTCATGGTCTAGCAAATATTGTTCTAACGGATCAGTAGGAGGTATGGCAATAGAAGCAAGACCAATAATTTCATCTTTACTAGGCAATTCTTTATCATGAGGTTGTCTACGAAACTTGGAGAAATTAAACTCATGAGATATACCACCAAAATTAACACTAACAGTTTCTTTAGCGCAATCAATCTTGGCATTAACAGTGTTCAAGAAAGGTCTACCAAATATAATGGGACAAAAATTATCTTGTGGAGAACCGAGGACTAGAAAATCAGTAGGGTATTTTATTTTTCCACACAAGACTTCAACATCTCTAACGATCCTGAGCGGCATAATGGTATCTCGGTTTGCAAGCATAATAGTAACATCAATGTCCTCTATTTCAATAGGTGCAATATCATTCATAATTTCTTGATATAAGGTAAACGGAATAGCACTCACACTAGCACCCAAATCACATAAGCCATGATAAAAATGATCTCCTATTTTAACAGAGACAACAGGCATGCCTACTACAGGTCTGTTTTTATCTTTAGGATCTGGTTTAGCAATTCTAGCTGCTTCATCATAGAAGTAAATAACATGCCCATCTATATTATCGACCAAGAGATCTTTAACCATAGCAACATTAGGTTCAACTTTAATATGTTCAGAGGGTCTAGGTGCTCTAATATTACTTTTGTTAACCACAGTTGAAACTTTAGCATGTTCCTTAATCCTAACAGGAAAAGGTGGTTTCTCAATATAAGCAGTAGGCACAACTGGATCAACATGGTAAACAATTGTTTCTTCTTTAACACTAACAGGTTCCTCAATCTTTTATTTAACAGGGGGGCGATATTTAAACCACTTCTCCTTAGGGAGATCAACATGAGTAGCAAATGATTGACAAAAGGAGGCTACTATCTCAGAGTCAAATCCATATTTAGTGCTAAACTTATGAAAAGCATCGGTATCCATAAAAGATTTAACACAATCGTACTCAAGTGTTATACCTGACTCATTACCTTTGTCGAGTTCCCAATCTTCAGAGTTGTGTTTAATTCTTTCCAGAAGATCCCATCTGAATTCAATAGTTTTCTTCATAAAGGAGCCAGTCGAAGAAGAATCGAGCATGGTTTGATCATCATGAGAAAGCCGAGCATAAAAATTATGTAAGATAATTTCTCTTGAGAGCTCATGATTAGGGCATGTGTACATCATGTACTTAAGCCTACCCCAAGCTTGAGCGATGCTTTCTCCTTCACGAGGCCAAAAATTATATGTATAATTCCGATCACGATGAACCAGATGCATAGGATAAAACTTTTGATGAAATTCCAATTTCAATCGATTCCAATCCCACGTTCCAATATCATCACATAGCCTATACCATGTCAATGCCTTTCCCTTCAAAGATAAAGGGAAAACCTTCTTCTTAACTTCATCTCCAGGTAAACGTGCAAGCTTAAATAATCCACAAGCATCATCAACATAGATTAAGTGCATATCAGGATGTATTGTTCCATCTCTTGCATAAGGATTAGCTAGCAGTTTCTCTATCATACCCGAAGGAATCTCATAATAAATATTTTCAGTAGGTGCAGTAGGTTGAGGAGCAACTCTTTGTGCTTCCGGTCGAGGTGAAGATACCCCGAACAAACCGCTCAAAGGATTACTTTCCATAATGACAAGTGACAATAAATTTCAGCACGTAATATAAATGTTTCCTTACCAAATTCCACTCACCAAAGGCGCTTCACTCCCCGGAAACGGCGCCAGAAAAGAGTCTTGATGACCCACAAGTATAGGGGATCAGTCATAGTCCTTTCGATATGTAAGAGTGTCGAACCCAATGAGGAGCAGAAGGAAATGACAAGCGGTTTTCAGCAAGATATTTTCTGCAAGAACTGAAATTATCGGTAGCAAGTAGTTTGATAGCAAGATAATTTGTAACAAGTGACAAGTAGCAATAGTAACTAAGGTGCAGCACGGTAGCCCAATCCTTTTGTTGCAAAGGGCAGGCCGGAACGATCTCTTATAATAAGCTAAACGTTCTCGAGGACACATGGGAATTTCATGTAGTCACTTTCATCATGTTTGTTTGATTCGCGTTCGCTACTTTGATAATTTGATATGTGGGTGGACCGGTGCTTGGGTGCTGTTCTTACTTGAACAAGCCTCCCACTTATGATTAACCCCTCTCGCAAGCATCCGCAACTACGAAAGAAGAATTAAGATAAATCTAACCATAGCATTAAACATATGGATCCAAATCAGCCCCTTACGGAATAGCGCATAAACTAGGGTTTAAACTTCTGTCACTCTAGCAACCCATCATCTAATTACTACTCCACAATGCATTCCCTTAGGCCCAAAGATGGTGAAGTGTCATGTAGTCGACGTTCACATGACACCACTAAGAGAATCAACAACATTCATATCATCAAAATATCGAACGAATACCAAATTCACATGATTACTTATGACAAGACTTCTCCCATGTCCTCAAGAACAAAAGTAACTACTCACAAATCATGTTCATGTTCAAGATCAGAGGGGCATTGAGTAGCATAATGGATCTGAACATATAATCTTCCACCAAATAAACCAACTAGCATCAACTACAAGATGTAATCAACGCTACTAGCAACCCACAGGTACCAATCTAAGGTTTTGAGACAAATATTGAATACAAGAGATGAACTAGGGTTTGAGATGAGATGGTGCTGGTGAAGATGTTGATGAAGATTGGTCCTCCCACGATGAGAGGATCGTTGGTGATGACGATGGCTTCGATTTCCCCCTCCCGGAGGGAAGTATCCCCGGCGGAATCGCTCCGCCGGAGAGCAAAAGTGCTCCTGCCCATGTTCCGCCTCGAGACGGCGGCGCTCCGTCCTGAAAGTCTTCTCTTTATTTTTTCTAGGGCAAATGGGCTTATATACCAGAAAATGGGCACCGGAGGCTGGCCAGGGGCCCCACAAGCCACCAGGGCGCGCCGGGGGGGAGGGGGCTGGCGCGCCCTGGTGCCTCGTGGGCACCTGGTTGGCCCCCTCTGGTACTTATTTTCTCCAGTATTTTTTATTTATTCCAAAATAAATCTCCGTGAAATTTCAGCTCATTTGGAGATGTACAGAATAGGTATCTCTGACATAGCTTTTTCAGGTCCAGAATTCCAGCTGCCGACAATCAACCTCCTTATGTAAATCTTGCATATTATGAGAGAAAAGGCATTAGAATTGTTCCACAAAGTGTTATATTAATTAAAAACACTATAAATAACAGTAGGAAAACATGATGCAAAATGGACGTATTAGTTACCCATTAACCTTGTAGCCATAACTTGCCGCGAATGCGATCTTGTAAAAGACAGATTTATCTTAAGTTAGATCTGCACTGCGTTTTGATGTAATATCACTTGTGTCTTGAATGGGTGTATGCATGCTATTCCACTTGTCTTATTTTGTCTTTGCATGATTTCTGTACCCTACGCTTGCCGGAATCTTGCCGGTGCGCACACTCTTGCCGCGAGCGCTTGAGGAACAGGTCCTTAGTAGCTTGCCAGAAGTGCCGCTGCCAGCAAGGTTATACTTGACGATCACAACGCAGCCACTTTAGTTGTTGAGCGGACTCGAAACAAAGTAAGGGCACAACTGATCACGAGAAGGTTCCTCGGCGTGCAGGTTTCTCATACAAAGGCCAAAATCATTCAAGGAGAAATTGCAACTACAACAAAGAATTTATTTCAAAGCCTTTCAACTTAGCTTTTTCTTTGCTGTGCTTCTTGTTGTCTTGCCGTAGAATGATATCTTGAACGTCATTTGGTATCCATACCATCACTCCCCCTGGGAAACTTGTATGCGAGGAACCCTTCTGTCCTTTGAGAAAAAGAAAGAAGAGAAAAGAGGAGGCTGGAACCTTGACGGTTCGTTAATCATTTTATGCAAGGTAGAATGCAACACAACACTGCCTACAACACATAAATAAATATGCACTTCGACAAAGTGTTGCAAAACACTTATCTTTTATTCATTATGCACGGGGTCTGCGCCCAGCTTTGTACAAAGGGTTACATGCCTTGCCGGCAAACTTATACAAAAGAGGTTGTTGGGCAGGCCGGCAACCGCGCCTTACGGGTAAAACTTGCGAAGATGCTCAATATTCCATGAGTTGAGCACCGGAGTGCCATCTTCGGTCTCTAGGCAGACTGCACCGGGCCTAGTGACTCGTACCACCCGGTAAGGGCCTTCCCACTTCGGCGTCAACTTGTTTTGACCCTTCGCAGGTTGAATCCGACAAAGAATAAGGTCGCCTTCCTCAAGGTTCCTGGCGTTCACTTTGCGGCTATGGTAGCGGCGCAAAGCTTGCTGGTACCGTGCAGCACGGACAGCAGCCCGGAAACGATCTTCCTCAAGGAGCGTGGCATCATCTTGCCGCAGCTTATCTTGATCCTCCTCATCGAAGGCCAAGACTCGAGGTGACCCGTATCTGAGTTCCGTGGGGAGCACCGCTTCTGCACCATAAACAAGGGAGAAGGGTGCCTGGCTAGTGGCTCGACTTGGTGTCGTTCTGATTGACCAAAGAACCGCCGCAACTCTTCCACCCAGCGCCTTCCACACTTGTGTAGCCTATCGAAAGTTTTGGTCTTGAGACCATGCAGTACTTCTACATTTGCCCTCTCTACTTGTCCATTGCTCCTTGGATGAGCAACAGAGTCATAGCAGATCTTATTTCCAAGTTCTTGGCAATATGCTGTGAAGGCGCAGCTCGTGAATTGGGTGCCGTTGTCGGTGATGATCCTGTTGGGTACACCAAAACGAGCAACCAATCCTTTGAGGAACTTGATGGCCGATTGTGCCGTCTCCTTTCTCACTGGCTCTACCTCAGGCCACTTTGTAAACTTGTTGATTGCAACGTACAAGAATTCAAAGCCCCCGGTAGCACGGGGGAAGGGGCCGACGATGTCGAGCCCCCAGACCGAGAAAGGCCAGGAGAGAGGGATGGTTTGGAGGGCTTGAGCTAGCTGGTGGATGTCCTTGGAGTGGAACTGGCACGCTTCGCATCTGATGACCACCGCCAAGGTGTCTTGAAGGGCTGTCGGCCAGTAGAATCCTTGATGAAACGCCTTGCTGACAAGTGCGCACGACCCGATATGAGAGCCATACATCCCTTCATGCATCTCTTCCAACAACCTCTGTCCATCTTCCCGGCAGATGCACTTCAATTTCACCCCATTTGGTCTTTTCTTGTACAAAACGTTGTCAACAAACTTGTACATCCTTGATTGACGGGCTACTCTTTCTGCGTCCTCTTGTTCATTGGGAAGATCTCCTGTCTGAAGGTACTGGACAATTGGCTGTGCCCATGCCGGAGCCTATGGCTCGACGACAAGGACTAAAGGTACTTCTTCCTCTGCGGGAGCGCTTGCTTCGACGGCAAGGATCTGGCTTGCCGGAGGCTGCAGCTCACCGGCCAAGGGTATCTTGTCGGTGGTATCTACTTTCTTGGCGGCTGCCGGCAGCTCTGCCGGAAAGTAACCACCAACATCTTGCTTTCTCTTCTTTGCTAGTCTTGATGGTGTAACGGATGGCTGAGTCAGATGAAGCACAAAAGTTCCTGGTTCCACAGGCATCTTTTGGTTGGCAAGCTTTGATAGGTCGTCGGCAATCCAATTCTGGGCACGGGGAATGTGCTCCGCTTGCAGACCGTCAAAGTGCTCTTCCAACTTCCTCACTTCTTCAACGTATGCCTCCATCAAGGGACTCTGGTAATCCTTGTTGACCTGCCTCACCACAAGCTGCAAGTTGCCTCTGATAATCAACTTTCGAATACCAAGGTCGATTGCAATGCGCAGGCCGGCAAGCAATCCCTCATACTCAGCAGTGTTGTTGGTGGTCTGCTCCCTGGGAAAGTGCATCTGAAGCACGTACTCGAGGTGCTCTCCGGTGGGTGCTATAAGCAGCACACCGGCACCGGCGCCTTTCAGCGTGAAAGCACTGTCAAAGTACATGATCTAATCGTCAACAGTTTCCTTGCCAAGGAGAGAGGTCTCTGGAACTTCTTCATCTAGTGTTGGAGTCCATTCTGCAATGAATTCTGCCAAAGCCCTGCTCTGAATCATTGAGATACTCTCAAACTTCAAATCAAAGCTTGACAACTCCAATGCCCACTCCACAATCCTGCCGGTGGCTTCCGGATTTCTCAGGATTCGTTGCAAGGGAAAGCGAGTGACGACGGTGACTTGGTGTGCTTGGAAGTAGTGGCGCAGCTTCCTTGAGCCCATGAGAAGGCCAAAGAACAACTTCTGCACACCGGAATACCTTGATCTAGCCACTTGCAGGAGAGAGCTGACAAAGTAAACTGGGCGCTGCACCATCTTCTTCTTCACAACTTGCTGATCTGGATCACTTGCTTGCACAATCTCTGGCTTGTCGGCACCTGACGTTGCCAGAAAGGGTTCTGGCTTGTCGGACTGTGGCTCAGCGGCTGCTGCCTCCTCTTCTTCTGCCTCTCTTTCAGCCAGAAGTGCAGCACTAACCACTTGATTCGTTGCCGCTAAGTATAGCAGCAATGTCTCTTGCGGCCTAGGCGCAACTAAGACTGGCGAAGAGGACAAGTATGCCTTCAAATCTTGGAGTGCGGCCTCCGCTTTCGGAGTCCAGTTCACTAGGCCTGCCTTTTTCAATATCTTGAAAAACGGCAAGGCGCGCTCTACCGATTTGGAGATGAACCTGCTAAGGGCGGCAACGCAGCTGGCAAGACGCCTGACGTCCTTGACTCGTCTTGGTGCTTCAATCTGCTCAATCGCCTTGATTTTGTCGGGGTTGGCTTCAATCCCTCTCTGAGATACAAAGAACCCAAGAAGCTTGCCGGACGGAACACCGAATACACACTTCTCGAGGTTGAGCTTCAAGTTGAGTTTGCGCAAGTTTGCGAATGTCTCTTCCAAATCTTGGATCAGTGTTGACTTGTCTCTGGTCTTGACCACAATATCATCGATGTAGGATTCCACATTTCTGTGCAACTATGGCTCAAAACCGATCTGAACTGCTCTGGTAAATGTTGCCCCAGCACTCTTCAATCCGAAACGCATACGCAAAAAGCAGTATGTGCCACATGGAGTGATGAACGCAGTTTTCTCCTCATCTTCCTTGGCCATAAAGATCTGATGATAACCAGAATAGGCGTCAAGAAAAGAGAGTAACTCACAGCCGGCAGTGGAGTCTACAATCTGGTCGATGCGCGTCAAAGGGAACGGGTCCTTTGGACAAGCTTTATTTATACCAGTGAAGTCTATACAAAGCCTCCACTTCCCATTCGCCTTGCGCACTACCACTAGGTTGGCTAACCACATGGGGTGTAGCACTCCTCTGACCAGGCCTGCTACTTCCAGCTTCTTCATCTCTTCGGCAATGAACTCTTGCCGCTCCAAGGCTTGCTTTCTGACCTTCTTCTTGACGGGTCTCGCATGAGGGCAGATAGCAAGGTGGTGCTCAATTACCTCCCTAGGAACACCGGGGATGTCAGATGCTTGCCAAGCAAACACATCGATGTTCGCCCGTAGGAAGGCAACGAGCGTGCTTTCCTATTTGTCACTAAGAGTGGCACTTATGGAAAAAGTGTCACTCGTCCCATCTTCCCTTGCAGAGACTTGCTTGGTCACCGGCGCAGAGGCCTTGGCTTTCTTGCTCTTGCTGGTAGAGCTCTCTGGTATGTCCTCAACAGGAGTGCTACACTCTAAAGTGCGCTTCCCGGAGTCCGTATCAGAGGTCTTGCCGGACTTCTTCTTCTTTCCTCCCCCGGGAGCTTTGCCGGCAGGAGCAGGTGCCTTGACGGCAGATGCTGCCACTGCCTCCTGGTAGAGCTTGTCGGTGCAAATGATTGCGTCCTTCTGGTTGGACTTGATGGTGAGGACGCCCATCGACCCTGGCATCTTCATGACATTGTACGCAAAGTGCGACGCAGCCATGAACTTGGCCAGCATCGGACGGCCCAGAATTCCATTGTATGGCAGCGGCATCTTGACGACGTCGAAGGCAATCTTCTCCGTCCGGTAGTTGCCAAATGTGACCGGCAGTGTGATCTGGCCTTTCGGCTTGTTCCTTCCCGGACTAATCCCTTGGAAAGTGCCTGTCTCCTCGAGATCCTTGTCGGGGATCTGCAGCCTCTTGATCACATCAGGAGAGATCAAGTTCAAGCCGGCCCCACCGTCAACCAGCATCTTTGTCACCTTGAGGTTGCGGATTGTTGGTGAAACCAACAATGCCAAACACCCGAGCGCAGTGGTGCGATCAGGGTGATCCTCGGCATCAAAGACAATGGGCATGTGTGACCACTTGAGTGACTTCTATGCTTCCATCATGGGCTCCGCGGCATTCACCTCGTGGGCTCATTGCTTCAGTTACTGGTGCGAGGAGTGCAAAGATGCGCCTCCGTCAACACACATGGCCTCCATTGCATGCTAGAACTCATTTTCGGACTCCTCGTCGTCCCCATCCTCATCATTCTGGCCTTGAGCAGCCTTCTCTTTTGGCTGCTTGGCCTTGCCGTGGTGGCCCCCTCGGCCACCACGGTTCTGCTCGCCGGATCCACCGGCACCATCCTGGCCCTTCTCCTTGTTGCGCTTCTCGTACTCTTGCTTCTGCTTCTCGGCAAGCTGCTCCACTTGCCGGCACTCCTGGAGATTGTGGCCCTTGGTACGGTGGATCTTGCAGTACTGCCCACCGGTCTTGCCGCCCTTGTCACCTGCTGCAGCCTCCTGGTAGTCAGCGCATCCGGCAACCTCCTTGCCGGGGCTTTCTGCCTTGGGCTTCTTGGCTGCGTTGGCATCACCGGGGCTCTCTACTGCCATCACTGACTTGCCTTTCGCTTCTTGTTGCGCTTCCGGCTCTTCTTCTGCGGGGTCGATGCGTTGTCTGCGTCGTCGTCCTCAAAGTCGACTTCGGCGCCAGCATCTTCCCCAGGGAGTCGCCTCCCTTCCTCAGCACGTGCACACTTGTCCGCCAAAGCGTACAGCTCGTTGATGGTCCTAACCTTCTCGATATTCATCTCAGACCGCATTCTGCGGTTGCGCACATTCGTGTGGAATGTGGCATACACAGCTGCGGGATGAACACCGGGGATGTTGTGGTGCACATGACTGAACCTCTGTATATACTTGTGGAGGGGCTCGCCATCTCTCTGGGGGTATCACATGCAAATCACTCTCCTGACCAGGGAGCTTGTGGCCACCCTGGTAGGCACCCACGAATTGATGGCATAGATCCGACCAGGAAGAAATGGAGCCCTCTGGCAAGTTCCTCAACCACGATCTGACGTTGGGCTTGAGTGCCAACGGAAAGTAGTTGGCCAGTATCTTGTCATCACGCCCCCCGGCAGCCTGCACCACGATGGTGTAGATGCCAAGGAACTCTGCTGGATTGAGCGTGTCGTCATACCTGTCGGGCAACTCTGGCTTGAAGGCACGGGTGGATGGCCAGCAAACCTGACGCAGCTCACGAGTAAACGTTGGGCAGCCTACCTCATAAGGTAAGCACCCAGGGTACCCTGGCACTGACACGTATGCTGCCGGCCGGGCACCGTCGTCTGATAGACGGCGTGCTTCTCGGCACCGCTCGATCTTCGTACAGGCATCTTCGATGCGCCGTTCGTGGTGCACTTGGCGTTGGTCTTGGCGGCCCCGCGGATCCGACGATGCCATGGACACCGCGTCCTGGTCATCCGATCGGCGTGTTTGCCACTGCAGTGGTTGTTGACGTGGAGGCGACTGCACCGTTGGTGCACCATCTCCGGCCCGGCAGCCAGTTGGTCCTGCCGGGATTGTAGGTGGTCGTCTGGAGGGGCCCACATCCTGCGTTTTGTCGGGATCAGCAAAACTGATGAGGCTCTGAATGGTGGCCCTCCATTCGTCCATCTTGTCAGGAGCTGGCGGTAAGTTCAAAAGCATTTCAACCCGTGCCATGGCTTCTGCCGCTGTGGTTGGCATGGCGGGGAACACGGAACGGGACGGCGTTCGACTCCTGGCAGGGCCAGCAGGAAGCTCGTCGTGTACCTGTTGCCGCAGCGCATGCCCACCAATGGGTTGGCATGGTGGTGGTGCCTGAACATCATGACAATGATGCTCAGGGCCGGCTTGACGCCGTCCAGGACCACCAGCACCGCGGGGAAGCATGGCGCGCCCATCTTGCGATGGTCGCAGCACATGTCCCGCCACAGCGTTGTTGGACGTTGCCGCTCTGTCCTTGGACGTCGCGGCGGCTAGGTCCTGGCTGGCACTGGTTTGAACCGTATGACTACGATGACTACACTCACCAGCATGTTGTTGGAGTTGGCCGTCGGCGCCATCTCCGGTGTGGTGACTGCGATCGCCGGAACGATGGGGATGCTGGACACCCGCACCGCCGGTGCCTCCTGCCCCGGCCGTCCCAGCCATAGCGCATGTGCCGGCTGCGCCACCTGCGGATGCCTGGGAAGGCCGCTTGGAGGTGGTGGGAGCCTTCGTGGCTCCGCTCTTCTTCTTCGGCGCCATCGACGAAGGTGATGGGGCTGAAGCTCACACTACGAACACTGATTCATAATACAAGACCCCCTGCCTGGCGCGTGATACGTCCATTTTGCATCATGTTTTCCTACTATTATTTATTATGTTTTTGATCATTATTTCACTTTATGATACAATTCTTATGCCTTTTCTCTCTTATTTTGCAAGTTTCACATGAAGAGGGAGATTGCCGGCAGCTGGAATTCTGGACCGGAAAGGGGTGAAACAGAGATAGCTATTCTACACAAATCCAAATGAGCTAAAAATTTACGGAGAATTATTTTGGAATATATAAAAATACTGGCGAAAGAATTACCAGGAGGGGGCCCACCAGGAAGCCACAAGCCTGGGGGGCGCGCCCTACCCCCCGCGTCCCCGAGCTTGTGGGGCCCCTGGCAGGCCTCCGGCCCCCTCCTTCTACTATATGAAGCCATTTTCCCTAGAAAAAATAACGAGAAGACTTTCGGGATGAAGCGTCACCGTCTTGAGGCGGAACCTGGGCAGGAGCACTTTTGCTCTCAGGCGGAGCGATTCCGCCGGGGAAACATCCCTCCGGGAGGGGGGGATCGAAGCCATCAACATCACCAACGATCCTCTCATCATGGGAGGACCAATCTTCATCAACATCTTCACCAGCACCATCTCATCTCAAACCCTAGTTCATCTCTTGTATTCAATCTTTGTCTCAAAACCTCCGATTGGTACCTGTGGGTTACTAGTAGTGTTGATTACACCTTGTAGTTGATGCTAATTGGTTTATTTGGTGGAAGATTATATGTTCAGATCCTTAATGATATTCAATACCACTCTGATCTTGAACATGAATATGATTTGTGAGTAGTTACTTTTGTTCTTGAGGACATGGGAGAAGTCTTGTCATAAGTAATCATGTGAATTTGGTATTCGTTTGATATTTTGATGATATGTATGTTGTTGCTTCCTTTAGTGGTGTCATGTGTACATCAACTACATGACACTTCACCATCTTTGGGCCTAAGGGAAGGCATTGTGGACTAGTAATTAGATGATGGGTGGCTAGAGTGACAGAAGCTTAAACCCCAGTTTATGCGCTATACCGTAAGGGGCTTAATTGGATCCATATGTTTCATGCTATGGTTAGAGTTATCTCAATTCTTCTTTCGTAGTTGCGGATGCTTGAGAGAGGGGGTAATCATAAGTGGGAGGCTTGTTCAAGTAAGAACAGCACCCAAGCACCGGTCCACCCACATATCAAATTATCAAAGTAGCGAACGCGAATCAAACAAACATGATGAAAGTGACTAGATGAAATTCCCATGTGTCCTCGAGAACGCTTTGCTTATTATACGAGTTTGTTCCGGCTTGTCCTTTGCTATAAAAAGGATTGGGCCACCTTGCTGCACTTTATTATACTTGTTACTTGTTACTTGTTATGAATTATCTTGCTATCAAAACTATCTATTACCGATAATTTCAGCGCTTGCAGAGAATACCTTGCTGAAAACTGCTTGTCATTTCCTTCTGGTCCTCGTTGGGTTCGACACTCTTACTTATTGAAAGGACTACGATTGATCCCCTATACTTGTGGGTTATCAAGACTCTTTTCTGGCACCGTTGCCGGGGAGTGAAGCACCTTTGGTGAGCGGAATTTGGTAAGGAAACATTTATATTACATGCTGAAATTTACTGTCACTTGTCACTATGGAAAGTAATCCTTTGAGGGGTTTGTTCGGGGTATCTTCACCTCGACCGGAAGCATTGAGAGTTTCCCCTCAACCTACTGAACCTACTGAAAATATTTACTATCAAATTCCTTCGGGTATGATAGAGAAACTGCAAGCTAATCCTTATGCAGGAGATGGAACGGTGCATCCTGATATGCACTTGATATATGTGGATGAAATTTGTGGATTGTTTAAGCTTGCGGGTCTATCTGGAGATGGAGTTAAGAAGAATGTATCCCCTTTATCTTTGGAGGGAAAGGCATTGACATGGTATAGGCTATGTGATGATACTGGAACATGGGATTGGAACCGGTTGAAGCTGGAATTTCACCAGAAATTTTATCCTATGCATTTGGTTCATCGTGATCAGAATTATATATATAATTTTTGGCCTCATGAAGGAGAAAGTATCGCTCAAGCTTGGGGGAGGCTTAAGTATATGTTGCATACATGCCCCAATCATGAGCTCACAAGAGAAATAATTATTCAAAACTTTTATGCTCGGCTTTCTCATAATGATCAATCCATGCTCGATACTTCTTCTACTAGTTCCTTTATGAGGAGGACTATTGAATTCAAATGGGATCTTCCGAAAAGAATTAAGCACAACTCTGAAGATTGGGAAATCAACAAAGGTAAAGAGTCAGGTATAAATCTTGAGTTTTATTGTGTTAAATCTTTTATGGAAACTGATGCTTTTCACAAGTTTAGTGCTAAATATGGACTTGACTCTGAGATAGTAGCTACCTTTTGTGAATATTTTGCTACTCATGTTGATCTCCCTAAGGAGAAATGGTTTAAATATCATCCACCTATTGAATTAAATGTAGAACCTGTTAGTGTTAAAGAAGAAACAATTGTTTACAATGTTGATCCAGTTGTGCCTACTGCTTACTTTGAGAAACCTCCTTTCCCTGTTAGGATTAAGGAACATGCTAAAGCTTCAACTGTGGTTAATAAAAGTAATATAAGAACACCTAGACCTTCTGAACAAATTGAAGTTGAACCTAATATTGCAATGGTTAAAGATCTTTTGGTTGATGATATTGATGGGCATGTTATTTACTTTTGTGATGAGGCTGCTAGAATTGCTAAACCCGTTAGAAATGAACGAGATATGCTAGATAAGAACAAGCCCGTAGTTGGCATGCCTGTTGTTTTTGTTAAGATTGGAGATCATTGCTATCATGGTTTATGTGATATGGGTGCTAGTGTGAGTGCTATTCGTTTTCTTTATATCAAGAAGTAATGAATGATATTGCATCTGTTGAGATTGAAGACATTGATGTTACTATTAAGCTTGCAAACAGAGATACTATTACTCCACTTGGGATTGTTAGAGATGTTGAAGTCTTGTGTGGTAAGATCAAATATCCTGCTGATTTCTTAGTACTTGGTTCACAACAAGATAATTTTTGTCCCATTATATTTGGTAGACCCTTCTTGAATACTGTTAATGCTGAAATTGATTGTGTTAAAGAGAAAGTTAGAGTTAAGTTTGGTGATATATCTCATGAATTTAATTTCTCTAAGTTTCATAGACAGCCTCATAATAAAGAATTACCCAATAAAGATGAAATTATTGGTCTTGCTTCTATTGCTGTGCCTCCTACTGATCCTTTAGAACAATATTTCCTAGACCATGAGAATGATATGCATATGAATGAAATAAATGAAATAGATGATACGTCTCCAACGTATCTATAATTTTTTATTGTTCCATGCTATTATAGTATCAATCTTGGATGTTTTTATATACAATTATATATCATTTTTTGGGACTAGCCTATTAACCTAGTGCCCAGTGCCAGTTGTTGTTTTCTGCTTGTTTTTGGTTTTTCAGGAAATCAGTACCAAACGAAGTCCAAATGCCACGAAACTTTTTGGAGATTTTTTTCTGCACAAAAGAGACCCTGGAGACTTGGAGAGGAGGCCAGAAGGTTCACGAAGCCTCCACAAGGCAATAGGGCGCGGCCCCAGGGGGGCGCGCCCTGATGCCTTATAGGGCCCTCGTGGCTCCATTTGACCTAATTCCACTTCTATAAATTCTCAAATATTGGGAAACCAACAGAGAGCCACCCCGAATAACTTCTACGCCGCTGCAAGCCTCTGTTCTTCCGCGATCCTATCTGGAGGCCTTTTCCGGTACTCTGCCGGAGGGGGAATCGATCACAGAGGGCTTCTACATCAACCTTGCTCACCTTCCGATGATGTGTGAGTAGTTTACCATAGACCTACGGGTCCATAGCTAGTAGCTAGATGGCTTCTTCTCTCTCTTGGATCTTCAATACCATGTTCTCCTCGATGTTCTTGGAGTTCTATCCGATTTAATCTTCTTTTACGGTGTGTTTGTTGGGATCCGATGAATTGTGAGTTTATGATCAGACTATTCATGAGAAATATTTGAGTCTTCTATGAACTCTTTTATGCATGATTATTATACCTTTGTATTTCTCTCCGATCTATCGATTTGGTTTGGCTAACTAGATTGGTTTATCTTGCAATGGGAGAGGTGCTTTGTGATGGGTTCAATCTTGCGGTGCTCAATCCCAGTGACAGAAAGGGACATGACACGTATTTGTATTGTTGCCATTAAGGATAAAAAGATGGGGTTTAATCATATTGCTTGAGTTTACTTTGTCTACATCATGTCATCTTGCTTAAGGCGTTACTCTGTTTCATACTTAATACCCTAGATGCATGCTGGATACCGGTCGATGGGTGGAGTAATAGTAGTAGATGCAGGCAGGAGTCGGTCTACTTGTCTTGGACGTGATGCCTATATACATGATCATTGCCATGAATCTGTCATAATTATTTGCTTTTCTATCAATTCCCAACAGTAATTTGTTTACCCACCGTATGCTATGTGTTCGAGAGAGAAGCCTCTAGTGAAAACTATGGCCCCCGGGTCTACTTTTATCATATATTAAAAATCAAAAATACCCTGCTGCAATTTATTTACTTTACTTTTATTTAGTATTTTAGTTTATCCATCTATCACTATCAGAATTAATCCTTGCAAATAACCGCTATGAGGATTGACAACCCTCTTATTTGCGTTGGGTGCAAGTGTTTGCTTTTGTGTGTGCAGGTGCGCTTAACGGGATTTTGCTTGGTTCTCCTACCAGATTGATAACCTTGGTTCTTAACTGAGGGAAATACTTATCTCTACTATACTGCATCATCCTCTCCTCTTCGGGGAAATACCAACGCAGTCTACAAGTAGCAGGAAGAATTTCTGGCGCCGTTGCCGGGGAGACATCATCAAAATTACCAAGTACCTTCGCACAAACTATCATACACTTGCATTTATTTTATTTGCCTTTTTATTTGCATTTGCCTCTTGTTTTCATCTCCCCCACTTCTATTTTTTTTTACAAAAACACAAAAATATTTTTATTCGCTTGCTTTGCTTGAAATAGTTATCATGTCTGAACCTGAGAAAGTTGTGGTTGAAAGTGCTAGCGAGGATAGTGGTAGTGAATCTTTTGGGGAGAAAACTCACCCTTTTGATCTTAATCACGACCCTCCTGAGGTTGATCCCCACACTAATTTGAAGACTAAAGTTTATCATGTGGGAAGTGGTAATATTATCGGGAAGAACATTATTCAGGAGTTCTTTAATTGCGCGGGAGTTATACCAATAATTAATGGATCTATTATTGATAAAATAAATTGTTATGTGGATGCTATTGCCATGCTTGTGGTTAAATTAGAAAGAAATTTTTTACATATCCACCCCGCCTTACAAAAAATATTTTATGAGCCTCCCAACATCCATGATCCTAGGGCTAAGAAAATCGCCACTATAATCCTTATGCATGAGTTTGATTATATAATCCGAGAAGCTAGGGATATTTTTTCCTTTGATAAAATTGATTTTGAGCACCCTCCTATAGAGGAAATTCTTCATGATAAAGATACTATTTGTAAGTTGGAATCTAAGGATTACTTTGCTTATGGTGAGAATATTAGAAGGAGAGCTCCATATGCCGAAATAATTAAAACTATGTAACACCATGCTTGTGATAAATTTGAGTGTGTTACTAAAGGAATTGATGAGGGATTTAGTGAAGAATGGTTTGAGGGTATGGCTAGAGATCCTATTGAAGATGAGATACATGTTTTGTATGAGGATGTTTATGGTGATGATCCTGAGTTTGAAGTTATGAATGTTAAAGTTACCAATCAAAGCCCCTTCAATTACCTAAGCTCACCAACTAGAAAAGAAGAGCATGAGAGTAGGAAATTAATGAGAAAAGTTTTGGAAGATTTAATTAAAAAGGACTTGGGGATGAAGGATGACAACACTTGAAACTATGCATTATGCCTAGCTAGGGGCATAAAACAATTGCGCTTGTTGGGAGGCAACCCAATGAATAAAATAAATTTTTAGTTTTACCTTCTGTTCTTGTGTGTTTACACAATTATAGCCTCTGTTATGATCGTGTTTTTATATTTTAATTAGTGTTTGTGCCAAGTAATGCCTTTGGGATGATTTGGATGATAGTATAATTGATGCTGTTTGAAAACAGAAACTTTTGTGTCCAGTGCTGGAATTTTGATTTTTCGCTGGAGTGTCAGTACCTTATGAATTTTTTACAAAATATTTATATATGAATTTCCCACGTTTTCCTAATTTCTCAGAATTTTTTAAGTTACATAAGTATGACGTTAATTCAGATCTTTACAGACTGTTCTGTTTTAGACAGATTCTGTTTTTGTTGCATAGTTTGCTTATTTTGATGAATCTATGGATCGTATCGGGGGGTATGAGTCATTGAGAAGTTGGATTACAGTATCATTATTACAATATTAAATATGAATCAATTTACAACAGTACCTAAAGTTTAAGGTTTGTTTGTTATACTAACGGATCTCACGAGGTTTCTGTTGAGTTTTGTGTGCTGAAGTTTTCAAGTTTTGGGTGAGACTACGATGGATAAAGGAATAAGGAGTGGCAAGAGCCTAAGCTTGGGGATGCCCAAGGCACCCCAAGGTAATATTCAAGGAAGACTCAAGCGTCTAAGCTTGGGGATGCCCTGGAAGGCATCCCCTCTTTCGTCTACAATCTGTCGGTAACTCACTTGGAGCTATATTTTTATTCATCACATGATATGTGTTTTACTTGGAGCGTCTTGTGATATAGTTTGTTTCCTTTTGTTTGATTTTTAGTTTGTCACAATCATCTTTGCTGAACACACCTTTTTGAGAGGGACACACATTATTCATGATTTGTTAGAATACTCTATCTGCTTCACTTATATCTTTTGAGCTAGGCAGTTGCTCTAGTGCTTCACTTATATCTTTTAGAGCACGGCGGTGGTTATATTTTAAAAAAAATAGTTGCACTCTCATGCTTCACTTATATCTTTATGAGAGTCTAATGAATAGCAATGGTAATATGCACGGGTTATGAATTTGGTCCTAATATGATACGTATTCAAGAGGGATATAATAAAAACTTTCATGTAGATCACTGAATATGATAAATTTGATTCATTGCAATAGTTTTGCGATATTAAGATGGTAATGTGTGGGAGGTGCTAGTAGATAATTGTGGTTTAGTAAGAATATTTGTGTTAAGGTTTGTGATTCCCAAAGCATGCACGTATGATCTGTCGTTATGCTAAGAAGTTGGAGCATGATTTATTCTTGATTGTCTACCTTAGGAGTGGTGGTCGGGGATGAGTGATGGTCTTTTCCTACCAATCTATCCCCCTAGGGGCATGCGTAGTAGTACTTTGCTTCGAGGGCTAATAAACTTTCGCAATAAGTATGTGAGTTCTTTATGACTAATGTGAGTCCATGGATTATACGCACTCTCACCTTTCCGCAATTTGCTAGCCTCTTTGGTACCGTGCATTGCCCTTTCTCACATCAAGAGTTGGTGCAAACTTCGCCGGTGCATCCAAACCCCGTGATATGATACACTCTATCACACATAAGCCTCTTTATATCTTCCTCAAAACAACCACCATACCTACCTATCTTGGCATTTCCATAGCCATTCCGAGATATATTGCCATACAAATTCCACCGTTCCGTTTTTATGACACACATCGTCATTGTCATATTGCTTTGCATGATCATATAGCTGAGGTAGTATTTGTGGCTCAGCCACCGTTCATCATTTTTATACATGTTACGCTAGTATCATTGCACATCCTGGTACACTGCCAGAGGCATTCATATAGTCATATTTTTGTTCTAGATTCGAGTTGTAATTTTCTTTTGAGTTGTAAGTAAATAGAAGTATGATGATCATCATTATTAGAGCATTGTCCCAGTGAGGAAATAATAATAAAAAGGTCAAAAAGAGCCCAAGAAAAACAGGCCAAAAAGAGCCCACACAAAAAAAATGAGAGAAAAGGAGAGAAGGGGCAATGTTACTATCCTTTTCCATACTTGTGCTTCAAAGTAGCACCATGTTTTTCATATAGAGAGTCTCCTGTTTAGTCACTTTTGTATACTAGTGGGAAATTTTTCATTATAGAACTTGGCTTGTATATTCTGATGATGGGCTTCCTCAAATACCCGAGGACTTCATGAGTAAGCAAGTTGGATGCACTCCCACTTAGTTTTCATGTTGAGCTTTCATAGACTTATAGCTCTTAGTGCATCCGTTGCATGGCAATCCCTACTCCTCGCATTGACATCAATTGATGGGCATCTTCATAGCCTGTTGATTAGCCTCGTCGATGTGAGACTATCTTCTTATTTTTGACTTCCCCTTATTTGATCTCTCCCACCACACTCTATTCCACCTATAGTGCTATATCCATGGCTTGTGCTCATGTATTGCGTGTGTGGCACCCCAGTTCAGAGGGACCGGAACGCCCCTTATTCCAGCCCAAAGATCAAGTCTTCTGGAATATGGCACTGTTTGGCATAGAACAAATCAGCTCTTTATTGTAAATGATAAGGGTACAAGGGTCTGCTATTACAAAGATTACAACTGCACGGCGACAAAACGCCAGCTAAGGTAGTTCTATGCTAGCAGCGGAACGACTCGTAGCAGCGAAATAACTTCTAGCAGTGGAACTGCGACGATGTTGATGGACTCCACTCCGCGGGGACTCTGGCTGGGACACGGTCTAGCTCGCATGATCGGAATCCTCGACAAGCAATCAATCCCGGCATCACCTACAATCTGGCATGACACGCCAGGTGAGTACTTTGAATGTACTCGCAAGCTCATAACAACCAAAAGCATCAAGGCAAGACAATAACATAGCATTAACAGGTTGAGTTATGAATGAATACTATGATGTGGAGGTAATAAAATCATGATACGATACAGTAGCATTACTGATGAACCAACATCTTGGGTCACATGAAACCATCTCACTCTTGGCTACCCAGCCAAGCAACATACCATCCCGATCACCTCGTGATCAATATATCCTCATGATCACCACGTGATCACATCACAATCCGATGATCATCCTCAAGATCATCCCAATATCAACATCGGCATCCTGCCAAACCGTTACTTGCTCCCATAAAAATATGAGTCGTTATATAAGTCATTCCGTCATCGTGAGTGTTGATCGAATGGTGTGACCTACAACGAACTGTGTCCATAACCGAGGACGCGGCTATCGATAGTTTATACACTCTGCAGAGGTTAGTACACTGTACCCACACCATGAAACTCATGGCCTCGTGCTCCCATTCGGGTGGACCAACGACATTCCGACAAAACCAATCTATTGCATGACACTCTCCCGGCCACCTCGACAAACTCCCCTTTGGGCTATGTCATGGGTGGCCCCGATGTCAACTCATGACATCCGCCACCTTTGTGGCTGCCACCGTCCTGGCCAACACAAACTCATCCCAAACGGGGACACCCGGGTACAACACAACTCAGGCACACAAGGGTACGGCCGCCTACCGGGCCAGGGCAGCGCGAGCACATAACCTTCCCTAGTTGGAGGCACCGGCGACAGGCATGTCAATAGACCGAATTAGGGCCTCCCCATCCAGGAAAGTGTGGCTGCACTAGCGAGCTCGATTCGGTGGCACCCGACCAACGAAATGATGGAATTTGTCCCCAAGATATATCTGTGATAGAACTGTTACTCCAATATAATATATCAACCTGTGATTCAAGTCATAGCAATATCCATCCAATAATCCAAAGAATAATATAGCCATATCATTATTATGAACTCCAATAAGTAATAAAATTCAATATGATCATGTGATCATGAAGAAAGCAGGACTACTGCTACTAGTAATCCCGAAGCAACATGTCACCCTCAATCTGCAAAGCATTAGTCCTAGAAATCCAAGCATCATCATGGCAGTAACAAGATCAAATATAACTCCAAGAAATGCCATGAATAAATCATATTTAACTAATGAATATTCAAGCAAATTTATTAAATAAACCATGGCATTGCATTGCAATCATGAAAATGGAGATTGTGGCTTCCCTTGCTCCAAGGGAGTGTTGGAATGCTCCTGGTCTTCACCAACACACATCAAACACTCTGGAAAACATTTTTGCAAACATTTATAAACATCACATAAAGCAAAATCTCCTATCCATAAATTCTAGACAGAAGATAAAAATACCAAACTCTACCAGAAAATAAAGGAGATCAAAAGAAAAATAATGCAAAAAGAATCAGTTCATTTGGACTTGTAGTTTAGGATATATTCCTGGTCAAATTTGTGGTCAAATCTAGATTTAAAATGAATTTTAAATGAATTTCAGAAAACCTCCAGGGGGCTGACGTCGAAAACGTAAAGTGGGTTTACGCTTCCACTTAAAATGCTTCGGCAGGGAGGTGAGAGACTGACGGGTGGGGTCATCCCGTCAGATTTGAAGGGAGAGAGAGAGAGAGAGAGAACAGGGGGGCGGCGCTCACCGCGCCGGACGGCGGCGAGGAGACTATGGCGAGGTTGGGCGACGGCAGGGATGGATCGGGCAGACCGAGGCAGAGCTTCTCATACCCGTGGCTCGAAGAATGGCGGCCGGATGACGTCGCGCCCTACATCTCCGGCGGCGGCGAGCTACGGGCGTCGACGGAGTGGGCGATTCCGGCGGCCATTGCCCCGGGGAAGAGGTTGAGGAGGACTAGGAGGATGAGGGGAGCTCGATGGTGGCCCTGGCTCGTCCGGAGATGCACCGGAGCAAGCTGACCAAGGAGAAGGCCGAGCGGCGGAGCTCTGGCCGGAGAGGAAGAAGATGAGCCCCTGGGCTCAGTTGGGTGGCGCTGGGAGACGATTCAGAGAGGAGAAGGTCGAGTGGTGAGGAGAGACGAGCTCGGAGATGGCTTAAATAGCCGAGGAGGAGGATGCCGAACCGGATGCCGCCATGGGCAAGATGGCCGGAGTTCTAGCGAACCGCGGATGCGTGGGCGCACGGGAGGACTCGGACGGCGACGTGAGAGGGCGAGTGGAGCGCCAGAGGAGCAGACGCGGGAGGGGCATGCGTGGTCGGCCACTAGGGCACTGTGCGCGTGCATGCGGCGAAGGCAGGGGCCGCCGTGGCGCGAGGAGAGGGAAGAAGGCGGAGGAGCGGGGGTCCAAGGGGATACGTGGGAGAAGGAGGAGGGTGGACGGCACCAGCGGACGTGCGGAGACGGCCGGGGAGAACGAGCCCGACGCTCGGTGACACCCAGAGCGCGTCCACAACACGCAGAGCACACGCACAAGCGCGCCCACAGGGCGGTCACCGCGTGGCAAGGGGAGGAGAGGGCACGAGGGCCTGGGAAAAGTTGTCCAAGGTGTTGTCCATCCATCCTACAACTCCACTGATGTGATGGCTCGATCAAAGAGACTATGGGTTGATGGGATGCATCAGATGCAGGTTGCTGTAGCAAACTTAGGCTAGAAGCTGTAGTCAAAATACTTGACCAAAGGACCTAGAAAGATGTCACAGGGGTTTAGGGTAGGAAGAACTATAGCCCTGTGAATTTTGAGATGATAATGACAAGATTTGAAGATAGTTGCTTTGCAACTGTAAAAACAGAACAGAAACTAGATTTGGATGTTGCACTCACATAGAGTGTTGTATTGGGCTGAGATTTGTTGGAGAGTTATGATTTAGGACCCTGTAGGTACTGGCAAAATTTCATGCCATTTGGAAATACCTAAATGGTACTTCCTTTACAAAGGTCCTCTCTGAACAGAATCTTGAGGGAATTTTGTAGAGCAAATGGATTAGCAACATGATGTGAATTTTGGCACGCTCAAATGATATAGCGATATTTAGGTCCTGGATTAATTTCAGAATTTATGAAGCAATATAAAATGTAGTTGCTTCACACCCTGAAAATTTGACTAGAACCAAAGATTTGAAGGTGTGCTCACATAGATTGTTGGATGGAGCTAAAATTTGTGTAGAGGAATTATTTGAGCACAAGGATGGTCTGGCAAAATTTCAACTCAAATGGATACTCCTAGCTAGCACTTCCTTCACAAAGCTTCTCTCTGGACAGAAACTTTGGAAATTTGCTGAGGAAGATTTACTAGGAAAATGGAGCTGAATTTTGTCATGTGGTAATGATTTGGGTAGGAAAGAGTGCCCAAAAAGTTTAAGGGCAATCAAGAAAATATAAATAGCACTTCCTTCACAAAGTGCCATACTGGACAGAATAGGAAAATGAATATTCCTGAATTATTTTTGAACTAGGCAAGGAAGGGTTTTGACATATTTGTGGAAAGTATGATCCAACGAATTTATAAGAATTATTTGGGAATTTTGTGGAAGACAGAAATATAGGTTGCTTCACAACCTAGGTCAGACAGGGTTATTCCTTTAATAGAAAAAGGAATATTTCCAAGAAAAGAATTTGGGGTTGGGCTAGAATAGAAATACCATGATCTTGGGAAAGATACAAGGATGATGCACCACTAGGGAGAAGAAGAAATGATGATCTCCCAGGTTTCAAGTCCACAGAACTGCTCCAAAAAGAAAACCAGAGCAAAAAAACAAAGAAAACCAAAAGAAAAAGAAAGGGCCAAAAATCAGGGTGTTACAGCGTGGGGGTTGAAAAAGCTGAAGCGCGTTAAAAAGTATGAACCAATTGCTCGGCTTGTCATCGGGGTAGTGCATGATAAATATTTTATGTTAAGAAGATGGAGCATGACAGGATTATATGATTTTGTAGGGATAACTTTCTTTAGCATTTTTATTTTGAAAGACATGATTGTTTGTTAGTATGCCTGAGTATTGATGTCTTTATGTCAAGCTATAGACTATTGCTTTGAATCATTTGGATCTTATTATTCATACCGTAAGAGCAAGATTACATGATGAAACATGTTAGGTAGCATTCCACATCAAAAATTATGTTTTTATCATTTACCTACTCGAGGACGAGGAGGAATTAAGCTTGTGGATGCTTGATATGTCTCCAATGTATCTATAATTTTTTATTATTCCATGCTATTATAGTATCAATCTTGGATGTTTTTATATGCAATTATATATCATTTTTTGGGACTAACGTATTAACCTAGTGTCCAGTGTCAGTTGCTGTTTTCTGCTTGTTTTTGGTTTTTCAGGAAATCAGTACCAAACGAAGTCCAAATGCCACGAAACTTTTTGGAGATTTTTTCTGGACAAAAGAGACCCTGGAGACTTGGAGAGGAGGCCAGAAGGTTCACGAAGCCTCCACAAGGCAACAGGGCGCGGCCCTAGGGGGGGCGTGCCGTGATGCCTTGTGGGGCCCTCGTGGCTCCGTTTGACCTAATTCCACTTCTATAAATTCTCAAATATTGGGAAACCAACAGAGAGCCGCCCCGAATAACTTTTACGCCGCCGCAAGCCTCTGTTCTTCCGCGATCCAATCTGGAGGCCTTTTCCGGTACTCTGCCGGAGGGGGAATCGATTACGGAGGGCTTCTATATCAACCTTGATGCCCTTCCGATGATGTGTGAGTAGTTTACCACAGACCTACGGGTCCATAGCTAGTAGCTAGATGGCTTCTTCTTTCTCTTTGATCTTCAATACCATGTTCTCCTCGATGTTCTTGGAGTTCTATCCGATGTAATCTTCTTTTGCGGTGTGTTTGTTGGGATCCGATGAATTGTGAGTTTATGATCAGATTATTCATGAGAAATATTTGAGTCTTCTCTGAACTCTTTTATGCATGATTATTATACCTTTGTATTTCTCTCTGATCTATTGATTTGGTTTGGCCAACTAGATTGGTTTATCTTGCAAGGGGAGAGGTGCTTTGTGATGGGTTCAATCTTGCGGTGCTCGATCCCAGTGACAGAAAGGGACATGACACGTATTTTTATTGTTTCCATTAAGGATAAAAAGATGGGGTTTAATCATATTGCTTGAGTTTACTTTGTCTACATCATGTCATCTTGCTTAAGGCGTTACTCTGTTTCACTTAATACCCTAGATGCATGCTGGATACCGGTCGATGGGTGGAGTAATAGTAGTAGATGCAGGCAGGAGTCGGTCTACTTGTCTCGGACGTGATGCCTATATACATGATCATTGCCATGAATCCGTCATAATTATTTGCTTTTCTATCAATCGTCCAACAGTAATTTGTTTACCCACCGTATGCTATGTGTTCGAGAGAGAAGCCTCTAGTGAAAACTATGGCCCCCGGGTCTACTTTTATCATATATTAAAATCAAAAATACCTTGTTGCAATTTATTTACTTTTATTTTATTTAGTATTTTAGTTTATCTATCTATCACTATCAGAATTAATCCTTGCAAATAACCGCTAAGAGGATTGACAACCCTCTTATTTGTGGTGGGTGCAAGTGTTTGCTTTTGTGTGTGCAGGTGCGCTTAACAGGATTTTGCTTGGTTCTCCTACTGGATTGATAACCTTGGTTCTTAATTGAGGGAAATACTTATATCTACTATACTGCATCATCCTCTCCTCTTCGGGGAAATACCAACGCAGTCTACAAGTAGCAATAGATGAGTTGTTCTTCAAACAGGCACCTATTCTTAAACATTATTTGCCTGTTGAAACCTTGGGAAATCCTCTACCACCCAAGGGTGATCCTGTGTTTGAATTAAAGAAACTTCCTGATACACTTAAATATGCTTATCTTGATGAAAAGAAGATATATCCTGTTATTATTAGTGCTAACCTTTCAGAGCATGAAGAAAAGAGATTACTTAAAACTCTGAGGAAGCACCGTGCTGCTATTGGATACACTCTTGATGATCTTAAGGGCATTAGTCCCACTCTATGTCAGCATAAAATTCATATGGAGCTAGATGCTAAACAAGTTGTTGATCACCAAAGAAGGTTGGATCCTAAAATGAAGGATGTGGTAAGGACTGAAATATTAAAACTTCTGGAGGCAGGTATAATTCGTAGACGGTGGGCGCCTGTACTGACTTGTGGGACACCCTTGTCAGCGGCTGCGCGGTCGTAGAAGGTGGGCGCCTGTACTGACTTGTGGGACACCCCTGTTAGCGGCTGCGCGCCCATAGAAGGTGGACGCCTGTACTGGCTTGTGGGACACCTCTGTCAGCGGCTGCGCAGTCATAGATGGTGGGCATGTATTCTGACTTGTGGGACACCTCGGTCAGCTGTTGCGTGCTCGTAGAAGGTGGGCGCGTATTCTGACTTGTGGGACACCTCTGTCAGCCGCTGCGCACTCGTACGTGTGGTAGCAGTTACTGGCGCGTGGGACACCTTTGTCATCGGCTGCGCGGTCGTCAGTGGTGGGCGCGGTTACTGACTTGTGGGACACCTTTGTCAGCGGTTTCATGGTCGTAGGTGGTGGGCGCAGTTACTGACTTGTGGGACACCTTTGTCAGCGGTTTCATGGTCGTAGGTGGAACGGCGGGTCCATCTGTTAGCTGGTCCGCGGTGGTATGTGGGCAGAATGCCTAAAAAAAGAGGTGGCTTATTAAACCATTTGGTGTGGCGGATGCACTTGAGTCAACCAAATTAGTTTAGTTTTGAATTTGAATATTGGTATATTTCATACATGTAGTTGAATTTCAGTGAATTATCAGGAGAGGCCCAAATTTGCAGTACAAGTGTGACGTAGTTTGGTTTTGAAAAAAAAACTCAGAAAATGAAAGAAGGCTCAAAATCCATCATAACGTGCCCAAATTTGGCACAACTAGTAGTGTTACCATTGTGGACAATGTTGCATAGGAATTTGCAATTATTTAGTAATAAAAAATATATTTTCCATTTTCCAAGCCCCAGAAATGACTTTTTTTGTGAAGGAAGTGCCTCAAATAATTCTGAAATTTGTTCCATTTCATTTTTCATGAAAATCAGGCCACATTGGATGGCCACTGACCAAGTTTCAGCTTTTTCAGAGTGATATTGCTATATTCCATGCATTTAGTTGAGTTTTAGTGAATTATCAGAAAATGCCCAAATTTGCACTACAAGTGTGACATAGTTTGGTCCAGAAAATTGCCAAAAATCATTTTATGCTCCAATATTGGTGATGGATGAACTTGGGACAAAGAAAGTTGGAATTCCAAACCATTTGTATGAATGGTCAACACTCCAAGTTTGACCCCAATTTGAAAAAAAAACAAAGAAAATGGAAAAAGGCTCAAAAATTCAAATGCCTTTGCATTGAGCCATCTTATGTGCACTAGTTTGTGGGAAAAATATTAAACTTGCAATACAACAAGTTTGGAAAAAAAAACCTTCACAAATTTGACTATCTACTATGGACTTGTGTGGATTTCAAGGCATATGCACATGGAAATGGTCACATACATGGCAAAATCCATGATAACATGCCCAAATTTGGCACAACTAGTGGTGTTACCATTGTGGACAATGTTGCATAGGAATTTGCAATTATTTAGTAATAAAAATATATTTCCATTTTCCAAGCCCCAGAAATTACTTTTTTTGTGAAGGAAGTGCCTCAAATA
The DNA here is from genome assembly GCA_039707655.1 of Elymus sibiricus. Classification (NCBI taxonomy): domain Eukaryota; kingdom Viridiplantae; phylum Streptophyta; class Magnoliopsida; order Poales; family Poaceae; genus Elymus; species Elymus sibiricus. The sequence goes on along the minus strand of CM077670.1, from coordinate 364,458,349 downwards.
ATTCTGAAATTTGTTCCATTTCATTTTTCATGAAAAACAGGCCACATTGGATGGCCACTGACCAAGTTTCAGCTTTTTTAGAGTGATATTGCTATATTCCATGCATTTAGCTGAGTTTCAGTGAATTATCAGAAAATGCCCAAATTCGCACTATAAGTGTGACATAGTTTGGTCCAGAAAATTGCCAAAAATCATTTTATGCTCCAATATTGGTGATGGATGAACTTGGGACAAAGAAAGTTGGAATTCCAAACCATTTTGTATGAATGGTCAACACTCCAAGTTTGACCCCAATTTGAAAAAAAAAACAAAGAAAATGGAAAAAGGCTCAAAAATTCAAATGCCTTTGCACTGATCCATCTTATGTGCACTAGTTTGTGGGAAAAATATTAAACTTGCAATACAACAAGTTTGAAAAAAAAACCTTCACAAATTTGACTAGCTACTATGGACTTGTGTGGATTTCAAGGCATATGCACATGGAAATGGTCACATACATGGCAAAATCCATGATAACATGCCCAAATTTGGCACAACTAGTGGTGTTACCATTGTGGACAATGTTGCATAGGAATTTGCAATTATTAAGTAATAAAAATTATATTTTCCATTTTCCAAGCCCCAGAAATGACTTTTTTTGTGAAGGAAGTGCCTCAAATAATTCTGAAATTTGTTCCATTTCATTTTTCATGAAAAACAGGCCACATTGGATGGCCACTGACCAAGTTTCAGCTTTTTTAGAGTGATATTGCTATATTCCATGCATTTAGTTGAGTTTCAGTGAATTATCAGAAAATGCCCAAATTCGCACTACAAGTGTGACATAGTTTGGTCCAGAAAATTGCCAAAAATCATTTTATGCTCCAATATTGGTGATGGATGAACTTGGGACAAAGAAAGTTGGAATTCCAAAGCATTTTGTATGAATGGTCAACACTCCAAGTTTGACCCCAATTTGAAAAAAAACAGAAAATGAAAAAAGGCTCAAAAATTCAAATGCCTTTGCATTGAGCCATCTTATGTGCACTAGTTTGTGGGAAAAATAATAAACTTGCAATAGAAAAAGTTTGAAAAAAACCTTCACATATTTGACACTGTTTGATTGAAAACACCCGATTATTTTAGCATCTTAATGAAATTTGGGTCACCACTTGTCACACACAAGCAAACAAGGCACAAATTGGACAGTCAAACATGCATAGCTACTAACATTCAAATTGTACATTCAAACAGCAAAAATTTCATTTAAAGTTTATAATTTGTACAGACATGAACCCTAAACAAAGCTACTGATCATCGTCGTCCACGTCGGAGCCACTGCCGTCGCTGAAGAAGTCATCGCCATCATCCTCCTCCTTCTTCTCCTCCTCGTCGCTGATGAGGTCGATGGTGACGTCAGCCACCGAGGCGACGACCGCCTGTTGCAACCCCGGCGAGTCCACCGGGTCATCGGGGTGGCGCTTGCTACTTGTGAGCTGCGTTGGTAATTCCCTAAAGAGGAAGAGAGATGCAGTACAGTAGAGATAAGTATTTCCCTCAGTTAAGAACCAAGGTTTTCAATCCAGTAGGAGAACCAAGCAAAATTCCGTTAAAACGCACCTGCACACACAAGAGCAAACACTTGCACCCAACGCGAATAAGAGGGTTGTCAATCCTCTTAGCGGTTATTTGCAAGGATTAAATCTTATCGAGGTAAATAGATAAACTAAACTACTAATTAAAATAAAAGTAAATAAATCGCAGCAAGGTATTTTTAGGTTTTTTATATGATAAAGATAGACCCGGGGACCATAGTTTTCACTAGAGGCTTCTCTCTTGAAAATAGCATACGGTGGGTGAACAAATTACTGTTGGGCAATTGATAGAAAAGCAAATAATTATGACGGATTCATGGCAATGATCATGTATATAGGCATCACATCTGAGACAAGTAGACTGACTCCTGCCTGCATCTACTACTATTACTCCACCCATCGACCGCTATCCAGCATGCATCTAGGGTATTAAGTATGAAACAGAGTAACGCCTTAAGCAAGATGACATGATGTAGAGAAGCAAATTCAAGCAATATGAATAAACCCCATCTTTTTATCCTTAATGGCAACAATACAAATATGTGTCATGTCCCTTTCTGTCACTGGGATTGAGCACCGCAAGATTGAACCCATCACAAAGCACCTCTCCCATTGCAAGATAAATCAATCTAGTAGGCCAAACTAAATTGATAGATCGGAGAGAAATACAAAGCTATAACAATCATGCATAAAAGAGTTCAGAGAAGACTCAAATATTTCTCATGAATAATCTGATCATAAACTCACAATTCATCGGATCCCAACAAACACACCGTAAAAGAAGATTACATCGGATAGAACTCCAAGAACATCGAGGAGAACATTGTATTGAAGATCAAAGAGAGAGAGAAGAAGCCATCTAGCTACTAACTATGTACCCGTAGGTATGTGGTAAACTACTCACACATCATCGGAAGGGCAGCAAGGTTGATGTAGAAGCCCTCCGTGATCGATTCCCCCTCCGGCAGAGTACTGGAAAAGGCCTCCAGATGGGATCATGGAAGAACAGAGGCTTGCAGTGGCAGAAAGGTTTTCTCTTCTGGATCTCTGGGGGTTTCCCAATATTTGTGAATTTATAGAAGTGGAATTAGGTCAAAAGGAGTCATGTGGGCCCCACAAGGTACCATGGCGCGCCCCCCTGGGGCGCACCCTAGTGCCTTGTGAAGCTCCTATGGGGCTTCTGGCCTCCTTCCGAAGCTTCCCAGGTTTATTTTGTCCAGAAAAAAATCTCCAAAAAGTTTCGTGGCATTTGGACTTCATTTGGTACTGTTTCTCTGAAAAGCCAAAAACAAGCAGAAAACAGCAACTGGCACTGGGCACTAAGTTAATAGGTTAGTCCCAAAAAATGATATATAATTGCTTGTAAATGTATATAAAACATCCAAGATTGATACTATAACAGCATGGAACAATCAAAAATTATAGATACGTTGGAGATGTATCAAGCATCCCCAAGCTTAATTCCTGCTCATCCTCGAGTAGGTAAATGATAAAAACAGAATTTTTGATGTGGAATGCTGCCTATCACATTCATCATATACTCTTTTCTTTGTAGCATGGAGATTTGGACTTGAATGATTCAAAGCAATAGTCTATAGTTTGACATGAAGACATAAATACTCAAGCATACTAACAAGCAACCATGTCTTTCAAAATATCAATGCTAAAGAGAGTTATCCCTAGCCCATTATGCTCAATCATTGATCCATTCATGAAACACACTCAATATTAGCTGCACCCAATGTACAAGTATGACAATAGTGCTCTCTAGTTGGTGCTTTGTAAGAGAAGATGGAGACTCAAAATAAAAATAAAAATTGCATAAAAGTAAATAGATAGGCCCTTCGCAGAGGGAAGCAGAGATTTGCAGAGGTGCCAGAGCTCAAAGCTTAAATTAGAGAGATAAAATTATTTTGAGAGGCATGCTTTTCCTGTCAACGAAAACAATCGAGAATTCCCAATATCTTCCATGCTAGACACATTATATGCGGTTCCCAAACAGAAAATAAAGTTTATTTCCTTTCCACCATTCTTTCACAATCCATGGCTAGCCGTAACCACGGGTGCCCTCTATACCAACACTTTCCAAGAAATTTATTATTATCATCATATTAATATATATTTTTCATTTCGGAACTGGGCATCCCTATTACCTGCCACTCTCTCGTGCAATGACAAGTGAATAAACACTCATCGTGAGAATAACACACCTAGCATGGAAAATATTGGCCACCCCCTGCCGCTTCATGAGCGGTACGGGCACACAAAATGGAAAATTATTTTGAAAATTTAGAGTTGGCACATGCAAATTTACTTGGAACGGCAAGGAAATGCCGCATATAGGTAGATATGGTGGACTCATTTGGCACAACTTGGGTTTAAGGAGTTGGATGCACAAGCAGTATTCCCGCTTAGTACAAATGAAGGCTAGCAAATAGATTGAGAAGCGACCAACCAAAAAGCAAAAACGGTCATAAACATGCATTGAACATAACTAACACCGAATAATGCACCATAAGTAGGATATAATTTCATTGCATAACTATTGACTTTATGTGCATGCATAGGGAATCACAAACCTTAACACCAATATTCTTACTAAATCACAATTACTCACTAATATGACTCACATATTATCATCTCCATATCGCAAAACTATTGCAAGGAATCAAACTTATCATATCCAATGATCTTTCATGAAAGTTTTTATTATATCCCTCTTGAATATTCATCACTTTGGGACCAAATTCATATCTTGTGCAAATTACCATTACTATTATCAACTCTCAAAAAGATATAAGTGAAGCATGAGAGTGCAAATATTTCTTCAAAATTTTAATCTTATAAACTCTCAAAATAATATAAGTGAAGCATGAGAGTTCAAATATTTCTTCAAAATATAGCCACCGCCGTGCTCAAAAAGATTTAAGTGAAGCACTAGAGCAACTGCCTAGCTCAAAAGATTTAAGTGAAGCACATAGAGTATTCTAACAAATCACGAATAATGTGTGTCCCTCTCAAATAGGTGTGTCCAGCAAAGATAATTGTGACAAACTAAAAAGCAAACAAAGCAAAGACTCATATAATACACGACGCTCCAAGTAAAACACATATCATGTGATGAATAAAAATATAGCTCCAAGTAAAATTACCAATAGTTGGTAGAAGGAAGAGGGGATGCCTTCCGGGGCATCCCCAAGCTTAGACGCTTGAGTCTTCCTTGAATATTACCTTGGGGTGCCTTGGTGTTGACACCAGATTTTGGCATGGTCAAAAACATAATTAAGAAGGCCTCAAATGGAAAAGGGCTCAAAGTGAGGAAGTTCCGTATCGTCGAAAGGAGAAACTTTGATATTTGGGCCATAGCCATCCGATCTCATCTCTAAGGCCGAAGTTGTGTTCGAAGTACTGAGATTTTGTATCCAGAACACTATTCGGCTGATTAAGCCCCCAAGACGACCTCATATGAGAAAATGATCTACACGGATTGTCTTCGTCTCGTCGAATCAGTCGATTTTGATATAACAATCGTCTCAATCCGAGATCGTATGCAAAAGTTACAGCCGTTATAAGATGCTGCTATAGCAGAGGGCGGTAGTACCGCTCCCATAAGCGGTAGTACCGCTCGAGCGGTACTACCGCACTTCTACTACCGCCCTACTACCGCTTAAAAAACACTTCTGGACACCCGCGCGGAAGTGGCGCGGTACTAATACCCGGAAGTACCGCTTGGGCGGTACTACCGTGCCAAGAAGCGGTACTACCGCTTGCCATTCACGCAGATTCGGACAGATTTTGAAGAGTCCGAGTTTGGCTAGTATTTTTGACCCTTTGGATGGAAATTTGGGTCTGTGTCTTGTACGGGAAGTCCAACCCCCTCTTAAATAGGAGAGGTGATGGCCGATTGAAACAACACACAATCGAACAAACACATCTACATCTTTTACCCTAGTTTTATCTCTCCCTCGTTATTGCTTCCTCGTTCTTCGTTGTTCTTCGTTTTGGAGAGCTGCGAATCCCGAGGCTCTAGGGGCGAGCGAATTGACCTAGAGCAGCCCATAGCCGCCGCACTCCCTGACGGGGTCCCTCCCGGGCGTGTGGGGTTTCGGGTTCTTAAAAGCGCCCGCCGGATTGTCTTGCGTATCGCGCTTCCGGCAGGCCTCCTTCGACGTGAGCTGCGATGCATCACCCCCGGCGTCGAGGGTACACGTGACGTGTTCGTGTGTCAACACACTTTTTGGCGACTCCGCTGGGGACCTTTGATCCATCATCATCATCCACCATGTCCAATCTTCCCAATCCCTAGGAAGTTGACGCCGATAACATCATCAAGCCCAATCTGGAGGAGTTATCGGCCGAGCATCGCCAAGCTTATGAGGAGTACAAGAAGGCGCGTGAAGAGAAGGAGTTGCAGGAGTTCCTTGGAAACTTCAAGAAGGACCGCCAAGGCAATATCACTCCGGTTGGAGAAATCAAGTTCCCTCCTCTTCAAGCCGATCAGGTTAAACCTTCTGTAAGTACTACCTTTTCTCCTGAGCAATGGGCTGAAATTGAGAGCCGTATTTCTGATATCAATAATCTGATCTATCAAGCTTTCTTAGAAAATAATAATGCTCAGAAGAATATGCCTAATATGCCTGCTAGTATGGGAAACCCTAATTCAGCTTTGCCTATCTCATCGGCGCCCCCCATGCCGATGAATTATTATCCCACCCATACCAATCAAATTGTGGCTGCACCACTTAATCCTTTCATGAATATGCAGAGTTCGGTGGCAACGCCGAACCAAACCTTACCGATAGGTGGAAACATTGCTAGATCATCGCCGAACTATGGTTCGGCCAACATGCCACAATTTACACCCATAGTTGCTAACCCTAATCCTCCTATGCCATTGCCACAAGCTCCATCGTCTCGTATGGACGATGCTTTAGCTAATTTTAGAGAGGAGATGGCTAAAACGCTTCGAGAGAATTTTGGCGTTGAATTACCTAGGAATCGGATTTATCAAAAGCCGTATCATGAGTACTTTGATGCAATTCCGTGCCCCCAAGGATATAAAATTCCAGATTTTGTTAAGTTCAATGGAGAGGGCACGAAAACCACATGGGAGCATGTTAGCCAATACCTAGCACAATTGGGTGAAGCAGGCTCGATAAATGAATTGAAAGTGCGTTTATTTCCTTTGTCATTAACTGGTACTGCATTTTCATGGTTTTCTTCTTTGCCGCATGGATCTATTCGTGTTTGGTCATAACTAGAGCAAAAATTTCTTGATCATTTTTATAGCGGCGACAATGAACTTAAGTTGTCACATCTTACATCGATTAAGCAGAAGCATTATGAATCGGTCTCCGATTACGTCAAGAGATTTAGAGAGACAAAAAACCGGTGCTATAGTTTAGTGATAACCGAGAGAGACTTGGCAGATCTTGTGCTTAATGGTTTGAGAACTCAAATTAGAGAAAATCTAGAAGGCTATGAGTTTATAAGTATCAACCAAGTCTTACAAAGGGCTTTGGCTCATGAAAGCCGAAGCAAGGACCTCAAAGAAGTGCATAGATATAAAACTGATCGTCCAAAGATGAATATGGTCGAATATGATAGTGATCATTCGGACGATGAGGGTGATATTTATGCTGCTGAATTTGTTTGGCCCTCGAAGGCCAAACCTTTTACTTGTCATGATCTAAAGCCGATTCATAAGAATCGTGATGATGAGATGAAGTTTACTTTTAACATTGCTAAATGTGATAGAATATTTGATGCTTTGATACAAGCTAAGATTATTAGAATATCTCATACTTTACCGCCGTTTGAAGAGCTGAAACGGCGAGCTTATTGCAAGTATCATAATTCTTTTTCTCATGCAACTAATGATTGCAATGTTTTCCGACGATAGATACAATCGGCCATTAATGACGGACGATTGAACTTTTCTGAAATGCAAGTGGATAAGCAGCCCTTCCCAATGAATACTCTGGATTTGGAGGGGAAAAAGTTACTCATTCGGCCGGAGGTGGCCGAATCCGCTAATAAAACTAATGTTGTCATTGGTGAGCCCAGGAAAAACAGAGATGGCGACAAGATCTTGGGAAGGCAAGTGGTGCTTGACAAGCAACCCGATGGTGGAGAGATAATCAAGATCACCGTCAAGAATCCTACACTTGGGGGCAACCACAGGAGCAACAAGACACTCGTGTTAAATTTGTCAAGCCCAAGAGTCCGGAAGTTGGCAAGTGGAAGCTGAATGAAGCCAAAGTGCAGCGCAGGAGAGCCAAGCCAACTTTTGATATGTTGTTGTCCAAGTATGCTAATCAAGTGGCCGGTTCTAGCTCTAATCGGCCATCAAATTTGAAGCGCCCAAGATCACCTCCGAGGCAAGAATTGCAGCATCACACAAGGCCATATGGGTCATGGGCGCTAGGACCGTGGATGGCGCCACCTCCCTATGCACCATACTACATGGGAGGATTCAATAGAGGATGGGGGCAGCCCCCAATGGCCCCTTATGCTTTTCATCCAGGATGGGTAGAACCAAGGAGACCTATGCGTGAAAGGCGTTCTTATCCCACACAAGGCCATTTGAACAATGGAGTCAATCGGCCGATGCAGAATAATCAAGAAGGGATCAACAAGCAGGTGTGGCGTGCCAAATCACCAAGTGCAGCGGTTGAGTCTGGAAAGGGCAAAGAAAAAGTTGATGCCGGCTCACTCATCTTGGGCACTGAAACATTCGCCATACAACAGCCGACTGTGCGTAACAATCCTACTGAGCCGATACTTGTTATCGCGCCAAAGCACTCAGCTAATGATCATGAAGCTAGCACGAGCAAAGCCAAGCCCAAATATCCAAAATATATGCAACCTAAGTGGTGTCCTCCAGGGCTGACAAAAACACAAAAGAGAAAACTACAGAGGATTAGAAGTCATGAGATGGCTGAACAGGAGGCCGAAAAGCAAAGGGATAACTGGTTCAATGACATTCGGCCCATGGTACCTACAAAACAAGTATGGGTGCCTAAGCAAATACAAAGTGCGGTAGTCTCTACATCTGTCACATCAGCGCCTGTACCACCAAAGGAGGACGATGCCACTGTTATTACATCGTCCGCGGCGCCTATTGATTCCGCTTCGCTCGAACAAATTTCAGAACCAATAGACACGCCCGAGGAGAAGGAAGATATGGTGGATTGTGAGCCTACACCGGTGCATGAAGGTATGGATATCAACATGGTGTTTTACTTACCCGCTGAGTTTCGTGCTATAGATGAAGAAGGGGAGGTGGCTCAGCTGGATTTTGGCCCTAAGAATGCAATATTTGAGAAGCCAAAAGAACCAGTGACACACTTGAAACCGTTGTACCTCAGGGGCCATATCAATGGATCACCAATTACTCGAATGCTTGTTGATGGTGGTGCTGTGGTGAATCTCATGCCCTATTCAGTCTTCAAGAAATTGGGTTTGCCTGACGAAGGATTGATGAAGACCAATATGGTGCTCAATGGATTTGAAGGCAAAGAGAAAACCGAAGCTAAAGGTGTGATTTACGTGGAGCTTACGGTTGGAAGCAAAACTTTGGCTACTGCATTCTTTGTCACCGAGGTGCAAGGTAACTACAACGTCATTCTAGGCCGTGATTGGGTTCATGCAAACCAATGTGTGCCATCCACTATGCACCAGTTTTTAATTCAATGGGTTGATGATGAAGTGGAGATCGTTCATGCGGATAATTCGGCTTGCGTTGCTTTAGCCGATACACCGGTGGATTGGCAACACCCCAATGCTGCTTGCTTGACGGGACGGGACTTATCAGAGTTCGACTTTCTCAGCGCCACCAAGAGTGGTTTTGTACCCGTTTCTTTAAAGCCGGTTGGTGGAAATCGGCTCCAAGGTATGACGTATTTAAATGGATCCTAACTCTGAGTGGTTACAAAAGCGGCTTGCAGAATATCGGTCCAATGGGAACGATATGTATGAGTCTATAGAGGAGTTAGGTGATATGGATAAACTTGGACAAGGTTTTACATCGGCCGATCCATTAGAAGAAGTAGATATTGGAGATGGCTCAATTCCTAGGCCGACATATGTAAACAAAAATTTGAAAGCCGATTGTAAAGTCAAGTTAATCGAGCTATTGAAAGAATATATTTGTTGCTTTGCATGGGAATATCATGAGATGCCAGGTTTAAGCCGAGAGCTAGTGGAGCATCGGTTACCTATAAAAGCCGGTTTTAGACCGTATAAACAATCGGCTAGGAAGTTCAATCCAAAAATATATGACCAGATCAAGGAAGAGATCGGTCGTTTGCTTAAAGCTAATTTTATTAGACCTTGCAGGTATGCCGAGTGGATTTCTAATATTGTGCCAGTGGAAAAGAAAGGCTCCGGCAAGTTGAGGGTGTGCATTGATTTCAGAGATTTAAATAGAGCTACGCCCAAAGATGAGTATCCTATGCCTATAGCCGACATGCTTATTAATGATGCTTCTGGACATAAGGTTATTAGCTTTCTTGATGGCAATGCGGGGTACAACCAAATTTTCATGGCCGAAGAGGACATGTCCAAAACGGCTTTTTGGTGCCCCGGTTTCCTTGGATTATTTGAGTGGACAGTGATGACCTTTGGATTGAAGAATGCCGGCGCCACATATCAAAGGGCTATGAATTTGATCTTTCATGATTTACTCGGTGTTATACTTGAAGTCTATATTGATGATATTGTTGTCAAATCGGATGCTTTTGAATCTCACTTAGCCGATTTGCGTTTAGCTTTTGAGAGGATGAAGAAATATGGGCTGAAGATGAATCCTTTGAAGTGTGCGTTTGGCGTGTCGGCTGGTAAGTTTTTGGGTTTCATTATTCATGAAGATGGCATAGAGATTGATCCCAAAAAGATAGAAGCTATACAAAAAGTGGAGGCTCCAACATGCAAGAGAGATATGCAAAAATTCCTTGGCAAGGTCAATTATTTGAGGAGGTTCATAGCTAATTTGTCAGGGAAGGTTGATGCATTTACTCATATCCTTCGGTTGAAGAATGATGTTGATTTTACTTGGGGGGCAAAACAGCAAGAAGCATTTGATATGATTAAGAATTATTTGTGCACTCCTCCGGTGATGAAGGTGCCCAAGCATAGAGAGCCCTTTAGACTTTACATTGCAGCCGAGGAAGGCGTTATTGGAGCTGTTTTGACTCAAGAAACCGAAGGAAAAGAGCATGCTATCACTTATTTGAGCCGACGCCTATTGGATGCCGAGACAAGGTATACATTTATTGAAAAATTATGCCTATGCTTATACTATGCTTGCACAAAATTGAGACATTATCTAGTACCAAGTGCTTGCATAGTAGCTTGTCAAACCGATGTCATTAAATACATGTTGCATAGACCAATTCTTAGTGGTAGAATTGGTAAATGGGCTTATGCTTTAATTGAGTATGATTTGGCTTATGAGTCTCTAAAATCCATGAAAGGCCAAATTGTTGCTAATTTTATCGTTGAGCATCGGATTAATGACAAGCAAGATATTGATATAAACCTTGTCTCGTTAGTACCATGGAGATTATATTTTGATGGTTCAGTTTGTAGCAACGGCCAAGGTGTTGGTATTGCTTATATATCTCCTCATGGTGCTGTTTTTGAAGCCTCATGCCGCTTAGAATATTTTTGCACAAATAATCAAGCCAAATATGAAGCATTGTTATTCGGCTTAGCGATGTTGCTTGCTATAGGTGCTACACATATTGAGGCTTTTGGTGATTCGCTATTAGTAGTACAACAAGTATCCAAAGTTTTTCAATGTTTAGACGAATCACTTAATGTTTATCTTGATAAATGTCTAGATATAATTTCTACTTTGGATCATTTTAGCATTGCTCATATATCTAGACATGATAATTGGAGAGCAAACGAGTTGGCACAACAAGCATCCGGCTATCATGTCGATCATGGCATGTTTCATATCTCTCTAAAGCCGATGTCTTGTCTTTCTAACATAGGAGAGACCGAACCAGAGCCCACTGATTCGGTCACTAACAATAAATCTAGTGCAGATGAAAATCATGACTGGAGGAAGCCCATTATTGATTACTTGTGCAATCTGAGTGGAAAGGTGGACAGGGCTGTTCGGCGCATGGCTTTCAAATATACAATGAGAGACGATGGTCTTTATCGCCGAACGGTTGAAAATGTTCTCTTGAAGTGTTTGGACGAAGACCAAGCGAGAATTGCTATGGGAGAGGTTCATGAAGGAATTTGCGGCACTCATCAGTCGGCCCCCAAGATGAAGTGGTTATTACGACGTGCTGGATTTTATTGGCCGACGATGATCAACGATTGCTTCAGGTATTATAAAGGATGTGAAGCTTGTCAAAAGTTTGGTGATATTCAGTTGGCTCCCGCTGTTATGTTACATCCTATTATCAAGCCGTGGCCTTTTAGAGGTTGGGGATTAGACTTTATTGGAGAATATTCATCCTTCCTCTTCAAAGGGGCATCGGTTCGTGTTGATGGCAACTGATTATTTTACTAAATGGTCTGAAGCAGTACCTCTCAAGAATATGACACATACGGAGGTAATTCAATTCATAAGTGAGCACATTATTCATAGATTCGGTATTCCGCAAACATTAACTACGGATCAAGGTTCATCTTTCATGTCACATCAAGTTAGAGAATTTGCCGAATCATATAAGATAAAGTTGCTCAATTCCTCCCCATATTATGCTCAAGCCAATGGACAAGCTGAGTCTAGCAATAAAATTTTGATCAAGCTCATCAAGAAGAAGATTGAAGATAATCCAAGGAGATGGCATGAATTATTGTCCGAGGCTTCGTGGGCGCATAGAATCTCAAGGCATGGTGCGACGAAGGTAACTCCATATGAGCTCGTATATGGTCAAGAGGCCGTTTTACCGGTGGAAGTTAATTTAAATGCTTTGAGAATAGCCAAACAAAATGATTTATCGGCGGTGGACTTTTATAACTTGATGATGGATAATATTGATGAAGTCGCCGATAAACGTTTGGCTGCTTTGAAGGCCATAGAAAGGGATAAGTTGAGGGTGGCTAGAGCTTACAATAAAAAGGTCAAGTTGAAGAATTTTCAGGTTGGCGACCTCGTGTGGAAGGTGATTCTACCAATTGGTTCGAAAGACAAAAAATTCGGGAAGTGGTCTCCAAGTTGGGAAGGTCCTTTCAGGATTGCAAGAATAGTTCCCGGAAATTCATATTTGGTGGAATCCATACAAGGAACATTGCTGCCTCGAGCTCTTAATGGCAAATATTTGAAGAAGTACCACCCGAGTGTGTGGCAAGAAGCCTAAATAGGCAATGGCCGATATATGATTATCGCCCTAAGAACAAACATGGCCGATATATGATTATCGCCCTAAGAGCAAACATGGCCGATATATGATTATCGCCCTAAGAACATAAATGGCCGATGGAGTGTTGACATCGTCCTTAGAAAAAGCATTGTGCAAGTTATTTTTCGGCACACAAGTTTTGCCGAAAAACAGGGGGGCATGTGTTGACACCAGATTTTGGCATGGTCAAAAACATAATTAAGAAGGCCTCAAATGGAAAAGGGCTCAAAGTGAGGAAGTTCCGTATTGTCGAAAGGAGAAACTTTGATATTTGGGCCATAGCCATCCGATCTCATCTCTAAGGCCGAAGTTGTGTTCGAAGTACTGAGATTTTGTATCCAGAACACTATTCGGCTGATTAAGCCCTCAACACGACCTCATATGAGAAAATGATCTACACGGATTGTCTTCGTCTCGTCGAATTGGTCGATTTTGATATAAAATCGTCTCAATCCGAGATCGTATGCAAAAGTTACAGCCGTTATAAGATGCTGCTATAGCAGAGGGCGGTAGTACTGCTCCCATAAGCGGTAGTACCGCTCGAGCGGTACTACCGCGCTTCTACTACCGCCCTACTACCGCTTAAAAAACACTTCTGGACACCCGCGCGGAAGTGGCGCGGTACTAATACCCGGAAGTACCGCTTGGGCGGTACTACCGTGCCAAGAAGCGGTACTACCGCTTGCCGTTCACGCAGATTCGGACAGATTTTGAAGAGTCCGAGTTTGGCTAGTATTTTTGACCCTTTGGACGGAAATTTGGGTCCGTGTCTTGTACGGGAAGTCCAACCCCCTCTTAAATAGGAGAGGTGATGGCCGATTGAAACAACACACAATCGAACAAACACATCTACATCTTTTACCCTAGTTTTATCTCTCCCTCGTTATTGCTTCCTCGTTCTTCGTCGTTCTTCGTTTTGGAGAGCTGCGAATCCCGAGGCTCTAGGGGCGAGCGAATCGACCTAGAGCAGCCCATAGCTGCCGCACTCCCTGACGGGGTACCTCCCGGGCGTGTGGGGTTTCGGGTTCTTAAAAGCGCCCGCCGGATTGTCTTGCGTATCGTGCTTCCGGCAGGCCTCCTTCGACGTGAGCTGCGGTGCATCACCCCCGGCGTCGAGGATACACGTGACGTGTTCGTGTGTCAACACTTGGGAATCCCCAAGCTTAGGCTCTTGCCAGTCCTTATTCCTTCATCTATCGTGATCTCACCCAACACTACTAGGAAAACAGTTTTTAACGACGGTAAATGTGGTTGTTAAAAGTCAGATTGTGGTCGTTAAAGGTCATTAACGACCACAATCTACTGGTCGTAGTAGGCTCCGTCGTTAAAAGTATAATGACCACATAACTTTTGTGGTCGTTATTCTTGTAACGATGGGATGATGTGTTGTCGTCAATCCCAAGGCAATAACGACCACAACTATAGTATTAACAACCACTTTTGTTATCGCTAATAATGTTATCATGGTGACCGAAGTATCATTGTCGGCCACTCTCGTCACCACTTTGATATACTTCAGAACCACTTATATTTAGTATAACGTTCCGTTTAACGATCACTTTATGCAACATCCAACATTTGAATTTTAACATCCACAATAATATAGAAACAAAATAATCTGAATTGAAAGGATCAGAGCCTCTTTTATTAATAGAAATACCCAAATTCCAACATACAATTCTTAAATTAAAATATCATTTAAGACATTTGAGTCAAAAGCACTCCTTATATGACCAATGTACTTGCTCATATCTATTTGGAAAAGAAGGCAACTAGAAAAGATAATATTTATAAATCTTCAATCGAGGGACACCATCGTTGTTTGAATGGATATCATTCTTTATCGGTGGATACAACGCCGTTTCATGCTTCTATATCTTACTGTGGACCATCAATCCTACAAAATGTTGAGTAGTTTATGAAAGTAAGACCTTGTAAATAAATTGGCACAAAGTATAAATGCATATAAGTTCAACGTACAAGAACAACTTACTTGATCATGTTGGCTTTCCTGAGAACTCGGACACAAGCCGCTTAATTTCTGACACTTCTTGCACCACGCCATTGAACTTTTCTGAGTACTTGTTTGTCTTGCTCGGAAGCTTGAATTTTAGAAAAGAAAAATAGCCTTACTTAATACTGGTCCTCGCAAATATCTTGCTCTGGCAAGGTCCGCCTAGCAATACCTTTGTGTACTAGTCCAGACTTGTTCAACTGTGAGTAGCATCTTTCCCGAGCCAATGCTGACAAGTTTCCATACCTGTGATGAGTCATTGTGATAACCTATACATAAAGCGTTATTTTGAAGTGTGCACAAAGGCTGTACAATGTGCAATTAAATTAAATAAGTGAATGTTGATGTACCGAAAATGAATTACTGAATGCTAAATCAAATAAAGTAAGTACAGAACTACTTGTTTCACTGTTTATTAATAAGGTAAAAGCTGAAAAATGAAGAAAGTTGATTACTACAGGTTAAGACTATAGATTCCATGCTTGTTGTCTTTCTTCATCCCATGCTCTTTGTTAAAAACATGAATCCAGTTGCAACGTAATAATACCACACGCCTTCCAGTTCCACCTAAATATTGCAGCTTGAATATCTCTGTCAAAGTGTCAATATGCCATAATATTCTACTGTATTACCATTATTATCCCCTTCTTCTGAAAGTACAGCCACCCCATTGTTATGTGTGCAGAGGAGTCTATCTCAACTCTAAACACAATATCTGAATCCATTCATGTCATAGCCAGTAAAACATGTTACATTTTTCAATGGACCACGTGATAGTGCCAAAAGGTCTTCGGTGAGCTCACTCTTATCATGTTCGTGCAAGTTAGCTACCTATGAAGTGAAAATAGCTATGTTAACATCTTCACACAGAGATACTGAAATGTACGTGCATATGTATGTAAATACACACTTTATTCTGGAACCTTTTGTCTTACCTTCTCTTTGAACCACTGATTGAACTTCTGGTTCCACATGGTGGTAAATTGTTGCAGTGAACATCCATCTTGACTACTGGAGTACTCGCTACAATAATACAAAGCTTAATTAACATGATCATGCAAAACGTAGTCGACTATGTAGAAAATAGGTTAACCAACCAATCAATACAGTGCATGAAGACCCCGCAACAAAAAAAGAGAGGAAGGAGGAATACCAACAAACCTGCAACGGAATCGCGTTGGCGAATGGCGGATGTGCAGGCCGCAGCACGGGCGCACCGGGGTCGAGGCCACAGGCGGCATGCAGACGGCAGCGCGGACGCGCCCGGGCCAGGGTTGAGGCGACCGGCGAGATGCAGGCTGCAGCGCGGGCGCACCGGGGTCGAGGCTACCGGCGGTGTGCAGACGGCAGCGCGGACGCGCCTGGGCCAGGGTCGAGGCGACGGGCGAGGTGTACGCTGCAGCGCGGGCGCACCGGGGTCGAAGCTACCGGCGACATGCAGACGGCAGTGCGGACACGCCCGGGCCAGGGTCGAGGTGACCGGCGAGGTGTAGGCTGCAGCGCTAGCGCACCGGGGTCGAGGCTACCAGCGACGTGCAGACGCGCCTGGGCTAGGGTGGAGACGACTGGTGAGGTGCAGACTACAGCGCAGATAGGCATAGAGCAGAAGGGAGATGCGATCCATGGACTACAGAGGTGTAGCAGATTGAGCACGGTAGGGGAGGCGAGAAAGAGGCGTAGGGAGATGGGATCTAACAGATTAAATATTTATTGGCTGTTACAAAGGGTTATCTAATGGAAATTGCCAACACTTTGCGCTAAAAATATTCAGCTGTCCCGCTCTCTTTTAGTCTGGAGGAGAGATAAAGGAGAGGTGAGTTTTTTCTTAACACAAGGAGAGGAGTTTGTTAGAGCGTTGTACATGCAAACCCATATCACCACAATAACGACCGCCTACTTAGCAACGGGCAATCTGGTGGTTGTTGAAGGTATTACGCAGGCTGATTCGATCGTGTGGGAACTCAACTCGGGTGTTCAACGACCAACAGTTTTTGGGCACCGTCGTTAGTGCTAGTTTTTGTAGTAGTGCAAAACTTGAAAACTTCAATCACAAACTCAACAAAACCTTCGTGAGATCCGTTAGTATAACAAACAAATCTTAAACTTTAGGTACTATTTTAAATTGATTCATATTTAATATTGGCATAATGCTACTTTACTCCAACTTCTCCATGACTCATACCCCCCGATACGATCCATAGATTCATCAAAATAAGCAAACTATGCAACAAAATAGAATCTGTCTAAAACAGAACAGTCTGTAAATATCTATTTAAAAGCCATACTTATTTAACTCCAAAAATTCTGAAAAATTAGGAAAACGTGGAAACTTCATATACCAATACTGTGTAAAAATTTCAGATTTTTCTGATGCTCCAGTACAGAATTAAAATTCCAGTACTGGACGCAAAACTTTCTGTTTTCCAAACAGCATCAATTATACTATCTTCCAAATCATCCCAAAGGCATTACTTGGCACAAACACTAATTAAAACATAAAAAAACAATCATAACAGAAGCAAATACTCAAATACAGTAGGTAAAAGCAAAAATTTATTTTATTCATTGGGTTGCCTCCCAACAAGCGCTATTGTTTTATGCCCCTAGCTAGGCATAATGCATAGTTTCAAGTGTTGTCATCTTTCAAATTAATTCCATAGGTGGACCTCATAATGGATTCATATGGTGCTTTAATTATCTTCCTAGGGAAGTGTTCCATCCCTTTCTTTAGTGGAAATTGAAATCTTATATTACCTTCTTTCATATCAATAATAGCACCAATAGTTCGAAGAAAAGGCCTACCAAGTATTATGGGGCAAGAAGGATTGCATTCAATGTCAAGAACAATAAAGTCCACGGGCACATAATTTCTATTTGCAAGAATAAGCACATCATTAATCCTACCCAATGTCCTTTTAATAGTAGAATCCGCAAGATGCAAATTAAGGGAACAAGAATCCAAATCGGTGAGACCTAGCACATCACACAAAGACTTTGGTATAGTGGAAATGCTAGCACCAAGATCACAAAGAGCATTACATTCATAATCTTTAATTTTTACTTTAATAGTGGGTTCCCATTCATCTTGTAATTTTCTAGGAATTGATACTTCTAACTCAAGTTTTTCTTCATGTGCTTTCATCATGGCTTCTACAATATGTTTAGTGAAAGCTTTATTTTGTTCATAAGCATTTGGTGAATTAATCATGGATTGCAACAAGGAAATACACTCAATTAAAGAACAACTATCATAATTAAAGTCCTTGTAATCCAAAGTAGTGGGTGCATTACTATTTAAAGTTTTAACCTCTCCAAACCCACTTTTTCATTTTTATGACCAAGATTATCACCCTCCAAACAAGTGGGATTCCTTCTTTCTAAAGTTGACACGTCTTCAGTCCCTTTTTCATCAAGTTTTATATTATTAAACAAGGATTCAATAGGTGCAACACCAATCATTTTAATATCTTCATCATTACTACGATAGAAACCGGGTGGAATCGCTTTTTCTAGAAATTCTCGCTTAGCTCTCAACCTAGCTGTCCGTTCTTTAATTTCATTAATGGAGACATAGATAGCTTTAATAGACTCATTTATATCATGCTTAGATGGCAAAATTTTATTTTTGAGATTTTCCACATCATGAGCAATTTTATCCATGTTCCTAGCCAATTCATCAACTCTATTCAATTTTTCTTCTATCATAGCATTGAAATTCTTTTGTGAACTAATAAATTCTTTAATATTACTTTAAAGATCAGAGGGCATCCTATTATTATTATTATAAGAATTTCCATAAGGATGCCATAATTATTAGAGGAATTTCCAGGAAACAGTCTAGCATTGAAATTACCCCTATAAGCATTATTGTTGAAATTATTTCTAGAGACAAAATTCACATCAATAGCATCATTATTTTGCTCAAGCAAAGTGGACAATGGAACATCATTACGATCAATATGAGTATTTTTACTAGCAACCATTTTCAATAAAGCATCCATCTTATCACTCAAAGTATTAATTTCTTCAACAGAATTTACCTTCTTACCAGTTGGAGTTCGTTCAGTATGCCATTGAGAATAATTTGCCATAATATTATCAAGAAGTTTTGTAGCTTCTCCCAATGTAATTTCCATAAAGGTGCCACATGCGGCAGAGTCTAGCAAATTTCTAGAGACAAAGTTTAGTCCCGCATAAAATTTTTGTATGATCATCCATAAATTCAAACCATGAGTTGGGCAATTTCTTATCATTAATTTCATTCTCTCCCAAGATTGGGCAACATGTTCATGCTCACGTTGCTTAAAATTCATAATTTGATTTCTTAAAGAAATAATCTTAGCGGGAGGAAAATATTTAGTAATAAAAGCATCCTTACACTTATCCCAAGAATCAATACTATTTCTAGGCAAGGATGAAAACCAAGTTTTAGCACGATCTCGTAATGAGAACGGAAATAATTTTAATTTGACAATATCATTATCCACATCTTTCTTCTTTTGCATATCACAAAGTTCAACGAAAGTATTTAGATGGGATGCAGCATCTTCATTAGGACTACCAGAAAATTGTTCTTTCATAACAAGATTAAGCAAGGCAGCATTAATGTCACATGACTTCGCACTAGTGGCGGGAGGAGCAATAGGAGTACTAATAAAATCATTATTATTGGTATTGGAAAAGTAACACAATTTAGTATTTTCTTGAGACATCGTGACAAAGCAAGCAAACTAGCAAACAAGAAAACAAAATATTTTTGTGTTTTTGTAAAATATTTTAGAAGTGGGGGAGATGAAAACGAGAGGCAAAGGCAAATAAAAGGTAAATAAAGTAAATGCAAGTGAATGATAATTTGTGCGAAGGTACTTGGTAATTTTGATGATGTCTCCCCGGCAACGGTGCCAGAAATTCTTCCTGCTACTTGTGAGCTGCGTTGGTAATTCCCTGAAGAGGAAGGGAGATGCAGTATAGTAGACATAAGTATTTCCCTCAGTTAAGAACCAAGGTTATCAATCCAGTAGGAGAACCAAGCAAAATTTCGTTAAAACGCACCTGCACACACAAGAGCAAACACTTGCACCCAACGCGAATAAGAGGGTTGTCAATCCTCTTAGCGGTTATTTGCAAGGATTAAATCTTATTGAGGTAAATAGATAAACTAAACTACTAACTAAAATAAAAGTAAATAAATTGCAGAAAGGTATTTTTAGTTTTTTATATGATAAAGATAGACTCGGGGACCATAGTTTTCACTAGAGGCTTCTCTCTTGAAAATAGCATACGGTGGGTGAACAAATTACTGTTGGGCAATTGATAGAAAAGCAAATAATTATGACAGATTCATGGCAATGATCATGTATATAGGCATCACGTCCGAGACAAGTAGACCGACTCCTGCCTGCATCTACTACTATTACTCCACCCATCGACCGCTATCCAGCATGCATCTAGGGTATTAAGTATGAAACAGAGTAACGCCTTAAGCAAGATGACATGATGTAGAGAAGCAAATTCAAGCAATATGAATAAACCCCATCTTTTTATCCTTAATGGCAACAATACAAATACATGTCATGTCCCTTTCTATCATTGGGATTGGGCACCGCAAGATTGAACCCATCACAAAGCACCTGTCCCATTGCAAGATAAATCAATCTAGTAGGCCAAACTAAACCGATAGATCCGAGAGAAATACAAAGCTATAACAATCATGCATAAAAGAGTTCAGAGAAGACTCAAATATTTCTCATGAATAATCTGATCATAAACTCACAATTCATCGGATCCCAACAAACACACAGCAAAAGAAGATTACATCGGATAGAACTCCAAGAACATCGAGGAGAACATTGTATTGAAGATCAAAGAGAGAGAAGAAGCCATCTAGCTACTAGCTATGGACCCATAGGTCTGTGGTAAACTACTCACACATCATCGGAAGGCAGCAAGGTTGATGTAGAAGCCCTCCGTGATCGATTCCCCCTCCGGCAGAGTACCGAAAAAGGCCTCCAGATGGGATCGTGGAAGAACAGAGGCTTGCGGCAGCGGAAAGGTTTTCTCTTCTGGCTCTCTGGGGGTTTCCCAATATTTGTGAATATATAGAAGTGGAATTAGGTCAAAAGGAGTCATGTGGGCCCCACAAGGTACCACGGCGCCCCCCCCCCTGGGGCTCGCCCTAGTGCCTTGTGAAGCCCCTGTGGGGCTTCTGGCCTCCTTCCGAAGCTTCCCAGGTTTATTTTGTCCAGAAAAAAAACTCCAAAAAGTTTCATGGCATTTGGACTTCATTTGGTATTGTTTCTCTGAAAAGCCAAAAACAAGCAGAAAACAGCAACTGGCACTGGGCACTTAATAGGTTAGTCCCAAAAAATGATATATAATTGCTTGTGAATGTATATAAAACATCCAAGATTGATACTATAACAGCATGGAACAATCAAAAATTATAGATACATTGGAGACGTATCAGCGTTGCGGCCCCTTCTTCGATTCGCGCAGCGCCTGGAGCAGCCCCGGCAGGTCTGCAGGGTCGCCGGGCTCGCTGGCCACCGCCCCCATGTACTCCGTCAGCAGCGGTGGCTCGGGCTCCAGCTTGGGGTCGAGCAGGGGGCTGGCATAGCCCGTCCCAGGCTCGGGCTTGGGCACGAGGAGGGGGCCGCGCGAGCTCATCCTGGGCTCGGGCTTGGGCATGAGCAGGGGGCCGCGCGAGCTCGTCCCGGGCTCAGGCTTGGGCACGAGCAGGCGGGCGCGCGACCTCGTCCCCAGCTCCGGCATTGGGATGCGCAGAAACGGCTTGGTGGAGCTCGCCCCCGGCTTCGCTGGCTCCGGCTTGGGCACGCGGAGGCCACGGCTGCTGCTGGCACCGGCACCTCCTCCTGCAGATGTGGGCGTCGGTCCTGACGTGGCCCGCGACGGCGAAACCCGTTCGCCCTCGTCCAGGCCGAGCTGGACGCGACATGCGGCCATGACATCGGAGAAGGTAAGCCCTTCCCAGAAGGCGTACCTCTCATCGATGTTGCACCGCGACAGCGGTGGGTAGTGGCCGTCGTAGCGCTGGATGCGGGCGGTGCTACTTGTAGACTGCGTTGGTATTTCCCCGAAGAGGAGAGGATGATGCAGTATAGTAGAGATAAGTATTTCCCTCAGCTAAGAACCAAGGTTATCAATCCAGTAGGAGAACCAAGCAAAATTCCATTAAGCGCACCTGCACACACAAGAGCAAACACTTGCACCCAACGCAAATAAGAGGGTTGTCAATCCTCTTAGCGGTTATTTGCAATGATTAAATCTTATAGAGATAAATAGATAAACTAAAATACTAAATAAAATAAAAGTAAATAAATTGCAGCAAGGTATTTTTGGGTTTTTTATATATGATAAAGTAGACCCGGGGGCCATAGTTTTCACTAGAGGCTTCTCTCTCGAACACATAGCATACGCTGGGTAAACAAATTATTGTTGGGCAATTGATAGAAAAGCAAATAATTATGATGGATTCATGGCAATAATCATGTATATTGGCATCATGTCCGAGACAAGTAGACCAACTACTGCGTGCATCTACTAGTATTACTCCACCCATCGACCGCTATCCAACATGCATCTAGGGTATTAAGTATGAAACAGTGTAACGCCTTAAGCAAGATGACATGATGTAGACAAAGTAAAATCAAGCAATATGATTAAACCCCATCTTTTTATCCTTAATGGCAACAATACAAATATGTGTTATGTCCCCTTCTGTCACTGGGATTAAGCACCGCAAGATTGAACCCATCACAAAGCACCTCTCCCATTGCAAGACAAATCATTCTAGTAGGCCAAACCAAATCGATAGATCGGAGAGAAATACAAAGCTATAATAATCATGCATAACAGAGTTCAGAGAAGACTCAAATATTTCTCATGAATAATCTGATCATAAACTCACAATTCATCAGATCCCAACAAACACACCGCAAAAGAAGATTACATCGGATAGAACTCCAAGAACATCGAGGAGAACATGGTATTGAAGATCAAAGAGAGAGAAGAAACCATCTAGCGACTAGCTATGGACCAATAGGTCTGTGGTAAACTACTCACACATCATCGGAAGGGCAACAAGGTTGATGAAGAAGCCCTCCATGATCGATTCCCCCTCCGGCAGAGTACCGAAAAGGCCTCCAGATGGGATCGCGGAAGAACAGAGGCTTGCGGTGGCGAAAAGGTTTTATCTTCTGTCTCCCTGGTATATTGGGAATATTTGAGAATTTATAGGGCTGGAATTAGGTCAGGAGGGGCAACGAGGGGCCCACAAGCCTGGGGGACGCGCCCTACCCCCCTGGGCGCGCCCTCCGCGCTTGCCGCCTCCTCGTGGCTCTTCTAGTCTTCTCCCAAAGCTTCGTGGGTCTCTTCTGGTCCAGAAAAAATTAATCCAAAGTTTTTTTTCTTGTTTGGACACTTTTTGATAATGATTTTCTGAAAAGGCAAAAACAAGCAGAAAACAGCAACTGGCACAGGGCACTGGGTTAATAGGTTAGTCCCAAAAAATGATATAGAATGGCATATAATTGCATATAAAACTTCCAAGATTGATACTATAATAGCATGGAACAATGAAAAATTATAGATACATTGGAGACGTATCAAGCATCCCCAAGCTTAATTCCTGCTCGTCCTTGAGTAGGTAAATGATAAAAATAGAATTTTTGGTGTGGAATGCTACCTATCATGTTTCATCATGTAATCTCTCTCTTACGGTATGAATAATAAGATCCGAATGATTCAAAGCATTAGTCTATAATTTGATAGAAAGACATCAATACTCAGGCATACTAATAAACAATCATGTCTTTTAAAATAAAAATGCTAAAGAACGTTATCCCTACAAAATCATATAATCCTGTCATGCTCCATCTTCTTAACACAAAGTATTTATCATGCACTACCCCGATGACAAGCCGAACAATTGGTTCATACTTTTTAACGCGCTTTAGCTTTTTCAACCCCCATGCAATACATGAGCGCAAGCCATGGATATAGCACTATGGGTGGAATAGAGTATGGTGGTAGAGATAAATAAGAGAAGTCAAAAATAAGAAGATAGTCTCACATCGATGAGGCTAATCAACGGGCTATGGAGATGCCCACCAATTGATGTCAATGTGAGGAGTAGGGATTGGCATGCAACGGATGCACTAAGAGCTATAAGTGTATGAAAGCTCAACGTGAAAACTAAGTGGGTGTGCATCCAACTTGCTTGCTCATGAAGACCTCGGGCATTTGAGGAAGCCCATCATCGGAATATACAAGCCAAGTTCTATAATGAAAAATTCCCACTAGTATATGAAAGTGACAAAATAGGAGACTCTCTATATGAAAAACATGGTGCTACTCTGAAGCACAAGTGTGGAAAAAGGATAGTAACATTGCCCCTTCTCTCTTTTTCTCTCATTTAGTTTTTTTATTTGTTTTTATTCTCTTTTTTCTTCTTTTTTGTGGCTCTTTTTGGCCTCTCTTTTTTTCTCCCCTTTTTTTTCGTCCAGAGTCTCATCCCGGCTTGTGGGGGAATCATGGTCTCCATCATCCTTTCCTCACTGGGACAATGCTCTAATAATGATGATCATCACACTTTTATTTACTTACAACTCAATATTACAACTCGATACTAGAACAAAAATATGACTCTATATGAATGCCTCTGGCAGTGTACCAGGATGTGCAATGATGCTAGCATAACATGTATAAAAAATGATGAACGGTGGCTGAGCCACAAATACTATGTCAGCTATATGATCATGCAAAGCAATATGACAATGACGATGTGTGTCATAAAAATGGAACGGTGAAAGTTGCATGGCAATATATCTCGGAATGGCTATGGAAATGCCATGATAGGTAGGTATGGTGGCTGTTTTGAGGAAGATATAAGGAGGCTTATGTGTGATAGAGCGTATCATATCACGGGGTTTGGATGCACCGGCGAAATTTGCACCAACTCTCAATGTGAGAAAGGGCAATGCACGGTACCGAAGAGGCTAGCAAATTGCAGAAAGGTGAGAGTGCGTATAATCCATGGACTCACATTAGTCATAAAGAACTCACATACTTATTGCGAAAGTTTATTAGCCCTTGAAGCAAAGTACTACTACGCATGCCCCTAGGGGGATAGATTGGTAGGACAAGTTCATCGCCCGTCCCCGACTGCCACTCATAAGGTAGACAATCAACAATAAATCATGCTCCAACTTCTTAGCATAATGATAGATCATACGTGCATGCTTCGGGAATCACAAACCTTAACACCAATATTCTTACTAAACCACAATTATCTACTAATAACTCCCACATATTACCTTCTTAATATCGCAAAACTATTGCAAGGAATCAAACTTATCATATTCAGTGATCTACATGAAAGTTTTTATTATATCCCTCTTGAATACCTATCATATCAGGACCAAATTCATAACCCGTGCATATTACCATTGCTAATTTTTAGACTCTCAAAAAGATATACGTGAAGCATGAGAGTGCAACTATTTCTTTAAAATATAACCACCGCCATGCTCTAAAAGATATAAGTGAAGCACTAGAGCAACTGCCTAGCTCAAAAGATATAAGTGAAGCACATAGAGTATTCTAAAAAATCATGAATAATGTGTGTCCCTCTCAAAAAGGTGTGTTCAGAAAAGATGATTGTGACAAAATAAAAAGCAAACAAAAGCAAACAAACTATATCACAAGACGCTCCAAGTAAGACACATATCATGTGATGAATAAAAATATAGCTCCAAGTGAGTTGCCGATAGATTGTAAACGAAAGAGGGGAATACTACCTTGGGGTGCCTTGGGCATCCCCAAGCTTAGGCTCTTGCCGCTCCTTATTCCTTTATCCATCGTAGTCTCACCCAAAACTTGAAAACTTCAGCACACAAAACTCAACAGAAACCTCGTGAGATCCGTTAGTATAACAAACAAATCTTAAACTTTAGGTACTGTTGTAAATTGATTCATTTTTAATATTGGCATAATTCTACTGTACTCCAACTTCTCCATGACTCATACCCCCGATACGATCCATAGATTCATCAAAATAAGCAAACTATGCAACAAAAACAGAATCTGTCTAAAACAGAACAGTCTGTAAAGATCTATTTAAAATACATATTCTGTAACTCCAAAAATTCTGAAAAATTAATAAAACGTAAACAATTCATATACCAATACTGTGTAAAAATTTCAGATTTTTCTGACGCTCCAGTACCGAAATAAAATTCCAGCACTGGACGCAAAACTTTCTGTTTTCCAAACAGCATCAATTATACTATCATCAACATCTTCCTAAAGGCATTACTTGGCACAAACACTAATTAAAAGATAAAAATACAATTATAACAGAGGCTATAATTGTGTAATCACACAAAAAACAAAAATAAAGATAACTATTGGGTTGTCTCCCAACAAGCTCTTTCTTTATAGCCACTAAGATAGGCTTGGGATATTAATGATGCTCATAATAAAGACAAGAATTGAAGCACAAAGAGAGCATCATATAGCATGTAATTAACACATTTAAGTCTAACCCTCTTCCTATGCATAGGCATTTTATAGGAAAATAAATTATTAAGGCAAGCAATATCTAGCACATGCAAATAGGAAGAATGAAGCATTAATAATTTCAACACAAAGAGAGATAATTTAGTGACATGAAGATTTCTATAACCATATTTTCCTCTCTCATAATAATTACATGTAGGATCATAATCAAATTCAACAATATAATTATCACATAGCATATTCTCTACATGATCCACATGCATAAAAGTTTTATAGTCTTCCAAAATAGTGGGATTAACAACAACTAAAGTCATGACCGCAAAAAAAACAACTAAAGTCATGACCTATCCAAACCCACTTTCATCAAAAAATTCATAAGATTGATCACTATACGAATATGTGGGATTCTTTTCACTTAAAGTTGACACTCTTCCAAACCCACTTTCAATATTATTGCAAATATCATATTCATCATGAGGCTTAAATAAATTTTCAAGATTATAAGAAGCATTATCACCCCAATCATGATCAATGCAATAAGTAGTGGACATAACAAACTCATCATCCCCAAGCTTGTAGTTTTGCATATTATTAACACAATTGACATTAATAGAATTTATAATAACATCATTGCAATCAGGCTTTTCAATCAAGGAGCTATCATGAATCACTTTATAAATTTCTTCTTCTAACACTTCATCACAATTTTCAGATTCATTATTTTCAAGCAAAACTTCATAGAGAAAATCAAGTGCACTCAACTCACTAGCAATTGGTTCATTGTAATTGGATCTTTTGAAAAGATTAGCAAGTGGATGAGGATCCATATCAATAGATTTTTAGTAAGCGAAGATGCAAGCAAACAGAAGGCACATGGTAACACAAGCAAGCAAGCAAACAAGCAAACAAAAATATTTTTGTATTTTTGTAAAATTGTTTAGAAGTGGGGGAGATGAAAACGAGAGGCAAATGCAAATAAAAGGCAAATAAAATAAATGCAAGTGGGTGATAGTTTGTGCCAAGGTACTTGGTAATTTTGATGATGTCTCCCCGGCAACGGCACCAGAAATTCTTCCTGCTACTTGTAGACTGCGTTGGTATTTCCCCGAAGAGGAGAGGATGATGCAGTATAGTAGAGATAAGTATTTCTCTCAGTTAAGAACCAAGATTATCAATCCAGTAGGAGAACCAAGCAAAATTCCGTTAAGCGCACCTGCACACACAAGAGCAAACACTTGCACCCAACGCAAATAAGAGGGTTGTCAATCCTCTTAGCGGTTATTTGCAAGGATTAAATCTTATAGAGATAAATAGATAAACTAAAATACTAAATAAAATAAGAGTAAATAAATTGCAGCAAGGTATTTTTGGTTTTTTTATATATGATAAAGTAGACCTGGGGGCCATAGTTTTCACTAGAGGCTTCTCTCTCGAACACATAGCATACGGTGGGTAAACAAATTACTGTTGGGCAATTGATAGAAAAGCAAATAATTATGACGGATTCATGGCAATGATCATGTATATAGGCATCACGTCCGAGACAAGTAGACCGACTCCTGCCTGTATCTACTACTATTACTCCACCCATCGACCGCTATCCAGCATGCATCTAGGGTATTAAGTATGAAACAGAGTAACGCCTTAAGCAAGATGACATGATGTAGACAAAGTAAACTCAAGCAATATGATTAAACCCCATCTTTTTATCCTTAATGGCAACAATACAAATACGTGTCATGTCCCCTTCTGTCACTGGGATTGAGCACCGCAAGATTGAACCCATCACAAAGCACCTCTCCCATTGCAAGACAAATCAATCTAGTAGGCCAAACCAAATCGATAGATCGGAGAGAAATACAAAGCTATAATAATCATGCATAAAAGAGTTCAGAGAAGACTCAAATATTTCTCATGAATAATCTGATCAGAAACTCACAATTCATCGGATCCCAACAAACACACCGCAAAAGAAGATTACATCGGATAGAACTCCAAGAACATCGAGGAGAACATGGTATTGAAGATCAAAGAGAGAGAAGAAGCCATCTAGCTACTAGCTATGGATCCGTAGGTCTGTGGTAAACTACTCACACATCATCGGAAGGGCAGCAAGGTTGATGAAGAAGCCCTCCGTGATCGATTCCCCCTCCGGCAGAGTACCGAAAAAGGCCTCCAGATGGGATCATGGAAGAACAGAGGCTTGCGGCGGCGGAAAGGTTTTCTCTTCTGTCTCCCTGGTATATTGGGAATATTTGGGAATTTATAGCGCTGGAATTAAGTCAGGAGGGGCAACGAGGGGCCCACAAGCCTGGGGCGCGCCCTACCACCCTGGGCGCGCCCTCCAGGCTTGCCGCCTCCTCACGGCTCTTCTAGTCTTCTCCCAAAGCTTCGTGGGTCTCTTCTGGTCCAGAAAAAATTAATCCAAAGTTTTTTCTCATTTGGACACTTTTTGATAATGATTTTCTGAAAAGGCAAAAACAAGTAGAAAACAGCAACTGGCACTGGGCACTGGGTTAATAGGTTAGTCCCAAAAAATGATATATAATGGCATATGATTGCATATAAAACATCCAAGATTGATACTATAATAGCATGGAACAATCAAAAATTATAAATACGTTGGAACAATCAGGCGGCGTTCTCCGCCACCAGGATCTCCGGCCACTACGGGCTGCTGGGCGCGTAGCGCTGCTTCGACCGCTCCTCCGGCGGCAGGCTTTTCCGAAAGTCGCGTATTGCGCGCGACATGGCCGGTGTGCCGACGGCGGGGACAGGCTCCACCAGGAGCCCCCCGGCGGTCAGGTGCCATCCGGACGGCAGGCGCGTGTCCGGCGGCACCATGATGCCGCAGCGGGCGAGGAGCGACGCCTCTTTGACGCGTAGGGTGCGCGGCAGGCCGGCAATGACAAACGCGCGACGTCGTTCCCGGCTGCTGCTTCCCGCCCCACCATCATGGCTGGCCATTGTTGCGGCTGCGGAAGGAGAGGCGCTAGGGTTTGGTGGAGGCGGCTATGGTTTGGTGGAGGCGCACAGCGGAGAAGGCTCTAGGGCGGCGACGGGAGGGGAGGGAAGGGGATTGGGACAGGAGTGGGTGCACGCCGGTGTGCCCCACGCGGCTATAAAATGCATTAATAGACACCTGCTGGTCACGCCGGCGACGCAACTCCTCGCATGGGAAACCGTGTGGTGCGTACTCCCCATCTGTGAAAGCGTCGATGTGACCGCGATGTAACTACTCATGCATGCGGTCACGCACACCGCCGTTTGTGAGAGCGCCACCTGGCCCGGTGTGCCCCATGCGTCAGTAACAGCGCCGGCTAACAGCCAACTCCCTTGACCAACGGCAAACCCCTATTTGGGCATTGGTGAGGGTGGGTGGCGCGGTGGTGGGGAAAAGTGAGCAAAATAAGTGTGCTTGGGCAAAACTGAGGAGGACTAAGGAATGAGGAGCACAGAAATAGAATTCCCTTGAGAAAATGCCATGTCCTAAAGATATCAAAGGTATAAGAAGTTTCCTTGGTCATGCTGGTTTCTATAGAAGGTTTATAAAAGACTTCTCTAAAATTTCTAGGCCTCTTACTAATCTTTTGCAAAAAGTTGTTCCATTTGTTTTTGATGATGATTGTGTAGAAGCCTTTGAAATACTTAAGAAAGCCTTAATTTCTGCACCTATTATTCAACCACCTGATTGGAACCTACCCTTTGAAATTATGTGTGATGCTAGTGATTATGTTGTTGGTGTTGTTCTAGGGCAAAGAGTTGATAAGAAATTGAATGTTATCCATTATGCTAGTAAAACTCTAGACAGTGCTCAAAGAAATTATGCTACTACTGAGAAAGAATTTTTAGCAGTTGTGTTTGCATGTGATAAATTCAGATCTTACATTGTTGATTCCAAAGTTACTATTCACACTGATCATGCTGCTATTAAATATCTTATGGAAAAGAAAGTTGCTAAACCTAGACTTATTAGGTGGGTTCTGTTATTACAAGAGTTTGATTTGCATATTATTGATAGAAAGGGAGCTGAGAATCCCGTAGCAGATAATTTGTCTAGAAAGGAAAATATTCTTGATGACCCACTTCCTATTAATGACGATTTTCCTGACGAACAATTAGTTGTGATAAATGCTTCTCGTAATACTCCTTGGTATGCAGATTATGCTAATTACATTTTTGCTAAATATATACCACCTAGTTTCACATACCAACAAAAGAAAAAGTTCTTCTTTGATTTAAGACATTACTTTTGGGATGACCCACATTTATATAAAGAAGGTGTAGATGGTGTTATTAGACGTTGTGTACCTGAGCATGAACAGGAACAAATCCTACGGAAGTGTCACTCCGAGGCATACGGAGGACACCATGCGGGAGACAGAACTGCACACAAGGTATTACAATCTGGTTTTTATTGGCACGTAAGTTTGTCCTCTCTTGTGATGAATGTCAAAGAATTGGTAATGTTGGTAGACGTCAGGAAATGCCTATGAATTATTCAATTGTTATTGAACCATTTGATGTTTGGGGTTTTGATTTTATGGGACCTTTTTCTTCCTCTAATGGGTATACTCATATTTTAGTTGCTGTTGATTACGTTACTAAGTGGGTAGAAGCTATTCCAACTAGTAGTGCTGATCATAACACTTCTATTAAAATGCTTAAAGAAGTTATATTTCCGAGGTTTGGAGTCCCTAGATATTTAATGACTGATGGTGGTTCACATTTTATTCATGGTGCTTTCCGTAAACTGCTTGCTAAATATCATGTTAATCATAGAATTGCATCTCCTTATCATCCCCAGTCTAGTGGTCAAGTTGAATTAACTAATAGAGAAATAAAATTAATTTTGCAAAAGACCGATAATAGATCTAGAAAGAATTGGTCTAAGAAACTTGATGATGCACTATGGGCTTACAGAACTGCTTATAAAAATCCAATGGGTATGTCTCCATATAAAATGGTTTATGGAAAAGCATGTCATTTACCTCTTGAGTTAGAACATAAAGCATATTGGGCAATTAAAGAACTTAACTATGATTTCAAACTTGCCGGTGAAAAGAGGTTATTTGATATTAGCTCCCTAGATGAATGGAAAACACAAGCTTATGAAAATGCCAAGTTATTTAAAGAAAAGGTTAAAAAATGGCATGATAAGAGAATCCAAAAAAGGGAATTCAAAGTAGGTGATCATGTTCTATTATACAATTCTCGTTTAAGGTTCTTTGCAGGAAAGCTTCTCTCTAAGTGGGAAGGACCATACATCATTGAAGAAGTTTATCGCTCCGGAGCCATCAAAATAAACAACTCCGAAGGCAATAATCCGAGAGTGATTAATGGGCAGAGAATTAAACATTATATCTCAGGTACGCCCATTAATGTTGAAACCAATATTATTCAAACAATGACACCGGAAGAGCACATAGAAGAAACCTTCCGAAACACTCCAGAATCCTGAAAAGGAGTAGGTATGTGGTACGGTAAGTAAACTGACTCCAAAACTTCCATAAAGGTACTTTCTGTCCGTTTTGGAATATATGAAAAATTAGGAAAATAATAAACAGTCCGAAAAGTGCACGAGGAGGCGACAAGCCTGGGGGGGCGCGCCCTACCCCCAGGGCGCGCCTACCAGGCTTGTGGCCCCCTCGTTGACTTTCCCGACTCCGTTTTTCTTCCATATTACTTGTCCTGCACGGGAAAAATTCATTATATATATACTCACGGGTGTTTTGACCACTGTATCGCAAGTTTTTCCTCGGTTCTTGTTTCGTGTTGTTTTCTGTCAGACTGTCGAGGTCAAGCGCCATGTCATCTCAGGATTCGGACGGGGAAAGCTATGTTTCTCATCTTATTGCAAACCCTAGAGTCTATGGGGACACTGATCCCTATGGTTGGACAACTGATGAAGAGGAAGATGCTGATTTGAGGGAAAAGCAAGGTCATTCCAGCGAGGAGGACGAGGATCCCCCACTGCCTCAACTAGGAGATATGCACATTGAATTCAAGAGGTCCAGCTTACCTAACACGGTGAAGGTTCCTAAAATTCAATTCATTCCTTTTCGTCATGTGCAAGGAGTTTCGGATAAACTACGTCACAAAATTTGGGATCTCAAAAGAGAGAATGACAAATTAAAAGAAGAAATGTGTGTCCTCAAGTGGAAGGACAAGCCTATCACTTCATCACCACCATCACCGAAGAAGGAGACGTGAGCACATGGGTATGGGCACCACCCTTGGCTTGTGCCAAGCTTGGGGGAGGTGCCCCGGTATCGTATCACCATCACTTTTTATCATCATTATCTATCCTAGTTCGATCCTTAGTTATTTCATGATTTAGAGGAATAAAGTTTTAGTATGATTTAGTTTTGAGTGCTTGCTTTGTGATCTATCTATCTTTGTAATCGTGTGTGAAAGTTATATAATAAAGAGTAGTTTGAGTTGAGTGTTTTGCTTCTGTTGATTCAATCCTGGAAATAAAATAAAGAAAAGAATAGAGATCATAAGCTAATCCATGGGGAGTGATTACTTCACAAAAAAAGTATAATTGATAAAACTTGTTGGAAGTTGGCAAACATAGTATTGGTCATTGTTGCAATTCATGAAAAAGTAATAAAGGAAGAGAGGTCTCACATATAAATATACTATCTTGGACATCTTTTATGATTGTGAGCCCCCATTAAATATTCTATGTGAAATAGTCGATGTTGGACAAGGAAGACAACGTAATGAGTTATGTTTTCTTATATTCACATAGAAGTTATATTGTTTTGGATCCTCTAACATGTGGTGCTTGCCCCTATCTTTTCCTAGCCAAAATTCTTTACTAAGTAGAGATACTACTTGTGCATCCAAAAACCCTTAAACCCAATTTCATGCCATGAGGGTCCATTATATCTACCTATGGATTGAAAAAGATCCTTCAAGTAAGTTGTCATCGGTGCAAAGCAATAAAAATTGCTCTTAAATATGTATGATCTTTTATTGTAAGGGAAAATAAGCTTTGTACGAACTTGTGATGGTGAAGAAATAAAAGCGACAGACTGCATAATAAAGGTCGCTATCACAAGGGGCAATATAAAGTGATGTTCCTTTACATTAAGAGCTTGCACATTGAAAATAAAAAGTGCATGACAACCTCTGCTTCCCTCTGCAAAGGGCCTATCTTTTACTTTATGTATTTACTTTTATGCAAGAGTCAATAGTATTCTCCTGTATTCTGTTTTTATTTTCTCTCTTGGCAAGCATCATGTGGTGGGGATAGATCCAGGCATATATATCCAGTTGGATGTAGGTGATCATGAGTTATTACTGTTGACATTACCCTTGAGGTAAATACGTTGGGAGGCGAAATTATAAGCCCCTATCTTTCTATGTGTCTGACTGAAACTTTTGCTCCATAAGTATGCCGTGAGTGTAAACAATCATAGAAGACTAAATGATAGTTGAGTATGTGAACTTGCTAAACAAAGCTCTTACATAGACTCTTTCTGATAATATGATGAATTGCAATTGCTCCAGTGACTGAGATCATAATTTGTTAGTTTTCAGTATGGTTTATGGTTCATACTTTAACTTGTGGATGAATTGTTACTTTTTTATGAGAAGTTTTATGATGATATATTGTTGTTATGATAATGATCATGATGCTTTCATGTCTGTATTTTGTTTTGTCGACACCTCTCTCTCTCTAAACATGTGGCCATGATTATCGATTTCGGTTTTTCGCTTGAGGACAAGCGAGGTCTAAGCTTGGGGGAGTTGATACGTCCATTTTGCGTCATGTTTTCCTACTGTTATTTATTATGTTTTTGATCATTATTTCAATTTATGATACAATTCTTATGCCTTTTCTCTCTTATTTTTCAAGTTTCACATGAAGAGGGAGATTGCCGGTAGCTAGAATTCTGGACCAGAAAGGGGTGAAACAGAGATAGCTATTCTGCACAACTCCAAATGAGCTAAAAATTTACGGAGAATTATTTTGGAATATATAAAAATACTGGCAAAAGAATTACCAGGAGGGGGCCCACCAGGAAGCCACAAGCCTGGGGGGCGCCCTCCCCCCCTGGGCGCGCCCCCCGAGCTTGTGGGTCCCCTGGCAGGCCTCCGGCCCCCTCCTTCTACTATATGAAGCCATTTTCCCTAGAAAAAATAACGAGAAGACTTTCGGGACGAAGCCTCGCCATCTCGAGGCGGAACCTGGGCAGGAGCACTTTTGCTCTCCGGCGGAGCGATTCCGCCGGGGAAACTATCGAAGCCATCAACATCACCAACGATCCTCTCATTGTGGGAGGACCAATCTTCGCCAACATCTTCACCAGCACCATCTCATCTCAAACCCTAGTTCATCTCTTGTATTCAATCTTTGTCTCAAAACCTCAGATTGGTACATGTGGGTTACTAGTAGTGTTGATTACATCTTGTAGTTGATGCTAGTTGGTTTATTTAGTGAAAGATTATATGTTCAGATCCTTAATGATATTCAATACTCCTCTGATCTTGAACATGAATATGATTTGTGAGTAGTTACTTTTGTTCTTGAGGACATGGGAGAAGTCTTGTCATAAGTAATCATGTGAATTTGGTATTCGTTCGATATTTTGATGATATATATGTTGTTGCTTCCTTTAGTAGTGTCGTGTGAACGTCGACTACATGACACTTCACCATCTTTTATGATGGGTTGCTAGAGTGACAGAAGCTTAAACCCTAGTTTATGCGCTATTCCGTAAGGGGCTGATTTGGATCCATATGTTTCATGCTATGGTTAGAGTTATCTTAATTCTTCTTTCGTAGTTGCGGATGCTTGCGAGAGGGGGTAATCATAAGTGGGAGGCTTGTTCAAGTAAGAACAGGACCCAAGCACCAGTCCACCCACATATCAAATTATCAAAGTAGCGAACGCGGATCAAACAAACATGATGAAAGTGACTAGATGAAATTCCCATGTGTCCTCGAGAACGCTTTGCTTATTATACGAGTTTGTTCCGGCTTGTCCTTTGCTATAAAAAGGATTGGGCCACCTTGCTGCACTTTATTACACTTGTTACTTGTTACTTGTTACGAATTATCATGCTATCAAAACTATCTGTTACCGATAATTTCAGCGCTTGCAGAGAATACCTTGCTGAAAACTGCTTGTCATTTCCTTCTGTTCCTCGTTGGGTTCGACACTCTTACTTATCGAAAGGACTACGATTGATCCTCTATACTTGTGGGTCATCAGCGCGCCAAAGATGTCATGGGAAAACGACGATCTATGGGATCGAGAGGATCCCTTTGTGGTTCGGTTGTGGGATCAATGTACTACGAAGAGCATGGCTAATAGATGTGAGAACAAGCAACAATCTATCCAGGTTCGGGCCGCTGTGAGCGTAAAACCCTACTCCTGTTCTTGTGGTTTGATTGTGTCTGAGCTCAAGATTACAAGGAGCGCAGCTTGCCGGCAAGGTGCGCGGGAAGTGCAGCTACAGCGCGTAATTGAACTAAGAGTCGACCGTTCTAACTATAGCCGTGGGCCTACTTTTATAGGCCAAGGGGTTACCACGGTGGCTAATACGGTCATTTACAGTGTATGAATAGTGACGGCACCGTCACCAAGTCTATCTCCTAACAGGGTAGGACAAGCGCATTAAATGCACCGTTAGGTGCTACGCCGGGGACGCGAGGCTTTGGGCTAAAAGATCTGCACCACCGGTTCTGCCGCCCTCCTATCATCTTGACACGTCCCAGGGACGGGTGTCATTAAAGTTAATCCTTGTGTGGCATGCTGACACGTGCCTTGGCCATCTATGTTGACTGCCTGCCCGCTCGACACCTATCATACGTGCTTATCTAGCCGATGAGGAGGAGGAGCGGTAACGGGACAGAAAGTGCCTGTTGGCACGGAGCTTGTCGGGTCCTCGCTTGCCGGCAACCAGAATCTTAGTCTCCACCTTGCCGGTACGAAGCTTGCAGGCAAGGGCAATCCTGATCTTCAGTATTGGAATAGTACTTCTCGATGACCTGCCTGGAGGTCTTCTTCATGGTCTTGTGAATCTAAGTCTTGGGTCTTGACGGAAGCAACCCTCCGGCAAGCCCTTGCCGTCAGGAAAGCTACAACTGCATGTGCGCCAGTCAGGGTACGAAGGCACCCATGTCTTAGTACACCGACAGAGACTTGAAACATTTATCAGAGGCGATGACATGCATGCCGCCTTGCATAATAGAAATACAGGAAGGAGGGAGTGATTCTTGTTGTACAAATTTAAATCAGCTAGCAAATAATAATTACAATTAAAACATTATGTATAAATATAGAAGATAATAAGTGAGGTATAATATGTATCTACCATTTGATGTATAGTTAAAAAATTGGACTAAAGATGACTCCGACAAGAAGGGTATACAAAAGCATTTTACGAACAACTCGTGTACCAAGCTCATTAATCACCAACTAGCGACAATGACGATCTCCCTTAATACGCTGAAAGCCTGGAACTCACTCATGTGTCTCTTATTGCACTCACATAAGTTCCCACACATATATCATATTAATGCGCTCATGAACCGTTAGTGAGACTTGAAACATTTATCTGAGAAGATGAGATGCACGTCGCCTTGTATAATGGAAATACCGAGATGAGGGAGTTATTCTCACGTGTACAAATTTAATCAGCAAGCCAATAATAATTACAATCAAAGCACGATATATAAATATAGAAGATAATAAGTGAGGTATAATATTTATCTACTATTAGATGTATAGTTATAAAATTGGACTAAAGATAACTCCGACAGGAACATGCTAATAATGCGTTTTATGGACAACTAGTATACCAAGCTCATTAATCATCAACTAGCGACAATCACGATATCCTTAACGCGCTCAATCCCACTTGTGTGTCTCTCCCTGGACGCATATAGGTTCCCACATATGTATCATATTAACTGCGGTTGCGAGCTATGGGTGAGACTGGAAACATTTGTCACGGGCGATAAGATACACGCTGCCTTGCATAACGGAAATACCGGAAGGAGGGAATGATTCTCATGTGTACAAATATGAATCAGCCAGTAGATAAAAAATACAATTACAACATTATGTACAAATATTGAAACCGACTAAATGAGGTACAATATTTCGGTCATAAAAAGCGACTTATAATACTTATCTATGATTAGATGTATTGTCTTAAAATTGGACTAAAAATGTATAGTCTTTAATATTTATCTATTTTTAGTGTTCTTTTTATTTTTACCTCTTTCTTGTTTCTATTTTTACTAAAAAATCTAGAAAACATACAAATTTCTTGTAAATTTCATGAACCTATTTACATTCGATTTAATTTCATGAACATTTTTTAGACCATTTAACATGTTTTTAAACCCATGAAGACATTTTGTAGTCCGTGTATATTTTAAAATTTTGCAACACTTGCAAAAAAACCTAAATATTTTTTGAAATTTATGAAAAACTAAAATTCATGTGCATTTTGCTTAAATCGGTGCACATTTTAATACGATACAATTATTTTTAGAAATCATAAACCATCTATTTAACCCGCCAACAAATATACTACATTTTTTTAGGACAGCTAGAAATTGTGATGGAAATAAAATTTGAGATCGAAATAAGTTGGACCATGCTCGCTTAGCTTTTCTCTGGCGTTTGGCCATTAGTCTCTTTACCCCTATTAGTAATTATGTTAGTACCCCATGGCCCATGATTGAAGGGGCTCTGCAACTGCTCCGATTGCATGTGAGTATATAGGGAACAACTAGTCTTTTTTTAGCACAGTACAAACGCAAGCGCTCATATAAACACGCATACACTCACCCCTATGAACGCACATACGCACACCCTACCCCTATGGGCACCTCCGAGAGATTGAGCCGATATGTCATCTTGAGATTTTACGAAGACACCGTAGGTACCTCGTAGTCGGCGGGAACGTCTCCTCCCATTGAACGCGCCACGCCGGAAATCCTGAAATAAATCCAGGATAAATGCGAGCACCAGGATTTGAACACTGGTGGGCTGGGGATACCACTGTCCTCCTAACCATCCAACCACGGGTTGGTTCGCAGGGAACAACTAGTTGGAGGGTGTAATCGCACATGGCATTTACCGCGTGTCGCACACTGGGCATTTTCTTTTCTTTTCTGGTTTTACTTTTTTATTTTCATGGTATTTATTATTATTAGTTTTGAGTTTTTATTGTTTTTACTTTTTCTAGGTTTTCTTAGCTTTTTCTGTTTCTCGGTTTTTTGGGCTTTTTGTCTGTCATGAGCGGGGAGCACATGTGTGTTTTGGTATGAAGCATAGTAGTGCTTCACCCCGCGGGAAGCACAGGTGTGCTTTTGTGTGCTTCACCTTGAGGGAAGCACAAGTGTGCTTCCGCATGAAGGCTTTCTTGTAAAGCACAGTAGTGCTTCATCATGCGCGGAACACAAGTGTACCTCATCGGGAAGCACGGTTTGTTTGAATTGGGAGCACTATTTAGATAACACTGGAAGCACAAGTTACTACTAGCTGAAAGCACATATGTACCCAAAAAAATTGTTGAAACATATCAACAAGGGATCTAGTTTCGAATATCTCGACGCGATAAATGCAACGGTGAAAATGGTTTGTGATTTGGATGCACTGTCCAAGAGATAAATCATTTTGAAAAAATGACTCTACGAAAAATGAACAAACTGTCAACCTCCCATTCTCACGCGCGGGTGAGAAAAACTCACCAAAGCTCTTGGTTGCGACAAGTGGCATGCATGTGGTGCGCCACTTTTCACCACGAGAGGAGAAGGGATAACCTATGCATAGGGTACCTCTTAACTAGTGATTTTGAAGCACATACGAGTTTGATGGGGTAAGGGCGAAAAGTAACATCTCACATATTGCAAGACTGAAGAAGCGCTCGCCTCTAGGTGATTCATTGCGGAAAGTAGCCAGCATAAGACGTGCACCTAGTGTTAGCGGTTCTGGGAAACTTGTGTGTAGTTCAAATGTTTCGTCCATTTGTTTTTCTTCTTCTATGTTCTTATTCATTATTTTCTCTTTTTAAAAATTTTAAATACACATTGACACTTTAGTGTTAGAGGTTCCGGGAAACATGTGTGTAGTTTAAAGGTTTCGTCCAATTTTTTTCTTCTTCTATGTTCTTATTCAATTTTTTTCTCTTTTTAAAATTTTTAAATACACGTTGACACTTTTACAAATACACTTTAGAACATTTTTCAAAAAATTAGATACACATCAAAGATTTTCAAGTACATGGTCAACATTTTAGAATACATGTTGAGCATTTTTATAATGCACATTCAACATTTTGGAAATACACGTCACACGTTAAACATTTTTCAAATACATGTTGAACATCTTTCTAATACACAGTGAACATGCTCTTCAAACATATTGAACATTTTTAAATTCATAGTCGATATTTTTCTAAAACATATTGATTTTTTTAAAATACACACTGAACATTTTTTAAAATATACTTAATATTTTTTACAAAGACGGTGATCATTTTTTAAGTACACGGCGAATATTTTTTAATACACAATGATCATTTTGTAAACACATTACGAACTTTAAAAAAATCTATATTAAACATCTTTTAAAAAGATGATATCATTTTTAAGTATAAGTACACGGCCAACGTTTTTTTAATACATGATGAAAAAAATTAATATACAATGAATAATTTTTAAATACACGATGAACATGTTTGTATAAAGATGTGAACAGTTATTTAAAATACACGATAAAAAATCACCCAATGATCCTTTTGTCAAACGCACGATCACATGATGTACATTTAAAAAAAATAGAAATTATAGGAACACTCTTCTAAAATGTTTCAAATCAATTAATTAGAACATTTTTTGAAAAGAAAAGGAAAAAACAGAAGAGGAGCAAGATGAAAAAACAATACATAACGACAGATGCTCGCTCTCAGTCCAACTTTGATAAAACCAGTACTAAGGTGTAGTGGGCCCTCCCATGAGGATAGTTGTAGGCAAGTGCCTACTCCAACTTGAGCTGGCGCTCACGCGCACGCGGCCCGCCGAGTTCGGTCGCTCGCTAGCAGCCAATTTTTTTTTTTTTGTTTTTTGTGCTGTTGATCCGGTAGGGAAAAACCGCTTGGTTTTTCTAATTCTTACGAATAAAATTGTGAAATCAAAAAAAATTATAGATTTAAACAAAAAAGCTCATCCATTTGAAAAAAGTTCATCGATTTTTGGAAAAAGTTCATCTATTTGGAAAAAAAAGTTCATTGATTTTGAAAAAAGTTCATCGATTCTTAAAAAAATTTCATTGAATTTGAAAAAAAATCATCAAACTTGAATTTTTTTTACCAAATTTGAATAAAAATTCATCGGATTTGAAAAAAGTTCATAGATTCTGAAATAAGTTCATCGATTGAGAAAAAAAAGTTCATCAATTTTGAAAAAAGTTCATCGATCTCGAAGAAAAGTTCATAGATTTTGAAAAACAAGTTCACGAGTTTGAAGAAAAATTTCACGCATTTAGCAAAAAGAAAACGAAAGAAAAAACCAAACAAAACCGTTCCAAAAAAAAACAAAAACAAAAAAGTTCCGCGAACTAAAAGAGGATAATAAAAAGATAAAAAGAACTGAGTTAGCACAATCAGTCGAGATGGCCTAGTGGTTAGTTCGCTATGCACTGAACCGTGAGGTGGGGTGCTTCAGGCGCCCCCGTTTGCAAAATTGCCTATAACGGGCGCCAAATAGGATCTGCCCTACGGGGATACGTAGACAGGGTCCTCCAATTTGACGTGGAACACGTCAAATGGCCGTTGTTCACAAGCCCGCTCTGATTGGCCGGCCCATTGGCGACTCAACCGGTACTATAGCGATTCGACCGGGGTACTGCAGCGACTCGGCCGAATATCGTGCCTAAAATATTTTAGCGACTTGACTGGATATTATAGCGCGGACATTTTTTCAGTTGGTTTCAAAAAAAAGTGAACAATTTTTTAAAAAAGTTGAGAACATTTAAGGTAAATCGTGAAACAGTTTTTAAAAAAATTGTAACATTTTCTCAAAAACACTAACATTTTTAAAGTGTTTGTGAACATTCTTTAAAACACAAATATTTTATGAAACACAATACTATTTTAAAACACAAACATTATTTGAAATTATTTAAATATTTAAAGAAAGACCAACATTTTTTGAACATGAACATTTACGCAGGATACCACCTTAGGGTATCTCCAACGCCGACATTCAAACCTCCCGCATCCGTCCGGACCGCGGAAGTCATCCAACGCTTGTATCGGTCCGCGGCACGGTCCAGACGTACTTTCTTCCGCAAACCAGAGACAAACGTGGGGGGCTTTGCGGGAGTCCGGACCGCTGCCACACCCACTTCTGACCGCCCTGACCCACCCAAACCCTCTTCTCTCTCCTGCGCGCGCTTCACTCCCAAAACGGTCAGCACCGCTTCAGAGCGTCAGTGCCCGCATTCATGCCTGGCCAGAGCGGACGCGACCGCTCACTGGCGCCGGCATTGAAGTGGCGCGCCGGCCGAGAGAGCGCCACCCGCGCCGCTTCCCGGTGTAGACGTCTGTTGCGCGTTCAAACAACACGACGACCGCCCGTTGTCCGTCTGCCACCCACATTGATGGCACGCGGTTGCCGAGGCGTATCCTCCGGCGCCACCCGTCCGTCTCTCTGTCGCCCGCCATTGCTATACAAACGCTACCCCGGCCATAGCCGCAGTCATCCGCCTCCGATCCATCTCCGCACCACTCCCACCATGAATTCCTTCCCCGCCAAAGCTCTCTGGGACGGGCTGACGCCGGACCAGAAGAAGGAGATGGCCGCCATTGCTGTCGGCTGGCTGACCTGCAGGCAGCTGGAGGACGACAACGTCCCAATGGAGGACGCGGTTGACGACGAGCCGGCGCCACCCTTCTCCTCCTCCGTGCCACCCTCGCGCGGTGCATTGCACCATGACCATCGGCGAGGCCTGTGCCCATTACATGGACATGATGTGGGAGGAGCAGTTCCGGGAGGCGGAGGAGCAGCCGCCAGGGCGATCGCGCTGGACACGGACCCTACGGAGCAGGAGGCGCTGCTGGAGTCCTACTGCTCCGCCCGCGAGATCCGCCACGCCCGCTGGCGGTACCGCCAGCCAGTGGCGGAGGTGGCGGCCGCCTACAAGGAGTGCAACGACGGGGCGGGCGAGGCGGTGTTCGGCGAGACCGACGACGGGGAGGAGGATAACACCGAGGCCGCGCCCCGCCGCCACGACCACGAAGCCGGCACCTCCACGGGTGCCGGCAGCGGCGAGGAAGAGTAGTGCACGGTAGGTTACCGCCGCTCGAGTCCCAGGAAGTCCACCGCTCCTCCCCTCCCGTCGACACTAAGCTTGGTAGGCTCAACATCGGCGGCCGATTAGTCGCTTGGCGGCGACGTGGAGGCGAACAGCTTCACTTCTCGGGTCTCCGGAGACGGAGGTTACGGAGGCGGAGCTGGAGAGCGCCAAGGTGGACCTGGAGAAGGAGAAGCTTCATTTCTCGGGGCTCATGGCCGGACACGGGTATAGGGCGCCGGCGACCATTTAGATTAGGTATTAATTATACCTCCAGAGCTGGACTAGCGCCGCTTAGTTGATGTAAATGTAATGAAATGCGTCATGTTTATATGAAATCCGCCCGTGTTTGATCGAATTTCGTCCGGTTAGTTTGAATTGTTGGACGGATGTATGCGGGCAACGTTGGATGACGGCCTCCCGCATTCATGTCCGTGGAATGGACCCTTGTCTGCGAATGAATGCTGAAGAAAATTTACGGGTTGCAGTTGGAGATGGTATAAGGTGCCCGAGTAAGTGCATGGACTGTCGTCGAAAAGGAAGAGGGTGAAGAAGCCTGATGCGTGCGCTCCCTCCCTCCCGGGTGGGCCGGCCGGGATGTCCCGTGGCACGCAGCACTCCAAGAAAACCGCGGCCGCAAAGAAACTCCACCGAAAGCTCCCTCCCGCTGATTGTTTGCAACCTAAAATCCATTTCCTGTTTCTTTTTCTGGATCCCACGGTGAGCACTCTATCCATCTCCCTCCCATTGTTTTGGCAGCGGCGCCCAACCCGCCCTCCCAAAACCATGGGCCAACCAACCTATAAAACCCTCCTGCCCTTCCCCCCTCTCCGCCGTCCCACACCACCAGTTCACCGGAAGAAGATAGACACATAAGAACCTCGATCGATCGACGGACCGGAGGAAAGAAGCAAGACCGACCATGCGGGCGAGCTGCAACGGCTGCCGGGTGCTGCGCAAGGGCTGCGCCGACGACTGCACCATCCGCCCCTGCCTCGGCTGGATCCGGAGCCCCGACGCGCAGGCCAACGCCACCGTTTTCCTCGCCAAGTTCTACGGCCGCGCGGGACTGATCAACCTCCTCGCCGCCGCCCCCGACGACGCCCACCGCCCGGCGCTCTTCCGCTCGCTGCTCTACGAGGCCTGCGGCCGGGCGGCCAACCCCGTCTACGGCGCCTCCGGGCTGTTCTCGACGGGGAACTGGGAGGCGTGCCAGGCCGCCGTCCAGGCCGTGCTCGAGGGCCGCCGCATCCCCCAGGTCGACGCCGACCAGGCCGCCCCGCATCCCGGCCTCGTGGCGGCCTACGGCGTCCGCCATATCCCCAAGGACAGCATCGACCGTGCGTCCGCCGCGCTCCGCGCCTCGCGCGCCAGCTTCAAGCGCGCGGCCTCCTCCTCTTCAACGGCCAGGCCCAAGCGCGACGGTGGCCTCGACGGGGAGTCAGCCGGCAGCCACGACCACGTTGTTGAAGACGACAGCAAGGCGCTGGCAGGCGAGCAGAAGAGGGTAGAGTCGTCGGAGGAGGAGGAGGCCGAGACGCGCTCGCACGTGAGCCAGGC
This sequence comes from Elymus sibiricus, assembly GCA_039707655.1. Taxonomy (NCBI): domain Eukaryota; kingdom Viridiplantae; phylum Streptophyta; class Magnoliopsida; order Poales; family Poaceae; genus Elymus; species Elymus sibiricus. The sequence continues at coordinate 364,413,964 of CM077670.1, read as the reverse complement.
AGAACAGAGCGCGAGCGCCCATGTGCCGCAGGTGGCACAGGACGACGGCGAAATTGAGCGGGAGCTGACCCTCGGGTTCGGGCCGGCCACGCGCGTGCTGAGGTCGCCGCCGCCGCCAGCAGCGCGAGCCGAGTCCGGCCATATCGGCCTGCTGCTTGGGATGCCGGTGTGAGACAAGAGACGCGGCGACAGTGCCGTCCTTGATGCTAGTAGTAGCTGAGAGAGACAGAGTCACAAGTGGCAGTTTTGGGATCATCGTTCGTGTCATACTGACACCTTTCGGATAGACATATCTCTTACTATAAGAGAAGAATATTGTGTAGTGCCTAAAACCTGGAAAAAAAATCAAGATCAACAAAACTTTTAGTTTTTATCATTTATGTCACTAGTTGTGTCTCACTACTCAGTTTTGCCATTAAAATTTACAACTGCTCAAAAATGCCATTGGTCTGTTAGATGCTTCTCAAAAATGACCTTAAATACCTCAAAAATGCCATTGTTGCCTTAGATGTTTGCTCAAAAATGCCATTAGACACTGTTACTATCAGGTCAAACCTGTTGACCATGTTATATGACCAAAATACCCCTAGACCCACGTATCATCTCTCTCAATCTCACAATAATAAGTGTGGGGGCCACATATAGTAAGCAAGCAAAGAATTTTAGAGGAAAATAAGAAAGTTGTTGGAGATCGAATGGGACCCACACTTTACTGTAGTGAGATAGAGGGAGAGCTGGCATGTGGGTCCATGGGTATTTTGGCCATATAACATGATAAACGGGCTTTGAGCTGACAGTAATGGTGTATGGTCGCATTTTTTAGCATGCGCATAACAGAGTGATGCCATTTTTTAGCAGTTGAAACTCCTAGTGGCAAAACTGAGTAGCGGGACACAACCAGTTGCATAAATGATAAAAATCCAAAAATTTATCTGCTGAGTGTTTTGTTCCAAGGGATACATCAATTAATTAATTAATTTTCAAAGAATAATGACTGTATCTGGCTTGTTTTGGTATTTTGAAGACTATGCGTCAGAGGGGAGTGTTCATGTATCTTTTTTTTTTTTTTGAACACGGTACAAACGCAAGCGCTCATATACACGCGCATATACTCACCCCTATGAACGCACGCACGCACACCCTACCCCTATGAGCACCTCCGAGAGACTGAGCCGGCATATCATCGTGAAATTTACGAAGTCACCGTAGGCACCTCGTCATCGACGGGAACGTCTCCTCCCACTGAATGCGCATCGCCGGAAATCCTGAAATAAATCCAGGAATAAATGCGAGCACCAGGATTTGAACCCTGGTAGGCTGGGGATACCACAGTCCCTCTAACCATCCAACCACAGGTTGGTTCGCGAGTGTTCATGTATCTGTAAGGTGTACATGCCATGTATTTTAATAGCACAATTAATCGCTCACATGTCTACCGAAACCTAGAAAAATGATTCACTTTTTCTATTTTATCAGAGGAACCATTACTGGTCAGGCGATATTTCAATTCTGATTGAATTCCAGGTGAGGACTTCGGAAGGCAAGGGCACCCAAGCTGCGGCAAAGACGAATTTGATTGCATGTTGCAGAAATTGTGGCAGCTTAAGATATACAATGGAAACTGTATCATATTAATTGCACCTTGGAACTATGGATGAGAGAAAAAAATCATGTATCAGAGGTGATGATATGCACGTTGCCTTGGGTAACCGAAATAACGAAGGTGGGAATGATTCTCACGTGCACAAATTTGAATCAGCGAGGTATAATATTAAAAGCTATATGTAAATACATAAGAGACTATGTGGGGTATAATATTTATCTATAATTAGGTGTATAGTTATTAATTCGGACTAAAGATAACCCAAACATGAATATCAAGGCGTTTGAGGGACAATTCGTACACCAAGCTCATTAATTATCAACTAGCAACAATCAAATCTCCCTTAACGTGCTCAAACCCACTCGTGTGTCTCTTATTGCATGCATACAGGTTCCCACACATATATCGTATTAACTGCACTCGCGAACCGTTAGTGAGACTTGAAACATTTATCAGAGGTGATGAGATGCACACCGCTTTGTGTAACGGAAATACCGGAAGGAGGGAGTGATTCTTGCGTGTACAAATTTCAATCAGCTAGCAAATAATAATGACAATTAAAGCGTTATGTATGAATATAGAAGATAATAACTGACATATAATATTTATCTACCACTGGATGTATAGTTATAAAATTTGACTGAAGGTGACTCTGACAAGAAGGGAATACAAAGTATTTTACGAATAACTCATGTACCAAGCTCATTAATCACCAACTAGCGATGATGACGATCTCCCTTAACACGCCAAAACCCACTCGTCTGTCTCTCATTGCACATACATTAGTTCCCACACATATATCATATTAATTGCGAACCATTAGTGAGACTTGAAACATGTATCAGAGGTGATGAGATGCACGCCACCTTGCATAACAGAGAGATGAGGGAGTTATTCTCACTTGTACAAATTTAAATCAGCACCAATAATAATTACAATCAAAGCACTATGTATAAATATAGAAGATAATAAGTGAGGCATAATATTTATCTACTATTAGATGTATAGTTGTAAAATTGGAGTAAAGATGACTCCAACGGGAACAGGTTATACAATGCGTTTTATGGACAACTCGTGTACCAAGCTCATTAATCACTAACTAGCGACAATCACGATCTCCCTTAACACGCTCAATCCCACACATGTGTCTCCCTGCACACATACAGGTTCCCACATACTCCCTCCGTCCGGTGAAGAGTGTACGTTTGGCTTTAAAATTTGTCCACAAAAGAGTGTACATCTATCTTCCCAATGCACTTTAAAGTAGAAAAAAAATGCTTCTCTCTCATCACACGGTAATCAAGACCAATAACATTCTACACATGGTCTCCTTAATTTCTACATGCACTTAGCTCATTGGGGGTTGGGTAATTAAAGAGGAGAGAGATGATGGCTTGCACCTTTCCAATGCATTTTTTACTTCACTCCATAATTTGTCCTAAAATTTCTATATGTACACTTTTCACCGGATGAAGGGAGTATGTATCGAACTAACTGCGGTTGCGAACTGTGGGTGAGACTGAAAATATTTATTAGAGGCGATGAGATACACACTGCCTTGCATAACGGAAATACCAGAAGGAGGGAATGATTCTTACGTGTACAAATGTGGAAATTGACTAAGTGAGGTATAATATTTTGGTCATAAAAAGCGGCTTATAATATCTATGATTAGATGGATTGTCTTAAAATTGGACTAAAGATGAATAGTCTTTAATATTTATCTATTTATTTTATTATTGTTGCTTTTTGTTTGCCTCTTCCTTGTTTTTATTTTTAATACATTAACATTTTATAAAAAAAATATAGAAAAATAACAAGTATTTCTTGTAAATTTCATGAACCTATTTACATTCGATTTAAATTCATGAACATTTTTTAGACCCTTGAACAAGTTTATAAAACCTAAGAACTTTTTTAACAAATTCACAAAAACAAGTTGTAATCTGTATATATTAAAAAATGAAACACTTTCAAAAAATTATTAATATATATTTTTGAAATTTATGAAAAAATAAAATTCATGTAAATTTTGCTTAAATTTGTGAACGTTTATAAAAGCTGAATTTATTTTTAGAATTCATAAACCCTCTTTTTAACCCACAAAGAAATATACTATGATTTTTTTAGAACAGCTAGAAACTGTGATGAAAGCTAAAATTTGAGAGAAAAATAAGTTGGGCCGCTTAGCTTTTCTCTAGCGTTCGGCCCATTAGTCTCTTTACCCCTAGCAGTAATAATGGGAGGTCCTAACTGGCCCCTTCAGCGCCCGTAAGGAGAACTGGCGCCTACTGCGTCCTGGTATAGGCTGTTTCTATACAGGCCCATATTTGCTCGCGCACTTCGACTGTTTCGATCGCTAATTCGATTGCTATTCTACTGTTTTGATTGCTGATTTGTTCGATCAGAAAAAAAAGAATACAAAACAAAAATTCTCACGGATTTTTAAAAAGTTCACCAGTTTTGAAAAAAAGTTCATCAAATTTTGGAAAAAGTTCACGAATTTGAAAAAAGTTCATCGACTTTGAAAAAAGTTCACGGATTTTGAAAAATGTTCACCATAATTTGAAAAAAGTTCATCGATTTTGAAAAAAGTTCATCTAATTTGAATACATTCATCAATCTTGAAAAAAACTTCATCAAATTTGAAAAAAGTTCATCGTATTTGAAAAAATGTTCTTCAAATTTGAAAAAAGTTCATCAAATTTGAAAAAAGTTCATCGAACTTGAAAAAATTCATCAAAATAGAAAAATGTTCATCGAATTTGAAAAAAAGTTCATTGATTTTGAAATAAAAGTTCATCAAATTTAAAAAAGTTCACAAAAATGGAAAAAATGTTCAACAGTTTTGAAAATAAGTTCATCATTTTTTTTAAAAAGTTCATAAATTTTAAAAAATGTTCACCAAATTTTGGAAAAAGGTCACAATTTTGAAAAAAGTTCATCGATTTGAACGAAAAGTTCATCGATTTGAAAAAAGTTCATCGAATTCGAAAAAAAGTTCATCGATTTTGAAAAAAGTTCATCGAGTTTGAAAAAAAAGAATCATCGACTTTGAAAAAAATTCATCGATTTCGAAAAAGTTCATTGATTTTAAATAAAAGTTCACTAATTTGAAAAAAGTTCATAGAATTTGAAAAAAAAAGTTCACGCATTTAGAAAAAGAAAAAAGAAACACAAAATGGGAAAAAGGAAAAAGAAAGAAAAGTAAAAAAACTGTTCCAACAAAAAAACCGGTTCCCAAAAGTGGGGGATTCCGCGACCTTGAGAAACAATAAATAAAACAGGAGAGGAATGTAGGCACATCTGCAGGCTTATCGTAGTGGTTGGTGCGCTGCCCTTTGAACGTGGTGATCCTGGGTTCGAACCCCGCCTCACACGCCGTTTTTTGCTTTGCTTCAGTTTGAACAGAATAAAAAAAAAGGACAACGGGCCGGCCCAGCGCAACAGGGAGTGTGCGCCCGATTGCACAAAGTACTGTAACGGGCGCAGCGGGCGCCATTTAGGATTTGCCAGTAATAATGTTGTTCCTCCAAAAAAAAGTAGTAATAATGTTAGTACCCCATGGTCTATGATTGTTTGGGGGCTGTGTAACTGCTTAAATTGCATGTGAGTATATACTATATAGGGAGCAACTAGTTGGAGGGTGCAATCGCACGGGGAATTTTCATCGTGTCGCGCGTTGGGTGCTTCCTTCATTAGGAGTTTCTTTTCTGGTTTTTTGTTTTTTGTTTTTATTTTCATGGTATTTTTTATATTTTCGAGTTTTTATGGTTCTTAATTTTTTTGGATTTTCTTAGGTTTTTTCTGTTTCTCAATTATTATTATTTTTGGATTTCCACAAGTGGGGAGCACATGTGTGCTTTCGCGTGAGGCATAGTAGTGCTTCGCTCCGTGGGAAGCACATGTGTGCCTCATCGGGATCACACGGTTTAGTCTGCATTGGGATCACTATTTAGTTAACACTGGAAGCACAAGTTACTACTAGCTGAAAGCACAGAATACGGGATCTAGTTTCGAATATCTCGACGCGACGGTGAAACTTGTTTGTGATTTTGACGCACTGTCCAAGAGATAAATCATTTTGGAAAAATAACTCTATGAAAAAACTACAATTAGTCAACGTCCCAAGCTCACGCATGGGGTAAGAAAAAACCCACCAAAACACTCTGGGTGCGACAAATGGCACGCATGTTGTACACCACTTGTCACCACGAAAGGAGATGTGATAACCTTTGTGATGGGTACTCTTAACTAGTAATTTCGAAGCACATATGAGTCTGGTAGGGCAAGGACAGAAAAATAACATATCGCTTATTGTGAGACTGAAGAAGCGCTCGCTTCTAGGCGATTCACTATGGCCTGTGGGACGTAGCCAGCGGAAGAGGTGCACCTAGTGTTAGCGGTTGTGGGAAACATTTTTGAAATACACGTCACACGTTAAACATTTTACGTATACATGTCGAACATCTTTCTAATACACAATGAACATGTTCTTCAAATATATTGAACATTTTTTAATTCATAGTCGATATTTTCTAAATCATATTGAACATTTTTTAAATACACAATGAACAACTTTAAAAAAATACTAAACATTTTTGTAAAAGATGGTGATAATTTTGTAAGTGCACAAGTAATATTTTTGGATACACAACGATCATTTTGTAAACACATGATGAACATTTTAAAAATATATAATACACATATTTTAAAAATATGGTGATAATTTTTAAGTATAAGATACACGATGAACATTTTTTTAATATACAATGAAGCATTTTTAAATACCCGACGAACATTTTTCTATAAAGATGTGAACAGTTTTTAAAAATACACGCTAAAAAGTTTAATCATACAGCGAGCCTTTTTCAAAAACACAATCACACAATGAACATTCTAAAAACACTTTCAGAAGTTGTAGGAACACTCTTCTAAAATGTTCCAAATCTATTTGTTAGAACATTTTTTACGAACTAAAGCTAAAAACTGAAGAAAAAAATCAAAAGAGGAGGAAGAAGAAAAAACAACATTACATTTTTTTTGAGAAATAAAAAAACAATACATAATGTGAAAGATGCACGCGCCAAGTCCAACGCTGATAAAACCAGTACTAAGGTGTAGTGGCCGGCCCATGAAGATAGTGTTGTAGGCAAGTGGCTACTCCGCTACGGGTGATACCTAGACAGAGTCGTGAGAACAACTAATTAAGGAGCGCTCCTTCGGAGCCTCCCCAACGATCACTTGGGGTCGGCTGAGAGCGCGCCAAGTGGCGCGCTCTCAGCCACCGCCACGTGTCGCGCTCTGGGCGCTCTCTCCGGAATTTTTTTATTTTTCCGCACGCGTTTTCGGCTTTTTAAACGGTTTTTTTTCTATTTTTTCCAGCTTTTTGGTTTTTCACCGGTCTTCCTTAGCTTTTGGACCCAAAAAAATATGAATTTTTTTTTGCGCGAAAAAACGCGGTTTTTTTTCTTCCGTGAGAGGCACGGCCGTGCCTCTTGGAAACGGAAAAAAACGTGTTTTCTGTATTTTTTTTCCTTCCGCGAGAGACATGGTTTTGCTTTCGCGAGAGGCACGGTTTTACTTTCGGGAGAGGCACGGCCGTGCCTCTCAAAAACAGAAAAAAACGTGTTTTCTGTTTTTTTTCCTTCAGCGAGAGGCATGGTTTTGCTTTCGCGAGAGGCACCGTGCCTCTCAGAAATGAAAAAAAACGTGTTTTCTGTTTTTTTTTCTTCCGCGAGAGGCACGGTTTTACTTCCGCGAGAGGCAAGGTTTTGCTTTCGCGAGAGGCACGGTTTTGCTTCCACGAGAGGCACGATTTTGCTTTCCGCGAGAGGCACGGTCATGCCTGAAAGTGCTAGTTATCGACTAGAGGGGGGGTGAATAGGCGATTTTTATGAAAGGCTTCGAAAATAGGCAAAGTCTTCGAAACTAGCGGAAGCATGACGATATCTAACAACAGTTGCAACTAAGATGAACAAATATGACAGGCATAGACATCATACATACATGCATGCGTTGAACATAAACACAAGAAGTATGAAGACAAATGGGCGAACAGATGAATGGCTTCAGGGAATATCTTCAAACACAGACAAGCAGGCAAAGGCTTCACAGTACAAAACAGTAAGTAAGGAAGGGAAAGAATATAACAGTAGCTCGGGGAAGACAATGATTTGTTTGACCAGTTCCAACTGCTATGATAGTTGTACGTCTGGTTAGGGAGGTTGAGATTGAACTCAGAAGACCACGTCTTCACCTTATTCCCCTTGAGCTAAGACCCGCAGATCTCGCCCAATCACTCTGGTAAGTCTTCAAGGTAGACTTCCAAACCTTCACAGACTTCGTTCACCGGCAATCCACAATGACTCTTGGATGCTCAGAACGTGACGCCTAACCGGCTAGAAGATCATAGTCTTCAAGTGTAATAAGTCTTCGGTTCACTCGGAACAGAATGTCTTCGGTGATGCTCAATCACTTTGGGCTCTGGGTGGTATGGGTTTTGTCCTTGCAAGGATTCTCTCTCAAAGGCTTCGAGGTGGGTTGCTCTCAAACGACAAAAGCCGTGCACTAACTCGGAGCAGCCGCCAACTTATGGTGGAGGGGGTGGCTATTTATAGCCAGGAGGCAACCCGACATGATTTGTCCGAAATGACCTTGGGTCATTGGGAAACAGACACGTGTCCGACGGTCGGATCCCAACACACACGGCAACTTTACTTGGGCTCCAAGCAAAGCTGACTCAACCAACTCTGGAAGAGATTTTTTTCTCATTTGTCTTCGCTCGAAGACATAGGATTTTAGGTTGAGCATCACGTCAGTTTCTGACTTCGTTTACCTCGACCCCACTTAACAGTACGGTGGTTCCTATGACTCAAGAAAAAAATGAAACTACCAAAAGACTAAGTCTTCGCGTTCCATTGGCTTCAAGTGAATGTCTTCGTGAGCCATTATCTTCAACACGAATGTCTTCGTGAACCACCATTGTCTTCAATGTCTTCATACATTTTTAGGGGTCATCTTTGATGGGTAAACCGAATCAATAGGGACTTCTACCTGTGTTAACCTGTGAATCTCACAAACACAGTAGTCTCTCAACCAAGTTTGTCTTCAATACTCCAAAACCAACAAGGGGTGGCGTTAGATGCACTTATAATCTCCTCCTTTTTGGTGATTGATGACAAACTGGTTGAAGTTTTCAATGGGGATAATAATATGTGAAAGTTAAGGAACAAGGTGTTTGGCTTCATGTATTTGAAGGAGCTCCCCCTGAAGATGTGCATATAAGTAATTTGCTTTTGAATGCAAATGCACATGGCAGGTTTTACTTTGTGGAGATCTCCCTCTTTTCATGAAGTCAAAAGCATAGTGCATAAAAATATTATGAAGATAATGAAATGCACAATGAGAAATGGGCGTCTGCAGAATAGCTTCAAGCACATAAGATCAGATATCATAGTCGCGCAGAAATGACAAGTAGCAAATGTAGTAGACGTCCATCAGGACTTAAGTTTACAACCCAAATACCAAATGTTCAAAACGGGAGTTGCAAACTTAACAAAATATATCAATCCCGATCCAAAATGCCCGCTTGAAGACTATCAACCCATATGCTTCTCCCCCTTTTGGCATCGAATGACCAAAAAGGTGTGAAGACATAGGGTGTCTAAATGTCCCGAGATGGCGGTGAAGATGTTGGGGCAGCCGGGTCGATGGTGGAGTTTGGCGGTGCAGAATGGCCTGATGCAGCATCGTGATGCAGTGAAGTCATAGCTGGAGAAGTGGCATCATCTTCTTCATCAACCACCCTGGCATGAACTGTGGGCGCTGAGGAAGAGTAGTCTGAATCTTCAAGTGATGGCGTAACACGCCACTTCTCTATTTCCGGAGGCTTGGAATCAAATTTGAAGCCTTCCTTGAAGCCATCGGCAGCAAGGTCTTCTTCAGAACACAAGAGTGTGAGGCTCTTCCAAGCACAGCGACTTGCTTCGTGAGAGACAAACGCATTTTTGGTAGAGAGATTTCTGATGCGACTGACGTCGGTGAGAAGACTTTGCATCTGACGCTTCATCCAGTCGTGATGCTTATCGTGTTTTTGATGAAGATAAACAATAAGTTCCCTGTCTGTCATCACTTTGGCCCACTTCTGAGGCCTTTAAGGAGCAGTATTGGTAGTGGCTTCAGTGTTTGCTTGACGTGGTTGCCGAAACTGACCAGCAAGTTCAGAAGTAGGAGCAACATTGGGAAGATGAATAGCTTCCATATGAGCAGAGTGGCTTGCTTCAACTAGTCTTGGGTCTTTATCTGCTGAAGGGTAAATGACTTCATGCGGTGCATCAACTTCAGGCAAAAACATGTGATGTGTGCGACCAGAGGGTTCATATTGCAATGTGGAGCAGATCTTGATTAGGCGCATGATCCATGGCGCATAAAAATTGAGGCCAAATAAATCCATCCCAGAAGCAGCAAGCTGTCTGATGAAGAAGTCATGTGTGTTGAATCTGATGCCATTGATGACATAGTATACCAATGTCTTCATGGCGCCTTCAAGCTTGGCTGAAGATGAATGCCCTTTAATTGGCCATAGAGTGTTGCGAAGAATGTGATAGACAGTGCGAGGCAAGTACTCAAGGTCTTTGACAAGAAATTCCTTGGGGTAATCAGCTTCAAAAGGCAATGGCTTTACATTGTAAGCATTTCAGTCATGTTTGGCTCAAGCTTCAGGAATATGCTCTCAACCTCTTTCGCATAGGCAGCACAACTTGGTTCATAGAAGTCACCAGGAGTGGGCAAGGTAGTAAGCTCGAGAAGATCTTGAGCTTTGGCTTCATGATGAATATCACCTGTCATCCACTCAAGGGTCCAAGTCTTGGGATCCCTGTTGTAGCCAGAAATGTGAAGAGTTGCATAAAATTGGAGTACGAGCTCCTCATTCCAATGTTCCTTGTCAGTGACAAAGGGCAACAGTCCAACATCCCTGAAGCAATCCAGAGCTTGTTCCAGACATGGGAGTCCAGACATGGCTTCATGATCCAGGCGCCTGTGAGGATGAATCCGGTCTTGATTGTATAAGACGCGCATATAGTAGCTGCGCTGATGATGAGTCCAGAATTGATTAGAAGATATGCGCTCCTTTTTGAAAGGATTCTTGGAGCTGTCAAAGAAGGTGTTTTCATTTCTGAAGGCAGCAACACTAAATGCACAGTCAGTCGATGGCACGCTGTGAAGCCTTGGAATCCTAGGCACAGGCTTCTGAATGAGTGGCCGATTGTTGATGTTGAATTCATACTGCGGGCCAGGTCTTTCAGGGACATGCAGACGAGGCCATAGTACTTGAACCAACTCACCAGAGCGATTGTAGGCCAAAGCTGTATTGTCTTCAGCAGTGGTTGCAGCAGGTGTGACTTCAGGTGCAGGAGGCTAATTGGTGTCAGTGGTGACCGCCAGATCATGTTCAGTATGACATCAGGCTGAGCTGAGTCTTCAGTAGCATTGGCGTCAGTCACATTGACTTCAGCAGCATTAGCTTCAGCCTCACTGGCTTCTATTAGTGGAACCTCATGCACAGAGAGAGGGGCAGTAACAGCAGTTGTTTCAGGTAAACGAGCTTGATCATCTGATACATCTTCAGAGCCTTTGGCTTCAAGCTCTGCTGTGGTGCTCGCTGGAGTGGCTTCAATAGAAGCATCATCTTGAGTAGCATCTTTAGGGATGCTTGTCATGGAGGAGGAGGGCCTTGGGCCACGACAAAGCCTTCGGAATGATGGCGACGACTTTGGAGAAGAAATGTCTTCCTCCATGGCTTCTGGTGTTCCTTGCGGCGTGTTCAGAACTGGTGTTGCAACTTGAGGGGGAGGAGTAGTGGGAATCAATTCATACAGTGGTGAATTTGGATGCTGCTCATCCCAGAACTCATCTTGTACCATTGGCGTCGGAGGGTTGCCAATGCTGATAGTCTCACTGTTCTCTAGAACAGGCGATGATACCACATCGTGCGCGATCTGAGGAAGGACTTCATCATCATTTTGACTCACATTGGCTTCAGTACCAATGTCTTCAGCTGCGGTGGGATCAATAGCTATAATCTCTTCAGTGACAGGAACCTCTGTGGAAGCAGGTTCATGCACAATGATTCTTCTTTCAGTATTTGCGGAGGTAGGGGAGCAACAGAAATAGGTGTCACAAGTAGCGGCTCTTGATGAGCAGATGGAGCAGTTGATGCTTGTGCCCTGCGTGAAGCTTTTGAAGACTTTGTCTTCTGGCGCTTCTGAGAAGGAGAAGCAGCAGAGGCATCTGATTGCTTGCGCTTGCGAGCATCGGCTTCAGCTTGCTGGGTCTTCTTCCTTTCTGAAGCTATTGAGGGCACTGATGCCTTCGGGCCAGAGAAGCTTGGCGGGAAGCTAATCTTGGGTACATCTTGCCTTGAAGCCTCAGCAGCAGGTGTGACTGGCTTCTTCTCACTGGTGCAGCGACCTGCTATACAAATGGTTTTTACCCCCTTTCCGCGACAGAGTTTTAAACCGTCGCCTTGCCTGTGTGTGCGATAGGGGGGTCTTCCCACACGACCCAGAAACCGTCTGCGATAGGGAGCACACAAGCATACGTTTCGCAGAACTAAGCGTATGCGATGCCCGCATCTTTCCCAAACGCTCCGTCCTTGCTACTCGTGTGTGCTCGCATTACCATCGCAATCGGTATTCTGTGGTGCAACGTTTACGATGCTCACCCCATCACAAACAGTTCATGATTGTACACCGTATGCGAAGCTTGAATATATCCCACACATTTGTATGTACATAAATGTTTGAGATGTATAAAATGTCCCAAACGATTCATCCGTATTACCCGTGTCGGATGAAGGCCTATCGCACGCGTTATTCTATGAGCAAACGTTTACGATAAACAGTTCATAATTGCCTAGCGTGTGTGATAAGGTGACTTTCACAAACATCTATTAAGAAGGAACTGTGTGCGCTGTTGTCGTTAATCTCACACGTTTTTTCTTGTCTGATCGTGTGTGCAGTAGAGTATCATCGCACACGTACTGATCTGAGAAACATGTCTGATCTTCACTTTATCACAGACATTTTCCTTTCGCAAACCGTGTGCAGTGTAATGGCCTGCAGATCATAATTTATCCCTAATTTAATCCCTGCATTTAAAATTCACAGAATTTGAAATTGAAACAGATTTTCAATATGAAAGTAGGCAATCACTTATTTCATATCGAACCATGTTTATTACAAATACAAGTTCAAGGACGAATGCATAATTCAATGCATAGGTACATATACTGAAGAACTACAAAAGCAGCAAGTAAAGAATGATGAACCACAGTTGTACTAAAGACTGTAAAGAGAGAGGTGGAAGACATTCTGGTTGCTGGAGAAGGTGAAGCGGAATGCCCATATTGTGCCCTCCTCCATGCCTAATGCGCGCACGACTCTAGGCCAACCCCTTGTGATGGCCGCCCGCCCATCCTTCAGTGTCTTCATTAGGACTTCTCGATGCTCATTGTAGTCTCGATGAAATACTTTAACCTTCATTGCATGTCCACCAATCATGTACTTTGCGAGATAATCTTGAGTAAACTACTTTGGGAACCACTGCAAACGAAAAGATTCAGACATTGTTGTCTAACAACTCATTATGGGCAGTAAAAAGAGAAGGCTACAGAGTTCGTAGTTACCATCCTGCAGCTCACTGTTGTGTTGGATAGAGCGTAGACAAATAATTTAATTGCCATCGGTCGTATCTTTTTGCTAATAATTCTTATCAGTTTCCTCACTTGATGTTGGTTCATGAATATCTCATTGCCCCATACGCAAAAAGGGTCGAGGCGTCGATCTTTGCCTAGGACATATGTACCTACAAGCAACAAGTCAATATTAGAAGCTAAAATGTGTCCAGCCGTGGATCTGTATGCACTACATTATGGAACGGAGGAAGTATAAGCCGAGGGATGAAACTAACCTCGGTGGAAAATGCTGACCACTCCTGTTGTTGTCCTGCGTAAGTACGTGGAAAGGCGTGATAAGTACTACAGGCTTAACATCAACCAAATATAGCCATGGTAAACAACAACATCTCAAAATGACAGCTTGAATGTGTTGGTTTCAGCATCCTGTTAAAGCAGATAAAAAAATGGAAGGGAATGTTAACTACAACAGGCTTAACAGGGACCAAATATTGTAACTCAAACTATTACTGTTGAAAATGAATAGAACGTAACTCATGCTTAAACATCACACTGCATAAATGTGTAAAACTGAAATAAAGGGCATGTATTTACTTCACCAGGCATAACAGGAACCAAATATAGCCGTTCAAACTGGTATTGATGAAATCGAACTGCACAGTTCATACTTGCACATAATGAACATCACATTATGAATAACTGAAATAAACAAGGAATATATGCTCACTATAACAACCTAATATAGCCATTGAAAACTGGACAGAGGCTCAGTGCAACCAACCTAACAAGCAAATACCGATAAACAAGGCATCTGCTTGAAAACTGGACAAAGGCTCACTGCAACCAACCTAACAAGCAAATACAGATAAACAAGGCATCTGCTTGAAAACTGGACAAATGCTCACTGCAACCAACCTAACAACCAAATACAGATAAACATGGCATCTTCTTGAAAACTGGGCAAATGCTCACTGCAACCAACCTAACAACCAAATACAGATAAACAGGGCATCTGCTTGAAAACTGGGCAAATGCTCACTCCAACCAACCTAACAACCAAATACAGATAAACAGGGCATCTGCTTGAAAACTGGGCAAATGCTCACTGCAACCAACCTAACAACCAAATACAGATAAACAAGGCATCTACTCACTATAAACAACCAAATATAGCCATTCGTGAAACTAAAGTGGACAATTCATACTTAAACATCAGATAGCCATATTGAACATTACATTTTTGCATAACTGAAATAATTAAACATGGCACAGTTAAAACATCGCATGGCAAAAGCTACTACAACAATGGGTACGAGTTGGCTAGCTAGAAAAAGTAAGATTTGCTTATAGGATATTGCCTCACTTGTCATGGACGGGATCCTTCCACTTGGAAGAGCATAGACCCAGGGTGCGCTCCCTGATGTCGCAGATGGGCTGTCTCAGCTTGGAAGAGGCGTAGTGGGTGCCCTTCGCGTGGTCATGGTCGATGAGATCTGACTTGGCAGCTGAGGATCCCAAGCCACCGCCATAGAACGTGTCCTTCAGAAATGACATAATGGGCTCGATGGCGTACAAGGATCGCAAATCCTTGACCGCAAGGTGGAGGAGATCAGCGGCGGGGCCTTCGAAGAGATTGACAACGGTTGAACCAGAGGCGTTGGGGATGGACCACTTAACCTATGACATGGCCCGCGTGAAGCCTTCGCTGTCGACGAGCATGATGTCGTAGCCGGCTGTAATGAGATTCAGTAATACGCGAGCCCACTGACGTGAAGCCTTTGCCATGGCGACGTAGTCAACGTCCTCGCCGGCTTCCACGGCGAGCTGTTCCTCCGGGATCGACAGGTCGGCACGAACGGCGGCCACCTCGACATCGTCCGGTGGAGAGGCCATGATAGACCTCCTTTTGGCCGTACGCTCCTCAGGCTCCCCGGGATATGTGGTCGGGCTTAGGCTGCGACTCTCTGGAGTAGGGGATGGGAATCTGGGGGGGAGGGACACCGCAGGCCTCATCTAAAAACTCAGGGCGGCGAGGGTATGGGAATCGGTTGGTAACCTGAACTTATCTAAGGTAGGAGGCACGGGCAGACCGGCAGGGGTTGGTGGCGGCGGCGGCAGCTTCGGCGGCGGCGACGAGCTAGGGTTTGAGCCGGGGGTAGACTGTGGAGGGGGATGGGGTTAGGGCGGGTGGTGTTTGAGGATATGCCGCGGCTACTGAAAATTGTAGTAATGGTTGGTGGAGATGGTGGTGGACGAGGGAGGGCGACGGTTCAAATGCCTCGGCTACTAGAATTTTACTATGAGGTCGGTGGTGGAGGAGTGAGGGCGACGGTTGAAATACCATGGCAACTAAAATTTGGGTAAAGGAAATGAAGCGGGGCGGGAGCAACCAAGATCGCACACGGTCCAAACATAATAATTGTGTACGATAATAAGGAAAAGCCACGGAACCACCAATTTTTGCATCGCTCAAGGTGGGTAGCTTTTTTTGAGATTTCTAGCTAGCTGGTTTATTGCACACGGTTCGTCCTAATTTTCAGACGCTGATGTCTACTACGCAACTTTCATTCTTGTAGACGTTGTTGGGCCTCCAAGTGCAGAGTTTTGTAGGACAGTAGCAAATTTCCCTCAAGTGGATGACCTAAGGTTTATCAATCCGTGGGAGGCATAGGATAAAGATGGTCTCTCCCAAACAACCCTGCAATCAAATACCAGAAATCTCTTGTGTCCCCAATGTAGGAGATATGCCCTAGAGGCAATAATAAATGTTATTATTTATCTCCATGTTTGTAATTAAGTTTATATTCCGTGCTATAACTGCTATGGTTATCGAGTCTGCAATAACCACGAGGCTCGGAGGAAGACTCATATGCACGTGTGGAATAATAAACGGTAAAATGTATTCCTAGTCTGGCCTCTAAGACTAGCTCAAGTGTTGCATGATGGTTCTGTTTTCCTGATCATGGGCATGACTATGCCGGCAACTTTGAGGGCACATTGTTAGAAGAACACTTGTGTTGAATCGACCCGAATTGATGTTATGCTATGAGATACATTCGTCGCAAGTTAATGGTTAATAACATAGAGAAAGTTAACGTTTGCATAATTCCTTAGACCATGAGAGTGTCGAGTTTCTTCATGCTTGCTTCATGAACTTTGGGACTTGTTAAACGTCATCCGTAACTGGGTGGCTATTACGGTGGCTTACAGGTTCATGGGAAAGTATGTCAAGGGACTTGATAGCTCAACATTGGGAATTGCTCCTCCAACGATGGAGAGATATCTCTGGGCCCTCTCGGTGTTATGGTATCCACCATCGTCTGGCCAGACACAATGTGATTTGATCACAGGGATGCCGGAACACGGGAACAAGAAAAGAGAACAAAACCGGTAACGAGGTAACTGTCATTGTGGACAAGTGTTGATCCACGGGGATGCCGATAAATCTCACCTCGGGTATTTGTAACATATCGTGAAGCAACAGGAATAGCACACGGCAACTGGAGGTTCACTCCGATGTTGATCATTGATCGGAAAGTGTTTCGGTCATGTCTATACTTCACCGAACCAATAAGGTCACATGCTTAAGGGTCATCTATCTGCTGAATACTAGACATGGAGTCTGAGAGAAAGTCACCGGAAAAGTTTCGGAGACAACGAAAGAGTTCCGGAGAGAGAACACCGGAATAGTTTTGGTAAAACCGAAAGGTTGTTTTGGAGTATACCATTAAGTCAAAATGGTTTCGGCACACGCCTGGAAATTCTTAGAGGGTGCCAGAATTGTTCTGGGAACTTCTGGGATTTTTCCGGAGAAAAAACCCGAAAATGTTCTAGAGCTGCCGGAACCGCTTTGGTTGCTTTTCGCACATGAAAATCACTAATCCGGAATTGTTTCGGAACGCGTCCAAAATTATTTTAGTGGGTACTGGAATTATTCTAAGACCTACAAAAATATTTTCGAATTTAACGGTCGCGGAAAAATGTTTTCGTGAATAGTGAAAAGCACTTTTTGGTGGCTTCTTGGAGAAGCCACCTTTGAGGGCATTTTGGTCCTCTACCCCTTGGGCTTGGCCTATAAATAGGGGTGGAGGGGGCTGCCCAAAACCACTCTTTCTCTCATACATTATGCCATGCAATGATCTGGCTTCTTCTCTCCCTCACACGAAATAGTTTCGCAGAGCCGAATGGTTGTCTGGGTTCCGGTGGGAACTAGTTCTGGACGGTGAAGCTCTGCCGGTTAGATGACACCGTATGTGTGCAACCCCGTAGAGAGGTCGTAGGTTCGATCTTTTTACCCGTGGGGCTGTTCGAGAGTGCCTCCCGAAGGGCTGTTCGAGTGACTGTCCGAGATTCTGTGTGTGCCTCCCAAAGGGCTGTCCGTGACACCGTCCGGGGGACTGTCCGACCACCTCCCGAAGGGTTGTCCGAGGGACTGTCCGGGGGCAAATGAGGGAGTACATCCTCGCGGTTGGGGGGTTGTAAATCCTAGCTGTGGGGATCTGCACCGATGATCTACATCGACTCTACTTCCGCTGCGCTACGAGTCGGTAACGATCAAATCAAACCCTGTATGCATCTCCATAGTGATCCTGGGCGTGCTCGCAGTACCAATTTTTTTTGTTTTCTGCTGCATTCTCCTACAGTGGCATCATGAGCCGTGCTATTCATAGATGCAGGTTACGATCTAGAATACATAGAGATGTATGGGTGTTCCACAATATAATTTGTAGTAGATGAGTTCTATTACTGAAAATTATTTGTGCGGGTAGCAGATGGAATCTATTACCCGATGTTCTTGTTGCTTCCCTGAAATTTGCGTATTTCTGATCTTGATAACGGATGGTGGAGTTTCAAAGTTCTGGCAATCTGCGATCCTGATTGATCAACGAAGTGCTAACAGTTCATTGAATTCCACCATAGTTAAAAAGAAAGATGAAATTTCGCAGATGAAAGGGCAATGCCGATATGATCTGCACGGGGGTCGTGCATATGACGAAGTTCATTATGGGGCTTGAGATTTTATTATCTCGTGTTTCATACACCCCGCAAACTTAATCTAGCGACTTGAATAATCATACTTGATGATGGACATTGGTAGCTTCGGTTTGTTTCGAAACCTTAGAAGCCACGAAAAATAAAATTTTGCATAAACCGATTAGAGGCGTCTAACTTGGTTTTGCAGGATGTGCATGTGATGTGGTATAGCAGTTCTCATATTAATTTGATTATGTATGAGATGACTATATGATGTAATATTAACATGACATGCGAGTCATGATTCGGCATGATGGCTGGAGCCATGTGATTGTCACTTTAATGACCTGCGTGTCAACCTTTTGTAATGCATTATTTTATTAGCTATAGAGATAGCAATATTATCTGGTGCATCAACAAGGTGGTGGCAAACTTCGCGAAGGTGAACACCGACGCGAATGCCGAAGACGAAGAAATACAAGACTTCTCCATCAGAAAGGGCTATACCATATCATGCTATTATGAATTGCCTGAGATGTTTATCCCTTATGATGCACCCTTTTTGATTGCGTGGTAGTCGCTTTTATTAGGGTGATCTCTCACTTAAAATATCAAGTAGTTAGTGTTCTTCCAAGTGTAGCACCGTCACAGCATCTTTCCTTTCGGGGTGCGCCATGGATGCATGGGTACGAACGATTGTACGGGTGTAAGGCGGGTGAGGTCAGACCTCGCAGCGAGATCACTTGGTTGTCTTGACGTTCATGGCAGGATCGTCCTGAGCTCGGAACACATGCATCGAAAGATGAACAAGAGTCACATAGAGATGTGATCGGCAAGTTGGCCTACCGATTAAAATTCCCGTCATGAGATGATGATTCTATGGCGATGAATTGAGATATGGATCTTGTATCACTCACAATCAATTATGAGAGATATTGGTTTGAGTGGGAGCGCATTGTAGAATTAACTTGTTTAATTCTCAGTGCAATTAATTATGAACACTGTCTAAGTGTGATTTGCATAATGGTTGTAGAATAATGGCTCACGTTTCCACCTTCCCTATTAAAATTGAATAGCTATTAAATATCTGGTTAAAACTTTATGGTTGGTAACGTAATGTGAGGATTGTCCTCAAGAGTGCCGAGAAGGATTTTGTCCTATCGCATGCTTTCGGTATTCTCCCGCTAATGCTATGGATGATGAGACTCTCGTCCTTCGATCCAAAAGCTAGAATTCCGTTACGGTCAAGTGCAATATGTTTGCTTCCATGAGACCCGAACTTAAAAAGTTTGGGATAGTTATGTGATATTCATGGAACTGACAATTATTTTCAGAGACAGACAAAGGCTAAAAGATATGAGATATCCAAAGCAATGTTTGTTTGCAAAGTATTAGTAAAGTGTTTACTGGGCATTTGACTGATAAGAGAGGGATCCAGAAGAACGCCGGTCATATGATGATGGTGAATAAAACAACAACTTAAAGAGAAAGGAAGTGTCCAAAGGGTGTTAGTGTGACTTACACGCCTAGGAAGTCCGGGGCTAACGGCCCTCTTAAGTTGGGTGCTTCTTCTGAGAGTAGAAGAAATACTGAAAGTTAAACTGTTAGAAGTATAAAGGCAAAAAGAGAGAAGACTGGAATATCCAGCTCATGTATGAATGCCATACAAGTTATTGATGTATAGAAGGCTGGTCAAAAAAAATAGTTCTTGGGAATTATGATTAAACTGTTAGTCACTAATTCTTGGGTATTGTGAGTTAATCACAGAGATACCCGCTCGATTGCATTCTGTTGCGACTCGATGCAAGAACTGCTACGACCTAAAAGACTTGCCGGAGTGAGGTTTAGATACATGCTGGGAACATAGTAAATGTTACTATACCTTCCATTGGTGTATTACCTATGTATTTATTTTCATAATTCATTTTTGGAGTTTCATACACTCTAGCCCATTGCATAAGGTATCTTGCAAGAAGGTTGTTCATAAGAGAACTTTTGATGTTCGGTGTTATGAATAACATAAGGGCCATACTTTCATTATGAATGAGATGCATGTTATGAATATTGATAATAATATATTACCTCTGTGTTTACTTTCAAAATCCATTTTAGAGTTTTATACACTCTAGCCCATTGCACAATGTTTGTTGCAAGAGGGTTGTTCATAAAAGAACAATTGTTGTTCAGTATTATGAATAACATAAAGGGTCATGATTCCATCAAGGATGGGATGTATGTTATGAATATTGATGGTAATATGATACATCCATAACACTGACGCTAAATGTCGCAAGACTAAGAGAATACCACACATGTGTGGCACTGCATTTGGTCACATTGGAGAAACCCGCATGGAGAAATTCCATAATGATGGATTTTGAAGTCATTTGATTATGAATCATCTGACACTTGCAACTTTCGTCCGAAAACTGAAGTGACTGAAATACTGTTCACAGGCCATAAGGAACGAGCAACAAACTTATTGGTGATCATACATTTTGATGTGTGTAGTCCGATAAATGTTGTTGCTAGTAGTGGATTTATCTATCTTCAGAAATGACTCAAGTAGATATATGGATATTTACTTGATGAGACGTAAGTCCGGATCTTTTGAAATCATTCAAAAGGTTTCAAAATGAAGTAGAAATTATTGTAACAAGAAAATCATGTTTCTGCAATTTGATTGTGGAAAGGAATATTTGAGTTACAGGTTTAGCGAATGTCTGATGAGTTGTGAAAAGAGTTTCATAACTTACACGTCCCGGAACACCACTGTGAGTGGAATGTCTGTGAAGATGTATTCAAACCATTTATGACATGGTAAGATCAAAGATGACATAAATCAATTTGCCATTATCCCTTTTAAAGTAATGCTTTAGAGACTGCGGCTTTTACACTGAAAAGAGCACCATCAGATCTGTTGAAATGACGCCATGGTATGGTAAGCCCAACCATGCTTTGTCTTTTCTTAACATTTGGAATATGGGGCTTGTGTAAAATATTTACAAACCTATTCCAAATCAGACAAGTGCTACTTTGTAGGTTATCCTAATTTATTGGGTATTCCTCCCTCACTGTACCGAGGCAAAAATGTTTGCCACAAAGAACGGTGTGATTTTGAAGAAAATGTTTCTTGCAAAAAGGTGAGTGGGAGGACAGTGCAACTCGACGAGATAACAGTATCTTCGTCATCAGGTCAAAGGAAAGAAACCTTGGAAGTGATTCCAGAGTTTCCTACTGCGACTGATACGGAAGCCTCTACATGAGATGTATGGACTTCGGTCGAACTTGCAGCTGAACCGCGTAGGCAAAACTCGTGCAAACCTCTCAGGTGCGCAAACGAGATATTGTTGTTAGACAACAGTATACCTATGATACACAAGGAAGCATTGATGGGCCCTGACTCCGGAATTGGCTAAATGCCAATATAATCCGAGATAGTTTCCATATGAATGATTCAAGATTATATCTTGATAAACCCTTCGGAAGACTTGGAGTCTAACGAACATTAATGGAACTATAAACTGATGTGGATAAAATGTTTTATCCATAAAGCTCGACTTGTTGCAATAACAAATTCAAGGAGTTGACTACGATGAGATTGTCTCACCGTAGCGATGCTTAAAGTCAGATCGGGTTAAACTAGCAATTAATACATATTTCAATCATGAGATATGAAACATGGATGCCAAAAGGATTTCCATGAAATGGAAATACAAACTAGGACTTGTATGTGATACAGTCCAAAGTGTTTTGTCGATCCAGAGGATGCTAGTGAGTATGCAAACTTCAGAGTTCCAGCAATGGACAGAAGAGAGCAAAATGGAGTTGGAATCTTCGTTTTTGATGAAATAGTCAAAAGAGTTTGATTTCATCAATGGATAACGAAGATGCTTGTGGTTACAGGAAAGTAAGTGGGAGCAAAATAATATTTCTAAAAACCTTGTGTGCTTGACACATTGTTGATTGGAAATAATATAAATTTCTTGACACGAATTAGAACTTCATTGAAAATAGTTTTTTGATGAAGTGCTTAGGCTAGGTAGCCTCGATATTAGGCATAATTATCTATGAGATAGTATTGCCTAATAGGCTAAGCCAAAAATACATATTGACAAGATGCTAAAACAGTTTAGCATAAAAACGCCAAGGAGTGATTCTTGCCGAAGTCACATGGAAGGAGTTTTGCAAGACTCGGTGTCCTAAAACACTGATGAGCAAAATTCATGATGGAGATTCCACACACTTTTTTGTTTGGATTAATCATGTATTCCATGGTATGTAAAACAACCAGATATGTCCGGTACTCCCAAACAGTTGCGAGTATAGATACCAAAGTGATCAAAGTACTGATCATGGGACAACAGTGAAAAATGTCATTAAGTATTGAAGTAGCACCGATGACATGTTTTCTCGCAAGCAGAGATTATGAAGAGTTCATTGTAAAAGGTTACATCGATACAGTCTTCATCAATGCTCCATGTGATTTTCGATTTAAGTTAAGGGTTTTGTGTAATACACGATATGGTGGCACGGTAGTTGGAAATTGTTCCAAACAGGTTACTGTGGCGAATTCTATAACAAAGGCTAAGTATGTTGACGCTTTGGAAGCGACAAAGAAGATATTGAATCATATAGTTCATTCATGAACTTAGTATGGTTCTAAGATGGCTTTGGTCAATGGGACACTATTGTAGATAGTTGCTCCATAGCTCAATCTGAGGAATCAAGGTTTGACCTGTGATTCACATATATACAAAGCCAAGTCCACAGAAAAATATGTATTTTGTGAAAGCGTGAAAACGCGAGGATATGCAAAGATACACACGGAACTGAAGATGTCAGGTCCGTTAGACGTAGACTATACCACATGGCGAAGCATATTTTACACCGGTATGCCATAGGTGTAAAGTGCATTAGCATTGACTAGATTATTGACTCTAGTGCAAGTGGGAGTCTGTAGGAGATATGCCCTAGAGGCAATAATAAATGTTATTATTTATCTCCATGTTTGTAATTAAGTTTATATTCCGTGCTATAACTGCTATGGTTCTCGAGTCTGCAATAACCACGAGGCTCGGAGGAAGACTCATATGCACGTGTGGAATAATAAACGGTAAAATGTATTCCTAGTCTGGCCTCTAAGACTAGCTCAAGTGTTGCATGATGGTTCTGTTTTCCTGATCATGGGCATGACTATGCCGGCAACTTTGAGGGCACATTGTTAGAAGAACACTTGTGTTGAATCGACCCGAATTGATGTTATGCTATGAGATACATTCGTCACAAGTTAATGGTTAATAACACAGAGAAAGTTAACGTTTGCATCATTCCTTAGACCATGAGAGTGTCGAGTTTCTTCATGCTTGCTTCAAGAACTTTGGGGCTTGTTAAACGTCATCCGTAACTGGGTGGCTATTACGGCGGCTTACGGGTTTATGGGAAAGTATGTCAAGGGACTTGATAGCTCAAGATTGGGAATTGCTCCTCCGACGATGCAGAGATATATCTGGGCCCTCTCAGTGTTACGGTATCCACCATCGTCTGGCCAGACACAATGTGATTTGATCACAGGGATGTCGGAACACGGGAACGAGAAAAGAGAACAAAACCGGTAACGAGGTAACTGGAGTTTTTGGACAAGTGTTAATCCATGGGGATGCCGATAAATCTCACCTCGGGTATTTGTAACATATTGCGAAGCAACAGGAATAGCACACGGCAACTGGAGGTTCACTTGAATATTTATTTGTGTGGGTATAGGGGTCAATATGGGTGTCCACGGCTCCGATGTTGATCATTGATCGGAAAGTGTTCCGGTCATGTCTATACTTCACCGAACCTATAGGGTCACATGCTTAAGGGTCATCTATATGCTGAATACTAGACAGGGAGTCTGAGAGAAAGTCACCGGAAAAGTTTCGGAGACAACGGAAGGGTTCCGGAGAGGGAACATCGGAATAGTTTCGGTAAAACCAAAAGGTTGTTTCAGAGTATATCATTAAGTCAAAATGGTTTAGGCACACACCTGGAAATTCTTAGAGGGTGCCAAAATTGTTCTCGGAACTTATAGGATTTTTCCGGAGAAAAAACCAGAAAATGTTCTGGAGCTGCTGGAACCGCTTTGGTTGCTTTTCGCAGATGAAAATCACTAATCCGGAATTGTTTCGGAACGCGTCCAAAATTATTTTAGTGGGTACTGGAATTATTCTAAGACCTACAGAAATATTTTCGGATTTAACGGTCGCGGAAAAATGTTTCCGTGAATAGTGAAAAGCACTTTTTGGTGGCTTCTTGGAGAAGCCACCTTTGAGGGCATTTTGGTCCTCTACCCTTGGGCTTGGCCTATAAATAGGGGTGGAGGGGGCTGCCCAAAACCACTCTTTCTCTCATACATTATGCCATGCAATGATCTGGCTTCTTCTCTCCCTCACACGAAATAGTTTCGCAGAGCCGAATGGCTGTCTGGGTTCCGGTGGGAACTAGTTCTGGACGGCGACGCCCTTCCGGTTAGATGACACCGTATTTTTGCAACCCCATAGAGAGGTCGTAGGTTCGATCTTTTTGCCCGTGGGGCTGTTCAAGAGTGCCTCCCGAAGGGTTGTCCGAGTGATTGTCCGAGATTCTGTGTGTGCCTCCCGAAGGGCTGTCCGTGACACCGTCCGGGGGACTGTCCGACCGCCTCCCGATGGGTTGTCCGAGGGACTGTCCGGGGGCAGACGAGGGAGTACATCCTCGTGGTTGGGAGGTTGTAAATCCTAGCTGCGGGGATCTGCACCGACGATCTACATCGACTCTACTTCCGCTGCGCTACGATTCGGTAACGATCAGATCAAACCCTGTATGCATCTCCATAGTGATCCTGGGTGTGCTCGCAGTACCAAAATTTTTGTTTTCTGTTGCGTCCCCCTACACCCAACACACCCAATACAATGGTAAATTGTATAGGTGCACTAGTTCGGCGAAGAGATGGTGATACAAGTGTAGTATGGATAGTAGATATAGGTTTTTGTAATCTGAAAATATAAAAACAGTAAGGTAGCAAGTGACAAAACGAAGCACAAACGGTATTGCAATGCTTGAAAACAAGGCCTAGGGTTCATACTTTCACTAGTGCAATCTCTCAACAGTGCTAACATAATTGAATCATATAACAATCCCTCAACGTGCAATGAATCACTCCAAAGTTCCTATTAGCGAAGAACATAAGATGAAATTGTTGTAGGGTACGAAACCACCTCAAATTTATCCTTTCCGATCAATCTATTGAGCCATCCCTATAAGTGTCACAAACAGCCCTAGAGTTCGTACTAAAATAACACCATATGATACGCATCAACCAACTCTAATGTCACCTAGATACTCCAGTGTCACCATAAGTATCTGTGAGTTGATTATTCGATATGCATCAAACTACTTCAGATTCATAATATTCAATCCACACAAAGAACTTCAAAGAGTACCCCAAAGTTTCTATTGAAGAAAAGAAGATGAAAACGTGCAATCAATCCCTATGCCTAGATTACCCCAAGGTCACGGGAATCCGCGAGTTGATCACCAAAACATACATCAAGTGACTCAATAGAATACCCCATTGTCACCATGGGTATTCACATGCAAGACATACATCAAGTGTTCTCAAATCTGAAATATTCAATCCGACAATAACGAAACCTCAAATGGAAAAACTCAATTCATCACAAGAAGATAGAGAGGGAAGAAACACCATATGATCCAACTATATTAACAAAGCTCGCGATACATCAAGATCGTGCCAAATCAAGAACACGAGAGAGAGAGATCAAACACATAGCTCTAGTACATACCCTCAGTACCGAAGGTGAACTACTCCCTCCTCGTCATGGAGACCGCCGAGATGATGAAGATGGCCTCCGGTGATGATTCCCCCCTCCGGCAGGGTGTAGGAACAGTGCTCCAGATGGTATTTCTTCGATACAGAGGCTTGCGGCGGTGGCGGCGAAGTTCTAGGTTTATTTCTGGAGGTTTCTCTATTTATAGGATTTTTCACCGTTGGAATCACGCAAAAAGGAGCTACAAGGGGCCCACAAGGAACAACACACGCCCCCCCAGGCCGCGCCATGATACCTATTGAGCTCCTCGTGAGGCTTCTGGTCCTTCCATGAAGCTTCGGGGGTCTCTTTTGGTCAAAAAAAAATCGTCAAAAAGTTCCGTCCAATTCCGAAAACTTTTATTTCTGCACAAAAAACAACACCACGGTAGTTCTGCTGAAAACAGCGTCAGACCGGGTTAGTTCTAATCAAATCATACCAAAACCATATAAAATTCTTATAAACATGGCATGAATACTTCATAAATTATAGATACGTTGGAGACGTATCAGCATCCCCAAGCTTAATTCTTGCTCGTCCTCGAGTAGGTAAATGATAAAAGAAATAATTTATGAAGTGTGAATGCTAGCATAGTGCATAAGTTTGATCAATGATAATTGCAATCACTTTTTCTAGCATCATTAACAGCAACTCTTTCTCATAAAACTCAGCATGATAAAGTAGCAATCAATTCACATGTTATGGTTTAAACAATGCATTGTCTTGAAACTTAACAAAATATGTTCTTAGTCACCAAACAATTGCATCTCATTTTCAACAATGTCTAAGTAAGAGCTCCACATACTCAATTATCATATAGTCCTCTATGATTGCTAATACTCAAAGCATATTTTTAGAACAAATAGCATCCATCGAACACAGAG
Organism: Elymus sibiricus; assembly: GCA_039707655.1. Taxonomy (NCBI): domain Eukaryota; kingdom Viridiplantae; phylum Streptophyta; class Magnoliopsida; order Poales; family Poaceae; genus Elymus; species Elymus sibiricus. The sequence continues at coordinate 364,386,955 of CM077670.1, read as the reverse complement.
AAAGATATATAGGGGCTTGATGTTTCACCTCCCAACTCAATTATCATAGAGATAATTGTCAACAATAATAAATCAGGATCAAATATATTTGAATGGCTATATGTGCCTGGATCTTTCCCCACCACATGATGCTTGCCAACTAGAGATTAGGTTGGAATAAGAAATTGACTCAAAATAAAAAGTAAATAACATGAAAGTAAATAACATAAAAGTAAATAGAATGCCCCTTCGCAGAGGGAAGCAGGGATTTGCAGAGGTGCCAGAGCTCATTGCTTAAAACAGAGATGAATACATTTTGAGAGGCATGCCTTTCCTGTCAACGTCACGACCGAGAGTTCTCAATATCTTCCATGCTAAACACATTACAGGCGGTTCCCAAGCGGAAAGGTAAAGTTTACTCCCCTCAACCATTCAAACACAAGCCATGGCTAGCCGAATCCTCGGGTGCCCTCCATACAATCAACTTTCCGGGGGAGTTTGTTTAATTATATATATTGTTGATACAGGACTGGGCATCCCAATTACCAGCCTCTCTCATGTAATGACAAGTGAATAAACACCCATCATGAGAATAACCTGCTTAACATGGGAGATACTGACCACCCCCTGCCGCTTCATGAGCGGTACGGGCACACAAAACATATGTTTATTTGAAGGTTTTAGAGATAGCACATGCAAATTTACTTGGAACGACAGGGTAATACCGTATATAGGTAGGTATGGTGGACACTCATGGAAGATGCTTGGCTCAAGGATTTTGGATGCACAAGCAGTATTCCCGCTTAGTACAGAAATTTTGGCTAGCAAAAGATTCTAAACAAGCACCACATGTTGGAGGATCCATAACAATATAACTTCTATGCAAATATACCCAAACATAACTCATTACGTTGTCTTCCTTGTCCAACTTCAACTAATTTGCTCAAGTTTGAAAATAATTAATGGGTATTCACAATCATAAAAGATGTCCAAGATAATATATTTATATGTGAAAGTTCTCTTCCATATACTATCTTTCATGAATTGCTCGTATGACTAATATTGTGATTGTCAAACTTCAATAGATTTTACTTTCTAAACCAAATGTGAAATATTTCTAAGCATGAGACAAGCATATGACGCACATATAATTTCAACTTTATGATATTCAATTCATTCAAACATTTTCTCTTAGGATATAAGTGAAGCACAAGAATGAATGACAAACAACTCCAAAAGATATAAGTGAAGATCAATGAGTAGTCAAACAATTAAGTAGCTATGTGAAGACTCTCTCCAAATAAAGATTCCAAATCCAAGTATTTTATTCAAACATCAAACAAAATGAAAATAAAACGACACTCCAAGAATAGCACATATCATGTGAACAAGTAAAAACTTAGGCTAACCGATAGGTGTTGATGAAGAAAGGTGTAGGATCGAAAGTATGTCTAGAGGGGGGGGGTGATTAGACTACTTGACCAAATAAAACCTAACCTTTTTCCCAATTTTAGTTGTAGGCACATTTTAGCAGTAATACAAGTCAAGCATCACCCTACACATGCAATTCTAAGAGTATAGCAGCGGAAAGTAAGCAATTGCATATGTATGTAAAGGAGGGGATCGGAGAATTCAAACGCAATGAAGACACGGTGGTTTTTGGTGTGGTTCCGATAGGTGGTGCTATCGTACGTCCACGTTGATGGAGACTTCAACCCACGAAGGGTAACGGCTGCGCGAGTCCACAGAGGGCTCCACCCACGAAGGGTCCACGAAGAAGCAACCTTGTCTATTCCACCATGGCTTACGTCCACGAAGGACTAGCCTCACTCGGGGTAGATCTTCATGAAGTAGGCGATCTCCTTGCCCTTACAAACTGCTTGGTTCAACTCCACATCATGTTGGAGGCCCCCAAGTGACATCTAACCAATCTAGGAGACACCACTCTCCAAAAGGTAATAGACGGTGTGTTGTTGATTAACTCCTTGCTCTTGTGCTTCAAATGATAGTCTTCCCAGCACTCAAACAACTCCTCACAGATTTGGCTATGGTGGAAGAAGGATTTGAGTGGAAAGCAACTTGGGAAAGGCTAGAGATCAAGGTTCAAATGGTAGGAATGGAATATCTTGATCTCAACACATGAGTAGGTGGTTCTCTCTCAGAAAATGTATGGTGGAAGTGTAGGCACGTTCTGATGGCTCTCCTTACTGAGAAGGGAGTGGTGGAGGGGTATATATAGCCTCCACACAAAATCCAACCGTTACACACTTTTGACCCAACTCGGTGGCACCGAAACGATCATCTCGGTAGCACCGAACTGTGTAAAAGATATGAACTTTAGGAATCTCGGTGGGACCGATACGAACAACTCGGATGGACCGAAGTGCAATGGCTAGGGCAGACCTCATCTCGGTGGCACCGATTGCATCAACTCGGTAGTACCGAAATGAAGCAATAAGGCAACAGAGAGTTGGCAAGCCATCTCGGTGAGACCGATTTGCAAAACTCGGTGAGACCGAAGTGAGTGCAAGTAATTATAGAGAGTTGGCAAGGCCATCTCGGTGAGACCGAGATCCATTTCGGTGGATCCGATTTGTTAGGGTTTTGGCAGTGGCTAAGTCTTGGATGAACTCGGTGGGGCCGGATAGAGAATTTTGGTGGGGCCGAGTTGGAATGTAGGTTTTGGACATATTTGGGATTGAGAGAGTGGTTGAGGGTTTAGGAGTACTGTCACTAAGCACTGGAGCAAAAAGACCATTAAGCAACACCTCATCCCCTTTTAATAGTATTGGCTTTCCTATGGACTCAATGTGATCTTGGATCACTAAACCAAAAATGTAGAGTCTTGAGCTTTTGCCAATCCTTGTCCTTAGCATTTTGAGGGGTCCACGTCTCTAGTCCATGCCATGCCAATCATTGAACATCCTGAAGTCTTTAACTTGAATGGACATTAGTTCAATGAGATATATGTTGTTATGAATTACCAAAACCACCAAGGGAGCAAATGTGCTTTCAATCTCCCCCTTTTTGGTAATTGATGATAACATATAGATCAAAGCTTCGACAAAAGATTAAATGAATGAAATGCGTCGTCGCTTTGAGAAGTATGTGATAAGCAAGAGCTCCCCCTAAATTTGTGCATTATTTAAAGATTTGCGTTTGAATGCAAATGCACAATCGATTAGGCTTTTGGGTCACTCTTCCATGTCACATACATCTTGGTGGAGCGCGCAAATTGATATGATTGGAATAATGGGCACGCATCACCAACACAAATGAATGATCATACAAGATAATAATAGAGATAAACATAGATCATCACAATAAGCATAGTATGATCAATCAACATAGTATCTCACAAGCATAAACGACAGAATATCTCACAAACACTGTAGCAATCACACACATAGCAAAGTAGCATCAAACAAGCAGTAGCAAAAGAACTCGAGCAAATCAAAGCAAAACACTCTCTCTCGAAGCCTATGATCTATACAGATTCTCCCCCTTTGGCAACAAGTACCAAAAAGTTTGACTAGGTATAGGACTAGTCGGCACTCTAGGCACGGTCCTCCGAAGCTCCTGAAGGCGATCTCCTGCTGGCACCTCCGGTGTGCGTAGACGGCGTTGAGAGGATAGCATCCGCGAAGGCTTCTGCAGATGTTTGTTGGGCTGGTGGAGTGGAGACCTGAGGTGGCACTGTGGCTGTAGCAGCTGGTGCAGATACTGTGGTCCGTGGATCCACAACTGGTATTGCAGCAGATCTGGCTGCTCTAGGCACTGTCTGAAAGCGCTCTGTGGTTGGTCTGTCATCTCCACTGTCATCAGATGGGGCTGTCTTGATAGCATCAACATCATTCTGCAGCTGCTCCACTGTCGTCTGAATCTCTGTCACCTTGACATCTAGATCATGAAATTTAGTCTCAATAATCCGCTCAAAACTAGCCTGGGTCTGGGTGAGGTTGGCCAAACTTCGCTCAATCCTCAGAGTGGCTTCAAGCAGATATGTCATTTGGTCCTTGGGTGTCTTGAGATTGGCAATTGGAGCATTTGGAGCTGATGCCTCCTGAGCTGCTTTTGCTTTTTTGGCTTTGCAGATCTTCTCTTGGGCTTGTGCTGAAGTGGGATGCGAAGGATCCATCACTATCACATTATCCTCAAACTCTGGGTGCAATGGCAAATGCTCTCAATCAAGAAGGTATGTGCTGGTTCCAACCTTGGAATTTATCAATAGCTGAATGTGTGGAGCATATCCGCACAATCTCTTCTGATCTGCTGCAGTCCTCTTGATAGTCTCTACTATCAGGCTCATCACCTTGAATTTCTGAGGTGTATCAAACAAATGCAGCAAATTGATAGAGTGGCCACGAATCATTTTGTCATCTCCTGACTTGGGTAGCAAGGTGTACCACAAGATTGTGTTCGTGGTGGCCAATCCTGGTAGCAGATGCTTCACTGATCCAAGTTTGTGAGTCTCAAGGTCTTTCTCTGGAATTGCAGTGTACATGTTCTTCATGGAGTTGTGATCCATCTTGAGCTTGGCATAGATGTCTATGTCATCATCCTCTTCCTTGGGAGCACCAAGAAGACTTGCCCACTCAGATATGGTTGACTGGTACCTGATACCCTCTGTCATCCACACTATTCTGCCATCTGGATAGAAGTGAGCTGTGGAGTAGAACTGCATGACCATTTCATCATTCCACTTGGTCAACTTCTGTCCGACAAAGTCGTCAACTCCTGCAATCCTGAAACTCTCATGGACATGGGGAAAATAATCTTCATTCTCATCAATGTATTCCCAATCCACCCATCTCATGTCACTAACAATGGGCTTCTTGTCAAGCAATATTGTTTCATAGAAATCCTGTTGTTCACGAGTGTGAAAGCGATAATCACACGCTGTCTTCCTCCTTATAGCATAAGGATCTGACTATCTCCATTGATGCAGTCCTTTATCCTTCCTCAGCATCATGTTCTCCGCAACTGGGTGTGCATTGTCATGGTCTGGAATCTTAGGCTTCAACTTTCTGAGCACTAGAGGCTCTTCATCAACGTTTGACTCAGGCACTGGGGTCTTGTTCTTCTCAGCAGCTGAAATGTTCCTGGTAGATCTCTTTGGTGCTGACACCTTAGGCTTGGACTTGGGGGCAGCAGTCTTGATTGCATCAGACATAAGCTTTTGAGCTTTTGCAGGGGGTGCAGTGGCTACTGGCTCCTCCTCCTCTTCTTCCTCATCAATCATCATGGAGGGTCTGCCAATCACTCGGGCATGAGTTTTTCTTACTCTCTTCTTCTTAGTTCCTCCAGCTGCCTCTGTGTTACTAGGCTCTTCAAGAGTGAATTGCATAGTCTGCTTAGGCACTTTCCTCACAGCAGTCCTCTCTTTGGTAGAAGTAGGCTTGGTGCTGTACTCCTTAGCAAGTACTACTCTCTTTTTCTTAGTTGCGGCTTCACTTGCAACAAAATCCTCATCCTCACTGTTAGAGGTTTTCTTCTTCCTTGTTCTGGTTGCAGCCTTGGGAAGATCTGGAGAGCTCCTCTCTCCCTCATAGAAACTCTCATCAGGGCTTGACCCTTCCCTCATTTCTACCTGCTGTTCAGATCTGTTCTGACTGTCACTGCCACTTGACATCTTGCTGAGCTGACCCTATGAATAGATGGGTATAGGCAGAGTAGATGAGTCATCACAAAAAGCAGAGATTTTTCATAAAATTTGAGTTCAACTCTTAGTTTCAAGTTTTCACAGGATGCATTTCGGATGGACCGAGTTGATCATCTCGGTGACACCGAAGCATACTACAGAAACCTTACACGCCACTTCGGTCAGACCGATATGGGTTTCGGTGGCTCCGAGATGCTAGGGTTTCACTGAGACTTTACTTTCGGTCTCACCGATTCGTACAACTCGGTGCAACCGAGACGTATTAGTGCTATGGCCAGAGGCCAAATCGGTCGGTTCGAGATGCATTCGGTGGAAACTTAAACCTAAAAATTTCGCTCGAATCTAATCTACGGAATTTGTAGTGGAACAGGAGTTCTCAATCCGTGGCATGAATTCAGGCAGTCCAATCGTGCATTGAATCGGAAAAAAAAGGAAGCACGAAAGGGATCGAATCTCACCCTAACTAGGTGGAGATCCTCTACGGCGGCAACGGCGGAGGAGATTCCTGTTGACTGCGACAGAATCCGGCGGCGAGAGCGCGCTGGAGACGATGGCGATGTCCGGAGACGAGGGCGACGGCAGCAACGGGGAGCGGGAACGAGTGGGGTCGAGAAATTTCAACCGTTCGGTCCGCGCGATATATATATATACCCGTACGCTATCGGTGGCGCCGAGTTGAACAACTCGGTGGCACCGATATGTGTAACTGCACGCAGGTCAGCACATCGGTGGCTCCGAAATGGTTCAACTCGGTAGCACCGAGATGGAAAACATAGATCAATCTAAGTGATTTCGGTTGGACCGAGTTTGAGTGAATTGATTCAGCCGAAATCATTTAGAAGGTTTTGGAGGTTCAGCCCTTTCAGATCAGTGGCTCCGAGTGCTCCTCACCCGGAGGGTCCGAAAATGACTTGTTCATTTTTTTGTGATGCAGCAAGAATAGAATTTGAGACAAGAAAGCATAGATAGCTAGAGAAAGTACTTAGGCATTCTTGTACATCCACTTGGCCAGAAAAACCAAGACAATCAAACCAACAAATGGATGTCCTCGAATGATGAAAACATGCAAACCAACATGCTCACACAATAAGATAGCAAATGAAATATGTGTCAAACATGCACAACCAATTCTAGCATCTATCAAGCAATGGCGATGACTAGGTCATCTATATATGAGTATATTGACTTAGGGGCCAAATGAGAACATTTGATCATAGGTCATACTCATCGTTTAAGCACAAGTGGGGTTACCACTTTTACATAAAGCATTAATGTGTTCACACCATTAGAGTTGCTTTAGCTCAATTGCTTAGAGCAAAGCTCCCCCTAGATGTGATATCCCCCCTAAGAGGGATGAACTAACCTTGGGTTTTGTCGATGATGACTTCATGTAGATATTGAAGATGTGGATGCTCAATGTTGATGTAGACCATCAAGAGTTGGGAGCAATCCTTTGGAGTTTTGTGCTTTCAATACCTACATGGGTTAGTCCCACACAAGGAACATACAAGGATATTCATAGACATAGAGTGAAATACACATATCATGATGTCCATGAATGCATCGAATACCTTGTCCCTTGCCTTACCAACAAGAGAGTTTGTGACTCCATGAACTAGTGCAAAATGTGGAAGTTGGTTGCATAAGTTCTTGCCATAAAGAATATGAGTGAAGTTTGTTGGTGGAGTCACCCTCAAGAACTCTCTAGTTCTTCTTCTTTTGGACCCACAACAACTCGATGGGAATCCTTGGAGTTGTAGTAGCACTTGATGAAGTAGAGCTTGAAGAAGTCTTGGGAACCCACTTGACCATGGCTTGAGGAGCTTCTTCAAATGAATCAATCTCTTCTTGAAGCTTGTCCTTGCCTTTTAGCTTGTGGTCTTGTGGTGGAAGATCTTCTTGAGCTTGTGTTCCCTTGAAGGAAGTAGGATCATACTTCTCTTGTTGAGGAACAAACTTCGTCTTGGGGTATTGATCTTCTTCCCACTCAACTCCATTGGCATTGAACTTTCGTTCAAAACCAACACCTTGGTTCTTCCGATGCCTTCCTTGCTTGCGTACAATTTCTCAAATTGCTTACTCCCGGCAAGACTCTTGTAGACACCTTTCTCTATAATTCCTTTCAATAGCATATTTTCTTGCTCAAGTGTAACTTGGCTAAGAGAATCATTAGTGGAATCAATAGAACTACTAGAAGCAACAACATTGGATTTAGCATTGTTATTGTTACTACTAGAGGTAGAACCATTTTTACCCTTGTTGCTAGTTTGCTTAGATTTAACTGGTGGCATAAAGGTAGACAAGAGTAAACGCTTGGCAAGATATGAAGAACTCTTCTTTCGAAGATTGTCATTGATAGCTTTAAGAAACTCGTGCTCTTGCTCAAAATTTAGCTTCTCGAAGCGTAGCTTCTCATCAGTTCTTAGAAGTTCTCTATGATCCTCTTGAGTTGTTTCATGAGCTAACTTAAAAGCATTTAGTTCTTTAGTTAGACGCTCAATCTCCTTCATAGCATTGTCACTCATTTCCTCTTGACTATCATGATTACTAGCATTTTCATTATAGCTCACATCACTAGCCCTATCAACAAGTAAATCATCATCACCAAGCAAATCATCTTCATCACTATTGAAATCAAGATACTCGGGGTGTGATACCTTGGGGCCTTTTGCCATGAAGCATCTTCCAATTCCTTCATTTGGTGAGTCAAATAGATCATAGGAGTTGGATGACACAAGTGCAAGTCCGGCAACACCTTCATCTTGACTATAGTCGGAGTTGGAGTGATCACTACAAGAAATATGTCAACTTGTGACCTTCTGTCAGTGACCCTGGAAGAAATGGTCATAAATCTACGACCATTTGAGAGCAATTGGTCATAAGCTGTTCGGGGGGCTCCAAACCCTAAACCATAACGACCATTTTGGTCAGAAAGGTCGTAATTTCCTTACACGAAATGGTCGTAAAGCAGACAACACTGGTCCGCTGCCTTATTTCTAGCTGATCACGACCAATATAGATGGTCATAGCCTTGTAAATTGTGGTGCATTGCTATGACTAGGCGCCACCTCATCAGTTTTGCCTATGTGTCATGTCCATGTGTCAATTTTTGCCCTAGGTTGTGAAGCAGCCTACATTTCTATCATTCCCAAAATTCCAAAAAAATTCTCATAAATTCTTTGGATCATATCTTCCTCAAATATGTTAAAAACCTTCCTTGCCTAGTTCAAAAACAATTCAGGAATATTCATTTTCCTATTCTGTTCAGAACAACACTTTGTGAAGGAAGTGCTATTTATATTTTCTTGATTGCCCTCAAAAAATTTGGCACTCTTTCCTATCCAAATCATTGCCTCATGACAAAATTCAGCTCCATTTGCCTAGTAAATCTTCCTCAGCAAATTTCCAAAGTTTCTGTTCAGCTAGAAGCTTTGTGAAGGAAGTACTAGCTAGGCATATCCTAATGAGTTGAATTTTTGCCACATCTTCTATATGCCCAAATCATAGTTCTACACAAAATTTGAGCCCCATCTAACAATCCATGTGAGCTCACCATCCAATCTTTGTTTCTAGTAATATTTTCAGTTTGGGAAGCAACTATATTTTATATTACTTTATAATTGCTGCAAATTTACCAGGACATGACCCTTCCCATAGAAGCTCCCTCCACCAAATTTTAGCTCATTTAATTTAGCCAATTTCCCTCAATATGTTTCCCAATTTTCTGTTCAGTGGAGAGCATTGTGAAGGAAGTACCATTTTTATTTATCCAAATGGTATGAAATTTTTACAGTGCGTTCATATGCCCAAATTATCATCCTCATCCAAATTTCAGCTCAATCAAATCATCTATGTGAGCCCAGCTTCAATTCCTATTTTCTGGCCAGATTGGCACATTGCAAAGCAAGTGCTATCTAGACCACTCCTATTGAAAAGGGTTTTGAAAGAATTTGAATTCCATTTGAAAATATTTCAAATTCAGAAACTTTATGCAACTCAATGATTTTCATGAGAGAGGATAAAATGAATTCTTTAAATTATATGAAATATGAGTTGGAAGTTTAAAAGAAGGATTTGAAAGTGGTTTGAAATTCAAATTCAAACCCAATTTGGAGTTATTTGGTTTTTATTCAAATTATTTTTCTCCTAAAAAAATATATGGAAATAAGTGTAGAATGATTCCCTTCCATGAAAAATTTGGATAAATAAATTTTAAATAATTTGGTATTTTAAAAAATGATTTTTATTGGGTTTTATTACAACAGTAGCACTGTTTGATTTTTACGAATTGTTTTGTATTTGATTTGACTCTGAGAAATAGTCCATATTTTAGGAAATATTTTTTTGAACATTTTGATATATTAAAGGACTACTTTTATTTTCATCTATTTTGTTTATTTTCTTTTTGTTTGACTGTTTTATTTAAAAAAAACAAAAATTGGCGGAAGCCCACCTAAGCTAGTCAGCCAGCCGGCCCACTCCCTCGCGTGCTCACCCGAATCCTTTCGGATCGGCGTCCGATCCCTTTCCCTCTCTCCCATTTCACACTGACGCCGGGCCCCACTGGCCGACCGAATCCCGCCGCGCCCGTCACTTTCCCTCACCGGAGATCGCCGCCCCCGACCACGGGATCGTCCGATCTCCTTCCTCCCGGACGCCAACCCCCTCTCAAAGCCACCCCGGCTATAAAATCTGAGGCCCTCGCTTGTTTCGCCCATAAAACCCCAACCCCCAACCCCTCTCCCTCTCGCTATTTCTCGCCGGAGCCCGAAGCCGCCGCCGCGCCATTGCCGCTCCCCCGAGCTCCTCCAACCTCCCCAACGCCACCCGACCCCACCTTTGAGGTCCACTCGCTCCGCCCAATCTCCCCGACGACTCCCCGGAGCTCTCCGACGACCAGAACGCCGCCCTGCCCTTAGCCACCTAGCGCGCACCCCTTCGGCCAATCACGTAGCGCCACGTGCCCCTTAGCCGATCAGTAGCGTTTTTCTTTTTTTTTAGTTTCTGTTTTAATTTCAGAAAAGTCTCTGTTTTGAATTGCTTATATCTTTTAGGTTTTAAATCCTTTTTGAGTGATTCTTTTTTGTATTAGTTACAAAATTTTATAAAGTTTCTGTTTGTGCAATTGGATTTCAAGTTTGAAGTTTTTAAATTTGAAATTGATGAAATCTGTTCAAATCACTATTTTGCCTATAACTTGTGTTTAAAAATAGCTTTTAATTTAATTCTTTTTGCTCTTAGTCACTAGTTAGATTGTTTTTACAGTAGGATTTATTTTGTAGTTTTTATATTAATTTAAATTAGGGTTTTAGTGAAAACAGTACTGTTTGCTATAGAAACTTGTTTTGTTTATATCTTAGTGAATTTTTTTTAGATTTAATTAATTCTTTCTGCAAACTTTTGACACCCAACCATTTGGTCAATTGTACATGAAATATGGCCTAATATTTTAAAAAATTGATTTGGTCCAATTTCACAGCAATTATTAGCTAGGTTTTTCACAAAAAAACTCATTTTGGGCACTCGATAAATGGAAAATTAATTTTTCGTGCAAAGAAAATAAAAACTTCCTTAGGCAACATTGTTTGTCATTCCAAGATGCCAACTTGTGCAAAATATGATATCATTTGAACAGACTGTGCCATGAATGCTGCCATAACATTGGCCATTTGCCTTGAAAGGCATGGATCTTCATACATGATAGCTCGTTTCTGAGAACACTTTCTTAAGACATTTGCTGTAGTCCAAGATTGTTATTTTTCGTAGAAACTAGGTCACATATAATGACACAATGCGAAGGTTTTCAATTTTTTTGATTTTTTTTGAATTTCTTATGCCCGTTTCAAAATGCGGTCAAAATGACGGGCATGACCGTTCGTAGCTAGGGGTTGAATCTTGCAAAAAATTTGGAGTTTCTCTTATTAAATAGATACTTATGTACCTAGAAATGATTTTTGGAAAAAATAAAGAGCAAACTATGAGGCAGCTGTAGTTCAAATTTGACCCGATTCCTACTAAATCGGCGGAAATTTGTCTTTTTCACGAGAGGTGGATCAAAGCTTTTAACAGCAAACCATTTGGGCAATTGTACATTAAATATGGTCTAATATTTTAGAAAATTGATTTGGTCCAATTTTGCAACAAATATATGGTAGGTCCTTCACAAAAAAACTCATTTTGGGCACTCGAAAAATGGAAAATGAAATTTTCTTCCAAAGAAAATGAAAACTTCCTTAGGCAACATTGTTTGCTATTCCAAGATGCACCCTTGTGCACAATATGAGATCATTTGAACAAACTATGCCAAGAATGTGGCCATAAGATTGATCATCTGGCTTGAAAGCCATGAATCTTCACACATGATAGCTCGTTTCTGAGAAGACTTTTTTAAAATAATTGCCGTATTACAAGTTTGTTATTTTTCCTGGTAACTTGGTCACATATAAAGACACAATGCGAAGGTTTTACATTTTTTTTATTTTTTTTGAATTTTTCATGCCCGTTTCAAAATGTAGTCAAAACGGCGGGCATGACCGTTCCTAGCTAGTGGTTGAATCTTGCAAAAAATTTGGTGTTTGTCTGATTAAATAGATACTTATGTACCTAGAAATGATTTTTGGAAAAAATCATGAGCAAACTATGAGGCAGCTGTAGTTCAAACTTGACCCGCTTCCTGCTGAATCGGCGGAAATTTGTCTTTTTCACGAGAGGTGCATAAAAGCTTTTGACACCCAACCATTTGATCAATTATACATTAAATATGGCCTAATATTTTAGAAAATTGATTTGGTCCAATTTTGCAACAAATATATGGTAGGTTCTTCACAAAAAAACTCATTTTGGGCACTCGAAAAATGGAAAATGAAATTTTCGTCCAAAGAAAATGAAAACTTCCTTAGGCAACATTGTTTGCCATTCCAAGATGCACCCTTGTGCACAATATGAGATCATTTGAACAAACTATGCCATGAATGTGGCCATAAGATTGATCATCTGGCTTGAAAGCCATGAATCTTCACACATGATAGCTCATTTCTGAGAACACTTTTTCAAACTAATTGTCGTATTCCAAGTTTGTTATTTTTCCTGGTAACTAGGTCACATATAAAGACACAATGCGAAGGTTTTACATTTTTTTGATTTTTTTTGAATTTTTCATGCCCATTTCAAAATGCAGTCAAAACGGCGGGCATGACCATTCGTAGCTAGGGGTTGAATCATGCAAGACTTTCAGAGTATCTCTAATGAAATAGATACTTCAGTACCTAGAAATGATTTTTGGAAAAAATAAATAGCATACTATGAGGCAGATGTAGTTCAATCTTGACCCGCTTCCTAGTGAATCAACGAAAATCCCACCTAGTATGAAACTACCTCTAGTTATTCGAGGGAACGGTACTTAAACATTGTCATAAAAAGAGAAGGAAACTTACCGCCGGGCGTCGTGGTGCTGCGTTGGAGCTCCCCGATGCTGCAATGGAGCTTCGCCGGGCGCCGTGGTGCTGCGTTGGAGCTCTTGGTGCGCCGTTGAGAGCTGCAATGGAGCTTCGTGGGGATGTCATCGGTGCTGCGTTGAAGCTTTTTCACGCTCTGTGCTGTCGTGACATATTGATGTGATCGAACGACCACCAATGCGCAGATCGGGCGGCTAGCTAGGCGGATGATTTCTAGACAAAATCATCTAGCTGACTGGTAGCAGACGCCTATTGTTAATCGATTACGACCAATTTAGATGGTCATAACGTCATCAAAGCCTGTACTTCGTTCTGATTGGTCTATGGGCATGTCACGCGGATCAAGCATTAGAGACCGTCGGATACTCCCAGATCCAACGGCCCACACCCCCTCACCCTCTCACCCACCCACACCCACCCACCGCGAGCTCCTCTCTCGCTTGTCTCCCCCTCTCCCCCGCACACCACTCCTCCTCCCCTCCTCTCTCTCCCGCTCGACTCACTTGCCACCGCCACCTCCGATGCCCAATCCCAGCGACCTCCGGTGGGAATCGACGGCGCCCATCACACCAACGTGACCCCCAGGCTCCGCTCTTCCCTCCTGTCCGGTGAGATCCGGCGCGCGCGTCCTCCAGCGGCCAAGCGCGCCCATCTCCTGTCGTTAGGGTTTCGTTCACCAATGGATCCAGCGCCGGCCGGCGACGAGGGCCGCCAGATCCACAACCTGGGAGGCTCCTCCCGTAGGATACGGGAGCAGTGCGGCGCACCCTGCAGCCGCCGGTCCGGGACGAGCACAGCGGCTCGAGGACGGCGGCGACGAACGCCAGCGCTCCTCTGCTCCGTCGACCTCCTAGGCCGCCCAACTACCTCACCAGCCTCAGCGCCCAACTCCCTACAGCCGCCGCCGGCCAAGGTCAGATCCGCCTCGATTCTTTCCCGTCCTTCTGTCGAGCATCAACGAGTTTGATCGATTGGCGATTTGTTCGTTTCCTAGCAGTAGCAGCAGGCGCATGACATCAACTAGGACGACGACCACGAGCAGTTGGACGAGGACCCCGACGGCCATGGCAACGCACTGCATATGGTCCCTGCTGCCGGCAGGGGCTCTGTGCAGGTAACACCTCCCTCTCCCTCCACCATCACTTGCTAATCTCCTTTAGCCACAATCTGCTGCTGCTGCTGCAAATGCCGATGAAAAAAAACACTTCATTGCCATGTTCATCAAGTCATTTACCCACAAATTGCCATGTTTCTCTTGTGATTTTTCCTAGTAGATGAAACTGTGTGATTTTGGAGAATACCTACCTTATGTGAACAGAGGAAGAGGTTTGGGTTGCTGATGGGTACAGCCCTCCTGGAAGGGGCTTCGGTTGGACCTCTGATTGAGCTCCCCATAGACTTTGATCCAAGTTAAACACGAATTTGCTTTTGTTGTTGCTGCAAATGTCCCTGTCTTGTTGAGAATAGTTTATGAGTAAACCCTGTGGTAACAAAACCATATGTCATGGGAGTGTGACACGTACTGTTTGTGAATGCCTATGATTGGATTATTGGATATCTGCTGATTATATGTCCTTATCCATCATTGCCTGGTTGTTCTTGCAAGCATTATTAGTTAGGTTGTGTAGGTGCCAAATTCTGCTTCTGGATTAGTCTATTATTCTCCTGAGTCCCTCCTTTTTCCTACATTGTCTGCTGTTTGGATGGGCCGCTATCATTATAGTCTTTTAATGGATGCTATCTAGATCGACAGTTTGTACCTGGGCCCTTCCCGGTGGGGTTTGGACCCTGTGTCTGGGTTATTGTTATTGAACTTTGGGCCTGATCATGGACTTTTTGGGCCTTCATTTTTGTTGGTGGTTCTGAATTTGTGTACCTAGAGTTCTACAAAATTGATATGACTGATTGTTTTGTTACTTGGACAACCAGCTTTGTTGGTGTTTTTCGCAGAGCTTTGCTTCTAGTTTGTTGTTGCTCAATGCTCACCTTCGTTTCTCATCCCTGTTATTTATGTTGGCTGACATAACTTGCATGTTGCTCTTGTGCGACCAGCATCCTCGTGACAGGGTTTTTCGGAACCGCCATCGCCTTAGGGTGCTTCTCTGGCGCCGCCATCATCGCCAAGCGCAGGGAGTACCTGTACCTCGGTGGCCTGCTCTCTTCTGGCCTGTCGATCCTGCTCTGGCTGCAGTTTGCCACGTCCATCTTTGGTCACTCCTCTGGCAGCTTCATGTTTGAGGTGAGACACTACTGCTAAGAAACCACCACCCAACCGCAACCGACATCATTCATCTTTTGGCCGTCCTCGTCCTGGGGTACATGGTTTAAGACACGCAGGAGATCATCGAGAGGGCGCATCGCGGCGACATGGACCACATCAAGCACGCGCTCACCCTCTTCACCGACTTCGTTGCCGTCCTCGTCCGCGTCCTCATCATCATGGTGAGCATACCTTCAACTGCCTACTCATCCTCCACCCACTGGGTGCCAAAATTTGTGATTCGTGTCAATATGGTCTGATCAACTGTGCTTAACGGTGCTGTGTCCTCTCGCAGCTCAAGAACACAAGTGACAAGTTAGAGGACAAGAAGAAGAGGAAGAGGAGGTCCTGAACGTTTCTCCCGCACATCGTAGATACCACCACCGCCGCCGCTAAGTACGGAGTAGGAATTAAGCTGGCGCCGTGCCACCCTTGTGTATCTGTTTTTGATTGTATGTGCACTTGTTGGACGTGCAGACGTGCATGTGCTCTTATGAGTATTTGACTGGATGATTTCTGGATTTAATCAGTTAATTGAGAGATTTATTGACTTTTGGCTGTTCAAATGTGTAAATTGAAATATGTGAATGAAAAAGACCAAATGTTCTACTTGACAAAATAATATTTGGGCTCTAAAAAGGCTGCGGCCCAAACTATAGTGGATCGGAACATTGTGCATTTCTGAAAAACCAGAAAAATAGGCTTAATGAAATGGTCCGCAAGAAGGCCATGGCCCAAAAATAATAAGGCTGCAATGTTTCGCTTGGCCCGTGTAGCTGACCAAAATTGACAGGAAAAATATATATAAATGGGCTGAATTAATGGGCTTGGCCCATATAGACACCGAATTGGACCGGGCTGATTCTTATCAACGACCAATTCAATTGGTCGCAATTTTGCCACGTCAGCTTGCCACGTTGGATCCGACGTGGCCTGGGCAGACAACCAGCGACCAAAAAAATTGGTCGTAGAGTCTACGACCTTTTATTTTGGTCGTAACCTTCTACGACCATATCACAAAGAAGGTCGTTAAGTTTCATTAAAGACGACCAGCTTTTGACCAACTGTTTTTGGTCACAAAAAGGTCGCAAATGAAAAACAATGACTATTCAGTGACCAATATTGATGGTCGCAAGTTGCCATATTTCTTGTAGTGGATAACTTCTCTCGGAGTGGTTGTCGGAGTCGGAGCCGGAAACCCATTCACCAACATGAGCTTGATGTCTTCTTCTTGTGTAGCTCTTGGATGACTTGTCCTTCCTCTCCGAATCCTTGCTTCTTCGAGAGTGTCTTCGTTCATAACGATCATCTCTACTCCTTCTCTCCTTATGAGGTGATTCATCTATTCTATGTCTTCCTCTTGGTGATTCGTCTCTTTTCTTGTAGGGAGCCGTACACTCATTTGAGTAGTGTCCGGGCTTCCCACAATTGTAGCAATTGCGGTCACGACTTAATGATCTTCTCTCATAGTGTCTTGAGCTAGAGCTTCTTTCTTTCCCTTTGTTCTTGTAGAACTTGTTGAACCTTTTCACCATTAGGCTTATCTCTTCATTTGATACTAGCTTGTCACTTGAAGCTGTTGGAGCATCGGTTAAGGCCTTGTAAGCACCACTTTATTTGTTGTGCAGCTCCTCTTTGTCCTTGAGTGACATTTCATGAGCAACAATCCTTCCAATGACTTCCGTGGGCCTGAGATCTTTGTAATTTGGCATCATTTGGATCAATGTGCAGACGGTATCATATCTTCCATCCAAGGCTCTAAGTATCTTCTTGATGATGAATTTGTCGGTCATCTCTTCACTTCCTAAGCCGGCAATCTCATTTGTGATGAGAGCAAGCCTAGAGTACATCTCAGCGACTACTTCACCATCCTTCATCTTGAACTTGTCAAGTTGACTTTGAAGCACATCCAACTTAGATTCCTTGACTGACTCGGTACCCTCATGCATATCAACCAAAATATCCCAAATTTCCTTTGCATTCTCGAGGCGGCTTATTTTGTTGAATTCTTCGGGACATAGTCCGTTGAATAGAATGTCACAAGCTCGAGCATTATATTGCAACATCTTCAATTCTTCCGGGGTTGCTTCACGATCTGGTTCCTTGCCATCCTCAAAGAAGTCACCTTGCAAGCCAACACGAACAACAGCCCAAATGGCAGGGTTATGACCAGGAATATGCATTTTCATCTTATGTTTCCAACTAGCAAAGTTTGTACCATCAAAATATGGACCTCTACGGTGATAGTTACCCTCACTAGACGCCATACTCTCCTAGGTTGTGAAACCAAGGCTATGATCACCAAAGCAATGGAAATCAAGGCTTAAGGAGACCAAAGCTCTGATACCACTTGTAGGGTCGAAACTATGTCTAGAGGGGGGTGATTAGACTACTTGACCAAATAAAACCTAACCTTTTTCCCAATTTTAGTTGTAGGCAGATTTTAGCAGTAATACAAGTCAAGCATCACCCTACACATGCAATTCTAAGAGTATAGCAGCGGAAAGTAAGCAATTGCATATGTATGTAAAGGAGGGGATCGGAGAATTTAAACGCAATGAAGACACGGTGGTTTTTGGCGTGGTTCCGATAGGTGGTGCTATCATACGTCCACGTTGATGGAGACTTCAACCCACGAAGGGTAACGGCTGCGCGAGTCCACGGAGGGCTCCACGCACGAAGGGTCCACGAAGAAGCAACCTTGTCTATTCCACCATGGCTTACGTCCATAAAGGACTAGCCTCACTCGGGGTAGATCTTCATGAAGTAGGCGATCTCCTTGCCCTTACAAACTGCTTGGTTCAACTCCACATCATGTTGGAGGCTCCCAAGTGACACCTAACCAATCTAGGAGACACCACTCTCCAAAAGGTAATAGACGGTGTGTTGTTGATGAACTCCTTGCTCTTGTGCTTCAAATGATAGTCTTCCCAACACTCAAACAACTCCTCATAGATTTGGCTATGGTGGAAGAAGGATTTGAGTGGAAAGCAAGTTGGGAAAGGCTAGAGATCAAGGTTCAAATGGTAGGAATGGAATATCTTGATCTCAACACATGAGTAGGTGGTTCTCTCTCAGAAAATGTATGGTGGAAGTGTAGGCACGTTCTGATGGCTCTCCTTACTGAGAAGGGAGTGGTGGAGGGGTATATATAGCCTCCACACAAAATCCAACCGTTACACACTTTTGACCCAACTCGGTGGCACCGAAACGATCATCTCGGTAGTACCGAACTGTGTAAAAGATATGAACGTTAGGAATCTCGGTGGGACCGATACGAACAACTCGGATGGACCAAAGTGCAATGGCTAGGGCAGACCTCATCTCGGTGGCACCGATTGCATCAACTCGGTAGGACCGATGTGAAGCAATAAGGCAACAGAGAGTTGGCAAGCCATCTCGGTGAGACCGATTTGCAAAACTCGGTGAGGCCAAAGTGAGTGCAAGCAATTACAGAGAGTTGGCAAGGCCATCTCGGTGAGACCGAGATCCATTTCGGTGGATCCGATTTGTTAAGGTTTTGGCAGTGGCTAAGTCTTGGATGAACTCGGTGGGGCCGGATAGAGAATTTCGGTGGGGCCAAGTTGGAATGTAGGTTTTGGACATATTTGGGATTGAGAGAGTGGTTGAGGGTTTAGGAGTACTGTCACTAAGCACTTGAGCAAAAAGACCATTAAGCAACACCTCATCCCCTTTTAATAGTATTGGCTTTCCTATGGACTCAATGTGATCTTGGATCACTAAACCAAAAATGTAGAGTCTTGAGCTTTTGCCAATCCTTGTCCTTAGCATTTTGAGGGGTCCACATCTCTAGTCCATGCCATGCCAATCATTGAACATCCTGAAATCTTTAACTTGAATGGACATTAGTTCAATGAGATATATGTTGTTATGAATTACCAAAACCACCAAGGGAGCAAATGTGCTTTCAAAAGGTGGGATGCCTACCGGGGCATCCCCAAGCTTAGTTACTTGAGACTTCCTGGAATGTTAGCTTGGGGTGCCTTGGGCATCCCCAAGCTTGAGCTCTTGCGTCTCCTTAATTCCTCTCATATCATGGCTTCTCCTAAATCTTAAAAACTTCATCCACACAAAACTCAACAAGAACTCGTGAGATAAGTTAGTACAAATCAACTCAAAACCTTAACATTCTATACTGTAGCAAATCATTAAAATTATAATTAAACATTGAATACTAAATGCCTCTACATATTTAATACTCTTATCCACAAATAGAAACATTAAACAAGCAAACATATGCAAACATATGCAAACAATGCAACTATAACAGCAATCTGCCAAAACAGAACAGTCTGTAAAGGGTGAATAGAAATTCATACTTCACTAATTCCAAAAATTCTGAAAAATTACCACGTGACATAGAACTCATGCATTATTACTGTGTAAAAATTTCAGATTTTTATCATGTTCTGACTATTCAGGAATATTCTGGACATAAAAGAAAACTTTCTGTTTTCAAACAGCAACACATAAATTTGCAAATTGAGCATGGTAAAGGCTATAATTGGCATTTTATTGAACTAAAAGATACAAAACATGATTATTTATAACACCAAGAAAATATCAACAGAATAAAATGACGCTCCAAGCAAAACTCATATTATGTGATGAATAAAAATATAGCTCCAAGTGAGGTTACCGATAGTGTTGAAGACGGAAGAGGGGAT
Source organism: Elymus sibiricus (assembly GCA_039707655.1). NCBI lineage: Eukaryota > Viridiplantae > Streptophyta > Magnoliopsida > Poales > Poaceae > Elymus > Elymus sibiricus. Next base: position 364,366,912 of record CM077670.1, on the reverse strand, counting down.
GCCTTCCGGGGCATCCCCAAGCTTAGATGCTTGAGTCTTCCTTGAATATTACCTTGGGGTGCCTTGGGCATCCCCAATATTAGGGTCTTGCCACTCCTTATTCTCTTCATATCGATATCTCACCCAAAACTTGAAAACTTCAATCACACAAAACTTAACGGAACTTGTGAGATAGGTTAGTATGATAAAAATAAATCATCCACTTTGGTACTGTAAAGACAAGATTTATAATTGTTCTCACATAATACCTACTGTATTCCATCATTTTCACAATTTATATTACTCAATATAAGCTATGGAAACACTAAAACAAGCAAACTATGCATTGAAAACAGAATCTGTCAAAAACAGAACAACATGTAGTAAGCGAATTAAAAAGTATACTTATGTATCTCCAAAAATTCTGAACAATTAGGACAGCGTAAACAATTTGTAACCCAATACTGTGTAAAATTTTCAGAATTTTCTCATGCTCCAGTACAGAATAGAAATTCCAGCACTGGACGCAAAAGTTTCTGTTTTTGCACAGAATCAAATCAACAAGTATCCACACTATCCCTAAGGTTTTACTTGGCATATTATTGAAAGAAAACATATAAAACATGATTACTACAGTAGTTTAATAATGTGAACACACAAAAACAGTAAGGATAAATATTGGGTTGTCTCCCAACAAGCGCTTTTATTTAAAGCCTTTTAGCTAGGCATAATGATATTAATGATGCTCACATAAAAGTGAAGAATTGAAACATAATGGGAGCATCATGAAACATATGGCAAGCACATTTAAGCCTAACCCACTTCCTATGCATAGGGATTTTGTAAGCAAACAATTTATGGGAGTAAGAATCAACTAGCATAGGAAGGCAAAACAAGCATGACTTCAAAACTTTCAACATAAAGAGAGGAAACTTGATGTTGTTGAAATATATATAAGCATATCTTCCCCTCTCATAATAATTTTCAGTAGTATCATGAATAAATTCAAAAATATAACTATCACATAAAGCATTCTTTTCATGATCCACAAGCATAAATTTTTTATTACTCTCCACATAAGCAAATTTCTTCTCATTCATAATAGTGGGAGCAAACTCAATGAAATAACTATCATGAGATACTTGATTGACATAACCAAATTGAACATTAAAATCATGATGATAAGTTTCATGGCTATCATTATTATTTATATCATAAGTGTCATCACAATAATCATCATAAATAGCAATTTTGTTGTCATAATCAATTGAAACCTCTTACAAAGTAGTGGAATCATCATTAAATAAAGTCATGGCCTCTCCAAATCCACTTTCATAATTATTGCCATAAGATTCAACACCCTCCAAAATAGTGGGATCATTATTACATAAAGTTGACATTCTTCCAAACCCACTTTCATCAATATAATGATCATAAATAGGAGGTATGCTATCATCATAATAAATTTTCTCATCAAAACTTGGGGGAGTAAAAATATCATCTTCATCAAACATAGCATCCCCAAGCTTGTGGCTTTGCATATCATTAGCATCATGGATATTCATAGAAAGCATACTAACAACATTGCAATCATGCTCATCATTCAAAAGACTCACATTAAACATTTTATTAAATTCTTCTTCTAACACTTTAGCACAATTTTCCGATCCATCATTTTCAAGAAATACATTATAGAGATGAAGTAATTGAGGCAACCTCATTTCCATTTTTTTTAGTTTTATTTTATAAACCAAACTAGTGATAAAACAAGAAACTAAAAGATTCAATTGCAAGATCTAAAGATATACCTTCAAGCACTCACCTCCCCGGCAATGGCGCCAGAAAAGAGCTTGATGTCTACTACGCAACTTTTATTCTTGTAGACATTGTTGGGCCTCCAAGTACAGAGTTTTGTAGGACAGTAGCAAATTTCCCTCAAGTGGATGACCTAAGGTTTATCAATCCGTGGTAGGCATAGGATAAAGATGGTCTCTCCCAAACAACCATGCAATCGAATACAAGAAATCCCTTGTGTCCCCAACACACCCAATACAATGGTAAATTGTATAGGTGCACTAGTTCGGCGAAGAGATGGTGATACAAGTGTAGTATGGATAGTAGATATAGGTTTTTTTAATCTGAAAATATAAAAACAGCAAGGTAGCAAGTGACAAAACGGAGCACAAACGGTATTGCAATGCTTGAAAACAAGGCCTAGGGTTCATACTTTCACTAGTGCAATCTCTCAATAGTGCTAACATAATTGAATCATATAACAATCCCTCAACGTGCGATGAATCACTCCAAAGTTCCTATTAGCGGAGAACATAAGATGAAATTGTTGTAGGGTACGAAACCACCTCAAAGTTATCCTTTCCGATCAATCTATTGAGCCATCCCTATAAGTGTCACAAACAGCCCTAGAGTTCGTACTAAAATAACACCATATGATACCCATCAACCAACTCTAATGTCACCTAGATACTCCAATGTCACCACAAGTATCCGTGAGTTGATTATTCGATATGCATCAAACAACTTCAGATTCATAATATTCAATCCACACAAAGAACTTCAAAGAGTACCCCAAAGTTTCTATCGGAGAAAAGAAGATGAAAACGTGCAATCAACCCCTATGCCTAGATTACCCCAAGGTCACGGGAATCCGTGAGTTCATCACCAAAACATACATCAAGTGACTCAATAGAATGCCCCATTGTCACCACGGGTATCCACATGCAAGACATACATCAAGTGTTCTCAAATCTGAAATATTCAATCCGACAATAACTAAACCTCAAAGGGAAAGACTCAATTCATCACAAGAAGATAGAGAGGGAAGACACACCATATGATCCAACTATATTAACAAAGCTCGCGATACATCAAGATCGTGCCAAATCAAGAACACGAGAGAGAGAGAAATCAAACACATAGCTACTAGTACATACCCTCAGCCCCGAGGGTGAACTACTCCCTCCTCGTCATGGAGACCGCCGGGATGATGAAGATGGCCTCCGGTGATGATTCCCCCCTCCGGCAGGGTGCCGAAACAGGGATCCAGATGGTATTTTTTTGATACAGAGGCTTGCGGCAGTGGCGGCAAAGTTCTATGTTTATTTCTGGGGGTTTCTCTATTTATAGGATTTTTCAGCGTTGGAATCACGCGAAAAGGAGCTACGAGGGGCCCATAAGGCAACAGCACACGCCCCCCCAGGCCACGCCGTGATACCTTGTGAGCTCCTCGTGAGGCTTCTGGTCCTTCCATGAAGCTTCAGGGGTCTCTTTTGGTCCAAAAAGAATCGTCAACAAGTTTTGTCCAATTCCGAGAACTTTTATTTCTGCACAAAAAACAACACCACGGTAGTTCTGCTGAAAACAACGTCAATCTGGGTTAGTTATAATCAAATCATACCAAAACCATATAAAATTCTTATAAACATGGCATGAATACTTCATAAATTATAGATACGTTGGAGACGTATCAGACACATACGTTGAATTCATCCTAAATATCATGTACACATTACCCCTTCACCCTTGCTGGCGCTTCCGAAGTCGTGGCGATTTTACAGGGCACGAGCTTTGCACACGGTTAAGCTAGTGCACCCGTGTCCGTTGTGCGTACGTTTGCACACAGTTTTTCATCTGAGGCATCTACTATTTTATATAGCACCATTTGGCAACAAAAAACGCGAGTGAGGGTAAGAACACAACCACCCCAGCATGTAGCCCAAATATATATGTATGAAAAGGGTGGTGTGTGATGTTCAAATTCCCAATGCACAACTTTGACGTGCGGGCGCACGGGTGGGCGTGTCATCGAAGATTGGGTGAGAGGGGCCAGAAGACAACAACCACCTGGAAGTGGCCAAATATATGTAGGAATAAAGGGTGTGATGTTTAAATACACAATGCACAACTTTGATGTGGCACCTCCCTCTCAAACCGGAAAGCCCCCTTGGATATCTATAATGACAGGTTAAGGTCGTAGCTAGGTGCCTGCCCCACCCCCACTTCGTGTCGGCGGGACGCATGCACGTACTCATACTTTGGTCGGACATGCATGCATGTCACCATGACCTACCATAAGACGGATGCTACTTGTAGACTGCGTTGGTATTTCCCCGAAAAGGAGAAGATGATGCAGTATAGTAGAGATAAGTATTTCTCTCAGTTAAGAACCAAGGTTATCAATCCAGTAGGAGAACCAAGCAAAATCCCGTTAAGCGCACCTGCACACACAAAAGCAAACACTTGCACCCAACGCAAATAAGAGGGTTGTCAATCCTCTTAGCGGTTATTTGCAAGGATTAATTCTGATAGTGATAGATAGATAAACTAAAATACTAAATAAAATAAAAGTAAATAAATTGCAGCAAGGTAATTTTGATTTTAATATATGATAAAAGTAGACCCGGGGGGCCATAGTTTTCACTAGAGGCCTCTCTCTCGAACACATAGCATACGGTGGGTAAACAAATTACTGTTGGGCAATTGATAGAAAAGCAAATAATTATGATAGATTCATGGCAATGATCATGTATATAGGCATCACGTCCGAGACTAGTAGACCGACTCCTGCCTACATCTACTACTATTACTCCACCCATCAACTGCTATCCAGCATGCATCTAGGGTATTAAATATGAAACAGAGTAACGCCTTAAGCAAGATGACATGATGTAAACAAAGTAAACTCAAGCAATATGATTAAACCCCATCTTTTTATCCTTAATGGAAACAATACAAATACGTGTCATGTCCCTTTCTGTTACTAGGATTGAGCAACGCAAGATTGAACCCATCACAAAGCACCTCTCCCATTGCAAGATAAACCAATCTAGTTGGCCAAACCAAATCGATAGATCGGAGAGAAATACAAAGCTACAATAATCATGCATAAAAGAGTTCAGAGAAGACTCAAATATTTCTCATGAATAATCTGATCATAAACTCACAATTCATCGGATCCCAACAAACACACCGCAAAAGAAGATTACATCAGATAGAACTCCAAGAACATCAAGGAGAACATGGTATTGAAGATCAAAGAGAGAGAAGAAGCCATCTAGCTACTAGCTATGGACCCGTAGGTCTATGGTAAACTACTCACACATCATCGGAAGGGCAGCAAGGTTGATGAAGAAGCCCTCCGTGATCGATTCCCCCTCCGACAGAGTACCGGAAAAGGCCTCCAGATGGGATCGCGGAAGAACAGAGGCTTGCGGCGGTGGAAAGGTTTTCTCTTCTGTCTCTCTGGTATATTGGGCATATTTGGGAATTTATAGCGCTAGAATTAGGTCAGGAGGGGCTACGAGGGGCTCACAAGCCTGGGGGCGCGCCTACCCCCTTGGGCGCGCCCTCTAGGCTTGTCGCCTCCTCGTGGCTCTTCTGGTCTTCTCCCGAAGCTTCGTGGGTCTCTTCTGGTCCAGAAAAAATTAATCTAAAGTTTTTTTCTCGTTTGGACTCTTTTTGATAATGATTTTCTAAAAAGACAAAAACAAGCAAAAAAACAACAACTGGCACTGGGCATTGGGTTAATAGGTTAGTCCCAAAAAATGATATATAATGGCATATGATTGCATATAAAACATCCAAGATTGATACTATAATAGCATGGAACAATCAAAAATTATAGATACATTGTAGACGTATCAACGGACCAAGTGAATCTATCTTGGCCAAACAACCACTGTAGTTGTCGGTCAAAAAGGGATATAATAGACCGCTCGGGCCCATAGATTGGACCATCACCGTAAACCGCACAGGAGGGGCCACAAAACCAGCACCACCTGCATGGGGCCCAAATTGATGTACGTTGGAAGGGTGATGTGTTTTAAATACCCAATAATGTACAATTTTGATGTGGCGCCTACCTCACGAAATGGACAACCCCCATGAAAGGTAGGTAGTAATTAAGGACGACGTCGACGTACGTAGGGTGTTGATCCAACCCACCATTTCGAGCACATGGGAGGGAATCCTGAGAACGCATGAGCTCGAACTTTGCTCGGACATGTCACCATGACCCGCGGTAACACGATGTGGCGCCCCGCCTGAATACCACTGTAGTCAGACGGTCACCGCACATACCAGCCCAGGAAATCACTCTGGCATGCGCTTTTACAACAAGTATCATGAACACAGACATTTCTATTAATGGATATATAAGTCTTACATGATATCTTACAAGGGTGATGGCAGCGGAAAAGCTCTATCTAAGGCGGCATGGTCTTGGTGCGGCTCCAATCCACAGGGATCTGACTGGGTTACTCTTCTAGCCCGCGAACACTCTGGCTCCTCGCTAGTGGACGTCGGATCCTTATGTGAACCTGGCCACATTGAAGGCCGCTGAGTACTTTTGAATGTACTCGCAAGCAAACCAAACCAACATATACACCAAGCAAAGCAATCCATGGCATTCAAGCATGCACTTGTTATCTTAACAGTGTTACCTATCAGGTTATGGCAGGATTATCTAGCAAGATTAATCATCTAGCAGTATTAATCATCATGTCATAGCAAGATTATCTATCATGATACCTATTGGAGTAAATATAGTAAAGTAAGGCATATCAAGCAAATAATTCATACTCCGAATATGTCATGATCCAAACCAAATCCGATCCAAATCCAATCCAGGTCTTGTGGTCATCCGACCCTTTAGCTCATAGCCATCGCATGGCTAACATTCATACCCATGACATCATCTGATGTCCAAGCATCCGTACTGCAAGTCTGACAAATCATACCTTTCCCTGGTTCATTATTAACATCATATGGTTTGTTCCTCCAGACTCGACACAGACCAAATAGTGTGACCTAGTACGAACTGTGTCCCATGACCGAGGACGCGGCTCTTCGAATAGATTTACACTCTGCAGAGGTTGCGCACATTACCCACACCATGGAGCTCCTGGCCTCGTGCTCCCATTCGGGTGGACCAGTGCTGCTCCAACGAAACCTGCCTAACCCGTGACTCTTCCATCGTACCACCGACAATCATACCCTCCCAGGGTCATGTCCTGGGTGGCCCCTGTGTCACCCCGTGACACCTGCCACCGTCATGGCCAACTAAACTGTCCCAAACGGGGACGTGCGCACTTAACCATAAACTGGGCTCACAGGATTATCGTCGTCTACCTGATCAGGGCAGCACGCACGCATAACCCTCCCTATTTTGGTGGTACCGACAAAAGAGCATGCAGTCAGACCAAGTCAAGGCCGTCCCATACCGGCAGATGTGGTTGCACTTGATGAGCTCGGTTCGGTGGCACTATGACTCGATCCAGCCGACGGAGGAGGTTGTCATTATTAAGTCATATTCTTTATCATTGGAGTAACAACAGTAATGTACGATGAAAACATAACAACCTATCTCCATAATGTCACTTACGAGTCACTAGTGCGATAATATGATGAGCATTAGCAGGTAATGTAAATAGCAAATTCAAACTAGCAGGAGTTTAATTATTTCTATCACAGGCATATTCATTAATTAAACACACAAGAATAACACAGAGCAATGCTTTAGGGCATATATCAGATGGTCGGCTTGCCTGGGGGTCGAAGAATACTCCGGAAAGAAATGCGGTCACCTCGCGGAAAATTCCCCGGAAAAGATTCCCTCTCGGAGGGGCTGAATATAGGGCAGGGGCAAAATGGGCATTTTCAGAAAGTGCAAACATTGTGAGAGTGATGTCATCGGAACGGGCTCGATGAATAGAAACTGTGGGCGTTGGATTCACCTGATTCGGAGTCACTAGCGAAAAGATATGAGGGGTTGAAGTGGGAGGGACCTTTCTGTAAATAAACTATTTACTTTCGGGTCCCTGGCTGATTTTTTGCCGAAAAACGGGAAAGTGCACTGTGCACTTGGGCTATACGGGCCGAAAGCGGCTAGAGCCCGGGGCGCTGGCTGAGCCACGCAGCCACTGCTGTTGCTGGGCCGGCCCACCTCGCTGCTGCTCCATTTTAAAAAAAATGGAGGGAGGATGAGCCGCTGACGACTGGGGCCCGCCTGCAGGTTCTTCTTCATCCTCTCGCACCCGATGGCAGAGGCGACACCGGCGCTGATTCCCGGCGATGGAGGCCGCGGTTGCTCCGGGAACCGACGTGGATGGATCCACTACTTCACTCCGCGCCCGAGGAACGTACTCTTGGCCGCGGGGGTGGCCGGAGGAAGATGCTACGGTGGTGGTAGTGCCACGGCGGCTCCGGCGAAGGGAGGGGCTCCGGTGGGTGTGGGGGTTCGGCGAGGCCATAGAAGGGTTCCACGGAGTGCGGCGCATTTTGTGGGCGTCTCCACAAGCGCCGAGGTGGGCTAGTTGCGAGGCTGCGATGGTGGCAGAGGGCGGCGGCCGTGGCTAAATTCCGACGCTCTGGCGACGGAATCGGCCGGGCGTGGGTGCAGGAGGGGGCTAGAGGGAGAGGGAAGGAGGCTGGCGTGCTCGAGGATGCCCGGGGAGGGCTCGGCCGTGGCTATTTATAGCCTGGCCGCGGCGAGCGGATGAGGATGGCCACCGTGGCAAGCTCATCCCCGCACTGGAGTTCGCGGTGAGCTGGCGTTGGACGCACGCGGTGCCGACCTGACGGCGCCAGAGGGAGGGGACGGCTCGGAGGAGAAGAAGCCAACGGGAGAGGGAAAACGACGGCGGTCACGGGCGGACAGTGCGGTGGCGGGGCTCACTGTGGCGTGGGGAGGAAGAAACTGGAGGGGAGAAGGTGCAGGAGAGGGGTACGTGGACGGTGCGGAGCTAGTCGGCATGCTCAGACAAGTTCGGGCTGGCCGGAGCTATCGGGCCGACGAGGACAGAGCCGCAGAGCACCGTTTCTGCACGGTGGCTGCGTGGTCACCACGCGTACTACGCATTCTGGCACGCCCCTGCTCGTCACACCTTGTCCAACAGGTGCATCACTACTCAAATGGACAAGATTGATCATTGGAGAAGCCAGGAAAGGTCTAGGTTGGTCGAGGGGATCCAGAACAGTTTCTGGACAGAAACTTGGGGGCCAAGCTGAGGTGAAATGACTTAGCAAGTGAGATTGAAATGTTGTCAAAATAAGATGGGGTAGGAAGGAGTAGATGCTTGAAAAATTTGAGGTCATTTGGACCCTGTTTGCTTGCACTTCCTTTGCAATGCAATATGTGGTCCAGAAACTAGACTTGGAAGTTGTGCTCAACTGGCTGCATGTATTTGGCTGAAATTTGGTGGAGGAAGGTTGTTTGGATGCATGAAGATGCTGGCAAAATTTCAACTCATTTGGACATACCAAAATGGTACTTCCTTCACAGAGTTAGAATCTGGACAGAAAATTAGATAATTTACTGAGAAAAATTGGATAGATGAAATGGGCTGATTTTTGGTATCCAGGGGTGATTTACCATTGTTAAACACCCTGAAAAATTTCAGCCCAAAAATATCAAGGGTTCAAGCACTTCCTTTGCAAACTAGAAATCTGGACAGAATTTGCAAATGGATGTTGTGCTCAAAATTTGAACTATGGAACTTGGGTTCTTGATGGAAATGGTGAATATATGGATAGGAGAAGCTCCACAAATTATTTGGGATTTTTCCTGACTACCAAAATGGTAGTTCCTTTGGAAAGTGCCCAAAAGGCAATATTGGCTTTAAATAGGGAAATGCAATTCCCCTTATTTAATTATGGCCAATATTTTTATGGGAGCTCAAAATGATCACAAAGAATATCTCCACAAGTTTTCATGAACTTTGGAGATGGATAGATATTTTCCTGGATTTAATTCCTTTAACTGACAGAAAAAGGAATTAATTTTAAATGAAAAATATTGCAAATGACTTGGCAATATTTTTGCATATCCAAGGTTTATAGATGTGGGATGATCACTGGGAAAAGTTTGGGAGGCAATAGATCAAAGGAAATTGGGGTTCCTTTGTAACGGAAGGAATTAGGGTTTCCCTTCCGGTAGATCGGAGAGTAGGGTTTCGGTGGCAAAATCTTGAGAAAATTATCTTGGGTGGCAAGGTTGGACTAGGGAGAATCTCTGGTTGGGTAGGGAAGGCAAGACTAAATGACCATCTTCATATACCCAAAGGCAAGAGAAAATCCAATAACACCGAAAAAAGGCGGGAGCCAAATCCTGCGAAGGAAAAAAACAAGGAGCAAAAACCAGGGTGTCACACACGAACCAGGAGGAATCCATTCATAGCCAAACCCCCTCGTTGTCGGCCAAAGGGATGATATATATAGACCAGGCCCACAGATAGGCATGTCGTTGAAAACCGCACATGGGAGACGGGGTCGATCAGAAGACCCTATAGCCTGCATGCGGCCCAAATATATATATATATATATATATATATATATATATATATATATATATATATGTGTGTGTGTGTGTGTGTGTGTGTGTGTGTGTGTGTGTGTGTTTGTGTGTGTGTGTGTGTGTGTGTGTGTGTGTGTGTGTGGTGTGTGATGTGATCAAATCCCCAATGCACAACTTCGATGGGGCACCAGCTGCATTACAAACCGAACACCGTACCCCCAGGAAGCCAGGTTACGTATGATGTCGGTTCCCCAACTTCGAGCCGGCGGGAGGGAATCGAACAAATGTTCCCCAACTAAATTTGGACTGACATGTCGTGACCTATACCAAGAGGAACCCGTCATGGTCAAACCCTTCTCGTGCATTGTGGGTCAAAGGATAGAACGTGCGGGCCCACAGATCTCGAACGTTGTGGGTCAAAGGATAGAACGTGGTGGGCCCACAGATCGATCTCGATCATTCTCTGATTTTTCAAAACAACAAATAACAAAAAATATCATTCTCCAATTTTTCAAAACAAGGATCTCAAGGTTTATTTAATCGACATGACAGGTCACTACAGACACATATATATGCTAAATGTCTGTAATGACCGTATCATGGCGCTTAAATGAATCTTGAGATATAGCAACTTCCCACCCGGTCACCCATCCTTAGACTGCTCCAGCCCTAGCACGCTTAACTTGTGCGTTCTATTCGACTAGGCTAGCGGATGGGAAGCTGCCACTTGCTGATAAGAGTTGCCTCCTCGCGTTTAAGGCATTTACTGATGGTCACCGTGTGGGACCTACTCCTTACTATCACACATCTTTGTGCTTTTAGAAACTGTGTGCAATCTTTACGTACCGGACCACTTCCATTCAAACTTACATTATTTTTTTACTACTTAAAACTAGCCGGAAGAAGCAAAAGCTTTGCCTTTTCATTAATTCAGAACAAGATAGTTGCCCAGTTAATTGAGGAAAACCGGGCAAAAACCGATACAAACTGGGCCTAAACCTACGGGAACTCTTGGCTGAGCATGAATTGGTACAGGCCTTCGTCCACGCCTCTGATACGCTCGCGGAACTGCTATACCGCAATATCGATCTCCGCCCAGGATATTTCATCGGCGACGGTCGATTCCAAGCCGCGACGAGTATTTTGCTCTGCTTTGTCGTTGGCGGCACCTGGGGGGCCGAGGAGGTCGAAGAGCCAATCGACCAGCCCGTTGGTGTTGTGGCGGCGGATTCTAGCAGTGCGAACTTCGTCCGGCGCAATTATGGCGCTGACGGTGTCTGCCCATTCCTGGCGGGGAATCGGGATGCTTACCGGCCCTGAAAACGGCCTCTCGAGTGGTTGAGTGTGACAACCCGAGACCGATTCTTTCTCTAATTGTTATTATTATTGCTTGCTCTATTTTATTTTGCATCGCATCATTTCATAATGCCATCATGTCATTAAAATTTTGCAACTCAAATAAATAAATTGCATGGATCTTCGTTCCATTTAAATGGGTTTGAATCAGAAGTGGGCGTTTGGAAGGTCCAAAAATGTTGAGACTTTTGGAGGAGCCTCGGTAAATGGAAAAAACAATTATTGGCAAGGTTTGGAGGTTAAACTTGAAGCAGAAAAGACATGAGAATTTAATTGCAAGTGTGTTATGGTGATCCCAAATTAATGGAATATTTATTATAGCTCCCTAAAATATTGGAAGGATATGTTATAAAGAGAAATCACCATGTGAATTCCCTCAATTTAAATGGAATGAAGATCCATGCAATTTAGTTATTTGAGTTGCAAAATTTTAATGACATGATGGCATGATGACATGATGCAATGCAAAATAAAATAGAGCAAGCAATAATAATAACAATTAGAGAAAGAATCGGTCTCGGGTTGTCACAACATTGAGTCAACTGGATGCTGACACGGCTCCGCTCAGATAGTGCGGCGCACCGCCCCTGATGCGCGGTGGCGTTCTCCCGCTCTTGCGCGGTAGCGCTTTGCCACTCTTGTTCCGCTCCGCTCCATGGGCGGCGACGAACACATGTGTAGACATTGGCCCGCTCAAGCACCGGGGCGCGATGATACCGCTCACTCTTGGCGGCACGCTGGCGCTCTTGCTCGGCGGCGCGCTGCCTCTCTTGCTCGGCGGCGCACGGCCGTTCTGGCTCTCCGGTCTGCTCCGGCTCGTTCTCCTCGTCGAGGAGGTTGATGACAGCGGCGGCGCTTCGCCGGCTTGGCATGCTTGGAATGGTATACTGCGGTATGGCCGGTGTGTCACCGCCTAGCCTTCTATGCCCACTGACACTGGTAGCGGGAAACCGATGGGGGGGGAGTGGCAGGAAACCGATTGGGGGAGTGGCACGAAACGGTAGCGTGTTTGGATATATAACACCATTAATATGGAAAACTTGGGAAAGAAGGAAGCATGAGCTAGCACGATGCGTGCGCACAGTGCTTACCCACAGGTGCCAGACGGTTGAACAAAACTGCTTTAAATTATTCAGGGTTCGTTTGGCATTTTTTATACATTATAATAGAGTTTTCTAGGCATTTAATGTGCAAAATTCAAATTTGAACTACAAATACATGCTCCAGTGCACCAAAATGGGTTGAAAAATCATATATGTGTCCTTGGGTGCATGTTTAGGTCCCATGCAAGGAATGGGGATGAATTACAAACATCTCGGCGTCCTGGCTCGGCCTCAAACATTGAGAATCTTGGTTTTTAAATCCCCATAAATCCAAAACTCACCTGAAATTCACGAAAATTTACATGGTGTCATGACATGGCACATATATGCCATGGTAAAAAAACTGACCAATTTGGGGCAAGATTTGGTACAAGCCTCTTACAAACCGAAGCTTCTCGCAAGAAGCCTCGTGGTTCCGATAGGGAACGTGTCACCCTTGTGGGCGAAACGACAATCGCTGCCTCTTCTCGCCTTGTATTTTTTTCTACGGGCAACATAGACCAATAGGAGATTTGTGCTGAAATATGGAATTATTCAGGGTTTGTTTGGCCTTTTTATACATTAATTGAGTTTTCTCGGCATTTAATGTCCATAATTCAAATTTGAACTACAAGCACATGATCCAGTGCACCAAAATGGCTTCAAAAACCATACATGTGTCCTTGGGTGCATGCTTGGGTCCCATGCAAGAAATGGGGATGAATTACAAACATCTCGGTGTACTAGCTCGGCCTCAAACATTGAGAATATTGGTTTTTAAATCCCCGTAAATCCAAAACTCACCCGAAATTCATGAAACTTGGCATCGTGTCATGACATGGCACATATATGTCGTGGTAAAAAAATTGTCTAATTTGGGGCAAGTTTTGTTACAAGCCTCTTACAAACCGGAGCTTCTAGCAAGAAGCCTCGTGGTTCCGATAGGGAACATGTCACCCTTGTGGGCGAAACGACAATCGCTACCTCTTCTCACCTTGTATTTTTTTTCTACAGGCAACATAGACCAACAGGAGATTCGCGCTGAAATATTGAATTATTCAGGGTTCGTTTGGCCTTTTTATACATTAATTGAGTTTTCTAGGCACATAATTCAAATTTGAACTACAAGCACATGCTCCAGTGCACCAAAATGGCTTCAAAAACCATACATGTGTCCTTGGGTGTATGTTTAGGTCCCATGCAAGAAATGGGGATCAATTACAAACATCTCAGCGTACTGACTTGGCCTCAAACATTGAGAATCTCGGTTTTAATCCCCATAAATCCAAAACTCACCCGAAAATCAAGAAACTTGGCATCGTGTCATGACATGTCACATATATGCCGTGGTAAAACTTTTGTCCAATTTGGGGCAAGTTTTGGTACAAGCCTCTTACAAACCGGAGCTTCTAGCAAGAAGCCTCGTGGTTCCGATAGGGAACGTGTCACCCTTGTGGGTGAAACGACAATCGTCGCTGCCTCTTCTCGCCTTGTATTTTTTTCTACAGGCAACATAGACCAACAGAAGATTCGCACTGAAATATGGAATTATTCAGGGTTCGTTTGGCCTTTTTATACATTAATTGAGTTTTCTAGGCATTTAATCTCCATAATTCAAATTTGAATTACAAGCACATGCTCTAGTGCACCAAAATGGCTTCAAATACCATACATGTGTCCTTGGGTGCATGTTTAGGTCCCATGCAAGAAATGGAAATGAATTACAAACATCTCGGCGTCCTGGCTCGGCTTCAAACATTGAGAATCTCGGTTTTTAAATCCCCATAAATCCAAAACTCACCCGAAATTCATGAAACTTTGCATAGTTTCATTATATGGCACATATATGCCGTGGTAAAAAAATTGTCCAATTTGAGACAAGGCACACACATTAATAGCCAACGTAGGCATTTTGGAACAAATAGATGACACGTTAATATCATAAACGGTCGTAATGTTTCAACCATGGGCGTTCCACTAACCATTCACGTGCGGCCACGCGTCCCTCTTTTTATTGGAGAGTACTACCTCGGTCCTGGTTTATTGGTCCTCTTTGTATTTTGTGCAAAAATTTGACCATACTAGGTGGCGTGCGTGCAACTGTTTGATTAGACGGGACGAGTGCGAGAAGTCCGCCACGTGGCTCGACGGGACGCGTGTGAGCAGTACGCCGCGCAGGCTCGACGGGACCCGTGCGAGCAGTCTACCGCGCAGGCTCACCGGGAAGCGAGCTCTTTGACCTCCACCCGCCGCCTCGCTCCCAACTTCTCCATTAATGGCGGCTGATACGTCTCCAACGTATCAATAATTTATGAAGTATTCATGCCATGTTTATTATAGTTTTGTATGATTTTGGTGCACTTTTATATGGCTTTTATATGATTTTCATGGACTAACATATTGACCTAGTGCCCAGTGCCAGTTGTTGTTTTTTGTTTGTTTTTGGTTTTCCAGAAAATCTATATCAAATGAAGTCCAAATGCAGCGAAACTTTTTGCCGATTTTTTCTGGAACATAAGAGACACTAGAAGCTTTGGGAGGAGGCCAGAAGACCCACAGTGGCCCCACGAGCCACCAGGGCGCGCCACCCCCCCCCCCCCCAGGCGCGCCCTGGTGCCTCATGGGCCCCCTATGGCCTTTCTTCGCGTGATTTCAATGCCAAAAAATCATATATATTCAGAAACCCCCGAAAGTTAACCTAGATGAGTTTTTACGCCACCGCAAGCCTCTGTACCTCCACGATCTCATCTACAGCCCTTTTCCGGCACCCTGTCGGAGGGAGGAAAGCATCACCGGAGGCCATCTTCATCATCCCGGCGGTCTCCATGACGAGGAGGGAGTAGTTCACCCTCGGGGCTGAGGGTTTGTACCAGTAGCTATGTGTTTGATCTCTCTCTCTCTCTCATGTTCTTGATTTGGCACGATCTTGATGTATCGCGAGCTTTGTTAATATAGTTGGATCATATGGTGTTTCTTCCGTCTCTATCTTTGTTGTGGTGAATTGAATCTTTTCCCTTTGAGGTTTCGTTATTGTCGGATTGAATATTTCAGATTTGAGAACACTTGATGTATGTCTTGCATATGAATACCAGTGGTGACAATGGGGTATTATATTGATTCACTTGATATATGTTTTGGCATTCAACTCGCGGATTCCCGCGGTGACATTGGGGTAATCTATGCATAGGGGTTGATGCACGTTTTCATTATCTTTTCTCCGATAGAAACTTTGGGGTGCTCCTTGGAGTTCTTTGTGTGGATTGAATATTATGATTATGAAGTTGTTTGATGCATATCGTATAATCAACTCACGGATACTTGTGGTGACATTGGAGTATCTAGGTGACATTAGAGTTGGTTGATGTGTATCATATGGTGTTATTTTAGTACGAACTCTAGGGCTGTTTGTGACACTTATAGGAATAGCTCAATAGATCGATCGGAAAGGATAACTTTGAGGTGGTTTCGTACCCTACAAACAATTTCTATCTTATGTTCTCCGCTAATAGGAACTTGGGAGTGATTCTTTATCGCACGTTGAGGGATGGTTATATGATCCAATTATGTTAGCACTGTTTAGAGATTGCACTAGTGAAAGTATGAACCCTAGGCCTTGTTTTTAGGCATTGCAATACCGTTTGTGCTCACTTTTGTTAGTTGCTACCTTGCTGTTTTTATATTTTTAGATTACAAAAACCTATATCTACTATCCATACTACACTTTTATCACCATCTCTTCGCCGAACTAGTGCACCTATACAATTTACCATTGTATTGGGTGTGTTGGGGACACAAGAGATTTCTTGTATTTGGTTGCAGGATTGTTTGAGAGATACCATCTTCAACCTACGCCTCCCATGGATTGATAAACCTTAGGTCATCCACTTGAGGGAAAATTGCTATTTTCCTACAAAACTCTGCGCTTGGAGGCCCAACACGAGTCTACAAGAATAAGTTGTGTAGTAGACATGGGGAGTAGTGACTTCACATACAAGAAGTATAAGTGGTAAAATTTATTGAAAGTTAACAAACATAGCATTGGTCACTTGAACAATTCATGAAAGAATTTTGAAGGAAGAGAAATTTCACATATAAATATACTATCTTGGACATCTTCTATGATTGTGAGCCCCGATTAATTATTTTCAAGCTTGATCAAGTAGTCGACGTTGGACAAGGAAGACAACGTAATGAGTTATGTTTGTTTATATTCACATAGAAGTTATATTGTCATGGATCCTCTAACATGTGGTGCTTGCTTAGGATCTTTTGCTAGCCAAAAATTCGTACTAAGTAGAGATACTACTGGTGCATCCAAAAACCCTTAAACCCAGTTTCTTGCCATGAGTGTCCACCATACCTACCTATGGATTGAATAAGATCCTTCAAGTAAGTTGTCATCGATGCAAAAAGCAATAAAAAATTGCTCCTAAAATATGTATGATCTTTTATTGCAAGGAAAAATAAGCGTTGTACGAACTTGTGATGGTAAAGAAATAAAAGCGACGGACTGCATAATAAAGGTTGCTATCACAAGGGGCAATATAACATGACGTTCCTTTGCATTAAGGGCTTGTGCATCCAACAACAAAAAGCACATGACAACCTCTGCTTCCCTCTGTGAAGGGCCTATCTTTTACTTTTCTGCAAGAGTCATTAATGTTCATCCATATTCTGCTCTATTTATTCTTTAGTTGGCAAGCATCATGTGGTAGGGAATGATCCAGGCACATATATCCAGTTGAATATAGGTGATCATGAGTTATTATTGTTGACATTATCCATGAGATAAATAAGTTGGGAGGCAAAACATTAAGCCCCTATCTTCCTATGTGTTTGACTGAAGCGGTTTGTTCTAAAAATATGCTTTGAGTGTCAGCAATCATGGAAGACTAAATGATAGTTGAGTATGTGGAATTTGCTAAATAAAAGCTCTTACATAGACCCTTCCTGAAAATAAGATGAATTGCAATTGTTTGATGACTGAGAACATAGTTTGTTAGTTTTCAAGGAACTTTATGTCCTATGCTTTAAACATGTGAATAGCTTGCTACTTGATCATGATAAGTTTTATGAGATGAGCTACTGATTATGATATATATTAATGCTAGAAAAAGTGATTGAAATTATCATTGATCAAACTTATGCACTATGCTAGCATTCACACTTCATAAATTATTTCTTTTGTCATTTACCTACTCGAGGACGAGCAGGAATTAAGCTTGGGGATGCTGATACGTCTCCAACGTATCTATAATTTATGAAGTATTCATGCCATGTTTATTATAGTTTTGTATGATTTTGGTGCACTTTTATATGGCTTTTATATGATTTTTATGGACTAACATATTGACCTAGTGCCCAGTGCTAGTTGCTATTTTCTGCTTGCTTTTGGTTTTCTAGAAAATCTATATCAAATGAAGTCCAAATGCAGCGAAACTTTTTGACAATTTTTTCTGGAACATAAGAGACACTAGAAGCATTGGGAGGAGGCCAGAAGACCCACAGTGGCCCCACGAGCCACCAGGGCGCGCCACCCCCACCCCCCAGGCGCGCCCTGGTGCCTCATGGGCCCCCTGTGGCCCTTCTTCGTGTGATTCCAACGCCAAAAAATCATATATATTCATAAACCCCCGAAAGTTAACCTAGATGAGTTTTTACGCCGCCACAAGCCTCTGTACCTCCACGATCTCATCTATAGCCCTTTTCTGGCACCCTGCCGAAGGGGGAAAAGCATCACCGGAGGTCATCTTCATCATCCCGGCGGTCTCCATGACGAGGAGGGAGTAGTTCACCCTCGGGGCTGAGGGTTTGTACCAGTAGCTATGTGTTTGATCTCTCTCTCTCTCTCTCTCTCTCTCTCTCTCTCTCTCGTGTTCTTGATTTGGCATGATCTTGATGTATCGCGAGCTTTGTTAATATAGTTGGATCACATGGTGTTTCTTCCCTCTCTATCTTTGTTGTGATGAATCGAATCTTTTCCCTTTGAGGTTTCGTTATTGTCGGATTGAATATTTCAGATTTGAGAACACTTGATGTATGTCTTGCATATGAATACCCGTGGAATGGGGTATTATATTGATTCACTTGATATATGTTTGGGCATTCAACTCGAGGATTCCCGTGGTGACATTGCGGTAATCTATGCATCGGGGTTGATGCATGTTTTCATTATCTTTTCTCCGATAGAAACTTTCGGGTGCTCCTTGGAGTTCTTTGCGTGGATTGAATATTACGATTATGAAGTTGTTTGATGCATATCGTATAATCAACTCACGGATACTTGTGGTGACATTGGAGTATCTAGGTGACATTAGAGTTGGTTAATGTGTATCATATGGTGTTATTTTAGTATGAACTCTAGGGCTGTTTGTGACACTTATAGGAATAGCTCAATAGATCGATCGAAAAGGATAACTTTCAGGTGGTTTCGTACCCTACAAACAATTTCTATCTTATGTTCTCCGCTAATAGGAACTTGGGATTGATTCTTTATCGCACGTTGAGGGATGGTTATATGATCCAATTATGTTAGCATTGTTGAGAGATTGCACTAGTGAAAGTATGAACCCTAGGCCTTGTTTTTAAGCATTGCAATACCGTTTGTGCTCACTTTTGTTACTTGCTACCTTGCTGTTTTTATATTTTCTGATTACAAAAACCTATATCTACTATCCATACTACACTTTTATCACCATCTCTTCGCCGAACTAGTGCACCTATACAATTTACCATTGTATTGGATGTGTTGGGGACACAAGAGATTTCTTGTATTTGGTTGCAGGGTTGTTTGAGAGATACCATCTTCAACCTATGCCTCCCACGGATTGATAAACCTTAGGTCATCCACTTGAGGGAAAATTGCTACTGTCCTACAAAACTCTGCGCTTGGAGGCCCAACACGAGACTACAAGAATAAGTTGTGTAGTAGACATCAGCGGCCGAGCAGGCTCACCGGGAAGCGAGCTCTTTGACCTCCACCCGCCGCCTCGCTCCCAACTTCTCCATTAATGGAGGCCGATCCGCTGTTTAACATGCGGTTAATGCACCTGGACGGAGGGTGTTAGCTTGTGATCCCATGGCCCCGCTCAACGCTAGCTAGCATTGTTTTGTTCGTTCCTCGCTGAGAACCTGACTTTTAGCCTGTTTTTGACTCGTATACATGTACCTACGAGGTTACGAACGAAATAATACGATGACAAATTGACAATGGCAATGGATAATAATTGTCTTACATATCCCGGATAATTTAAAATGCCACATGCGGCAACGCCCGAAAGACACAGGGGCGAGAGAAGAAGGAAGTCGCTGCTCTCTACTTCTCGATGGATCGCTGGGCGAATAGTTCTTCCTGCTCCTTCTTCTCATCCTCATGACTTTGCTTAACAGCAACCACGGATTCCTCCACCTGTAGTTCGCACTCGATGCGGAGCTTCTTCAAGTCATCCCTAAGTTCATGGACGACGGCTGTCAGCATCATCCGCGAGGCAATGCTCTTCTCATACAGCTTCTTCCAGCCGGCGGCCTCCTCCTTCTGCTTGTCGAGCTCCTTGTAGAGCTTCGCATTGTCACCCATGAGTTGCACGACGAGGCCGGTCGCCTTATCAACCGAGGCATCGCTAATCTCGAGCAGCTTCTCCAAGCCGGCGACCAGCTCCTGCTGGTTAATTAGGCCAGCGAGAATGTCGTCGTCACTGGCTAAGGACTTCAGCCCCGCCAGCTCGTCGAGTTCGCCGACGCGGCGAGTGCGCTTGTGAGAGCCCTCGCCTGCCCGTGAGAGCTTGTTCGAGGGCTTCGCGGTGCGGCAAGACATCTCTGCTACGGCTGCCGTGTTGCGGCGGGACCTCTCTAGTGCTTCCGCGGACTTGTTCTTTGCTCCCTGGTTATATGTCGACCCAGAACTCCTCCTACCGGCCATGGCAGACGCAAGGAACGACTTAAGAGGAAAGACCTGTTTTTTTGGTGATGAGGAGAGGAATGTGCAGTAATTTTCGAGTGGGCAGTTTTTATAGCCCAGTGCTAAGTGGGAACACGTTTAGGTTTGATCGGTGTGAATAGATTTGCAATTACTTATTGCGTGGTAATTTGGAATGTGACATGGGCCCGCGTTCTCGGATGTGTACGTGTCTATCCAGTATCACAAACAGTCCAGATATCATCAGCGTGTCCGATGGATGGGCCGTCTCGCCTCCCACGCGTGCCAGACGGTTGACCAGAACTGCTATACGCAGGTGGTTGCTCGCCGTTGAGGCGGCCGCGGCGTGATACGTCTCCAACGTATCTATAATTTATGAAGTATTCATGCCATGTTTACAATAATTTTATATGGTTTTGGTATGATTTGATTAGAACTAACCCGGACTGACAGTGTTTTCAGCAGAACTACCGTGGTGTTGTTTTTTGTGCAGAAATAAAAGTTCTCGGAATGGGCTGAAAATTTACGGTGATTTTTTGTGGACCAAAAGAGACCCCCGAAGCTTCAAGGAAGGACCAGAAGCCTCATGAGGAAGCGACAAGCCTGGGGGCGCGCCCTCCCCCCCAGGGCACGCGGAGCAGGCTTGTCGCTCCCTCGTGGGCCCCCTTGACGTGAAACCAACGCCAAAAATTCCTATAAATACCAAAAACCCGAGAAAGAAACCTAGAACTTCCACGTCGCTGCCGCCGCAAGAATCTGTACCAAAGCGATCTCATCCGGAGCCCTGTTCCGACACTCTGTCGGAGGGGGAAACCATCGTCGGAGGCCATCTTCA
Organism: Elymus sibiricus; assembly: GCA_039707655.1. Taxonomy (NCBI): domain Eukaryota; kingdom Viridiplantae; phylum Streptophyta; class Magnoliopsida; order Poales; family Poaceae; genus Elymus; species Elymus sibiricus. Next base: position 364,345,436 of record CM077670.1, on the reverse strand, counting down.
TCATCCCGGCGGTCTCCATGACGAGGAGGGAGTAGTTCACCCTCGGGACTGAGGGTATGTACCAGTAGCTATGTGTTTGATCTCTCTCTCTCGTGTTCTTGATTTGGCACGATCTTGATGTACCGCAAGCTTTGTTAATATAGTTGGATCATATGGTGTTTCTTCCCTCTCTATCTTCTTGTGATGCATTGAGTCTTTTCCCTTTGAGGTTTCGTTATTGTCGGATTGAATATTTTAGATTTGAGAACACTTGATGTTTGTCTTGCATGTGGATACCCGTGGCGACAATGGGGTATTCTATTGAGTCACTTGATGTATGTTTTGGTAATCAACTTGCAGATTCCCGTGACCTTGGGGTGATCTAGGCATAGGGGTTGGTTACACGTTTTCATTATCTTTTCTCCGATAAGAAACTTTGGGGTGCTCTTTGAAGTTCTTTGTGTGGATTGAATATTATGAATCTGAAGTTGTTTGATGCATATCGAATAATCCACTCACGGATACTTGTGGTGACATTGGAGTATCTAGGTGACATTAGAGTTGGTTGATGCGTATCATATGGTGTTATTTTAGTACGAACTCTAGGGCTGTTTGTGACACTTATAGGGATGGCTCAATAGATTGATTGGAAATGATAACTTTGAGGTGGTTTCATACCCTACAACAATTTCTATCTTATGTTCTCCGCTAATAGGAACTTTGGAGTGATTCTTTATCGCACGTTGAGGGATTTTTATATGATTCAATTATGTTAGCATTGTTGAGAGATTGCACTAGTGAAAGTATGAACCCTATGCCTTGTTTTCAAGCATTGCAATACCGTTTGTGCTCACTTTTATCACTTGCTACCTTGCTGTTTTTATATTTTCAGATTACAAAAACCTATATCTACTATCCATGCTACACTTGTATCACCATCTCTTCGCCGAACTAGTGCACCTATACAATTTACCATTGTATTGGGTGTGTTGGGGACACAAGAGATTTCTTGTATTTGATTGCAGGGTTGTTTGAAAGAGACCATTTTCATCCTACGCCTCCCACGGATTGATAAACCTTAGGTCATCCACTTGAGGGAAATTTTCTACTGTCCTACAAAACTCTGCACTTGGAGGCCCAACAACGTCTACAAGAATAAAGTTGCGTAGTAGACATCACGGCACGCTCTGCTCGCGTCCCTTCGCGCGCTCTGCTCGACGTTGAGGCGTCCGCGGCATGCTCTGCTCGCGCCCCTCCGCGCGGGCTCTTTCAGCGGTTGGGGCCGGCGCACGATCACGTTTTGGGTGCCATATGCATGCGGTTGCGTCCGCGCGCGTCGCCACGATGTAGTTAATAAGTGCGGCATGATGCAGTTACGCGCTGTAACAACTGCCATCCGCGTGCGCCGATACTCCAGGCCGTCCGGCCTCCCCATTTATTCCCACGGCCATTATAACCTTAGTCTATTCAACCTTTTGATCGTGCCGCACAACACTACAAGCACACCCACGACGACACATAGAGAGAGGATATCTAGCGGCACACATGAGGGGGAAGGAACTCACGGTGGTGCACACCATCGACCCAGCCGTGGTGGAGGACTCCATCAAGACCACGGAGCAGTTGCTTGCTAAGGACGACAAGTACAAAGTGGTCGGCTTCGACCTCCAGTACACTGCCGGTCGTCCCGGGGTTGATCAGGCGGTTGACGTCGCCCAGTTGTGCATGGGCCATCACGTCCTCGTCTACCACTACTACCTGGCCACTAGGCCTTGCGAGCGTTTCGCCAGGTTTGTCAAGAGCCCCAACTACAAGTTCGCTACGGTGGACACCATCGACGATGTAAAAGCGCTCCAGATTTCGGGCTTGGCCTGCCTGAAGCTTGTCGACATCCGTGGCCACTACAGGGTCTGGGGCAGCACGAAGGACTCCCTGGTTGAACTCGACGCGGCCATCATCGACCCCTTCTACAAAAACATGAAGGAAGGTTCCAAGAGAAATCCTGGATCCTAGCACGGTGCCTGGGTGCGGAGACTGGATGAACGTCACCTCAAGTTTGTAGCCAAGAACATGTACACATGCTACGAGATGCATAGGCGGATCGTCAACATGAGGGAGTGCCTCCTTCCTGTAGACGATGAGGGATCGAGCCACCAGCAGAGCAGTAGTGGAAAGCGTCACAAGAAGAAGTAGATGATGATTAGATATGATCGTTTATCCGAGTTTATTATGCATGTAATTGTTTACTTCGGTGTGTGCAAATGTTATGTGTGTAGTTAGTTATGTAATTGGATGTTTAATTTGGTTATGCAATCATGTCCTTATAAGTATATATGTTATTGTTCTGTAGACAGAGAGTGTAGATGTTGTGCAGACTGAGCAAATCACATCGCACACGGATTAAACTACGGAACCCGTCGGTGATGATTTCATCAATCGCTGACAATTGTTTACGAGCAAGCGTTTGCCCACAACACACATGGGTTATTATCAGGAATCATCTGTGTTATTATCGGTCTTCCCACACATTTTTGATTACTGACCTGTTTTCCACGTATCACACACATCTTGTTAAGTTGAACCATTTCTGTTGTGTTGGGTAATCGTAAACAGTTCATCCGAGTGAACCGCATGCCGTATATCGCACACAACTTGATCTGGCTGACCATTTCTGTTGTGTTGGGTAATCACAAATAGTTCATCCGAGTGAACTGTATGCCGTGTATTGCACGCACCTCGAACTGGCTGACTGTGTTTGTTGTTCTGGCTTATCGCAAATAGTTCCTATGGATCTACTGTATGCCACGGATCGCACACGTGTTTCTAATCTGAATCGTGCTTGATGTCTCCGGCATCGCAAACAGGTCGTCTTATTGGCGACGGTTTTATTATGACACTGTTTGCGATTCATGCATCGCACACAGTTTGGTCGCGGGGTCTCTGATTCATGTGTCGCGTTAGCGGTCGCCTGCAGTAGTGTCTTCTTCTTCTTGATCAGCTATGGAGCAACAGCTGGATGACCAAGAGCTTTCCTTTTCAAGCCCTCGTTGTGAGCTTGCACAGTCTTCTCAGCATATTTCTTGAGGCGCTCTCTTGGGCCTTTAGCATCATCACGGTGTCTCTAAAACTCGTCTTTCAGTTCAAACATCATTTTCTTGAAGCCCTTGATTTCCTGGACGCTGAACTTCTGAGCATGCTTCTTGAAAAGCTTCTTCTCATGCTGTATTTTGTTCTTCTGCTCAATGACTCTCTGCACAACAGCCATTTCTTGTGGAACAAAATCTTGAAATGTGACTCTAATGTCAATGGGCAGCTGTAGATCATCAAGAGACAGAGAGGGATCTTGAAACCATTCATTAATAAAATTGTTCAGTATATCAGCATCGAACAGAGGCAGGTCCTTGAAGATATCAGCCTCTTCCTGCTTGTTCTTGATAAGCTGCTCAAGAGCATCATCATTGAATTCATCATCAGAGAGATCGATGATGTCTTCATCATCGCGCAAAGTACTGGTAGGTTTAGGGCCATGCCCTACAGATTTCTTTGTCTTCGGAGAATTCCGAGACATATCTTCAGAGTGCACACTGGATTCGGGAGGTGCAGATCTCACAGGCTTCACCTTTGAAGCTTTTGGTGCTGCAGCAGCCTTTGAAGCTTGTGCAGCTTTAGCCTTTGAAGCTTTTGGCTTGCGTTGAGGCTTGGGTGAAGTAGGAGCACTGTCTTCAGCTTGAGCTTCTCCTCGAGCGGCAGCAGCAGCAGCAGCAGCAGCACGAAGAGTGTTAAGATGCTTTACGTACGCCTGAAGGCTATCCCATGGTCCAGTCAGATTTGGATTAGCTTCATGTGAGCCATCGGGCCTTGGCTCGGCAGGGCTTGGATTGAAGTCAATCCCAAACTCCTTCTTGTTCTGATCAACAGAACCCCTTGCAAACTGATAGTTGCTTCAAAGAGGTCATCTTCATGACTCCATCGAATGCTGGATGGATCAGGATTTGGAGGCATGATGCCTCTGACCATGCATGTCAGGCTGTGCAAAACCGAACCGAAAACCAAAAACCGAACCAAAAAAACCAAACCGAACTGAAATTTCGGTTTTTTCAGGTTCTGGTTTCAGTTTCAGTTTTCAAATATGGAAACCGTTTAGCATTCGGTTTTTTCGGTTAGAAACCGAATGGTTTTCGGTTAAACCGAAATAACCGAGCGACCTGAGTACTGAGCAATCTAGCGGTGTGGTTCTCCTTTTATAGCACCCAGCCCTTCTATTCCTTCTTCCCTTGCCGATGTGGTACTAAACCAGCGTAGTAGCAGAACTGCAGAAGCCAACCAGATGCATCAAAGATGGGCCGAGTGCTCTCTTTGCACGTGCATGTGGCCCATATATGGGTGTACCATTGGGCTGTCAATTGTTTTCACTTTTTTCGTTTCTGTGCTATCGGTCGAGTGCTTCTCTTTGCACGTGCATGTGACTGGTGTATCCTTGGGCTGGCAATCATTTGTTTTGCTTTTTGTCGTTCCTTTGCTATGTGGCTTGTACGTATATACATAATGATTAAACACGTATAAATTAGACCAACATATGTATGTGACCCATACATACATATGCCTACGACCAAATACATCTACGTAGTTCTCACGAGAAAATCTAACGTACATACACTGACCAAATCATGTGACCAAAAAATTATTCATTGTACACAAATTCGCGTCTACTTTGGTTATTTTGGTTATTACCGAAACCGAACCGAAATTAAATGGTTATTACCGAAACCGAACCGTATCTATGTATAAAACCGTATAAACCGAAGTATAAAAACCGTATAAACCAAAAACCGTATAAACCGAACCGAATCAAACCGAAAAAACCAAATGCACACCCTGACATGCATGGATAGAAATTTTGAGCAATGGCGTCAGCTTTTGTCTTCGGTATCAGCTTTCTGTATACAATATCTGCCCATGGGGGCCTGACAGCATTCTTGGCAGAGTATTCATGTGGCGCCCTCGACTTAATCGTGCACTAATCATACACGCAAATGCACACGATCAAGCCTAAGAACTCACTTGAAGATATCACAACACAACTCTAGACACAAAATAAAATAATACAAGCTTTATATTACAAGCCAGGGGCCTCGAGGGCTCGAATACAAAAGCTCGCATACAAGCGTTAGCGGAAGCAACAACAGTATCTGATTACAAACACAAAGTTAAGCAAATCTGCCAAAAGAAGGCGAAAACAATCAATGGCTCTGATCGAAAAGGCGCAGGCCTCCTGCTTGGGAGCCTCCTAACTACTCCTGGTCATCGATGGTATCCATGTAGAAGTAGGCTCCTCCAGAAGTGTAGTAGTCGACGACTGGGGCGGCTGGCTCCGGGGCTCCATCATCTGGTCGCAACAATCGGGCATGGGGGAAAAAGGGGAGCAAAGCAACCGTGAGTACTCATCCAAAGTACTCGCAGGACTGACATCAGAACTATTCTAATATGCATTGGTATCAAAGGAATGGGGCTATATCTTTGGACTAAACTGCAGAAATGCCAGAACAGGGGGAGAAAAAGCCTAGCCTATTGAAGACTAGCATCTTCGGCGGTCTTGCAGCATAAGAAGAGTGCAGATTAATACATAATTAAAGTAGCAAGCATGTTGTAGCAAAGCCTAGAGATCCTTCCTCGACTCCCAGCGAGAAAGCGATCCCGGAGCTTCAATTAATTAACATGTATCCAGTTCAAGTTGTAGTAGATCGGGATACAACACTGAGCGTCCTGTTACCGTGGACACGGCTATTCGAATAGATAACTTCCCTGCAGGGGTGCACTACTGTTACCCAACACGCTCGATTAACTCTGGTCGGACACACTTTCCTGGGTCATGCCCGACCTCGGCTGATCGACACACCGCATCCCTACCTAGGCTCAACAGAGTGGTCCCCGCCGGTCTACATCCTAAGTGCTCCAGGGTCTTGGGCCCATCGCCCTTTGCACTCTGGGTCGTTATGCGACGAGCCGGGATGAGCACCACCTCATCCTGGATGACACTGGCCCTTCAGGCCCACAATGCTGAACTGGACGTCTGACAGAGCTTTCGGCTGGTCCATACGGCGCCGAGGGTCCCATAACCATTATCCCACGTGGTGGTAGTGTGTATAGGGCCAACGACCCACTCATATCAAATACCCAAATCCGTTAAGCGTATTATTAAGAGCTCGCGGTGACGATCAGTACTCCTGTCGTCCCGTATCGAGGAAGTGCAACAAGGGTCAGGCCCATCCCTCTCCAGGGCGGTCTCTGCCTGCTCGGTTGCGCCTCGTAATTATCTCGCGGGTACCCTCACGGTCAACCCGACTTCACACCCCTCGCGGGTACACCTCGGGGTCGACCCAACTTTACCCAGTAACTGTAGTAAAATCCCGGTAACTGTGTGTTCAGAACATCAAGAAGGAATCCGAGGAATCACCCCCGTTGGATTCCTACTCGATGTACCCGTCAAGGTGAACCCGGAGGAATCACCCTCGATGGTATTCACACTTACGGGGTTGCACGACAGAAGCTTCATCGGAGGTGGTGAAAGAGGAATCACCCTCGGTAACCCACGTCCAACTAGCTGTGCTACAAAGGCATCATCGGGAGTGAGTTAAGAGGTGTCACCCTCGTCACTCGAGGATAACTCTGTAGAGTCGAACAACTTAGGGGGTGTGCGGTGCTGTGCTGGTCTCAGCCCGTCGATCACATCGATCAGGGCACTGGTAACTAAGCGGGGTAACTAGGACAAGCATGAGGGGCCACAGATGGATTTCCATCCAACCTATACTAAGCATTTTAGGATAGCAGATAAGGTATCAATAGCAGTCTACAAAAACAGGCTATGCATCAGAATAGGATCAAACAAATGCAGTAGCAAATTCTAATGGAAGCAGGAGGGAAAAATAATAGGTGATATAGGCATGCTCAAGGGGGTTTGCTTGCCTGGTTGCTCTGCGATAAAGGAGGAATCGTCGACGGAGAAGCAGTCCTGCGGGGCAGCGTCGGTCTCGGGGGCTATCGGATAAGAAGAGGGGGAAGAAACAATAAATAAAGGCAAATAATGCAACACAGATTCATGGCATGACGGTATGCAGTGTTAGTGGTGACCTAATGCATTTGCTATATGTCGCAGACGAAGCGGGAAAATATCTGGGATATTTTCCTGGCGTTTAGGCGGATTTCAATATACTGAACCGGAGGGGAAGGTTCCATGCTCAGATAGTTAGGAGTGATGGTCAAGCATTTTGACCACATATTCGGATTCGTCTCATTTTTCTGATCAACTTTCATGTAGAAAGTTTTTCGATCCGAGCTACGGTTTATTTTCTATGATTTTTCAAAGTTTTAATCATTTTCTAGAATTATTTTAATTATTTGATTTGAATTATCCAGAATAGTGATTGGTGACATCAACATGTTGTCATAGTGACATCAGCAAGTCAACCGTGGACTTGACTGGTCAAACTGACCAGTGGGCCCCACCTGTCATAGACATAGTTAATTAACAGGGGGTTATTTAACTAACTAACTTAATTAGCTAGTAGGACCCACATGTCAGTGAGACATTTAGTTAACAGATTAACCTAATTCATAATTTAGTTAATTAATTAGACGGGCCCACGTGTCAATGACTGACCAGTTGACCAGTCAACTGGGGCCACCAGTCAGTGACTGGGCCTGCCCAGTCAGCCTGTTGACTCGGTCAACAAGTCAACAGGGTCCCCAGGCCCCACTGGCAGCGACTCGGGGTGGGGTCCAGAGGTCGGCCACATCGGCGGCGTCGCCGGAAAAAACTCCGGCGAGCTCCCGCGGCGGCGTTCTCGCCGGAAGCGCTCGGAATCGTGGCACAGAGGCTCGTTTTGCGCGCGGGTGGGTTCTTTCGAACGGCCACTCCACCGCGCGTCCAATGGTGGTACTGGCCGGAGCTGGGCCGCCGGAAACGACGCCGGCGACGAGGTTAGGCGGCGGTGGTTTTCGGGCGTCGACGAAATCGACGAGGCCGCACGCGTTTGCTCGAACTAAAAGCGCGGAGGTGATCTACGCGAGCGTGCGAGCTCGATCGACAAGATTGCGCGGGCGCGCGGGTACCAGATCATAGTCGGCGACGAGCTCGTGCGGCGGCGACCTCGGCCAATGGGAGCACGTCGCACACGGCTAGCTACGGTGCGAGAGAACGAACCAGAGGGAGGAGGGCAGGGCAGTGGCTTACGATGCGGCTCACGGTGGCCCTCGGGATGCTTAGTAGCAGCAGAACTCGCCGGGGATCGCCGGAGTCCGAAGAGAGAGGGGCGGCTCGATCCCGACGAGGTAGGGCTCCCCGAGCTCGATGTGGCGGTGCAGGAGGCGTAGTCGAGCTCGGCGTAGATGGCTGGCACATCGGAGGGATGCGGGGACGGCGTTGGCCGCGTCGGAGACGGACGGCGGCGATGGCAGCGCACGGGCACGGGAGAGAAGAGGAGGGGAAGGTGGCCGAGCGAGGGAGAGAGGGAGAGGAGAGGCGAGGGCGTCCAGGGGAAGTGGCTGGGGGCGCCCTTATCCCCTCGCTCACCTGCTCCGTCGCCGTGGCGAGCTGTGGCCGGAGCCGCGCGCGCTCGGCCATGGCTGCGGTGACAGCGAGGCGAGAGCAGGTGGGAGGAGGCCGCAGCTGAGCTGGGCCGGCCTGTAGCTGCGGCCCAGAGGTCAGGTAAGTTTCTGTTATTTTTCCAATTTTCTGTTTTTCCCTTTTTGCTAAAAACAGAGAGGGTTAGGTAAATATTAGGGTATCCAAATGGCTTAGGAAAAATATGGGACATGGCCCATTAAATCCTGTGCATTTAGACACTGCCACAAATAGTTTGGGAATTATTAGAATACATTTGGAATTTTCATAAATGAATTTGCATTTCAAATTGCTGGAATAGCACTGTTTTAAGTACTAGGGTCAACTTGGGAATTTTAACAGTGTTGGTTTTATTTTTATAATTGCTTTGAGAATTTTTACAATATTATGAACATTTTTGTTTTGCTGTTTGAAGAAATAATTATTTGACTTAATATTTGAATTTGAATTTGAATTGTGTTTGAACCAAAGTGGCAATTAGCAAGGTTAATCAGATGACATGGCAAATTAATTAGCTAAATGACAGGGTTGAGATCTGGGGGCGTTACAAATCTCCCCCACTACAAGAAATATCGTCCCGAGATTTAAGAGGTGGAGTTAAGGGTTATCTTCGGAACCAAGGATGTATAGGAGAGTCAGGTTTCGATCCTGTGGAATTGTGGTGAGTGTCGATTAGGAGTAGGAAGGGCGGTGACAGCTTGTGCGGTCACGACAACAAGACGTGTCAGAGGAAAATCTGCCAGCTATGTCGGCAACACTTCGGTACCAAGGGCGGGGAATGAAGAGAACCATTTTCCTGCTCGTTAAAACGAGGCGGACCAATAGGCAAGGTTCTCGTCCATCGATGGTTACCGGAATGTCATCAACAATAGTGACAAGGTTTTATTTGGGGGTGTTGACTTAAGCAGGGAATTTTCACTGCTGAGATAAGACAGATTATGAAAAAGGTTAAACAGACCAATGGAAAGGAAAATGTGATGATCAGATTAAACAAATCAATGGAAAGGAATATTTTGCCGACAATCTAGCTCTCCGGGTGAATGTGATTACGAGAACCTAATGTTAGTGTTAGCAAAATCTTTAACCCGAAAGGATGAGAAGTTTGGAGTCCCAGAGTAAAGGAGAGGAATAAAAGATCATAATACCATCCGTTGGCGACGTGGGCCCGTAAGCCACACAGCCATGTTAGTAAATAGATTTTCAATGACTAGACTCAACTTCGGCCAAGGAGTTGGAAAGGGGGCTACCTACAGGCAGTCGGCTCTGATACCAACTTGTGGCGCCCTCGACTTAATCATGCACTAATCATACACGCAAATGCACACGATCAAGCCTAAGGACTCACTTGAAGATATCACAACACAACTCTAGACACAAAATAAAATAATACAAGCTTTATATTACAAGCCAGGGGCCTCGAGGGCTCGAATACAAAAGCTCGCATACAAGCGCTAGCGGAAGCAACAACAGTATCTGAGTACAGACACAAAGTTAAGCAAATCTGCCAAAAGAAGGCGAAAACAATCAACGGCTCTGATCGAAAAGGCACAGGCCTCCTGCCTGGGAGCCTCCTAACTACTCCTGGTCGTCGGCGGTATCCACGTAGAAGTAGGCTCCTCCAGAAGTGTAGTAGTCGACGACTGGGGCGGCTGGCTCCGGGGCTCCATCATCTGGTCGCAACAATCGGGCATGGGTGAAAAAGGGGAGCAAAGCAACCGTGAGTACTCATCCAAAGTACTCGCAAGACTGACATCAGAACTATTCTAATATGCATTAGTATCAATGGAATGGGGATATATCTTTGGAGTAAACTGCAGAAATGCCAGAACAAGGGGAGAAAAAGCCTAGCCTATTGAAGACTAACATCTTCGGCGGTCTTGCAGCATAAGAAGAGTGCAGATTAATACATAATTAAAGTAGCAAGCAAGTTGTAGCAAAGCCTAGAGATCCTTCCTCGACTCCCAGCGAGAAAGCGATCCCGGAGCTTCAATTAATTAACATGTATCCAGTTCAAGTTGTAGTAGATCGGGATACAACACTGAGCGTCCTGTTACCGTGGACACGGCTATTCGAATAGATAACTTCCCTGCAGGGGTGCACTACTGTTACCCAACACGCTCGATTAACTCTGGCCGGACACACTTTCCTGGGTCATGCCCGGCCTCGGCTGATCGACACACCGCAGCCCTACCTAGGCTCAACAGAGAGGTCCCCGCCGGTCTACATCCTAAGTGCTCCGGGGTCTTGGGCCCATCGCCCTTTGCACTCCGGGTCGTTATGCGACGAGCCGGGACGAGCACCACCTCATCCTGGATGGCACTGGCCTGACAGGCCCACAATGCTGAACTGGACGTCTGACAGAGCTTTCGGCTGATACATACGGTGCCGAGGGTCCCATAACCATTATCCCACGTGGTGGTAGTGCATATAGGTCCAACGACCCACTCAGATCAAATACCCAAATCCATTAAGCGTATTATTAAGAGCTCGCGGTGACGATCATTACTCCTGTCGTCCCGTCTCGAGGAAGTGCAACAAGGGTCCGGCCCATCCCTCTTCACGGTGGTCTCTGCCTGCCCGGTTGTGCCTCGTAATTATCTCGCGGGTACCCTCACGGTCAACCCGACTTCACACCTCTCGCGGGTACCCCTCGGGGTCGACCCGACTTTACCCAGTAACTGTAGTAAAATCCCGGTAACTGTGTGTTCAGAACATCAAGAAGGAATCCGAGGAATCACCCTCGTTGGATTCCTACTCGATGTACCCGTCAAGGTGAACCCGGAGGAATCACCCTCGATGGTATTCACACTTACGGGGTTGCACGACAGAAGCTTCATCGGAGGTGGTGAAAGAGGAATCACCCTCGGTAACCCACGTCCAACTAGCTGTGTTACAAAGGCATCATCGGGAGTGAGTTAAGAGGTGTCACCCTCGTCACTCGAGGATAACTCTGTAGAGTCGAACAACTTAGGGGGTGTGCGGTGCTGTGCTGGTCTCAGCCCGTCGATCACATCGATCAGGGCACTGGTAACTAAGCAGGGTAACTAGGACAAGTAAGAGGGGCCACAGATGGATTTCCATCCAACCTATACTAAGCATTTTAGGATAGCAGATAAGGTATCAATAGCAGTCTACAAAAACAGGCTATGCATCAGAATAGGATCAAACAAATGCAGTAGCAAATTCTAATGCAAGCAGGAGGGAAAAAGAATAGGTGATATAGGCATGCTCAAGGGGGTTTGCTTGCCTGGTTGCACTGCGGTAAAGGAGGAATCGTCGACGGAGAAGCAGTCCTGCGGGGCAGCGTCGGTCTCGGGGGCTATCGGATAAGAAGAGGGGGAAAAACAATAAATAAAGGCAAATAATGCAACACATATGCATGGCATGACGGTATGCAGTGTTAGTGGTGACCTAATGCATTTGCTATATGTCGCAGACGAAGCGGGAAAATATCTGGGATATTTTCCCGGCGTTTAGGCGGATTTCAATATACTGAACCGGAGAGGAAGGTTCCATGTTCAGATAGTTAGGATTGATGGTCAAGCATTTTGACCACATATTCGGATTCGTCTCATTTTTCTGATCAACATTCATGTAGAAAGTTTTTCGATCCGAGCTACGGTTTATTTTCTATGATTTTTCAAAGTTTTAATCATTTTCTGGAATTATTTTAATTATTTAATTTGAATTATCCAGAATAGTGATTGGTGACATCAGCATGTCGTCATAGTGACATCAGCAAGTCAACCGTGGACTTGACTGGTCAAACTGACCAGTGGGCCCCACCTGTCATAGACATAGTTAATTAACAGGGGGTTATTTAACTAACTAACTTAATTAGCTAGTGGGACCCACATGTCAGTGAGACATTTAGTTAACAGATTAACCTAATTCATAATTTAGTTAATTAATTAGACGGGCCCACGTGTCAGTGACTGACCAGTTGACCAGTCAACTGGGGCCACCAGTCAGTGACTGGGCCTGCCCAGTCAGCCTGTTGACTCGGTCAACAGGTCAACTGGGTCCCCAGCCCAACTGGCAGCGACTCGGGGTGGGGCCCAAAGGTCGGCCACGTCGGCGGCGTCGCCGGAAAAACTCCGGCGAGCTCCCGCGGCGGCGTTCTCGCCGGAAGCGCTCGGAATCGTGGCACAGAGGCTCGTTTTGCGCGCGGTGGGTTCTTTCGAACGGCCACTCCACCGCGCGACCAATGGTGGTACTGGCCTAAGATGGGGCCGCCAGAAATGACGCCGGCGACGAGGTTAAGCGGCGGTGGTTTTCGGGCGTCGACGAAATCGACGAGGCCGCGCGCGTTTGCTCGAACTAAAAGTGCGGGGGTGATCTACGCGAGCGTGCGAGCTCGATGGACAAGATTACGCGGGCGTGCGGGTACCGGATCATAGTCGGCGACGAGCTCGTGCGGCGGTGAGCTCGGCTAATGGTGGCACGTCGCGCACGGCTAGCTACGGTGCGAGAGAACGAGCCAGAGGGAGGAGGGAGGGCAGTGGCTTACGGCGCGGCTCACGGTGGCTCTCGGGATGCTTAGTAGCAGCAGAACTCGCCGGGGATCGCCGGAGTCCGAAGAGAGAGGGGCGGCTCGATCCCGATGAGGTAGGGCTCCCCGAGCTCGATGTGGCGGTGCAGGAGGCGTAGTCGAGCTCGGCGGAGACGGCTGGCACGTCGGAGGGATGCGGGGACGGCGTTGGCCGCGTCGGAGACGGACGGCGGCGATGGCAGCGCACGGGCACGGGAGAGAAGAGGAGGGGAAGGTGGCAGAGCGAGGGAGAGAGGGAGAGGAGAGGCGAGGGCGTCCAGGGGAAGTGGCTGGGGGCGCCCTTATCCCCTCGCTCACCTGCTCCGTTGCCGTGGCGAGCTGTGGCCGGAGCCGCGCGCGCTCGGCCATGGCTATGGCGACAGCGAGGCGGGAGCAGGTGGGAGGAGTCCGCAGGTGGGCTGGGCCGGCCTGTAGCTGCGGCCCAGAGGTCAGGTAAGTTTCTGTTATTTTTCCAATTTTCTGTTTTTCCCTTTTTGCTAAAAACAGAGAGGGTTAGGGAAATATTAGGGTATCCAAATGGCTTAGGAAAAATATGGGACATGGCCCATTAAATCCTGTGCATTTTTAGACACTGCCACAAATAGTTTGGGAATTATTAGAATCCATTTAGAATTTTCATAAATGAATTTGCATTTTAAATTGCTGGAATAGCACTGTTTTAAGTGCTAGGGTCAACTTGGGAATTTTAACAGTGTTGGTTTTATATTTATAATTGCTTTGAGAATTTTTACAACATTATGAACATTTTTGTTTTGCTGTTTGAAGAAATAATTATTTGACTTAATATTTGAATTTGAATTTGAATTGTGTTTGAACCAAAGTGGCAATTAACAAGGTTAATCAGATGACATGGCAAATTAATTAGCTAAATGACAGGGTTGAGATCTGGGGGCGTTACAATTCAGGAGTGACAAAGTAATAAAAGAACCATCGTTCTGCCCAGTATCTTCGAATCCATTGGACTCGGGACTTGCGCTGACCATATGTCTCTTCTGGATCTGACTTGTACTGCTCATATAGATCAGGAGGGAGGTCAAGAGTAGTGTTTGCTCGCCGTTGTCTTCCTCCCTTCTTTGAAGTACTTTGATCTGCCATTGGCTTCACAGAGCTGATTGGCTTCACGTTGCAGGTATGACAGGAACTAGCTTCAGGAGAGTCTAGATGTAGCTGTAAGAAGTCTGCAAATGAATTCAGACTATGAGAACCAAGCGACTCGGCCACGGACATGTACCTGTGAAAGAATTAGAGATGCGAGGGAAGGAGGAGAGGCCATATGCATTCTCAGAATATTTTGAAGTTAAATCAGTTTGAAGACAATGACCTCATACTGCGAAGACATTCACTTATCGTGAGAGGTTGGTTCCAGATTTGTACGAATTCAAGAATAGGTACAAGTGAGGAATCATACAAGTCATGTAACATAAGTGAAATAACTTTGCAAGATGTGAGATGTGAATTGCTGAAGATAAAGATTGGAAGTGAAAGAACAACTTTTAAAGATATTTGAAATTTTATCGGATTAAACGAACGGTAAAAAGTGAACTTTTATTTACCGCGCGATGAACAGATGAAGAACAGCTCAACGAGGTAAGAAGGAAACGGAGCAGTTCGATCTCCCACGCCCTAACTTGGCAGTGGAAGACAGCTACGACGGCGGCGGAGTGAAGATATCCATGGCCGGCGTGAGGACGGCGTCGGAGAGGTCGCGGCAGCGAAGTGCTTCTTCTCTGGCGTCGATGGAAGCTAGCGACGGCGCTAGGGTTTGCGAAGGCGACAGCGACAGGTGTGAAGAGCATTAATGGAAGCAGGGGCGAAGTACTTATAAGGAACGGTTGGGTCCTGGTGAAATGACAGCTTTGCCCCTGGTGATACGTATTTGCTCGATGTGTGGCATGCATGCACAGTTTTTGCAGCCATGCCTTGACCCCACTACTTAGCAATTTTGGCGGGAGGTCATTCCGGCTTCTACGACGGCCGGCAAAATGGATAAGGATAATAAAAACATTTTAAATATGGGTCTCAAAATCTTCGACTGACAAGGACTCAGTGAAGATAATCTACATGTGTCAAGTAGAATGCATATGAAGATTTAGAAAGATTGGAAGAGATAAGCACAGAGAGGTAAGGGTCCGATCACATTCACTTAGATCAGAAAAATTCAGCTTGAAGACATAGCTATAAGTGAATGCTGTTGAGGACAAACTCATATATATATAGTATAGGCAATGAGATCAAATAAAGTGTGAAGATAAAACCAATGCTGAAGACAAACAAAATCAAGAAAATAATGCAATAGATGTGACGCCAAATGGAAATCTTCAAGAAAGTTTGGTGGTGGCGTTACCCACCGTATAGGAATAATTAGACCAGGACACTGTGCACAATTATCGTGGCGCTCCTAAGTCAAATTCCACGTTAATATCTTCACACTTAGAGTGTATGTCTTCATGAATTGAAGATATACTTTACTTCGTGTGTTGTACATCATAGTCATCAACAATGCATAAGCGTTAGGATGTGTGTCCATTCACAGGACATTTGAGGATTCTAAGATATTTAGCTCACACCACAACTTGCAAAACCTCTTCTCATCCAAAGGCTTCGTGAAGATAACTGCCAGCTGATCTTCAGTGTTGACGTGAATGATGTCAATGTCTTCTTTGAGCACATGGTCACGAAGGAAATGATGCTTGATCTCAATATGCTTCGTCTTGGAGTGTTGGACTGGATTGTGATAAATCTTGATGGTGCTCTCATTGTCACAGAATAGAGGTACTTTCTTCTTGTTGATGTCGTAGTCCTTCAGGGTTTGCTTCATCCAGAGAAGCTGAGCACAGCAGGACCCAACAGCAATGTATTCAGCTTCAGCAGTGGAGAGTGATACACAATTCTGCTTCTTTGAAGACCAACATACAAGTGAACGACCAAGAAAGTGACAAGTGCCTGATGTGGATTTGCAATCCACCCTATCTCCAGCATAGTCAGAATCGGAGAATCCAACCAAATCAAACTCTAAGCCCTTTGGATACCATAATCCTAGAGTTGGGGTGTGAGCCAAATATCGAAGTATTCGCTTCGCCGCAAGGTGATGTGATTCCTTTGGTGCCGCTTGGAATCGGGCACACATGCAAATGCTAAGCATTATATCTGGATGCACATAAGTACAATAAAGAACCAATCATGGAGCGGTATACCTTTTGATCGAACTCTTTACCATTGTCGTCGGAGCTCAGATGACCATTGGTTGGCATTGGCGTCTTGTAACCGCCAGATCTTGGAGGAGCACCTCGCCGTCGAGGCCACCGTCGACCCCTCGCGCGCGGACGCCGCCACGCGGTTGGCTGCTTTAAACGACAGTTCGTGGTGTTTTCTAAAGGCCGCCTCCGGTGCCTTCTAGTGAATTGTCCTCTGTTATGTTAATATGCAATCTGATCTTCTGAAATGTGATGTTCAGTTAACAGTTTGGTTCATTTGTTGTGATGTTCAGTTAACTGTTTGGTTCAATTTTGAAATGTGATTTTCAATTCCTGTGGGTACAATTTTTTTTATTGTTATGCATGTGAGGAATAAAATCGAATTTGGATGTACTCTATACATGAGAAACATACACAAATGCTATATTTCCTAGTAGTTCTTAAGCACGCTAGGCTTGGTTAACTGTATGATCTTCTAGTATATGTTCTATTCTGCAATGTGGTTCTCAGTTAACTGCTTGCTTCATTTGTTGTGGTGTCCAATTAACTTTTTGGTACAATTCTGCAGTGTGATGTTCATTTGTTGTGGGTACAAGTCTTCATTAATATATTCTACTGATAGTATGCCAACTCTCACTTAAACTGATCAATATCTGCCTTATATGTGTTGCAGGGAAACAATGGGAGGCACTGAGGTTTACCATCGAGGTTTGCACATGCATGGTCCTTTGGCTAATAGCACATTATTGTGCAATTGCAGGAACCATTCTAAGATTTAGGTTTTTAACAATTTGGTCTTTCACATGTAGGTCCTGCTGTCAGAGGTTTAGACCCACTGTTCGATCCATTTTGCATATGGGGAAATGAGATGGACATGAATATCAGTCAAGCCAAGAAACCCAGAAAGATTGTTAGGATAAAGAAACTAGCATTGAATAACAACAAGATCTTTGTTTGCACAATGAAGAAGACATCAGTCAACTATAGGATGGTACTAACTCTTTTACCTTGTGTTTTTTCCTATGCGCCATTTTAAAATTTAGAACAGATATTTATGCATATCTTTGTTTTCAGACCTTTCCAAAGCAGTTCACCGATGATTACCTCTCAAACCACCTCCATGGTCAAGAGGCGAGGAAGGTACTCATTCAACACCCACACTACAATATTGAAGTCTCCCTCAAGAGGAAGAAGGTTGGGCGGGCAATCATCCGCAGCCACTGGCGTAAAGTTGCAAGGACATTCAACATCATTGAAGGCTCAATATTCGCCTTCAGATTCAGCAGTTTTAAAATGAGATTCATCTCTCTGTATACCGTATATGATGCTACTTTCCAAAGGTTTTAGATGTTGCATCTGAAACTTCGTGTTGTTGTGTAATTGCGTAGCTAGCTATATGCCTATATGGTGTAACTGAGTGCTGAAGCTATGTGATGTTGTACTCTGATGTAATTCAGCTATGAAATCTTGGTTGCTGTAATACAGCTATGAAACATATGGTGTGTTTGATATGAAATGTCAATTTGATTACTAAATGCATTATCAATAATAGGCCAATTAGCCTGCTTATTGGGTTTTTGAATTGCAGACGGTTTCTCAGACAACACCATGGGCGATGACCTCAAACAACGCACACAGTTTCTAGAAAGTAGCCGTGTTCGATCAATGAACAATCACACACGCCTTCCGCCCGACAAATGTTTGCGTTAGGCCACCTTGCACAAATGTTTCCACATAAAAATTGTGTGTGATGTACATATGAATGGAAACATTTTTCTGAGATTCACTGTGTGGGATGAACATACGAACAGAAACGCTTGAGCCAGTATAATTGTCTGGGATGGCTCGCCCGATCACACACAAGCTCTTTTTGCCCCGCGTGTGTGACCGAAGGACCTATCCCCGACGGTTTCTGGGTCATGTGGGAAGGACCCCCCCTATCGCACACACAGGCAAGGCGACGGTTTAAAACTACGTTGCGGAAAGGGGTTAAGAACCGTTTGTATAGCAGCTCGTTGTACCAGTGATAAAACCCTCATGTGCTTTCGGTGCAAATTTTGAAGTGTGATGTGGATCCCGTATCCAGCACCTAGCACCGAATACTTTGAAATAACTTACATTTGGCTTCTTACCAGTGATTAGTTCATAAGATGTCTTCTTGAAGAACTTGTGAAGATATACTCTGTTGATGATGTGACAGGCAGTATCAATGGCTTCAGGCCACCACTTGCGTGGTGTCTTGTATTCGTCAAGCATTGTGCGAGCCATCTCAATGAGAGTCCTATTCTTGCACTCCATGACGCCATTCTATTGTGGAGCGTATGGAGCTGATAACTCATGAGTGATGCCAAGAACATCAAGATAGGTGTCAAGCCCAGTGTTCTTGAACTCGGTGCCATTGTCACTCCTGATGTGCTTGATCTTGACGCCATAGTTGGTCATGGCTCGGTTGGCGAACCGTCTGAAGACATCCTGCACTTCAGTCTTATACAGGATTATGTGTACCCAGGTATATCGAGAATAATCATCAACAATTACGAAGCCATATAGATGTGCAGAAGTAGTAAGGGTGGAGTAATGAGTAGGGACGAATAAGTCCATGTGTAGCAGCTCGAAGGGACGAGTGGTCGTCATGATTGTCTTCGAGGGGTGTTTCGCCCTAGTCATCTTCCCAGCTTCACAGGCACCACATAGATGATCCTTCTTGAACTTGACGCCCTCGATCCCAATAATGTGCTTCTTCTTCACAAGGGTGTGCAAGTTCCTCATGCCAGCATGTCCTAGCCGTCGATGCTAAAGCCAGCATTCTGAAGCTTTTTCTAGAAGACATGTGGCAAGCTGTGGTCCTGTGGAGAAATCTACCATGTACAAGTCACCACTTCGATAACCTTCGAAGACTTGAGTTTTGTCAGAAGCCATTAGCACAAGACAGCGAAATTTGCCAAAGATGACAATCATATCAAGATCACAAAGCATTGAGACGGACATGAGGTTGAATCCAAGGGATTCGACAAGCATCACTTTATCCATGTGCTGATCCTTTGAGATTGTAATCCTACCTAGACCCAATACCTTGCTTTTCCCAGTGTCAGCAAATGTAATGTGACTTTGTGTAGATGGACAAAGTGTAGAGTCCATGAGCAAGCTTTGGTCACCAGTCATATGGTTGGTGCAGCCACTGTCCAGGATCCATTCAGTAGCTTTCAGAAGTGTACCCTACAGTGCAGTTAGTAGGATAGGCTTCACCAAGACAATTGTGAAGTGCAAACATTTGATGATGAAGACTTTCAAAGAATGTAAGTTTCTTGGAGGATATAGTAGGATGATCATCAAGAAATCCATGGACGAAATAAATGGTAAGATCATTTGGACATTTTATCTTGTGTCCGACAAGATGTTTTAGGTCCCTAGCATTGTCTTCAGAACCCAATGTATTTCGGCTGGAGACCCGACCTTGCAAGAAGGATCAGTTCTTCTTAACCACCCACATCTGAAGGGGTGGCTTAGAAGCAATGAGTCTAAGTACAGCATCTGAGAATTTTGGCTTTGAAGCCCTAGCAAACAGCTTCACAGGGGGGTTAGAGTACTCAAACGAATATGCAAAAAAATTCTTTGATTTGTGAACATAATGGTTTGAAGAATAATGCTCATATTCCTGAGTCTGATCAGTGTAACCCTGCGAGACATAAGTGTTAGCATGATCATATGACGACCTTGGTCTGTAAGAAGACTTTGGTCCATATGAAGCTTTTGCTCTGGGGTTTGTCTTCTTTTCGGGTGGTGTCATGATGACATTCACGGGAAGCCTTTCCAGAAGACTTTTGGGAACCCAGATCTTCTTCATGGGAGAACCATTCCTGCAGTTAGTTCCAATAAACCTGGCAAACACTTCACCATTCTGGTTTTTGAACAGTTTATAGTTTGAGTCAAAGGACTCATCAATGATGATGGGGTTAGCACAGGTATAGCCAGATAATGTGGATGGGTCTATTGGGGGTCCTGTTGCAGCAACCCAAGTGGTTTTGGGGTACTGCTCAGGTTTCCAATATGTACCATCAACATTCATGTTTCTTTCGAAGCCTATGCCCTCTTTCCTAGGGTTTCTGTTCAGGATCTGTTTCTTGAGGACATCACAAAGAGTCTGATGCCCTTTGAGACTCTTATACATGCCTGTCTCAAGCAATGTCTTCAACCTGGCATTCTCATCAGTAATAGCAGTGGCTTCCTCAGATGAGGGGTTAGTTGCCACACCAACAGTTGAAGATATTGTATATTCAGAAACAGTGGAACATTTAGCAGAAGAATTAGCGTTATCAAGCTCAAGGCATTTCAAGCAAGGTGGCACAAACTCATCCTGAGTGGTACTGATCTGTTGAGCGAGTAGTGAATCGTTTTCAGTTCGAAGATCATCATGAGACGCTCTCAACTTCTCAAGCTCTTGCTTCCTTTGAAGATATTCATAGGAGAGCTTCTCATGATCAGATGAGAGGGTATCATGACGACTTAGGAGCTCGTCATACTTAACTTGAAGATTTTTATGTCTTGAATTAAGGATTGACTTCGATTCATTTCCTCGTCCAACAGATCATCGCTTTTGTCTAGCAGTTTTTGAATCTTTTCCATAGCAATTTGTTGCTCAGTTGTGATATGTCTCCAACGTATCTATAATTTATGAAGTATTCATGCCATGTTTATTATAGTTTTGTATGATTTTGGTGCACTTTTATATGGATTTTATATGATTTTTATGGACTAACATATTGACCTAGTGCCCAGTGCCAGTTGCTGTTTTCTGCTTGTTTTTGGTTTTCCAGAAAATCCATATCAAATGAAGTCCAAATGCAACGAAACTTTTTGACGATTTTTTTGGAAGGAAACAGACCCAAGAAGCTTCGGAGGAGCGGCAGAAGAGCCACAGGGGCCCCACGAGCCACCTGGATGCGCCTGCCCCCCCCCCTAGGCGCGCCCTGGTGCCTCGTGGGCCCCCTGTGGCACCTCTTTGCGTGATTCCAACGCTGAAAAATCGTATATATTCAGAAACCCCTGAAAGTTAACCTAGATGAGTTTTTACGCCGCCGCAAGCCTCTGTACCTCCATGATCTCATCTACAGCCCTTTTCCGGCACCCTGCCGGAGGGGGGAAAGCATCACCGGAGGCCATCTTCATAATCCTGGCGGTCTCCATGACGAGGAGGGAGTAGTTCACCATTGGGGCTGAGGGTTTGTACCAGTAGCTATGTGTTTTATCTCTCTCTATCTCTCTCTCTCGTGTTCTTGATTTGGCACGATCTTGATGTATCGCGAGCTTTGTTAATATAGTTGGATCATATGGTGTTTCTTCCCTCTCTATCCTTGTTGTGATGAATCGAATCTTTTCCCTTTGAGGTTTCGTTATTGTCGGATTGAATATTTCAGATTTGAGAACACTTGATGTATGTCTTGCATATGAATATCCGTGGTGACAATGGGGTATTATATTGATTCACTTGATGTATGTTTTGGCACTCAACTCGCGGATTCCCGAGGTGACATTGGGGCAATCTATGCATAGGGTTGATGCACGTTTTCATTATCTTTTCTCCGATAGAAACTTTGGGGTGCTCCTTGGAGTTCTTTGTGTGGATTGAATATTATGATTATGAAGTTGTTTGATGCATATCGTATAATCAACTCACGGATACTTGTGGTGACATTGGAGTATCTAGGTGACATTAGAGTTGGTTGATGTGTATCATATGGTGTTATTTTAGTACGAACTCTAGGGCTGTTTGTGACACTTGTAGGAATAGCTCAATAGATCGATCGGAAAGGATAACTTTGGGGTGGTTTCGTACCCTACAAACAATTTCTATCTCATGTTCTTCGCTAATAGGAACTTGGGAGTGATTCTTTATCACACGTTGAGGGATGGTTATATGATCCAATTATATTAGCATTGTTGAGAGATTGCACTAGCGAAAGTATGAACCCTAGGCCTTGTTCCTAAGCATTGCAATACCGTTTATGATCACTTTTGTTACTTGCTACCTTGTTGGTTTTTTATTGTTCGCACTACAAAAACCTATATCTACTATCCATACTACACTTGTATCACCATCTCTTTGCCGAACTAGTGCACCTATACAATTTACCATTGTATTGGGTGTATTGGGGACACAAGAGACTCTTTGTTATTTGGTTGCAGGGTTGTTTGAGAGAGACCATCTTAATCCTACACCTCCCACGGATTGATAAACCATAGGTCATCCACTTGAGGGAAAATTGCTACTGTCCTATAAAACTCTGCGCTTGGAGGCCCAACACGAGTCTACAAGAATAAGTTGTGTAGTAGACATCAAGCTCTTCTCTGGCGTCGTTGCCGGGGAGGTGAGTTCTTGATGGTATATCTTTAGACCTTGCAATTAAATCTTTTAGTTTCTTGTTTTGTCACTAGTTTGGTTTATAAAAGAAAACTACAAAAAATATGGAATTGAGGTTGCCTCATATTATTCATCTTTATAATGTATTTCTTGAAAATGATGGAGCGGAAAATTGTGCTCAATTGATAGAAGAAGAATTCAATAAAATGTTTGGCACAAAATATTTGAATGATGAGCATGATTGCAATGTTGTTAGTATGAATTCTATGAGTATCCATGATGCTAATGATATGCAAAGCCATAAGCTTGGGGATGCTATGTTTGATGAAGATGATATTTTTAGTCCCCCAAGTTTTGATGAGAAAATTTATTATGATGATTGCATGCCTCCTATCTATGATGATTATTGTGATGACATGTATGCTATAACGAATAATGATAAATATGAAACTTTTCATCATGATTTTAATTTTCAATTGGATTATGCCAATCAAGTATCTCATGATAGTTATTTTGTTGAGTTTGCTCCCACTATTATGAATGAGAAGAAAATTGCTTATGTGGAGAGTAGTAAAATTTCGATGCTTGTGGATCATGAAAAGAATGCTTTATGTGATAGCTATATTTTTGAATTCATTCATGATGCTACTGAAAATTATTATGAGAGAGGATCATATGCTTGTAGGTATTGCAATAATATCAAGTTTCCTCTCTATGTGTTGAAAGTTTTGAAGTTATGCTTGTTTTGCCTTCCTATGCTAGTTGATTCTTGCTCCCATAAATTGTTTGCTCACAAAATCCCTATGCATAGGAAGTGGGTTAGGCTTAAATGTGCTAGTCATATGCTTCATGATGCTCTCTTTGTGTTTCAATTCTTTACTTTTATGTGAGCATCATTGAAATCATCATGCCTAGCTAAAAAGGCATTAAAGAAAAGCGCTTGTTGGGAGACAACCCAATATTTCTACCTACTGTTTTTGTGTGTTCACATGATTAAGCTACTGTATTAATCATGTTTTATATGTTTGCTTTCAATAATGTGCCAAGTAAAGCCTTTGGGATAGTGTGGATGCTTGTTGATTTGATTCTGTGCAAAAACAGAAAATTTTGCGTCCAGTGATGCAATTTCTATTCTGTACTGGAGCGTGAAAAATTCTGAAATTTTTACACAGTATTGGGTTACAAATTTTTTACGTTTTCCTAATTTTTCAGAATTTTTGGAGGTACATAAGTATGGTTTTTAAATCGCTCACTACATGATGTTCTGTTTTTGACAGATTCTGTTTTCGGTGCATAGTTTGCTTGTTTTAGTGTTTCCATAGCTTATATTGAGTAATATAAATTGTGGAAATGATAGAATACAGTAGGCATTATGTGAGAACAATTATGAAACTTGTCTTGACAGTACCTAAGTGGATGATTTATTTTTATCATACTAACCTACCTCACCAAGTTCCGTTAAGTTTTGTGTGATTGAAGTTTTCAAGTTTTGGGTGAGATATCGATATGAGGAGAATAAGGAGTGGCAAGACCCTAAGCTTGGGGATTCCCAAGGCACCCCAAGGTAATATTAAAGGAAGACCCAAACAACTGAGCTTGGGGATGCCCCGGAAGGCATCCCCTCTTTCGTCTTCAACACTATCGGTAACCTCACTTGGAGCTATATTTCTATTCGTCACATAATATGAGTTTTGTTTGGAGCATCATTTTATTTTGTTGAGATTTGCTTGCTGTTATTTAGAATCATGTTTTGTATCTTTTAGTTCAATAAAATGCGAATTATAGCCTTTACCATGCTCAGTTTGCAAGTTCATGTGTTGCTGTTTGAAAACAGAAAGTTTCCTGTTATGTCCAGAATATTCCTGAATAGTAGGAACATGATAAAAATCTGAAATTTTTACACAGTAAGCATGCATGAGTTATCTGTCACTTGGTAATTTTTCAGAATTTTTGGAGTTAGGGAAGTATGAATTCTTATTCACCCTTTATAGACTGTTCTGTTTTGGCAGATTTCGGTTATAGTTGCATTGTTTGCATATGTTGCTTGTTTAATGTTTCTATTTGTGGCTTGGAGAATTAAATGTGAAGAGGCATTTAGTATGCAATTTTTAATTATAATTTTAGTGATTTGCTACAGTAGAGAATGTTAAGGTTTTGAGTTGATTTATACTAACTTATCTCACGAGTTCTTGTTGAGTTTTGTGTGGATGAAGTTTTTAAAGATTTAGGAGAAGCCATGATATGAGAGGAATTAAGGAGACACAAGAGCTCAAGCTTGGGGATGCCCAAGGCATCCCAAATTAATATTTCAAGAAGTCTCAAGCATCTAAGCTTGGGGATGCCCCGGTAGGCATCCCACCTTTCTTCATCAACAACTATCGGTCAGTTTTGGTTGAGCCTAAGTTTTTGCTTCTTCACATGATATGTGCTATTCTTGGAATGTCATTTTATTTTGTTTTTCTTTCTGTTTGAATAAAAATAATAAGATCTGAAATTTTTAAATGAGAGAGAGTCCTCACATAGCTACCTATTTACTTAACTACTCATTTGATCTTCACTTATATCTTTTTGGAGTAGTTTGTCATTTACTCTTGTGCTTCACTTATATCCTATGAGTAAATTGTTGAATGAATTGAATATCATAAAATTGAAATTATATGTGCTTCATATGCTTGTATCATGCCTAGTAGTAATTTCACATTTGGTTTAGAAAGTGAAATCTATTGAAGCTTGACAATCACAATATTGGTCATACAAGCAATTCATGAATGATTAGTATAAGGAAGAGAACTTTCACATATAAATATATTATCTTGGACATCTTTTATGATTGTGAATACCCATTAATTATTTTCAAACTTGAGCAAATTAGTTGAAGTTGGACAAGGAAGACAACGTAATGAGTTATGTTTGGGTATATTTGCATAGAAGTTATATTGTTATGAATCCTCCAACATGTGGTGCTTGCTTAGGATCTTTTGCTAGCCAAAAATTTGCACTAAGTAGAGATACTACTTGTGCATCCAAAAACCCTTAAACCCAGTTTCTTGCCATGAGTGTCCACCATACCTACCAATGGATTGAATAAGATCCGTCAAGTAAGTTGTCATCGGTGCAAAAAGCAATAAAAATTGCTCCTAAAATATGTATGATCTTTTATTGCAAGGGAAAATAAGCGTTGTACGAACTTGTGATGGTAAAGAAATAAAAGCGACGGACTGCATAATAAAGGTTGCTACCACAAGGGGCAATATAATGTGACGTTCCTTTGCATTAAGGGCTTGTGCATCCAAAAATAAAAAGCGCATGACAACCTCTGCTTCCCTCTGCGAAGGGCCTATCTTTTACTTTTATGCATTTACTTTTATGTATTTACTTTTATGCAAGAGTCAATAGTATTACTTCTCATTTCAACCTTAATTATTCTCTAGTTGGCAAGCATCATGTGGTGGGGAAAGATCCAGGCATATATGGCTAGTCAAATATATTTGATCATGAATTATTATTGTTGACAATTATCTCTATGATAAATGAGTTGGGAGGCGAAACATTATGCCCCTATCTTTCTATGTGTTCGATGGATGCCATTTGTTCTAAAAATATGCTTTGAATACTAGCAATCATAGAAGACTATATGATAATTGATTATGTGGAGCTCTAACTTAGAATTTGTTGAAATTAAGTTGAATTGCAATTGTTTGGTGACTAAGAACATAGGTTGTTAAGTTTCAAGAGATTGCATTGTTTGAACCATAACATGTGAATTGATTGCTACTTTATCATGATGAGTTTTATGAGAAAGAGTTGTTGTTATGATGCTAGGAAAAATGATTGAAATTATCATTGATCAAACTTATGCACTATGCTAGCATTCACACTTCATAAATTATTTCTTTTATCATTTACCTACTCGAGGACGAGCAGGAATTAAGCTTGGGGATGCTGATACGTCTCCAACGTATCTATAATTTATGAACTATTCATGCCATGTTTATTATAGTTTTGTATGATTTTGGTGCACTTTTATATGGATTTTATATGATTTTTATGGACTAACATATTAACCTAGTGCCCAGTGCCAGTTGTTGTTTTCTTCTTGTTTTTGGTTTTCCAGAAAATTTATATCAAATGAAGTCCAAATGCAGCGAAACTTTTTGACGATTTTTTCTGGAAGGAAACAGACCCAGGAAGCTTCGGAGGAGCAGCAGAAGAGCCACAGGGGGCCCACGAGCCACCTGGGCGCGACTGCCCCCCCCCCCTCCAGGCGCGCCCTGGTGCCTCGTGGGCCCCCTGTGGCACCTCTTTGCGTGATTCCAACGCTGAAAAATCATATATATTCAGAAACCCTTGAAAGTTAACCTAGATGAGTTTTTACGCCGCCGCAAGCCTCTGTACCTCCACGGTCTCATCTACAACCCTTTTCCGGCACCCTGCTGGAGGGGGGAAAGCATCACCGGAGGCCATCTTCATCATCCCGGCGGTCTCCATGAAGAGGAGGGAGTAGTTCACCATCGGGGCTGAGGGTTTGTACCTGTAGCTATGTGTTTTATCTCTCTCTCTCTCTCTCGTGTTCTTGATTTGGCATGATCTTGATGTATCGCGAGCTTTGTTAATATAGTTGGATCATATGGTGTTTCTTCCCTCTCTATCCTTGTTGTGATGAATCGAATCTTTTCCCTTTGAGGTTTCGTTATTGTCGGATTGAATATTTCAGATTTGAGAACACTTGATGTATGTCTTGCATATGAATATCTGTGGTGACAATGGGGTATTATATTGATTCACTTGATGTATGTTTTGGCACTCAACTCGCGGATTCCCGAGGTGGCATTGGGGTAATCTATGCATAGGGGTTGATGCACGTTTTCATTATCTTTTCTCCGATAGAAACTTTGGGGTGCTCCTTGGAGTTCTTTGTGTGGATTGAATATTATGATTATGAAGTTGTTTGATGCATATCGTATAATCAACTCACGGATACTTGTGGTGACATTGGAGTATCTAGGTGACATTAGAGTTGGTTGATGTGTATCATATGGTGTTATTTTAGTACGAACTCTAGGGTTGTTTGTGACACTTATAGGAATAGCTCAATAGATCGATCGGAAAGGATAACTTTGAGGTGGTTTCGTTGTATGGGAACGCGACAGAAAACAAAAAAAATCAGTACAGCGAGCACGCCCAGGACCACTATGGAGACTGCATACAGGGTTTGATCTAATCCGTACCGACTCGAAACGCAGCGGAAGAAGAGTCGGTGTAGATCGTCGGTGCAGATCCCCGCAGCTAGGATTTACAACCTCCCAACCGCGAGGATGTACTCCCTGGTCGGACAGCCCTTCGGGAGGCGGTCGGACGGTCCCTCGGACGATGTCACGGACAGCCCTTCGGGAGGACCCTCGAAACCCGAACGGTAACTCGGACAGCCCTTCGGGAGGACACTCGAACAGCCCCTTGGGCAAAAGATCGAAACTACAATCTCTCTACGGGGTTGCACACATACGGTGTCAGCTATCCGGCAGGGCTTCGCCGTCCAGAACTAGTTCCTGCCGGAACCCAGACAGCCTTTCGGCTCTACGAAACTATTTCGCTGGGAGGGAGAGAGAGAGCCAGACGAGCATGGCATGTGTATGAGAACTTGGACGAGGTTTGGAGAGCACCCCTCCGCCTCTATTTATAGGAAAGCCAAGGGGTAAAGTTCGCATTCAAAAATACCAAAAGTACCCCCACTTTATGTCTCACATAAAAGAATAAAAGGGAAAAGGGGTGGCATGTGGAGCTCCATGGAGGAGCACCACCTTGGCCGGTCACCTCTAGGGGGCCCCCCCACATGGGGGTGCCTTGCTCCCCAATCCCTTCTAGAAGCCTTTTGGGAAATATCCCAAAAGGTGACTTTCCAAAAAAATATCCATAAAGTGATTTTTACTATTCACGGAACCAATTTTTCGCGACCGTTAAATCCGAAAATATTTCTGTGGGTCTTAGAATAATTCCAGTACCCACACAAATGATTTTGGACGCATTCCGAAACAATTTCAGATTAGTAAATTTCATCTGCGAAAAGCAACCAAATCGGTTCCGGCAGCTCCGGAACATTTTCTGTTTTTATCCCGGAAAATTCCCAGAAGTTTCCAGAACACTTCTGGCATCCTCCAAGAATTTCCAGGCGTGTGCCGAAACCAATTTGACTTAATGTTATCCCCTGAAACAACTTTTCAGTTTTACCGGAACTATTCCGGTGTTCTCTCCGGAACGTTTCCGTTTCGTCCGAAACTTTTCCGATGATTTTGTCTCAGACTCCCTGTCTAGTATTCAGCAGATAGATGACCCTTAAGTGTGTGACCCTATAGGTTCGGTGAAGTATAGACATGACCCGGAACACTTTCCGATCAATGATCAACATCGGAGCCGTGGACACCCATATTGACCCCTATACCCACACGAATGAATATTCGAGCGAACCTCCAGTTGCTGTGTGCTATTCCTGTTGCTTCACGATATATTACAAACACCCGAGGTGAGATTTATTGCATCCCCGTGGATCAACAACTTGTCCACCATGCAAGTTACCCCGTTACCGGTTTTGTTCTCTTTTCTCGTTTCCGTGTTCCGGCATCCCAGTGATCAAATCACAATGTGTCTGGCCAGACGATGATGGATACCGTAACACCGAGAGGGCCCGAGAATATCTCTCCATCGTCGGAGGAGCAAATCCCAATCTTGAGCTATCTTGTTACTTGCCATACTTTTCCGTGAACCCGTAAGCCGCCGTAATAGCCACCCAGTTACGGATGACGTTTAACAAACCCCAAAGTTCACGAAGCAAGTACGAAGGAACTCGATACTCTCATGGTATAAGGAATTATGCAAACATTAACTATCTCTGTGTTATTTACCATTAACTTGTGACGAATGTATCTCATAGCATAACATCAATTTGGGTCGATTCAACACAAGTGTTCTATTAACATTGTGCCCTCAAAATTGCCGGCATAGACATGCCCATGATCAGGAAAACAGGATCATCATGCAATACTTGAGCCAGTCTTAGAGGCAAGACTAGGAATACATTTTACCGTTTATTATACCACATGTGCACATGAGTTTCCCTCCAAGCCTCGTGGTTATTGTAGACTCGAGAATCATTGCAGTTATAGCATGGAACATAAACATTCATTACAAACTCGGAGATACAAAGTAACTGTTATCACTGCCTCTAGGGCATATCTCCTACATTCATACCCTACAAACAATTTCTATCTCATGTTCTCCGCTAATAGGAACTTGGGAGTGATTCTTTATCGCACGTTGAGGGATGGTTATATGATCCAATTATATTAGCATTGTTGAGAGATTGCACTAGCGAAAGTATGAACCCTAGGCCTTGTTTCTAAGCATTGCAATACCATTTATGCTCACTTTTGTTACTTGCTACCTTGCTGTTTTTTATTGTTCGCACTACAAAAACCTATATCTACTATCCATACTACACTTGTATCACCATCTCTTCGCCGAACTAGTGCACCTATACAATTTACCATTGTATTGGGTGTGTTGGGGACACAAGAGACTCTTTGTTATTTGGTTGCAGGGTTGTTTGAGAGAGACCATCTTCATCCTACACCTCCCACGGATTGATAAACCTTAGGTCATCCACTTGAGGGAAAATTGCTACTGTCCTACAAAACTCTGCGCTTGGAGGCCCAACACGAGTCTACAAGAATAAGTTATGTAGTAGACATCAAGTTGCAAATTTAGCAAGTGTCTTATAGCTAGGTTTGGATTCACATTCAGAGTCATCTTCACTTGAGGTTTCAAAGTAGGCAGCGCGAGATGTTACCTTAGCGCCTCTTGCCATGAAGCAGTAGGTAGGAGCAGAGTCATCGTCATCGTCGTCCTTAGTGTCGGTGACGTAACCATTGTCTTCATTGCTGAAGATGGACTTGGCGACGAATGCTGAAGCTAAAGCCAGGCTTGCCACGCCTGAATCTGACTCCTCCTCTGACTCCTCCACCATCTCCTCTGAAGCAGACTCCTCCTCTGAATCCATTTCCTTGCCGATGAATGCACGAGCTTTGCTGGAGGAACTTCTTTTGTGCGATGAAGACTTTGAGTACTTCTTCTTCTTCTCATCAGAGTCATAATCCTTGCTCTTCTTCTTCTTCTTTGATTCCTTTTCCCATTGAGGACATTCTTCCATGTAGTGGCCTGGCTTTTTGCATTTGTGGCAAGTTCTCTTCTTGTAGTCATGAGTGGAAGCCTAGGCCTTCTTGGAATCATACTTTAAAGACTTTTCGAAGTGGTTTTTCTTGGTGAACTTCTGGAACTTCTTCACGAGCATTGCAAGTTCTCTGCCAATGTCTTCAGGACCATCAGAACAACAGTCAGAGTCTTCAGATGAAGATACAGCCTTTGCTTTCAGAGCACGGGTACGTCCATAGCTAGGACCATAGATATCTCTCTTCTCAGATAGCTGGAATTCATGAGTATTGGGCCTCTCAAGTATATCGGCAGGGTCCAATTGCTTGAAATCAGGGCGCTCTTGAATCATCAGTGATAAGGTGTCAAACGAACTGTCAAGAGATCTCAATAGCTTCTTCACAACTTCATGCTTGGTGATGTCAGTGGCGCCGAGAGCATGAAGCTCATTAGTGATATCAATAAGACGATCGAAGGCGAGCGGAACATTTTCATTCGCGAGTCTCTTGAAGCGGTGGAAGAGATTGCGAAGAACATCGATTCGGGAGTCTCGTTGAGATGAGACGCCCTCGTTGACCTTGGAGAGCCAGTCCCAGACTAGCTTCGCACACTCTAGTGCACTCACATGACCATACTGTCCTTTGGTCAGATGACCACAGATGATGTTCTTGGCAGTTGAGTCCAATTGCGCGAACCTCTTCACATCAGCAGCGGTGATACCTGTAGGGGAACGCAGCGGAAAACAAAAAAATTCGACCTACGCACCAGCCCAGGATCACTATGGAGACTGCATACAAGGTTTGATCTGTTTCGTTACCGACTCGTAGCGCAGCGGAAGTAGAGTCGATGACGATCGGCGGTGCAGATCCCCGCAGCTAGGATTTTACAACCTCCCAACCGCGAGGATGTACTCCCTCGTCAGCTCACCGGACGGATCTCCGGGCAGCCCTTCGAGAGGCCTCGGGACAGTCCCTCGGATAGTCCCACCGGACGGATCCTCGGACAGCCCTTCGAGAGGCCTCGGGACAGTCCCTCGGATAGTCCCACCGGACGGATCCTCGAACCTACGACCTCTCTACGGGGTTGCACACATACGGTGTCATCTATCCGGCAGGGCTTCGCCGTCCAGAACTAGTTCCCACCGGAACCCAGACAGCCTTTCGGCTCTACGAAACTATTTCGCTGGGAGGGAGAGAGAAGCCAGAAATGTCATGGCACTTGTATGTGAGAAGGAGTGAGTGTGGAGGCAGCCCCTCCACCTCTATTTATAGGAAATCCAAGGGGTAGGGTTTCTTGGCCCCCAAGCCTTCTAGAAACCTTTTGGGAAAATATCCCAAAAGGTGACTTTTCCATAAATATCCCAAAAAGCACTTTCACTATTCACGACGACATTTTTCAGCGTCCGGTCGAACTGAAAATATTTATGTGGGCTTAGAACATTTCCAGTACCCACTAAAATAATTTTCAATGCGATCCGGAACAATTCCGGTTTAGTGATTTTCATCTGCGAAAAGCATCTGAAGCGGTTTCGGCAGCTCCGGAACATTTCCGGTTTTCATCCCGGAAAATTCCAGAAAGTTTCCAGAATGATTCTGGCACCCTCCAAGAATTATCAGGCATGTGCCAAAACCATTTTGACTTTATGGTATCCCCTGAAACAACTTTTCAGTTTTACCGAAACTGTTCCGGTGTTCTCTCTGCGGAACTTTTCCGCTGTCCGAAACTTTTCCGGTGTCCGAAAACTTTTTCGGTGATTTTCTCTCAGACTCCCTGTCTAGTATTCAGCAGATAGATGACCCTTAAGCGTGTGACCCTATAGGTTCGGTGAAGCATAGACATGACCCGGAACCCCTTCCGATCAATGATCAACATCGGAGCCGTGGACACCCATATTGATCCCTATACCCACACGAATGAATATTCGAGTGAACCTCCAGTTGCCGTGTGCTATTCCTGTTGCTTCGCGATATGTTACAAATACCCGAGGTGAGAAACATCGGCATCCTCGTGGATCAACACTTGTCCACAATGCCAGTTACCTCGTTGCCGGTTTTTGTTCTCTTTTCTCGTTTCTGTGTTCCGGTATCCCTGTGATCAAATCACACTTGTGTCTGGCCAGACGATGATGGATACCGTAACACCGAGAGGGCCCAGAGATATCTCTCCATCGTCGGAGGAGCAAATCCCAATCTGGAGCTATCAAGTTACTTAACAAAATTTTCCATGAACCTGTAAGCCGCCGTAATAGCCACCCATTTACGGATGACGTTTAACAAACCCCAAAGTTCATGAAGCAAGCATGAAGAAACTCGACACTCTCATGGTCTAAGGAATTATGCAAACATTAACTTCTCTGTGTTATTAACCATTAACTTATGACGAATGAATCTCATAGCATAACATCAATCGGGTCGATTCAACACAAGTGTTCTACTAACATTGTGCCCTCAAAGTTGCCGGCATAGACATGCCCATGATCAGGAAAACAGAACCATCATGCAACACTTGAGCTAGTCTTAGAGGCCAGACTAGGAATACATTTTACCGTTTATTATTCCACACGTGCATATGAGTCTTCCTCCGAGCCTCGTGGTTATTGCAGACTCGAGAACCATAGCAGTTATAGCATGGAACATAAACCTAATTATGAACAGGGAGATAATCAATAACATTTATTATTGCCTCTAGGGCATATCTCCTACAGACTCCCACTTGCACTAGAGTCAATAATCTAGTCAATGCTAATGCACTTTACACCTATGGCATACTGGTGTAAAAAATGCTTCGCATGTGGTATAGCCTGATGTCCAACGGATCTGACGACTTCAGCTCCGTGTGTAACTTTGCATATCCTCGCGTTTTCACGCTTTCACAAAATTCATATTTTGTGTGGACTTGGCTTTGCATATGTGTGAATCATTGGTCGAAACCTGATTCCTCAGACTGAGCTATGGAGCAACTATCTGCAATAGTGTCCCATAGACCAAAGCCATCTTGGAACCATACTAAGTTCATGAATGAACTATATGATTCAACAACTTCTTTGTCGCTTCTTAAGCATCAACATACTTAGCCTTTGTTATAGAATTCGCCACAGTATCTTGTTTGGAACAATTTCCAACTACCGTGCCATCATATTGTGTATTACACAAAACCCTTAACTTAAATCGAAAATCGCATGGAGCATTGATGAAGACTGTATCGATGTAATTACTTACAACGAGCACTTCATAATCTCTGCTTGCGAGAAAACATGTCATCACTACTACTCTAGTACTCAATGACATCTTTCAGTGTTGTCCTATGATCAGTACTTTGATCACTTTGGTATCCATACTCGCAACAACTTTTGGAGTATCGGACATATCTGGTTGTTTTACATACCATGGAATACATGATTAATCCAAACACAAGAGTGTGTAAAATCTCCATCATGTATTTTACTCATCAGTGTTTTGGGACACCGAGTCTTGCAAAAACTCTTTCCATGTGACTTTGGCAAGAATCACTCCTTGGCGTTTTAAATGCTAAAAAGTTTTAGCATCTTGTCAATATGTATTCATTGCTTAGCCCCATTAGGTAAATCTATCTCCATAGATCATCATGCCTAATATTGAGGCTATTTAGCCCAAGCACTTCATCGGAAAAACTATTTTCAAATGAAGTCCTAATTCGTGTCAAGAAATTTATTTCCAATTAACAATGTGTCAAGTACACAAGGTTTTTAGAAATATTATTATGCTCCCACTTACTTTCTTGAATCACAAGCATCTTCGATACCCATTTGATGAAGTCAAAACCCTTTTGACCATTCCATCAAAAACGAAGATTCCAACTCCACTTTGCTCTCTTCTGTCCATCGCTGGAACTCTGAAGTTTGCATACTTACTAGCATCCTCTGGATCGACAAATTACTTTGGACTGTATCACATACAAGTCCTAGGTTTCATTTCCATCACATGGAAATCCTTTTGTCATCCATGTTTCATATCTCATGATTGAAATATGTATTAATTGCTAGTTCAACCCGAACCGACTTTAAGCATCGCTACGGTGAGACAATCTCATCGTAGTCAACTCCTTGAACTTGTTATTGCAACAAGTCGAGCTTTATGGATAAAACATTTTATCCGTATCAGTTTTTAGTTCCATAAATATTCGTTAGACTCTAAGTCTTCCGAAAGGTGTATCAAGATCTTAATCTTGAATCACTTATATGGAAACTATCTCGGATTGTATTGGCATTTAGCCAATTCCGGAGTCAGGGCCCATCAACGCTTCCTTGTGAATCGTAGGTATACTGTTGTCTAACAACAATATCTCGTTTGCGCACCTGATAGGTTTGCACGAGCTTTGCCTACGTGGTTCAGCTGCAAGTTCGACCGAAGTCCATACATTTTATTGTAGAGACTTCCGTATCAGTCGCAGTAGGAAACTCCGGAATTACTTCCAAGGTCTCTTTCCTTTGATCTGATGATGATGATACTATTTATCTCGTCGAGTTGCACTGTTCTCCCACTCACCTTTTTGAAAGAACCATTTTCTTCAAAAAAGTATACCGTTCTTTGTGGCAAACCTATTTGCCTCGGTATTGTGGTGGGGAAATACCCAATGACTTGGGATAACCTACAAAGTAGCACTTGTCTGATTTGGAATAGGTTTGTAACCTTTTACACAAGCCCCATATTCCAAATGTTAAGAAAAGATATAATATGGTTGGGCGTACCATACCATGGCGTCATTTCAACAGACCCGATGGAGCTCTTTTCAGTGTAAAAGCCGCAGTCTCTAAAGCATCACTTTAAAAGGGATAATGGCAAATTTATTTATGTCATCTTTGATCTTACCATGTCATGAATGGTTCGATTACATCTACACGGACTCTCCACTTGCAGTGGTGCTCCGGGAGGTGCAAGTTATGAAACCCCTTTCACAACTCATCAGCCATTCGCTAAACTTGTAACTCAAATATTCCTTTCTGCAATCGAATTGTAGAAACATAATTTTCTTGTTACAACAACTTCTACTTCATTTTTGAAAACCTTATGAATGAATTCAAAAGATCCAGACTTACGTCTCATCAAGTAAATATCAATATATCTACTTGAGTCATTTCTGAAGATAGATAAATCCACTACTTGCAACAACATTTATTGAACTACACACATCAAAATGTATGATCACCAATAAGTTTGTTGCTCGTTCCTCATGGCCTGTGAACGGTATTTCAGTCACTTCACTTTTCGGAGGAAAGTTGCAAGTGTCAGATGATTCAAAATCAAATGACTTTAAAATCCATCATAATGGAATTTTCCATGCGGGTTTCTCCAATGTGACCAAATGCAGTGCCACACATATGTGGTATTCTTTTAGTCTAGCGACATTTAGCGTTAGTGTTATGGATGTATCATATTACCATCAATATTCATAACATACATCCCATCCTGGATGGAAGCATGGCCCTTCATGTTATTCATAACACCGAACATCAAAAGTTCTCTTATGAATAACCTCCTTGCAAGATACCTTATGCAAAGGGCTAGAGTGTATGAAACTCTAAATGAATTATGAAAATAAATACAAAGGTAATGTATTATTATCAATATTCATAACATACTTCTCATTCATAATGAAAGTATGGCCCTTTTGTTATTCATAACTCCGAACATTAAAAGTTCTCTTATGAACAACCTTCTTGCAAGATACTTTATGCAATGGGCTAGAGTGTGTAAAACTCTAAAATGATTTATGAAAGTAAATACATAGGGAATACACCTATGGAAGGCATAGTAACATTTACTATGTTCCCTGCGTGTATCTAAACCTCATTCCTGGCTAGTCTTTCAGGCCATAGTAGTTCTTACATCGAGTTGCAACAGAATGCAATCGAGTGGGTATCTTTGTGATTAACTCACAATACCCAAGAATTAGTGATTAACATGTTTAACCATAATTCCTAAGAACTATATCTTTGACCAGCCTTCTATACATCAAAAACCTGTATGACATTCATACATGAGCTGGATATTCCAGTCTTCTTTCCTTTTGCCTTTATACTTCTAACAGTTTAACTTTCGGTATTTCTCCTACTCTCAGAAGAAGCACCCAACTTAAGAGTGGCGATAGCCCTGGACTTCCTAGGCGTGAAAGTTTCACTAACACCCTTCGGACACTTCCTTTCTCTTTAAGTTGTTTGTTTTATTCACCATCATCATATGACAGGCGTTCTTCTGGATCCCTCTCTTATCAGTCTAATGCATAGTAAACTCCTTTACTAATAGTTTGCAAACAAACATTGCTTTGGATATCTCATATCTTTTAGCCTTTGTCTGTCTCTGAAAATGATTTTCAGATTCCATGAATATCACATAACTATCCAAAATTTCGAAGTTCGGGTCTCATGGAAACAAACATATTACACTTGACTGAAACGGAATTCTAGCTTTTGGATCGATGGACGAGAGTCACATGATCCATAGCATTAGCGGGAGAATACCGAAAGCATGCGATAGGACAAGTCCTTCTCGGCACTCTGGAGGACAATCCTCTCATTACGTTACCAACCGTAAAGTTTTAACCAGATATTTAACAGCTATTCAATTTTAATTGGGAAGGTGGAAACGCGAGCCATTATTCTACAACTATTATGCAAATAACACTTAGACAGTGTTCATAATTAATTGCACTGAGAATTAAAAGAATTAATTCTACAATGCGCTCCCACTCAAATCAATATCTCTAATAATTGATTGTGAGTGATACAAGACCCCCATTTCAATTGTTCGCCATTGGTGTAACACCACTGATGACGAAAATCTCAACCGGTAGGCCAACTTGCCAATCACATCTCTATGTGATTCTTGTTCATCTTTCGATGCGCGTGTTCCGAGCTCATGACGGTCATGCCTGAACGTCAAGACAACCAAGTGATCTTGCTGCGAGGTCTCAACTCACCCGCCTCACACTTCCCTAATCGTTTGTACCCGTGTGGCACGGCGCACTCCGAGAAGTTAGGTGCCGTGACGGTGCTACACTTGGGAGAACACTAACCACTTGATATTTTTGTGAGAGATCACCCTAATAAAAAGCGACTACCGCGCAATCAAGAAGGGTGCATCATAAGGGATAAGCATCTCAGGCAATTCATAATAGCATGATATGGTATAGCCCTTTCTGAC
Organism: Elymus sibiricus; assembly: GCA_039707655.1. Lineage (NCBI taxonomy): Eukaryota > Viridiplantae > Streptophyta > Magnoliopsida > Poales > Poaceae > Elymus > Elymus sibiricus. Next base: position 364,307,356 of record CM077670.1, on the reverse strand, counting down.
GGAGAAGTCTTTCATTTCTTCGTCTTCGGCATTCGCGTTGGTGTTCACCTTCGCAAAGATTGCCACCACCTTGTCGATGCACCAGATAATATTGCTATCTCTATAGCTAATAAAATAAGTGCATTACTGAAGGTTGACACGCAGGTCATTAAAGTGACAATCATATGGCTCCAGCCATCATGCCGAATCATGACACGTAGGTCATGTTAATCAATTTACATTATATAGTCATCTCATACATAATCAAATTATAATGAGCACTACTATACCACATCACATGCACATGCAAACAATCCTGCAAAACCAAGTTAGACACCTCTAATCGGTTCATGCAAAATTTTATTTTACGTGGCTTCTAAGGTTTCGAAACAAACCGAAGCTACCAACGTCCATCATCAAGCATGATAATCCAAGTCGCTAGATTAACATTGCGGGGTGTATGAAACACGAGATAATAAAATCTCGAGCCCCATACTAAACTTCGTCATACGCGTGACCCCCGTGCAGATCATATCTGCATTGCCCTTTCGTCTGCGAAATTTCATCTTTCTTTTTAACTACGGTGGAATTCAATGAACTGTTAGCACTTCGTTGATCAATCAGGATCGCGGATTGCCAGAACATTGAAACTCCACCATACTGTTATCAAGATCAGAATTATGCAAATTCCAGGGAAGCAACAAGAACATCGGGTAACAGATTTCATCTGCTACCCGCACAAATAATTTTCAGTAATAGAACTCATCTACTACCTAATTATATTGTGCAATACCCATACATCTCTATGTATTCTAGATCGCAACCTGCATCTACGCATAGCATGGCTCTTGATGCCACTGTAGGGGAACGCAGCGGAAAACAAAAATTTTCGACCTACGCACCAGCCCAGGATCACTATGGAGACTGCATACAAGGTTTGATCTGTTTCGTTACCGACTCGTAGCGCAGCGGAAGTAGAGTCGATGACGATCGGCGGTGCAGATCCCCGCAGCTAGGATTTTACAACCTCCCAACCGCGAGGATGTACTCCCTCGTCAGCTCACCGGACGGATCTCCGGGCAGCCCTTCGAGAGGCCTCGGGACAGTCCCTTGGATAGTCCCACCGGACGGATCCTCGGACAGCCCTCCGGGAGGCCTCTGGACAGTCTTTCGGATAGTCCCACCGGATGGATCCTCGGACAGCCCTCCGGGAGGCCTCTGGACAGTCTTTCGGATAGTCCCACCGGACGGATCCTCGGACAGCCCTCCGGGAGGCCTCACGGACAGCCCTTCGGGAGGACCCCCGAAACTCGGACAGAAACTCGGACAGCCCTTCGGGAGGACCCTCGAACAGCCCCTCGGGCAAAAAGATCGAACCTACGACCTCTCTACGGGGTTGCACACATACGGTGTCATCTATCCGGCAGGGCTTCGCCGTCCAGAACTAGTTCCCACCGGAACCCAGACAGCCTTTCGGCTCTACGAAACTATTTCGCTGGGAGGGAGAGAGAAGCCAGAAATGTCATGGCACTTGTATGTGAGAAGGAGTGAGTGTGGAGGCAGCCCCTCCACCTCTATTTATAGGAAATCCAAGGGGTAGGGTTTCTTGGCCCCCAAGCCTTCTAGAAACCTTTTGGGAAAATATCCCAAAAGGTGACTTTTCCATAAATATCCCAAAAAGCACTTTCACTATTCACGACGACATTTTTCAGCGTCCGGTCGAACTGAAAATATTTATGTGGGCTTAGAACATTTCCAGTACCCACTAAAATAATTTTCAATGCGATCCGGAACAATTCCGGTTTAGTGATTTTCATCTGCGAAAAGCATCTGAAGCGGTTTCGGCAGCTCCGGAACATTTCCGGTTTTCATCCCGGAAAATTCCAGAAAGTTTCCAGAATGATTCTGGCACCCTCCAAGAATTATCAGGCATGTGCCAAAACCATTTTGACTTTATGGTATCCCCTGAAACAACTTTTCAGTTTTACCGAAACTGTTCCGGTGTTCTCTCTGCGGAACTTTTCCGCTGTCCGAAACTTTTCCGGTGTCCGAAAACTTTTTCGGTGATTTTCTCTCAGACTCCCTGTCTAGTATTCAGCAGATAGATGACCCTTAAGCGTGTGACCCTATAGGTTCGGTGAAGCATAGACATGACCCGGAACCCCTTCCGATCAATGATCAACATCGGAGCCGTGGACACCCATATTGATCCCTATACCCACACGAATGAATATTCGAGTGAACCTCCAGTTGCCGTGTGCTATTCCTGTTGCTTCGCGATATGTTACAAATACCCGAGGTGAGAAACATCGGCATCCTCGTGGATCAACACTTGTCAACAATGCCAGTTACCTCGTTGCCGGTTTTTGTTCTCTTTTCTCGTTTCTGTGTTCCGGTATCCCTGTGATCAAATCACACTTGTGTCTGGCCAGACGATGATGGATACCGTAACACCGAGAGGGCCCAGAGATATCTCTCCATCGTCGGAGGAGCAAATCCCAATCTTGAGCTATCAAGTTACTTAACATACTTTTCCATGAACCCGTAAGCCGCCGTAATAGCCACCCATTTACGGATGACGTTTAACAAACCCCAAAGTTCATGAAGCAAGCATGAAGAAACTCGACATTCTCATGGTCTAAGGAATTATGCAAACATTAACTTCTCTGTGTTATTAACCATTAACTTATGACGAATGAATCTCATAGCATAACATCAATCGGGTCGATTCAACACAAGTGTTCTACTAACATTGTGCCCTCAAAGTTGCCGGCATAGACATGCCCATGATCAGGAAAACAGAACCATCATGCAACACTTGAGCTAGTCTTAGAGGCCAGACTAGGAATACATTTTACCGTTTATTATTCCACACGTGCATATGAGTCTTCCTCCGAGCCTCGTGGTTATTGCAGACTCGAGAACCATAGCAGTTATAGCATGGAACATAAACCTAATTATGAACAGGGAGATAATCAATAACATTTATTATTGCCTCTAGGGCATATCTCCTACAATACCTTCACCTACCTTTGGAACACCGGTCTTGACGACATACCAGAGGTCGTTGTCAATGGCTTCAAGATGCATGCGCATCTTATTCTTCCAGTAGGGCTAATCAGTGCCATCGAAGATGAGGCACGCAGCGGAAACCTTGATTATCCCTGCAGTCGACATAGCTAAACCTCCAGGTGGTTAAACCGAATCACACAGAACAAGGGAGCACCTTACTCTGATACCAATTGAAAGTGCTAGTTATCGACTAGAGGGGGGTGAATAGGCAATTTTTATGAAAGGCTTCGAAAACAGGCAAAGTCTTCGAAGCTAGCGGAAGCACGACGATATCTAACAACAGTTGCAACTAAGATGAACAAATATGACAGGCATAGACACCATACATACATGCATGCATTGAACATAAACACAAGAAGCATGAAGACAAATGGGCGAACAGATGAATGCCTTCAGTGAATATCTCCAAACACAGACAAGTAGGCAAAGGCTTCACAGTACAAAACAGTAAGTAAGGAAGGGAAAGGATAGAACCAGTAGCTCGGGGAAGATAATGATTTGTTTGATCAGTTCCAACTGCTGTGACAGTTGTACGTCTAGTTAGGGAGGCTGAGATTGAACTCAGAGGACCACGTCTTCACCTTATTCCCCTTGAGCTAAGACTCGCAGATCTTGCCCAATCACTCTAGTAAGTCTTCAAGGTAGACTTCCAAACCTTCACAGACTTCGTTCACCGGCAATCCATAATGACTCTTGGATGCTCAGAACGTGACGCCTAACCGGCTGGAAGATCACAGTCCTCAAGTGTAATAAGTCTTCGGTTCACTCGGAACAGAATGTCTTCGGTGATGCTCAATCACTTTGGGCTCTGGGTGTTTTGGGTTTTGTCCTCGCAAGGATTCTCTCTCAAAGGCTTCGAGGTGGGTTGCTCTCAAACGACAAAAGCCATGCACTAACTCAGAGCAGCCGCCAACTTATGGTGGACGGGGGTGGCTATTTATAGCCAGGAGGCAACCCGACATGATTTGTCCGAAATGACCTTGGGTCATTGGGAAACAGACACGTGTCCAACGGTCAGATCCCTACACACACGGCAACTTTACTTGGGCTCCAAGCAAAGCTGACTCAACCAACTCTGGAAGAGATTTTCTCTCATTTGTCTTCGCTCGAAGACATAGGATTTTAGGTTGAGCATCACGTCAGTTTCTGACTTCGTTTACCTCGACCCCACTTAACAATACGGTGGTTCCTATGACTCAAGAAAAAATGAAACTACCAAAAGACTAAGTCTTCGCTTTCCATTGGCTTCAAGTGAATGTCTTCGTGAGCCATTATCTTCAACACGAATGTCTTCGTGAACCACCATTGTCTTCAATGTCTTCATACATTTTTAGGGGTCATCTTTGATGGGTAAACCGAATCAATAGGGACTTCTACCTGTGTTAACCTGTGAATCTCACAAACACATTAGTCCCTCAACCAAGTTTGTCTTCAATACTCCAAAACCAACAAGGGGTGGCGCTAGATGCACTTACAGTGCCTCTTTCGGAAAGGGAAAAAACCGTGCTTCCAGTTTGGTTTTTTCGTCCGTTTTTTCGTGAAAAAAAAAAGTCCGTCAATACCTATCAACATGGGATCTTGTTTTGAAGATCTCGACACGAGGAATCCAATGGTGAAAACGGTTCGAGATTTGGACGCACGGTTTAAGAGATAAAATGTTTTGAATAAACGGATCTACGAAAAAAGAGAAAACTCCAAGGTTGCGACAAGTGGCGCGCATGCAGTGCGCCACTTGTCACAACCTGGGGAGGTGGGAGTGATCTTTGGAAGGAGTACTCCTTAATTAGTGATTTCGCAGAGTCGTACTGTTTGACGTGTTCCACGTCAAATGGTTGTTGTTTCGCACAAGCCTGCTCCTATTGGGCCGGCCCATTGGCGACTTGACCGGTACTATAGTTGCTCGACCGTGGTACTGCAGTGACTTTACCGGATATTGTGGCTCGAACATTGTAGCTACTTGACCGGACACTATACCAAGCACATTTTTTCGGTCTGTTATTTTATTTGGTTTTGAAAAAGAGTGATTTAAAAAAAATGAGAACATTTTTTTTTAATGTGAAATAGTTTTTGAAAAGTTTGTGCACATTTTTGAAAAACACTAACATTTTAAAGTGTTTTTGAACATTTTTTAAAATAAAAAACATTTATGAAACATGATATCTTTCTAAACGCAAACATTATTTGAAATTTTTAAATATTAAGAAAAGGGCAAACATTTTTTGAAAATGAGAACATTTAGGCAGGATACCTCCTAGACATGCCCAGGTAAGTGCGTAGATTGACTCAGTCTCTCGAAGGTGTCCATAGGGTAGAGAGTGCGTACGTGTGTTCATTAGGGTTGAGTGAATGAGCGTCTGCGTCTGTATTATATTGTATTATACTAGCTAAAGGGCTCGTGCGTTGCAACGGGAGAAAAACAAAATCATAATCTCCAATGACTATGACCACATTTTGTTCACATCTCATCGTATGATTTTGAAAATTTGTTCACCAATGCAAGAAAATTTACCCATTTTTAAATTTATTCACAAATTGAAGCAATGTTCACATTTTTGAAGAAATATCATGGTTGTCAAAAAACTTCGTAATTCAAAGAATTATTCTGAATTTCAGGAAACGTTTTTTAAAAAACATAATATAATTAATTCTTCAAAATTCACGCGGGTATAAAGTCACAAAGACTCAGAAGCATTTCTGTTTAACTACATAGCTTCGATCATTTGTGAACATTTGTACAAATTTGGGAACATTTTTTACTATTTTCTAACATTTTTTTATATTGTGGACATCTTTTAAGCATTTTCTTTTGAATCGGCGAACAATTCTAAAATAGACGAACATTTTTTTCGAAATTCGTGGATTTTTTCATGAACAATTTTTTGAAATGCATGAACATTTGTTGAATCAGCAAATATTTATGAATCAATAAACTCTTTTGTAATTTACGAACTGTTTTTTTATTTTTTAGGACATTTAGTAAAGTTCATGAACATTTTTTGAATTAGCAAACATTTTGTTCAATTTCATTAAAAAATTTTAATACACAGATTTTTTATGAAAATCATGGACTTTTTCGATTTTACGAAGATTTTTTTCAAAATTGTGAACATTTTTCGAAATCCGGAGCATTTTTTCAATTCACAAACAATTTATGTTTTCTTAAACATTTTATTTCAAAATTCTCAATTTTTTTAAATGTCAGAAGTTTTTGAAGTCCCGAATTAGTTGAAGTAGAAAAAATGAAAACGGAAAAGAAAAATAAAAATAAGAAAACGAAATTAGAATAACAGGCCGCCCGCACATGGGCCGGCCCAAAAGGCTGCGTTGCGTCTTCTCCAGCGCGCATATTGCAATATAGGAGGTCCATACTGCATGGGCCTGCCCAGACTGGAGATTCCATGGAAAACGTTTTTTGTCACTTATAGGTGGCATTGCTGGGTAATATTTTGCAACTTTGGGGCCAATTTTAATGACGTACCACCAGAAGCAATAGCCCCTTTATTATTAGGTATAGATTTCGAAAAAACATCGTGGTTGTCAAAAAACTTCGTAATTCAAAGAATTATTCTGAATTTAAAGAAACGTATTTTTAAAAAACATACTCCCTCCATTCCATAACGTAGTGTGCCCACGCTTACCGAGATTTAAGTTTCACCATAAATCTAACCAACATGGGCGACAGCGGCGGGAGCAAAAACTATACCATTGAAAACTTTTTTCGAATATGAATTCAATGGTATAACTTTTGTTCCCGCCGCAGTCGCCCACGTTGGTTAGATTTATGGTCAAACTTAAATCTCGGGAAGCGCGGGCACACTACATTATGGAATGCAGTGAGTACTATAATATTCCTATCTACTCGGGCAGTTAATTCTTCAAAATTCACGCGGATATATAGTCACAAAGACTCAGAAGCATTACTGTTTAATTACATACTTTCGATCATTTGTGAGCATTTATACAAATTTTGGACCATTTTTAAAAAATTTAACATTTTTTCCTATTTGCAAACATTTTTTAAAAAATTGTGAACATTTTTTTTAAGCATTTTCTTTTGAATCGGCAAACAATTCTAGAATAGACGAACATTTTTTTTAAATTGGTGGATTTTTTTCACGAACAATATTTTGAAATGCATGAAAATTTGTTGAATCAGCAATTTTTTTATGAACCAATAAACTCTTTTGTAATTCACGAACTGTTTTTTTAATTTTTAGGACATTTTTTAAAATTCATGAACATTTTTTGAATTATCACACATTTTGTTCAATTTCATTAACAACTGTTAATACACAGAATTTTTATGAAAATCATGGACTTTTTTTGATTTTACGAAGTTTTTTTTTCAAAATTGCGAACATTTTTGGAAAATCCCGAGCATTTTTTCAATTCACAAACATTTTATGTTTTCTTACATGGCCCGGCCCAAACTAGCGTGTTGCGTCTTCTCCCGCGCGTAGAGCGCAGTATAGGAGGTCCCTACTGCATGGGTCGATGTTCAGACTGGAGATTCCCTGCAAAACGTTTTTTCTCACTTATTGGGTAATATTTTGCATCTTTGGGGGCAATTCCAGAAGCAATAGCCCCTTATTATGCTTGTTTGATACCGCCAGAAAGACAAAAAAAAGATTCTAAGGAATAAAAAAAGGAAAAATTGGGTCTATGTTCAACGGAAAAAAATTCTCAAGAACAAGGAAAAGTATTTTGTTAGCGGGTATAGTTTAGTGGTAAAAGTGTGATTCGTTCTATTAATAACTGAATTTGAAATGATTTACTTAAGGCATCCTTAAGTTTTTTAATTTTCGAATTTAGTAAAATTTCTTGTACGGATTCTTCAATACCTGCTATTGTAGAATATTCATGCGGCACGCTCCCAAATTTTGCGCGAATGCGCACTTCTTTCTTTGCAGGATCCATTGTTGTAATACTTCTCACTGGTTGTTTAGCACTCTACGGTGCCCTACAATCTCATTTTTCAGTTGCTCCGTTTCGGTAGCAAAAGGGCCCGTGCGTTGCAGTGGGAGAAAAAAAATCATAATCTCCAATGGCCATGACCACATTTTGCTGCATCACCGAGATACACTATCACTCTTAATTTCATGAAATCATGAACATTTTTTAACTCGTGAACACATTTGAAATCGTGAACATTTTTCAAATTCGTGAACACTTTTACAAAATTTTGAATATTTTCTAAAATCAAGAACATTTTTTGAATTCATGAACATTTTATATTATTTGCAAACATTTTTTTAAAAGTTTGAACTTTTTATAAACAATTTTCTTGAATGAGCGAACATTTCGAGAATCGACGAACATTTTATTTTGGAAATTGGTGGAACAATTTTTGAAATTCATGAAGATTTTTTTGATTTAACAATTTTTTTTTGAATTGCATGATCATTTTTTGAATCAGTGAACATTTTATGAATGAATAAACTATTTTGTAAGGCACGGACAGTTTTTGAATTTTTAGGATATTTTTCCATTCATGAACATTTTTTGAATTGGCGAATTTTTGTTCAATTTCATTTACATTGTTTAATACATGAATTTTTAAAAATATCATGAACGTTTTTTGATTTCCCGAACATTTGTTTCAAAATTTCGAATTTTTTTTTGAGTAAGCAAACATTTTTTTACAAAATCTGAATATTTTTTGAATTTAGAAATATTTATTATTTTTATTTCAAAATTCTCATTTTTTTTAGTTTTTGGAATTTTTTTTGAAGTACTCCCTCCGTAAAGAAATATAAGAGCGTTTAGATCACTAAAGTAGTGATCTAAACGCTCTTAAAAAAATTATAGAGGGAGTACCAAATTATTTAAATTAGGAAAAAACGAAAACAGAATAGAAAAAAATAAAAACCGAAATTTTAAAAATAGGCCGCCCGGACATGGGCCGGCCCAAACAGGCGCACCGTGTCTTCTACCATCGCGTAGAGCGCAGTATAGGAGGTCCCTACTGCATGGGCCCGCCCAGACTGGAGATTCCCTGCAAAACGTTTTTTGTCACTTATAAGTGGTATTGGTGGGTAATATTTTGCATCTTTGGGGGCAATTCTAGAAGCAATAGCCCCTTATTATGCCTGTTTGATACCGCCAGAAAGAAAAAAAAAGATTCTAAGGAATAAAAAAAAGGAAAAATTGGGTCTATGTTCAACGGAAAAAAATTCTCAAGAGCAAGGAAAAGTATTTTGTTAGCGGGTATAGTTTAGTGGTAAAAGTGTGATTCGTTCTATTAATAACTGAATTTGAAATGATTTACTTAAGGCATCCTTAAGTTTGTTAATTTTCAAATTTAGTAAAATTTCTTGTACGGATTCTTCAATACCTGCTATTATAGAATATTCTGTAGGGGAACGCAGCAGAAAACAAAAAAATCGACCTACGCACCAGCCCAGGACCACTATGGAGACTGCATACAAGGTTTCATCTTTTCGTTACCGACTCGTAGCGCAACGGAAGTAGAGTTGATGACGATCGGCGGTGCAGATCCCCGCAGCTAGGATTTACAACCTCCCAATCGCGAGGATGTACTCCCTCATCTGCCCCTTGGACAGTCCCTCGGACAGCCCTCCGGGAGGCGGTCGGACAGTCCCCCGGACGGTGTCACGGACAGCCCTTCGGGAGGCACTCTCGAACTCGGACGGTAACTCGGACAGCCCTTCGGGAGGCACTCTCAAACAGCCCCTCAGGCAAAAAGATCGAACCTACGACCTCTCTACGGGGTTGCACACATACGGTGTCATCTATCCGGCAGGGCTTCGCCGTCCAGAACTAGTTCCCACCGGAACCCAGACAACCTTTCGGCTCTACGAAACTCTTTTCGTGGGAGGGAGAGAAGAGGCCAGATCATTGCATGGCATTGTGTATGAGAGAGTGAGTGTCTTTGGGTAGCCCCCTCCACCCCTATTTATAGGCCAAGCCCAAGGGTGGCTTCTCCAAGAAGCCAAGGGGGGAAAATATCAAAAGGCCCTCAAGGTGGCTTCTCCAAGAAGCCACCCAAAAAGCACTTTCACTATTCACAAAAACATTTTTTCGCGACCGTTAAATCCGAAAATATTTCTGTGGGTCTTAGAATAATTCCAGTACCCACTAAAATGATTTTGGACGCGTTCCGAAACAATTCCGGATTAGTGATTTTCATCTGCGAAAAGCAACCAAACCGGTTCCGGCAGCTCCGGAACATTTCCAGTTTTTATCCTGGAAAAATCCCAGAAGTTTCCAGAACAATTCTGGCACCCTCCAAGAATTTCCAGACGTGTGCCGAAACCAATTTGACTCAATGGTATACCCTGAAACAACTTTTCAGTTTTACCGAAACTATTCCGGTGTTCTCTCTCCGGAACTTTTCCGCTGTCTCCGAAACTTTTCCGGTGACTTTCTCTCAGACTCCCTGTCTAGTATTCAGCAGATAGATGACCCTTAACCGTGTGACCCTATAGGTTCGGTGAAGCATAGACATGACCGGAACTCTTTCCGATCAATGGTCAACATCGGAGCCGTGGACACCCATATTGACCCCTATACCCACACGAATAAATATTCGAGTGAACCTCCAGTTTGCCGTGTGCTATTCCTGTTGCTTCGCGATATGTTACAAACACCCGAGGTGAGACTTATCAGCATCCCCGTGGATCAACAACTTGTGCACTATGCCAGTTACCTCGTTACCGGTTTTGTTCTCTTTTCTCGTTCCCGTGTTCCAGCATCCATGTGATCCAATCACATTGTGTCTGGCCAGACGATGATGGATACCGTAACACCGAGAGGGCCCAGAGATATCTCCCCATCGTCGGAGGAGCAAATCCCAATCTTGAGCTATCAAGTTACTTGACATACTTTTCCATGAACTCGTAAGCCGCCGTAATAGCCACCCATTTACGGATGACGTTTAACAAACCCCAAAGTTCATGAAGCAAGCATGAAGAAACTCGATACTCTCATGGTCTAAGGAATTATGCAAATGTTAACTTTCTGTGTGTTATTAACCATTAACTTGTGACGAATGTATCTCATAGCATAACATCAATACGGGTCGATTCAACCACAAGTGTTCTACTAACATTGTGCCCTCAAAGTTGCCGGCATAGTCATGCCCATGATCAGGAAAACAGAACCATCATGCAACACTTGAGCTAGTCTTAGAGGCCAGACTAGGAATACTTTTTACCGTTTATTATTCCACACGTGCATATGAGTCTTCCTCCGAGCCTCGTGGTTATTGTAGACTCGAGAACCATAGCAGTCATAGCACGGAATATAAACTTAATTACGAACATGGGGATAAATAATAACATTTATTATTGCCTCTAGGGCATATCTCCTATAGACTCCGACTTGCACTAGAGTCAATAATCTAGTCAATGCTAAAACACTTTACACCTATGGCATACCGGTGTAAAATATGCTTCGCTCGTGTTATAGCCTGATGTCCAACGGATCTGACAACTTCAGTTCCGTGTGTATCTTTGTATCTCCTCGCGTTTTCACGCTTTCACAAAATTCATATTTTGTGTGGACTTGGCTTTGTATATATGTGAATCACAGGTCAAATCTTGATTCCTCAGACTGAGCTATGGAGCAACTATCTACAATAGTGTCCCATTGACCAAAGCCATCTTGGAACCATACTAAGTTCATGAATGAACTATATGATTCAACATCTTCTTTGTCGCTTCCAAAGCGTCAACATACTTAGCCTTTGTTATAGAAATCGCCACAGTAACTTGTTTGGAACAATTTCCAACTACCGTGCCACCATATCGTGTATTACACAAAACCCTTAACTTAAATCGAAAAACCTTGGAGCATTAATGAAGACTGTATCGATGTAATTACTTACAACGAGCACTTCACAATTTCCACTTGCGAGAGAGCATGTCATCAGTGTTACCGTAGTACTCAACGACATTTTTCACTGTTGTCCTATGATCAATTCTTGGATCGCTTTGGTATCTATACTCGGAACAGCTTGGGAGTATCGGACATATCTAGTTGTTTTACATACCATGGAATACATGATTAATGCAAACATTAGAGTGTGTGGAATCTCCATCATGTATTTTGCTCATCAGTGTTTTTAGGACACCGAGTCTTGCAAACTCTTTCCATGTGACGTCGGCAAGAATCACTCCTTGGCCTTCTTATGCTAAACCATTTTAGCATCTTGTCAATATGTATTCTTGGCTTTTAGCCCATTAGTCAATTCTATCTCGTAGATAATTATGCCTAATATCAAGGCTACCTAGCCCAAGCACTTCATCGAAAAACTATTTTCAATGAAGTCCTAATTCGTGTCAAGAAAATTATATTATTTCCAATCAACAATGTGTCAAGCACACAAGGTTTTTAGAAATATTATAATGCTCCCACTTACTTTCTTGTAACCACAAGCATCTTCGTTATCCATTGATAAGATCAAACTCTTTTGACTATTTCATCAAAAACGAAGATTCCAACTCCATTTTGCTCTCTTCTGTCCATTGCTGGAACTCTAAAGTTTTCATACTCACTAGCATCCTCTGGATAGACAAAATACCTTGGACTATATCACATGCAAGTCCGAGGTAGTATTTCCATTTCATGGAAATCCTTTTGGCATCCATGTTTCATATCTCATGATTGAAATATGTATTAATTGCTAGTTTAACCCGATCTGACTTTAAGCATCGCTACGGTGAGATAATCTCATCATAGTCAACTCCTTGAATTTGTTATTGCAACAAGTCGAGCTTTCTGGATAAAACATTTTTATCCGTATCAGTTTATAGTTCCATAAACATTCGTTAGACTCTCAAGTCTTCCGAAAGGTTTATCAAGATTTTAATCTTGAATCATTTATGGAAACTATCTCGGATTATATTGACATTTAGCCAATTCCGGAGTCAGGGCCCATCAACGCTTCCTTGTGTATCGTAGGTATACTGTTGTCTAGCAACAATATCTCGTATGCGCACCTGAGAGGTTTGCACGAGTTTTGCCTGCGTGGTTCAGCTGCAAGTTCGACCGAAGTCCATACATCTCATGTAGAGGCTTCCGTATCAGTCGCAGTAGGAAACTCTGGAATCACTTCCAAGGTTCCTTTCCTTTGATCTGATGACGAAGATAATGTTATCTCGTCGAGTCGCACTGTCCTCCCACTCATCTTTTTCCAAGAATCATTTTCTTTAAAAGCATACCGTTCTTTGTGGCAAAACCTTTTGCCTCGGTACAGTGGTGGGGGAATACCCAATAACTTGGGATAACCTACAAAGTAGCACTTGTCTGATTTGGAATAGGTTTGTAAATATTTTACACAAGCCCCATATTCCAAATGTTAAGAAAAGACATAACATGGTTGGGTGTACCATACCATGGAGTCATTTTAACAGATCTGATGGCGCTCTTTTCAGTGTAAAAGCCGCAGTCTCTAAAGCATTACTTTTAAAAGGGATAATGGCAAATTGATTTATGTCATCTTTGATCTTACCATGTCATAAATGGTTTGATTACATCTTCACGGATATTCCACTCACAGTGGTGCTCTGTGAGGTGTAAGTTATGAAACTCTTTTCACAACTCATCAGACATTCGCTAAACTTGTAACTCAAATATTCCCTTCAGCAATCTAGTTTGCAGAAACATAATTTTATTGTTACAATAATTTCTACTTCATTTTTTGAAAACCTTATGAATGATTTCAAAAGATCCAGACTTACGTCTCATCAAGTAAATATCCATATATCTACTTGAGTCATTTCTGAAGATAGATAAATCCACTGCTAGCAACAACATTTATCGGACTACATACATCAAAATGTATGATCACCAATAAGTTCGTTGCTCGCTCCTTATGGCCTGTGAACGGTATTTCAGTCACTTCACTTTTCGGAGGAAAGTTGCAAGTGTCAGATGATTCATAATCAAACGACTTCAAAATCCATCATTATGTAATTTCTCCATGCGGGTTTCTCCAATGTGACCAAATGCAGTGCCACACATGTGTGGTATTCTCTTAGTCTTGTGACATTTAGTGTCAGTGTTATGGATATATCATATTACCATCAATATTAATAACATACATCCCAGTCATGATGGAAGTATGGCCCTTATGTTATTCATAACACTGAACAACAATTGTTCTTTTATGAACAACCCTTTTGCAACAAACATTATGCAATGGGCTACAGTGTGTAAAACTCTAAAATGAATTATGAAAGTAAATACGGAGGTAATATATTATTATCAATATTCATAACATACATTCCATCCATGATGGAAGCATGGCCCTTATGTTATTCATAACACCAAACATCAAAAGTTCTCTTCTGAACAACCTTCTTGCAAAATACTTTATGCAATGGGCTAGAGTGTATAAAAACTCTAAAATGAATTATGAAAATAAATACATAGGTAATGTACCGAGTATAGCAACTTTTACTATGTTACCAGCGCATATCTAAACCTCACTCCGGCAAGTCTTTTAGGCCGTAGTAGTTCTTGCATCGAGTCGCAGCAGAATGCAATCGAGCGGGTATCTTTGTGATCAACTCACAATACCCAAGAATTAGTGACTAACAATTTAATCACAATTCCCAAGAACTATTTCTTTGACCAGCCTTCTATACATCAATAGCTTGTATGACTTTCATACATGAGCTGGACATTCCAGTCTTCTCTCTTTTTGCCTTCATACTTCTAACAGTTTAACTTTCAGTATTTCTCCTACTCTCAGAAGAAGCACTCAACTTAAGAGTGGCGTTAGCCCCGGACTTCCCAGGTGTGTAAGTCACACTAACACCCTTTGGACATTTCCTTTCTCTTTAAGTTGTTGTTTTATTCACCTTCATCATATGATAGGCGTTCTACTGGATCCCTCTCTCATCAGTCAAGTGCCCAGTAAACACTTTACTAATACTTTGCAAGCAAACATTGCTTTGGATATTTTAAATCTTTTAGCCTTTGTCTGCATCTGAAAACAATTTTCAGTTCCATGAATATCACATAACTATCCCAAACTCTTGAAGTTCGGGTCTCATGGAAGCAAACATATTGCACTTGACCGTAACGGAATTCTAGCTTTTGGATCGAAGGACGAGAGTCACATTATCCATAGCATTAGCGGGAGAATACTGAAAGCATGCGATAGGACAAAGTCCTTCTCGGCACTCTTGAGGACAATCCTCACATTGCGTTACCAACCGTAAAGTTTTAACCAGATATTTAATAGCTTATTCAATTTTAACAGGGAAGGTGGAAACGCGAGCCATTCTTCTATAACTATTATGCATATAACACTTAGACAGTGTCCATAATTAATTGCACTGAGAATTAAACAAGTTAATTCTACAATGCGCTCCCACTCAAATCAATATCTCTCATAATTGATTGTGAGTGATACAAGACCCGCATTTCAATTCAACGCCACGGTTCGAGATGAACACAAATGGCGCGAACTTCAATCGGTAGGCAAACTTGCCGATCACATCTCTATGTGATTCTTGTTCATCATTCGATGCGTGTGTTCCGAGCTCAGGACTGTCCTGCCTGAACGTCAAGACAACCAAGTGATCTCGCTGCGAGGTCTCAACTCACCCGCTCACACTTCTCTAATCGTTCGCACCCATGGAGATCATGTGATGCCCCGAAGAGATAGGTGCCGTGATGGTGCTACACTTGGGAGAACACTAACTACTTGATATTTTAAGTGAGAGATCACCCTAATAAAAAGCGACTACCGCGCAATCAAAAGGGTGCATCATAAGGGATAAACATCTCAGGCAATTCATAATAGCTTGATATGGTATAGCCCTTTCTGACGGAGAAGTCTTTAATTTCTTCGTCTTCGGCATTTGCGTCGGTGTTCACCTTCGCGGAGATTGCCACCACCTTGTTGATGCACCAGATAATATTGCTATCTCTATAGCTAATAAAATAAGTGCATTACTTAAGGTTGACACGCAGGTCATTAAAGTG
Organism: Elymus sibiricus; assembly: GCA_039707655.1. Lineage (NCBI taxonomy): Eukaryota > Viridiplantae > Streptophyta > Magnoliopsida > Poales > Poaceae > Elymus > Elymus sibiricus. Next base: position 364,291,345 of record CM077670.1, on the reverse strand, counting down.
ACAATCATATGGCTCCAGCCATCATGCCGAATCATGACACGCAGGTCATGTTAATTTACATTATATAATCATCTCATACATAATCAAATTATTATGAGCACTGCTATACCACATCACATGCACATCCTACAAAACCAAGTTAGACGCCTCTAATCGGTTTATGCAAAATTTCATTTTTCGTGGCTTCTAAGGTTTCGAAACAAGCCGAAGCTACCAACGTCCATCATCAAGTATGATTATTCAAGTCGCTAGATTAACTTTACGGGGTGTATGAAACACGAGATAATAAAATCTTGAGCCCCATACTGAACTTTGTCATACGCATGACCCCCGTGCAGATCATATCTGCATTGCCCTTTAGTCTGCGAAATTTCATCTTTCTCTCTAACTATGGTGGAATTCAACGAACTGTTAGCACTTCGTTGATCAATCAGGATCGCGGATTGCCAGAACTTTAAAACTCCACCATGCTATTATCAAAATCAGAAATATGCAAATTCCAGGGAAGCAACAAGAACATCGGGTAATAGATTTCATCTGCTACCCGCGTAAATAATTTTCCGCAATAGATCGCATCTACTACAAAATTATATTATGCAACACCCATACATCTCTATGTATTCTAGATCGTAACCTGCATCTACGCATAGCACGGCTCTTGATGCCATTGTAGGGGAACGCAGCAGAAAACAAAAAAAAATCGACCTACGCACCAGCCCAGGACCACTATGGAGACTGCATACAAGGTTTGATCTTTTCGTTACTGACTTGTAGCGCAACGGAAGTAGAGTTGATGATGATCGGCGGTGCAGATCCCCGCAGCTAGGATTTACAACCTCCTAACTGCGAGGATGTACTCCCTCATCTGCCCCTTGGACAGTCCCTCGGACGGCCCTCCGGGAGGTGGTCGGACAGTCCCTCGGACGGTATCACGGACAGCCCTTCGGGAGGCACTCTCAAACTCGGACGGTAACTCGGACAGCTCTTCGGGAGGCACTCTCAAACTCGGACGGTAACTCGGACAGCCCTTCGGGAGGCACTCTCAAACAGCCCCTCGGGCAAAAAGATTGAACCTACGACCTCTCTACGGGGTTGCACACATACGGTGTCATCTATCCGGCAGGGCCTCGCCATCCAGAACTAGTTCCCACCGGAACCCAGACAGCCTTTCGGCTCTACGAAACTCTTTTCTTGGGAGGGAGAGAAGAAGCCAGATCATTGCATGGCATTGTGTATGAGAGAGTGAGTGTCTTTGGGCATCCCCCTCCACCCCTATTTATAGGCCAAGCCCAAGGGTGGCTTCTCCAAGAAGCCAAGGGGGGAAAATACCAAAAGGCCCTCAAGGTGGCTTCTCCAAGAAGCCACCCAAAAAGCACTTTCACTATTCACGGAAACATTTTTCCGCGACCGTTAAATCCAAAAATATTTCTGTGGGTCTTAGAATAATTCCAGTACCCACTAAAATGATTTTGGACGCGTTCCGAAACAATTCCAGATTAGTGATTTTCATCTGCGAAAAGCAACCAAACCGGTTCCGGCAGCTTCGGAACATTTCCGGTTTTTATCCCGGAAAAATCCCAGAAGTTTCCAGAACAATTCTGGCACCCTCCAAGAATTTCCAGACGTGTGCCGAAACCAATTTGACTCAATGGTATACCCTGAAACAACTTTTTAGTTTTACCGAAACTATTCCGGTGTTCTCTCTCCGGAACTTTTCCGCTGTCTCCGAAACTTTTCCGGTGACTTTCTCTCAGACTTCCTGTCTAGTATTCAGCAGATAGATGACCCTTAAGCGTGTGACCCTATAGGTTCGGTGAAGCATAGACATGACCGGAACTCTTTCCGATCAATGATCAACATCGGAGCCGTGGACACCCATATTGTGGCACCCTGACTCAGAGGACCGGTTTACCCAGTGTTTCCAACCCAGAGATCATGTCTTCTGGAAACACACAACAACTTGAAACAGAACAGAACTGAATTTATTGAAATATCTCGAGTACAAGCTCATAATTTACACAGATAGCGAGGCCAGAAGCACATCAGGTGCTATGACAATATCTACCTTATTTATGGAACATAGCAAGGTCTCGATACTACTAGGTAGAACTACGGCGTAGCGGAACATAGCGCGGAAAACTCCATCCACAGGGACACTGCTGGGGACACGGCCTAGTTAGCGTAGCACGAACCATCGGGACCTCCGTCCTCGGCTTCTCCTGCATCTGGCATGATACGCCAGGTGAGTACTTGGAATGTACTCGCAAGCTCACGGCAACCAAAACAATGCAGCAAACAATAGCATGGCAATGATCATATTAAATACTTAGGTTGCTTACTCACTGTTATCGAACATCAACTTACTCTCTCTTCTGGGTTGTCCCACAACCCTCGGAATGCTCATAATCCACTGAGCACTTACGAACATAAGACAAGTTCTTCCATCATTATTATCATTATTGTGGTTGACCAATCAGTGGCCTAGTACGGACTGTCCAATACCGTGGACTCGGCTATTCGAATAGATTCTTACACTCTGCAGAGGTTGCGCACTTTACCCACACTATGGAGCTCCTGGCCTCCTGCTCCCATTCGGGTGGACCGGGGCTGCTCCAACGAAACCTGCCTGACCCGTAACTCCTCTATCGTACCACCGACAATCATACCCTCCCAGGGTCATGTCCTGGGTGGCCCCTGTGTCACCCCGTGACACCTGCCACCGTCGTGGCCAACTAACTGTCCCAAACGGGGACGCCGGCAAAATAACTCAACTGGCTCACAGGATTATCGTCGTCTACCTGATCAGGGCAACACGCACACATAACCCTCCCTAATGTGGTGGTACCGATAAAAGAGCACAAAGCCAGACCAAGTCAAGGCCGTCCCATACAGGCAAATGTGGCTGCATGGATAAGTCCGGATAGGTGACACTAGATCAACCAATTAGATTTAGTTTTAACAAGTACTTAGCAAGCATGATTATCTAGCATGAATAACTTAATATGGCAGTAGCTAGACATCCAAATGATTTACTATGAATTATCACATATTAAAGTAATGCATATAGTTCAATTAAATAACCAACACTATTGAAATGCTTCATGCAATGGATGACATGGCTTGCCTTGCTCTGTTGGGTTGTCCACAAACTCCTGGGCTTCAAATCCAAAAGTATTTCCTTCTGAAAATATTTTTTAAATGCAAAGGAAAATATCACATATTACTGTTCTGTGCACCAGAAATTCTGTGAGCATGGGAAAAATACCAAAATTTATCAGAAAATAGAGAAGCTCAAATCAAACCCAGAGCAAAAAGAATCAATTGATTTGGACTTATGGATAACAAGTTATGGACGGTCAAAGTTTCAGGTCAAATCTGAATTAAAACAGAAAATAGAAAATCCAGCCGAGGGCCACGTCGAAGGCGTATTTTCCGAATACGCCTCCACTTAAGTACCGGTTCGGACGCGGCAGAGTCATTGACGAGCGGGCCCCGGCTGTCATATTTAAAAGAAAAAGAGAGGGAACAGTAAACAGGCGGCTCATCGACGGCGATAGCCAGAGTTAGCGACGGCGGCGAGCTCGGGAGACTGCGGGGATGGATCGGCCACTCGACGGCGGTCCTCCCTGTACCAGTGGCGTCTCCGGAGACGGCCTAACGGTGTCGCTTGCTTCTTCTCCGGCGGCGGCTGGTTCGAGGGTCGTCGGTGACGGCGATTCCGGCAGCGATTGGGCTTGGGAAGAGGTCGGGCGGAGTCGTGGGAGTGCGGTGAGCTCGAATGTGGAGCCGGGCAGAGCTGGGGTGGGGGAAATTGAGCTATAGCAGAGAGGGGATCGGCGGCGGAATGCCAGCGAGCGGCGAGGCCAGAGGGCCTCTCGGCCGTGGCTCGATGCTTAGGGGGTCTCTATGAGGCGGAGGAGGTTGGGTGAGGAGCGGAGAGAGGCCGGGGAGGCCTATATATAGGGGGGAGGAGGAGCTTTTGGAGCAGCGGAGCTCGGGCCACGTCGCCGGTGCCAGGACGCCGCGCTGGCTGGCTCTATGCGGGCGACGGGATAGGAGAGGGCAGGAGGAGTTATTGCGGTGGTGGCGGCATGCGGAGGAAGACGACAAGCGGCAGAGCCACTGTGGCCGCACGGGCGCCACAGTGCCCGCGTGCGTGGCGGCCGCCGGGGACGATTCCGGCGAGGGGGAAGTTCCAGAACGGCCAGGTGGGGGAAGGAGAGGATGTCGGCGAGCTAGGACAAGGCGGGGTCACGCGAGGCAGTCGGACGCGACTCAACAAACCCGGGCGCGGTGCAGAGCGCGTGTTTTGGCATGCCAGTGCCGTGCTCACCACGGGCATTGGCACTTGGAGAACACGCAAGTCTGGTGCACCTTGTCTAGCATGTTCTCCTTTGATCACTTAGCCTCTCCGTGCCTCTAGTTCGTCTAGATGCACTCTGGTTCGAAGTGTAGCTTCAGCTACAGTTTCTGACAGAAAACTTGAGAGGGATCTAGAGGAGAGGTGAGCTGGAGATGGAGCCAGAGGAGATGTCTGGGATCATCTATCTTGGAAGGACTCCAAGCTGGCCAAGTTTGAGAGAATTTCATCAAGATTTGGATATGGTTCATGAACAACTGTTGTTACTGGTACAGAAGTAAGATGAGCTTATAGCACTCATCTGGTTGATCTGCTGAAGCTGAAAATTGGTGTGGGAAGGTTGTTTGGTGGATAGATGCTGCCATAAAAATTTCAGCTCAATTGGATACCTCTAGATGGTACTTCCTTCACAGAGGTTCAAAATGAGCAGAAACATGGCAGAATATTGCTGCTGAAAATTTGTACGGGACAAGATGATATTTTTGGATATTGTGGCAAGATAAGTTCCCTAGTATCTCAGGGAATTAATTGAGAGTTTTCTGAGTTGGGAAAATATGAGTTGCTTCACAAATGGCCAATGCTGTCCAGAAGACAAATGGAGTTTTCTAGACAAAATTTTGTACTGGACCATGAAATGTTTTTGAAGATTGTGGGAGTAGATGATGACAAGAAGGTGTGGTATTAATTTGGGATTTTTCTGATCATCAGAACTATAGATTGCTTCATAACCCATAGTGATGACAGATTTTCCCAAAAGAAGAAAAAGAATAAATAGGGAAGATTGAGAATTGGAATTTGATCCTGGAAAGGTGTGACAAGATTTTGGCAAGATGATGAGGGCTTGGGATCACTGAGAGAGATTCATAAGTCCAAAGTCAACTGAAAAGGATTCAAAAACCATCCAAATTGTAAATAAAGCCAGAAAGAAAAAGTTGCCAAAAATCAGGGTGTCACACATATTGACCCCTATACCCACACGAATAAATATTCGAGTGAACCTCCAGTTTGCCGTGTGCTATTCCTGTTGCTTCGCGATATGTTACAAACACCCGAGGTGAGACTTATCGGCATCCCCGTGGATCAACAACTTGTCCACTATGCCAGTCACCTCGTTACCGGTTTTGTTCTCTTTTCTCGTTCCCATGTTCCGGCATCCCTGTGATCAAATCACATTGTGGCTGGCCAGACGATGATGGATACCGTAACACCGAGAGGGCCCAGAGATATCTCTCCATCGTCGGAGGAGCAAATCCCAATCTTGAGCTATCAAGTTACTTGACATACTTTTCCATGAACTCGTAAGCCGTCGTAATAGCCACCCATTTACGGATGATGTTTAACAAACCCCAAAGTTCATGAAGCAAGCATGAAGAAACTCGATACTCTCATGGTCTAAGGAATTATGCAAACGTTAACTTTCTGTGTGTTATTAACCATTAACTTGTGACGAATGTATCTCATAGCATAACATCAATACGGGTCGATTCAACCACAAGTGTTCTACTAACATTGTGCCCTCAAAGTTGCCGGCATAGTCATGCCCATGATCAGGAAAGTAGAACCATCATGCAACACTTGAGCTAGTCTTAGAGGCCAGACTAGGAATACTTTTTACCGTTTATTATTCCACACGTGCATATGAGCCTTCCTCCGAGCCTCGTGGTTATTGTAGACTCGAGAACCATAGCAGTTATAGCACGGAATATAAACTTAATTACGAACATGGGGATAAATAATAACATTTATTATTGCCTCTAGGGCATATCTCCTACATATTTGTGCGGCACGCTCCCAAACTTTGCGCGAATGCGCACTTCTTTCTTTGCAGGATCCATTGTTGTAACACTTCTCACTCGGTTGTTTAGCACTCTATGGTGCCCTTCAATCTCATTTTTCAGTTGCTCCGTTTTGGTAGCAAAAGGGCCCGTGCGTTGCAACAGGAGAAAAAAATCATAATCTCCAATGGCCATGACCACATTTTGTTGCATCACCGAGATACACTATCACTCTCAATTTCATGAAATCATGAACATTTTTTTACTCGTGAACACATTTGAAATCATGAACATTTTTCAAATTCGTGAACACTTTTATAATTTTTTGAATATTTTCTAAAATCAAGAACATTTTTTGAATTCATGAACATTTTATATTATTTGTAAACATTTTTAAAAAAAATTGAACTTTTTATAAACAATTTTCTTGAATCAGCGAACATTTCTAGAATCGACGAACATTTTATTTTGGAAATTGGTGGAATTTTTTTTGAAATTCATGAAGATTTATTTGATTTAACAAACATTTTTTGAATTGCATGATCATTTTTTGAATCAGCGAACATTTTATGAATGAATAAACTATTTTGTAAGGCACAGACAGTTTTTAAATTTTTAGGATATTTTTCCATTCATGAACATTTTTTTGAATTGGAGGATTTTTGTTCAATTTCATTTACATTTTTTAATACATGAATTTTTAAAAATATCATAAACGTTTTTTATTTCCCGAACATTTGTTTCAAAATTTCGATTTTTTTTTAGTAAGCAAACATTTTTTACAAAATCTGAATATTTTTTGAATCCAGAAATATTTTATTATTTTCATTTCAAAACTCTCTTTTTTTTAGTTTTTGGAATTTTTTTGAAGTACTCCCTCCGTAAAGAAATATAAGAGCGTTTAGATCACTAAAGTAGTGATCTAAACGCTCTTAAAAAATTTATAGAGGGAGTACCAAATTATTTAAATTAGGAAAAAATGAAAACAGAATAGAAAAAAAATAAAAACCAAAATTTTAAAAATAGGCCGCCCGCACATGGGCCGGCCCAAACAGGCGCACCGTTTCTTCTCCCATCGCGTAGAGCGCAGTATAGGAGGTCCCTACTGCATGGGCCGACCCAGTCTAGGGATTTCCCTGTGAAACGTTTTTTGTCACTTATCGGTGGCATTGGTATGTAATATTTTGCAACTTTGGGGGTAATTTCAGTGACGTACTACCAGAAGCAATAGCCCCTTTATTATTATTATAGCACATATGTCCGTGCGTTGCAATGGGAGATGTAATTGACGTGTTCACCAAACGAACATCGCGGCACGGCAACATTCAGGCGATGCAACCCGGCGGCAGCAGAGAGACGGACGCCAAGGTTTAGCAGAAATATATATCAGCCTCACATTAAGAATCATACATACGATACTTTGTGTTATGATTTTTGTACGACAAGTCTGATCAAATTATCCATAATAATCAAAATGCAGCAGAACCATTAGAAAACTGACGTTTAAGGGTCGTACTCGCTCCATCTTGCATGCTTCCTTTGTGTTATGATTTTTGTACCACAAGTCTGATCAAATTATCCATAATAATCAAAATGCAGCAGAACCATTAGAAAACTGACGTTTAAGGGTCGTACTCGCTTCATTTTGCATGCTTCCTTGGGCAACTTCTTCTTCTTGTTGTTATTATTATAGTACACATATACGCGTGCGTTGTCACGCAAGATAAATTGGCATATACTCAAATTTAGTGTAAATCAGTCTATTTGTGAAATTCCGGGTTTAAATCCCATGACCAATGCGTCCTCGTTTTAATTATGCGCAAATTTGATTTAATGCCGTCTCCTTGAATTACCCTTGAATCGATGCATCCTCCAAATCCCTCAAATTTGATTTAATGACGTCTCCTTGAATTACACTTGAATCGATGCATCCTCGTTTAATTATGCGTCACCAATCCCTCAAATTTGATTTAATGTCGTCTCCTTGAATTATCCTTGAATCGATGTGTCCTCGTTTAATTATGCGCCAACAATCCCTCAAATTAGATTTAATGCCGTCTCCGTCTCCTTGAATTACCATTGAATGGATGCGTCCTCGTTTAATTATGCGCTACCAAATCCCTCAAATTTGATTTATTTATTTATTTATTTATTTGAACACAGTACAGACGCAAACGCTCATATACACGCGCATACACTCACCCCTATGAACACACACACGCACACCCTACCCCTATGAGCACCTCCAAGAGACTGAGCCGGCATATCATCTTGAAATTTACGAAGTCACCGTAGGCACCTCGTCATCGACGGGAACGTCTCCTCCCACTGAATGCGCATCGCCAGAAATCCTGAAATAATTTCAGGAATAAATGCGACCACCAGGATTTGAACCCTGGTGGGGTGGGGATACCACAGTCCCTCTAACCATCGTGTGGTTCGCTCAAATTTGATTTATTGACGTAGATTGTCGTCGCCTGCTTCACGTCAGACAGACAACCTGCCCGCACCATATCCCTCCCTCCCTCCCGAGTGGGCCGGGCCCGGGATGTCACGCAGCCCTCCAAGAAAACCGCGGCGGCAGGCCGCGAAGAAACTCCACCGAAAGCTCCCTCCCGCCTATTGTTTGCAAGCTAAAATCCATTTCTTTCTTCCTTTTCTGGAACCCCCGGTGAGCACAGCACGCTCTGCATGATCGAGCTCCCATTGTTTTGGCAGCGGCGCCGAATCCGACCTCCCAAAACCATGGGCCAACCCACCTATAAAACCCTCCTGCCCCGCCCCCCATCTCCGCCGTCCCACATCACCATCACCACCAGTTCACCGGAAGAAGAAGACACCTCGATCGATCGATCGATCGACCGATCGGAGGAAAGAAGACCGACCATGCGGGCGAGCTGCAGCGGCTGCCGGGTGCTGCGCAAGGGCTGCAGCGAGGACTGCACCATCCGCCCCTGCCTGGCCTGGATCCGGAGCCCCGACGCGCAGGCCAACGCCACCGTCTTCCTCGCCAAGTTCTACGGCCGCGCCGGGCTGCTCAACCTCCTCGCCGCCGGCACCGACGCCGCCCTCCGCCCGGCGCTCTTCCGCTCGCTCCTCTACGAGGCGTGCGGCCGGGTGGCCAACCCCGTCTACGGCGCCTCCGGGCTCTTCTCGACGGGCCAGTGGGAGTTGTGCCAGGACGCCGTCCAGGCCGTGTTCGAGGGCCGCCGCATCCCCGTCCGGTCCGAGGCCGTCAGGCATCCCGGCCTCGTGGCGGCGTTCGATGTCCGCCATGTCCCCAAGCCCAAGGTCGTCCCTGCGCCTGCACACGCCCCCGTCCCGCTCGGCGTCTCGCACGCGGGGTGCACCATGTTCAAGCGCGCATCCTCCTCTTCGACTGCCAAATCCAAGACCTCCCCCGGCGCCAAGCAGGCAAGGGGAGAGTCGTCCGGGGACACCGAGGCTGGGGCGGGCTCGCACGTGAGCCAAGCAGAGCAGAGCCCCCCTGTGCCGCAGCTGGCCCAGGAAGACGACGGCGAAATTGGGCTGGAGCTGACGCTGGGGTTTGGGCCGGCCACGCGCGTGCTGAGGTCGCCGCCGCCGCCGCGCTTCGATGCGGCCAGCAGCTCGAGCGCTGAGTGCGGCCACATCGGCCTACTGCTTGACCTGCCGGTGTGAGAGAAGAGACGCGGCGACTGTGCCGTCCTTCGTACTGCTGAGAGAGAGAGAGAGAGAGAGAGAGAGAGAGAGAGAGAGAGAGAGAGAGAGAGAGAGAGAGAGAGAGAGAGAGAGAGAGAGAGAGAGAGAGAGAGAGAGAGAGAGAGAGAGAGAGAGAGAGACAAAAATGGAAGTTTTGGGATATCGTTCGTGTCATACTGACACCTTTAGGATAGAGATTCTACCAGTGAGTATGAGAGAAGAATAATGTAGTACCTGAAACCTGAAAATTTAAAATTAAATTCAAGAACTTTTTGTGTATGCTGAGTGCTTTGTTCCAGGGATACATCAAATATTTAATTAATTTTCAGAAAACAAATGACTGTCTTGTTTTGGTATCCCTGGCGTGTACACCTTATAGATACACATGTACTTTTATAGGTAGATCAAAACTTCACGGACCTCGACACCGCGGCACCGACCGCATCTGCACACGCCGCAGGACCCAACCAGAACCCACGGAACATAACCTTCACGTGCCCTTCGCCGGCACTAGAGTCACCACCCGAGCATCTCCACTCGCTCCCCCCCCCCCCCCCCCCCCCCCCCAACAGGCCCCAGGGCGCCTTTTTTAGCGCCGGCGGCGAAAAATCGGCCCAGTCGCGCCCCCAGGTCGTTGTTTATCGCCGGTTTGGGCCGAAATAACAACCGGCGAATCCGAGCCGAACCCAGTGAAGTGGGAGTCTGTAGGAGATATGCCCTAGAGGCAATAATATATGTTATTGATTATCTCCCTGTTCATAATTAGGTTTATGTTCCATGCTATAACTGCTATGGTTCTCGAGTCTACAATAACCACGAGGCTCGGAGGAAGACTCATATGCACGTGTGGAATAATAAACGGTAAAATGTATTCCTAGTCTGGCCTCTAAGACTGGCTCAAGTATTGCATGATGATCCTGTTTTCCTGATCATGGGCATGGCTATGCCGGCAATTTTGAGGGCACAATGTTAGAAGAACATTTGTGTTGAATCGACCCGAATTGATGTTATGCTATGAGATTCATTCGTCATAAGTTAATGGTTAATAACACAGAGATGGTTAACGTTTGCATAATTCCTTAGACCATGAGAGTATCGAGTTACTTCATGCTTGCTTCATGAACTTTGGGGTTTGTTAAACGTCATCCGTAAATGGGTGGCTATTACGGCGGCTTACGGGTTCATGGAAAAGTATGTCAAGTAACTTGATAGCTCAAGATTGGGATTTGCTCCTCCGACGATGGAGAGATATCTCTGGGCCCTCTCGGTGTTACGGTATCCATCATCGTCTGGCCAGACACTTTGTGATTTGATCACGGGGATGCCGGAACACGGGAACGAGAAAAGAGAACAATACCGGTAACGAGGTAACTGGCATAGTGGACAAGTTGTTGATCCGCGGGGATGCCAACATGTCTCACCTCGGGTATTTGTAACATATCGCGAAGCAACAGGGATAGCACACGGCAACTGGAGGTTCACTCGAATATTCATTCGTGTGGGTATAGGGATCAATATGGGTGTCCACGGCTCCGATGTTGATCATTGATCGGAAGGGGTTCCAGGTCATGTCTATGCTTCACCGAACCTATAGGGTCACACGCTTAAGGGTCATCTATCTGCTGAATACTAGACAGGGAGTCTGAGAGAAAATCACCGAAAAAGTTTTCGGACACCGGAAAAGTTTCGGACAGCGGAATAGTTCCGCAGAGAGAACACCGGAATAGTTTCGGTAAAACTGAAAAGTTGTTTCAGGGGATACCATAAAGTCAAATTGGTTTTGGCACATGCCTGATAATTCTTGGAGGGTGCCAGAATCATTCTGGAAACTTTCTGGAATTTTCCGGGATGAAAACCGGAAATGTTCCGGAGCTGCCGAAACCGCTTCAGATGCTTTTCGCAGATGAAAATCACTAAACCGGAATTGTTCCGGATCGCATTGAAAATTATTTTAGTGGGTACTGGAAATGTTCTAAGCCCACATAAATATTTTCAGTTCGACCGGACGCTGAAAAATGTCGTCGTGAATAGTGAAAGTGCTTTTTGGGATATTTATGGAAAAGTCACCTTTTGGGATATTTTCCCAAAAGGTTTCTAGAAGGCTTGGGGGCCAAGAAACCCTACCCCTTGGATTTCCTATAAATAGAGGTGGAGGGGCTGCCTCCACACTCACTCCTTCTCACATACAAGTGCCATGACATTTCTGGCTTCTCTCTCCCTCCCAGCGAAATAGTTTCGTAGAGCCGAAAGGCTGTCTGGGTTCCGGTGGGAACTAGTTCTGGACGGCGAAGCCCTGCCGGATAGATGACACCGTATGTGTGCAACCCCGTAGAGAGGTCGTAGGTTCGATCTTTTTGCCCGAGGGGCTGTTCGAGGGTCCTCCCGAAGGGCTGTCCGAGTTTCTGTCCGAGTTTCGGGGGTCCTCCCGAAGGGCTGTCCGTGAGGCCTCCCGAAGGGCTGTCCGAGGATCCGTCCGGTGGGACTATCCGAAAGACTGTCCAGAGGCCTCCCGGAGGGCTGTCCGAGGATCCGTCCGGTGGGACTATCCGAGGGACTGTCCCGAGGCCTCTCGAAGGGCTGCCCGGAGATCCGTCCAGTGAGCTGACGAGGGAGTACATCCTCGCGGTTGGGAGGTTGTAAAATCCTAGCTGCGGGGATCTGCACCGCCGATCGTCATCGACTCTACTTCCGCTGCGCTACGAGTCGGTAACGAAAAAGATCAAACCTTGTATGCAGTCTCCATAGTGATCCTGGGCTGGTACGTAGGTCGGAAATTTTTTGTTTTCTGCTACGTAACCCTACAGTGGCATCAAGAGCCAGGCTATGCGTAGATGCAGGTTGCGATCTAGAATACATAGAGATGTATGGGTGTTGCACAATATAATTAGGTAGTAGATGAGATCTATTACTGAAAATTATTTGTGCGGGTAGCAGATGAAATCTGTTACCCGATGTTCTTGTTGCTTCCCTGGAATTTGCGTAGTCCTGATCTTGACGGCATGGTGGAATCTCACAAAGTTCTGGCAATCCGCGATCCTTTCATGCTGCTCCTGAGTATGCTGATTGACAGATCAACGAAGTGCTAACAGTTCTTTGGGTTCCACCATAGTTGAGAAAGATGGATGTTTCGCAGACGAAAGGGCAATGCAGATGTGATCTGCACGGGGGCCACGCGTATGACGAAGTTTAGTATGGGGCTCGAGATTTTATTATCTCGTGTTTCATACACCCTGGAAAGTTAATCTAGCAACTTGAATTATCATACTTGATGATGGACGTTGGTAACTTCGGTTTGTTTCAAAACCTTAGAAGCCACGTAAAATAAAATTTTGCATGAACCGATTAGAGGCGTCTAACTTGGTTTTGCAGGATGGTTTGCATGTGATGTGGTATATCAAGTCTCATATTAATTTGATTATGTATGAGATGACTATATGATGTAATTAACATGACCTGCGTGTCATGATTCGGCATGATGGCTGGAGCCATATGATTGCACTTTAATGACCTGCGTGTCAACCTTATGTAATGCACTTATTTTATTAGCTATAGAGATAGCAATATTATCTGGTGCATCGACAAGGTGGTGGCAATCTTCGCGAAGGTGAACACCAACGCGAATGCCGAAGACGAAGAAATGAAAGACTTCTCCGTCAGAAAGGGCTATACCATATCATGCTATTATGAATTGCCTGAGATGTTTATCCCTTATGATGCACCCTTCTTGATTGCGCGGTAGTCGCTTGTTATTAGGGTGATCTCTCACAAAAATATCAAGTAGTTAGTGTTCTCCCAAGTGTAGCACCATCACGGCACCTAAGTTTTCGGGGTACGACATGTACACATGAGTACGAACGATTAGGGATGTGTGAGGCGGGTGAGGTCAGACCTCGCAGCGAGATCACTTGGTTGTCTTGACGTTCAGGCAGGACAGTCCTGAGCTCGGAACACACGCATCGAAAGATGAACAAGAGTCACATAGAGATGTGATTGGCAAGTTGGCCTACCGATTGAAATTCACGTCATCAGTGATGAACCCGTCAATGGCGTCGAATTGAAATGCGGATCTTGCATCACTCACAATCAATTATGAGAGATATTGATTTGAGTGGGAGCGCACTGTTGAATTAACTTCTTTTAATTCTCAGTGCAATTAATTTTGAACACTGTCTAAGTGTGATTTGCAGAATAGTTGTAGAATAATGGCTCGCATTTCCACCTTCCGTGTTAAAATTGAATAGCTGTTAAATATCTGGTTAAAACTTTACGGTTGGTAACGTAATGTGAGGATTGTCCTCTAGAGTGCCGAGAAGGACTTTGTCCTATCACATGTTTTCGGTATTCTCCCGCTAATGCTATGGATCATGTGACTCTCGTCCATCGATCCAAAAGCTAGAATTCCGTTTCAGTCAAGTGCAATATGTTTGCTTCCATGAGACCCGAACTTCGAAAGTTTGGATAGTTATGTGATATTCATGGAATCTGAAAATCATTTTCAGAGACAGACAAAGGCTAAAAGATATGAGATATCCAAAGCAATGTTTGTTTGCAAACTGTTAGTAAAGGAGTTTACTATGCATTAGACTGATAAGAGAGGGATCCAGGAGAACGCCTATCATATGATGAACGGTGAATAAAACAACAACTTAAAGAGAAAGGAAGTGTCCGAAGGGTGTTAGTGAGACTTTCACGCCTAGGAAGTCTGGGGCTAACGCCACTCTTAAGTTGGATGCTTCTTCTGAGAGTAGGAGAAATACTAAAAGTTAAACTGTTAGAAGTATAAAGGCAAAAGGAAAGAAGACTGGAATATCCAGCTCATGTATGAATGTCATACAAGTTTTTGATGTATAGAAGGCTGGTCAAAGATATAGTTCTTGGGAATTATGGTTAAACATGTTAATCACTAATTCTTGGGTATTGTGAGTTAATCACAAAGATACCCGCTCGATTCATTCTGTTGCAACTCAATGTAAGAACTACTATGGCCTGAAAGACTAGCCAGGGATGAGGTTTAGATACACGCAGGGAACATAGTAAATGTTACTATGCCTTCCATCGGTGTATTCCCTATGTATTTATTTTCATAATTCATTTTAGAGTTTCACACTCTAGCCCTTTGCATAAAGTATCTTGCAAGAAGGTTGTTCATAAGAGAACTTTTGATGTTCGGTGTTATGAATAACATGAGGGCCATACTTTCATTATGAATGAGATGTATGTTATGAATATTGATAATAATACATTACCTCTGGGTTTACTTTCATAATTCATTTTAGAGTTTCATACACTCTAGCCCATTGCACAATGATTGTTGCAAAAGAGTTGTTCATAAAACAACAATTGTTGTTCAGTATTATGAATGACATGAGGGGCCATGCTTCCATCCTAGATGGGATGTATGTTATGAATATTGATGGAAATATGATACATCCATAACACTGACGCTAAATGTCGCAAGACTAAACGAATACCACACAAGTGTGGCACTGCATTTGGTCACATTGGAGAAACCCGCACGGAAAATTCCATTATGATGGATTTTGAAGTCGTTTGATTTTGAATCATCTGACACTTGCAACTTTCCTCTGAAAAGTGAAGTGACTGAAATACCGTTCACAAGCCATAAGGAACGAGCATAGAACATATTGGTGATCATACATTATGATGTGTGTAGTCCAATAAATGTTATTGCAAGTAGTGGAGTTATCTATCTTCAGAAATGACTCAAGTAGATATATGGATATTTACTTGATAAGACGTGAGTCTGGATCTTTTGAAATCATTCGAAAGGTTTTCAAAATGAAGAAGAAAATATTGTAACAAGAAAATTATGTTTCTACAATTCGATTGCAGAAAGGAATATTTGAGTTACAAGTTTAGCGAATGTCTGATGAGTTGTGAAAGGGGTTTCATAACTTGCACCTCCCGGAACACCACTGCAAATGGAAAGTCCGTGAAGATGTAATCGAACCATTTATGACATGGTAAGATCAAAGATGACATAAATAGATTTGCCATTATCCCTTTTAAAGAGTAATGCTTTAGAGACTGCGGCTTTTACACTGAAAAGAGATCCATCAGGTCTGTTGAAATGACGCCATGGTATGGTACGCCCAACCATGTTATATCTTTTCTTAACATTTGGAATATGGGGCTTGTGTAAAAGGTTACAAACCTATTCCAAATTAGACAAGTGCTATTTTGTAGGTTATCCCAAGTCATTGGGTATTCCCCCACCACTATACCGAGGCAAACGATTTTGCTACAAAACGGTATGCTTTTAAAGAGAATAGTTCTTACAAAAGGTGAGTGGGAGGACAGTGCAACTCGACGAGATAACCAGTATCTTCGTCATCAGGTCAAAGGAAAGGAACCTTGGAAGTGATTCCGGAGTTTCCTACTGCGACTGATACGGAAGTCTCTACAATAAAATGTATGGACTTCGGTCGAACTTGCAGCTAAACCACGTAGGCAAAGCTCGTGCAAACCTATCAGGTGCGCAAACGAGATATTGTTGTTAGACAACAGTATACCTACAATACACAAGGAAGCGTTGATGGGCCCTGACTCCAGAATTGGCTAAATGCCAATACAATCCGAGATAGTTTCCATATAAGTGATTCAAGATTAAAATCTTGATACACCTTTCGAAAGACTTAGAGTCTAACGAATATTTATGGAACTAAAAACTGATACGGATAAAATGTTTTATCCATAAAGCTCGACTTGTTGCAATAACAAGTTCAAGGAGTTGACTACGATGAGATTGTCTCACCGTAGCGATGCTTAAAGTCGGTTCGGGTTGAACTAGCAATTAATACATATTTCAATCATGAGATATGAAACATGGATGACAAAAGGATTTTCATCTGATGGAAATGAAACCTAGGACTTGTATATGATACAGTCCAAAGTAATTTGTCGATCCAGAGGATGCTAGTAAGTATGCAAACTTCACAGTTCCAGCAATGGACAGAAGAGAGCAAAGTGGAGTTGGAATCTTCGTTTTTGATGGAATGGTCAAAAGGGTTTGATTTCATCAAATGGGTATCGAAGATGCTTGTGATTCAAGAAAGTAAGTGGGAGCATGATAATATTTCTAAAAACCTTGTGTACTTGACACATTGTTAATTGAAAATAAATTTCTTGACACGAATTAGGACTTCATTTGAAAATAGTTTTTCGATGAAGTGCTTAGGCTAAATAGCCTCAATATTAGGCATGATGATCTATGGAGATAGATTTACCTAATAGGGCTAAGCTATGAATACATATTGACAAGATGCTAAAACTTTTTAGCATTTAAAACGCCAAGGAGTGATTCTTGCCGAAGTCACATGGAAAGAGTTTTGCAAGACTCGGTGTCTCAAAACACTGATGAGCAAAATACATGATGGAGATTCCACACACTCTTGTGTTTGGATTAATCATGTATTCCATGGTATGTAAATCAACCAGATATGTCCAATACTCCAAAGTTGTTGCGAGTATAGATACCAAAGTGATCAAAGTACTGATCATAGGACAACAGTGAAAGATGTCATTAAAGTACTAGAGTAGTAGTGATGACATGTTTTCCCGCAAGCAGAGATTATGAAGTGCTCGTTGTAAGTAATTACATCGATACAGTCTTCATCAATGCTCCATGCGATTTTCAATTTAAGTTAAGGGTTTTGTGTAATACACAATATGGTGGCACGGTAGTTGGAAATTGTTCCAAACAAGATACTGTGGCGAATTCTATAACAAAGGCTAAGTATGTTGACGCTTAAGAAGCGACAAAGAAGTTGTTGAATCATATAGTTCATTCATGAACTTAGTATGGTTCCAAGATGGCTTTGGTCTATGGGACACTATTGCAGATAGTTGCTCCATAGCTCAGTCTGAGGAATCAGGTTTCGACCAATGATTCACACATATACAAAGCCAAGTCCACACAAAATATGAATTTTGTGAAAGCGTGAAAACGCGAGGATATGCAAAGTTACACACGGAGCTGAAGTCGTCAGATCCGTTGGACATCAGGCTATACCACATGCGAAGCATATTTTACACCAGTATGCCATAGGTGTAAAGTGCATTAGCATTGACTAGATTATTGACTCTAGTGCAAGTGGGAGTCTGTAGGAGATATGCCCTAGAGGCAATAATATATGTTATTGATTATCTCCCTGTTCATAATTAGGTTTATGTTCCATGCTATAACTGCTATGGTTCTCGAGTCTACAACAACCACGAGGCTCGGAGGAAGACTCATATGCACGTGTGGAATAATAAACGGTAAAATGTATTCCTAGTCTGGCCTCTAAGACTGGCTCAAGTATTGCATGATGATCCTGTTTTCCTGATCATGGGCATGGCTATGCCGGCAATTTTGAGGGCACAATGTTAGAAGAACATTTGTGTTGAATCGACCCGAATTGATGTTATGCTATGAGATTCATTCGTCATAAGCTAATGGTTAATAACACAGAGATGGTTAACGTTTGCATAATTCCTTAGACCATGAGAGTATCGAGTTACTTCATGCTTGCTTCATGAACTTTGGAGTTTGTTAAACATCATCCGTAAATGGGTGGCTATTACGGCGGCTTACGGGTTCATGGAAAAGTATGTCAAGTAACTTGATAGCTCAAGATTGGGATTTGCTCCTCCGACGATGGAGAGATATCTCTGGGCCCTCTCGGTGTTACGGTATCCATCATCGTCTGGCCAGACACTTTGTGATTTGATCACGGGGATGCCGGAACACGGGAACGAGAAAAGAGAACAATACCGGTAACGAGGTAACTGGCATAGTGGACAAGTTGTTGATCCGCGGGGATGCCAACATGTCTCACCTCGGGTATTTGTAACATATCGCGAAGCAACAGGGATAGCACACGGCAACTGGAGGTTCACTCGAATATTTATTCGTGTGGGTATAGGGATCAATATAGGTGTCCACGGCTCCGATGTTGATCATTGATCGGAAGGGGTTCCAGGTCATGTCTATGCTTCACCGAACCTATAGGGTCACACGCTTAAGGGTCATCTATCTGCTGAATACTAGACAGGGAGTCTGAGAGAAAATCACCAAAAAAGTTTTCGGACACCGGAAAAGTTTCGGACAGCGGAAAAGTTCCGCAGAGAGAACACCGGAATAGTTTCGACAAAACTGAAAAGTTGTTTCAGGGGATACCATAAAGTCAAATTGGTTTTGGCACATGCCTGATAATTCTTGGAGGGTGCCAGAATCATTCTGGAAACTTTCTGGAATTTTCCGAGATGAAAACCGGAAATGTTCCGGAGCTGCCGAAACCGCTTCAGATGCTTTTCGCAGATGAAAATCACTAAACCGGAATTGTTCCGGATCGCATTGAAAATTATTTTAGTGGGTACTGGAAATGTTCTAAGCCCACATAAATATTTTCAGTTCAACCGGACGCTGAAAAATGTCGTCGTGAATAGTGAAAGTGCTTTTTGGGATATTTATGGAAAAGTCACCTTTTGGGATATTTTCCCAAAAGGTTTCTAGAAGGCTTGGGGGCCAAGAAACCCTACCCCTTGGATTTCCTATAAATAGAGGTGGAGGGGCTGCCTCCACACTCACTCCTTCTCACATACAAGTGCCATGACATTTCTGGCTTCTCTCTCCCTCCCAGCGAAATAGTTTCGTAGAGCCGAAAGGCTGTCTGGGTTCCGGTGGGAACTAGTTCTGGACGGCGAAGCCCTGCCGGATAGATGACACCGTATGTGTGCAACCCCGTAGAGAGGTCGTAGGTTCGATCTTTTTGCCCGAGGGGCTGTTCGAGGGTCCTCCCGAAGGGCTGTCCGAGTTTCTGTCCGAGTTTCGGGGGTCCTCCCGAAGGGCTGTCCGTGAGGCCTCCCGGAGGGCTGTCCGAGGATCCGTCCGGTGGGACTATCCGAGGGACTGTCCCGAGGCCTCTCGAAGGGCTGCCCGGAGATCCGTCCGGTGAGCTGACGAGAGAGTACATCCTCGCGGTTGGGAGGTTGTAAAATCCTAGCTGCGGGGATCTGCACCGCTGATCGTCATCGACTCTACTTCCGCTGCGCTACGAGTCGGTAACGAAAAAGATCAAACCTTGTATGCAGTCTCCATAGTGATCCTGGGCTGGTACGTAGGTCGGAATTTTTTTGTTTTCTGCTGCGTAACCCTACAGGGGGGCGCCTGGGGGCGCCGGCTGAAGCGAAAAGGCGCGTGGGGCCGCGCTGTCAGCGACAACAGGCATATTCCCGCCGTTTTTACCCGTCTTTTCCCTCCATTTCCCCCATTGCTTCCCCTTCTCCCCCGCCATTCCCGCCATTCTCCGGGCGCCATGCCGCCGAAGAAATATGTGGCTCCTCGCGCCGCTGCCGATTCCACCCAGCCGAAGCAGAGGAAGGCGAGGGCGCTGATGGCAAGGCCAGCGGGCTTGTCGAACGCCGAGTGGAGGGCGGATGTTCAGCGCCGGGAGGCGGTCACAACCGACCGGCGGAACAGGCTCAACGCCAAGAGGGCCAGGGATGCGGCGGCAGAGCAGGTAGAGGCGTCTCGCGTGGGGGGGATGATGAACCTTCCGGCCGGCCACTGCGCACAAGCCGCGTGGGGGAGCCTGCCGAGAGTCGCGTCGCCGGCCAACTTCTCGCCGCCCCCGCCGCAATGGGGGTACGCCCCCTCGCCTGGCTACTCCGATGGCGACGCGCATGGCGGTTTCAACCCCAACATCACCTTCCCGCATGGCGCGCCGCCGCGTGCCTCCCCCTCCGGCCTGAACCCCGACCAGCGCACTCCCTCCCCCGCGTTCACCGCCGGCCTCAACACCCAGTACAGCTACTCGCCGCCGGCGTACTCATCCTCGCCTGCGCCGCCTCTGCGCCGGGGCGCCCTACCCTTTGCACACAGCTCGGCGCCACAGTTCAGCAACACCGACGCCACCGACGCCGACACGGACGAGATCATCACGAGCGGCAAGGCCGGCGTCGACCACCGCCCCTACGCCCACGCCGACACCAACGCCGACGCCCAGCCCGAGCGATGAAGTTGTGCTGACACCGACTACCAGCCCGAGCACAGAAGCCACGCCGACGCCGAGTACGCCGACCCCGGCCAGTCCCACGCCAGAGGAGCCCGCCATTTGATGCGTTCCTTGTCTATGCTTCCTTCCTTTTGATCGCCGAACTTTCGGGTATGTTTGATCGCCGAACTTTCGGGTATGTTTGATCGCCGAACTATGGCATGATGATCGCCGACTTGTGGCATGGTGATCGCCGAACTTGTGGCGTTTTTTGGTAGCGGGAAAGACAAGTTTGATTTTTTGGGCGTTTGGGGGCCGAAACCTAGGGGCGCGGCTGGGAACTCGATCGCCCCCAGGGCGAAAAACCCGCCGGCGCAAACGCCAAAACGCATTCGCCGGGTGCGCTGGGGGGCCGAACGAGTGGAGATGCTCTAAGACGTGATCGTCTCGCTACCCCGGAACAGACACAAATCGTAAAAAAAAAGAAAAAGAAACGGAAGTCCTACTGATGGCGTGAGAGGGGAGTGAGTGATTGATTGTGCTATTAAAATCGGAACATGGCGTGTACACCTTAGAGATACATGTACTTTTAGAGGTACATCTAAACTTCACCAATCTCGACACAGCGGCACCGGCTGCACCAGCACACGTTACAGGATCCAAACAAATCCGGCGGAACATAACCTTCACGCGTCCCCCGTCGGCACCGGAGGCACCACCTAAGCTTGGACAAAGTGGAAAAGGACCTTACTCCAACTCTAGGACGCGACCGTCTCGCCTCCCGAAACAGACATAAAACCTAATAAATAAATAAAGCAGAATCCTCTTTGCTGGTAAAACCTGGAAAAAAAAAGGGAATGGGAGCCCTCCCAATGATGGGGGGACGAGATCTGCCGCACCTCAAAGATCTGAGAGGGATGTTTTCGTATAGGGGGAAGTCATCCACTCAAGTTGCAGCAAAAGTTGGTTTCTTTTTTAGCAATTCATCAAGATTTATTGATCAAAAGAGATGGTCATAGGAGTCATGAGGGCACAAATAGCAACCCTAATCAACGAGACAAAACTTGGCAAGGTTATGAGTGCGGCAATTCGGTGCCCAGGTGCATATGCCCCTGGAAGTAAACAGTAAATCCAAATAAAATAGCAAACAAATTCAAAAAAAACTGAATTTTTTTGACATCAAAGATGATCAAATGCACTAGTTGCATGCAAAAAATCGTGGTGAAATGGCATTTGAGGAGCTCTAGAAAAACAAATTTCGGGTCTCACGGAAACTTTGAAAAATAACCATTCGGAGCCTCTTTTTTTTTTGGCGAGAGCTCCTCAAAAGTCATTTCGCTCTGAAAATTTGTACGCACCTAGCACATGAAGCATCTTTGATGTCCAAAGAATTCGGATTTTTCTACTATTTCTTTTGAATTTACTGTTCATAGGGTACAAATGAGCATGGGCTCAGACACTAATTACCAGCAGGGTTATGTGGTTCATAGTTCACCCACGCACCTCAAAATCGAAACTAAAGTCACAACCAATAAAGTTTTGCAACAAAAGTTGTTTTTTTAGGGAAGCAGCAAAAGTTGGTTATTCTTGAAAAAATTGGGAATCATAGAAATGTGTTGGGTTGGTCCAACTGAAATGAACCTGGGCTGGGCCTACGCCAACTCACACGGCCGGCCTCGGATCGAGGTATCCCCTTCCCCGTCCAGTGCAGGCTGCTGCTACTGAGAGGCTGTGAGACCTCGCCACGGTTCCTCTTGCCGGCCGGTCGCCGCAACCGCCGCAGCACTCGCCGCCGCCCCCCAGACCGGCCTTCCTTTAACTTGAGTTTGCAGGTATGTATGTATGCCCTCTCCAGCCCAGCCCCCCTCCACTCCTCCACTCCTCCGCCCCCATCTCCATATCGTCCGATGCCAGGAATCTCCAACAATTTTAGGATCCACCACTCAGTTAACCCTGCAGTTTTCACTCCGTCTCGCAATTGATAACTGCACCAAAACTCCTCGTCTGTTCAGTCAGGAGAGTTGCTGCTCGACTTTGTTTATTTATTAGACAACATGGCAAATTCCTACTGTATTTGGGAAAGACGTTGTTGCCTCAGTGTAGGCTCGGCTCTCATCTGATTTAACATGAGCACTCGATTCTACATGACCAGACCATGAATGGTACGTAGCCTTGAAGTAGCAAAATCTGTCCTGTTTCTGAATTTATTCGAAAAAAGGGGATGAGTAACTGAATCGTTGGGTGGATCAGATTAGCTTGAACCTTTGCTGCTCCCCGATTTCTATATAGTATTGGCTGGAGTGTATTTGGGCTGACCAATGTGGAGCAGACTGGCAATGGAGATACCCAGTCTCGCATGCTTTGTTCTCCTTCATCATGTAGCATAACAGAGCTTGGTTGTAGTAGCTAACTGGGTGCTCTCAGTCAGTCCCTCAAGCTTTTGTGTGTTCAGAGATTTATTTAGATGGTATAATAAAGATCTTGATCTCTCGACTGTCCGTGGTCGTGGGGCTGTTCTGTTACAGTTCAGGGTAGAGTTCAGTTCACGATACTCAATTTCCTCCTGCTCGTATCATCGCCTCAGTGTAATGTGATGTAGCACAGTACTAAGGCAAGCTCAGAACCTAGCTAGCTTACTTGAGTGTTGGCTCCGGATCTTTTTTCCTTCCCCATATACTGCTGCCAAACATTATGTAATACTTACGATTAGTGATGTTTTGAATGGGCACAACTTTGTTAGTTTATAAGCTTGGCTTATACTGCTGTAGCACTTTGTTGGTTATATGAAAGGTGATGTTAAATTATAAAATGCATCATCTGGAATTCATGTGCCCTGCGAATGTTTCCCCCATTGCAGCTCTATTTGGATTGTTTGTTATAGTCCAGATTAAGGGAGCAGGATTATCCATCTGTTAACTGGCACCTAAAATAGTTAAATTAGAAGAAAAAAATCTACTAGTTATGTCTACAGCATGTTATTGTTGTCCCGTACGAGAAGTCAATCATGAGCATCTTATGACATGCCCGTAAGCCCAATTCACCATCGTTCCAGCTATTTCCTGAGTTTCTTTGGCTGCATGAGTTATATTATGAGCTCTGCTTGGTGATTAAGCTTGGCCACCTGGGCTTGGGTGCGATCAGTATACAGAAGCAGAATTACCATTTTGTGTCGAGTTTCCATATGCATAGAATTAACCACACAGCTCTACATGAAGATTTTCATAGACCATAGTCGATGCAGGATTTGAATATCCAGAGTATCCATTATTAAAATTTGGTATCAGCAATCCATAATCCTCTGAACAATGTTGTGCAAGTAGGTGGTAACTCTGAATAATGTGCTGCAATTGCATGTTGCAGTGTGTTTTATTTTAGAAGAAAAAACAGAATTATGAACAACTGTGTTTGATTTTGATCTTCATCTTTTCTGAATGATGAACAGCTGTGTTTGATGGTGTTCTAGAAATTCGAAAAAAGTTAGTAGTTGGTTGTGCTCCAGTACATAAGTGAAGTATGTATGTAAGCTTGTTTTTGTGGATAAAATCCTACCTAGCAGAGATTAATCGAATCCACTGCAACTGAACTGAACCTTATGGACTGATTGCCCTCATAGCCTCACATCATTCTGTGTAGAAACCATGGCATGGGGAGGCCTCTTCCTGAGCCTGAGCCGCCCCACACCGGAGCAGCAGAAGTCGTGCCTCGCGGCTGCCGGCGGCTTCAACTACGACGTGGATCTGCACGGTGCCACCCACCCGAAATCACCTGCCGCACTAACAACCTCTGAAGACACCGACAGAGCGCTGGCGGACCGCGGCTTCTCCGTGAACCGGTCACGGGTCCTCGTCGGCTCTGGCGCCGACGCCTTCCGGCACGCCAAGTCGGCCCTCCTCTCCTGGAAGTAAGCCTGATTTTAGCCTGGCCCGTTTGAACTCCACTCCGCTGTTGTAGTATATGTTTGCAGCAATGCTGAAAATTGTTGGTTGTTGCTCGTCAGGCACCTGGCGCTGGGGTGGGCGGACGCGGAACCGAGCACGCCGGTGAAGGCGGGCGCGAGGTTCTGCATCTGCTACAAGGAGGTGGTCCCCTGGGTGATGTTCCCGCTGCAGATCGCCTACGTCACCGACGACAAGTACAATGGTGGCAAGCGCGGGAAAGGCGGTGACGGCGGCGTGTTCGCGTTCGGCAGCGGCACCCTGCAGGGCCATCTGCTGGTAGTACTGCATTCTGTTTCCGGCGTGATTGAGTGTGTGTGGGTTTGGGGTCAAGTTGCAGCAAATTGATCATGGTTTGGGTGACATGGTTGTGGATGCATATGCAGGCCGGGGAGGAGCGGTTCTCGGTGGAGGTGGACGCGGAGGAGCGGGTGTGGTACGAGGTGCTGTCCTTCTCCAAGCCGGCGCACCCGCTGTCGGCGCTCTGCTACCCCTACGTGCGGCTCCGGCAGAGGCACTTCGCGCGGGAGTCCGGCAAGGCGGTGCTCAGGCACGTCGCTGCCGCAGCCTGCTCGTCGACAAGGACGCAGTGATCATCGGCGTCCTGGCTGCGGGGCCGGGAGTGAATGGATGGCTTCACTTCCTTTCTACAGAGGCAGTGATCGAGTAGGTTCATTCTGCTTCCGTTGGACGATGTATACATGTGGCAGAACAAAAAGAAAGATGGCAGGTTGCTCTCGTGGTTCCAGCCCTTTTTTCTTTTCTTGAAATGATTTATTTTTCCGCATTTCCTAGACATGAGGTGTCCAGATTTTTTGGTCGCGGTCAGTCGATTCTGAACGAGGACGAAGGGTGACGTGGCGAGCACTGGCGAGGAGCTGCGATGTCCCAGGCATAGGCGAGGAAGCGGGTTGACTGGTGCGGATCGGAGGGGGGGTGCAGACTGCAGAGCCGTCACTGGAGAATGGCCTTGGGCGGCGGCGAGGGGAGGGCGAGGAAGATGATTTTTTTTGCAGGCACCTGTGGCAGCATAGGCGCTCCTGAACAAGTCATTTCCGTTCGTTGTTTTGTTCTCTGGCACGCACTCGCTCTCAAGATAAGGAAGAAACCGCGACTGGACGACGTGAGTGAATTTTTTTTCTTTTCGAAACGAAGGCAAAAGATTTGTCTCATCAATTAATTAAGCAGAAGAGAATTGCCCAGTTAATTAACGGAAAACCGAACGAAAACCGATACAATCAACCACATGCGGACTACTCACAGAGCATCCAACCCCATAAGCACACGATCAGCCCGACAACCATACCCAACACACAACGACCACCAACCCCCACATTTCTACAACGCAAAGAAATCTCTAACGAGAGTACCTCAGCCGAATACCATACACATCACCAAATCCACGAAGACAAGCCAGGCCCTAAGGATGACCCAAGAAACTGGTGACCATCCATTGTACCTGACCAATCATACGACGTGAGTGAATGAAAGACAGACAGACAGAGACGTGGTGAGCTCAATCCATCCATTGTTCGGCGCATCCGATGTGGGTCCGTCAGAGTGGGAGGGGAGTCAGGCCATACCAATGGTCTGGTTGGTCAGGTACACGTCCCCTTCCCTTGCATCCATCCCTTTCAGATCATGGTCGCACACGCACGTTGCCATGCTGGTATCCGAGGCGAACAATCCCCAGCAGCAATCGTCGGCGCACGCCACGTACGTGGTGCGTTGAATCTATTCTCGCTACGGTATCCTATGCTGCTGCTGCTGCTCCTTGATAAGTACGATACGCTTTCCTTGTTCGTTTCGTTCCGTCGGCCATCCACCAAACAAATCCGGGAAAAAAAATACGATGTATCTGTTGAGACTAACAGACGAGCGAAAAACCCTTTCCAAGAAAAAAAACAGACTTGCGAAAATATGTTTAAGCAGATTTGCTAATTCTCAAACAACTCAGAATTGTTTAAAGAAAAAAGTCCATTTTACTACCCTTAACAAAGTTGGTGGTTCACATAACCCCTGATCTTTATTTTTGCTCCTTTCACACCCTAAACAATCCCATACCGGCCAAAATTAGTCCCTGGGTGGTTTTACTTGACTGATTCGGCCAAAATTAGTCTCTGGGTGGTTTTACTTGACTGATTGCTGACGTGGCAATGGTCAACGGCAGTTTTGACTCCTCCTGAGCCTCCCCTCGCAGCCGTCTGCCCCTCCGCCCCCCCCCCCCCCCCCCGAACACCGCGCCCGACACCGCTGCCTCTGGCTGACACCGGCGACCGCCGGTCCAAGCCGCCGCCCCGAGCGCCCAGCTTCTCCTTCCTCCCTTCTCTTTCCTCTCCCTTCTCTCTTCTCTCACCCAAAGTCTCCCTCATATCTCTCTCGCAGGTACAGGTCCGCAAGGTCACGCCGCCGCCACAAGCTCGCCGCTGTGGCGTCTTCACACCGCCGCCGGACACCGGATCCGGCCGGAACCAGACCAGATGGGGCCGCCATCCCCGGATCTGGCCGCCCCCTCGCCTCCCCCCTCCGCCTGCATCGCTGCAGCGCCGCCGCCGCGGTCCTGCTACTTCCTGCGCGAGGAGAGGGACGACCATGCCCGACGGTTGGGCCGCCGCCACAAGCTCGCCGCCGTGCCGTCTTCACACCCCCGCCGGACTCTGGATCCGTCCGAAACCAGACCAGATGTTGCCGCCACCCCTGGATCTGGACGCCCCCATGCCTCCCTGCGTTGCCGCAGCGCCACCGCCGCTGCCCTGCTACCTCCTGCGTGAGGAGAGGGACAGCTGGGACTCCACCGTGATTTGAGGTCACCGGCGGTGAACCCCAGCCGTGTCGATGTGGCATCATTAGTTTAGTTTAGGTTGACTAGGCTTAGTCTGAGACATTGACATGTGGGTCCCCTTCTGTTAATGATGCAGTTAGGGCTAAATTAGTCCCCTGTTAGTCTCCGTGCAACCGAGATGTGGGCCCCATGTCTCATATTTGACTTTGCTCAGTCAGCGTTGACCGGGCCCAACAGTCAGTGAGAGTGTCTAGCTGAGTGGGACCCACCTGCAGGTCAAATATCACCTTTGACCATGCCCACGTCAGCTTCCGGTCTGGGCAAACCACTCAAGGTTTTTTTTTTTGTCCGGTATGGGATTGTTTAGGGGGGTAAGGGAGCCAAAAAAAAGGTCAGGGGGTAATGTGAACCACCAACTTTATTCAGGGTAGTAAAATGGACTTTTTTCTTGTTTAAATCCCGATCAACTATATAGCCGTTTGATTTTACGCTGGCATTTATGTTGATTTTTTTTTTCTTTTTTCCCTCACCATTTTGTTGGTGATGTGCAACAGTGCAAGGGCTGCAGACTTTTTTTTTTTAGAAACACAATGCAGACGACAACGCTGACACACTAATCACTATACTGAACACACGTATGTGGATTTTACCCCTATGATCGCCTCTAAGAGACTGGAACAGGACACACCATACCACCAAAAGAACAGCGTCGACAAACCTGAAATAAATTTAGAAAATATGTGATCACCCATACCAAGCCTATGACTTGAACCTGGATGAGCTGATTTCACCCAAAAAAAAAAAACTTCAACAATTATCCCATTTCACACCCAACGTAGTTGACCATACATGCATGCATGCATGCATGCCGGCAGCTATCAGATTCAGACCATCGACCCGGCCACCCATCGCATTAGGAGAGGACAGCAGCGGCGCCCGACCCCTTAGGCCACCATAGGCGTCGTCATCTAATCTAATAGGGGTATGGCGCCAGGCGACCTCGAAGTAATAATAATGGCGCACGTCGCCGGGGGAAAAAGGTGTCGTGCCGAAGCTTATCGTGCGCAGCAAGGTGGACAAGGAAAGCCGGCCCGATTTCCCAGCTCCTTCCTCCCTCCCGGTCCCGGGTCGGGTCGGCCGGTTTCCTTCTGCGATACGCGTCGTCTGCCCACCAGGGCCCACTCCATTTCACACGCACCTCCCCTCTGACCCGTCACGACCGCCCCCCGCTACATATACGGCGCGCTTCCCTCGCGCACCACCCCCCCGCGCCAGCACCGGCCGCAAGCCCCCGCTTTTCAAATCCCTTTCAAACAGGAGCAGCACATCGCCGCCTCCTCCCTCCCCCGTCCGTCCAGTGATCCATGGCCGCCGCCTCGCCCGAGTTCTTCAAGCCGGCGGACGCCTTCTCGCCGCGCCTCCACCTCCTCGCCGCCGGCGCCGGGGACGGCGGCGACGACGACGACTACTACCGCTGCTGCCGGACGCCGACGGGCGCCGGGATCGGCTACCTGGGCCAGGCCGCCACCTGCCCGCCGGCGCCGCGGAAGCCGCGCCCGCAGCCCGACTCCGCCTGCCGGAAGCGCCTCTTCGACGTCCAGGTCATCAGCCTCCGCTTCGACGACCTCGACGCCATCTTCCGCCCCTCGCCGCCGCCGCCCTGCGAACACAAGAAGCAGCAGCAGCGGAGCCGCCGCTCGCTCGGCCGGAGCAGCCGCGCCAGCTTAAATTAAGGGCTTATTATTAGCAGTGCTAGTAGTTGAGTTGACACTTGTGTGGATGGATGATGGATGTATCAAGAGACCATCTTCAGGTATAAACAGTAGTAGTGGTAGCCACGACCGATACTTCGCTTTGCACACCCCATCCTCTGTAATCATCCATCATAATAAGATTATTATTTGTCTTTGTACTACCCTTCTTTGATTCGTTGCTCTTCTTGCGGATGTTCAATCCTACTACTGATTACATGTTACGGGTGAGAAATTGACTGACAGACACAGAGAGGGAAAGCACAAGCTAACGGTGGGTGTAATTAAATTAAATGCCAAGGGAAAACCCAAATCAATGGTAAACTCTGTTGAGATGAAAAGGGAAAATTTGATTTCGCTATACACTGTAAAATTTCGAAATCAGATCCAATCAGGGGGGATGAAGTGGATAAGATGAAAAGGCTTAATTAACTCTGCATACCATGGAAAGAGCAAATCGTCATCCACACCAATTTATTTCTGTTACCATTTTGATTTGGCACTTGCCAAATCTAACCTGTTTTGTTTTGAATGATCTCGCAGTAATAACAATTCCATATATGTGCCCAGTGATTTACGCATTTTTTTTTTAAAAAAAAAAAATCCTATTGCTGCCGATTGGATCCCCACCTAATAATTATCTGCCCAACTCAGCACAGCAAGCAGCCGACTTTGACTTCAACGGCAAAAGACACCGACGCTGACCAAAGAGCTGTCGACTTTGACAGTTGACTTGACTCAGAAAACTTAAAAAAAAAACAAAAATCCCCCTACCTCTGTTTTGTGGATGACCATGATGGACAGCAAGGGCCCAACGGAAGGAGATGGAATGGAACCAACCATTCAGGTTGCCAAACAGGTTCAGAAGATGGATGAAATGGAATGGAACCGACCATTTAGGTCAGATCCAAACATAACATATGAAGAGAATCGTCTCATCAGATTTTATTCTTCAGTAGTAACATACATATGTTACACGTTTTGTTTGGAGGTGCACAGCACAGGCACAGCCCTTTTATTTTACTTTTATACGACTGCTACAATGGTACTGTCAGGACACTCACTGATTGCTCGTTTCATGGAGCACGCACGTGTTTACACAGGAGAAGATAAGAGGGATGCTGCTAATAGCAGTAATTACTCCCTCCCTTTCTAAATATAAGACCTTTTAGAGTTTGCACTATGGACTACATATGGAGCAAAATGAGTGAATGTACACTCTAAAACATGTCTATATACATCCGTATATAGTCCATAGTGAAATCTCTAAAAGGTCTTGTATTTAGGAACGGAGGGAGTAGAAGAGAGCTCGAGCCAAACTATTTCCAGTTAAGAGCTGCTTGCTATCGACACGTCGATCCGAGCACAGCAGCACTTCGGAGATGCGTGGTCTAGTTTCATTTCATCAGTAGGTGTTCCCGGCTGCATCTCGAGCCGGTCGCACCCCTGGCAAGGGAAGTTCTGCAATTTATGGCGAATAATTCGTTAGGGTCTTCTAATCCAAGCGATTTGTTTGCGCAGTACTGTATGGTGTATATGAAATGAAAGTGAAAATTACTAGAAAGTTGCGGCACAAAAGTCTGGACGATTTGGGCTAACCTCTTACTGCTCAGTGTACTGTTCCAGGTACTCTTTAATCATCAGCCTTTCCTCTTTTGTTAGATCGGGGTCTGGGCCAGTCAATCGCTCCCTCATCGCCTTCTCTTCATCACTCGTGCCGTCCCTAGCGACCTGCAAGCAAGATTTGTAAGCGATGCTGGGATATGCAAGACGTCTGAAGATTACTTTCAGGGAAATTATCTATCTCACTTGGATGTAGTTATTCACATGGCCGTCCGCATTGGGTTTGGTCTTCATCTCATGCTCATTGCACACCCAATTGCCATCCACTACATATTTGTACTCATACCGTCCTTCCTTCAGGAAACACAAACACCAAAGGTATGTAAGATACAGGTGGGTGTGAAATTACGCACAATTAGGTCAAGATCCTCTGCAGTACTGCAGATGACATGTGGGGTCGGGTCCACATGGCAGCGACCGTGCTGCACCAGTATACTTGGATCAATAAGATGACCAAAACTATGGTTCTAATTAATGTTCTCTGGTGGCAAACTATCAGGATATTCACAAGTCAGAACCTTTGAATTCTATAAACACTGTTGAAATGTCAGATTTATGAAGGATTAGGCTTGATATCACACGCTGATGGTATACAGATGTAACATACAAGGCATGTGAGGAATATAACAATGAACAATGAAAAATAAAGGCGGATGATTGCTATCGGTATGATAGTTAGGTTGATACTCACAGGTAACTCTCTCTCAAGAAACCATGCTCTTTTCTCCTCATCATATGCCAGGGGAATTTTCTGCATAAATACAAGAAATATAAGACATAAAAAGACATCAGTTAAGAGTGTCTCCTATGTAACAACATGGATTTAATACAATACATTCCATACTACTCCCTCCGTTCCTAAATATAAGACCTTTTAGAGATTCCACTATGAACTACATACAGATGTATGAAGACATAATTTAGAGTGTAGATTCACTCATTTTACTCTGTATGTAGTCCATGGTGAAATCTCTAAAAGGTCTTATATTTAGGAAGAAAGCAGCGGGGCAGAATCACGCCATCTAACTGAAATTCTTCAACACAAGAAATGTATATGACATAATTGAAGAATAAACATACCTGTCCCCACCCAATGTCAAGCCCAGAAATTTCAACAGAAGAACAACTGCCATTTTTCCACTTCAAAGTGATGCAGTTTTTTGACAAGCCCGTGAGCTAAAGAATAAGACAGTCATGACTTATTAGGAAGACGAGATGCATGACACACAATTATATCGGAAATCTACTTTATCTTCTTCATCATAACTACAAACTGGGAATACAACATAGTTCTTACTTACAATGTCAGCTGTTGCCAATTTGATGGCTTCCAACTTCGGAAAGCTAGGCCTTTTACTCTATATAACATAAAAGAATGGATTCAAATTCTGTACAAAAAACAAGCAAGATAACTAGCCATGTGGTAAAAATAACTTAGAATACAGTGAAAGAGAGATTAGCAAACAAGCATCCGGTTGGTGGATATTGGCATCAACAGTGCACACATATGGACTTACAAAGAGCTTTTCAACTTCGTAATACCTGTAGTAGTTGATGTCCTTCGTTGAGATTGTAACCAAGAATCCAGAACATATATGCCAGCTGAAATTTTGCAAAATATTCTCAGAATTAGAGAACTGTCAGTGCACAAGATTATTGATAACATCAAATCAAAGTGCAAAGTTACCAAAGCACTCTGCAAACTGTACATCTTACTGACTCCAAATAAGTGATTATGTTATTGTCTAGCTATATTTGTTATCTGGTGGATGGTACTACAAGGAAATGCTTGCATATATGCAGGTCGTTATGTTGCTTCATTTTCTGTGGGTGGAGGCTGGGGGGGGGGGGGGGGGGGGGGGGGGGGGAGGGGTAAAATTAGGATAAACGAGAAGAGTCACGACCATGTAACCCAATTGGCACATCCGGACATATTGAGACACAATAAGAGAGACTGTAAACCTACTGCCACAGCAGGAGCTCTTCCAAGTCCAGCAGTACAATGTATATATGTTATTCCACCATTATGGCTGGCAAGCTTGTACAATTTGCTAATCACAGCAGGAAGCCTCAGTCGCAAATCGAAAGCATCAAAATCCCTGGTGTAATTAAACATCAAATTAATTTAATACTTTGGATATTCGCAACACAGAAAATGAAAAGAACACACACTGGATGCAAGGAAGAACTACATTGTTATATACATACTGCTTGGTGGAAATACAAATCATCTGGCTCCAGCCTCTAAGTATTGAAAAGTGAAATGTTTGTGACTGGATTGAGAACAGAAGCCAAAAAAACAGAGATTGTTCATCGGAGTAACTTTTCATAAGATTATGCATGTTGAAGACTTCACTTGTGTAAATATTTATTTTCTTCTATTCATAAACAGTATGGAAATATGAATCATCTAGCTCCAGTCTAAGTATTGAAAAGTGAAATGTTTGTGATTGGATTGAAAACAGAAGCCAAAAACAAAAAACAGAGAATGTTCATCGGAGTTACTTTTCAAAAGATTATGAATGTTGAAGACTTCACTGTGTCAATAGTTTTCTTGTATTCATAAACAGTAGGGGACGACTCTACTGAAATATAATATCATATCATGCATGTACAAGGTCAACAGGACCAGAGAGAATACAGACAATAAGCTGTGAACAATATGGTAATCTCTCTGAAACTAAAGGACGGCTGAATGAACACTGCAATTTGATCAATTCCAAACCCAGAGGAACAATGACATATTCTCTAATTTAACTATGTAACCTTGGAACAAGGAATTGCGTAACTCCATTAGGCATAGGTTATGCCCAATTCTTACGTCCAGTTTAAAATGGACTCGTGAAGATTAGAACTTTTAATACCTAACTTCTTCACGGCAGTGCTCAATGTCTTTGCATTCTAGACAATAATCTTGAATGGCACGAATGTCAACTCCAAAGTATCTAAACAAAGTGGTGAAGGATGAAACACATATATTCATAGTAAGAAAGCATTGCATAGCAGTTGAAGTAACAAATAACTATGTCGCTAGGATAAAAACTAAATCATGTGAAAAGATGTCTACACACACTGCACAGATAAAGTATCTGCAGACAAAAATGCATCTGTGGATAGAAAGCTATGAGCTAAATTCAACAATGTTTCCTTATGTATGAACATAAGCCTTACGATCTTAAAAATATGCAAGTTTGGATCTAGCTTAATTAGCAGTAGTAAATATATTTCTTCATTTCTACCAGAAAGATGAAAATACACTTGAATGATAAGGATACTCAAGGTCTGGATCTTGCTGCAAGCAGAATACAGTTTTTACACCAATCTCCCGAAGCTTATCAACATCACTTGGGCTCTGCACATGAAAGCAGATAATTAGATGGAGTCACAGGTGTAAAGTTTCTATCTGAATGGTTGAGATGAGAACCTGTAAGCAGGAGCCTACAATCAAGTCTGGGCATATAAAATTGTAATTCATTCCAAGCTCATGCCTGTACGTCAACACTAGAAATGTTTTTTTAAGAAAAAAAAGGAAATGTTTTAGGAATAGTGTAGTAAACAGAACTTAATGAGAAAGGAGCATAAGATATTGCAGACATTAGTGCTCAATTGGTGATCTGAAGGTAAGTAAATTTCGACTAATCAGTATCAAAGCTTTCTATATGATAAGATTCATTCTGTACAACATAATGAATAAAATTAAACTGACAGAACTCCATGATAGCAGCAAACGAGGGAACTTTCAGTCAAGGAACGATACTACATATAGCATTATGGACAAGGTCAGCTGTTGAAACACTCATAGTCTCCAAGAAGGGGAGGTTAGATATGCTAAAAAGTCAGATGAATGAGCTGTCGCTCAAGCCTAAAAGTCTATAAAGGCTAATGGAGAAGAACATCCTAAAATGCTCATACTAGGATAGAGAATAATGGTTTGTTCTGAATGGTTCCAATCAAGTAATATAATAGCTGGAGTCAGCATTCAGATGGTGACATTTATATGAATGGGGCAGCAAGGGATTCATCAAGTCAGCAACCAGCCAGTCCACCTCAACCCAGCATGTCTGAAATGCAACTAGTACCATTGTCTAACCTTACAGCTGATAGTGAATCAGACACGCAAGTGCAAGAAAAAACTGTGAATCGGTCATGGAAGTTGATTTTTTCTCTTCACCTGCTCCCATGGCTTGTGTCATGTTGGTGCTATACGTATCGGACTTGTCCGCGCCAGGCTCCAACGCGCTGCTCTCCGCGCTGGAAGTGGATGCCCCAGATGCCTGAAATTGCAAATCCACAAGGGTTAAGACAAGAAGAATTCTAGAGCACCAGCGAAAGAAAATATTATGACGACTAACGGCGATTTTTCAGCCCCTGAAACAAAAGTCAAATCGCAGAGGATGTTGAAATGCTTACAGTTTTGACGGTGTTGGAGCGGCGACTCCCTCCACGAACCATGGCCTGGGCCGGCCAAAAGCAGCGGGTTAGATTAGAGATTCGATTCCGTGGCCGGCGAAATGAAAATCGAAATCGAAATAAATGGGATCCGAGGAGGGAAGAGGTGGTTGAAAAAACAAACTCACGAGGTTGAGCGGCGAGGGCCGCCTCATCGATCTGGATCCCACTAAGATGGGAGGCTCCCTGGGGTGTGGCAAAAATCAACCAGATTGCGGAGCCGAGAGACTGCGGCGAAACATTCCGGCGAGAAATCGAAAGGGCCGGGCCCCGCCTGACTTACTTGAGCAGGTGCTGGAGGCAGTTCATGGCTTCGCCCTTGCTGCTGGCGCGACGGCGGCGGCGACGAGGAGGCGGGGCGGACAGCAGAAATATCTCGCGGCGGAGGAGGGAAGAAGGGGACGGGGGCGCTTGCTTTGCTCGCTCGCCTGCGTGGACGCGGCGTATCGACCCTCCCTCGTGACAGTGGCCGGTCTGTGTGGTGTGCAGGCGGAGTGCGCGCGGGGTTTATAGGCTTGGTCTACGGAGACTCTGCGCGATGAGGAGGGATGGGACCGCGGTGGCCTGTGGCTAAATCGGGCGGGGCCCACTTTTAGTGTCCTTTGACCCGTTCCTCGCCGTCGCGACCGGACGACGTCGTCGGGACGTACGGCGCCACCGGACGACGGGACAGCTGGTTGGGGAGCACGTCTGGTGGCGGTGCTGCCATCCCCGCTATGCTATCCTCTTCTTTTATTTTCCGGATTTGCTAATTAGTTCCCATCCATAAA
Source organism: Elymus sibiricus (assembly GCA_039707655.1). Taxonomy (NCBI): domain Eukaryota; kingdom Viridiplantae; phylum Streptophyta; class Magnoliopsida; order Poales; family Poaceae; genus Elymus; species Elymus sibiricus. The sequence continues at coordinate 364,255,222 of CM077670.1, read as the reverse complement.
CCATAATTAACAAGGCCTCGTCTAATTTCTACTCCCACCATTTTTTTATTATAATCAATTAACAGAAAGGAAAATATCCGCAGAATGGTGTAGGAGTTAGATATGACTCGGTTAATTCTCGTGTAGATGAGAGCTACCCACATTCTTTATTTTTCATGCACCTGCTTGTTTTTTCGTGAATCCCTAAGATTTTTCATGCCTTAGCCTTGTACCCGATATGTCGCATTACTCTTTTGAGAGCATCCTAATGAACATGTCCAAGATTTGAAGCAAGTCGTTTTTGTTTGCTCACCTTGAATGAGATGTCATGACTCGTGGCACCAGCTAGATACATGAGCAAGCCAATAATTTAAAAATAATATCTCAGTTGATCATGTGGTGGTCCTTTGTTTTTTTTTTTCCAAAGCAGCACACTGGGATCATGCAATGTTCAAGAAAGTTTATAATCTAAATAGCTAAAATGGCGACGTACCCTGATATATCGGACTCATAACATTATAGTAAGTTTTAGATATTACATTACTCTTTCTTTCCTTTTTTTTTGCGAGGAATTGCATTGCTCTTCCTACAACATGTTAATGAACATCTCCGAGATTTTAAGCAAGTCGGTTTCGTTTTCTCACATCAAATGAGATGTCATACTCGTAGCACCAACTAAATACACGAGCAAGTCAATGACTAAAAAAACAATTGACCATGTGTTGCTCCTTCGTTTTCCCAAAACAGTATTTCAAAATTTTCTCATTCGCTTGTTCCGGGTCGCCACATATGGCTTCACATTCCCCATGATCCATTATATATCCCTACGAACATCTCCTTTTTGCAAAAAAAAATCCAACTATATTATAAAAGTTCATAAAAAATACAAAGCATCTCAAAAATAATCATACCAATGTCTTTAGACCACCAAACAATCACTACCGCTGTCAGAACGAGTCGCCGACTCGCCGTTGTCGCCGCTTGCTTACCAGATCCGGCTTATCCCCTCAAAAATAAAAACTGTCCTGTAACCGACTTGGTACTAGCAAATCTATAGCTAATAATAAAGAGATGATTGTTTATGCTCGTCCGTTGCTTTTTTTTTGTAGAAAACCCCTGAGGTTTCCGGTAACCAACCCACAGTACAAGTTTAAGTAAGTATTTCACTTTTGCAGAGAACACCTGTTTTTTTTTATAAACAACCCGCAATCCAGATTTAAGTGAGATCATGAAAACGTTTCGCTTTTGTAGAGAATCTCCTATTATTTCTGGTAATCAACCCGCAATCCATATCAAATGCTTTAAAAAATATCCATATCTTTTAAACCCTAACTTCAATTTTAACATGCTATATATGGAATTTGATTAGAAAAAATGTATAGAATCTGAATATGATGTTATTTTACCTCTTAACATTTTTAAAATGCTATTTAGGATGCAACCTTAATCAAATAGCGCACGATCCTACTTTTTTTCATACCAGTGCCGATTCGGATTGGAAATGAATACCTCAGCAAAAAATCAAATTTGAGACGAAAGAAATCATCTATAACCACGCATCCACGCATCAGCAAAACCTCACGGAAAAAAGAAACAAATTTCTCGTCTTATGCCGAGAGAGACGTCTTATGATTGACCATATTCGAACGCTTGTGATCGTGTGGGTATCGAGACCACCGTCGGTGAGGGTGGGAAGGAGGATAAGCGGCATCAAAGATGAGATGTCATGTTTGAATAAAGGTCGCGGACCTATTGGGTCTTGAGTCATGATTATTACTGGGTTAGGAGCATGTGGTATTTTTTTCCCCTAAATACTTCAGAGTGCACGCGCACTATTTGGTTGAAACGAGCGGCTGAACGCTCGCCGCTCGATCGACCCAGATCGTGCGGTCGCAAACGCCAGGTGCCGCCTGGTCGGGAGGCCTCGCCCCGCGCGGTCGTGGGCGATTTTTCCTCGTCCGGACGAGGACGGGGCCCGCTTGTAAGGGGTAGAGGGAGATCGTGGGCGGCGGTTTCGAAACGCGAGCCGTTCTCTCCCCCTGCGCGTGGCATTTCCGTTCCCCTCCCCCATTCTCGCTCTCGCACCCGCGGCGAAATCGCGCCGCGGCTCTCGAATCGCCGGCGGGATTCGCTGCTGGCCCTCGTCGGCGTTGCAGGTACCCACTGATGTCCTCCCTTTCTCTGTCTCGTCGCCGGGGTCTAGGTCGTGTCGAGGTCGTCGGTGGCGGAAATGGCGGGCTGGGATTCCTAGGGTTCCTATGGCATCAACTGCCTCGTATGGTCGATTTGGTGTAGACGTGTCGTGTGTGCTTCCGTTCGACTCTCGTGTCCTTGGATTTGTGCGGCAGCAAGGGACAGTGGTGGTGGGGATTTATGGGGAAGGGTGCGTTGGTGTTGGTGGAGTGGTTGTTGGGATTTGCGCTCGAGGCAGACGTCCGCGGCGGCCTTCTGCTGTCCTCCCTCTCTCTGTCTCGTCGCCGGGGGCGAGGTCGTGTCCAGGTCGATGGTGGCGGATGTGGCGGTCTGGGATTCATAGGGTTCCTTGCTGTGCTTGCTTCGATTCGACCTTCGTATGCTTCGATTTGTGCGGTTGCAAGGGGCAGTGGTGGTGGGGATTCATCATCGAGTGGTTTGTTGGTCATGGCGGAGTGGTGGTTGGGATTTTTGCGGTTGAGGCTAAGGTACGGGTGCGTCCAATATACCATGTTCTGGTTTCCGCTGCGGCGGCGCAAGTTGTTGTTCTCAGTTGTACAAGTTGCACAAGTTGCTGTGTAGTTGGTAGACATTTGTGTTCCAGTTGCACAAGTTGTTGTTCTCAGTTGGCTATATGTTTGAACTAGTTGGCTAGGCATTTTTAGTCCAGTTGCACAAGTTGATGTACCTAGTTGGCTACCTGATTGATCTATCTGGTTAGTTGTTTTAGTCCAGTTGCACAAGGCGTTGTACCCAGTTGGCTTCCTGTCTGAACTATCTGGCTAGTCATTTTTAGAGTTGCACAAGTTATTAAATTCAGTTGGTACCTGATTGATATGTTAGTCCAGTTATTTTTGTTTTTCTTAGTCTGACTCCGTTTCTTCTAACTATTAGGTTTGCTTGTTTTTTTTGCAGGCTAAAAATGGTTATAATACGGGATGCAGATGGGAATGAAGAAGATGTAATTGTTTCCTCTTTTATGTCTTGTCTCTTTGATTATATTTTAGTATTTTGTTTGTTACATTCTGTCCATGTATGCTTCATGGTTTTTATGTGGTTTTGTTTTGCTTGCTTAATTTAGGGTTCTGAAAACCGCCCCCTTCGCCGGAACTCCAAACGTTCTGATGTTCGTGACGCACGCCCTGCCCGCAGTGATGTTGGGGCAGATGAAGATGATGTAATGGTCATGCTCAAGTCATAACCATGTTTTTTGTGTGTCTTAATGAGTTAACATTTTTTTGTATGCATAATATTCAGGCTGTTGATCATTTTCGTGTTGTAAAGCGGAGGAAACGTGCTGCAAGTGCAGGGGGAGGTGCATCATCTTCCGTAATAGAGGTAACCTGCTTGAATATGTGTTTTGTGCCACATAGTTGCACATGAACTAGGTAGCTGTTGGCATCACCAATTGTTGCAGTTGCACAAGAACAAGCCCGTAGATGACATGATCAAGTTTTTTTATTAACCACCATGTGCAGGCAACAGGTACTGGTGGAGCTGCCTCATCTTCTACAGCAGTTGCTGAGGTATCAGGTTTTATGATTTTTCTGAATGTTTTGGAAAAAAAAATTAGGTTGTTGTTGGCCATATCTTTTTCTGTAGTTGCACAAAAACTATCCTGTAGTTGGCAGTTTGCACACTATCAGTCTGTAGTTGGCATCATCCATTTTTTTGTGTACACAATTTTATCAAAGCAGTTGCCCCCTCCCCACTTTTTTTTTACATTCGCTATACTCATTTAATATGTTCACTAGTATGTTATATGTTTTTTATCAGGCTTTTTCATATGTGTTTATTGTGTTTCTTCTTATCCACAGGGTAGTGGTGGTGAAGGGGTTCATGGGGTTGCAGGGGAGGATCCAAATCGGCCGTCACAAGCGGGCAGGATAAGGTGTGGGCGGGAAGGAGGAGGCAAGGCCCCCTCAATGTGTATTCGACTACTCATTACGGAACCACCGATTGATCCGATTAGACTTCCCGCGGGGTAGCGCGGGGAACTTGCTGAATCAACTCCTTGGAATCGGAGGCCTGACTGAGGGTCAATCCTATGGTAACCTCAACCTAGGAATGCCTGTTTCACTTCCTTGACAGAGCCAACTGAGATGCTCTGTCTCGATGTTGACCTAACATGGATTGATTCTAAATTATGAATCCAAAATCCTGATCTCGCAAAGGATCCGCAATAGCTGTGTGTACTCGAGGACTCTTAGGGAAAGAAAAGCACTTTTCTCTCTCAGCAGTTAGACCGGCTATGGGTGGGTTGGTTATATACTGCGCCTTCCTTCTTCAAACCTTTTGGTATGTATTTCCCCCTAACTATAGATCAGATCCACCGGACCAGAAACTCAATTCCGCACTGCTGCTGAGTCGTCGGACTTATCCACCTCAGGGATTCGTGGAATTTCCGTTTTTGAATTGCGTTGGGGGGAATCTACCAAAGCTAGGCAGATAGATAGACTCCTTTCCCGCTGCTAAGGGAGAGCAAGAAACTAAATCAAATGATTGTTTTTTTTCACTAGCGCCCTTTTTTTGCGGGTACTAAGAGTCCTCTCACTACCAACCAGCAGACATCATCATCTGGCTGGGTCTTGCCGGTATCAACAACGAGAAAGAAGAACCAAATGGAAACAGCAACTAACTATGGCTCTTGGCCCAGACAACGTCCTAGGCGTAGGGGAGATCAAAACAAGAAGTCACGCCTAGACGACGACGCCCGTCCTGGGCTGCAGTAAGTAGATCGAGAGGTCGTTCCGCCCCTTGTCCCCGAAGATGGGTAATATGTTCTCATACAATGTTGCTCCAACTTTTTTCTAGAGGGCCTAGCTGGCGAGCGATCCCAGTCCGCGGCAGAGAACAAGACAGCAAGCGAGCGTACCTTTGTTCGCTTCTTTTCCACCAAGCACAGAAGTTTAAGGAGAACTGTAGGTCGGTGGCTACCTAAGGAAACTCCGATTCGATCCGCCCCCCCGGCTGGGAGGCATCTACCTCATCCCGATCACAAGGAGAGGTTCACCATGATGGGGGGTCAGGTACTTTAATTCTTTGCGTTCCGGAAAGAATGAAATGCATAGGGGACCATCCTTTTTTTTGCGTCATGCTCTCTGATTTACGGATTCGCAGGGGGCCGAGGGCCAACCTTAGTTGACTGACAATGACAAAGGCTTGCGAAACAAAGTAGCGCCTTTGAAATGGAATCTTAATTAACTATCAGTGGTGCGAAGCAGCTTAGCCCCGGGGAGCTAAAGGTTATACCTTTGTAAGCGAACTGTGGTTCTTCTATGTAGGGTATTCCTCCTTTACTCTCTTAATAAGCCACTGCCTATGAGTCACCGGCTCATTCTTCAACAGGCACGCGGTCAGATCACCGGGGCGGTTTGCTAGGTTGAACAAATCTCTGTCTCCATTACAGAAGTCTGACCTCTGTACAAGGTTGTTTGGTGGTATTTTGAACCTAGCAGAGACACTGCCTGCGGATCTCACGAAATACCTAGTGGGGTGCTACAAGCCGGAAAGTTCTGAAATGGTGTTCCCAGGGAGGGGTAGGATTCGTGTCGATGCTGACAGTGTGCACAGGGTATTTGATCTTCCAAACAGGGGTCAAAAAGTCAGTTATGTAGTTGATAAGGATGCAACCAGGAGATTCTTTGAGAGATTCAACATCACTAAAAATTCTCACCCCAAGTTAGATTCATGGATCAAGACCATTGAGGCTATGAAGGGAAAAGTTGATGACACATTTTTCATTGCCTGGCTTGCAGTTGCGTTTACCACCTTTCTAGCCCCAACAACCGGCCTGAAGCTCAGCCCAAAGTGTTATGGACTTGTTTTAGAACATGAAATGCTGAAGAACACAAACATTTGCCTGTTTGTAGCAGAACACATCAATGAAGCTTTCCGCAACATGGGCTCATCCCAAATTGTTTGCTGCTGCTTATATCACTTGGTGGTGAGTCAAATCAAATAGCTCCATGTGTTTTTTCTCATTTTGCAGTTATTGTTTAGAGGATTTGCTTTGCAAAAACTTGAGTTTTCCATTTTGACCCGTGGCAGGTTCTATACCTTGATGCGCTTGTTCACGATGTCCCTATAAGCAATTGCCCCATACGAGCGAATGCATGGGACAGCAATCTAATTGCCAAGGTCATCAAGAAGGACTTGATCTCCCCTGGTGTGTTCGGCAAGTTAAAAGTGAGCTGAATTTTCTTTTTTTTACATCACTTGTGTTTTCTTGAGGTTGACCAGTTTATGCTTTTTGGCATCTGCACATGTGTTCGTACCAGTCGGCACAACAATGTTAGTAGTTGCACATGTGTACCTATCAGTTGGCAGAAAAATGTTTGTATGTTGCACAGATGATGACCATTTCCTTTTTCTTTTTTTGTATCAGCTAAGAATGTTATCAGTTGGCACAAAATTGTTATCATTTGCACAAATATGTAATCAGTTGCACATGTGTTCCTACCAGTTGGCACAACAATGTTATTAGTTGCACATGTTTTCTTATCAGTTGGCAGAAAATGTTTGCCTGTTTGCACAGATGATGACCATTTCCTTTTTCTTTTTTGTATCAGCTTAAAGAGGAGTATAGAGGCACAGAGCAGACACCACTGCTTGGCGGTTTGTTGCAAGCTGAAGCATTTGTGGCCTCAAAGTTACCACAAACCTACAACCCTCAGGTAGGTTTCAGAGTTGGCCTTCCTTTTTTTAGTTGCATAAAGGAGTACATCCGGTTGCACCATATCAGATGTTTTGATTGAACAATACAGTTTTATTTTGTTTTTTGCGTCATCTGATTGTGTTTTCAATCATGCAGAAAAAGGCAAAGATTGCAAAACTGGTTCATGATATGTGCAAATCAGTAACTGAACAGATGGGCAACTTCATTGAAGAATTTGCCAAGATTGATGAGGAAGAACCAGATAATGACCCCCCCATACAGCAGCCAGCAGCGGAAACTGGTAGGTCTCGCCGACAAGGACCCAGAAAGAAGAGAGGGGGTGCAGCTAGAGAAGAAGAAGAAGAGTTTGTTGAAGAGGAGTCAGAAGAGGATGCTGAAATGAACGTAGTTGATGTTGAAGAAGATGATGAAGATGAGGATGAAGAAGAGGAGGAACAAGAAGAGGAAGAGGAAGAGGAGGAGGAAGAAGAGGAGGAGGAAGAGGAGGAGGAAGAAGAGGAGGAGAAAGACGATGAGGACAGAGAGGAAGATGACAAAGAAGAGGAGGGGGATGATGATGACGATGACAAGGATGGAGAGGAGCAAGAGAATGTGGGAGTTGATGGCAATGATGATGTAGAAGTTGATGATGTTGGTCTTGATGATCAAGGTGGAGGGGGCGGGTCCAATGGAGAAAGTGAGAGCAGCGACGACGATGATGACAAGGGCGCTGGTTCTGGAGGTGCAACAGTCAACACAACTAGTGGGGGTAACCCCACTAACTATTGTGGCAGCAGCAGTACCTCAGGTAACACCACACTACACATGTGGATGGAGAAAGACCTCTGGACAGATGATGAGATAGCTGGAAAGAAAAAGGATGAAGCTCCGTCTCAGGAGAGCGTTGATATGCTCAAGCTTTGCAATTTGGAGCCTGCTTTTCCGACTACTATCCCTGTTCCTGACTTTGATCGTGAAGAGATGTTTGCGAAGTGCGATCATTACGTTGATAAAAGGATGTTTTATTTAAGTGAGGCTGAAAAGAGCGAAGCATATGTGAAGGAAGCAGCAAAGGGTCTTGAGTGGTTTGGCACAAAGTCAAAAGAAAAATACAAGCAGTTATTGGATAGCATTCCTGATCTAGGCTGTAGCAAGAGCAGGTCAAAACTGCCGCCACATCCTACTGTGGCACAGAAGCGCAAAACAGCTGTGTTGAAGAAGAACTTGAAGCTGGCTGAAACCAAGCAACGGGCCATGGGGAAAAATGCTCTAGTAATTGTGGAGAACCAAGCTTCATCTGGAGCTCCCTTGGTGTCAACTGCTGTGAACAGAGAGCCAAGCAGCACTGAGCAGGAGACAACCGTGCATGTTCAGCCTAAAACACTTACAGGAGTTCCAAAATCCAAGAGGAAGACCCAGCTGCCAATGTCACAACCGCATAAAGATGAGCAGGAGAAGAATGTTGTAAAGTTTGCCAAGGGCACAAAGGGGGAAGATGCCACAGAAACTGTTGGTTTCGGACAGGAGGCAACACAACCTGCCACAACTGTTGCTGCAGGAGTGCCAAGTTCAGAGAGTAAGTTGCCAACTGAAGATGGAAAGATGCCAACTCCACCTACTACTGTGCCAACTGAAATGTCTTTTAGAAGTGAGGTCATAACCAAACCCCCAAATGTTGTTCAGAAAGATTTCGTTGCATCCTCAGAGCCCAAGGTGCCAACTCCAGCTACATCACAGCCAAAACCCCCTACCGGTGTTGATCAATCTGCCAAACCGCCATATCCGAGTGCTAGCACACTGCCCGGGGGTGATTTGCCTGTAGCGATAGCCACACAGCAGCCCAACAAACCTGTAGCACCAGCACCTTATCTTCAGAGCACATTGACACAAGAGGAGGTGTTCAATATTTTAAGCAAGTGCTTACCTCCTAGACTGCCAACTTCAACGTTTTGCGAACCAAGTCAGCCAATGATGCAGCAGCAAATGTGTCGCAAGCAGGTGCCTCTGGCCATCAACCCATACGTAGATCAAGCTCGTATAGCTATCATGGCGATGGGTTCTGCGATGCACCAACTTTTGACTTGGGCATAGATGATGTGATCGAGCAAGATGGAGCAACTGCTCCAGCAGCAGAGTTGGCACCACCAGAAGAAGTTACTACTATTGTCATAGACGAGGATGACTCGGGTTCAGCAACAGTGAAGGAAGCATGTGCTGTTGCAGACAGGGCTGACGCCGGTAAGGGCATAGCTCACCCACCAGACGCTGCTTCACCAGACAGTTTCCACACACCGATCTGCGGAGGAGCAGCAGTTGGCACGGGCACTTCAGGACCAAGTTCTTCAGGGCCACCTGTCGCAAAAAGACAGAGGAGGGTAATTAGGCCCGCAGCATGTCAAAGGTCACCATTCATTGATTACAACAGAAACAAGACATTCAAGTGCACTGAACCAGTTAACAAGCTGTATGCCAACCTGTTGTATTGGGTTAGACATCATCCAGGAGCAAATGACCCTGAGACCAGGTAAAATCAACCAACACATTCTTTCCATCTACCAGTTGCACAATAGCATTTAGTTAGTTGCACAACAAAGCTCAGCATGTTGCACAAAACATCAGTTTTAGTTGCACATTCATTCTTAATGTGAGCAGTCAACAAATTCCACTGAGCTTTTTAATTTTGCTTTTTCATTTTTTATTTTTGAGTTTCCAGCCCCGAGATCATCAACTATGATGGTTTCTACGTATCATTGTTGGAGTTGGTGGAGTCAATGAAGCCCGTTAAATGGTTGTCAAGCATGGTTGTCGAGGCTGGAATCAAATACATTATCAAGAACTTGCCTCCAGGATCAAAGAAGGTCATTTTGCCTCTTAGGCTAGCTGTAAGTTTCTGTTTAACTTTCCTATTTTTTTTCCTGTACCTTTTTTTCATGCATGCAAACTTCAAACCAATAGCAAAGACTTTCCATTAACCGCTTTTTTGTAGTTTGTTTTCCTCTAATATTGAGTTGCCACACATTTTTCCTTTTTTGCAGGGAAGATTACAGCAAGGAATCCACAATGTTTCTGAGATAAATACAAGATTTGAGTACAAGAACCGACTTGACAGACAAGACATGGTCAGTTTGTCTCCACATGATCACTTTTCTAAGTTGGCACTCACAGCATGTACAATTGCACAGAATACATCTAGTAGTTGGCATACAACTAGTAGTTGGCATAAAGTGGCCCCAACATGAATTTTGTCAACCTGTTCCTTTTTTAAAATTTAATGTTTTGTTGACTCCAGCATTTTTCTTTCACCTAAGTGTTTTCTCTGTTTGTATTTGTTCATGTGTATAGGTCATGGTGCCAGTGCTCGAGTGCGCTGACCCAAACCACCCTGATGGAGGCAGGCACTATTGGCTGTTCAACATCAACCTTAGGGACCAACGATTTGAAGTGCTTGATTCATACAGGAAGCTTGAAGACATTGAGTTGATGAACACCGCATCCACCATCGCGGGTGCAATACGTCAGCTATGGAGGAAACACTATCCAAAGCATAGCATCGAGCACTTCCAGATTATTGACATTGATGTACCGAAACAGCGTGGGAAGTAAGATAACTAGCATTCGTTTATTCTCTTAATTAGTTGCACAGATATATTCTCATTGTAGTTACTGGTTAGGGTTATGTAGTCAGATGCACAGTGGAAGTTGATTAGTTGCACAAAAACACCAGTCAAGTTCCTGGGTAGGATTTCGTCATTAGTTTATTCGATCTTTAATATGCGTGGCACTTTTTTTATGCAGCAATGAGTGTGGTCTGCTTATGCTGTTGAACACTACCGAATGGTATGGAAGCCTACTGCCCAACTACGATCCAAAAGAATGTAGGAGATATGCCCTAGAGGCAATAATAAATGTTATTGATTATCTCCCTGTTCATAATTATGTTTATGTTCCATGCTATAACTGCAATGATTCTCGAGTCTACAAATAAAACGAGGCTTGGAGGGAAACTCATGTGCACGTGTGGGATAATAAACGGTAAAATGTATTCCTAGTCTGGCCTCTAAGACTGGCTCAAGTATTGCATGATGATCCTGTTTTCCTGATCATGGGCATGGCTATGCCGGCAATTTTGAGGGCACAATTGTTGGTAGAACACTTGTGTTGAATCGACCCGAATTGATGTTATGCTATGAGATACATTCGTCATTAGTTAATGGTTAATAACACAGAGATGGTTAATGTTTGCATGATTCCTTAGACCATGAGAGTATCGAGTTTCTTCATGCTTGCTTCATGAACTTTGGGGTTTGTTAAACGTCATCCGTAAATGGGTGGCTATTACGGCGGCTTACGGGTTCATGGAAAAGTATGTCAAGTAACTTGATAGCTCAAGATTGGGATTTGCTCCTCCGACGATGGAGAGATATCTCTGGGCCCTCTCGGTGTTACGGTATCCATCATCGTCTGGCCAGACACTTTGTGATTTGATCACGGGGATGCCGGAACACGGGAACGAGAAAAAAGAACAATACCGGTAACGAGGTAACTGGCATAGTGGACAAGTTGTTGATCCACGGGGATGCCTACATGTCTCACCTCGGGTATTTGTAACATATCGCGAAGCAACAGGAATAGCACACGGCAACTGGAGGTTCACTCGAATATTCATTCGTGTGGGTATAGGGGTCAATATGGGTGTCCACGGCTCCGATGTTGATCATTGATCGGAAAGTGTTCCGGGTCATGTCTATACTTCACCGAACCTATAGGGTCACACGCTTAAGGGTCATCTATCTGCTGAATACTAGACGGGGAGTCTGAGAGAAATTCACCGAAAAAGTTTCGGACGAAACGGAAACGTTCCGGAGAGGATATCGGAATAGTTCCGGTGAAACTGAAAAGTTGTTTCAGGGTATTCCATAAAGTCAAATTGGTTTCGGCACATGCCTGGAAATTATTGGAAGGTACCAGAATTGTTCCGGTAACTTCTGAGATTTTTCAGAGACAAAAACCGGAAATGTTCCGGACTGCCGGAACCGCTTTAGTTGCTTTTCACAGATGAAAATCACTAAACCGAAAAGTTGTTTCGGAGTACACCATAAAGTCAAATTGGTTTCAGCACATGCCTGATAATTCTTGGAGGGTGCCAGAATCATTCTGGAAACTTTCTGGAATTTTCCGGAATGAAAACCGGAAATGTTCCGGAGCTGCCGAAACCGCTTCAGATGCTTTTCGCAGATGAAAATCACTAAACCGGAATTGTTCCGGCTCGCGTTGAAAATTATTTTGGTGGGTACTGGAAATGTTCTAAGCCCACATGAATATTTTCAGTTCGATCAGACGCTGAAAAATGTTGTCGTGAATAGTGAAATCAGATTTATGGATATGGTTGGAAGTTGGCTTTCCACAAATATCTTCCCAAGATATTTTGGGATGACATGGCATTTTGGATATGCCCATCCTACCCCTTGTTTTTCCTATAAATAGAGGGGAGGAGGCAGCCCCATATGCTTCATGCTTGCTCTCACATACACATGCCATGACATTTCTGGCTTCTCTCTCCCTCCCAGCGAAATAGTTTCGTAGAGCCGAAAGGCTGTCTGGGTTCCGGTGGGAACTAGTTCTGGACGGCGAAGCCCTGCCGGATAGATGACACCGTATGTGTGCAACTCTGTAGAGAGATCGTAGTTTCGGTCTTAGTTCGAGAGTGCCTCCCGAAGGGCTGTCCGAGTTACAGTTTGAGTTTCGGGTGTCCTCCCGAAGGGCTGTCCGAGTGACCCGCCCGAAGGGCTGTCCATGAGGCCTCCCGGAGGGCTGTCCGAGGATCCGTCCGGTGGGACTATCCGAAGGACTGTCCAGAGGCCTCCCGGAGGGCTGTCCGAGGATCCGTCCGGTGGGACTATCCGAGGGACTGTCCCGATGCCTCCCGAAGGGCTGCCCGGAGATCCGTCCGGTGAGCTGACGTGGGAGTACATCCTCGCGGTTGGGAGGTTGTAAATCCTAGCTGCGGGGATCTGCACCGCCGTTCGTCATCGACTCTACTTCCGCTGCGCTACGAGTCGGTAACGAAAAGGATCAAACCTTGTATGCAGTCTCCATAGTGATCCTGGGCTGGTACGTAGGTCGGAAAATTTTTGTTTTCTGTTGCGTTTCCCTACAGTGGCATCAAGAGCCGTGCTATGCGTAGATGCAGGTTGCGATCTAGAATACATAGAGATGTATGGGTGTTGCACAATATAATTAGGTAGTAGATGAGATCTATTGCTGAAAATTATTTGTGCGGGTGACAGATGAAGTCTGTTACCCGATGTTCTTGTTGCTTCCCTAGAATTTGCGTTTGCTCAATCTCGAGACAGTATGGTGGAATTTCACAAAGTTCTGGCAATCCGCGATCCTGATTGATCAACGAAGTGCTTCAGTTCTTTGGGTTCCGCCATAGTCAAAAGAAAGATGAAATTCGCAGATGAAAGGGCATTGCAGATATGATCTGCACGGGGGTCATGCGTATGACGAAGTTTAGTATGGGGCTCGAGATTTAATTATCTCGTGTTTCATACACCCCGCGATGTTAATCTAGCAACTTGAATTATCATACTTGATGATAATACGTAGGTAGCTTCGGTTTGTTTCGAAACCTTAGAAGCCACGTAAAACAATTTTTTGCATGAACCGATTAGAGGCGTCTAACTTGGTTTTGCAGGATGGTTTGCATATGCATGTGATGTGGTATAGCAGTGTTCATAATAATTTGATTATGTATGAGATGGCTATATGATGTAAATTGATTAACATGACCTGCGTGTCATGATTCGGCATGATGGCTGGAGCCATATGATTGCACTTTAATGACCTGCGTGTCAACCTTATGTAATGCACTTATTTTATTAGCTATAGAGATAGCAATATTATCTGGTGCATCGACTAGGTGGTGGCAATCTTCGCGAAGATGAACACCGACGCGAATGCCGAAGACGAAGAAATGAAAGACTTCTCCGTCAGAAAGGGCTATACCATATCTTGCTATTATGAATTGCCTGAGATGTTTATCCCTTATGATGCACCCTTCTTGATTGCGCGGTAGTCGCTTTTTATTAGGGTGATCTCTCACAAAAATATCAAGTAGTTAGTGTTCTCCCAAGTGTATCACCGTCACGGCACCTAACTTTTCGGGGTGCGCCATGCTGACATGGGTACGAACGATTAGGGATGTGTGAGGCGGGTGAGTTAAGACCTCGCAGCGAGATCTCTTGGTTGTCTTGACGTTCAGGCATGAAAGTCATGAGCTCGGAACACACGCATCGAAAGATGAACAAGAGTCACATAGAGATGTGATCGGCAAGTTTGCCTAACGATTGAAGTTCTCGTCATCAGTGATGCTCACCATCAATGGCGTTGAATTGAAATTCGTGTCTTGAATCATTCATAATCAATTACGAGAGATATTGATTTGAGTGGGAACGCACTATTGAATTAACTTGTTTAATTCTCAGTGCAATTAATTTTGAACACTGTCTAAGTGTGGTTTGCATAATAGTTGTAGAATAATGGCTCGCGTTTCCACCTTCCCTATTAAAATTGAATAGCTGTTAAATATCTGGTTAAAACTTTACGGTTGGTAACGTAATGTGAGGATTGTCCTCAATAGTGCCGAGAAGGACTTTGTCCTATCGCATACTTTCGGTATTCTCCCGCTAAAGCTATGGATCATGTGACTCTCGTCCTTCGATCCAAAAGCTAGAATTCTGTTTCAGTCAAGTGCAATACGTTTGCTTTCATGAGACCCAAACTTCGAAAGTTTGGATAGTTATGTGATATTCATGGAATCTGAAAATCATTTTCAGAGACAGACAAAGGCTAAAAGATATGAGATATCCAAAGCAATGTTTGTTTGCAAACTGTTAGTAAAGGAGTTTACTATGCATTAGACTGATAAGAGAGGGATCCAGAAGAACGCCTGTCATATGATGATGGTGAATAAAACAACAACTTAAAGAGAAAGGAAGTATCCGGAAGGGTGTTAGTGAAACTTTCACGCCTAGGAAGTCCGGGGCTAACGCCACTCTTAAGTTGGATGCTTCTTCTGAGAGTAGGAGAAATACTAGAAGTTAAACTGTTAGAAGTATAATGACAAAAGGAAAGAAGACTGGAATATCCAGCTCATGTATGAATGTCATACAGGTTTTTTGATGTATAGAAGGCTGGTCAAAGATATAGTTCTTGGGAATTATGGTTAAACATGTTAATCACTAATTCTTGGGTATTGTGAGTTAATCACAAAGATACCCGCTCGATTGCATTCTGTTGCAACTTGATGTAAGAACTACTATGTCCTGAAAGACTAGCCAGGAATGAGGTTTAGATACACGCAGGGAACATAGTAAATGTTACTATGCCTTCCATAGGTGTATTCCCGATGTATTTACTTTCATAAATCATTTTAGAGTTTTACGCACTCTAGCCCATTGCATAAAGTATCTTGCAAGAAGGTTGTTCAAAAGAGAACTTTTAATGTTCGGAGTTATGAATAACAAAAGGGCCATACTTTCATTATGAATGAGAAGTATGTTATGAATATTGATAATAATACATTACCTCTGTATTTACTTTCATAAATCATTTTAGAGTTTTACACACTCTAGCCCTTTGCATAAGGTATTTTGCAAGAAGATTATTCATAAGAGAACTTTTGATGTTCGGAAATATGAATAACATGAAGGGCCATGCTTCCATACAAGATGGGATGTATGTTATGAATATTGATGGAAATATGATACATCCATAACACTGACGCTAAATGTCGCAAGACTAAAAGAATACCACACAAGTGTGGCACTGCATTTGGTCACATTGGAGAAACCCGCATGGAAAATTCCATTGTGATGGATTTTGAAGTCGTTTGATTTTGAATCATCTGACACTTGCAACTTTCCTCTGAAAAGTGAAGTGACTGAAATACCGTTCACAGACCATAAGGAACGAGCAAAGAACATATTGGTGATCATACATTATGATGTGTGTAGTCCAATAAATGTTGTTGCAAGTAGTGGAGTTATCTATCTTCAGAAATGACTCAAGTAGATATATGGATATTTACTTGTTGAGACGTAAGTCTGGATCTTTTGAATTCATTCATAAGGTTTTCAAAAATGAAGTAGAAGTTATTGTAACAAGAAAATTATGTTTCTACAATTCGATTGCAGAAAGGAATATTTGAGTTACAAGTTTAGCGAATGTCTGATGAGTTGTGAAAGGGGTTTCATAACTTGCACCTCCCGGAACACCACTGCAAGTGGAGAGTCTGAGTAGATGTAATCGAACCATTCATGACATGGTAAGATCAAAGATGACATAAATAAATTTGCCATTACCCCTTTTAAGGAGTGATGCTTTAGAGACTGCGGCTTTTACACTGAAAAGAGATCCATCAGGTCTGTTGAAATGACGCCATGGTATGGTACGCCCAACCATGTTATATCTTTTCTTAACATTTGGAATATGGGGCTTGTGTAAAAGGTTACAAACCTATTCCATATCAGACAAGTGCTACTTTGTAAGGTTATCCCAAGTAATTGGGTATTCCCCACCACTATACCGAGGCAAATAGGTTTGCCACAAAGAACGGTATGCTTTTTGAAGAAAATGGTTCTTTCAAAAGGTGAGTGGGAGAACAGTGCAACTCGACGAGATAAACAGTATCTTCGTCATCAGATCAAAGGAAAGAAACCTTGGAAGTGATTCCGAAGTTTCCTACTGCAACTGATACGGAAGTCTCTACAATAAAATGTATGGACTTCAGTCGAACTTGCAGCTGAACCACGTAGGCAAGGCTCGTGCAAACCTCTCAGGTGCGCAAACGAGATATTGTTGTTGGACAACAGTATACCTACGATACATAAGGAAGCGATGATGGGCCCTGACTCCGGAATTGGCTAAATGCCAATACAATCCGAGATAGTTTCCATATAAGTGATTCAAGATTAAAACCTTGATACACCTTTCGGAAGACTTAGAGTCTAACGAATATTTATGGAACTAAAAACTGATACGGATAAAAATGTTTTATCCATAAAGCTCGACTTGTTGCAATAACAAGTTCAAGGAGTTGACTACGATAAGATTGTCTCACCGTAGCGATGCTTAAAGTCGGTTCGGGTTGAACTAGCAATTAATACATATTTTAATCATGAGATATGAAACATGGATGACGAAAGGATTTCCATCTGATGGAAATGAAACCTAGGACTTGTATGTGATACAGTCCAAAGTAATTTGTCGATCTAGAGGATGCTAGTAAGTATGCAAACTTCAGAGTTCCAGCAATGGACAGAAGAGAGCAAAGTGGAGTTGGAATCTTCGTTTTTGATGAAATGGTCAAAAGAGTTTGACTTCATCAAATGGGTAACGAAGATGCTTGTGGTTTCAAGAAAGTAAGTGGGAGCATAATGATATTTCTAAAAACCTTGTGTGGCTGACACATTGTTAAATTGGAAATAAATTTCTTGACACGAATTAGGACTTCATTTAAAAATAGTTTTTCGATGAAGTGCTTGGGCTAAACAGCCTTGACATTAGGCATGATGATCTATGGAGATAGATTTACCTAATGGGGCTAAGCAAAATACATATTGACAAGATGCTAAAACATTTTAGCATTAAACCGCAAAGGAGTGATTCTTGCCGAAATTACATGGAAAGGGTTCTTGCAAAGACTCAGTGTCTCAAAACACTGATGAGCAAAATACATGATGGTGATTCCACACACTCTTGTGTTTGGATTAATCATGTATTCCATGGTATGTAAAAACAACCAGATATGTCCAATACTCCAAAGTTGTTGCGAGTATAGATACCAAAGTGATCAAAGTACTGATCATAGGACAACAGTGAAAGATGTCATTAAGTACTAGAGTAGTAGTGATGACATGTTTTCTCGCAAGCAGAGATTATGAAGCACTCGTTGTAAGTAATTACATCGATACAGTCTTCATCAATGCTCCATGCGATTTTCGATTTAAGTTAAGGGTTTTGTGTAATACACAATATGGTGGCACGGTAGTTGGAAATTGTTCCAAACAAGATACTGTGGCGAATTCTATAACAAAGGCTAAGTATGTTGACACTTAAGAAGTGACAAAGAAGTTGTTGAATCATATAGTTCATTCATGAACTTAGTATGGTTCCAAGATGGCTTTGGTCTATGGGACACTATTGCAGATAGTTGCTCCATAGCTCTGTCTGAGGAATCAGGTTTCGACCAATGATTCACACATATGCAAAGCCAAGTCCACACAAAATATGAATTTTGTGAAAGCGTGAAAACGCGAGGATATGCAAAGTTACACACGGAGCTGAAGTCGTCAGATCCGTAGGACATCAGGCTATACCACATGCGAAGCATATTTTACACCAGTATGCCATAGGTGTAAAGTGCATTAGCGTTGACTAGATTATTGACTCTAGTGCAAGTGGGAGTCTGTAGGAGATATGCCCTAGAGGCAATAATAAATGTTATTGATTATCTCCCTGTTCATAATTATGTTTATGTTCCATGCTATAACTGCAATGATTCTCGAGTCTACAAATAAAACGAGGCTTGGAGGGAAACTCATGTGCACGTGTGGGATAATAAACGGTAAAATGTATTCCTAGTCTGGCCTCTAAGACTGGCTCAAGTATTGCATGATGATCCTGTTTTCCTGATCATGGGCATGGCTATGCCGGCAATTTTGAGGGCACAATTGTTGGTAGAACACTTGTGTTGAATCGACCCGAATTGATGTTATGCTATGAGATACATTCGTCATTAGTTAATGGTTAATAACACAGAGATGGTTAATGTTTGCATGATTCCTTAGACCATGAGAGTATCGAGTTTCTTCATGCTTGCTTCATGAACTTTGGGGTTTGTTAAACGTCATCCGTAAATGGGTGGCTATTACGGCGGCTTACGGGTTCATGGAAAAGTATGTCAAGTAACTTGATAGCTCAAGATTGGGATTTGCTCCTCCGACGATGGAGAGATATCTCTGGGCCCTCTCGGTGTTACGGTATCCATCATCGTCTGGCCAGACACTTTGTGATTTGATCACGGGGATGCCGGAACACGGGAACGAAAAAAAAGAACAATACCGGTAACGAGGTAACTGGCATAGTGGACAAGTTG
Source organism: Elymus sibiricus (assembly GCA_039707655.1). NCBI lineage: Eukaryota > Viridiplantae > Streptophyta > Magnoliopsida > Poales > Poaceae > Elymus > Elymus sibiricus. The sequence continues at coordinate 364,236,233 of CM077670.1, read as the reverse complement.
TTGATCCACGGGGATGCCTACATGTCTCACCTCGGGTATTTGTAACATATCGCGAAGCAACAGGAATAGCACACGGCAACTGGAGGTTCACTCGAATATTCATTCGTGTGGGTATAGGGGTCAATATGGGTGTCCACGGCTCCGATGTTGATCATTGATCGGAAAGTGTTCCGGGTCATGTCTATACTTCACCGAACCTATAGGGTCACACGCTTAAGGGTCATCTATCTGCTGAATACTAGACGGGGAGTCTGAGAGAAATTCACCGAAAAAGTTTCGGACGAAACGGAAACGTTCCGGAGAGGATATCGGAATAGTTCCGGTGAAACTGAAAAGTTGTTTCAGGGTATTCCATAAAGTCAAATTGGTTTCGGCACATGCCTGGAAATTATTGGAAGGTACCAGAATTGTTCCGGTAACTTCTGAGATTTTTCAGAGACAAAAACCGGAAATGTTCCGGACTGCCGGAACCGCTTTAGTTGCTTTTCACAGATGAAAATCACTAAACCGAAAAGTTGTTTCGGAGTACACCATAAAGTCAAATTGGTTTCAGCACATGCCTGATAATTCTTGGAGGGTGCCAGAATCATTCTGGAAACTTTCTGGAATTTTCCGGAATGAAAACCGGAAATGTTCCGGAGCTGCCGAAACCGCTTCAGATGCTTTTCGCAGATGAAAATCACTAAACCGGAATTGTTCCGGCTCGCGTTGAAAATTATTTTGGTGGGTACTGGAAATGTTCTAAGCCCACATGAATATTTTCAGTTCGATCAGACGCTGAAAAATGTTGTCGTGAATAGTGAAATCAGATTTATGGATATGGTTGGAAGTTGGCTTTCCACAAATATCTTCCCAAGATATTTTGGGATGACATGGCATTTTGGATATGCCCATCCTACCCCTTGTTTTTCCTATAAATAGAGGGGAGGAGGCAGCCCCATATGCTTCATGCTTGCTCTCACATACACATGCCATGACATTTCTGGCTTCTCTCTCCCTCCCAGCGAAATAGTTTCGTAGAGCCGAAAGGCTGTCTGGGTTCCGGTGGGAACTAGTTCTGGACGGCGAAGCCCTGCCGGATAGATGACACCGTATGTGTGCAACTCTGTAGAGAGATCGTAGTTTCGGTCTTAGTTCGAGAGTGCCTCCCGAAGGGCTGTCCGAGTTACAGTTTGAGTTTCGGGTGTCCTCCCGAAGGGCTGTCCGAGTGACCCGCCCGAAGGGCTGTCCGTGAGGCCTCCCGGAGGGCTGTCCGAGGATCCGTCCGGTGGGACTATCCGAAGGACTGTCCAGAGGCCTCCCGGAGGGCTGTCCGAGGATCCGTCCGGTGGGACTATCCGAGGGACTGTCCCGATGCCTCCCGAAGGGCTGCCCGGAGATCCGTCCGGTGAGCTGACGTGGGAGTACATCCTCGCGGTTGGGAGGTTGTAAATCCTAGCTGCGGGGATCTGCACCGCCGTTCGTCATCGACTCTACTTCCGCTGCGCTACGAGTCGGTAACGAAAAGGATCAAACCTTGTATGCAGTCTCCATAGTGATCCTGGGCTGGTACGTAGGTCGGAAAATTTTTGTTTTCTGCTGCGTTTCCCTACAAAGAAGTGGGGAACATTAGGAAGGTATTGGCGCATGACTGGGTCACAAGTGGGTTCAACTCCGCCTAGTGGAAGAAGTTGCTCAGATATGAAAAGGATTAGGTCAGTAGCTTTCTCTCCTTTTTTCTGTTGTTGCACAAACTTTAAGATCCCTGGGAATGTGACACATGTGCAGAATTCATTTTGTATGGAAGTATAATAATATGTTTTTTTGGTTGCACAAAGTGAACAGAAAATTGCACAGTAATACTAAAACAGTTGCACATCCAGGAAGAATCTGTTGGCATACTTTGCAAGTATAGGATAATGACTGCCAATCACTAACATTTAAACTCTTTGCTAACAAAGGCATAAATATTCGAGCCATTACACAGTCCATAAACCAAAACAAGGAAAAAGAATAGGTCCCCTGGAGCCAACATTGCGCAAAAACCCTCACTATTTTTCTATTTTTCCCATTCAACTTTTTTCAAGAGGGATCACAGCAACCTCTGCTGGCAAGTAGCAGCAGTGTGCTCTGTAGATTGGCAGTGGCTGCATTTGTTCTTCCTCTTGGGGTGTAGCTCGAGCGCCGATTTGTACCGCTTACTTTTTGCCCTTCCTTTCGTAGTCGACCTAGGTGGATCCCTGGGCACTATATCATCAGAGCCTTGTGATGGGGATGTAGGCTCCATTGGGGTAGTATGCCCAGGTGCTGCAGCTTGGGCTGTATGTGTTGGAGCACGGCCTGCGTGGGTAGGATGTGGATAATGCCCTGTAGGCAAATTTTAATAAAACAGTTAGTGTGTGCAACAAGGAGTGGTGATTTGTGCAACCTAACAGCTTGTGTTGTGCAACTAATTGAGTGATCATGTGCAAACTGTAGATGAACAAAAAACCTGTAGGAGCGCGGCCTATCGTGCCAGTTGGCTGCCAATGACCTACACGGAAAGGATAATACATAAGTTAGTGGTGCCTGCCTTTTTTGTGCAATAAACAGAGTGCGCAAAACAGGACGGTTCGACGAAGTTTTCGTGCATGTGCCAACTAACTTAATGATTCCGTGCAACTGGTACATTTCTGTGTGCAACTGAAACAATGAAAATTTACACTAGATGTCCAATGCTTGTAGGGGGGAGGGGTAAGTTGGAGCAGATTATTACCTGTTGCAGGAGGTGTTTGAGCATTGCTTGTATGCCCACTGGGAGGAGGCGGTGGTGGGGCATGTCCTGTAGGGCCATGTGGGGGAGGAGGTGGTGGTGGGGCATGGCCTGTAGGGCCTGGAGGCGGAGGAGGTCCTCGAGGGTTTCCATCATCAGATGGCCCCGCAGCAGTAGCCAGTTTTTTCTTCTTCTTGGACTTGTTGAGGTGACTGATTTCTGTACGCGCTCCGCGCATATGCTTGTAGACAATGGCCTGTGCTGCATCAGAGCCACTCGCAAACTTGGCTAGCTTTTGAAAATCAAATGTCATGTTTCTCTCCCTTATCTGCCTCTTTGATTGAGGAGGCATTTCATCCGGTGGCTGATACCCGGCAGCTGGTGCACTAGGGACAACAGTAGGCGTCCACCGGCGGAGCATGTACCGATCTGGTATAATGTCAACTCTAAGATGGTTGAACACCTTGAGGATGTGGCAACAGAGCATGCCATCTTTGTCCATCTTGCAGCACTCACACAAATAGGAACCCTCCTGCACCTTTGCCTGCACCAAGTAGTTTCTAGAACCATATTTGGCAACTAGTTCCTGGTTCGGTCTGAGCTCAAAAATCTCAGCACCAACTTGGAATGCATTATAACGTCCAATCAGCTCAAACTCTTCTCGGAACTTGCGATAAAGGTCTCTAGTGTAGGTTTTGTAAGCTTGCCTCTCTATTGGGAATTTTGACCATAGCTCAATCTCAAGGTGTTCTGTCCTGTAATCATTGCAGCCTTCTTTGGCAAGGATGTGGGTCTGAATTTTTTCATATTGCTTGACAAAGTTCAGGATTGAGTTGTGTGGGTTCACATATCTTTTTAGGACAGCGTTGAACCCCTCACTCCGCTGTGTAGACTACAGGAAGGGGAAGAACCTGTGTTTGAAGTAGCACGACACCCAAGTTGACCTGTATTCATACAACTTCTCAAAGTGTGTGTGTGTAATTGCCTCGTACTTCATCATTAACCCAGCCCAATTCTGCTCAAACTCTTCTGGAGTGAAGCTGAAATCAACACAGTAGTTGAAATCAGCAGACAGCCCTGGATTCCGGCACAGCAGCCAACCAACCTTTTCTTGAGCCTTTTTCATGATGTGCCAACGACAACAACGATGCACGGTGGTGGGAAAGATGCTCTCTATTGACTGCTTCATCGCAACACATCCTGATCGGTTATGAAGTTATCAGGAGGTTTGCCATCCATAGCCTCTAGGAATGTTTGGAAGACCCAATCAAAGCTTGATGCCAACTCCTGTCTCACAAACGCACAACCCAGCATGAAGGATTGGCCATGGCGGTTGATTCCAATGAACGGCGCGAAAGGCATGTTATACATGTTGGTCATGTAGGTGGTGTCAAACGATATACAATCATGGTACGCCTCAGCATAAGCTTTTCGAGCTAAGCCATCCACCCAGAAAATGTTGACAACTCTTTCCTCTTCATCATAGAGCACCTTATAGAAGAAATCTGGATCCGTCTTTTGAATATCCTTGAAGTGTGCAATTGTCTCAATCATGTCTCCCTCCTTCGTGTCGTCTTTGCGAAAAGTTGTACAAAGATTTGTTATTGCTTTTGGTCCAAACGGGACCATCAACTTAGAGCCATAGAATTCTGACATTATATGCATCATACGTCCTACACAACACAAAGAAAACATCACACTTGTTAGTTGCATCGATACACACAGCAGTTGCACATTTACTAGCTTGCAGTAGCACAGCAAAAGAACATGTGTTTGGCACATAGGGGTAGTTGCACAACCACACATGGCCGCTGCCTAATAGCATTTCAAGTTGCACAGAGGACATATTTAATTGCACAGCAAAGACATATGAGGATGTTTGTAAAGAATAGACAAACAACAAACCTGTAGTCAAGTTGCAGTTATACAAGATGCGCAGAAATTCTTTTCATCCGGAGAAATGCCTTGATGAGATCTCAAGTATTTCGATAATGAAGGCTTGTTAACCAGGGGATGGTTATGCTCACGAACAAAGTGTGTCACCTCCCAACGCCCATCCTTCAGCTTCACCAGCATCTTTGCTTTGCATTCAGTCTGTTTTATTGTCTCGCGTTTCCGTTTCTTCCTTTTCTTCTTGGGATCAGCCTCATCATTAAAGATCGGTGGCTCATCTTCCAATTCTTCCTCACCAACAACTCTTGTGCAATCTGGTATAGGATCCAGGACAGGAGCAGCCTCCGCTCCTCCATCATCAACTTTTTCCTTCTTAAATTTGTTGCAACAAAACTGCTGTTTTACCAACTGATTTGTGCGAGCCTCCCGCCTCGAGGTGTTCATCTTGATAGAGAAACCCAAACGTAGGGCATAGCTGTTGTAATGTTCCTTGGCAACTTGCAGGCTATCAAATCTCATGCCAACATATGGTTCCATGGGCTGAGACCCAACCTCATCATCTCCTTCTTCTCCCTGTACAGTACCGTCAGCAGCCCCAGGTCCCATTTCAGTCCTAGTTGGTCCAGCAACATCTGCCGCAGTGCCCGTGTCGGCTAGAGTATGACTCTCTGACTGTAAAGATACCACTACAGGGACAGTACGGGCTGATGACTGCCCTAGCACATCGTCATGGCCATTAGGATTATGCCCGAGGCCTTGCTGTGTGCAATTCCTTGCCCCATGAACAGCTTCAGGTCCTGGTGGTATGTTGGGTTGCAGGTAATTCAGTTCTTGAGGGAGTTCATTGAGGTCAGTAGGAAACTCATTGAGATCAATCATCTTGTTATTGGCACGGCTGCACACACCCTGCAATTGTAGTTGTACATCAGTTTTCATTCAGATCATGTGTTACAAACAATATGTTTAGCAAATGCACCAGAACAGTTCTGTTTGTTGCACAGTTTCTACTAGTTATTTATTTTTTTGCACAGAGTAGTTATGTATGTTGCACACTTGAACTAAACAGTTGCATATTTTTGTACTACATAAATGCACAGATAAAAAACACTTGTATGGTCCAGTCTTTTTCTCACAAATTGTGTTTAATCTTGACCAGGTTTATTTGGTCGAGGAGCTGATGTACATTCTGCACATAATTTGATGCTTCGATTCTTACACGGAAGTCCATTGAAGAACAAGGAAGATTTAGATACATTCTGCACATAATTTGATGCTTCGATTCTTACACGGAAGTCCATTGAAGAACAAGGAAGTTTTAGATGACAATTACTAGTTTATATCTGTTGGTGATTTACATTAGTATATTGAACACCTTTTTCATTTCTGCATTGTGTGAGAGACAAGACTATGTTTTCTCTAGTGTGGTCAGTTTGCTGCATACATTGCAACAAAACTTGGTTTCTATCACAGTTCAGTTGCACAGATATCTGCTTTTCTTGCACAGGCAGTACATCCTGTTTACTTTTTCATATGTGAACCTAGGGACTTTTGTTTAGTTGCATACATTGTAGCAGATGTTGCACAAGTAGTCACCTCTTGCTTATTAGGGTTCTGTTTGCCAGTCTAGTTGCACAGATTTGTGCCTTTTTTTGCACAAGCACTACATCCTGGTAATTTCGTGCAACTAAACCTACTGACTTGTGTTTAGTTGCACAAATCCAGGCAAGAGGTGACTTTGCATCCATGTCTACTTGCATGTCTATTTGCACAGCAACTACTTCATGTCTATTTTTGCATTTTCAGCTAATCATTTAGTTGTTAATGTTTAGACACTATAGGCTTGCAATTTGTGTGGGACAAGAATATATGCGTGACGATTACCAAGGTTTGTGGTTTCATTAGCCTGGTATGGTTTTCTGTTGCACACATTCGCTGGAAAAGTTGGCATGGATCCATGTGTGGTAGCACAAAGCATCTGGTGTTTTTGCACAGGCACACCCAGATTTATTGTGTTTATTTGCACACATCCAGGCACAATTATTGGTCTTATTTGCACAGATGCTACGGCAGTTTTTTTGCTATCTGCAATTTGCCCACATCCAGGCCCAAGTTGGCTAGAATCCATGATGAGTTGCAAAATTATTGGTCTTATTTGCACAGATACTACAGCCGTTTTTTTGCTATCTGCAACTCATCCCTGTGTGTGTTTGTTGCACACATCCAGGTGAAAGTTGGTACAACAAACCATCACAGTTGCACGTAGTTACCAGTAAAGTTGGTATAGCAAGGCTTTCTAGTTGCACATTTTCTTATCAGAACAGTTTTGTTTTCATTTTTACTGTTTTTGCACATAACACTGTAAAAGTTGGCACCCCCAGCCATCACAGTTGCACATGTTTGCTAGTATAGTTGGTACAGCAAGGCTTTTCTAGTTGCACATAGTATGCAAAAGTTGGTACAACAAGGCTTTTTCTAGTTGCACATGTTTTGCTAGTTTTATGTGTCCCCAATCTTCTGTTTTTTCATTTTTTTCCCAGGATTGCACATAGTATGCAAAAGTTGGTACAACAGTTCATACATAACACATAGTAAAGGGGGCCTGTTGGCTTCAGGCTCAACACAAAATTCAGAGAATTGCCTCTTTTTATGGCCTGGGGAATTTCTTTTCTCTGGGGGGAAGAATACCAGATGGAGGTTGAGAGAACAGCAGGTAGGAGGATCAGCATGCATACAGGGAAGGGGAGGGTTATGAGAAGGGGAAACTCACAGGTTTTTTTGCAGCCTTTTCCCTTGATTTTCTCAATCTGGATCTCAGCTTCTTCTCCTTGCCATGGCGTTCTGGGGTTCTTCCTCAGCAGACAAGGAGTTTTCGTGGGGAAGAAGAAGAACTTTGGGGCAGATGGGAAGGAGGAAAGGACAGGAGAGGAGGAGAGACAGCTTTTTGTAGCGCTGGAGGGGAGGCGCGATCGGTGGGAGGAGCTGGCCGCTCCAGGACGCCCGGCTGGTGCGCGTCTGGGTGGGGGGACCGACGTTTTCCTTCTTGGTAACGGGGGACCAAAACTTTCCTTTTATGGCTGGCCGCTCCATCGCGCTACTGGGCAGCCGGCCGCCCACTAGACGCGTCCTTTTTTTCCCTTTGCAATGTATGGGCTCTTTTTTTTTTTTTTTTTTTTTTGCTAGTGTTGCATAAGGCAGCTCGTGAGTCACACGAATTCTTTTGATGGAGAAGCAAACCCGTAAACTGTCACTGGCCCGTGGGCCCGGCGGGACATCGCCCGGGAGATCCTAGCCGCTAATCCGCGCTAATCTCCCCGGCCCAGCATCAACAAGCGTCAGGCGAACATTCAGTGCGACTGAGGCGAGACGGCAGGAGGCGGCGACAGGCAGAGATGGCCGGCGGTGGCGCCGCCGCGTCGACGCTCTCGAGCCCATGGAGGTTGCTGCTGCAGCGAGCGCTGGACGCCAACGCGCACCTCAAGCACTCCACCTTCGTCCAGCTCGTACGCTCCCATCTCCCATAGTTCCCCTCCCCATCCCTTTTGGGGGAAAAAAAATGGTACCCTAACGGACGGTCCATCGTTTCAGGCCACGGTGGGCGGCGGCGGCAGACCGGCGAATCGCACCGTCGTGTTCAGGTGCCCGCCTGGCTGGGAGTAGCTCCCCCTCCCCCCCCCCCCCCCCCCCCCCCCCCCCCCCCCTCCATTTCTTACCGGTTTTGATCTGGAATTTTGGTCTTGCTAGGGGCTTCCAAGAGCACTCTGACAAGATTCAGATTAATACAGATGCGCGGAGCAACAAGGTCGCTGCTGTCACTGTGCTTTCTAACCCTGTTATTTATAGATAGTGCTTCTTGCTGCTTGCTGGTTTCGTTGTGCGAATTGTGAACGAACAGATTGGAGAGATCAAGGAATGGCCCCTCGGTGAGGTAGGGATGTAAAGAACTGGCATAATTGCGTATCACCATTTTAAGCATCACAAGTGCTGAGTTCCGGCAGAGGAATGCCCGATATTCAATTTCTTGCAGATATGCTGGTATTTCACCGATTCGTGGGAACAATTCCGTATCAGCGGTATCATAGATATGATCGATGGTTCCAGTCAAGATCCTGCCAAGCTTCAGGTTAGAGCTGAGTACAGTCTGCCTTGTGCTCTGTTCTGCGTGGTGGAGATGTCTTGCAAATGAAAGGATACCTGTAATGAAAGATTTTGTTTTGCACAAAACTGAACATAACTGTTCTAGTAGCTATACTCCCTCCGTTCCAAAATAAGTGTCGCGGTTTTAGTTCAAATTTGAACTAAAACCACGACACTTATTTTGTAACGGAGGGAGTGGTTTACTTCTGTATAGTTTCTCACACATGGGGTTTGATCATCTCATGGAGAGATGACGGCGTAACATAGTATTAATGTCTTCGCAACTTTCACCTTTCAAATCTTTTGGTGATGCTTAGAAGCAGCACACTGTTATATTGCATATACAAGTACTGTGTTTTTTCTCTTGACGAACGCAGCACAACTGCTTTCATTGATATTAAGTGCTCTTTTATAAACCTTATGCTCAACATTAGTTGTTTTATCACACAGCAACGAGAGAAAGCTTGGTTCGCCAGTTCAGTAAAGTCAAGATTGCAATACTTAGGGCCATCTCCAGGGGTCCCCGTCGCAAATGATGACCACGTCAAGGATGTTCATCTCGATCCATCAGCTGGCCCAGCTGAGGCCTATTGTCTTCTGACTCTTGATCCAGAAAAGGTTAGGTCAAGTTTTCTTGTGCTGCATGCTCACAATTTTCATATCGGTATCTGCACTTATTCTTTGAAATACAGAATCAGTTATACTTATTGCAGATTCATATGCCCCTATCGTGGTTCTTAATACTGTTGGTTTTCATATTCAGGTTGATTACGTGAACCTGAAAAGTAATCAGAGATTGATGTTCACAAGAACCCAGGAAGGAGATGAGTCCAGTGATTGGATGGCCAAAAAAGTTAGCCCATAACAATCTTTTGTTATAGAGGGTGAACATAAAGGTGTTATTAGCTAGTACTCCCTCCGTAAAGAAATATAAGAGCGTTTAGATCACTACTTCTCTTATATTTCTTTACAGAGGGAGTACAACTGATTTTATTGTGGATTTTCCATTGCAAGGAACTGCCTTCATTCCTCAATATATTTTCTAGCCTGTCAGAATGCATGTTTGGCAGAGCACCCATGGATTACTTGTACTGGAGAGTTGAGCTGTGTGCTTTACCTGCATTACAGTCCTCTGTGAACATACAGGATATCTCTAGTTAATATTGCAATGTTGAATTTCGTTGGTGAGCCGTATATCGTGGAATGGTTCAAAGGCCAGGAAATACACTGAATCAATCTACATTTATGGCTGTGATTACAATAATATCATGCACACAAAATAGAAGATCACAAGGAATTGTACAGGTATTAAGGTTTCTCACTCGTAGTTACAGGAGTAGTTTTGTAAATTTAGAACCTGCGATATACGCCGGAGTAAATCTGGTTATTTTGTTCGGCAACTGTGAGATACAAGGAAGCTATCTTCTAGGTGATATACTTTGATTATTACAACAAATTAATGGTGACATTTTTCTTTCAGGGAAGATTAATGGTGAGATTATATATCTCTGGCTATACAAGCATGTCTCCACCATAATGTCTAAAGATCACATTTCATTTTCTTTCCCTTGGTTCTCATACCGCATTTTGTGTGTTGAGGCCGGCGAGATGGACGACCTGCTTCCCCTACGACGTGCTCGTCGACATCCTCCGCCGCAGACGTCTGCCATGCAAGTGGTTGAAAGTAGAGAGGAGCTAATTTAATTAGTTTGTTGGAACATAGCAACGGTGAGGAAAGTGATATTGTAGATGAGGAGATGACATTGAACAAGACCATAAGGATGATGTGTTAGAGGAACTTGGGAGCATATATGGTCATGAAAACTCGTTCAGATTCACCGATGTTGATGGAAGTGCTGCCACCAACCTAGTCGTTGAAGAACAAGAAGAGGATGAGGATCATGATGATGACACGGAAGAAGAACTCGGGAGCAGAGAGGGTTCTGAGTATTCGCGGAACTCGGATGAGCACAACTTCATTGATTTGGATGAAACTTTCGTCACCAACCCAGAATTTTCATGGTGAGCATATATGATTATCGGATTCCATCCACACAAGGGCGTGCTCCTTGATCCTCATTATGTTTTTTACTTTTGAATAAAAGACAATTCAAACCGAACTTTGCATGGCTGTTCTGATTTGTATGAAAAGTAGATGAAAATTTCACACTGAAGAACATGTCCATGTTTTTTGTCAAAATTCCAGATTTCATTGTAGCTAAGAAGGGTCTGACTGTACCGATTTGTATCAAAGCAGATGAAAATTACAAACCATGCACGTATACTTGCATCACAAATGATGACAAGAATGAGTGCGTGTCCGGCGAGTTCTTCTTGTCGGGTATACTTACATCACAAATGTATGTGCTTTCCTCGTCCATCATCTTGGCAGTGGCACGGCGACGTTCCAGTCGTACACCGTGACATTGAGGCCGGCCGCGGAGTCCCGAAGCGCGCCCCGGAGGTCGACGGCGTGGCCAGGGCTCCTGGCGAGCAGGAGAGCGAAGCCGCCGCCGCCGGCACCGACGAGCTTGTAGCCGCAGCAGTAGGGGTCGGCGAGCGCGAACAGCTCGTCCACCAGCCTGTTGCTGCAGAAGGGGTCCAGCTCCTGGTGCAGCCCCCAGGCCTCCAGCATGATGCCGCCCAGCTCGTCCACCTCGCCGTTCATCAGGGCCTCCCTCCCGGCCCTGGCCAGCTCCGCCAGCCGCCTGATGCTGGAGATCAGCAGGCTGTCGCGCCGCAGGTACCTCGTCACCACCTTCTCCAGCACCCGGTGCGCCAGCCTCACCTGCCATTCGTACGTTCGATGAAATGCGCGGTTCATTCAGGATGTGCAACCTCAATATCATGACTAGATTTTTACAGTGTGTTTTTGCAGAGGCTGGGTATACTTGACATCATCTTGATATGTTATAACATATTGCCCTTTATATCGAAGAAAAGAAAACATACTCTGGTCATGCAAAAACAGAGGATGCAAACTTACTTGGCCGGTGAACACGACGAGGAGACGTTGCTCCAGTTCCTGTATCAACTGGGGAGATGCCAACAATGGAACAACCTGCAAGCGCAACGGCTGTCCTGGGAAGCTCTGGGTGCACTTGATCCCTGGATACAGGCCACCAATTTGGTCCTGCCACCCACCACCGGTGCCCATTATCTGCTCTACTACCAGCACAGCCCTGGCGATATTATCATCGCCTCCATCGTCTTCCATGAGTTGGAACAGACACTTGACTACAGCAGCCGCTAGTATGCTCGAAGTTCCGAGTCCGCTTCCTCGAGGAACATTTGCCCAGGTCCTGATCTTCAGGCCTGACGTCGACAGCATTTCATGGCCAAGGATGCCGGTGACGATGAGAGCAGACTTGACTAGACGGAATGGGTCGTCTTCTTTGAATGGACAAGAGATGGATGACAGATCATCAATGTACACCTTTCTGTCGGTGTCATCTTCGATCAGAACTCCATGGTGGTCTTCTGTTGCCTCTATTGTAGCTCCGACTGGAAGGCGCCCTTCCAAGCTTATTGCCATGTTCAGAACACAACCTGGACGCTCCAAGCTCCATGGAGGCGTGTCACTCCAACCCCCAACAAAGTCCACACGGACCGGTAATTCTACTACAGCCTTCTTAGGACGCAGGTTTCCATTACTTGACGTCGTTGCACTGCTTGATGATTCTATAAGAAAAGGTGCATTCGTTGATCAGGGTAATAGAGGTGTTTATAGTGAGGAAATAACACTAAACTCATTCCTATGAAGATTCCGTTTTGCTTCCATCAAGAATACTGGATGTGGTATATTTAATTTTAGAAACACGGTGTTCTAGTAATATCATTTCCATGGAATGGAACAGAAGCATATTCATCTAAAATAGTATAAGGCTTTAATGATTTTCATTGTCTGCAGTACGTACCTTTAGATCCATATTTTATAGCTGATGCAGTTTCACTTGCAACAGAAGCCCATACTTTCTCTTCAACCATAGAAGCAGCAGAAACATCTCCAGAAGCTCTAAGTAGATCCATTTTGACCTGATATCCTCTGCTCTGTGGAAGAACACCAGAATACTGACCCCCCTGACTTGGAAAAAATGTAAGCAATTCTTTACAGACTTCTACACTGGAACTATCATTTCCCAACATTTCCTCACACAGCTGAAACAGGTTACGCCCAAGCAAGCCATATGTCATGCAACTTTTAGCTACCGCAGCTGCAAGATCTGCTTGATGCTTGGCTGAATCCATGCAAAGCTGGTGGTAGTCGATTGAGCGATGCAGTTCTTCCAGGCTAACTCTCCGTGATTTTCTCCACATGCGACTAACTTTTCCATCTGGATCACGTCCTGACGATCCCATCAGCCACAGGCCTACAGTCAGCATTTCAGGGGGAGACATGATGGGAAAAAGCCTAGCATTCCATAAGCACTTGTCAAGGTTGGATGTGTCCCACATATCCGTATCCTGGATTTTAAGATCTTCCAAAACATTTTTCCATGGCTTTCCACAGAATGTCCCGTCCCTATTCATAGAAACTTTTGGATTGTCATGAAGACCACAATAGACCATGACTCTTCCCATGGAATTTACCAATGGCACTTCCCACAGGCAATGCCGATCAGGTAACGTGAAACAGGTGCTACTCCTGATAATTTGAGGACTATCCCCGTGTAACTCATGTATATTCACCCCAACAACGATTGACTGAGAGCCAATCCTTACTCTGCCTGAAAGTGATGAATCATAAACCAATGAATCCTCTCCAATTGATACCCCGGCAGAAATTTTGCTACATAAAATGACTGTTGTCGCAGCAATATCACAAGCAGTGGTCTCTGGTACCGAACACATGTGCCTTCGACCTACAAGTCCTGAATATGAACCCGCCAAATGATCAAGAACCTCAGCAGATGTACCAAAATGCAAAAATGAGAAGTCATCTGAAAAGGAAAGCAGTCCCAACTTAGCATTCTATTTGCACAACTGGTCCAAGAAAACAGATGAACTATTCATAAATCCACGAAAGTTTAAGCATAAGCTAGACATAGAAAATCAATATAATACAATACCACAAAGATAATAAGCAATCATAACTAGATAACTATATATAACCAGGAACATACATGAACAAAAGCTGAACATCTTATGTCTTCCTAAAGCAGCAATTAGTTCCTTGCCAAATGGACAGTTCCTCAACCATTCATGCTTGGTTGGTACCCATGCAGCCACAAGATCTTCATATAAACTCAACTGCAGTAGATTGACAAGTATGAGCGGACAGAATGAAAGCTAAAATGGAACATCATTAATTATGTCTTTGAGGTTAGCAATCTAAATTAAACATGGTAAGATAAAAACAGTTGGATTTTGAAATCTCCCCCCCCCCCGCCGTTTTTGCAAGAAATCTGCTTCCAATATGAGACACATAGTGAACTTATCCATCTGTTAGCGTTTCTCTCTGACAGAAAAGTGATCATTCAGAATTTCAGATAGAGAACGCATATTCAATTCCTATAACAGAACGTGTTCGGCTGCCGGCATATCAGGATTAAGAGCAAAACAGACAAGGTCAACATAAATTGCAATTTCATATTTTCAGGGATAACAAAATGTACACAAATTCATCAAGTACATTTTGCAGAATAATCACACTGACATAATTTCCTGAACCTAGTTTGCATAAACATAAATTGGCTGTTGTGCGGCATGCAAAGGTGCTATGTGGGGGCACAGAGAAGTGATTTAGGAAGATATCAGAAAGGAAATTTGTTTGTTAAATGTTATAGCTCACATATCAATGCCGGAAACGGTAGCTTGCCTCTTTTCTGCTGGTTATGATCTCCTCGATCATGGTCTGGCTAGATGAGTATGCAAGGGCAACAAGGTCCTGCCATGCTTTACCCCTCACTGCTATTATCCCCGTGTCAAGTAGTGCTCTACCATCATCTAGAATGGCCTGGCCCTCCACAAGCTCGCTCACTGTCGGCTTCTGCAGGAGATTATCAACCAAACAGAGAGAATAATTCTGCCCCTCAGTTCCATCCTTCGACGCTACCACCACTCCATGATTAGAGGCCACATCCAGCGTGGTCGGTGCAGTGACAATGCACGCAGCGTCATCGGGGAGGAGTAGATTTGAGGCATCGAAACACGGGAGGACATCCCCAGTCATTATGAAGATCCCACCTGATCAGGCTATATCAATCAAATGGAACCTATATTACTCAAAAATTGCTAGTTTTGCCTGTAAGCCACAACCTTGGTTCTTGAATGCTTGCCTTGCGCTGGCTGAGACGGCGAGGATGTGGTCGAAGAGCAGTGGGACTGGCCCGTCGGGGTTGTCCCCGGCCAGGTAAGGCACCGGCAGGAAGGCCTTCCCCATGGGGTTCGCCCACGGAACCCTCTTGCTGTCGCCGCCGGCGTGGAGCAGCAGCACGTGCTTCGTGGCCATGAAACGTACCACGGAGGCCAGCGGGACGTCGTCGGCGGAGGAGCCGGTCGCTTCGGGGAGGAATTCGGCGATCTCTTCCTTGGTGGCCTGCAAATTAAATTCAGCTCAGATGTCAAAATTCAGGTCGAGCAGAAATCTACTGACTGCCAGTACAGTTCTGTGGCGCGAGCAGGCGAGGGAAAGGCGAAGCGAGGTAGGGCCTGACCTGGGACACGAGGTGGCGGACGAGGGAGGCGACGGCGTGGAGCGTGGCGGCGCCGGAGCCGATGCGGGCGCCGTCGGGGTCCGGGACGGCGAGGGCGGCGGTGGAGGCCGGGAAGCGGCCGAGGCGGCGCGCGCGCGCGAGCTGGCGGCCGTATAGCGCGCCCTGCTCGGGGCTGGCGGCCGTGAGCACGACGGCGTCCCACGGCGGCACCCGCGCCGGGTCGCGCGCTGACAGCCGCAGCCGGCACCAGGCCTTCCGCAGCACCGCCGCCGCCTCGTCCGCCGTGTGCGCCCTCCGCCGGCGCCGACGGACCGGCTCCATCTGCAGATCGCTGGCTCGTTGGATTGGTCAGCCTCCGCGTCGCCCTCTTCGGAATTATGTGAGGCGACCGTGGACCTGGAGCGACAGGTAGTGATGATGTGTGTGCCGCCGGTTCCTGGGATTTTTTCTGGTCTGCTCTGAACTTCTTCTTTTTTAACACAATCTATACTTCTATACTACTATTAATCTATACTACTATTAAAAGAGCAAACATCAATTCCTCTACAGCCACACACATAAGTGCAGACTCTCCCCTCTGGGATGCTACACAGCCCAACAATCAACGCCGCCAGACTCCAAAACGAAACCTTCGCGATCAACGCCGCCACCAGGCCATGAACATCGCCTTGCTCGTCTTCCTCGCCCCTGGTTGCCGCGACGTCCTCACCGCGTTGGCCCCTCACACGGACCTGGAGTAGATCTGATCTCCACGCCGTCCTCAACCCGGTGTCCGACGCCTTTGGCCACCCCGACGCGCTGCCCTACCTCCGGTGCATCACCCTGGTAGCA
This sequence comes from Elymus sibiricus, assembly GCA_039707655.1. NCBI lineage: Eukaryota > Viridiplantae > Streptophyta > Magnoliopsida > Poales > Poaceae > Elymus > Elymus sibiricus. The sequence goes on along the minus strand of CM077670.1, from coordinate 364,219,988 downwards.
TGCACCATCTCGAGCAGTTAGGTCCATATCGGCCCTGCCAATGCACAGGTTAGATCTTGAAATTGCACACCTTATGGTCAGCCAAAAGATAAAGGAAATTGCTGTTTTAATATGCCAATCTATAATTCGTAGTGTGAAATTTGATACGCACATGACATTATGATCTATAATAATCTAATACTATCGTCAGTTCACCATGTACATACAGGTTATTAGGATTCATGCTTACTTGTTTCTTTTCTTACCTACGCAACAGAGTTGAACCACTGTTTCACAAATAGATACAGTTAGTAAGACAATATGGCATCCTCTCAACGTAGTGGTGTACGTACTCCATTTGAGGACCTAACGAACACCGACAATTCAGGTAAATACATATATCACCAACTCTTAACTACATCGACCTTGTGTATCCTGAGTATTTTATTTCATTGCCTCGCAGGTTAGAAAACAGATCGAAAAGAATTGAAGAGACAAAGGGAAAGGGAGAGGTATGCACTGAACAGGGATGCAATACTTAAAAAAAGAAAGGAGGCAAGGGATCTTAAGAAAGCTGCATGTGCTGTTCTAAATGGAAACAACACTCCATCTACGCCACCCATGCCCATAACGCCCGGTTTCTCCATTTCCTCTGTTCTTTATGATACATTCATGAATCGGAAATAAGTCATATTAATGATCAATTCTTATGGACAGATTTACACACTGCGGATAGGCCCAGTGCGCAGTCTGCTCTCACCCAGCTACGGTACACACCAGCTGCCAAAGGTGATGTCTTTTCATACCTGACATAATAGCTTCGTTTATGTGTCAACAACTTACATTGTACATACAATTTTGATGCAGGGATACCTGTTGATGTGATAATGGGTGATCAGACTCCACTCCATGGTCCAAATTCATTAAGAACACCACAAAATGCTGTTTCTAATGGGTGGTTGCGTTTGGCATAGGGGTGAGGAGGGTCCTCGATTGGGTGAGAACCCTAGCCAATTCTCCCCGCCGCCCCTCTCCCCTTCTCTACCGCAGCCGCCGCCACCGCCGTGCTCCCGTCCTCCTCTCCTCCCCGTACATCTCCCGTCGCCGAGTTCGCTGCCTCCGCAGCTCCGCTGCTCTCCCCACTACCAGCACGCCGTCGACGGCCAACCGGGCCGCCGAGACGCAGGAAGGAACGAGCAGCAGCAGCCTCCACTAGGACCAGCCGGGACGAGGGCGGGGATGGAGAACGCGGGGTCCATCGCGCGGAGCCTCCGGCCATCCCTCGCCCCTGATGCCTTCCACCGCCTCCTCCTCCTCTCCCACCCCACCCACCCTCCTCTTCTGATCCCCGCCCCCGAGCAAGGTGGCGCCGGTCGAGGTGAGCTGTCATTCCCCTCCCCGCTGGGAACCCTGGATGTCCTGCGGATGGTTGGAGAAGAGGGCATGGTGGTCGTGGGGAGAGGAACATGAGGCCATGGGGGAGGAAGAAGATGGTCCCCTCGTTCCCAAGGTTGGTCTTCGCGTCAACTGCGATGGATTCGCTGTGCGACGCCAGTGAAGGTGATTTTCCTCGTCATGTGTTATTTCTTTCTGTTCTCTTATCCGTCCTTTGTTAATTTTTGATCTAATCTGGTTGCAGGTCCCTTGTTCTTGCCGTCGGTGCGCCGGATGTGATGGTGCGTTCACCAATTTGTGGGTAGGCATTTATTTTGCCCTGTTCTTGGTCATTCCCTGCAGCTTAACCGTGAGTTTGACTTTAATTTTGCTACGGATTGATCCATCGTTTGCAGGTGCTCGTTCTTCTCGTCAGTTCCTCGCTCGATCTGTGCTAGCCTGCTGCGTCTTCATCCAGGGATCTACAGGTCGACCGCTTTTCCTCTCCTTCTCTGTGCTCCTTTTCTTTCCAGACCTAGGCTTACATTTGTGAAGCAGTGTATATTCCTTGTCTTTTTTGTTTGGGTACGTTGTTAGATTCAGTCTATTGTGTGCAGGCTGGCCAATGAGAGGCAAAGGGTATTATTCCCTGGTTGGATTTTTGTGGTCTCCTTTCTTCCTTCATTGTTTTTTTTTTCTGGATTATAGATGTGTGCTTCTTGTTCCTTGTCTGGATCCTACTAGGCCCTAGGTTCTTTTGTTCATTTGCACATGGATTCTTGGTGCTTTTGTTCTTTTCTTTGTTTTGTTTACTATTTATTTTTGGCTTTATACCAATAGCCTGCTGATTTGTCGGTTTGTCCTGCTCACCTGTGTCGTGATATCGAGGCATGTAGGCTTCAGTTTTATCTGAGTATTTAGAATGTAGAAGATGGCAGTGTACCTGAAGTTTATATTACGTTCAATTGACAGGCTTCACACTTTGATATTTTTCTTGGGATGACCACTATCATTGATTATGTGTGTGACATTTCCTGACTGATGTGGTTAAGGTTCCATCCTGCAGCAGGAGGTGTCCAAGGGCAATTATCAAGTGGTGGGGGTTGCGGAGGAGAATGTTCAGAGGTAGATGGTCCAGAGGTAGAAGCTCATTTATTTTCTGTTGCTAGCTTACATGTAACATCCATAGAGTTTTTTGTTCTTTATATTCTGTTCAAATAGTCATCGAACATTCTTTGGTTTCATTGCTGTATGAAAACCTTTTGCACTGAAATTAACTATATATGCTTATTATTAGTTCAGCACTAATATTCCAAACCTGTAGTATAGGCCTAGGTGCTCTTCCCCTCTAAATTTCTTCATGTTAGGTTTCAGAATAATCTCCCACCACCACCACGATTCATATCTGGAGAAGCTTTGTGGAATCCGTGGTGTTGTCCTTCTCGTACTATGGTTGCTGGCCTATGGGGAATCAGGATGGACATTGAGCAAAGTGGCAGCAGCGGGTGGCAGGTGCTGTGGCCGAGGAGCTCCAGCACACACCCACATGTTCGCTTGTTGACCTCGCAGCTCTTCACCGAGGTATTGAGGCCTCCTCCTTTCTCCTTTTCTTTCATCTCAACTCTTCCTGCAACCATTTTTTGTTAAAGAATTGTTCCTGTTTTTTGGGTGCTTTTGTGTATAGGTTTGCTGCTTTGGTTTGGCTGGGATGTGTGCCTCCATGGTTGGGTCGTGTGGACTGCTGGCAAGGAGGGAGAAGCATAGGAAGGTGTCACCATTGCATAGATTCTATTATTATAGCTATGCCAGCTGCTTGGCCATGTCATTTTCTTCACACAGGTGTGTCCGCGACAATTCCGATAGTGCCATGCCGGTGAGCTCAGACCCTGATGTTTAATTTGATTGTCAGTACAAACTGGGGCTGGATTGATGTGTGCTAATGTCCTCTTGATTGGTTTTAAGTAGGACACGATATCATTAAACAAGGACCCTTTTGGCGGACTCTTCTATCACCTGTTTCCTGGCGCTAAGTTTCCAGCCGGACTAGCTTTGCTCCAGTGCTCTCTTGAGGTCAGAGCAGTAGCATGAGAAAAAACATCGTATTAGCTTCTGTATTAACAACTGTAATTATGTAGTACTATATTTTGATCGGTTTTGTTTCCTCTATACAAAAATTGATCATGCCAAAACATCAGAATTAGACTGCATTACACAACAGCAAGAATATTGCCATACAACTCAGATTCATATCCATACAATATGTTCCATGATAAATGTATCCAACTCGGGCTGGACATATTGTTTTTTGCTTCATAGTTCATTTTGAATAAAAATAACAAATGGTTTCTACCTCCATGGTTGGCCTGTTTTGTCATTGTTCCCTCCGTACAAAGGCACCGATACCTAACATTTATCCTAACAACAGGGTCAGACCGGACCGGACCTGTTGAATCTTGAGTGGCACAGACGTCCTGTTGGTGTGAGGTGGGGATTTTTAGTTTAGAAGAGCCTGACACCTTGTTACATTTCAAAGTAACAGTTCACAAATGGGCACCCCATTTGGTCATTATGTGGGATCAGGGGTTTATCATAAATGTTTTGTCTAGCACAACTATCAAAATCCCTTCACAATTTGATTTAGCACACTATTTAGACCCTGATGCTCTTAAACTAACACATGCAAAAGCATTTGAAATCACACTATTCAGTACAACATTTTCTTCAAAATATCACTTTTGGATATCAAACTTAGTTACAGTCCATGACAAATGAAATATAAAACTTAATTGCATCCGTTAAGAAATAGGAGTCAATGTAGTTTCTCATTTACTTTTCTGCACCAGAGGTGGTAATGGTCTGCTTTTCTCTTGTATGCCTTAACAGAATCTTGATACTTTATAATATTGTGTTATGCAACTATTCCCATTTTTATGACTAATCAGAAGATGGAATCTGAATCTAATTTCTATACAAACAATCGCTACTGTTCCATGTTCTTGACTGGAAAAGTTGAAGAAAACACTAGGCCTTTGGAGAATGCCGTCCTGATTTCTTTCGAGCTTATTCATAGAAAATATCCTGCTGCTTGTCTGAAAATCAATCAGAGATTAATGGATCCAGTTGAATGATTCTTTTGCTATGGATGTTGTTCTTTGTTGCTCGACCTAGCCTTGCTGCTCGACCACGTTGCCCCTGGTAAGCTCGTTGCTCTCCATCCTCCTTAGATTTGTATGTGTCTGCTGCTAAAACAACCACCACCACCAATTAGACTAGCATGCCACTGTTTGGGTAGTTAATAGTTGCACTCTATTTTTGTGCAGGGTTTCTTAATCCTTGTTTGGGTCAATTGATTGATTCAGGCACATCATGGAGGCTGGTTGTCATATTTTTGTTTGGGAATCCTTCGATTGAGAATTTGCAATGCTTGCTCGTTAGGTAATTGGTTCACATGTAGGAGTGTCATACCTCATCTCTTCATGCAAATATAATCCAAGGCATTGCCTCTTTCTGTGTGTTCTCCATCGAGATGTTAACTGAACTTCGAAATAAATATAGCACATGACGGAGACACGTGACCACTGGAACAATTTACTAATTTATATGCTTAGGCAGGTTCATAGGATGATAGGTTGATAGCACATGACAGAGACACATGACCACTGGAACAAATAAATATATCTCCACTGCAATTTAGAAATATTTTGTGTGTTCATTTCATGCCCAGAGTCTTGCAGGTTGTAAGTGTGTCGATATATTTATGTGGTTCCTTATGTCTTTGTTTCATATTTATTTCAGGTTTTCCTTTGCGGCCTCAAATCCAGCTTATCGTTGATTCCATATTGAATAAATGCCTGCAGTCTCAGTTTGCACTTTGTTCTGCAACATGGAAATTTGGACTGGTCCACTTCATCTCGAGCCGCTGGTCCACTGCTTCTCTGGTTTTATAAAAAGGTAGATATTGTTCTTTCCTGGCTCATTGGTACTTATAGCCTTATAGGAGGCTGATTCTTAAATTGGCTAATAAGAAAGGCTTAAATGTAGATGATTGTCCTTTGTCACTCTTTAGTAATATAGCTGATTTCATGGCAAAGACGCCTATGTGTGTCGGCGTTTGTGTTGCCATCGAATCAGGATTTAAAGTTTGGGTCTCCTCTGATTTATTTACATATGTATCTTCCACTACCTGATCTTTCCCTGTCCTACAGACCATATACATGCAGGTGTTGGAAGGCTGATTAGAGACTGGTCTTTACTACCGGCTGCCCTCTATCTGAAAGATCAAACATTTACTTCCTCCACCTATTCGGATGCCTATGCTTGGCTTTTGTAATTGCAGATGGATTTGTGATGTTGAGCAGATCACCATGTTGAAGGTTGACCAATTAAAGATGAGTGTTCTCGCCAAAGTAAGGTGATGATAAATAAGCTCTCATGTTCAAAAATACTTCTTCTCTTCATGTGCATATTGATATCTTTAGTTCTACAGTGTAGTATTCCTTTACTGTTTACATGATATTCAAACCCTAAGGTTCCTTCTTTTATATAATGCAGTTGCATCTGAGACACTAGGAGATGATGCAGCTAATTAACTGTACTTGTACTTGAATGGACCAGCATTACCTTTGAAACCGAATCAAATTAACAGTAGATGTAAAATATTTTTTCTGCATGTTATTTGTCAAAATGGTGCATGACACATGTCATGGCTAGCAGCAACATATATTACCTATGTTGGGATGAGGTGGTGCACAACTATTCTCAAACTCTTAATACACTGGTTAGCTTTATTTAAGTGGATGCCGATGATGCAGCTAATTAACTGTACTTCTACTCGCATGAACTAGCGTTACCTTCGAAACCGAATCAAGTTAACAGTAGATGTAAAGTATTTTTTCTGTCATTTTGTTTGTCAAATGGTGGATAACACATGTCATGGCCAACGGTAACATATATTACTTATGTTGGGATGAGGTAGTGCACTGGCTATTCTCAAACTCTAATATACTGGTTAGCTTTGTTTAAGTGGATGTCCAAATCAATGGAGCCCATACTAATATTTGTCTTTTTTTGAAAAAAGGCATGTGCTCATATTTTTAATATAGATGCAGCTTGTATGAGAAGTAAGGCATGTGCTCATATTTTTTTCATGCTATTTGATATGCACGTGGTTACAGTTACTGTACTGATTATAAAAACACCATCAGTATGGTAGGCTCTGTCATGAGAAATACAAGATAACAAAAAACAGTTGGTTGCTTCTCTCCGATTTCACATGGATAGTTGGCTTTTGAGGTACATGTTTAGTTTCAGTTCTGACGTAACTTTGATTGACTCCATGGTTAGTTCGCACACTATCGGATGCTTAGTTCAGTTAAAAATATCATGTTGTATGAGTATAAGTCTCGCTCATGCTAGGGCTCCAGTAACAACTAAGCATCCAATATACAGTAACATCATGAAAGGGGCAAGGAGTGGCGATCCAATATACACCGACGATGAAGGTATATTCGTATACAATATGTAGCAGTACTGTCGTCTCGGGCTTCCTGTTTGAGTTTGTGCCTGTTCATATAATAACGATGTGATTCGGCACGCTGATTGCCTTTCTATCCACTGATTTTTGTTTCTCTCTTTGTACGATTAAATTTTTGAGGAAAATGCCGCTGCATGATTATATCGGTTTAACTCCAGTTCACGTTCTTACACATATTCCTCCTACTTTTGCTTCATATAAGTGTCTTGATACACTATTATAACCATTCATGATCTAATCACACTAAATAAGAGATTGTACTCAGTTTTTCTATCTGAATGTTTATATATTTACGTGTATATGAATAAATAGTCAGACTCAACTTGAACAACTTACTTAACACTTCAGAGAAGCACCTCCATTTTATATGGAATGCTCAATTAAGTTCTGATGTAAATTTACACTTCCGCAACGATTTGAAATAAATGAGAGACAATTAAGAAATGTTGGTCTAGCGGATTCTTACGAATGGACAAACTTAGAAGTACATTGAATTTCCAGATGTTTTCAGCCTACTCTTTTCATTGCTTTTCCAATGTAGGTTGTTAGCATGTTACTCTTTTCATGCATATGCTCTGCTGTTGCCTCTGCCTCCTCTTTCTACAGGCTGCGGTACAAGTCACGGACCAGAAGACCATCAGCAGGCATTCGATGCTTCTCGCTTTGCCTAATCCAGCAGTAGGGCGGCACTGGCAGGGCGGCGCACAACTCTGCTTCCACGGACTATCCACGAGTCGGGGATGACTAATTGAGTGTGCGGCTGGTTGAAGCAAATGACAATCCGGCAGTAGCAGCTTGTGGTGAGTTTTCTTGAGTTTCCTGACCCCTATATGTAATTCTGTTCCAAATTGAGAATAAATATTGATTGACTAATTGAATTCCAGAATGATGTATCGTAGTATGCATTCTTCTTATTTGAACAAAGGTGGAAATTTTGAGGCTTTCTAAGCTGGATCAGCAGCACCTGTTAGATGCTTGCAAATAGATACATTAAGAATTCAGGAAACCAAAGATTAGGTAGCCGCTCGAACTTATCAATATGAAGCATACCTTTACAAAAAAATATTGTATGAAGTCTAAGATGCCTTCTTCGATTCTAACTTGTATTCAATGTTTCACGTGTTATATATTCCTTTGGTGAAGTTGTCCAGCCAGTATAGTAGAATAAATCAGCCATAAATCTCATTTCCTATAAAGTTTTGCTGCTGAGTGATCAGCTTTTTCATGTCTATTACTTGCATATTTTGAAAAAACTGTCGTACAACTCCCCCTGAAGGAATACCATATCTTTATGAACTTTTTTGTTTACCAGATGCTTGCATGCTTGATCTTTCTTTCATAAAATGTCACTCGTGATGAAATAAGGCACTATCTAATGCGCAATGGAAATAGGTCTTACCATTATAAGTGGTATAAGAATCATAAGGCAATGATGGGATATTGATTACAAAACACGATCGGCGTGGCGATCTTTGTCATGTGAGAAATACAAAAATAATAATAAACAATCTGTTACTCTCAATTTTTCATGGATGGTTGGATTTTGGGGTGCATGTGTTTCAGTAATGACATAATTTAGGTTGGATAAAAAATTATTTGTTGACGAACCGTCGGATGCTCAGTTCAGTTTAAAATATCATTCCATGTGGCTTTCACTGTTTATGACCGCATCAAGGATCAAAAGAGGACCTGTTGATTAATTTGTTGGTATGTTGTCTCTAAACCTGCAGTAATCCCACTCTCTTGCATTTTGCGCTATTTAAATCTTTTACATTCTCTTTTGTTATGTAAGTATAAGTGCAAATAGTGATGAGCTTTCGCTCTTGCTAGGGCTCCAGTAGTAAATGCATTATGAGAGGGGCAGCGACAACCTGATATACATCATCGATATGCAGCAAACACGTCTTCGACTTTATGTTTGACTTATTCTTATTCAATCTCACTATTTCATTTGCCTGACATCAGAACTGGAAACATCAAAATTGATACTTGGATATAAGCAAGACCATGAAAAAGTGACTCTTCTGCAATTTTTGATAACACAAGTTGAGCTGAGGGCTTGATCTCTTGTTAGAGCAGCCTGGGCTTCCCAAGGCCATTTACCGTCTAAGGGGATACTTGCAGAACATGATAAGTAACCGTTCTTTTCAACACCACTGTCCAAAACAGCGGGGCCTGTCCAACGCAAATGTCGATTACTTGTGTTTGCTCTCCCAATGAGACAATGGGGGAAGATTCTACCGCTTTTGAGGCCATTAGGTACATGGAGAACGCCACAAACACTCTGGCGAAGGATCTGAAATACGAACGGCTGGGCAAATGTAACGAGACTTTGGTTATCTAAGGCTCATACTCAATTAGGCATTTGACATGATAGACAAACTTGCTAAAGGTTACTTATATGATGTGAGATACATGTCCTTCTTTTCAGATTAGATTCATAGTGTGATGGCAGATGCCTTTCCTCCTACTTGTGCCTTGGATAAATCGACAAGTTGATGGTTATTATATTGAATTGGTGGGGCATAATCTTTAGGACAGAAGCTGCCACTAGCTACTGAGATGTGTTGTGTGAACTACTGTCAGATTGTCCTTGCCTTCTGTAAGAGTGCCCTGCTCTAAAAACTATATGACATTCTTTATGTTGACTACATATTAGTTGTACTGATGCACTGCTGGAGCGTTATTCCTTGCTTTTGGTATATCTGATTTTACTGCCTTTTTTTATTGCTTTAGCAAAATGTGCCATGCTACTGATGTAACTTATTGGGTTGATATATCCTGAGCAATCATTCTAATTCTCATTTGGCAATTGTACTGGGTTGATCCATTGCCAGCATCTTTCTAATTCCCGTTTGGCAACACTAAATGCTTTGTTTAAACGTTTGAACAATACGTTGAGCCAGGCACCTTGCTACTAACTTGAGCATTACCTACTTAACCACAATGTTAGGACCGGCACCCTCGTGCCAAGGCGCGATACCGATCTAGTATACAATGAAAGACACTCACCCCTATGAATGCATGCACGCACTACCTATCCCTGTGAGCATCTCCGAGAGACTAAGCCGGTATAGCATCTTGAGATTTTACGAAGTCACCACAGGCGCTTCGCAGCCGACGGGAATGTCTTCTCCAACTGAACGAACATCGCCGGAAGCCTGAAATAAATCAATGAAATAACGCGTGCACCAATGTCAAGTCCTAAGACTTGAACCCTGGTGGGCTGAGAATATCACTGTACTCCTAGGGCGTGTTTGGTTGCCTAGGTGCATCTAGTATGCATTGCATGAAGGAGCTTGGTTGGGGCTGGCCTGGTTGAGCTCATGCAAAAATGAGTTGAGATGTGTGTTTGGTGTACTGCATGAGATGAGCCAGGCTTAGCTCAGATGTTGTTTGGTATGTTGCATCTGTGGTTGTATGAGAGATGCAGCATACAACATATGTTGTTTGGTAGGTTGTATGATATGGAATTTGACTCTAAGGTGCTTGTACATGGATGTAAAATAATTAGAAGATAATTTTGGTGACGTGCACTCCAACTTAGATATCTTTGCTGATTGAAGTAATAAAAGAATATATGTTCACATGTCTTCAAAATTTGATCAAAATATAATCACATGTCTTCAAAATGTGAGATGATTGAAGTAAGAAAAACAAAATTTCAGCAGCATCTTTGCTGTTTGTACAAGTATATAAGCAGTATATATACACATAAGCAGTTTATGGTACAAAATAACTAAAGAAATGCATCAGGATAATAGAGAGTGCACATATTATAGATCCACAAATCCATATGGTCCATATTACAGTCCAGCACATCCTAGAGTTCACATATTAGATAGCCACAAATCCATATTGTCCATATTACAGTCCAACAAAGGAACATAACATAAGGTCCATATTACATTCCTTACATCACATATATAGGGGGCATGGTTTTTCTGACCAAATACAATAAAATATGGTCAGTTTCGTTAGGTGAATTAGCACATATTTGCTCACACTCCACCCTTGGGCACTTCATTGCTGGTCACAGGCACTCCATCCTTGGGCACTCCACCGTTGAGCTTGGAGAGGTGGTGAATGACCCAACGAGTGCGACGAGTCTCCGACATCTGCACGAATGAGTGGCTCCTAGCCCTGTTGGCGTTCTCATTGAGATAATCCAAGACAATCAACAGATCATCCTCGATAAAACCAGGGAGCTCCATGACAGCATCATAAAGTTCCGGATGTGCCTCACCGGTGGACTTGATAGCAATAGCAACTTCACGGACTGCTTCGGACATGTTGCTCATGACCAAAACTTCTTCTTCACTCATCAGGCTAGACCTCTTCCTTTTGCCAGTGGAGCTGGAAGCATCCTTACATGGTTCCTTCCCATGAGCAGCAGCAACAACAACTTCCCCATGAGCAGCAACAGTAGCACTCGAGCCAGGTTCATTCCCATCAACAACAAATTCAGAACCACAAGCTTCAAGGTTTACAAATGATGGGGAGGTTCCCACCATTGAATGAACCCCAAGAGCCTCATTAGATGTCATTGCATACCTTCCTGTAGCAATACCACTTCCAAAGATAGCAAGCATCTGAACATAATTCTCTAAAGGCACATTGGGGTACTCAACATCTTTGGGATGGTCCTACATGAAGCATAAGTAATTCTATGAGCATAAGTAATTAAATAGCTACTGATCAACCACTAAAAGCTAGTACAAACCTTGATATGGCCCATGTAGTGCTCTTCCTCCAGCGATATGACATAGTTGGTATCATCCCAAAGTGACCCACTAATGTCTCGGAGCTTACTTATCTTCACCCACCTAGCACGCCACTTGCGGAGGTGGTTGTACACTTGGGTCCCGGTTATGGAAAGACCAAAGTGCTCACTACAATTCTTAGCCACCTGGTTTAGGTGCACCTCCTTAAAGCCCTTGTCCGTCTTCACTCCACTAGCAATGAGCTCTACAAAGCGACGTAACATGAACCCAGACATTGGAGATGTCCAGCGCAATGGGTGATTCCCACCACCATGCCCACCATCAGTCGCCATCTCAGCCATCACTCCTATGTACAGAACAACCAAAAGGAAAGGAAAACTGAGTACATAAGAGAATAAAAAGTTATATCAAGTAAAGAACCATAAATAGAATTAAAGTGGAGCTCAAACAGAATTAAATAGAAGTTAAGAACCATAAATAGAATTAAAGTGGAGCTCAAACAGAATTAAATAGAAGTTAAGAACCATAAATAGAATTGAAGTGGAGCTCAAACAGAATTAAATAGAAGTGGAGCTCAAACAACAACATAAGGGAGCTCAAACAGCAACATAAGGGAGCTCAAACAGCAACATAAATAGAATTAAAGTGGAGCTCAAACATAATTCAATTTGGGTACATGACAGAATTATTCATAATGCATTACAACATAGAAGGAGTTTTTCATAATACATAACTAATGGCAAACATACGCCCAGCCCAACACTTGAGCTCTACACATGTGAATTGCCCCTATTGGCAAACATATGCCCAGCCCAACCATCTCTAATTTGTGACCAGGTTCTATTATCATGTTCTATGTCAATCACACCATCCGATGCTGGATTTCCAGTCCAAGTGTGCTCAGGTGGTACAAACTCATCCTCTCCCCACTGAAGTATCCAATTATGAAGAATGCAGCAAGCTAGGACGATTTTGACTTGTGACGGATAAGGGTGGTGAGGCTTGTTGTCCACAATTCTCCACCGGTTCTTGAAAGCTGCAAACGCCCTCTCAACCGTGATCCTCAATGAGGAGTGGCGGAGGTTGAATAACTCCTTCTCGTTTTGAGGGACACGTGCCCCAAACTCAGTAAGATGATAGCGAGTACCCTATATGGTGGAAGAAACCCTGGCCACACAGCATAGCCCGCATCCACGAGGTAGAATTTTCCTAACAAATAAGAGGTCATGTGTTGTGTTACTACCAGTAGTTATAGTTATGAAACGATCAAAAGCCACTAAAATGGTTCACTAATACCTGTAGGGACAACAAATCCATCATTCCTTTCCAAAGCATCAGCCAAAATGAGTGCATCATGGGCTGACCCTTCCCAACTAGCTAACACATAGGTAAACTTAAGGTCAAAGTCAACCGCAGCCATCACATTTTGGGTGGTGCCACCTTTCCGACCCCTAAATGCCGAAGCAATAGCAGCTGGTACCTTGGCAGCAACATGGGTGCCATCAATTGCACCAACGCAGTCCTAAGAGAAGAGGTGAGGTATATTTTGTAAAATATGGATTATCTGGCATGTCCATAGAATTCTAAATGGTAAAATATTACCTTAAAGTAGGGATAGAAGCGCCTACTGTGTAGAATTTTTGGATGAACTTCATTGGAAGGGGGCTGGATCATCTCATCACGCAACTCCCCAATTGCATATAAAACTGCCTTGAAGTATCGACTGATTACTTCAATTGACCTCCTAAATATGGGTTTCATTGCCCTAAACCTATGGTTGTGCCCAACTACAAGAAGGAACATCGCAAGCTGCTCCTCAATGCAAGTATGAATGCTGTCTTCCAACAATTTTCGATCACGGAACAAGTTACACAAGTTATAAAATGGGGCCCTGTTCATCCGTAGTAGGTCATGGCAATTTATATCATTGGTTTCATAGATAAAACGTAGATTGGACAACCTAGCTACGTCTCTCTCAAGCATAACGTAACGAATTGGAGCACGATAGTTTCTAATTCTAGCCCTTGTAGTTATTGTGGCCATATAGGCACACAAAACAGCAACCAAACCAGCAGCTTGCACTATCAGCGTATCTCGGGTCTTGCCGTTGTCATCCATCTATATAAATTCAGCACCGATTTATAAATTAATAAAGGCATGGGCACTGATAATGTTGACATCATTTGCATCGTCAAAACAAATAAAATATATGCACAAATTAGCAAACTCTTAGGAACAGATCACACAGATCCATGATAATCACAAAAATTACTAGCCCACTAGCTCACATATATGCATGCTAATCACACAGATCCATATGAGGAGGAGGTTCGGGACAGAGCATATGCATGGCGGCTGTGGGCAGGGTGCTCGCGCATGGGTGCGTGTGGGTGTTCGTGCCTCTACAGGAGCGAGGGGAGCACCTCCCATGGCCACGGCGGCCATGGCCGCGAGCTCGGTTCCGACCGCCGGCTCACATCCGCGCAAGGGGCAGAGAGAGATGAGAGGGGACTGAGAGGGATGGGGACAGATGGAAGAGGGATGGGAGGAGGAGAGTTCACCTCTGCGCAGTGAGGATGCGCGCCGGCGACGTGCTTGCGAGGCGACGGGGCGGCGAGATCCGTTCGCAGGAGAGAGGAGAGGGGTGAGGAGAGCGATGCGAGTGCGGGTGTGAATCGACATGGAGAGAAACCCTAGTCCTCTTCGCTCGCGTGGGTGCAGGCGTGGGTGCTCGCGCGGATGCAGGCTCGCGGAAACGGCCGAAACTTGTGTGCGAGCTCAGCCTGGCTGGGGGGCCTATTTTGCATCAGTTGGGCCTGGCCCAGAGCGACGTGCAGCCTACCAAACGTTGCGAAAATTGCATGGTGGATGCGATGCAGGTGCGAGACAAGGAACCAAACACGCCCTTAACCATCCAACCACAGGTTGGTTCGCGTCTGTTCCGAACTCCTGTTTTCTTAGCACATGGTGAAAAGACAACATCCACTCAAACCTCACGTAAAAAAACATCCACTCAAACCTCTCGAAAAAATCTTCTAGTTTTTCATGTGATGTAATCAAACAAATTCAAACCCTGTAGGCTTTGAATGAGCATGACATTTCATCCCTACTAGAAGGGTTGGGCGCGCTTTGCTGCGCTGTTGGTGTTATTGCGTTTTCCTAAAAAGTTACTTCCTATATTTTAAAATATATGATGTACTCCCTCCGTTCCAAAATATAGTGCGTCCTCGGTTTCCGCACTTCAACTTTGACCATAAATTTGACCAACGAGACCGACTGCGGCGGGGGCAAAAATTATACCAGTGAATTCGTATTCGAAAGAAGTTTTCAATTATATAATTTTTGCTCCCGCCGCAGTCGGTCTCGTTGGTTAAATTTATGGTCAAAGTTGAACCTCGAGAAACGCGGGCGCACTATATTTTGGAACGGAGAGGGTATTAGTTTTTTGAAAAGTCATGTGGATTTAGCTCGACCAAATTTATAGAGAAATGTATCAATATTCATAATATCAATTTGCTAAATTAGATACGTCATGAAATGAATTTTCATATTTTGTTTATTTAGTACTGGTAACAGCATAGGGCCGTATTTCATTTTATCGTTTATTTGATGGTTCGTTGTTTGAATAGTTTAAGTTCCATGTTCGGTGCACTCCTCATTCCAACAATTTCGCTTGGGTATGCAATCGTCTTACCGCCGTTTTCTTTTAGAAAGTACTATACCGTCTAATTGTCAAAGTTAGCCAAGAAATAGATGGTAGGTACACACCTAGGTTTACAGCAGGCATTGACGTCAAAATTACTCCCTCCGTCCCATAATGTAAGACGTTTTTCGACACTAAGTACATAGCAGCACAACAAATCAATGACTTCAACTTCAATTATCTAGAGAACCGAAGGAAAAATATACCAGGTCTGCACATAGATACGTATCAATCTAGTTTTTTATTGAACTATATATATCAATCTAGTTATGCTGAAGACAAGGAAGAGAATTTGCTAGCAGAAAATAAAGTCCACACATATATCTTGACAAAAGAAACATTTTAACTCATGTTCCAAGCATGTCATAAAAAAAGTGTAAACACACCCATATGTTGACAGATTACACGAACTTTTTGAAGAAATGGAACAACTGGAACCAATCTTCCTTCGATTTCCCGCCTACGGAAGGAGCGACTATCTGTTGAGCATGCAAGGAGGAGGAGATCGCAGTTGTGGTGAGCCCCTGCCGACGGCTGTCGCTCGTAGAAGATCCGTCGCCAAAGCACCCGCCGAGGCCGATCCGCGGCCAAGGCCGCAACAGCGCACCGGAAGAAAAGCTACTCTCGGCACCCATCTCGTTCCTCTCTCCAATTTGTCCATGTGCGGAGGAGCAGCAGAGCAGGAAGGTGGACAGGAAGACTGGCCGCGCACCTCATACAACCACAGCTCTGCGTAGCAATATGTAGAAACCGCTTTGAGCGACACGCCGCACACACAGTTTGATCAAGTGGATACCGTCGCTTCATATTCTTGACACATTCGAGCTCCACAACACGTCCTTGGTCTGAACAGCGGGGTCCACTTCATAAAAAAAAACCCACCATAGTGCTCACACAAATGGACGACTCGGTCAAAATCGAAGACACGGCCAATCGGTCGCCTAAATCACTACTGAAAGTTTCCACCCTAGGGAGCTTAGTGATTTAAAAGATTCAACTAAATTTGGGCTATACATGAATTGGAATCGAATAATCTTGGCTTACAATTGAAAGAGCGTTGTCACAAAAGTAAACGAGTAAACGAGTACACCTTACCTTTGTCGGCCTAAGGTAGTAGCAACAACTTCCTTCACAACATTATCTTCCAAGAGGAAAAAACTATTGCAGGTGATAGTTTTGGTAAATTACATAGATATTACTAAAATTAAGTGAATATTTTATGACAGGTGAAATTAAAGGCAAAACAAACTAAACAGGGACAACTATTTGCTAACTGGTAATAACTAATAAGTATCCCTGCACTGTAAATTTGGCATTACCTTGTAAATAACCATATGATTCTAGTTAATTGATTGTCAGTTAACAATTATTTTTATTAAACTTCCAGATTTTGGTCTTGAAACTTGCCATCATGTTACACCATAATACATTGGCTGAATTATCTAAATGCACTGGAATGAGGAACTAAGACTATGTATTAAAAGAACAATTTAAATATATGCATGCCACAATGGCTTCTTTGCTGGTTCGCAACAACTCCTAAAATATAGGTTACTAAACAATCAGCAGCAACACATTCAGCATCCATCATCTGCCATTTCCCTTGATTAATTTTGGAAACTTGGAAGCACAAGGAGTACTTGTGAAACAATACGTCTCGTAATTTCATGACAAAATCCACATAAAGTATGTGAGTAGTCCAACAACTATATCACTTGCATCATAAACAAAAGCTCGAGGTGTTGCAATCAAGAACGTAATTTACAAATAATCATCTAATCAAATACTGGTTGTAGAATAGACAGAAAAGATTCTTAGAATTTTAATCAGAATAGAGATGGGCCGTGATTTAACTCACTTGGAAGGGAAGCTGTAGTAGTTAGTTGAGTTTACATTTGCAACTGCCGATTGGTTCCTGAAAGACATTGCATGAGGACGGATCAGAGTAGAGGTGGGGAGAGTTGTTGATGCTGATGCCGTCAAGTTTAATAACATGTCGAGGATAAGTTCACTACCAAGCGACCACCCTCTCCATGTACCCCTTTCCGAGGCCTTGGGTTGACTGACAGTGGTGTAGTGCAGCTAGCAGCAGTCAGACACATAGACGGCCTGATAACACGGACGAATCATGGGAAGGGAAGTTCCCATCTTCGGTTCCACGGGACCAACAAGCCGGAGAGAGGAAGAACAAGCGCAGCCACACCGCTGGATCAGGCTTGACAAGCCTTGAGCACGCCGAGATGCTGCCGCCGGCGAGAGCAAACATAACTGAAGGCCAAGAGAAGCTCCAGTACATACATCAAAGCCAGCCATTAGCAGCTGCCAGCACCCCGTTGCACAACCCCCAGCAGTCCAACACCTTCACAGCAGGAAAAGAGGCAACTCATCATGACGAAGATGGGGGACAAAAACTCCACCAGCCGGTCGTCGCCTCCGCCATGGCGACCGCACCAGTAGCACGCCAGCTCGCCGGATCCACGAGCACAAAACGCCAGGAGCTCGTCGGCTCCGCCACAAGTGGCCACCAACGCCGCCCTGGCACTCACCCTCACCTGATCCAGAATATGGTGAGAGACCACTCACCCCACCTCGCCACCGCCTCCGAGGAAGACGCCGATATGATTCTGAGATCGAGGAACCCTTATTCGTGGTGTCGCCACCGCCACCAAAACGCCAACACTCAATACCCTACCCCCACAATCCTAGGGCACAGTTCCGGGGCTCTCCATATCTCCCGCCGCCGCAGATGGGAGGAGCCCATGGCCTGGCCGGCGGCCGACCGAGGGATTGGCTCTGCCTCCCTTTTGCCTCTGTCTGTAACAGTGTGAAGGGAGGGCTCTGTACCGGCCGAGCTGCCCGCCGCGCGCGCGCGCGTGCTAGCTGCTAGCCGACGCCACCGCTGCCCATGGACGACGACGCGGCTGCACAGGGACGATGCCGCTGCGGCCGGTGCGGCCACAGGCACTGGCTGCTGTCCAGCCACGCGCCGGACCACCTCGCCGTTCCCGCGCGCGCCACATGCCAGACCTGGCCGCGCTCGCCCTGACACGCCGCGCAGCGCTGCCGCGCTCGTCGCGCCTTGCTCATCCCCGCCGGCGCCATGCCACGCCCCGCCCATCCCCGGACACGCCTCGCCGCGCCTTGCCCATCTCCGCCGGCGCCATGCCGCGCCTCGCCCATCCCCAGCTGGCGCCATGCTCGCCACGACGACCCGCCATGCTCCCCGCGCTCGCTGCCGTCGGCAACGCCGGTGGAGCAGCTCCCCCTCCGGGGTGGAGGCCGCGGGGCGGGGCGGCGCCAGGCGCTCGGCTACTTGGGCTCGGGGCGCCGGCGAGCATGGCGGCTGGGCTCGGCGGCGCGACCTCGGAGCTCCGGGCAGCAGGACGTGACGGGGCGGGAGCTGCATGTTACCTGTTCGACGGAATGCTGGGGCGGATATGTCAAAAAATGCGTCAGTCCCCGTTGGGCGCACTGGCCGACCCAATTGAAAAAGCGGACACGGATCGCCCCGTTGGAGTTGCTCTTAGCCATTTACAAAGGGACCCACACACAGTGAGAAATTCCACCACGGAGTCAAGGGGTACGACCAAGTCAAAATTGTGGATCCAATTCCAAACATGAGACCTCAATTGAATGTAGGCCTCTAAAATTAGGAAGTATAGTGTTATAGAAGATTTTTTTTATTCTTGCGTTTTTACAATCCTGTGAATCAGAGATGCCCTAAAGTGTAACACCATCCTTGTTTCTTTTTTCTTATCTTGTTGTTGGGAAAACAACGTGTGATTAGGAGCAATGTGACTATGATCGAAGGAGGTCTAGTAAAGCGAGCACATCAAATATTTAATTAGAGGGTTTGTATGACTTGCCTTATAGAGAAGGTCATCACACACCGACAAGATTGGCACGTTTGTGTTATTCGAGTAGGCTCACTCACCTCGATGGAGCGCGACGTAGTCCTGCATTAGGAAGGCGTCAAGGGTGGTCTGATCGCAGGCCCGAGTTGTTTGAGACTCCTTGGCACCCTCTCCAAATTTTTCTTCCTCGATTTTGGCCCTAGTCGTACGAGACTCCTCGGACTCGACCCTATAGCTCCCCGAACGAGTCATTTTTTTAAGGATACCCCCAAACGAGTCATGGAGCACTAGTCCCCTTTCCTCGAGTTTATTTCAGTGAGAGTGAATGAGTTACATGCCTACGAGATTTTGTATAAGCTAGGGATCCTTAGCAGAGAACCAATGCTACACTTGAGATGGTAGTTTTTTAGGGGTGCCCATGAGGGACTAGGAGGGCAATGAGTCCATGGCCCATAATGAACGAATATCTCCCATTCATCCATCCACCATGGTGAGCTTCTCGTTTTAGGCTTGATTCTCCACTTGGTCAAAGTTAAATGGTAGGGAGGACGAACCTGCTTTTGCTGCTGAGTTTTTATTTTTTGCAAAAATGATCCAGATCTATTATTAAAATTCACTAGAAGTACAAAAGTATCTCAAACATAATAAAAACTACATTGAGAATTTGAGATTCCAAGACCACCGAACAACCACTACTACCGCCAGTACGAGCCGCTGGCGCTGCTCCCCTACCAGACGAACTAACGGAGGATCGAAGTCTGAAGACAAACTCAAAGAAGTAGCGCCGCCATCCGCCCCAGCTCCGCACCTGCGAGGACAAAAAAACCCTAACCTAAACTACTAACCGGAGCGAAGGCATCGGTATTCCCCTTCTCGCCACTGGCCGCCGGAGCGGGAGGCAGGGAGGAGGTGAAGCCATGGGCTTGCCGGTGAAGTTTGGAGGGGAGAGTTTGCCCTAACCGTCTAGGGTTAGGGGAAGAAAACGAAAGGAAGTCTTTTTTGGTTGCCTTTGGAAAATATCACGCTGCTGCGTTTTTTGTCCATTATCCAGAGATAAAAGGACATGATTAATACCTCCATTCCCATTAATAAGACGCACATCTATTTTGAGATTTAAATTTGACCATCAATTAGACCAATGATATATATGTTATGTGCTGATTTTTTTAATATGAATTCGCCGGCATAATTTTATTGCGCATAACTCACATTTTTGTTGCTTAAATTAATGATTAAGTAATATAATTTGATTAGATTTAGTTGTATGGAATAGGAATTTTAAATTAATAATCCAGAAATAAAATTTTAAATACTATATTTTTTATTAGTTTAGTTGTATGGAATGGGAATTAAATAATAATATAAGAACTAAAATTAATAAAAAGACATATGATTTACTATACTTAATTATTGAGCTGACTATTTTCTCATGCATATTTGCATGTTGAGGTGGAACAGAAGATTCGTGTAAATTTGGTTAGAATTTGTACACGCATACTGCTACTTGTGAATTGCGTTGGGATTTCCCCGAAGAGTAGAGGATGATGCAACACAGTAGAGATAAGTATTCCCCTCAGTTAAAAACCAAGGTTATCAATCCAGTAGAAGAACCACACAGAACCTCGTTAGCAGCACCTACACACACAAAAACAAATACTTGCATCCAACGCAAACAAGAGGGTTGTTAATCCCCTTGGCGGTTACTTGTAAGGATTAATTCTGATAGTGATAGATAGAAAAGTAAAATGCAAAATAAAAGAAAGAAAATAAAATTGCAGCAAGGTATTTTTGGATTTTAATATATGATAAAAGTAGACCCGGGGGCCATAGTTTTCACTAGAGTCTTCTCTCTCGAACACATATCATACGGTGGGTAAACAAATTACTGTAGGGCAATTGATAGAAAAGCGCATAGTTATGACGATATTCAAGGCAATGATCATGTATATATAGGCATCACGTCCGAGACAAGTAGACTGACTCATGCCTGCATCTACTACTATTACTCCACCCATCGACCGCTATCCAACATGCATCTAGGGTATTAAGTTAATAAAAACAGAGTAATGCCTTAAGCAAGATGACATGATGTAGACAAAGTAAACACAAGCAATATGATTAAACCCCATCTTTTTATCCTTAATGACAACAATACAAATACGTGTCTTGTCCCTTTGTGTCACTGGGATATAGAACACCGCAAGATTGAACCCATCACAAAGCACCTCTCCCATTGCAAGATAAATCAATCTAGTTGGCGAAACCAAACGGATAGATCGGAGAGAAATACAAAGCTATAACAATCATGCATAAATAAGTTCAGAAAAGACTCAAATATTTCTCATGAATAATCTGATCATAAACCCACAATTTATCGGATCCCAACAAACACACCGCAAAAGAAGATTACATCGAATAGAACTCCAAGGAGATCGAGGAGAACATTGTATTGAAGATCAAAGAGAGAGAAGAAGCCATCTAGCTACTAGCTATGGACCCGTAGGTCTGTGGTAAACTACTCACACATCATCGGAAGGGCAGCAAGGTTGATGTAGAAGCCCTCCGTGATCGATTCCCCCTCCGGCAGAGTACCGGAAAAGGCCTCCAGATGGGATCGCGGAAGAACAAAGGCTCACGGTGGCGGAAAAGTTATTCGGGGTGGCTCCGTGTTGGTTTCCCAATATTTGAGAATTTATAGAAGTGGAATTAGGTCAAACGGAGCCACGAGGGGCCCACAAGGCATCAGGGCGCCCCCCCTGGGGCTGCGCCTTGTTGCCTTGTCACCTCCTCGTGAAGCTTCTGGCCTCCTCCCGAAGCTTCCAGGGTTTCTTTTGTCCAGAAAAAATCGTCAAAAAAGTTTTGTGGCATTTGGACTTCGTTTGGTACTGATTTCCTGAAAAACTAAAAACAAACAGAAAACAACAACTGGCACTAGGCACTAGGTTAATAGGTTAGTCCAAAAAAATGATATAAAATAGCATATTATTGCATATAAAACATCCAAGATTGATACTATAATAGAATGGAACAATCAAAAATTATAGATACGTTGGAGACGTATCAAGCATCCCCAAGCTTAATTCCCGCTCGTCCTCGAGTAGGTAAATGATAAAAATAGAATTTTTGATGTGGAATGCTACCTAACATGTTTCATCATGTAATTCTCTTTTACGGTATTAATATCCGAGTGATTCAAGGCAATAGTCTATAATTTGATATAAAGACATCAATACTCAGGCATACTAACAAACAATCATGCCTTTCAAAATAAAAATGCTAAAGAGTGTTATCCCTACAAAATCATATAATCCTGTCATGCTCCATCTTCTTAAATAAAGTATTTATCATGCACAACCCCGGAGACAATCAAGCAATTGGTTCATACTTTTTAACGCGCTTTAGATTTTTCAACCCCCACGCAATACATGAGCGCAAGCCATGGATATAGCACTATGAGTGGAATAGAATGATGATAGAGATTAATAAGGGGAAGTCAAAAACAGAAGATAGTCTCACATTGACGAGGCTAATCAACGGGCTATGGAGATGCCCATCAATTGATGTTAATGCGAGGAGTAGGGATTGCCATGCAACGGATGCACTAAGAGCTATAAGTGTATGAAAGCTCAAAAATAAAAACTAAGTGGGTGTGCATCCAACTTGCTTGCTCATGAAGACCTCGGGCATTTGAGGAAGCCCATCATCGGAATATACAACCCAAGTTCTATAATGAAAAATTCCCACTAGTATATGAAAGTGACAACATAGGAGACTCTCTATATGAAAAACATGGTGCTACTTTGAAGCACAAGTATGGAAAAAGATAGTAACATCGCCCCTTCTCTCTTTTTCTCTCATTTTTTTTTCGCTGGGCTCTTTTTGGCCTTTTTTTAATCTCACTGGGACAATGCTCTAATAATGATGATCATCACACTTCTATTTACTTACAACTCAAAAATTACAACTCGATACTAGAACAAATATGACTCTATATGAATGCCTCTGGTAGTGTACCAGGATGTGCAATGATACTAGCGTAACATGTATAAAAATGATGAACGGTGGCTGAGCCACAAATACTATGTCAACTATATGATCATGCAAAGCAATATGACAATAATGATGTGTGTCATATAAAAAGAACGGTGGAAGTTGCATGGCAATATATCTCGGAATGGCTATGGAAATGTCATAATAGGTAGGTATGGTGGCTGTTTTGAGGAAGATATAAGGAGGCTTATGTGTGATAGAGCGTATCATATCACGGGGTTTGGATGCACCGGCGAAGTTTGCACCGACTCTCGAGGTGAGAAACAGCAATGCATGGTACCGAAGAGGCTAGCAAATTGCGGAAATGTGAGAGTACGTATAATCCATGGACTCACATTAGTCATAAAGAACTCACATACTTATTGTGAAAGTCTATTAGCCCTCGAAGTAAAGTACTACTACGCATGCCCCTAGGGGGGAGGTTGGTAGGAGTTAACCATCGCGCGCCCCCGACCGCCACGCAAAGGAAGACAATCAAGAATACATCATGCTCCAACTTCTTAGCATAACGACAGACCATACATGCATGCTTCGGGAATCACAAACCTTAACACCAATATTCTTACTAAACCACAATTATCTACTAGCACCTTGATACGTCCATTTTGCATCATGTTTTGCTACTGTTATTTATAGTGTTTTTAATCAATATAACACTTTGTGGAGCAATTCTAATGCCTTTTCTCTCTTAATATGCAAGATTTACACAAGGAGGGAGATTGCCGGCAGCTGGAATTCTAGACCTGAAAAAGCTATGTCAGAGATACCTATTCTGCACATCTCCAAATGAGCTGAAATTTTATGGAGATTTATTTTGGAATAAATAAAAAATACTGGAAGCAAGAAGTACCAGAGGGGGCCACCCAGGTGCCCATGAGGCACCCCCCCCCCAGGCGCGCCCTGGTACCTCATGGGGCCCCTGGCCAGCCTCTGGCCCCCATTTTCTGGTATATAAGTCCATTTGCCCTAGAAAAAATAGAGAGAAGACTTTCGGGACGGTGCGCCGCCGTCTCGAGGCGGAACTTAGGCAGGAGCACTTTTGCTCTCCGGCGGAGAGATTCTGCCAGGGATACTTCCCTCCGGGAGGGGGAAATCGTCGCCATCGACATCACCAGCGATCCTCTCATCGTGGGAGGACTAATATTCATCAACATCTTCACCAGCACCATCTCATCTCAAACCCTAGTTCATCTCTTGTATTCAATCTTTGTCTCAAAACCTCAGATTGGTACCTGTGGGTTGCTAGTAGTGTTGATTACACCTTGTACTTGATGCTAGTTGGTTTATTTGGTGGAAGATTATATGTTCAGATCTATTATGCTATTCAACACCTCTCTGATCTTGGACATGAATATGATTTGTGAGTAGTTACTTTTGTTCTTGAAGACATGGGAGAAGTCTTGTCATAAGTAATCATGTGAATTTGGTATTTGTTCGATATTTTGATGATATGTATGTTGTTGATTCCCTTAGTGTGTCGTGTGAACGTCGACTACATGACACTTCACCATCTTTGGGCCTAAGGGAATGCATTGTGGAGTAGTAATTAGATGATGGGTTGCTAGAGTGACAGAAGCTTAAACCCTAGTTTATGCGCTATTCCGTAAGGGGCTGATTTGGATCCATATGTTTAATGCTATGGTTAGAGAAATCTTAATTCTTCTTTCGTCGTTGCGGATGCTTGCGAGAGGGGGTAATCATAAGTGGGAGGTTTGTTCAAGTAAGAACAGCACCCAAGCACCGGTCCACCCACATATCAAATTATCAAAGTAGCGAACGCGAATCAAACAAACACGATGAAAGTGACTAGATGAAATTCCCATGTGTCCTCGAGAACACTTTACTTACTATAAGAGATCGTTTCGGCTTGTCCTTTGCTATAAAAAGGATTGGGCCACCTTGCTGCACTCATTGTTACTATTGCTACTTGTCACTTGTTACAAATTATCTTGCTATCAAACTACTCGTTACCGATAATTTCAGTGCTTGCAGAAAATACCTTGCTGAAAACCGCTTGTCATTTCCTTCTGCTCCTCGTTGGGTTCGACACTCTTACTTATCGAAAGGACTATGATTGATCCCCTATACTTGTGGGTCATCAAGACTCTTTTCTGGCGCCGTTGCCGGGGAGTGAAGCGCCTTTGGTGAGTGGAATTTGGTAAGGAAACATTTATATTACGTGCTGAAATTTACTGTCACTTGTCACTATGGAAAGTAATCCTTTGAGGGGTTTGTTCGGGGTATCTTCACCTCGACCGGAAACACAAATAGTTTCTCCTCAACCTACTGCACCTACTGAAAATATTTATTATGAGATTCCTCTGGGTATGATAGAGAAACTGCTAGCTAATCCTTATGAAGGAGATGGAACGGTACATCCTGATATGCACTTGATCTATGTGGATGAAATTTGTGGATTGTTTAAGCTTGCAGGTTTATCCGGAGATGGAGTTAAGAAGAAAGTATTCCCTTTATCTTTGGAGGGAAAGGCATTAATGTGGTATAGGCTATGTGATGATACTGATACATGGGATTGGAACCGATTGAAACTGGAATTCCATCAAAAAAATTATCCTATGCATTTGGTTCATCGTGATCGGAATTATATATATAATTTTTGGCCTCGTGAAGGAGAAAGCATCGCTCAAGCTTGGGGGAGGCTTAAGTACATGATGTACACATGCCCCAATCATGAGCTCTCAAAAGAAATTATCTTACAAAAATTTTATACTCGGCTTTCTCATGATAATCAAACTACGCTCGATTCTTCTTCGACTGGCTCCTTAATGAAGAAAACTATTGAATTCAGATGGGATCTTCTGGAAAGAATTAAACGCAACTCTGAAGATTGGGAACTCGACAAAGGTAATGAGTCAGGTATAATACTTGAGTTCGATTGTGTTAAATCTTTTATGGCCACCGATGCTTTTCATAAGTTTAGCACTAAATATGGACTTGACTCTGAGATAGTAGCTTCCTTTTGTGAATCATTTGCTACTCATGTTGATCTCCCTAAGGAGAAGTGGTTTAAATATCACCCCCCTGTTAAAGAAAAGATTGAGGAACCCGTTAGTGTTAAAGAAGAAACAATTATTTACCATGTTGATCCAGTTGTGCCTACTGCTTATATTGAGAAACCACCTTTTCCTGTTAGGATTAAGGAGCATGCTAAAGCTTCAACTATGGTTAACAAAAGTAATATTAGAGCACCTAGACCCTCTGAACAAATTAAAGTTGAACCTGATGTTGCTATGGTTAAAGATCTCTTAGTCGATAATATAGATGGGCATGTTATTTACTTTTGTGATGAGGCGGCTAGAATTGCTAAACCTGTTAGAAATGAACGAGATATGTTAGACAAGAACAAGCCCGTAGTTGGCATGCCTGTTATTTCTGTTAAGATTGGAGATCATTGCTATCATGGTTTGTGTGATATGGGTGCTAGTGTGAGTGCTATTCTATTTTCTTTATATCAAGAAGTAATGCATGAAATTGCACCTGTTGAGATTGAAGATATTGATGTTACTATTAAGCTTGCGAATAGAGATACTATTACACCACTTGGGATTGTTAGAGATGTTGAAGTCTTGTGTGGAAAAATCAAATACCCTACTGATTTCTTAGTACCTTGTTCGCAACAAGATAATTTTTGTCCCATTATATTTGGTAGACCTTTCTTGAATACCGTTAATGCTGAAATTGATTGTGTTAAAGAAAAGGTTCGAGTTAAGTTTGGTGATATATCTCATGAGTTTAATTTCTCCAAGTTTCGTAGACAACCTCATGATAAAGAATTGCCTACTAAAGATGAAATTATTGGTCTTGCTTCTATTGCCGTACCTCCTACTGATCCGTTAGAACAATATTTGCTAGACCACGAAAACGATATGCATATGAATGAAAGAAATGAAATAGATAAGATGTTCTTTGATCAACCACCTATCCTTAAACATAATTTGCCTGTTGAAACTCTTGGAGGCCCTCCTCCACCTAAGGGTGATCCTATATTTGAATTGAAGCAATTGCCTGATACATTGAAATATGCTTATCTTGATGAAAAGAAGATATATCCTGTTATTATTAGTGCTAACCTTTCAGCGCATGAAGAAAAGAGATTACTAAAAACTCTGAGGAAGCACCGTGCTGCTATTGGATATACTCTTGATGATCTTAAGGGCATTAGTCCCACTCTATGTCAGCACAAAATTAATATGGAGCCTGATGCTAAACCAGTTGTCGACCACCAACGACGATTAAATCCTAAGATGAAAGAGGTGGTAAGAACTGAAATATTAAAGCTTCTGGAAGCAGGTATAATCTATCCCATAGCTGATAGTAGATGGGTAAGTCCCGTTCATTGTGTCCCTAAGAAAGGAGGTATTGCCGTTGTTCCTAATGATAAAAATGAACTCATTCCACAAAGAATTGTAACTGGTTATAGGATGGTAATTGATTTTAGGAAATTAAACAAAACTACTAGAAAAGATCATTACCCCTTACCTTTTATTGATCAAATGTTAGAAAGACTGTCTAAGCATACACACTTTTGCTTCCTAGATGGTTATTCTGGTTTTTCTCAAATACCTGTATCACAACCTGATCAAGAGAAAACCACCTTTACTTGTCCTTTTGGAACTTATGCTTATAGACGTATGCCTTTTGGTTTATGCAATGCACCTGCTACCTTTCAAAAATGTATGACTTCTATATTCTCTGACTTTTGTGAAAAGATTGTTGAGGTATTCATGGATGATTTCTCCGTTTACGGAACTTCTTTTGATGATTGCTTAAGCAACCTTGATCGAGTTTTACAGATATGTGAAGAAACTAATCTTGTCTTGAATTGGAAGAAGTGCCACTTTATGGTGAATGAAGGCATTGTCTTGGGGCATAAAATTTCTGAAAGAGGTATTGAAGTTGATAAAGCTAAGGTTGATGCTATTGAGAAAATGCCATGTCCTAAAGATATTAAAGGTATAAGAAGTTTCCTAGGTCATGCTGGTTTCTATAGGAGATTTATTAAAGACTTCTCTAAAATTTCTAGGCCTCTTACCAATCTTTTGCAAAAAGATGTTCCATTTGTTTTTGATGATGATTGTCTAGAAGCCTTTGAAACACTTAAGAAAGCCTTAACCACTGCACCTATTGTCCAACCACCTGATTGGAACTTGCCTTTTGAAATTATGTGTGATGCTAGTGACTATGCTGTTGGTGCTATTCTAGGACAGAGAGTTGATAAGAAATTAAATGTTATCCATTATGCTAGTAAAACTCTAGACAGTGCCCAAAGCAATTATGCTACTACTGAAAAACAATTTCTAGCAGTTGTGTTTGCATGTGATAAATTCAGATCTTACATAGTTGATTCTAAAGTAACTGTTCACACCGATCATGCTGCTATTAAATATCTTATGGAAAATAAAGATGCTAAACCTAGACTCATTAGGTGGGTTTTATTGCTACAAGAATTTGACTTGCATATTACTGATAGGAAGGGAGCTGAGAATCCCGTAGCAGATAATTTGTCTAGAATGGAAAATGTTCTTGATGACCCACTACCTATTAATGATGATTTTCCTGATGAACAATTAGCTGTCATAAATGCTTCTCGTAATACTCCTTGGTATGCAGACTATGCTATTTACATACCACCTAGTTTCACATAGCAACAAAAGAAAAAGTTCTTCTTTGATTTAAGACATTACTTCTGGGATGACCCACATCTTTATAAAGAAGGAGTAGATAGTATTATTAGACGTTGTGTACCTGAGCATGAACAGGAACAAATCCTACGGAAGTGTCATTCCGAGGCTTATGGAGGACACCATGCGGGAGACAGAACTGCACACAAGGTATTACAATCTGGTTTTTATTGGCCTACTCTTTTCAAGGATGCTCGTAAGTTTGTCCTATCGTGTGATGAATGTCAAAGAATTGGTAATGTTGGTAGACGTCAGGAAATGCCTATGAATTATTCACTTGCTGTTGAACCATTTGATGTTTGAGGATTTGATTATATGGCACCTTTTCCTAAATCCAATGGGTATACACATATTTTAGTTGTTGTTGATTACGTTACTAAGTGGGTAGAAGCTATTCCAACTAGTAGTGCTGATCATAACACTTCTATTAAAATGCTTAAAGAAGTTATTTTCCCAAGGTTCGGAGTCCCTAGATATTTAATGACTGGTGGTGGTTCACATTTTATTCATGGTGCATTCCGTAAATTGCTTGCTAAATATGATGTCAACCATAGAATTGCATCTCCCTATCAACCTCAAACTAGTGGTCAAGTTGAATTGAGCAATAGAGAAGTAAAATTAATTTTGCAAAAAACCGTCAATAGATCTAGAAAGAATTGGTCTAAGAAACTTGACGATGCATTATGGGATTATAGAACTGCTTATAAAAATCGTATGGGTATGTCTCCTTATAAAATGGTTTATGGAAAAGCATGTCATTTACCTCTTGAGTTAGAACATAAAGCATATTGGGCAATTAAAGAACTAAATTATGATTTTAAACTTGCCGGTGAAAAGAGGTTATTTGATATTAGCTCATTAGATGAATGGAGAACCCAAGCTTATGAAAATGCCAAATTGTTTAAAGAAAAATTAAAAGGTGGCATGATAGAAGAATTCAAAAACGGGAATTTAAAGTAGGTGAGCAAGTTCTATTGTACAATTCTCGTTTGAGATTCTTTGCAGGAAAACTTCTCTCTAAATGGGAAGGACCGTATATCATCGAAGAAGTTTATCGCTCCGGAGCCATCAAAATAAACAACTCCGAAGGCACTAATCCGAGAGTGGTGAATGGGCAAAGAATCAAGCACTATATTTCAGGTACTCCCATTAATGTTGAAACTAATATTATTGAAACAATTACACCGGAGGAATACATAAGAGAGACCTTCCGGAACACTCCAGAACCCTGAAAAGGAAGAGGTATGTGATACGGTAAGTAAACCGACTCCAAAAATTCCATAAAAATATTTCCTGTCAGTTTTGGAATATTAGAAAAAAATACAAAAATAAGAAACAGCCGAGGGGACCCACCTGGTGGCTCGTGGGCCCCTCGTGAGCTTTCCCGACTCCGTTTTCTTCTGGATTACTTGTTTTGCAAGATAAAAATTCTTTATATATACTCCAGGATGTTTTGACCACCGTATCGCAGAAATCTCCTCTGTTCTTCTTTCGTGCTATTTTTCTAACAGATTCGAAAGTATGTCATCCCAAGACTCAGATGGAGAGAGCTTCGTATCACATTATGTTACAAATCCAAGGATCTATAGGGATATGGATCCCTATGGATGGTCCGCGGAGGAGGAGCGAGATGTCAACATGAAGGGAACGGAATGTTGGGGAACGTTGCATGGGAAACAAAAATTTTCCTACGCACACGCAAGATCTATCCATGGTGATGAGCATCTACGAGAGGGAGAGTGAATCTACATACCCTTGTAGATCGCTAAGCGGAAGCGTTAATAAACGCGGTTGATGTAGTCGAACGTCTTCGCGATCCAAATCGCCGAGCGTCCCGCGATCCAATCACGATCCTTCCGATCTAGTGCCGAACGGACGGCACCTCCGCGTTCAACACACGTACGGCTTGATGACGCCTTCACCTCCTCGATCCAGCGAGCGATGGTGAAGTAGTGGTTGAGTTCCAGCAGCACGACGGCGTGGTGATGGTGGTGAGGAACAATCTCTGCAGGGCTTCGCCAAGCACTACGGAGATTATGACGGAGGAACTAGAGGGCTAGGGTTGCCGGCACACGGCTTGGGAAATCCTGATGTGTCCCGTGTGCTAGCCCTGCCCCTCTATTTATATGTTGAGCCTTGGGGTCTAAACTTGGAGTAAAAGCCTCCTCCGGGTCGGTTTTGCCCGCACAAGGTCGGTTTGGCCCGCAGGAAAAGAGTCCAATTCGGACCCTGCCGAATCGTGCACAGCCGCGCACAAGCGGTAGTACCGCTTCACACAAGCGGTAGTACCGCTTGGGCGGTAGTACCGCTTCACACAAGCGGTAGTACCGCTCGGGCGGTAGTACCGCTTCAACAAGCGGTAGTACCGCTTACGCGGCAGCAAAACTACTTTTGCACTTTCCAATACCTTGTGGGCTTTATCCCTTTGGCTCATATAAAGTGTTGCTGCACCCGAACACTTCGGTAAACATCCGGAACCTCTTCCGGTGAACTTCGGAACTCTTCCGGAGATCAAAACACTATTATCACATATATCAATCTTTACCTCCGGACTATTCCGGAGATCCTCATCATGTCCGGGATCTTATCCGGGACTCCGAACAACTTTCGGTCACCAACATAATAACTCAATTATACTAATCGTCACCAAACGTTAAGTGTGTAGACCCTGCGGGTTCGAGAACTATGTAGACATGACCGAGACACTTCTACGATCAATAACCAATAGCGGGACCTGGATGCCCATATTGGCTCCTACATATTCTACGAAGATCTTTATCGGTCGAACCTCTATGTCAAGGATTCAGTTAATCCCGTATGCTGTTCCCTTTGTTCTTCGGTATGTTACTTGCCCGAGATTCGATCGTCGGTATCACTATACCTAGTTCAATCTCGTTACCGGCAAGTCTCTTTACTCGTTCCGTAATACAAGATCTCGTGGCTAACACTTTAGTCACATTGCTTGCAAGGCTCATTGTGATGTTGTATTACCGAGTGGGCCCTGAGATACCTCTCCGTCATACGGAGTAACAAATCCCAGTCTTGATCCATGCCAACCCAACAGACACCCTCGGAGATACCTGTAGAGCACCTTTATAGTCACCCAGTTACGTTGCGACGTTTGATACACACAAGGTATTCCTCCGGTGTCAGTGAGTTGCATGATCTCATGGTCAAAGGAACAGATACTTGACATGCAGAAAACAATAGCAATAAACTGACACGATCAAATGCTACGTTTACAGTTTGGGTCTTGTCCATCACATCATTCTCCTAATGATGTGATCCCGTTATCAAATGACATCTCATGTCCATGGCTAGGAAACCTTAACCATCTTTGATCAACAAGCTAGTCAACTAGAGGCTTACTAGGGACACAGTGTTGTCTATGTACCCACACATGTATTTGAGTTTCCAATCAATACAATTATAGCATGGATAATAAACGATTATCATGAACAAGGAAATATAATAATAACCAATTTATTATTGCCTCTAGGGCATATTTCCAACAGTCTCCCACTTGCACTAGAGTCAATAATCTAGTTCACATCACTATGTGATTTACATTGTAATGAATCGAACACCCATGCAGTTCTGGTGTTGTTCATGTTTAGCCCTTGGAAGAGGTTTAGTCATCGGATCTGCAACATTTAGATCCGTGTGTACTTTGCAAATATTTATGTCGTCCTCCTTGATGTAATCGCGGATGGAATTGAAACGTCGTTTTATGTGTCTGGTCCTCTTGTGAAATCTTGGTTCCTTGGCTAGAGCAATGGCACCAGTATTATCACAAAACAGAGTCATTGGGTTAAGCGCACTAGGCACTACTCCAAGATCTGTCATGAACTCCTTCATCCAGACACCTTCCTTCGCCGCCTCCGAGGCTGCGATGTACTCCGCTTCGCATGTAGAATCAGCTACCACGCTTTGCTTGGAACTGCACCAGCTAACCGCACCCCCATTAAGAATAAATACGTATCCGGTTTGCGACTTAGAGTCATCCGGATCAGTGTCAAAGCTTGCATCGACGTAACCCTTTACGACGAGCTCTTGATCACCTCCATAAACGAGAAACATGTCCTTAGTCCGTTTCAGGTACTTCAGGATATTCTTGACCGCCGTCCAGTGTTCCATTCCTGGATCACTTTGAAACCTTCCGACCATACTTATGGCAAGGCTGACATCGGGTCTTGTGCACAGCATTGCATACATGATAGAGCCTATGGCCGAAGCATAGGGGATGACACTCATCTTTTCTCTATCTTCTGCAGTCACTGGGCATTGAGTCTTACTCAACTTCACACCTTGCAAAACAGGCAAGAACCCCTTCTTGGACTGATCCATTTTGAACTTCTTCAAAATCTTATCAAGGTATGTGCTTTGTGAAAGTCCTATTAAGCGTCTTGATCTATCTCTATAGATCTTGATGCCTAATATGAAAGCAGCTTCTCCTAGGTCCTTCATTGAAAAACTCTTGTTCAAATATTCCTTTACGCTTTCCAGCATTTCTATATTGTTTCCAATCAGCAATATGTCATCCACATATAATATTAGAAACGCTATAGAGCTCCCACTCACTTTCTTGTAAATACAAGCTTCTCCGTAAACTTGTATAAACTCGAACGCTTTGATCACCTCATCAAAACGAAGATTCCAACTCCGAGATGCTTGCACCAGTCCATAAATGGATCGCTGGAGTTTGCAAACTTTGTCAGCATTCTCTGGATCGACAAAACCTTCTGGTTGCATCATATACAACTCTTCCTTAAGGTAACCGTTAAGGAACGCTGTTTTGACATCCATCTGCCAAATTTCATAATCGAAAAAGGCAGCTATTGCTAACATGATTCTGACGGACTTAAGCATCGCTACGGGTGAGAAGGTCTCATCGTAGTCAACTCCTTGAACTTGTGAAAAACCCTTTGCCACAAGTCGAGCTTTATAGACGGTGACATTACCGTCCGCGTCCGTCTTCCTCTTAAAGATCCATTTGTTCTGAATGGCCTTACGCCCTTCAGGTAATACTTCCAAAGTCCATACTTTGTTTTCATACATGGATCCCATCTCGGATTTCATGGCCTCTAACCACTTCTCGGAATCCGGGCCCATCATCGCTTCTCCATAGCTCGTAGGTTCATCGTTGTTTAACAACATGACCTCTAAGACAGGGTTGCCGTACCACTCAGGAGCAGTACGCGTCCTTGTCGACCTACGAGGTTCGATAGCAACTTGATCCAAAGCTTCATGATCATCATCATTAACTTCCTCTTCAGCTAATGTAGGCTCCACAGAAACAACTTTCTGCGCTGCGCTACTCTCAGGTTGAAGTAAAGGTTCAACAACCTCATCAAGTTCTATCTTCCTCCTACTCAATTCTTTCGAGAGAAACTCTTTCTCAAGAAATGTTCCGTTTTTAGCGACAAACATTTTGCCTTCGGATCTGAGATAGAAGGTATACCCAACTGTCTCTTTTGGGTATCCTATGAAGACGCATTTCTCCGCTTTGGGTTCCAGCTTTTCAGGCTGAAGCTTTTTGACATAAGCATCACATCCCCAAACTTTAAGAAACGACAGCTTTGGCTTCTTGCCAAACCAAAGTTCATATGGCGTCGTCTCAACGGATTTCGATGGTGCCCTATTTAAAGTGAATGCAGCTGTCTCTAATGCATAACCCCAAAACGATAGTGGCAAATCGGCAAGAGACATCATAGATCGCACCATATCTAATAAGGTTCGATTACGACGTTCGGACACACCATTACGCTGTGGTGTTCCAGGCGGTGTCAATTGTGAAACAATTCCACACTGTCTTAAGTGACTGCCAAACTCATAACTCAGATATTCTCCTCCTCGATCAGATCGTAGGAATTTAATCTTCTTGTTACGATGATTCTCAACTTCACTCTGAAATTGTTTGAACTTTTCAAATGTTTCAGACTTGTGTTTCATTAAGTAAATATACCCATATCTACTTAAGTCATCAGTGAAGGTGAGAAAGTAACGATAACCACCGCGCGCCTCAATACTCATCGGACCGCACACATCAGTATGTATGATTTCCAATAAGTCACTTGCCCGTTCCATTATTCCAGAGAACGGCGTTTTAGTCATCTTGCCCATGAGGCATGGCTCACATGTGTCAAGTGATTCAAAATCAAGTGACTCCAAAAGTCCATCAGCATGGAGCTTCTTCATGCGTTTTATGCCAATATGACCTAAACGGCAGTGCCACAAGAAAGTGGTATTATCATTATCAATTCTACATCTTTTGGCATCAATGTTATGAACATGTGTATCATTACTATCGAGATTCAATAAGAATAAACCCCTCACATCGGGTGCATGACCATAAAAGATATTACTCATATAAATAGAACAACCATTATTCTCTGATTTAAATGAGTAACCGTCTCGCAATAAACAAGATCCAGATATAATGTTCATGCTTAACGCAGGCACCAAATAACACTTATTTAGGTTCATCACTAATCCCGACGGAAATCGAAGAGCGAGCGTGCCGACGGCGATCACATCAACCTTGGAACCATTTCCCACGCGCATCGTCACTTCGTCCTTTGCCAGCCTCCGTCTATTCCGCAGTTCCTGTTTTGAGTTGCAAATATGAGCAACCGCACCGGTATCAAATACCCAGGCACTACAACGAGAGTTGGTAAGGTACACATCAATAACATGTATATCATATATACCTTGTTTGTTGTTGGCCGCCTTCTTGTCAGCCAAATACTTGGGGCAATTCCGCTTCCAGTGTCCAGTTCCCTTGCAATGAAAACACACAGTTTCTGGTTTGGGTCCAGCCTTGGGTTTCTTCACGAGAGGAGCAACTGCTTTGCCACTCTGCTTGGAGTTACCCTTCTTACCCTTGCCATTTTTCTTGAAACTAGTGGTTTTATTGACCATCAACACTTGATGCTCCTTCTGAATTTCAGACTCAGCGGCTTTCAGCATCGCAAACAGCTCGGCGACTGACTTGTTCATCCCGTGCATGTTATAGTTCAACACGAAGCTCTTGTAGCTAGGTGGCAATGATTGAAGAACTCTGTCAGTGATAGCCTCTGGCGGAAGGGGCATCCCTAACTCAGCCAGACGGGTGGAGTACCCAGACATTCTGAGCACGTGATCACTGATAGACCCGTTCTCCTCCATCTTGCAAGCATAGAACTTATCGGAGATCTCATATCTCTCGATCCGGGCAATCTTCTGAAAGATAAACTTCAACTCCTGGAACATCTCATATGCTCCATGACGTTCAAAACGTCTTTGAAGTCCCGGTTCTAAGCCATACAACATTGCACATTGAACTATTGAGTAATCATCAGAACGAGCCTGCCAGGCGTTCACAACGTCTAGAGACTCAACTGGAGCGGGTGGATCACCAAGCGGTGCATCAAGGACATAAGCCTTCTGGGAAGCCGTAAGGATAATCCTTAGATTACGGGCCCAGTCCACAAAGTTACTTCCATCATCTTTCAACTTAGCTTTCTCTAGGAACGCATTAAAATTCAGGGGTGCTACTGCGCGAGCCATGATCTACAACATAAATATAGCAAAGACAACTTAGACTATTGTTCTTAGATAATGAGTTTAGTTAATCATATTTTAAAAAACTCCCACTCAAATTGACATCCCTCCGATCATTCGAGTGTAACATGATCCAAATCCACCAACTCAAGTCCGATCATCACGTGAGTTGAGGTGGTTTCAATGGTGAACATCTTCATGTTGATCATATCTACTATATGACTCATGTTCGACCTTTCGGTCTCTTGTGTTCCGAGGCCATGTCTGTACATGCTAGGCTCGTCAAGTTTAACCCGAGTGTTCCGCACGTGTAACATGGCTTACACCCGTTGTATGTGAACGTAGAGTCTATCACACCCGATCATCACGGCGTGTCTCGAAACGACGAACTTTCGCAACGGTGCACACTTGGGGAGAACACAATTTATCTTGAAATTTAAGTGAGGGATCACCTTATAATGCTACCGTCGTCCTAAGCAAAATAAGATGCATAAAAGGATTAACATCACATGCAAATCATAAGTGACATGATATGGCCATGAACTTGTGCTTTTGATCTCCATCTCCAAAGCACCGGCATGATCTCCATCGTCACCGGCATGACACCATGATCTCCATCATCTTGATCTCCATCAACGTGTCGCCATAAGGTTGTCGCGCCGACTGTTGCTTCCACGACTATAGCTAACGTTTAGCGATAAAGTAAAGCATTACATAGCGCTTAATGATTGACACGCAGGTCATACAATAATTAAAGACAACTCTATGGCTCCTGCCAGTTGCCGTACTCATCGACATGCAAGTCGTGATATTCTATACATCACATGATCATCTCATACATCACATATATCACATCATGTAATTGGCCATATCACATCACAACATACCCTGCAAAAACAAGTTAGACGACCTCTAATTGTTGTTGCAAATTTTACGTGGCTGCTACGGGTTTGCAAGAACCGTTCTTACCTACGCAAAACCACAACGTGGTGTAGTGATTGCTTTTTGATCTTCTAAAAGAACCCTCTTCATTGAACCGATTCAACTAAAGTGAGAGAGACAGACACCCGCCAGTCACCTTTATGCAACAAGTGCACGCAGCGGTAAAACCAGTCTCGCGTAAGCGTACGCGTAATGTCGGTCCGGGCCGCTTCATCTCACAATGCCGCTGAATCAAGTATCAACAAGTAACGGCAAGCAATATGTATACACCCACGCCCACAACTCGTTTGTGTTCTACTCGAGATCTCATCTACGCATAGACCTAGCTCATGATGCCACTGTTGGGGAACGTTGCATGGGAAACAAAAATTTTCCTACGCACACGCAAGATCTATCCATGGTGATGAGCATCTACGAGAGGGAGAGTGAATCTACATACCCTTGTAGATCGCTAAGCGGAAGCGTTAATAAACGCGGTTGATGTAGTCGAACGTCTTCGCGATCCAAATCGCCGAGCGTCCCGCGATCCAATCACGATCCTTCCGATCTAGTGCCGAACGGACGGCACCTCCGCGTTCAACACACGTACGGCTTGATGACGCCTTCACCTCCTCGATCCAGCGAGCGATGGTGAAGTAGTGGTTGAGTTCCAGCAGCACGACGGCGTGGTGATGGTGGTGAGGAACAATCTCTGCAGGGCTTCGCCAAGCACTACGGAGATTATGACGGAGGAACTAGAGGGCTAGGGTTGCCGGCACACGGCTTGGGAAATCCT
This sequence comes from Elymus sibiricus, assembly GCA_039707655.1. Classification (NCBI taxonomy): domain Eukaryota; kingdom Viridiplantae; phylum Streptophyta; class Magnoliopsida; order Poales; family Poaceae; genus Elymus; species Elymus sibiricus. The sequence continues at coordinate 364,181,810 of CM077670.1, read as the reverse complement.
GATGTGTCCCGTGTGCTAGCCCTGCCCCTCTATTTATATGTTGAGCCTTGGGGTCTAAACTTGGAGTAAAAGCCTCCTCCGGGTCGGTTTTGCCCGCACAAGGTCGGTTTGGCCCGCAGGAAAGGAGTCCAATTCGGACCCTGCCGAATCGTGCACAGCCGCGCACAAGCGGTAGTACCGCTTCACACAAGCGGTAGTACCGCTTGGGCGGTAGTACCGCTTCACACAAGCGGTAGTACCGCTCGGGCGGTAGTACCGCTTCAACAAGCGGTAGTACCGCTTACGCGGCAGCAAAACTACTTTTGCACTTTCCAATACCTTGTGGGCTTTATCCCTTTGGCTCATATAAAGTGTTGCTGCACCCGAACACTTCGGTAAACATCCGGAACCTCTTCCGGTGAACTTCGGAACTCTTCCGGAGATCAAAACACTATTATCACATATATCAATCTTTACCTCCGGACTATTCCGGAGATCCTCATCATGTCCGGGATCTTATCCGGGACTCCGAACAACTTTCGGTCACCAACATAATAACTCAATTATACTAATCGTCACCAAACGTTAAGTGTGTAGACCCTGCGGGTTCGAGAACTATGTAGACATGACCGAGACACTTCTACGATCAATAACCAATAGCGGGACCTGGATGCCCATATTGGCTCCTACATATTCTACGAAGATCTTTATCGGTCGAACCTCTATGTCAAGGATTCAGTTAATCCCGTATGCTGTTCCCTTTGTTCTTCGGTATGTTACTTGCCCGAGATTCGATCGTCGGTATCACTATACCTAGTTCAATCTCGTTACCGGCAAGTCTCTTTACTCGTTCCGTAATACAAGATCTCGTGGCTAACACTTTAGTCACATTGCTTGCAAGGCTCATTGTGATGTTGTATTACCGAGTGGGCCCTGAGATACCTCTCCGTCATACGGAGTAACAAATCCCAGTCTTGATCCATGCCAACCCAACAGACACCCTCGGAGATACCTGTAGAGCACCTTTATAGTCACCCAGTTACGTTGCGACGTTTGATACACACAAGGTATTCCTCCGGTGTCAGTGAGTTGCATGATCTCATGGTCAAAGGAACAGATACTTGACATGCAGAAAACAATAGCAATAAACTGACACGATCAAATGCTACGTTTACAGTTTGGGTCTTGTCCATCACATCATTCTCCTAATGATGTGATCCCGTTATCAAATGACATCTCATGTCCATGGCTAGGAAACCTTAACCATCTTTGATCAACAAGCTAGTCAACTAGAGGCTTACTAGGGACACAGTGTTGTCTATGTACCCACACATGTATTTGAGTTTCCAATCAATACAATTATAGCATGGATAATAAACGATTATCATGAACAAGGAAATATAATAATAACCAATTTATTATTGCCTCTAGGGCATATTTCCAACACGGAAGACATGAGCTCGGATGAAGACGATGCTCCTCTACCTCAACCCGGAGATATGCATGTGGAGTTCAAGAAGTCGAGCCTCCCAAACACAGTAAACAAATCTAAGATCCAATTTATCCCTTTCTGTCTTCTACAGGAAAACAAGAACGCACTATGTGAGAAGATAATGGAGCTTGAGCAAGAAATTAGCAAGTTGAAAGAAGAAAACTATGTTCTGAAGCGGAAACTGAAGGACAAGCCCATCACTTCATCACCACCACCATCACCGAAGGAGACTTGAGCACATGGGTATGGGCACTCCCCTTGGCTTGTGCCAAGCTTGGGGGAGGTGCCCCGGTATCGTATCTCCATCACTTTCATTATCTTTACCTATTTTAGTTCGATCCTTAGTTATTTCATGATCTAGTTGAATACAAGTTTAGTATGATCTATTTTCGAGTGTTAGCTTCGTGATCTATCTATCTATGTAATCGAGTTGAGAGTTATATAATAAAGAGTAGTTTGAGTTTTTGCTTCTTTACTTTCATGTTCCAATTCTAGCAATGGAAATAATGAAAAAGATCATATGCTAATCCTATGGAAAGTAATGACATTACATAAAGAAAAGTATAAGTGGTAAAATTTATTGGAAGTTAACAAACATAGCATTAGTCAATGATGCAATTCATGAAAAAGTTAATAAGGGAAGAGAAGATTCACATGCAAATATACTATCTTGGACATCTTTTATGATTGTGAGCCCCCATTAAGTATTTTATGTCAAATTGTTGTCGTTAGACAAGGAAGACAACGTAATGAATTATGTTTGCTCATATTCGCATAGAAGTTATGTTGTTATGGATCCTCCAACATGTGGTGCTTGCCCAATATCTTTGCTAGCCAAAAATCCGCACCAAGTAGAGATACTACTTGTGCATCCAAAACCCTTAAACCCAGTTTCATGTCATGAGAGTCCACTATATCTACCTATGGATTGAATAAGATCCTTCAAGTAAGTTGTCATCGGTGCAAAAAGCAATAAAAATTGCCTCTAATTATGTCTGAACTTTTATTGTAAGGGAAATAAGCTTTGTACGAACTTGTGATGGTAAAGAAATAAAAGCGACAAACTGCATAATAAAGGTTGCTATCACAAGGGGCAATATAAAGTGACGTTCCTTTGCATTAAGATCTCTTGCATCCAACAACAAAAAGCGCATGACAACCTCTGCTTCCCTCTGCGAAGGGCCTATCCTTTACTTTTATGTATTTACTTTTTATGCAAGAGTCAATATTGTTCTCCTCTACTTCCTTTTTTATTTTTTTTATTTTGTAAGCATCATGTGGTGGGGAAAGATCTAGGCATATATATCCAGTTGGATATGAGTGCTCATGAGTTATTATTGTTGACATCACCCTTGAGGTGAATAAGTTGGGAGGCGAACTCACAAGCCCCTATCTTTCTATGTGTCTGGCTGAAACTTTTTGCTCCATATATATGTCGTGAGTGTTAGCAATCATAGAAGACTAAATGATGGTTGAGTATGTGGACTTGCTAAATAGCTCTTACATGAGACCCTTCCTGAAAACATGATGAATTGCAATTGCATTGTTGACTGAGAACATAGTTTGTTAGTTTTCAAGAAAGTTTATGCCTTATACTCCATTGTTGTGATGAATTGTTACTTGCTCATGAGAAATTTATGATAATAAATATTGCTGTTATAATAATGATCATGATGCTACTATGTCTGTATTTTGTTTTTATCGACACCTCTCTCTCTAAACATGTGGACATGATTATCGATATTGGCTTTCGCTTGAGGACAAGCGAGGTCTAAGCTTGGGGGAGTTGATACGTCCATTTTGCATCATGTTTTGCTACTGTTATTTATAGTGTTTTAAATCAATATAACACTTTGTGGAGCAATTATAATGCCTTTTCTCTCTTAATATGCAAGATTTACACAAGGAGGGAGATTGCCGGCAGCTGGAATTCTGGACCTGAAAAAGCTATGTCAGAGATACCTATTCTGCACATCTCCAAATGAGCTGAAATTTTATGGAGATTTATTTTGGAATAAATAAAAAAATACCAGAAGCAAGAAGTACCAGAGGGGCCACCCAGGTGCCCACGAGGCACCAGGGCGCGCCACCCCCCCAGGCGCGCCCTGGTACCTCGTGGGGCCTCTGGCCCCCATTTTCTGGTATATAAGTCCATTTGCCCTAGAAAAAATAGAGAGAAGACTTTCGGGACGGTGCGCCGCCGTCTTGAGGCGGAACTTGGGCAGGAGCACTTTTGCTCTTCGGCGGAGAGATTCTGCCGGGGATACTTCCCTCTGGGAGGGGGAAATCGTCGCCATCGACATCACCAGCGATCCTCTCATCGTAGGAGGACTAATATTCATCAACATCTTCAGCAGCACCATCTCATCTCAAACCCTAGTTCATCTCTTGTATTCAATCTTTGTCTCAAAACCTCAGATTGGTACCTGTGGGTTGCTAGTAGTGTTGATTACACCTTGTAGTTGATGCTAGTTGGTTTATTTGGTGGAAGATTATATGTTCAGATCTATTATGCTATTCAACACCTCTCTGATCTTGGACATGAATATGATTTGTGAGTAGTTACTTTTGTTCTTGAGGACATGGGAGAAGTCTTGTCATAAGTAATCATGTGAATTTGGTATTCGTTCGATATTTTGATGATATGTATGTTGTTGATTCCCTTAGTGGTGTCGTGTGAACGTCGACTACATGACACTTCACCATCTTTGGGCCTAAGGGAATGCATTGTGGAGTAGTAATTAGATGATGGGTTGCTAGAGTGACAGAAGCTTAAACCCTAGTTTATGCGCTATTCCGTAAGGGGCTGATTTGGATCCATATGTTTAATGCTATGGTTAGAGAAATCTTAATTGTTCTTTCGTAGTTGCGGATGCTTGCGAGAGGGGGTAATCATAAGTGGGAGGTTTGTTCAAGTAAGAACAGCACCCAAGCACCGGTCCACCCACATATCAAATTATCAAAGTAGCGAACGCGAATCAAACAAACATGATGAAAGTGACTAGATGAAATTCCCATGTGTCCTCGAGAATGCTTTACTTACTATAAGAGATCGTTTCGGCTTGTCCTTTGCTATAAAAAGGATTGGGCCACCTTGCTACACTCATTGTTACTATTGCTACTTGTCACTTGTTACAAATTATCTTGCTATCAAACTACTCATTACCGATAATTTCAGTGCTTGCAGAAAATACCTTGCTGAAAACCGCTTGTCATTTCCTTCTGCTCCTCGTTGGGTTCGACACTCTTACTTATCGAAAGGACTACGATTGATCCCCTATACTTTTGGGTCATCACACCTCCCACATATTACCATCTTAATATTTCAAAACTATTGCAAGGAATCAAACTTATCATATTCAGTGATCTACATGAAAGTTTTTATTATATCCCTCTTGAATACCTATCATATTAGGACCAAATTCATAACCCGTGCATATTACCATTGCTAATTATTAGACTCTCAAAAAGATATAAGTGAAGCATGAGAGTGCAACTATTTCTTTAAAATATAACCACCGCCGTGCTCTAAAAGATATAAGTGAAGCACTAGAGCAACTGACTAGCTCAAAAGATATAAGTGAAGCACATATAGTATTCTAACAAATCACGAATAATGTGTGTCCCTCTCAAAAAGGTGTGCTCAGCAAAGATGATTGTGGAAAACTAAAAAGCAAACAAACGCAAGCAAACTATAACACAAGACGCTCCAAGTAAAACACATATCATGTGATGAATAAAAATATAGCTCCAAGTGATATACCGATAGATTGTAGACGAAAGAGGGGATGCCATCCGGGGCATCCCCAAGCTTAGACACTTGAGTCTTCCTTGAATATTACCTTGGGGGTGCCTTGGGCATCCCCAACTTTAGGCTCTTGCCGCTCCTCATTCCTTCATCCATCGTGGTCTCACCCAAAACTTGAAAACTTCAGCACACAAAAAACTCATCAGAAAACCTCGTGAGATCCGTTAGTATAACAAATAAATCTTAAACTTTAGGTACTATTGTAAATTGATTCATATTTAATATTGGCATAATGCTATTGTACTCCAACTTCTCCATGACTCATACCCCCCGATACGATCCATAGATTCATCAAAATAAGCAAACTATGCGACAAAAACAGAATCTGTCTAAAGCAGAACAGTCTGTAAAGATCTATTTAAAAACCATACTTCTGTAACTCCAAATTTTTTGAACAATTAGTATAATGTAAAAAATTCATATACCAATACGGTGTAAAAAATTTAGATTTTTTCTGACGCTCCAGTACAGAACCAAAAATCAAATATTGGACGCAAAACTTTCTATTTTCCAAACAGCATCAATTATATACTATCATCCAAATCATCCCAAAGGCATTACTTGTAACAAACACTAATTAAAAGATAAAAATCACAATCATAACAGAGGCTACAATTGTGCAAACTCACAAAACAGAAAATATTGGGTTGTCTCCCAACCAGCTCTTTCTTTATAGCCATTAAGATAGGCTTTCAATGATGCTCACATGAAAGATAATAATTGAAACACAAAGAGAGAATCATAAAACTTGTGATAAGCACATTTAAGTCTAACATACTTCCTATGCATAGGCATTTTATAGGAAAACAAATTATTAAGACAAGCAATATCTAGCACATGCAAATAGGAAGAATAGAGCATTAATGATTTCAACACAAAGAGAGGTAATTTTGTAACATGCAGATTTCTATAACCATATTTTCCTCTCTCATAATAATTACATGTAGGATCATAATCAATTTCAACAATGTAGCTATCATATAAAATATTCTCTTCATGATCCACATGCATAAAAATTTTATAATCTTCCAAAATAGTGGGATTAACATCAACTAAAGTCATGACCTCTCCAAACCCACTTTTATCATGAAATTCATAAGATTGATAATTTTCCAAAGTAGTGGGATCATTATTACCTAAAGTTGACACTCTTCCAAACCCACTTTTAATATTATTGCAAGCATTATTATCAATAACATATTCATCATTAGGCTTAAATAAATTTTCAAGATCATAAGAAGCATCACCCCAATCATGATCATTATAATAAGTAGTGGACATAACAAAATCATCATCCCCAAGCTTGTAGCTTTGCATATCATTAGCACAATTGACATTAATATAAATTATAATAGCATTATTGCAACCATGCTTTTCATTCAAGGAGCTATCAAGTGTGGGTGCAATAGCAATGATTTCATTTTTAACATAAGGAACTATAGCAAGTTCATCTTCATAAGCATAATTAATATTGGCATCATGGCCACAAGCATAGCCAGCATCAAATTCATCAAAAAGGGATATTTGACGCGAATATCATTATTCTCTTCCAAAGTAGCAGACATTCTCCCAATGAATTCACTAACACAGGCATTGTAAGCATACTTTTCATCGCAATATTTAAGTATGGCAAAATTTTCAGATTTGTAGAGAGTAGCATCATACTTTTCAATCAAAGAAGCAACTTCATGGGCACCCTTAAAAGCAACAAATTCTTCAATTTGTTCGATATCATAGTAGCTATAAACATCCTTGGCATAAGAAGATAAGATTTCATTATCATTAAACTCACATAGGTAGGGAAGGTGTTTTTTAGGGTTCTTAGAGCAACAAGTAAAATCATGAATTTCACATAGATTCCAAGGCATAGCAAACAATTTATTTGATTCCATAAGAGTCTCCCTTTTTGAGACAAACGGTGACGCACAAAATGAGCATGCTCATCTAATGATTTTCCCTCAAGTAAACTAGTTGGGGTTTCAGCACGAGCACAAATGGATCGAAGATGATCCAAGTAGAAAACTTTAAGTGGATCCATAGTGATCTTAAATTTTTGCTTTTGTTTTCTGTTTTGTGTGTTGACATGAAGGCAGTAAAAGCAAGCAAGGAAGCCAACAAGCAAACGAAAATATTTTTGTGTTTTTTGTAAAATTGTTTTAGAGGCGGGAGAGATGAAAACGAGAGGCAAATGCAAATAAAAAGGCAAATGAAAAGAAGAGCAAGTAGATGATAGTTTATGCGAAGGTACTTGGTAGAATTTGGTGATGTCTCCTCGGCAACGGCGCCAGAAATTCTTCCTGCTACTTGTGAACTGCGTTGGGATTTCCCCGAAGAGGAGAGGATGATGAAGTACAGTAGAGATAAGTATTTCTCTCAGTTAAGAACCAAGGTTATCAATCCAGTAGGAGAACCACACAGAACCTCGTTAGCAGCACCTACACACACAAAAACAAATACTTGCACCCAACGCAAACAAGAGGGTTGTCAATCCCCTTGGCAGTTACTTGCAAGGATTAATTCTAATAGTGATAGATAGAAAAGTAAATTGCAAAATAAAAGAAAGGAAATAAAATTGCAGCAAGGTATTTTTGGATTTAAATATATGATAAAAGTAGACCCGGGGGCCATAGTTTTCACTAGAGGCTTCCCTCTCGAACACATAGCATACGGTGGGTAAACAAATTACTGTTGGGCAATTGATAGAAAAGCGCATATTTATGACGATATTCAAGGCAATGATCATGTATATAGGCATCACGTCCGAGACAAGTAGACCGACTCCTGCCTGCATCTACTACTATTACTCCACCCATCGACCGCTATCCAGCATGCATCTAGGGTATTAAGTTAATGAAAATAGAGTAACGCCTTAAGCAAGATGACATGATGTAGACAAAGTAAACTCAAGTAATATGATTAAACCCCATCTTTTTATCCTTAATGGCAACAATAAAAATACGTGTCTTGTCCCTTTCTGTCACTGGGATATAGAACACCGCAAGATTGAACCCATCACAAAGCACCTCTCCCATTGCAAGATAAATCAATCTAGTTGGCCAAACCAAACGGATAGATCGGAGAGAAATACAAAGCTATAACAATCATGCATAAATAAGTTCAGAAAAGGCTCAAATATTTCTCATGAATAATCCGATCATAAACCCACAATTCATCAGATCCCAACAAACACACCGCAAAAGAAGATTACATCGAATAGAACTCCAAGGAGATCGAGGAGAACATTGTATTGAAGATCAAAGAGAGAGAAGAAGCCATCTAGCTACTAGCTATGGACCCGTAGGTCTGTGGTAAACTACTCACACATCATCGGAAGGGCAGCAAGGTTGATGTAGAAGCCCTCCGTGATCGATTCCCCCCTCCGGCAGAGTACCGAAAAAGGACTCCAGATGGGATCGTGGAAAAACAGAGGCTTGCGGCGACGGAGAAGTTATTCGGGGTGGCTCCGTGTTGGTTTCCCAATATTTGAGAATTTATAGAAGTGAAATTAGGTCAAACGGAGCCACGAGGGGCCCACAAGGCATCAGGGCGCGGCCCCGGGGGGCCGCGCCCTGTTGCCTTGTCACCTCCTCGTGAGGCTTCTGGCCTCCTCCCGAAGTTTCCAGGGTCTCTTTTGTCCAGAAAAAAAAACCGTCAAAAAGTTTCATGGCATTTGGACTTTGTTTTGTACTGATTTCTTGAAAAACCAAAAACAAGCATAAAACAGCAAGTGGCACTGGGCACTAGGTTAATAGGTTAGTCCCAAAAAATGATATAAAATAGCATATTATTGCATATAAAACATCCAAGATTATAATAGCATGGAACAATAAAAAATTATAGATACGTTGGAGACGTATCACATACCATCAAAATTTCTTGGGAATACGTGTTGAAGCACAAGCCGTAAGGTGATGCAGTGCAAAGTTCATGTTTTGGTCACTTGGAGATATATGTCACAGTTGTTGCAAAACTTGTTGTGAAACGTAGTCATCCCGTCACACTTGACAATCGTATGTCGTTGTATCACACATGCCAATCATGTGATTTAATCAAGCACATAAACACATAGCACAGTCATGAACATAATAACAATAATTTGAACCTGATACAGGGAGAGAAACTCAGGTATTTTATCTTTCTTATAATCTTGGTGTACAAGATTAAAACTCATTGCCTTCTACTCCCTCCGTTCACTATTATAAGATACACCAACTTTTAAAAAAAATCGGATGTATATAAACGCGTTCTAGTGTGTTTGTTCATTCATTTCAATCCGTATGTAGTACTGCTACTTGTAGTTTGCGTTGGTATTTCCCCGAAGAGGAGAGGATGATGCAATACAGTAGAGATAAGTATTTCCCTCAGTTAAGAACCTAGGTTATCAATCCAGTAGGAGAACCAAGCAAAATTCCGTTAAGCGCACCTGCACACACAAGAGCAAACACTTGCACCCAACGCAAATAAGAGGGTTGTCAATCCTCTTAGCGGTTATTTGCAAGGATTAAATCTTATCGAGGTAAATAGATAAAGTAAACTACTAATTAAAATAAAAGTAAATAAATTGCAGCAAGGTATTTTTAGTTTTTTTATATAATAAAGATAGACCCGGGGACCATCGTTTTCACTAGAGGCTTCTCTCTTGAGCACATAAACATGCGGTGGGTAAACAAATTACTGTTGGGCAATTGATAGAAAAGCAAATAATTATGACGGATTCATGGCAATGATCATGTATATAGGCATCACATCCGAGACAAGTAGACCGACTCCTGCCTGCATCTACTACTATTACTCCACCCATCAACCGCTATCCAGCATGCATCTAGGGTATTAAGTATGAAACAGAGTAACGCCTTAAGCAAGATGACATGATGTAGAGAAGCAAATTCAAGCAATATGAATTAACCCCATCTTTTTATCCTTAATGGCAACAATACAAATACGTGTCATGTCCCTTTCTGTCACTGGGATTGAACACCGCAAGATTGAACCCATCACAAAGCACCTCTCCCATTGCAAGATAAATCAATCTAGTAGGCCAAACTAAACCGATAGATCGGAGAGAAATACAAAGCTATAACAATCATGCATAAAAGAGTTCAGAGAAGACTCAAATATTTCTCATGAATAATCTGATCATAAACTCACAATTCATCGGATCCCAACAAACACACCGCAAAAGAAGATTACATCGGATAGAACTCCAAGAACATCGAGGAGAACATTGTATTGAAGATCAAAGAGAGATAAGAAGCCATCTAGCTACTAGCTATGGACCTGTAGGTCTGTGGTAAACTACTCACACATCATCGGAAGGGCAGCAAGGTTGATGTAGAAGCCCTCCGTGATCGATTCCCCCTCCGGCAGAGTACCGGAAAAGGCCTCCAGATGGGATCACGGAAGAACAGAGGCTTGCGGCGGCGGAAAGGTTTTCTCTTCTGGCTCTCTGGGGGTTTCCCAATATTTGTGAATTTATAGAAGTGGAATTAGGTCAAACGGAGTCACGTGGGCCCCACAAGGTAGCATGGCGCACCCCCTGGGGGGCGCCCTAGTGCCTTGTGAAGCCTCCGTGAGGCTTCTAGCCTCCTCCCAAAGCTTCCCAGGTTTCTTTTGTCCAGAAAAAATCTCCAAAAAGTTTTGTGGCATTTGGACTTCATTTGGTACTGTTTCTCTGAAAAGCCAAAAACAAGCAGAAAACAGCAACTGGCACTAGGCACTGGGTTAATAAGTTAGTCCCAAAAATGATATATAATTGCATATAAAAACATCCAAGATTGATACTATAATAGCATGTAACAATCAAAAATTATAGATACGTTGGAGACGTATCAAGCATCCCAAGCTTAATTCCTGCTCGTCCCCGAGTAGGTAAATGATAAAAACAGAATTTTTGATGTGGAATGCTACCTATCATGTTTCATCATGTAATATCTCTCTTACGGTATGAATAATAAGATCCAAATGATTCAAAGCAATAGTCTATAATTTGATATAAAGACATCAATACTCAGGCATACTAGCAAACAATCATGTCTTTCAAAATAAAAATGCTAAAGAACGTATCCCTACATAATCATATAATCCTGTCATGCTCCATCTTCTTCACACAAAGTATTTATCATGAACAACCCCGGTTTTAGCCAAGAAATTGGTTCATACTTTTTAACGCGCTTCAGCCTTTTCAACTCCCACGCAATACATGAGCACAAGCCATGGATATAGCACTATGGGTGGAATAGAGTATGGTGATAGAGATAAATAGGAGAAGTCAAAAATGGAGAAAGTCTCACATCAACGAGGCTAATCAACGGGCTATGGAGATGCCCATCAATTGATGTCAATGCGAGGAGTAGGGATTACCATGCAACGGATGCACTAAGAGCTATAAGTGTATGAAAGCTCAACATGAAAACTAAGTGGGTGTGCATCCAACTTGCTTGCTCATGAAGACCTCGGGCATTTGAGGAAGCCCGTCATCGGAATATGCAAGCCAAGTTCTATAATGAAAAATTCCCACTAGTATATGAAAGTGACAAAATAGGAGACTCTCTATATGAAAAACATGGTGCTATTCTGAAGCACAAGTGTGGAAAAAGATAGTAACATTGCCCCTTTTTTTTTTCTCTCATTTTTTTCTCTTTCTTTTTTCTCTTTTTTTTCCTTGTATATTTTTTTCTTTTTTTTTCATGGCTCTTTTTCGCCTCTTTTTTTTCTATATTTTTTTTTTCTCTTTTTTTTTTTCGTCCGGAGTCTCATCCCGACTTGTGGGGGAATCATAGCCACCATCATCCTTTCCTCACTGGGACAATGCTCTAATAATGATGATCATCACACCTCTATTTACTTACAACTCAAAATTACAACTCGATACTAGAACAAAAATATGACTCTATATGAATGCCTCTGGCAGTGTACCAGGATGTGCAATGATGCTAGTGTAACATGTATAACAATGAGAAACGGTGGCTGAGCCACAAATACTATGTCAGCTATATGATCATGCAAAGCAATATGACAATGACGATGTATGTCATAAAAACGGAACGGTGGAAGTTGCATGGCAATATATCTCGGAATGGCTATGGAAATGCCATGATAGGTTGGTATGGTGGCTGTTTTGAGGAAGATATAAAGAGGCTTATGTGCGATAGAGCGTATCATATCACGGGGTTTGGATGCACCGGCGAAGTTTGCACCAACTCTCGATGTGAGAAAGGGCAATGCACGGTACCGAAGAGGCTAGCAAATTGTGGAAGGGTGAGAGTGCGTATAATCCATGGACTCACATTAGTCATAAAGAACTCACATACTTATTGCGAAAGTTTATTAGCCCTCGAAGCAAAGTACTACTATGCATGCCCCTAGGGGGGAGGTTGGTAGGAGTTAACCATCGCGCGCCCCCGACCGCCACACAAAGGAAGACAATCAAGAATAAATCATGCTCCAACTTCTTAGCATAACGACAGATCATACGTGCATGCTTCGGGAATCACAAACCTTAACACAATTATTCTTACTAAACCACAATTATCTACTAATACCTCCTCCATATTACTATCTTAATATCGCAAAACTATTGCAAGGAATCAAATTTATCATATTCAGTGATCTACATGAAAGTTTTTATTATATCCCTCTTGAATATCTATCATATCAGGACCAAATTCATAACCCGTGCATATTACCATTGCTATCATGAGACTCTAAAAAAGGTATAAGTGAAGCATGAGAGTGCACTATTTCTTTAAAATATCATCACCGCCGTGCTCTAAAAGATATAAGTGAAGCACTAGAGCAACTGCTTAGCTCAAAAGATATAAGTGAAGCACATAGAGTATTCTAACAAATCACGAATAATGCGTGTCCCTCTCAAAAAGGTGTGTTCAGCAAAGATGATTGTGACAAACTAAAAAGGCAAACAAAAGCAAACTAACTATTTCACAAGACGGTCCAAGTAAAACACATATCATGTGATGAATAAAAATATAGCTCCAAGTGAGTTACCGATAGATTGTAGACGAAAGAGAGGATGCCTTCCGGGGCATCCCCAAGCTTAGACGCTTGAGTCTTCCTTGAATATTACCTTGGGGTGCCTTGAGCATCCCCAAGCTTAGGCTCTTGCCGCTCCTTATTCCTTTGTCTATCGTAGTCTCACCCAAAACTTGAAAACTTCAGCACACAAAACTCAACAGAAACCTCGTGAGATCCGTTAGTATAACAAACAAATCTTTAACTTTATGTACTGTTGTAAATTGATTCATATTTAATATTGGCATAATGCTACTGTACTCCAACTTCTCCATGACTCATACCCCCCGATACGATCCATAGATTCATCAAAATAAGCCAACGCAACAAAAAAAGAATCTGTCTAAAACAAAACAGTCTGTAAAGATCTATTTAAAATCCATACTTCTGTAACTCCAGAAATTCTGAAAAATTAGGACAACTTGGGAAATTCCTATACCAATACTGTGTAAAAAACTTAGATTTTTCTGACGCTCCAGTACAGAATTAAAATTCCAGCACTGGACGCAAAACTTTCTGTTTTCCAAACAGCATCAATCATACTATCTTCCAAATCATCCCAAAGGCATTACTTGGCACAAACACTAATTAAAACATAAAAACAATATCATAACAGAAGCTATAATCATGCAAACACTCAAGAACAGTAGGTAAATGCAAAAAATTATTTTATTCATTGGGTTGCCTCCCAACAAGCGCTATTGTTTTATGCCCCTAGCTAGGCATAATGCATAGTTTCAAGTGTTGTCATCCTTCAAATTGATTCCATAAGTAGCCCTCATAATGGATTCATATGGTGCTTTAATTCTCTTCCTAGGTAAGTGTTCCATCCCTTTCTTTAGTGGAAATTGAAATCTTATATTGCCTTCTTTCATATCAATAATAGCACCAATAGTTCGAAGAAAAGGCCTACCAAGTATTATGGGGCAAGAAGGATTGCATTCAATGTCAAGAACAATAAAGTCCACGGGCACATAATTTATATTTTCAAGAATAAGCACATCATTTATCCTACCCAATGGCTTTTTAATAGTGGAATCCGCAAGATGCAAATTAAGGGAACAAGGATCCAAGTCGGTGAGACCTAGCACATCACACAAAGAGTTTGGTATAGTGGAAACGCTAGCACCAAGATCACAAAGAGCATTACATTCATAATCTTTAATTTTTACTTTATTAGTGGGTTCCCATTCATCTTGTAATTTTCTAGGAATTGATACTTCCAACTCAAGTTTTTCTTCATGCGCTTTCATCATGGCTTCTACAATATGTTTAGTGAAAGCTTTATTTTGTTCATATGCATTTGGTGAATTAATCATGGATTGCAACAAGGAAATGCACTCAATTAAAGAATCACTATCATAATTAAAGTCCTTGTAATCCAAAGTAGTGGGTGCATTACTATTTAAAGTTTTAACCTCTCCAAACCCACTTTTTTCATTTTTATGATCAAGATTATCACCCTCCAAGCAAGTGGGACTCCTTCTTTCTAAAGTTGACTCTTCTTCAGTCCCTTTTTCATCAAGTTTTATATTAATAAACAAAGATTCAATAGGTGTAACACCAATCATTTTAATATCTTCATCATTACTACGATAGAAACCGGGTGGAATCGCTTTTTCTAGAAATTCTCGCTTAGCTCTCAACCTAGCGGTCTTTTCTTTACTTTCATTAATGGAGACATAGATAGCTTTAATAGACTCATTTATATCATGCTTAGATGGAAAAATTTTAGTTTTGAGATTTTCCACGTCATGAGAGATTCTATCCATGTTCCTAGCCAATTCATCAACTATATTCAAATTTTCTTCTATCATAGCATTGAAATTCTTTTGAGAACTAATAAATTCTTTAATATTACTTTCAAGATCAGAGGGCATCCTATTATTATTATTATTATTATTATTATTATTATAAGAATTACCATAAGGATTGCCATAATTATTAGAGAAATTTCCAGGAAACGGTCTAGCATTGAAATTACCCCTATAAGCATTGTTGTTGAAATTATTTCTAGAGACAAAATTCACATCAATAGCATCATTATTTTGCTCAATCAAAGTGGACAATGGCACATTATTAGGATCAATATGAGCATTTTTACTAGCAACCAATTTCAATAAAGCATCCATCTTATCACTCAAAGTATTAATTTTTCAACAGAATTTACTTTCTTACCAGTTGGAGTTCGTTCAGTGTGCCATTGAGAATAATTTGCCATAATAATATCAAGAAGTTTTGTAGCTTCTCCCAATGTAATTTCCATGAAAGTGCCACCTGCGGCAGAGTCTAGCAAATTTCTAGAGACAAAGTTTAGTCCCGCATAAATTTTTTGTATGATCATCCATAAATTCAAACCATGAGTTGGGCAATTTCTTATCATTAATTTCATTCTCTCCCAAGATTGGGCAACATGTTCATGCTCAAGTTGCTGAAAATTCATAATTTGATTTCTTAAAGAAATAATCTTAGCGGGAGGAAAATACTTGGTAATAAAAGCATCCTTACACTTATCCAAAGAATCAATACTATTTCTAGGCAAGGATGAAAACCAAGTTTTAGCACGATCTCGTAGTGAGAACGGAAATAATTTTAATTTGACAATATCATTATCCACATCTTTCTTCTTTTGCATATCACAAAGTTCAACGAAAGTATTTAGATGGGATGCAGCATCTTCGTTAGGACTACCAGAAAATTGTTCTTTCATAAGAAGATTAAGCAAGGCAGCATTAATGTCACATGACTCCGCACTAGTGGCGGGAGGAACAATAGGAGTACTAATAAACTCATTATTAATAGTATTGGAAAAATCACACAATTTTGTATTTTCTTGAGACATCGCGACAAAGCAAGCAAACTAGCAAACAAGCAAACAAAATATTTTTGTATTTTTGTAAAATTGTTTTAAAAGTGGGGGAGATGAAAACGAGAGGCAAATGTAAATAAAAGGTAAATAAAGTAAATGCAAGTGAATGATAATTTGTGCGAAGGTACTTGGTAATTTTGATGATGTCTCCCCGGCAACGGCGCCATAAATTCTTCCTGCTACTTGTAGCCTGCGTTGGTATTTCCCCGAAGAGGAGAGGATGATGCAGTACAGTAGAGATAAGTATTTCCCTTAGTTAAGAACCAAGGTTATCAATCCAGTAGGAGAACCAAGCAAAATTCCGTTAAGCGCACCTGCACACACAAGAGCAAACACTTGCACCCAACGCAAATAAGAGGGTTGTCAATCCTCTTAGCGGTTATTTGCAAGGATTAAATCTTATCGAGGTAAATAGATAAAGTAAACTACTAATTAAAATAAAAGTAAATAAATTGCAGCAAGGTATTTTTAGGTTTTTTATATAATAAAGATAGACCCGGGGACCATAGTTTTCACTAGAGGCTTCTCTCTTGAGCACATAAACATGCGGTGGGTAAACAAATTACTGTTGGGCAATTGATAGAAAAGCAAATAATTACTACGGATTCATGGCAATGATCATGTATATAGGCATCACGTCCGAGACAAGTAGACCGACTCCTGCCTGCATCTACTACTATTACTCCACCCATCGACCGCTATCCAGCATGCATCTAGGGTATTAAGTATGAAACAGAGTAACGCCTTAAGCAAGATGACATGATGTAGAGAAGCAAATTCAAGCAATATGAATTAACCCCATCTTTTTTATCCTTAATGACAACAATACAAATACGTGTCATGTCCCTTTCTGTCACTGGGATTGAGCACCGCAAGATTGAACCCATCACAAAGCACCTCTCCCATTGCAAGATAAATCAATCTAATAGGCCAAACTAAACCGATAGATCGGAGAGAAATACAAAGCTATAACAATCATGCATAAAAGAGTTCAGAGAAGACTCAAATATTTCTCATGAATAATCTGATCATAAACTCACAATTCATCGGATCCCAACAAACACACCGCAAAAGAAGATTACATTGGATAGAACTGCAAGAACATCGAGGAGAACATTGTATTGAAGATCAAAGAGAGAGAAGAAGCCATCTAGCTACTAGCTATGGACCCGTAGGTCTGTGGTAAACTACTCACACATCATCGGAAGGGCAACATGGTTGATGTAGAAGCCCTCCGTGATCGATTCCCCCTCTGGCAGAGTACGGGAAAAGGCCTCCAGATGGGATCGCAGAAGAACAGAGGCTTGCGGCGGTGAAAAGGTTTTCTCTTCTGGCTCTCTGGGGGTTTCCCAATATTTGTGAATTTATAGAAGTGGAATTAGGTGAAACCGAGTCACGTGGGCCCCACAAGGTAGCACGGCGCGCCCCCCTGGGGCGCGCCCTAGTGCCTTGTGAAGCCTCCGTGAGGCTTCTGGCCTCCTCCTGAAGCTTCCCAGGTTTCTTTTGTCCAGAAAAAAATCTCCAAAAAGTTTCATGGCATTTGGACTTCATTTGGTACCGTTTCTCTGAAAAGCCAAAAACAAGCAGAAAACAGCAACTGGCACTAGGCACTGGGTTAATAGGTTAGTTCCAAAAAATGATATGTAATTGCATATAAAAACATCCAAGATTGATACTATAATAGCATGGAACAATAAAAAATTATAGATACGTTGGAGACGTATCAAGTACATATTGAAATATTCAAAACATCTTATATTAGTGAATGGTGGGAGTAGTTTCTCTTCGTTGATCGAGCAACATAGGAAAGCAACGATAGATCCCAGCATACAAACATGAGTATCCGCTATGGACGTGTTTGGTTGCCTGCATATAGGCCAACCAGGCCCGCGCGGGAAGATTGTGGCCCGTTTGGTTGCCTGCGTTCACTGTTGGCCCTGCATAGCACGAAACTCAAAGCATCTCTGGGACTGTCTCGCTGGGAACGCTCAAATCGGCAGTTTCTCCAGAGCCAGGCCCGCGCGATGCACGTGGGCGACGGGGCCTGCACGCGAGGAGCCACGCTCGAGAAGCCGCATTGCTTCCCGAAGCACCGGCAATTATTACCCTCACCGCCTCCCTCACCGCTCCCTCTCCCCTCATTCCTCTCTCCACTCTCACCGACGGCGGCGGCGGCGACTTTCAGCAGATCGGAGAACAGCAACGCGACCTCCGGCCCCTTCACCGGCATCCGCAACATCACCTCCCGCACTTCGGCAATGGCGGTAAGCACATTTTTCACCTCCTCATGTACTCATTCACATTCGATTCACGTTTAGGTTCGATCCGCGTTAGGGGAATGGGGAATCGGGGTAAATAGCCATAGGAGTGATCATAACATCGTCATGCGTTCGTAGTACAATGGATTTGAGGTTACCGATCGGGATTGAGTACAAGGGTAATGGGGATTGGGGGTAAATCTTACACAGTAGTCCTAGATCTTAGCCTCGGCGACCCTGGAGGCGGTTGGAGCGGCGGGTGCCCTTGCCCTTGTTCTTCTCCTCAAGCTGCACCACCGTCTCTTCTTCCTCGCCGGAGTCCAGATCGATTGGCATGCTTCGGTGTCCTGGCTCCGGCACCCTTACAACCATCGTCACCGCAACTTCTTCTTCCACCTCCATCGCCACCGCTTCTTGTTCCTCCTCCACCGCCACCACAGTCCTTGTCGTGAAGTACGTTGCGGCACGATGGTCATGAGGACACCTGTACTCTCTGTACTTGGCCCACCTTGACCTCTGTCGAGCGTCGCCGGAGTCGGCCTGATTCATGGCCCAGCGAAGGATGTCGACTGACATAGTGCCCTTCGCTGGGTCAGGAATCAGCGTCTTCAACTCCTCCGGTGTCGCCTTCTTCACCACAGCCTCTGACTCTTTGTGCATGTCTGCCATGCTGCTGAAGTTCGATCAGACTTCCATGGTGTTCTCGAACTTGGTGCGGTCACCGAGCGAGCACCCGAGGAAGAAAGCCCTCCATCCAATGCCCCAAGGGAAGGGGTTGGGGATGGGTTTGGAGTTGTTGCTGCTGGAGTTCATGGCGATGGATAGGAGGAAGAGTGAGAGACAGATAGATAACTGAGTGAGATGGTGGGTAAGTAGCGACCGTGAGGATGGGTAAATAAAGGGGTTATGGACGATAGGTTTTAATGCCGATCAACCTGGGAACTTTGTGCTCTTCATAATGCGTGCTCTTCGCAATGCAGATTGACGCAGAGAACAAGGGCAAGGAGGTGGTGCCGCCCATGGAGGTTGTGCCAACCACGCCTGAGGAGGTGGCCACTAATGACAACGCTGTGCCGGAGGAGCCCCCTAGAGGCAAGCGCCGGAACTACGGGCACTACCATGAGGAGGGTGGTCCAACCCACTTCTGCAAGGTGATCCTTGCCCCTTAGCTTGAGTGCATCCCGATGCCCCTGGACTTCACCAAGCACTTCCTGGCCGTGCCGACATAGTTCAAGCTGAGGACGAACACCGACTGCTCATGGAGGGTCACTGTCTGGCTGATGGAAGGCAGGGTCACCCTCGATCAGGGTTGGGCCCCCTTCGCCGCCGTCCATCAGATCAAGATTGGCTACATGGTGACGTTCAAGCTGCTGACTCCCGACACACTCAAGGTCATCGTCTTCAACGACGACGACATTGAAGTGGTGACCAAGTGCGGGAGGCACGACGACGCCTTCGCCGTGAACGTCTAGGACAACCCTTCCTATGCTCCAGCTGGTTTAGTTTCATATCGTACTGCTTTGCTTTTGAACCGATATGTTTAAGTGTGGCACTGTCTTGCTATGGTTTACAATTATCTTCTGTTTTGTGTCTATGGGTTATTCTTCACGCCGGTGTGTGCTGGTAACCTCACCACCTAGCCGAAGAGGTTACCAGACAACAGGTGTTGCATCGAACCAAACACCGTGTAGTTGCGTGAGCCGAGCCAATGCGGCAACCAAACGCTATGCCAAAATTGCTCCCCTAATACGATGCGGGCAACCAAACGATGTGCAAATGTCGATTTTTTGCCTGTTTTCCTTCAACCAGGCTGCGTTGAGCCAAGCTGAGCTAGCCAGGCCCGGCTCACAAGGCTACCAAACACATCCTATATGATGCTCGCAAATATATATTGCCCAAACAGTGTGTCACCTTAGAGCGCGTCGTGTCTAACAAGCCGGTGCCAGGCTACTGTGCCATGCCCGGCAACAACATAATCGCGTAGCCAAGCTTGAATGTAATGGAAGACGTAGTGCAAGAAACTGGCTTACCGAGTCCATCTTTGGACAGGAAAATGTCGTACGCCCATCATTTTCGAAAGAGCGACGTGGGATCAGATCCTGAAAAACTATTTCCGACTGAATTCCTCAAAACCTATTTCCGACTGAATGCCATTTGGGGTCTGCCAATACAGATTTTTTCCTTTGTGCATACCTGGTTCGTTTACACGTGGTTTTGTAGCTTGCTAAGTTTGCAGCGAACATGCTTTGCTGCTCCAAATCATGATCCTTGACGTACGCCTTGCGGAGGATCTTGGAACGATGTTTTTCTGCCGCTCGTTTTTATGCATTTAATTAAGTACAGTACGATCCTTTTTGCGTAGTGCTGATTTTGACCGTCAGGCGACAAACAAATTTTTGGTTGAGTTTTGAATTGCTGAAACATTAACAGCACCGTCTCACGCCCATAATATAAATACAAGGCAGCAGCATATATAGGAATTTGAAACGATGCATGCACCATCGTTTAAATAAATAATCGCATGGGAACTTGTTCAACGCCGCCAAAAAGTATTCTCAAGTTTTAATGCCATCTTCACTGAAGACTAAACGCCTTCCTGAGTCATGTCCACTACCCCTATATATATATATGCACGTACCCCCAACTTCTGTTTCATTGCACTCCACGCCATGGCCAACTACTCATCTTCTTCCTGAAGTACTCTACAAGAGCATTCAGGTTACAGCCACACTCCCAACTCCCCTTTCATTCCATTCCAAGCCAAGCCATGGCCAATAGCTCATCTTCTTCAGTTAACAAGCCCATATCTCAGACCTCGTCGAGATGCCTGACAGAGTACGTCACCACCGCCCACAACTTCGAGGTGACTAGGTACTCGCGGCTTGAGGGTATGGGTATCGGCAAGTTCGTAAGCTCGAGCACAGTCAGCGTCAGCAGCTACGACTGGAACATCAGGATCTACCCTGATGGGGATAAGGGGGAGGACAAAGCTGCCTACATGTCGGCCTACGTGCGTTTCTGCAATGGACCAACAACGGGTGTCAAGGCCATGTTCACTTTCAGTTTATTGGAGAAAGATGGAAAAACTAGCAATGCATGGAGCTCAACATATACCTTTCCGTCGACAGGTAGCTGTTGGGGCTTGGGTAAGTATGTTGAGAAGTGCAAGCTCAAGGAACTGCTATCCCGCAATGACGACTGCTTCACGCTCAGGTGTGTTTTGACCGTGATGAAAGAGCCTCGCACTGAAGATGTAAGCACGTTCATAGTCTCAGTCCCGCAGTCAGACCTGCACACACACTTTGTGAACATGTTGAAAGATGGAGAAGGCATGGATGTGACATTCAGCCTTGGCGACCAACAGTTCAGCGCACATAGATGTGTGTTAGCCGCGCGATCCTGGCATCTTCGAGGCCGAGCTCTTTGGTCAGATGAAGGAGACCACCATGAAATGTATCAAGATAGATGACATGGAGCCTGGCATCTTCGAGGCACTTCTTCACTTCATATATACAGATTCATTGCCTAGTAACTGCGATCTGGACCAAAATGTGGAATTGCAGCACTTGTTGGTTGCAGCAGATCGGTACGGACTGGACCGGCTGAAGGCTATGTGTGAAGGGAAGCTATGCCAGAAAATCGATGTGCAAACAGTGGCAACCACCCTTGCTTTAGCGGAGCAGCACCATGCCGCACAACTCAAGAATGCTTGTCTCAGATACCTTTCTTCACATGACGTGCTTCGAGCTGTCAAGGAGACTGATGGATTCAAGCACCTCACAGCAAGCTGCCCATGGATTATGATGGACCTTTTAGAGAAGGTCGCGCCACCGTCAGGAGCAAAGTTCAAGAAGGCACGCTTAATAGGCCGCTTATGCGCGCTGAAGCGTGAGGCGCTGGCTCAACGCCTCGCCTTGGCCATGTGCGGGCGGAAAAGCGCTAGGCCTCTAGCTGTACTGCTGCTGTTGATGCTCTAATGCTCTAGGCCTCTAGCTGTACTGCTGCTGTTGATGCTCTAGAATCTAGATGTATTGCTGCTGTTGATGCTCTAGGCCTCTAGCTGTACTGCTGCTGTTGATGCTCTAATGCACTGCTGCCGTGCTAGTTTTGTTTCTGCTAGCTGTTGGCTGCTTCTATGCTGCTGCCGATGGTGGCTGGCTGGCTGCTCATGTTGATTCAATAGTTAGTAGTTACTACTGCTTATGTTGCTTGTGCATTTGTGCTAATGCTGCAGCTATATTGTAGACAATAGTTAGTAGTTAGTAGTTACCGCTGCTTCTTCTGTTGCTGCTGCTATACTGTAGACAACATATTGGAGAGAGCACAAGGTTATAATTATACCTCCAGTTTACATTCTAGCACTATTTTAGATAGCAAACTGCTCTCTGTTGCCTGTCTCCATACAATTGTGTACGAAACGCCTAATTGCGCCTAATCACGCCTAAGCTAGACAAGCGCAAGTAGGTGGCCAAACGCATAATTAACGCCTAGCGCTTTCTCAAACTTTGGTCAGGAGTATGATGAGCAGTCTGGCTCTGGAGTTTTGTTTGAAGTTTGGATCTCTAGTCATGCCCTATATTGATTTTCTTTTATCATATGTCTGGTTTGTCGATTGCAGAACTGAACTTCCCTTCGAGAATATGTACTCTGTGCTCTTGACATTTGCGCTAAAAGTTCTGAGAAAATCCACATGGTCCTTCCTTTCATTGCTGTTGCGTTGTTTTCTTTCTCCCTTAGTTTGGGTAATGAAATTTCCTATAGAACCAAACGGCGGAAGGTTTACACGCTCTGACATGGATATATACTGGACTGAAGTTCTGAACATGACCTTATTTGCTGTACCAGAGTCTCTTCCATTTTCAGATATTCCAAGTTGCCTCTGTCTGGTTTTGTACTTCTGCAATCAGATCAGATGCATGCTAGCTAGACACATTTATGCCCTGTGAGAATCCCATCTCTGATGGCATAACATACGATTCCTTTCTCTTTCTCTCCGATGGCATATCTGACGTGGCCAATTTAGGTAAGTACAAGCATTGGGACTGCTCTCATTGTAATCAACGAAACTTTGGTTGTCTTCACATGGGTACAAGAACATTCAGGTTACGGCTAGGCTAGCACCCCGAAAGCCTGCAGCTTCCATTTCATTCCTCTCTGCGCCATGGGTAACAAAAATTCAACTTCTTCAGTTAACAAGCCCATACCTGAGACATCATCGAGGTGCCTGACGGAGTGCGCCACCGCTGCCCACAACTTTGAGGTAACTAGGTACTCGCTGCTCGAGGGCATGGGAGCCGGCAAGTTCGTTAGCTCGAGCACATTCACCGTCGGTGGCTACGGCTGGGACATCAGGGTCTACCCTGATGGATGGGAGGAGGAGGACAAAGCCGCCTACCTGTCAGTCTTCTTGTGTTTCTGCAGTGGAGCAACAACGGCTGTGAAGGTGAGGTACACTTTCAGCTTACTGGGGAAAGATGGAAAAATTACTACTAATCTAGAGGGCGGAACACATACCTTTCGGTCACTAGGTACTATACGGGGCTGGCCCAAGTTTATTGACAAGTGCAAGCTGAAGGAACTGCTATTCTGCGATGACGACTGCTTCACCATCAGGTGTGTTTTGACCGTCATAAAAGAGCCTCGCACGGAAGATTTAAGCACAACTGAAGTCTCAGTTCCGCAGTCAAACCTGCGCACAAACTTTGCTAACATGTTGAAGGATGGGGAAGGTGTGGATGTGACATTCAGTATCGGCGGCCAACTCTTCACTGCACATAGATGCGTGTTAGCTGCACGATCCTTGGTTTTCAAGGCTGAGCTCTTTGGTCCAATGAAGGAGTCCACCATGAAGTGCATCAAGATCGATGACATGGAGCCTTCTGTCTTCGAGGCACTTCTTCACTTCATATACACAGATTCTCTGCCAAGTGACTGGGATCTGGATCAGAATGTAGAATTCCAGCACCTGTTGGTTGCCGCAGATCGGTATGGACTAGAGAGGCTAAAGGCTATGTGTCAAGGGAAGCTATGCCAGAAAATCGATGTGCAAACAGTTGCAACCACCCTTGCTTTAGCGGAGCAGCACCACGCCGCGCAACTCAAGAATGCTTGTCTCGGATACCTTTCTTCACAGTCACAGGACGTGCGTCGAGCTGTCAAGGAGACTGATGCATTCAAGCACCTCACAGCAAGCTGCCCATGGATTATGATGGACATTTTAGAGAAGGTTGCGCCACCGTCAGGAGTATGAGCAGTCTGGCTCTGGATTTTTTGTTTGAAGTTTGGAGGTCAAGCTGTACTGTATCAATTAGTATCATGTGTATGGCGTGTCCATTGTAAAACTGAACTTCTCTTCGAGAACGTGTACTTTGTGCTCTGACAGTGGCGCTAAAAATTCTAAGGAAATTCACATGGTTGTTTGTTTCTTTTCAACTTGATCTCTATATCCCTTATTCTGGTAGTGAATTTTCATGCAGAACCAAAGGGCACTAGATTTACATACTGATATGGATATATAATGGGCTGGAGCTCTGAACCCGACCTTATATGCTGTACCATAGTCCCTTCCACTTCTAGATATCCCAAGTTAGCTCTGTCTGGGTTTGTACTTGTGCACTCAGTCAGATCAGATGAACGTTTAAATGGCTTTGCACATTGAGGCCGTGTCGGACCCTGTTTCGGACACAACAGGCCACAGCTGGTTTTCCATTCCACATTGTTCATTATTGCTGGGATGGAAAGAACAAAAGTTAGATCATCTACTTCAACTCAGCTAAATATGGTACAGCCGAAGATACAATTTAATAGAAAAACATGAACTTTCTAGTTACCCTGTCATTGGCATCGAACTGGGAACGCTTAGTCTGGTGTTGATGGAACTAATGGTCATATGGCCAAGCTCTGTGGATTTATAACCATATTCTCTGAAGGCCCCCTCATACATGCTCTCTTTCCCCAATCTCGTATTACACAAAGATTACTGCTCTGTCCCCTAAAAAATGATGGCCGCAGTTTACTTGTAATCAACCACAGGAACTGGTCCCTGGTTCAAAAAACAAAGATAACCGTGAACACCATGGATAATTGGTAGCTTAATGCAGGCATAAATCAACAACAACAAGAAAAGCTCCCTAAGGTATAGCAAAGCACTTACCAGTAATTTCTTGTCAAATCTTTCCATTTCTGTTTGTAACAACTTAGCGGCTTCATCCATCCCTTGCGCAATATATGCCTGAATCATGGTGGTATAAATTACCTTGCCTGGCTTACATTTCTTTTCCTTCATTAGCAGTAGCATTTCCTCCATTATTATGATATCTCCAGACTTGGCGTATGCACTGATAACGCAGTTGAAAAATGGAGTATCTAAGACGACATCAGTGTTCTCCGTCTGTCGAATAATTGCAGGAACCATATCAAGGAGCCCAGCTTTACTGTATCCATTAACCAGCGAGCAGTATGTGATGGGGTTGGGTTTGACACCCTGAATTTTCATCAGCCTGAAATAGTACTCCATCTTCTCAATGTTGCCAGCCCTTCCAAAACACTCTATGATTATGTTGAACGTAGCAGCAGAGGGTGAGAAGAAACGCCGCTTCATGTATTTCAGCACCGACAACATTTTGTCAGGCATGTTAGCCTTGCCGTAAGACTTCATCATGATATTGAACGTCCGCGTATCTGGCTCAACGCCCATCAACTGAAACTCACCGTACCACCTCTCCATGTCATCCACCCTGCCACGGTTCCCATAGGCCCAGATGATGGAGTTCATCGTGTATATGTCCGGCACATTGTCCCCACCCTCGAGCATGTTATACAGCGCATCCTCCATCTCCTCTAGCATTCCGGCCTTGCCGTACCCATCAATTATCCCATTGTGGATGACAACGTTGCATCCGAGCCCCAGGTACGACATCTCGTCAAGGACGGTGGGGATCAGGTCGAAGCGGCGCGACTTACAGCAGCAATTGATGAGTACAGAGAAGGTGTACTCATCCGGCTTGCAGTCTGCGTCAGCACCTTTCATCTGATCGACGGTAGCCATCGCCTCGTCCAGCAGGCCGCTGTAGCCGTAGGCGCCGACGAGCGCCGTGTACACGTCCACTGTCGGCGTGAGCCGCTCCTCCGAGAGCATCACCTTGAAAAGGTCTGTGGCCGGGCCGGGCTGCCGGCACCTGCCGAGCATCATCAGCAGCCTGGCGTAGGTCTGCGTCCTCGGCTCGTACCACCGCTGCTTCCGCAGCAGCTCGAAGATCTGAGAAACAGCAATCCTTACGTGATGAGCAACAGTCGAACAGGTAGCGTGCAGCGGCAGGACCATAGGAGAGAAAGGGGCTGAGGGGGGAGTAGACCTCGAGGGCGGACTCCCAATGGGAGGAGGCGACAGCGGAGTCGAGGGCCTCGAGGACGGCGCGGGGCCAGAGGCGGGTGGAGTGCTGGCTGGATCCCGCGGCGGCCTTGCGGGGGACGCCGGAGACGGCGGCCTCCGTGCGGAGGATGCGTGCGAGCGCCTCGTCCGGCTGCTCGGCCTCGGGGGCCGCGGACGAGGGCGGCCTGCGGCCGCGCTGGGCCATGGCGACGAACGGCGCGCGCAGAAGCGGGGACGCGGTGGCGGCGGGGCAGCGCGCCGGCGAGTGCATGGTGCCGTGGAGTGGCGCGAGACGGAGGAGATAAGGTGCCGAGCGGCAGGCGGCAAAGCGACTGAGCGAAACTGCTCCCGTCCCATCCCATTACCGTTGGATGGCTTCAACTGTTTGGAACCCGAATTTTCTCCCCAGAATTTTTTATGTAGAAACTCGACTTTTCCCTGAGATTTCCAGCAAAATTACATAAATCTACAATTTGGACAGAGCTACAAGCTTTTGTGGCAGACACAAACAAAACTTATACTTGCAAACAAAAAAACCATCGTCACTATATTTTGGGTATAACTAACATCGTATTATCAACTGGCATACAGGGATCATCACAACAAAGAAACTCCATCTCCAAGGTCACACATTGCCAGGTGGGAAATACAAGGATTCACCGTCATAGTTCGTTTACGAGGCGTAACCTCGCACATCATCCGTATCGGTTCGACATCACATCACTTAAAACAGCTCGATCCATGGATGAAGAAACTAACTATTCGTCTCAAATACAGAAGGTGTTGACATGAAAAGGCGCGACTATACCATCTGACGTTGTGCTTCCCTCTCTCTTCTAGCACACAACCGAAAAAGGTCAAGTGTATTTATCCTTCTCCCTGGGATTCCTTTGAGATCCTTCGAAATCGGTCCACCCTGAAAGGTTTTTCACGTGAGGTCAAGGCACAATCCAACCCAGAAAAATCAATTGGACAGATAATCAATGTAGCACACTAAATGGAACTAGCGGTGAAAATGCCCGCCGTCGGTCTAGTTGTGACCTGCCCGGCTCTTGATTTTATGTGAGAGATCAAGTAAAAGTGGCGTTGCGGTTTTCTTCTATTACAATGTCGTTCCTTTCTTCCATTGTTTTAGGATGCTTTCTTCTATTAGAATGTCCTTTTTTTCTTCCGTTGTTTAGGATGCAAGAGGGAAAGGTAGGAGTTGTACTTTTTGGTATGTTTAACTATGGTCGCGGTTAAATGTTGTAACGTGAGGTTTCCGAAAGCGACAATGAGGGCTTAATGTGTTTATATGTCGACCTTGGTTACCAATAGTGCCAAAAAGATTACAAATGGCATTAGACATGTGTGCACGAAGGTGTGAACTACTTGGTTTAAATAGAGATAGAAGCATGCTATCAATCTTTCAATAATCAAGCTCCTTTCTCCTTCAAGCACCCTTCACCCAACCTATAGATTATTAATTGTGTTCTGTTGCATAATCATACACATTGCTTTGTATACTCCTTGATACAATATCACAACAGAGAAATGTAATAAAACAACACTCTGTGATATAGTACATGTTTATCACAGTTGACAAATGTTTTGGAACAACTGATCACACGATTATAAACGACTTCATTGATATCATCTACCATTGTATTACTTGCCTATGGCTATGGCTATGGGAATGAAGGCTATGGAGATGGAGATTGCGGCTGTAGATTGGAATGGCGACCATTTACTTGTGACTTCCTGGATGAATGGATGAGCGACTCTCCTCTCCGAAAGGATTTCCTTCTCCTTATATGGTCATGTTGTGCGGAATAGGGTTTGTGGGCCGACGCAGCGCGAATTGACCCTGGGTGCCTTCACGGAATATGTCAATGCTGACGTCATGGAGGCGGTGCTAGGTGGTACGATCGCTGGTACGAGCGGGCTATCTCATACTAGGTGTCGTATTCTTCCCCGGAACCTCTTGTGCGCTTCCGATTGGACTTATTGCCACGCCCATTGCCTTCCACGTATGGCTTGATTTATCACCTAAAATGTCCCATTCCTGCAGGGAACAAAATAAACAAAGTGATTTACGAGCTTTAGCTTTTATTAGTCATTAATGATCGTATCAAAAGTGATTATCTCAGAAAATCTGAGATTCTCTGGTTTAAACACAGGAAAAAATACATGCAAAAACACTCCCATCAGGCGAGAAGATAAGCACAAAGAATTAAGTTACGGCTCCACGAGTCAAAATATCGGCAAACATCCGGTAGCTTCTTCAAAGGGCAAACGATTTGGGCAACACGCGTTCGACCTCGTTATGAATACTAATTGGGCTTGTTGAGGGAAGTGTTTTCACTGTATTCCCGTGCCGCACATAATGGATTTGGTCATATTTGTCTGTGTATGTGTGGTATTGGGGGCATGCTTGGGCGACCAACCTCTTCCAACGTACTACCTCGAGTTTCCTCACAAGAATTCATACTATTATCAAACATGGAGGAGTCCACGACTTACAACGCAAGAACACCAAGATGAGTGTTGACAGCCACCGACCTACAACCTTATCGACTTCCTCATCGTCGGTCCAAGTCAAATGAGACTCCTCGGACGAAACCCTAGAGCTCGCCGAACGAGCCTTGAAGCTCTAGTGCCCTCACTTAGATTCCATCCAAATGAGAGGGAATGAGTTACATGCCCATGGGGCTTTATATAGACTACTAGGGGGTCCTTGAAAATGACCGAGGCTACCCTTGATATGGTAGGTCAGAGGTACAAGAGTGGTAATCTTTGGTCCATGGATCCATGGTGAACTAGGAGAGGTAGAGAGTTCATAGCCCCTATTGGACCAATCCGTCTCATCCCTCTACCACGATGGGCTTTGGCTACTTGGGCCACTTCTAGGCTTGGGTCTCTTTGCTTCTTGCCTTCCTTGTTAACCTTGTTTTGTTACTCGATAGTCTCCTTTGACTTCTTGACCATGATAGCAAGTTTCGAATATGTCTAAAAAAAGCAAGTTTGGAATTTTGTTGACTTTTCTTGATCTTGGCAATTCTCACATAACATTGCCTCTCATGCATGCGCCTTATTGAGACAACTCAATTGTCCTACTTACCTTCGCATACAAATGCCGCAGTTAACACTAGTAGAAAACAGGGCATCAGTCCCGGTTCCAGAGGGCCTTTAGTCCCGGTTCTGCAACCGAGACAAAACAATCGGGACTAAAGGCCCCCACTTTTAGTCCCGGTTGGGTTACGAACCGGGACTAAAGGAGCTCCACGTGGCCGCTGTGGGCGCCCAGGCAGGAGGACCTCTAGTCCCGGTTGGTAACACCAACCGGGACTAGAAGGCAGCCACGCGTCAGCAACTGCCAGGCGCTGGGGGTTTTTTTTTGTTTTTTTTTTGAAAGGAGGGGTTTAGGGGTTTTGGAGGGTTTAGGGGTTTCATATTGTGTTTCCACTTTTCTTTTTGTGTTTACCATTCAATTCATTTACATTTAGGGTTTTCATTTTTATTTTATACTTTTCATTCAACTCGACGCTAGCTACTACATATAGCAATGAAGGAACCATTACACAACATCGTCATGATCAATATATAGAGAGAAGTGACCTCTCTTTCTCCGTGCTTGGTCGAACAACAAGTTTTCGTATATCTATTCGACGCTACTACATATAGTACACGTTCATGCATATATACAATATAACATCTCTTACGATCCCTAATATCTAATTACCAATATCGCATTGCAAATCCCGATGGTATTCTCCGTCTGTAGGTATGACATGCTCAACAAAGAATCCCGCCAATTCCTCTTGAATTGCTCGTATGCGATCAGTTGGTAGGAGTTCGTCCCGCTTCCGCGAGATCTAATTTAAAGAAGGGGGTCAATATATATATATATATATATATATATATATATATATATATATATATATATATATATGAATGAAACTCAACACAATTGATGGTAATAAAATAAAAATGTGAATATTGTTTACGTACTTCAAATTATTCTTCAGATCTGCGCCGCTCAGAGGTGTGGTGGCGAATGTACTCGCAAACGTAGTATCCACATAAATTATTCCCGGGTTCCTGCCACAAGAACTTTACGAGAATAGAGTTCAATCAAAATGGTAATCAAGCATGATAATGGTATTGAAACTAGAATCAATGAGAGATGCGCGGAACTAGCTAGCTAGTAGTACTTACTTTGGGGTGTGAAAATCGCAGCTCCTTTTTCCATTCACCCCTAACCTGGTTGGTGAACTTTTTCCAAACCCTGCCCGGCAAAGAAAATGATTACTTGATATCAGGAAATGAACGAAAGTTGCCGATATGGTGCGATAATGATTGAACTTACTTCTGGAGCATTTGACTCAGGTCCGCCCACTCCTTAGGGTCTTTACGTCTCGAGTCCAAGACAATTACTAGTCCCGCGTCAAGCTGAATGGCTAGCAGAATATAGTGGAACTTGCGCACGCATAACTCATCAATTACACTTAATCTCGAGTAAGCGAAACAGAATGTGCACAAGACAGTAACACTCACTTGAAGTTGTAAGGAAATAGTATTTCCCTTTTGTTTTGTTGTCCAAGTAATGCGTTTAACAAGTTTTTCTCAGTATCATCGGAGTTTTTTTGTACCGTATATTCATTTACGGTATTTGGGTTAATGAACCCAATGTCATAGATTTTTCCTCTGCATTCGCGGATCTTCAATCTGCATAATATAGTGTGAGGATAATTATACATGCAATGAACGAGCTAAGCTAGAGACTTAATTACAGAAAAAATACTTACAAACAATAGCAACTGACGATAGTTTTGTCGAGGACGTCTTGATTGTATAATTGAAATAATTCTTCAAATTCAATGTACAACGCCTCGACTCCATTGAAGTAGTGCTCATCTTTAATTCCCACGTAGATACTGTCGGTCCCTTCCTTGCGGGATTTCAAGTACCAGTCATGCAATCTTCGCATCATCGTTGATAGACGCGGGAGCTGCTCAGGTCTGACGAGAGGCTTCCCGTGCTCGTATCTAAAGGCTACCTCAGCCATTTCGAACCGTACCTCATCGCCTAAGTAATCACCAAGAGTGTAACCAGGATGAGCGGCCGCTACCCCCGGATCATTAGCGATATCGGGAAACACCTTGAGCGGGGGGCACGATTGTTTTTCCTGTTCGCCAAGATAGGGAATTGTTTTCCCACTTCTTGCAGCACTGCTACTTCTGCTACTTTCCGACCTTTTCACTTCATCAAATGTCTTTACAATACAGCGGTCATAGTGTGATAGCGGCGGAGGCGGTGGTGGTCGCTTAAGGGCATCCAGACAGCGCTTCGCTTTTATCGAATCTATTTTCTCCTTTGGATCTGGACGTTTCGGTGCAAGCTGGCGTTTCACATCGGCAGCCACGAACTCGTTGGTTTCCTCCTTAGTCATGTCGTATGGTAACTTGGTAGGAGCCTTCTTGACGCTTGGACCTGCTCTGGATTTCTTCGTTGTTGTACTGCTAGCCGCCGGAGCGGCGGTGGGTCTCTTCCGCCGTTGCTGAGGAGGCGGAGTCAGCTGACGCGGCGGAGGAGGCGGAGTCCGCTGAGGCGGTGGAGGATTCTGCTGAGGGGCCTCCTCCGGCGGAGTCCGCTGACGCGGCGGAGACAGCTGAGGCGGCGGAGTGTTGTGACGCGGCGGAGACGACTGAGGCAGCGGAGATAGAGCTAGACTGTGAGGAGTCTGCTGAGGGGCCTCCTCAGGCTGAGTCTGCTGACGCGGCGTCCATTGTGGAAGCACGA
This sequence comes from Elymus sibiricus, assembly GCA_039707655.1. Classification (NCBI taxonomy): domain Eukaryota; kingdom Viridiplantae; phylum Streptophyta; class Magnoliopsida; order Poales; family Poaceae; genus Elymus; species Elymus sibiricus. The sequence continues at coordinate 364,149,224 of CM077670.1, read as the reverse complement.
TGTATTCCTTTCTCCATAGAATGGTAGTCCTTACGGCATCTACCAGATGAGTCTCCCCTTCACCTGTAGGGTACTCAAGCTCCAGCCCCTCGAATCCGGTGGTAACTTCATCCACCCCGACAATAGCAAAGCCATCTGGAATCGGATTGCAATGGAAAGTTGCATCAGGTCTAGGAGGTAAGACATAGCCGACCGCCACCTTCAAGGTTAGGTTGATGCATTTCGCCATTAGCTCACAATGTTCCCTCTCTGTGATATCATCCACGGGGTAGCGAGGAGCCGTGATATCAGGCCAAACGAGCTCCGTGGAAGCCACGCTGCTTTTCCGCTGAGATGGTGGGGTAGCAGCTTCATGGGCAGTATCGAATGAAGCATCTTCGTGCTGCTGAGATGGTGCGCCGGTAGCTCACTGACTGGTAAGTTCCTCTAGTTTCTTCTTCTGCAACGCTAATCTTTGTTCTACATTCTGCATTCGGTCTGCTTCCTCTTTCTTCTTTCTCCCTCGGCTTCTATAACCAGTGCTGTCGGGAAATCCATGCACCCACGGAACGGAGCCTGATGTGCCTCGTGTTCGTCCAGGGTGTTCAGGATTTCCGAGGGCGCGTGACAGCACGTCCTTCTCTCTGTCGGGATGGAACCTCCCTTCCTGCACGTCCTTGATTGCTTCCTGAATCTTTATGACGGGTGTTTGAAGTTGTTCTTTCGTGTAAACACACTTCCCTGTTTCTGGGTCCAAAGTTCCCCCATGCCCGAAGAACCAAGTCATTGCCCGTTCGGGCTAGTTCAATGTCGCTGGTTGGATCCCTTTAGCAAGCAGGTCATTCTCAGCTTTGTCCCACGTAGGCCGGGCAACCTTGTAGCCACCTGACTCCGTAACATGGTGATACAACTTCTTTGCAGCATTTAGCTTATTTGTCTGTGACCTGTTCTTAGCTTTCTTCGATTTCTTGTACGCCACAAATGCGGGCCAGTGATCTTTTATCTTCTCATATTGACCGGTGAATTCTGGAGTCTCGTCTTTCTCGACAAACTGTTCGTTCAATCTTTTCTTCCAGTTCTTGAATTGTTCTGTCATCTTCTTAAGAGCCCATTTTTTGACTTTTCGCTGTATAACTGGGTTATTTGGATCCTCCTCTGGCGGTAGGCTGAAATTTATCATGAGCGAGTTCCAAAGCTCATCTTTGCATCTATCGTCGACATAAGAAATTCCATCGTCCTTCTTCTTATTCCATTCTTGGATGCTGATCGGGACGCTGTCCCTAACAACAACTCCGCACTGATGTATAAATCGGTCTTGGGTCCGCTTGGGAACAGTCGGTTTGCCATCTGGATCGACTTGTTCGATCGTGAACCTTTCATTCTCGCCCAACCTTTTCTTTGGGCCTCGTCTCCTTATAGAAGTTTGGCTCGACGATCCGGAGGGCTAAAAGAAGAAAGAAGCGTTAATATATGTACATACAAAACAATTAATGCATCTAGTCACCAGAGGCTTAATTAATATATATACCTCGCCGGACTTTGCAACAGTTAAGGCTCCAACACCGGCTGAGCCGTCATCTTCTCCCTCCTCCATTCGATCACCGGAGCCGTCATCTTCTCTTCCCTCCTCCATTCGACCATCGGAGTCATTGAGAAACTGTGAGGGGCTATCATCACCTCCGTCGCAGATTATATCCCCCAACATCTCTTCTTTTTCTAAGTCTCTATCGTGTTCCATAATTTCTGCAAATATTACAACATGGCAATATACAACCATGAGAGATGGATTAGTGGCAAACATAGACCTAATCACAACAAGGAATCATATGCATATGAGCAATGGATTAGTGGATTATCGGGGTTATGTTTTAACGACCCCCTCCCCCCTCATGTCGAAGTTATACCGAAATTATCGGGGTTATGTTTTAACGACCCCCCCCCCTCATGTCGAAGTCAATGAACAACATGAAAATTTGTAAGTGATTGCTAAACTTTTATGCTTCATTTATATGAAGATCAATTATCCAATATAACTATGTTCGCGATATGAGGCATTGGACATTATCTAGAATCATATCTGATGAGTCGTCCTATCTTTCGGGAGAGGATACTTTGCGGACCGCCTCTCTCATGCCTGTCCGACGTGCAAATCAGGTTTTCATATGCCTCAAAATCAAAGTTATCGGGGTTATGTTTTAACGACCCCCCCCCTCTCATGTCGAAGTTACGACGATATTTGTACAAGATGAATACAAGATTTATACACAAGATGAATACAAAATGAATACAAGATTTATACACAAGATGAATACACAACTCAACAAATGAACCAACCATCATCCTATGAACAAAACTCAACATACAACAAATGGACACCTTTTGTCGAACAGCGGAGGGACGATCAGGGACCAACTCCACGGAGATGCAACACCACAACCTGTAATTCCATTGAGTGAAAAAAAATTAGGCAAACCCAAGTATGCCACTGGATAGAATGGAAGATTTTGGTTGAAATGGACCTATAAAGATCATGGCAAACGGATGCACGGAACTCAAATGGTGATCAAAGCAATATGCAATGCAAATCTGTCCATTATAGCTAGATACCAATTTGAAAGCAAGATTTGAACATGCTACAGAATTTCTACATGGCAACAAATGGCATGACATGAATGTACATGTAACACATGGCAAAACATGCTTACTGAACTAATTCAAATGACCCCTAGATCAATGGCAATCATCATGACAAGTTGACAAATATTAACAGATTTTCAGACTTAGTGATATTTGCATGGCATGGCAGAAATGAATAGATAGCAAGTTTACAAGCTTGTAGCACTCACTACAGGTCCTAACATGGCATGAAGTAAAATGTACCAGCAAGATGACATCAAAATGCTCCTACTTCATGTTCAAAGATTGCCCAAAAGATGCTTGCATTAAAACATACAAAAAAGACAAAATGAACTCTAATGCAAAAATTTTGTTCTTTGATTTGCAAAGGAGCTATATTCTCCCCAATTATTTTGCACCCACAAAAATTACTCCATCTATTTGACAGTACCCACAACCCATTCCACCAAAAACATTTGGTTCCATAGTTCAAATTTTTCAAATTTTATTCAGTTCAAATTTGGACCAGATTCAAACTCCATGGTCAAAGACCAATTTAAATTGCTCCAAAAATTCTGAAACTTTGCCGGACTCTCTTTTGTGCATCAACACCTCACCACAAAAATTCTCAAAAATTTCTAAAATTCCTAGAGCCCTCTGGCATTTCATCATACACTTGATGTGCACTATCAAAAAATTCAGAAAAAAAATTGTTCTTCAATTTGTTTAATGCAAAAGATGCTTGCATTAAAACATACCATTTCTATCACTATTTCTTCATGTTAAAAATTTCTATCACCAACATACAAAAAAGACAAAATGAACACGGGCGGCATCGTCGGCGTCGTCGGGGCGCGGGCGGGCGGCGACGTCGGGGCGTGGGGGTGAAGGAGGAGGAGGGGAACGGCGCGGCGGCTCACAGTGTGTTGCAGGGGAGCGGGGGACGGCGTCGGGGCAGGGCTCGGCGATGGCGGCGTCGGGGCAGGGCTCGGCGACGGCGACGTCGGGGCAGGGCGCGGCGAGGGCGTCGGGGCAGGGCGCGGCGAGGGCGTCGGCGAGGGGGGGGATGGCTCGAGGCGACGGCGATCTCCGGCGCAACAGCCTGGCGGCGTCGGGGCAGGGCTTCGGCGTTGGGGGAGAGATTGGGAGAAAAACTCTTAAGTGCTGCTTATATACCCAACCCTTTAGTCCTGGTTGGTGGCTCCAACCGGGACTAAAGGTCCCCCTTTAGTCTTGGTCCGAGACACCAACCGGGACTAAAGCTCGTTTTTAGCAGCCCAAAGGGCGGAAACCCAAGCCTTTAGTCCCGGTTGGTGGCTCGGACCGGGACTAAAGGGGGGCCTTTAGTCCCGGTTGGAGCCACCAACCGGGACTAAAGGGTGGCACAGCCGTGGGGTGGTGAAAGTTTAGTCCCACCTCGCCAAGCGAGAGGAGATCGCACCGGTATATATACGCGGCTGCGATCTCTCTCCCAAGCTCCTCTCTAAAGCAGGCAGTTAATTGCCTAACCAATGCCCTGTTGGGCCTACTAGCCCCGCGGGCCTGCATCCTGGCCCATATATAGTTTGGTTTCTAGTCGTATGCAGGCCGTGGTGTCTGCTAGTAGGCGGGTATTTTTTTATTTTTTATGTTATTTTTTGCATATGTTATGTTTTTTTATTTTTATGTTATTTTTTGCATATGTTATGTCAATTTTAATATTCTTTCATAACCACTATAAAATATATGGCACATGTTATGTCTTTTTATTTTTTATGTTATGGCAATTTTAATTTTTTTGCATATGTTATGTCTTTTTATTTTTTATGTTATGACAATTTTAATTTTTTGCATATGTTATGTTTTTTTATTTTTTATGTTATTTTTTGCATATGTTATGTCAATTTTATTTTTTTATTTTTTATGTTATTTTTTGCATATGTTATGTCAATTTTATAGAGAGGAGCGGGCTTGAGGTAAAGTCGGAGGTATGTACCTCATTTTTATATAATTTTAAGTTAATATTATTTTGATCATAACTAGAGTTTTATAAAAGCTTTTTAGTTGATTCTTTTTGCTATTGAAGAATATTATAGTTTTGTTTTAGTTGATCATAACTAGAATTTTATATAACTTTATTCTTTGACACATCAGGTGGTGGTTTGTCAATATGTTTTTGAAAATATTGAGCAACCAACCGGTGCTCAGAAGACATTCATATTTTGTTTGGACATAATTGCATTGATTAACTCCTCTGTATAATTAAAATACTAAAAGGTTAGGAATAATTGAAATTTCATAACTTAATAAATAATTATTATAAAATCATGTTTCAAATGCCAAAATGCCCTAGCTAGCTCTTACAAAGATTCCCTCCGGTTTGTCCGAAGTGACACTTTCCAGCTATAAGTCCGGAAATTCACACTAGAGAGAAAGTGATGGCGGTGAAGCCGGTCACATCCCAGAGTGGGATCTTGGGGTATAAAACTATTTCTTCGCGTGTGTCCCTTGCTTATTGCGCCGTAACCATGGATAATCTTCATCATTTAACATGATGCTTGGGTCAGTCTTCACTCTGAAGGGAGAAATTTCATGAAACTTTTCATAATCTTCTGACATGTCTGTATTGTCCTCCACTCCCACGATGTTTCTTTTCCCTGAAAGAACTATGTGGCGCTTTGGCTCATCGTATGATGTATTCGCTTCCTTATCTTTTCTTTTTCTTGGTTTGGTAGACATGTCCTTCACATAGAAAACCTGCGCCACATCATTGGCTAGGACGAATGGTTCGTCTGTGTACCCAAGATTGTTGAGATCCATTGTTGTCATTCCGTACTGCGGGTCTACCTGTACCTCGCCTCCTGACAGATTGACCCATTTGCACCGAAACAAAGGGACCTTAAAATCACGTCCATAGTCAAGTTCCCATATGTCCTCTATGTAACCATAATATGTGTCCTTTGCCCTATTGGTGTTTGCTGCATCAAAGCGGACACCACTGTTTTGGTTGGTGCTCTTTTTATCTTGGGCGATCATGTAAAATGTATTCCCATTTATCTCGTACCCTTGGAAAGTCAATACAGTCAAAGATGGTGTCCTAGCCAACAAGTACAACTCATCTCCAACAGTGGTGTTACCCATGAGATGTGTTTGTAACCAACCGCCGAAAGTCCCCATGTGTTCACGTGTAATCCAGTCGTCAGACTGCTCCGGGTGTTTGGAGCGTAGAATATTCTTGTGTTCATTGATATACAGGGCCACCAAGGTAGAATTCTATAGAACTGTGTAGTGTGCTTGCGCCCAAGAATGCCCGTCCCTACATATTATTGAGTTCGGTCCTAGCGTGCCTTTTCCACCCAGTCTCCCCTCATGCCGCGATTCAGGAACACCAATCGGCTTAAGGTCAGGAATAAAGTCAACACAAAACTCAATGACCTCCTCTGTTTGATGGCCCGTGGAGATGCTTCCTTCTGGCCTAGCACGGTTACGAACATATTTCTTTAAGACTCCCATGAACCTCTCAAAGGGGAACATATTGTGTAGAAATACAGGACCCAGAATTCCAATCTCGTAGACTAGGTGAACTAGGACGTGCGTCATAATATTGAAGAAGGATGGTGGGAACACCAACTCGAAACTGACAAGACATTGGACCAAATCATTCTGTAACCTTGGTAGGATTTCTGGATCGATTACCTTCTAAGAAATTGCATTGAGGAATGCACATAGCTTTACAATGGCTAATCGAACATTTTCTGGTAGAAGCCCCCGCAATGCAACCGGAAGCAGTTGCGTCATAATCACGTGGCAGTCATGAGACTTTAGGTTCTGGAATTTTTTCTCTGCCATATTCATTATTCCCTTTATATTCGACGAGAAGCCAGACGGGACCTTGATACTGAGCAGGCATTCAAAAAAGATTTCTTTCTCTGCTTTGGTAAGAGCGTTGCTGGCAGGACCTTGATACTACTTTGGATGCATGCCGTCTTTTTTGTTCATACGTTGCTGGTCCTCCCGTGCCTCCGGTGTATCTTTGGTCTTCCCATACACGCCCAAGAAGCCTAGCAGGTTCACGCAAAGATTCTTCGTCACGTGCATCACGTCGATTGCAGAGCAGACCTCTAGGCCTTTCTAATAGGGTAGGTCCCAAAATATGGATTTCTTCTTCCACATGGGTGCGTGTCCGTCAGCGTCATTCGGAACAGATTGTCCGCCAGGACCCTTTCCAAAGATTACTTGTAAATCCTTGACCATATCAAGTATATCATCACCAGTACGGAGGACAGGCTTCTTCCGGTGATCTGCCTCACCTTTGAAATGCTTGCCTTTCTTTCTTAAGGCATGCTTGGTCGGAAGAAATCGACGATGTCCCAAGTACACATTCTTCTTACATTTATCCAAATATATACTTTCGGTCTCATCTAAACAGTGCGTGCATGCGTGGTATCCCTTGTTTGTCTGTCCTGAAAGGTTACTAAGAGCAGGCCAATCATCTAAACAGTGCGTGCATGCGTGGTATCGCTCGTAGGTCAAATTTCTGCTGTTTGTTCTCATCCTACATACGTACACCTTTTATGTCCCACATCTGTAAAAGTTCTTCAACTAATGGCCTTAGGTACACATCAATGTCGTTGCCGGGTTGCTTAGGGCCTTGGATGAGCACTGGCATCATAATGAACTTCCGCTTCATGCACAACCAAGGAGGAAGGTTATAGATACATAGAGTCACAGGCCAGGTGCTATGATTGCTGCTTTGCTCCCCAAAAGGATTAATGCCATCTGCACTTATACCAAACCATAAGTTCCTTGCGTCACCTGCAAAGTCCGGCCACTTTCTCTCGATTTTTCTCCACTGCGACCCATCAGCGGATACTCTCAACTTCCCGTCTTTCTTACGGTCTTCTTTGTGCCATCGCAACAACTTGGCATGCTCTTTATTTCTGAACAGACGTTTCAACCGTGGTATTATAGGAGCATACCACATCACCTTGGCAGGAACCCTCTTCCTGGGGCGCTCGCCCTCAACATCACCAGGGTCATCTCGTCTGATCTTATACCGCAATGCACCGCATACCGGGCATGCATTTAAATTCTCGTACTCCTCACCGCGGTAGAGGATGCAGTCATTAGGGCATGCATGTATCTTCTGCACCTCTAATCCTAGAGGGCAGAGAACCTTCTTTGCTTCGTACGTACTGTCAGTCAATTCATTATCCTTTGGAAGCTTCTTCTTCATTATTTTCAGTAGCTTTCCAAATCCCTTGTCGGATAAACCATTCTCTGCCTTCCATTGCAGCAATTCCAGTGCGGTACCGAGCTTTGTGTTGCCATCTTCGCAATTTGGGTACAACCCTTTTTTGTGATCCTCTAACATGCGATCGAACTTCAACTTCTCCCTTTCACTTTCGCATCCTCTCTGTGCATCAACAATGACCCGGCGAAGATCATCATCGGGCACATCTGGTGCATCTTGATCTTCAGCTTCCCCCGTTGCAGTATCACCGTATTCGGGGAACATATGATAGTTGTCATCATCCTCTTCTTCTTCGTTGTCTTCCATCATAACCCCTCTTTCTCCGTGCTTGGTCCAAACATTATAGTGGGGCATGAAACCCTTCTCAAGCAGGTGGAAGTGAAGGGTTTTCGAGGAAGAGTAATCCTTCGTATTCCCACAGACAGTACATGGACAATACATAAAACCATTCTACTTGTTTGCCTCAGCCACTTCGAGAAAATTATGCAGGCCCGTAATGTACTCGGATGTGCGTCGGTCACCGTACATCCATTGCCGGTTCATCTGCGTGCATTATATAATTAAGTGTATCAAAAACCATTACAGAACATCATGAATAGAGAAATGACCAAATTAATACAAGTTCATCATCACATTAAAACCAAAGTACAGTAGTGATCAAATGTTATTACTGAAAAAATAAATACATAAAGTTCATACTTAGTTCTTATAGAACAACATACAGCTCTCTAGATCATCTAATTAAAACATACATTGAAACTAACATACAACTATGTAAAACATTTAAATGCAACAACAAATGCGATCAAAATCGCAACTAAGGTAACAATTGATCCAACAGCATAATGATACCAAGCCTCATTATCAATGGCATATTTTCTAATCTTTCTAATCTTCAAGCGCATTGCATCCATCTGGATCTTGTGTAGATCGATGACATCGGCAACATGCAACTCCAATTTCATCTTCTTTTCTTTAATTCTTTTCAATTTTTCTTTTAAATAATTGTTTTCTTTTTCAACTAAATTTAACCTCTTGACAAGAGGGTCGGTTGGAATTTCCGGTTCACATACCTCCTAGATAAAAACATCTATGTCACGTTGGTCGGCATAATTGTCATAAACACTAAATAAAACAAATAGTTATAAAAGATAATATACTACATCCGAATCATAGACCGGACGAGAGCCGACGGGGGCGGATACCAAAACCATGGCACTATATAATAACAAACAATAATACAAGTAAGAAAATTATACAAGTAGCTATCTAAATCATACAAGTAATAATTTTTTCTTTTAAAAAGAAGATAAGAACAAGAGGCTCACCACGGTGGTGCCGGCGACGAGATCGGCGCGGGCGATCGACGGCGGTGAGGACGGGGACGGGGACGGGACGGCACCCTACACATGTGCAAACTCTAAGAAGTTAATTTGAGCTCAAATTGTGCATCTAAATCAAAAAAACTCCCACATACACACCTCCACTAAAACCCACAAACCACTCTAGTTCTAGAGCATTTGAAATGAGCTAAACTAGCAGTGAGAGATGAAAGGATGAAGTTGCTAACCTTTTAGATGTTGGGGAACGTTGCATGGGAAACAAAAATTTTCCTACGCACACACAAGATCTATCCATGGTGATGAGCATCTACGAGAGGGAGAGTGAATCTACATACCCTTGTAGATCGCTAAGCGGAAGCGTTAAGAAACGCGGTTGATGTAGTCGAACGTCTCCGCGATCCAAATCGCAAGTCGTCCCTCGATCCGATCACGAACTAGTGCCGAACGGACGGCACCTCCGCATTCAACACACGTACGGCTTGATGACGCCTTCACCTCCTCGATCCAGCGAGCGATGGTGACGTAGTAGATGAGTTCCGGCAGCACGACGGCGTGGTGATGGTGGTGAGGAACAATCTCTACAGGGCTTCGCCAAGCACTACGGAGATTATGACGGGAGAACTAGAGGGTTAGGGTTGCCGACACACGGCTTGGGAAATCTTAATGTCCCGTGTGCTAGCCCTTCCCCTCTATTTATATGTTGAGCCTTGGGGTCTAAACTTGGAGTAAAAGCCTCCTCCAGGTCGGTTTTGCCCGCACAAGGTCGGTTTGGCCCGCAGGGAAAGAGTCCAACTCGGATTCCAGCAGTATCGCGCACAAGCGGTAGTACCGCTTGAGCGGTAGTACTGCTTCACAGCGGTAGTACCGCTTACGCGGTAGTACTGCCTTACCAGCGGTAGTACCGCTTAAGGCAGCAGCAAAACTTCCTTTTGCACTTTCCAATACCTCGTGGGCTTTACCCCTTTGGCCTATATAAAGTGTTGCTGCACCCGAACACTTCGGTAAACATCCGGAACCTCTTCCGGTGAATTCCGGAACCCTTCCGGAGATCAAAACACTATTATCACATATATTAATCTTTACCTCCGGACTCTTCCGGAGACTCTCGCCATGTCCGGGGTCTTATCCGGGACTCCGAACAACCTTCGGTCACCAACACAATAACTCAACTATACTAATCGTCACCAAACGTTAAGTGTGTAGACCCTGCGGGTTCGAGAACTATGTAGACATGACCGAGACACCTCTACGATCAATAACCAATAGCGGGACCTGGATGCCCATATTGGCTCCTACATATTCTACGAAGATCTTTATCGGTCGAACCTCTATGTCAAGGATTCAGTAAATCCCGTATGTTGTTCCCTTTGTTCTTCGGTATGTTACTTGCCCGAGATTCGATCGTCGGCATCTCTATACCTAGTTCAATCTCGTTACTGGCAAGTCTCTTTACTCGTTCCGTAATACAAGATCTCGTGGCTAACACTTTAGTCACATTGCTTGCAAGGCTCATTGTGATGTTGTATTACCGAGTGGGCCCTGAGATACCTCTCCGTCACACGGAGTAACAAATCCCAGTCTTGATCCATGCCAACCCAACAGACACCCTCGGAGATACCTGTAGAGCACCTTTATAGTCACCCAATTACGTTGCGACGTTTGATACACACAAGGTACTCCTCCGATGTCAGGGAGTTGCATGATCTCATGGTCATAGGAACAGATACTTGACATGCAGAAAACAATAGCAATAAACTGACACGATCATATGCTATGTTCGTAGTTTGGGTCTTGTCCATCACATCATTCTCCTAATGATGTGATCCCGTTATCAAATGACATCTCATGTCCATGGCTAGGAAACCTTCACCATCTTTTGATCAACGAGCTAGTTAACTAGAGGCTTACTAGGGACACAGTGTTGTCTATGTACCCACACATGTATTTGAGTTTCCAATCAATACAATTATAGCATGGATAATAAACGATTATCATGAACAAGGAAATATAATAATAACCAATTTATTATTGCCTCTAGGGCATATTTCCAACAGTCTCCCACTTGCACTAGAGTCAATAATCTAGTTCACATCACTATGTGATTTACATTATAATGAATCGAACACCCATGCAGTTCTGGTGTTGTTCATGTTTAGCCCTTGGAAGAGGTTTAGTCATCGGATCTGCAACATTCAGATCCGTGTGTACTTTGCAAATATTTATGTCGTCCTCCTTGATGTAATCGCGGATGGAATTGAAACGTCGCTTTATGTGTCTGGTCCTCTTGTGAAATCTTGGTTCCTTGGCTAGAGCAATGGCACCAGTATTATCACAAAACAGAGTCAATGGGTTAAGCGCACTAGGCACTACTCCAAGATCTGTCATGAACTCCTTCATCCAGATACCTTCCTTCGCCGCCTCCGAGGCAGCGATGTACTCCGCTTCGCATGTAGAATCAGCTACCACGCTTTGCTTGGAACTGCACCAGCTAACCGCACCCCTATTAAGAATAAATACGTATCCGGTTTGTGACTTAGAGTCATCCGGATCAGTGTCAAAGCTTGCATCGACGTAACCCTTTACGACGAGCTCTTGATCACCTCCATAAACGAGAAACATGTCCTTAGTCCTTTTCAGGTACTTCAGGATATTCTTGACCGCCTTCCAGTGTTCCATTCCTGGATCACTTTGAAACCTTCCGACCATACTTATGGCAAGGCTGACATCGGGTCTTGTGCACAGCATTGCATACATGATAGAGCCTATGGCTGAAGCATAGGGGATGACACTCATCTTTTCTCTATCTTCTGCAGTCACTGGGCATTGAGTCTTACTCAACTTCACACCTTGCAATACAGGCAAGAACCCCTTCTTGGACTGATCCATTTTGAACTTCTTCAAAACTTTGTCAAGGTATGTGCTTTGTGAAAGTCCTATTAAGCGTCTCGATCTATCTCTATAGATCTTGATGCCTAATTTGAAAGCAGCTTCTCCTAGGTCCTTCATTGAAAAACTCTTGTTCAAATATTCCTTCACGCTTTCCAACATTTCTATATTGTTTCCAATCAGTAATATCTCATCCACATATAATATTAGAAACACTATAGAGCTCCCACTCACTTTCTTGTAAATACAAGCTTCTCCGTAAACTTGTACAAACTCGAACGCTTTGATCACCTCATCAAAGCGAAGATTCCAACTCCGAGATGCTTGCACCAGTCCATAAATGGATCGCTGGAGTTTGCAAACTTTGTCAGCATTCTCTGGATCGACAAAACCTTCTGGTTGCATCATATACAACTCTTCCTAAAGGAAACCGTTAAGGAACGCTGTTTTGACATCCATTTGCCAAATTTCATAATCGAAAAAGGAAGCTATTGCTAACATGATTCTGACGGACTTAAGCATCGCTACGGGTGAGAAGGTCTCATCGTAGTCAACTCCTTGAACTTGTGAAAAACCCTTTGCCACAAGTCGAGCTTTATAGACGGTGACATTACCGTTCGCGTCCGTCTTCCTCTTAAAGATCCATTTGTTCTGAATGGCCTTACGCCCTTCAGGTAATACTTCCAAAGTCCACACTTTGTTTTCATACATGGATCCCATCTTGGATTTCATGGCCTCTAACCATTTCTCGGAATCCGGGCCCATCATCGCTTCTCCATAGCTCGTAGGTTCATCGTTGTCCAACAACATGACCTCTAAGACAGGGTTGCCGTACCACTCAGGAGCAGTACGCGTCCTTGTCGACCTACGAGGTTCGATAGCAACTTGATCCAAAGCTTCATGATCATCATCATTAACTTCCTCTTCAGCTGATGTAGGCTCTACAGAAACATCTTTCTGCGCTGCGCTACTCTCAGGTTGAAGTAAAGGTTCAACAACCTCATCAAGTTCTATCTTCCTCCCACTCAATTCTTTCGAGAGAAACTCTTTCTCAAGAAATGTTCCGTTTTTAGCGACAAACACTTTGCCTTCGGATCTGAGGTAGAAGGTATACCCAACTATCTCTTTTGGGTATCCTATGAAGACGCATTTCTCCGCTTTGGGTTCCAGCTTTTCAGGCTGAAGCTTTTTGACATAAGCATCACATCCCCAAACTTTAAGAAACGACAGCTTTGGCTTCTTGCCAAACCAAAGTTCATATGGCGTCGTCTCAACGGACTTCGATGGTGCCCTATTTAAAGTGAATGCAGCTGTCTCTAATGCATAACCCCAAAACGATAGTGGCAAATCGACAAGAGACATCATAGATCGCACCATATCCAATAAGGTTCGATTACGACGTTCGGACACACCATTACGCTGTGGTGTTCCAGGCGGTGTCAGTTGTGAAACAATTCCACACTGTCTTAAGTGACTGCCAAACTCATAACTCAGATATTCTCCTCCTCGATCAGATCGTAGGAATTTAATCTTCTTGTTACGATGATTCTCAACTTCACTTTGAAATTGTTTGAACTTCTCAAATGTTTCAGACTTGTGTTTCATTAAGTAAATATACCCATATCTACTTAAGTCATCAGTGAATGTGAGAAAGTAACGATAACCACCACGCGCCTCAATACTCATCAGACCGCACACATCAGTATGTATGATTTCCAATAAGTCACTTGCCCGTTCCATTGTTCCAGAGAACGGCGTTTTAGTCATCTTGCCCATGAGGCATGGCTCACTTGTGTCAAGTGATTCAAAATCAAGTGACTCCAAAAGTCCATCAGCATGGAGCTTCCTCATGCGTTTTACGCCAATATGACCTAAACGGCAGTGCCACAAGAAAGTGGTATTATCATTATCAATTCTACATCTTTTGGCATCAATGTTATGAACATGTGTATCATTACTATCGAGATTCAATAAGAATAAACCCCTCACATTGGGTGCATGACCATAAAAGATATTACTCATATAAATAGAACAACCATTATTCTCTGATTTAAATGAGTAACCGTCTCGCAATAAACAAGATCCAGATATAATGTTCATGCTTAACGCAGGCACCAAATAACATTTATTCAGGTTCATCACTAATCCCGATGGTAATCGAAGAGCGAGCGTGCCGACGGCGATCACATCAACCTTGGAACCATTTCCCACGCGCATCGTCACTTCGTCCTTTGCCAGCCTCCGTCTATTCCGCAGTTCCTATTTTGAGTTGCAAATATGAGCAACCGCACCGGTATCAAATACCCAGGCACTACAACGAGAGTTGGTAAGGTACACATCAATAACATGTATATCATATATACCTTGTTTGTTGTTGGCCGCCTTCTTGTCAGCCAAATACTTGGGGCAGTTCCGCTTCCAGTGTCCAGTTCCCTTGCAATGAAAGCACACAGTTTCTGGTTTGGGTCCAGCCTTGGGTTTCTTCACGAGAGGAGCAACTGCTTTGCCACTCTTCTTGGAGTTACCCTTCTTACCCTTGCCATTTTTCTTGAAACTAGTGGTTTTATTGACCATCAACACTTGATGCTCCTTCTGAATTTCAGACTCAGCGGCTTTCAGCATCGCAAACAGCTCGACGACTGATTTGTTCATCCCGTGCATGTTATAGTTCAACACGAAGCTCTTGTAGCTAGGTGGCAATGATTGAAGAACTCTGTCAGTGATAGCCTCTGGCGGAAGGGGCATCCCCAATTCAGCCAGACGGGTGGAGTACCCAGACATTCTGAGTACGTGATCACTGATAGACCCGTTCTCCTCCATCTTGCAAGCATAGAACTTATCGGAGATCTCATACCTCTCGATCTGGGCATTCTTCTGAAAGATAAACTTCAACTCCTGGAACATCTCATATGCTCCATGATGTTCAAAACGTCTTTGAAGTCCCGGTTCTAAGCCATACAATATTGCACATTGAACTATTGAGTAATCTTCAGAACGAGTCTGCCAGGCGTTCACAACGTCTAGAGACTCAACTGGAGCGGATGGATCACCAAGCGGTGCATCAAGGACATAAGCCTTCTGGGAAGCCGTAAGGATAATCCTTAGATTACGGGCCCAGTCCACAAAGTTACTTCCATCATCTTTCAACTTAGCTTTCTCTAGGAATGCATTAAAATTCAGGGGTGCTACTGCGCGAGCCATGATCTACAACATAAATATTGCAAAAACAACTTAGACTATTGTTCTAGATAATGAGTTTAGTTAATCATATTTCTTAAAAAAAACTCCCACTCAAATTGACATCCCTCCGATCATTCGAGTGTAACATGATCCAAATCCACCAACTCAAGTCCGATCATCACGTGAGTTGAGGTGGTTTTAATGGTGAACATCTTCATGTTGATCATATCTACTATATGACTCATGTTCGACCTTTCGGTCTCTTGTGTTCCGAGGCCATGTCTGTACATGCTAGGCTCGTCAAGTTTAACCCGAGTGTTCCGCACGTGCAACACTGGCTTGCACCCGTTGTATGTGAACGTAGAGTCTATCACACCCGATCATCACGTGGTGTCTCGAAACGACGAACTTTCGCAACGGTGCACACTCGGGGAGAACACAATTTTATCTTGAAATTTAAGTGAGGGATCACCTTATAATGCTACCGTCGTCCTAAGCAAAATAAGATGCATAAAAGGATTAACATCACATGCAAATCATAAGTGACATGATATGGCCATGAACTTGTGCTTTTGATCTCCATCTCCAAAGCACCGGCATGATCTCCATCATCACCGGCATGACACCATGATCTCCATCATCTTGATCTCCATCAACGTGTCGCCATGAGGTTGTCGCGCCGACTGTTGCTTCTACGACTATAGCTAACTCATAGCGATAAAGTAAAGCAAAAACGGCGAAAATAATTAAAGACAACTCTATGGCTCCTGCCAGTTGCCGTACTCATCGACATGCAAGTCGTGATATTCTATACAACACATGATCATCTCATACATCACATATATCTCATCATGTAATTGGCCATATCACATCACAACATACCCTGCAAAAACAAGTTAGACGTCCTCTAATTGTTGTTGCAAGTTTTACGTGGCTGCTACGGGTTTGCAAGAAATGTTCTTACCTACGCAAAACCACAACGTGGTGTAGTGATTGCTTTTTGATCTTCTAAAAGAACCCTCTTCATTGAAATCGATTCAACTAAAGTGAGAGAGACAGACACCCGCTAGCCATCTTTATGCAACGAAGTTACATGTCAGTTGAAGGAACCGGTCTCTCGTAAGCGTACGAGTAATGTTGGTCCGGGCCGCTTCATCTCACAATACCGCCGAATCAAGTATCAACTAGTAACGGCAAGCAATATGTATACACCCACACCCACAACTCGTTTGTGTTCTACTCGAGATCTCATCTACGCATAGACCTAGCTCTGATACCACTGTTGGGGAACGTTGCATGGGAAACAAAATTTTTCCTACGCACACACAAGATCTATCCATGGTGATGAGCATCTACGAGAGGGAGAGTGAATCTACATACCCTTGTAGATCGCTAAGCGGAAGCGTTAAGAAACGCGGTTGATGTAGTCGAACGTCTCCGCGATCCAAATCGCAAGTCGTCCCTCGATCCGATCACGAACTAGTGCCGAACGGACGGCACCTCCGCATTCAACACACGTACGGCTTGATGACGCCTTCACCTCCTCGATCCAGCGAGCGATGGTGAAGTAGTAGATGAGTTCCGGCAGCACGATGGCGTGGTGATGGTGGTGAGGAACAATCTCTGCAGGGCTTCGCCAAGCACTACGGAGATTATGACGGGAGAACTAGAGGGTTAGGGTTGCCGACACACGGCTTGGGAAATCTTAATGTCCCGTGTGCTAGCCCTTCCCCTCTATTTATATGTTGAGCCTTGGGGTCTAAACTTGGAGTAAAAGCCTCCTCCAGGTCGGTTTTGCCCGCACAAGGTCGGTTTGGCCCGCAGGGAAAGAGTCCAACTCGGATTCCAGCAGTATCGCGCACAAGCGGTAGTACCGCTTGAGCGGTAGTACCGCTTCACAGCGGTAGTACCGCTTCACAGCGGTAGTACCGCTTACGCGGTAGTACTGCCTTACCAGCGGTAGTACCGCTTAAGGCAGCAGCAAAACTTCCTTTTGCACTTTCCAATACCTCGTGGGCTTTACCCCTTTGGCCTATATAAAGTGTTGCTGCACCCGAACACTTCGGTAAACATCCGGAACCTCTTCCGGTGAATTCCGAAACCCTTCCGGAGATCAAAACACTATTATCACATATATTAATCTTTACCTCCGGACTCTTCCGGAGACTCTCGCCATGTCCGGGGTCTTATCCGGGACTCCGAACAACCTTCGGTCACCAACACAATAACTCAACTATACTAATCGTCACCAAACGTTAAGTGTGTAGACCCTGCGGGTTCGAGAACTATGTAGACATGACCGAGACACCTCTACGATCAATAACCAATAGCGGGACCTGGATGCCCATATTGGCTCCTACATATTCTACGAAGATCTTTATCGGTCGAACCTCTATGTCAAGGATTCAGTAAATCCCGTATGCTGTTCCCTTTGTTCTTCGGTATGTTACTTGCCCGAGATTCGATCGTCGGCATCTCTATACCTAGTTCAATCTCGTTACTGGCAAGTCTCTTTACTCGTTCCGTAATACAAGATCTCGTGGCTAACACTTTAGTCACATTGCTTGCAAGGCTCATTGTGATGTTGTATTACCGAGTGGGCCCTGAGATACCTCTCCGTCACACGGAGTAACAAATCCCAGTCTTGATCCATGCCAACCCAACAAACACCCTCGGAGATACCTGTAGAGCACCTTTATAGTCACCCAATTACGTTGCGACGTTTGATACACACAAGGTACTCCTCCG
Source organism: Elymus sibiricus (assembly GCA_039707655.1). Classification (NCBI taxonomy): domain Eukaryota; kingdom Viridiplantae; phylum Streptophyta; class Magnoliopsida; order Poales; family Poaceae; genus Elymus; species Elymus sibiricus. The sequence continues at coordinate 364,131,239 of CM077670.1, read as the reverse complement.
ATGTCAGGGAGTTGCATGATCTCATGGTCATAGGAACAGATTCTTGACATGCAGAAAACAATAGCAATAAACTGACACGATCATATGCTATGTTCGTAGTTTGGGTCTTGTCCATCACATCATTCTCCTAATGATGTGATCCCGTTATCAAATGACATCTCATGTCCATGGCTAGGAAACCTTCACCATCTTTTGATCAACGAGCTAGTTAACTAGAGGCTTACTAGGGACACAGTGTTGTCTATGTACCCACACATGTATTTGAGTTTCCAATCAATACAATTATAGCATGGATAATAAACGATTATCATGAACAAGGAAATATAATAATAACCAATTTATTATTGCCTCTAGGGCATATTTCCAACATTAGAACACTTGGATAGTTGGTGCACCGCCAAACCTAGACAAATCTTGGGAAAAATGTAGCTTGGAGGTCGAGCTTAGAGAGGAGAAAGCTTAAGTGTGGCTCGGGCATTTCATCAAACACCTCATGTGCATAGGAGGTGAGAACAGAGTAGCACACACCTCCCACACGCCGGCCGGCCAAAAAACAGAGGAGTGAGCGCGCAGGGGCGAGCATATATATAGGCATCTTTTTAGTCCCGGTTGGTGTCTAGAACCGGGACTGAAGACTGACCTTTAGTCCCGGTTCCAGACACCAACCGGGACTAAAGGGGTTGCGCCAGGAGCGAGGCCCTTTAGCCCTGGTTGGTGGCTGGAACCGGGACTAAAGGTCCCAGCCGAACCGGGACTGGTGCCTGCCGAGGCCCGGCCGGCGTCCTGGCCGCTCGAACCGGGACTGATGCACGCATGAGTCCCGATTCGTAAGTAGACCGGGACTGTTGCTCTGATCTGGCAAAAACCAATGCCCTGTTTTCTACTAGTGTAAGGTAGACACTAATGTCGCAAGGACCGTACCAAAGGCATTAATTTTTGTAGGTAACGGTTGCCCCTAGATATGTTGTGCTCCTCTCAAGATAGCAATGCATGTCATCCGGGGGTCTATCGGATCGGACAAAATATCTATCTACTTCATTTACGCCCCGTGGAGATGGATGTCTCCAACTATGCCAGTGGATTAGACATCTCCAATCACTAAATTATCACAAGGGTAAATAAAAACATGAAGAGACACACATGAATAAACGATGTCTATCAAATAACAAGCGCACTAGATAACCACACCTATAACCAACAAGTACTCAAATAATCATCACATTAGCAAAGGGGGTTCAAGACTAATTACAACCCATCAAGGAGACTGTGATGTGGAAGGAAGAAGGAGTGATGGTGAATTGGTGATGAAGTCGATGGTGTGGCGGCGGCGGCGCATGGCCATGCCCCGACGGTGGCGGCTTCCTTCCCGGTCTTATTTCAAGGTTGCAATGGATGGAAATGGGCATTGCAGAGCCCCCTAATGCCTCTTGACGTGATGTGGATGACGGCTCGAACGTGGGAGAGATGGATATGATGGTGCCCGGCGACTAGGGTTGGACATGAATAAATAGCCGGACTCCACGGGTCTCCTCTGTGAATGTAGCTTCTCTCCTTTGATCCAAGGATCATTAGGAACAAAACAGGGGAAAAACTCGGTGAAGAATCGCGGAGTTACAGTGATTCCTGTCGCTTAGAACAACTAGTATGACCTCCGGTACAACCGTGTACGGTCGAACCCCACACCATCTTTGCCCCTGGAGGTTGCGCGTGGAGTTTAGTAATTTGGTTGCCATTTCCTCATATGAACTCCAATTTGGGTGTTCTTGAGCTAGTTGGATTCATATGAATGAGACCCATGAAAGGATCTTCAATCTATTTTTGACAAACTCCATGAAAGGCCCTTATCTGTTGCTTATAATTCCTCCGTATTGATCCCAATCCTGGTTCTTTCATCCTGATAAGTCCTTGGGAGTTCCAAATCACCTTTTTTTAACCGAAATGGACTTTCCATTCAATCAACCAGGGGTGTTAGAGTTGAGATTACATGACGGGAGGATCTCCTCCGATGCATGGCGTAGGCAAACAACCGTACGTGCCACCCTACCCATCTGAGCTAGCCTATGGCTGACATTGTTTATTTCTCTCCTAACATGTGATATCACATGTAAACGCCCAAGTCCCAGCAAGCGTTTAGTCTCCTCCACTACCGTGCATTCGGTGATCTATTAACTGGTGCTTCAGTGATCATGGCAGCCGCAGTGGTGTAGTCGGTCTCCAAGATAAAGGGGTTCGAGCTCCATTCAAGTGTGAAGGCCACGCCCTCCATGCATGCTGCTAGCTCCGCTTCAGGCACGCAGGAGCACCTCGACAGGTAGCGACATGATGCAAATACCACAACGCCTTGATGATTACGAAAGATCGTACCTCCGCCCCTGATCCATCTGTTGCAACAAAAGCTCCATCAAAGTTCAGCTTGCACCATCTGTCCGGGGGTTTGGTCCAGTTCTCCGGTGGCTTCAGGTTATCTGCCGGAGATAAGCGATATGTTGTGTGTTTGAGCATGTGGTCATAACTCAAAACCATCTTCCCTTTGGTCACGTCCATGTTCGGGTGTTGGCGGATACACATGAGAGATTCAGTATAGCTTGACAGGAAGCGACGAGAGACTTTTGTAGGAGGCGCCGGCTTCTGGTGTGTTAGCTCATTGTGTACATGCCATGTACGCCACAATCTCATGAGCTCGTCTTCTGGTGTGGCAGGCGCTCATCTTCGCTGCAGCGATCTAGCAGGTGAAGTAGCCAGTCCGGTCCGGTGTTGATGATGGTATCCAGACGCGGCATTTGCCAGTTCCAAATCACCTACACACAACAAAACAAAGAAACTGATAAAAACTAAAGACTATTCAATGCTCAGGTTAATATGAGTGCAAACTGAAAATCATGCATAATGGACATGCAATTGGCTCAATGAGACATGACATAATAAGTTATTATGCAACAAACGAGCTCTAAAATGGGTCAAGAAATAGAGCCATCAATTTTCAAAATAAATAATAACTACAAATAAAAAATGCATATATAAAATTGATTTGGAGAGTTTTCTTATGTGGAAATTAGACCGGGTTCATAGGTTGACAAGTAGTATTTCTCATTAAGCGAAGACATAAATATGAATATAGACATATGTAATTGATCAGTCAAAGTATTACGAGAAATTATGACATAGATGTTGAAATATATTGCCCGCCTCCCTCTATCAGTTCGGACTTTTGGATGAGTTGGCTGGTGCATGAATTCAATAATAGATTGAGATCATATTATGTAGACATGTTGTACGTTTGGGAGGCTTAATAATCGAATTTGCACTAGTATACGTACACAACCATAACGAATATAGTACCTCTATTCCTGTAAAACGAATGATAACATAGGAGAAATTTCCGTGGGTGGAAATCCTGTAGGAATCCTCCAAAATCATCCGCATTGAATGAGCCCTTAGTAGGAAGTTCTACGTCTTCGGTTGAAAGGTTTCAATCAAAAGTAGTTGAATGCATATCGACGATTGGGGACGACAACCCAAGCTAGATGAGTTGTTACCAACATGCAAGTTGACTTGTGGGCTGTCATGCCCATATGTGGCACATCTTGCCCGTGATTTCCTAAAGGATAATTGGTCTAAAGGTATATATATAATCAAGGGGAGAATTAATAATGTCTTGGCCACTGCTATTATACTCGCCCGCGCGCGGCTTGCTTTTGCATTCAAAATCTCATAGTAGTCTTCACGAGTATGACGTCCCATCTGCACTGTCTTCGCGGGGTGCCGGGGTCAGCTCGTCGACCGGTGGTAGGATATGATTCGTCCAGGGAATGATTGTACTACGTACTCTGCACTGGTGCAACCTTCTCCTCCGTCTCAATAGATAAGACGGCTTTTTAGGCTAGTTAGTACTAAAAACTAGTCATAACTTGCTGATGATGGATTGATCCTAGCTCTGACCACTGGAAGGAGAGCAATAATGCACGCGTATTTTACACTCCTTGCCTAAAATGTTTTGAATTATGAATAAAATCCCCTAAAAATGTATTATGTGGCAGCTGCATCAAGATGGTGCACTTGTGACGAATTTACACGCGACCTCTGCATGCATGCAATACAAGGCGAAGCATAAAGCCATCGATATTCGGTAAAAACATTTGGGCCGTTTGCTTTGGAAACACGCACCCACTGGTAGGTTGTTTGCGCCCGCCACTGCTTGCCTGTTTTGTAGTAGTGATCCACCGAAGATAGATAATCTTCATCGATCTAATCATATATGCTGCGTTTGTGATCCATTGACTTTGTACAGATGGTTACGTGTTCCACTACGGGACGATTTAACGAGGGAGGAATGTGCTGCATACCGTGCCGTGAGCTAGCTATATAAGTAGCAGCTAGCATTCAAGGCCTTGATCATCTCGTGCTGATCGCATTCAAGGCCCACGACATTATTAGTAGTTGCAAGGACGTACGGACTTGCAAGAGCTGAGCAATGGAAGGTGGCCGGGTGCTTACGGTTCTCCTCCTGGTGCTCCTGCTGGTCGGCCACGCTGGCTCGAGCCCTCCGCCGGAGCCGGTGGTCTGTGCCCATGGCACGTCAGACTGCACTGTCTCCAACGCGTACGGCTCCTTCCCGGACCGCACCGTCTGCCACGCCACCTTCCCGCGCACCGAGAAGGAGCTAGTCGCCGCCGTGGCAGCCGCGGCGGCGGCCAAGCGCAAGGTGAAGGTGGCCACCAAGCACTCCCACAGCTTCCCCAAGCTGGCCTGCCCCGGCGGCCGCGACGGCACGATCATAAGCACGGAGCGGCTCAACCGGGTGGTAAGCGTCGACGTCGCGAAGGGGCTTATGACTGTGGAAAGCGGCATGGTGCTCCGCGACCTGATCCAGGCGGCCGCCGAGGCAGGGCTCGCGCTGCCGCACTCGCCGTACTGGTCAGGGCCCACCATCGGAGGCCTGCTGGCCACGGGCGCGCACGGCAGTTCGCTCAAGGGTAAGGGCGGCGCCGTGCACGAGTACATGGTCGGGATGAGGATCGTCACGCCGGCGCCGGCGAGCCAAGGGTACGCGGTGGTACGGGAGCTCTGCGCCGACCATCCCGACCTCGACGCGGCCAAGGTCTCCCTCGGCGTCCTGGGCGTCGTTTCCCAGGTACGTGGCTCAAGAAATGCCTTTGCATGCATATATCTACTCTTCGTTTTATTAGGTGTGTAGTATAAGAATAAATGTTTTGTGTAAGAATTATTAAAACCAAACGGAATTGTTACTCTCTTTGTGCACAAGTTGTTTCTCTCCAGATTTTTTAATCGTTTTTTCATGGATATGTACAGGTTACACTGGCCTTGGAGCCGATGTTCAAGCGGTCGGTGAGGTTCATGACACGCAATGACTCTGACATGGCAGAGCAGGCCGTCGTGTGGCACTACCGGAATTACTGGCTAAGCCGTCGGCATAGGTCCAAATCCCGTCGGGATAAATCTATGCCGACGGCTGCCGTCGGCATCGTTTGCGTCGGCGTACCTGGACCTGCCGTAGGCATAGAAAAGCCGTCGGCATAGGTACCTATGCCGACGGTGTCCGTACGGCCGTCGGCATAGATTGGCCGTCGGCAAACTCGTTCGTATGACGGCGGCAGACGGCGCCACCGTTAAGTTACACCCAGTAAAAACGTGCCACGTGTCAGCACTATGCCGACGGCTTAGCCGTCAGCATATGTTTAAATATATGCCGACGGTTCAGCCGTCGGCATAGTGCTGACACGTGGCAGATGCTGGTATTCCCTGGCGCCAGTGTATGCCGACGGCCAGGCCGTCGGCATAGTCTGGTGCCAGGGAGTACAGTTAGCCGACACGTGTCCCCTATGCCGACGGCTACACGTGGTAGCCACTGGTAGCTCGGCCTTGCCCTCGGCATAGTTTCTTTCTGATTTTTTTCTTTTCTTTTCTTTGTTTTAATTCAAATAATTCAATTCAATTCAAATAGACAGCAGATATATATAATGAAATAGACATACACAACAGATATAAGTATCATCCTCACAACCAACATCACAAGAACGAAACGATGACGAAGTGGAGCATCATCCTCATATAAGTATCGATCCACTTCATCACAAGAACCAACATCACAAGAACATACATATCATCGCAAACAACATAAGCATCATCGCAAGTCATCTAAAGGAGCACACAAGTCATCTAGAGGAGCATAAAAGACCAGAAGTCATCTAAAGACCCACAGGCTTAAGCGCCAGGACGTCCACCACCACCGCCAAGGTCGTCACCGCCAAAGCCAAGGTCGTCACTGCTAGCGGCAGCGCTACCGCTACCGCCACCTCCTCGGTGGATGGGAGTGACCGGGCTCCGTGACTCGGGAGTCATGCGAAGACCGGCACCACCACCAACGGATGATCCACCGGTTCCCTGGATGTTCGAAAAGACATGTTAAGGGGATATATGATTGTGTTGAATAAACGGTAAGCAGTGGCTGATGAGAACAATATTGCTTGATTTATACAATGGTTACTTGGAATGTTGGTTTTCCTTTTTGCATATGTTAGATGATAAGATAATGGGATTGATATCTTTAATTCCTTTATGGAATATGTTACATTGAATATCTTTAGGGCGACATGCTGTTGTAATATGTTGATTGTAAGAACAAATTGTTTTCATGCCATTTGAATGGAACATGCCATTGGATTTTGACATGCATGATTGTATGTTAAACCTTAAGGATTTCATACACCCGTCAAAGTAGATGATTTATTTCTGATATATAACTTGAAAGCCCTTATCTTGGTGCCTCTTAATACATATATACACCTAATAATCAAGAGAAAATGATGCTTCTTTTGCCAAATGTTTACAAATTTCTAAACTAAATCTACAAATTTGACTAATGGTGAAGTGAGTGTTTTTCAGCGAGGAAGTGAGTGTTGTGTTCATGACTAATGGTGAAGCTGTGACATTCTAAGTTTCACAGTTATCTGTCAAAGCATCAATGGCAACCAGAGGGTTTGAATAAACGGTAAGCAGTGGTTGATGAGTTTGGGGAAGTACTAACCGCAGCCTCCATGTTCTGTGCCAGAAACTCCTCAAAGGTAAGGAGCACTGGTGCAGGTCCAGCAGGTGGTGGTGGTGGTTCCATTACAGGAACCGTGCCGGCGGCCATGCTCTCAAAAACGCGTTGCATGTGAATTGACCAAGCAAACACGAAGGTCAGAAGAAATGAAAGTGCAAATATGGAAGTGAAATGAAAGAGGCTAAACTAACCGTCATCATGCGAGTGCTGTGCTCCTGGACTACTGCAACTCTCGCCTGCCACGCCATGGTCTCCTGGCGTGTGTACTCCATGTAGGCCTACGATATGACATGATGAACTCATAAAACATCTCAATGCGGAAAATAAAGTGAGCAAAAAGAAAGATAAGAGGGAAAATACTTACGCTGGTCTGCCGGGCTAGGAGGGACTGTGACTGTGCACTGGTCGTGCTCGTGCGCTGGCTCAGGCTCGGGTCGGTAGCTCGGAGCCGTGTGAAGGAGATAGAAGGAGTACACACGGCATCCAGAACCGCCTGCCGACCATGAAGCTTCGGCCCTATGCCCACCACCGCCCTCTCGTCCGTAGCCCGCTTTAAGGGGTCAGGTGTGCCAGGATTTACCTTCAGATACACCTCCTCGTAGGCCTTCAGGTTCTCCCCGCTATTGCCGTAGTAGTCGCCCTTGCCCTCCTTGGACTTACTCCGCGTATGGGCGATCTGCCACGCCTCTATGTCAGAGAGCGGCCGCTTCAGTTTCTCCTCCTGCACCACCAAACAGAGGTTAGTGATACATAAGAAAGTGATGGTAAATAGAAGAAGAAGAAGAATGTTTCATGTAAATAGATATACCTGAACTTTCTTGTGGCTAAAGTGGTTCCGGTTTCCCTGACCATGTGTTCCGTCGGTCCCTCGGTTAGCCCGGTTTTTCTGGCTCTTAGCAGCCCACTCTGCATCCTGACCAAGCCACAGATCCACCAATGCTGCCCATCCATCGGCCTTTCCATAACACCAACCAGGACACACCTACATAATGAAAGCATAATGGCATGTCAACACCAAACGATGAAATTTAGCACAAACGCCGGAATGAAAAGTCTGTTATACTTACGACCAAGTACTCCTCCCTCTCCAAGGTAACATGCATCCTCCGCGCGTCTTCCGTGGTCATCTTCGTCTCAAGAGCGTCGTGATGATATTGCGAGATGGCCACCCATCACACCTCGTACTGCATCTGACGGGCCTTCTTCCTCGCTTGGCGCAGCGCGATCTCGTCGGCAGTGGACTTGTGCTCCTCAAGAACTCGATAGTATCTCTACAATCATTCAGAAAACCAGAATGGAAGAAACCATGAGTTAAACCATTCGATGATAAACTACGAACGAAACTCAAGACTCGTGCTTCTGAAGAGAACTTACCCAAAAATTTGTGATCACGGCCTTAGCATACGTGGTATGGTCCGGGTGGGGGGCCGCTTCCCAATGGTCCCAGCTCGTGGCCAAAACCAGATGCTCAGGCTGCCTGACTGGATCCGGACAGAACAGCCCCAGCCAGTGTTCCTTCAGCAAAACGGTGATGACGCCGTTTGGAAGACGGGCCCCTTTAGGAATTATCCAGTTGCTGCAAAAGATAGAAATAATGAAAATATGAGCATGTGTACAATCAAAAGAATGAAAATATTAGCATGTGTACAAGCAAAAGAATTAAATTATGATTAAGTGGCACTTACTCTTTCCCCTTGGGCTCAACGAGCCACTTCTGCTCCTCGGTAGCAGGAAGGGGAGGGAGCTTTGCATTACCACGCAGCCACCCCTTGTTGTGGGCAACCCCCTCGCTTCCACCACCATCCTTCCCGCCACCACCATCCTCCTCCTCCTCGTCCCCCTCCCCAACCTCCTCCTCCTCCTCCTGAACCTCCTCCTCCTCGCGAACCTCCTCCTCCTCCTCCTCCTCCTCGGTAGAGGAGGGCCTGGAAGAGGACACCCCTAAGTCGGTGAGGGAGCGCTGTTTCTGACCCCGACCCTGTCCTCCTCTAGGGGCTCCCCCCCACCCCTTCCACCTCTAGGGGCACCTCTCCCTCGACCTCCCTGTGAAGAGTCATCCTCAAGTAGTCGGGAGGGAAGAGTACGGGGTCGACCACTCTGACTAGTCATCCTGGTGAGCTTCGATAGGAAACCTGTGCCGTCGGCCTTCCCCTTGCCCATGTTTAGCGAACCTGCATTGAAAAGAGAATAAACAATTAGTACATTAATAATGAAGAAAAAAGCATAATAATAAGGAATAAAAAACACATTAATAAATAAGCATAAAAAGGCACATTAACAAACCATAGAAAAAAAGACATGAAACGTACATCTGCTAGAACCCATACGAATCATCACTGTTGTAACCGATTCCTCGATCGGTCTCATCATCACTATCACGCATATCATCTTCGTTGTCTGACGGAGGTGGAGGCTCTTCCTCGTCGTCAGCGTCTTCGTTTAACTTTTCTAGCATAAGTATGTCATTTTCATTAACAATGGTCTCACCATCATTCCGTGCATCGTCATCGTTTCGATCCACTTCATCATCACCCAAGGCGTCAGCGTCATCGTTTCTGACCACATCATCATCAGGTTGCTCTTGATAGAACACTCCCTCGTATGTCATGGGGTTAATGTTGTAGTAATCGTCATCGTTCGGGTCCGGTAGCTTACCATGTGGCGTCACCTTGAACACAACTTCCCAACCCTTTAGGTACTCTTTCTGGCATGGGTAAGGCAGGTAATAAACTTGTGTGGCTTGGGTAGCCGCAATAAAGAGATCGGCTCCGGCATACACGGTTGATGGTTTAACTTCGACCAAACCAACGGAAGGCGTCTGTCTCAGCCCCTCTACTGGGTCGAACCATCGGCATTTGAACACAGGGAGACTTAGGGTTTCGCGCCCACGGCTGAATGTAAGCTCGTATATTTTTTCTACCCTTCCGTAGTAGTCAACTGAATTTTGACCTTGCGTGTACACTCCGGTATTTATAGTCTTGGGATCAGGTCGGCTGTTCTGGTGCTCCTCTGTATGGAAGCGATACCCATTCACATCATACTTTTCACATGTCTTGACTCGAGGGTCAAAACCCATGGAAACCCATCTCAATTCGTCATCCATGGATATGTTCGGATCTTGTCCCTACAAGTTTAATTGAAATTGTTGGGTGCATTAGTTCGGTAAACTAATAAATGTTGAACTAGGTATTTAATAGGGGAATGTGAAAGTTTACTTTCTCCATGAACCAAGCAACAAAATTTTTCCTTCCAGGGTTTCCATGCCGGAGAAGAGTAAGTTCCTCCGCCTCAGTAGGAGGAATCATTCCCGTCCACTCCTCACGAACGAATTGACTAAAAGAAGAAAAGCGGTGTTAGAACGGGACTAAGTGAACATAGAACATGATGTTGTGCAAGACATAAAGGAATGGTGTAGTGGTATTACCTCATCCACACATCCTCAACTTCCTTGATGTTGTGCAAGACATAGAACATGAGGTCCTCCCACTCTTGTTGTGGCATGTTATAAGATTTCGAGCCCCCAGCCCTGCCACCTTGCCCGCTGAATAGATGGAGCTTGGCTTTATACTTGGGCTGTTCTATATTGTATCGAGGCACCTTATTATGCAGAGTGGGAACGTGGTCTGGATAGTACGATGTCCTGAGGTCTGACACCTCCTCTAGGATAACTGCCTCAGCTATGGAAGCTTCAATCTTAGCTTTGTTTCCACATTTGTGTCAGAGATGCTTGTTCTGTCTCTCAGGGCCGTACTGCCAACGATTCTGCACAGGCCCCCCCAACAATACCTCGTTCGCGAGGTGCAAAATGAGATGTGTCATCGGAGTAAAGAAGCATGGCGGAAAGATCTTCTCTAGATTGCATATCAACTCCGGTGCCTTCTTATGCAATTGTCTAATCACCTCGGGACATACTTCTTTAGCACAGAGCGTGCGGAAGAAATGGCTTAGCTCCGCAAGCACTCGCCAGACATGCTCGGGGACATAACCTCGAACCATCACCGGCATTATCCGCTCAATCCATACATGATAGTCATGACTCTTGAGCCCGGTCACTTTGCCCCTTGAAAGATTGACTCCCTTACTTATATTCGATGCATAACCATCAGTGAACTTCACTATGTGTTTGAGCCACTTCAATACCTCCATCTTTTCTGGTTTTTTAAGTACGAAGTCAGCATCTGGCTTGAACCAGTTTCTTCCACCGCCTATGGGAGGCTTCATGTTTAGACGTGGTCTATCACAAATTTTCTATTGATCGGCTCTAGCTTTAACGTTATCCTTCGTCTGATCAGGAATGTTGAGGATCGTGCAGAAAAGGGACTCTGCGACATTCTTTTCGGTGTGCATCACATCGATGTTGTAAGGAAGTTTGAGGTCCTTGAAATAGGGAAGCTTCGTGAAGGGGGTAATGTGAGTCCAGTTGTGCGTCTCACCATATCCCTCGAAGCCTTTGGCTTTGCCTTTGCCTTTGCCTTGGCCTTGGCCTTGGCCTTCGCCTTTGGCTTTGGCTTTGGCTTTGCCTTTGCCTTTGCCTTTGCCTTCGCCTTTAGGCTTGAGAGCTTTTAGCTGAGCAAGAACATCTGCCCCCGAAAACATTGGAATCTCGTTTAGTTCATGGACAACCCGGCCTTTCGTGAAGTTCTTCTTGTCTTCCCTGTCTGGATGGTCTGGAGGGAGGAACTGTCGATGCAGGTCAAATGCTACATACTTGCCACCCTTCTTCAGCCAAATTAAACGTAGAGCCTGCATGCACACTGGGCATGGCATCTTCCCACTTGTACACCATCCGTAGAAAAGGGCATAACCGGGAAAGTCATGCATGCAATAGTGCAACCAAACTTTCATCAAGAAATTTCTCTGCAGATCTCGGTCGTATGCCAACCTCGGGAAGTACCAAGAATGGTGCAAATCATCCACCAGCGGCTACATAAACACACCCAAATTCTTCCCCGGGTATTCAGGCCCCGGAATGATGAGCGACAAGAACATGGTCTTGCATTGCATTAGGGCACCGGGAGGGAGATTGAGCGGAATAACAAACACGGGTCAGCAGCTGTATGCATTGGACGACATACCATATGGATTGAACCCATCACCTGATATGGCAATTTTGACATTCCCAGCCTCGACTGCTTCCTCGGGGTATTCTTCATCGAACGACTTCCATGCTTTGCCTTCTGATGGATGTACGATTTTATTTGGATGGTACCTTATACCTTCCTTGTGCCACTTCATCATTTTGACAGACTCCTCCGTGATGAAAAGGCGCTGCAGTCTTTCTATGAAATGCAGATACCGAAGAATCTTTGCAGGGATGCCTAGCTGCCTCTTCTCACCATCCTCACCGACCACCTCAATGTACCGAGAGGAACCACACTCCCTACAGTACTTGTCATCCGCATACTCGTGCCTAAAAAAAGGCAATTCTTCGGACAAACATGTATTTTCTCATAATCCATAGAGAATGCCTTCATGAGTTTCTTCGTGGCATACATGCTTTTCGGCAGTTCATGACCCTCGGAGAGGCTGTTAGCCCATACTCCCAGAAATGCTTCGAAGCATTTCTGGCTACAGCCGTACTCAGCCTTGACTGCCATCAGTTGCGAGATGGCATCCAGCTGAGAGACTTTGGCACCCGCATAAAGAGGTTTCTTTGATGAGGCCAAGATCTCCAAGAAGGCCTTTGCGGTTGCCTCCGGCTCCTCCGGTTCATTCTCTGAAGGTGTCGCATGTGCCATCTCTGCAGCAATGACATCATCTAGCATGTCTCTGACCCCGTCGTCCGCATAACCACCAATGCGTTGTCGCATCACCTCCTCTCTACCACGGTCCCGCTCGGCAAAGTTTATCGGCGGCATGTCAAAGTTTGGCATATATCCGTGCGTGCGAAGGTGCTCAGACATGTCCTTCTGATTTTTACGGAGACGTCTTTCACATTTCGCACAAGGGCATTGTGGGATAATTCTCATTGGACGACGGAATATCTCCTTCAAATACACATCGGTTCTCGCGACCCACTCTGGTGTAACTCGATTCCGACGGATAAAACCACTGTACATCCACTGATTATCTGCCATCCTCTGCTTTATTGGGAGCCACACAACAAAATTAAGGATTCATTTAAATTAATCACATCAAATTTTTATTTTCTACCGCGTTGACGGCATTGAATCCACCTACATCTCTAATAGGTAAAGATGGGTCCTAATCCCACCCGAGGATGTGTAGATTGAGTACGTTCTCCATGCTCTACCCCGTTTCGAGACAAAATTTCGGCAGCACCTCCCCGCTGTTCTCCAGATACACGTCTCGGCAAAAAGCCGAGAGAATGTGCTCCGGAGAACAACAGGGAGGCGCGGCCGAAATCCTGTCTCGGAACGGGGTAGAGCATGGAAAACGTACCCAATCTACACATCCTCGGGCTGTCCATGGAAAACGCTGGACAATCCGAAAAAGTTACGGTGATAAATATGCAATTGAATGCATATTTATCGATGCAACCCTTTCGGACGGGAGACGCCTAGGTTACGCGACTTGACGTGAAAATGAAATCTAGTGACATAATTAAAAGAGCATAGGAGGTGAAGGTGGATTCGTAGCTCACCCTCGGCTGTAGAGGAAGTAGCTCCGACGACGATCACTGCAGGAAGATGCAACACCACAATTCCTGTAATTACCACCGAGTGAAAAATTTAGACCATCACAACTCATAGAGCATATTTAAAGCATCTAAACATGCATTCATTTATTTTTGCATCATTTAGGCAAAAAAACTAACAATATTAACAATATATTAATCATCATCTATCATCATCATCATCTATCATCATCATCATCTAACAATCATCAAAGCATAAAAAAAATCATCATCTATCATCATCATCATCTAACAATCATCAAAGCATAAAAAAATCATCATCTATCATCATCATCATCTAACATCATCATCATCATCTATCATCATCATCATCGAACAATCATCAAAGCATAAAAAAAATCATCATCTATCATCATCATCATCTATCATCTATCATCATCATCATCTATCATCATCTATCATCAATCATCATCATCATCTAAAAAAATTGCAGCCGGCCGGAGGGGAGCCCGGGCAGGGGAACTACCTTGGCAGAGGAGGGGAGCCCGGGCAGGGGATGGCGAGGGCCGGCCGGAGCAGCAGCAGACGAGGGCCGGTCGGAGAGCAGCAGAGGAGGGCCGGCCGGAGAGCAGCAGAGGAGGGCCGAGGTCGAGGTGGGGCGCTGGCCGGAGAGCAGCAGAGGAGGGCCGAGGTCGAGGCGAGCCGCGGCCAGGCGGGTAGGGGAGGCCGGGGCGGGGCGGGGTCGATGCAGGCCGGGCCGAGGTCGAGGCGGGGCGCCGGTGAGGCCGGCCGGGGTGGCGAGGGCGGGGCCGCGGTGTGGCCGGACAGGTTGGCGGCGGTGCGGGTGAAAGTACATGTAGTCCCCGTGTGTGGTTTTGGTAATTAAATGACAATCCTAATGGACTAATGTTTGCATTGAGATATACATTTGAAGGAAAGTTCCATTTGCAATGCATGAAGAATATTGGATGAATTGATGGATGAAATCCATCAACATAAATATATGCATTGAGACTTGATAATGAATGACAATTCCTATGAAGAAACAATGACATCAAGTTATATAGGAAGGTTTGTTCCATGTGTGATGCAAGAAGGAGATTGAATGGATTCAGAATGAATGCCATATACATATAGTTGTGCATCAAGATTAATCATGGAGCAAAGATAAATGTTGACCAAGATGAAGATCGAAGATTGAATTCAAAGATGGTCAACACACAAGCGTAAATCATGTGCCACATGAGATCTTATGGTACGGTAAGAATTTGTCAATTGCGCTTTGTGTACTAACCCATTCTATGTGTTTTCTATGTCTGTGTGGGTTAGGTAATTCTCATGGACTTACATCAAGAGAAAGATTTCAAGTGCCCATGAGAGGATGACATTAAGTGATGATGATCATGGTTTACAAGGGCAAGTTCAAGATAGGCATTCTGAAGAATTACATGCTTGAAGCTTGCAGATGATCATGTGATGGACATGTGAAGATGAATACAAAGCAAAGATTCCCACATTGTGTATGGGGGAGCTACTTGAAGACTTCACCAATGTCTTGCCTTCAACTTGAGCCAAGAAGAAACATCAACATCAAGCTCAAGTGAAAGGCTCGAGTCGAAGGTATTAGTTCCTTCGACGTTAGTGTTGTGGAGTGATGACCACCGAAGGAACACATACACTCAAGAATGGATTCTCGATAGCTATGTAGTGTAGCTCTTTTATGATTCTTGAGTTATAGGGATCCCGCACTATTAAGAGGGGATCAAAGGGGTTCATGATAGATTTGCTCAAGTCAACATCTTCTCTACACAATTCCACTCCTATCCTATACACCAAAGAAAATCCAATGCCAAATAGGTTTCCCAAATATATGATAAAAACTTTGCATATTTGGCATCCTCCATTTTGGTTGATCATGGGTGGTTCTCTATGTGAGGACCTGGGGTTTTTCCATAGCTTCAAAATAAGCCCAAGATCATCAAAATCGGAGTTCGTATGAAAAAGTTATGCATGTTTTACTTTCGCTATGCTGGCTGTTTTCTGTGGGGACGGAAGTTCCGGGCAGCCCGGAAGTTCCGGGGGCCGGAAGTTCTGGTAAGGTTCCGGGAAAAGTTCCGGGCTAAACAGAAAGTTTCCCCACATCTGGCCGAAGGAAGCCCGGAAGTTCCGGGCCTTCCGGAGGTTCCGGTGTCCGGAAGTTCCGGTGTAGGTTCCGGGGCAAGTTCCGGGCCTTCCAGAGTGTTGTGCCAATATTCTCCAAAGGGAGCCCGGAAGTTCCGGGCTGCGTTTTTCTATGCATAACGGGCAGATTTGGTGGGGGCACTATACAAGGTACCCTTCTTCCCCAACGAGTTAGGGTTCCACATCCGAAATTTCCCCATTCTTGACAGCTCTCTCCTCCTCCCCCAAGCCTAAAAACTCCAATACATTTGGGGGAAAACTAGCCCATGGATCTAGGGTTCATTTGTTGACCTCCTCCATTGTTCCTCTCCTCTCCCATCCCTCCATAGCATTAGTTGCTTTTGTTGGGATTTGAGAGAGAGGGATTTGAGCATTCTTGTGTTAAATCCCGGAGAGATTTGTGAGAGTTCTTGAGAGAGATTTCATCCAAGCATACATCCACTCCTCCTCTCTCTTTTGACCAAAGCAATTTGTGATTTGAGCAAGTCTTGAGCATTTCCCCCTTGGTCTTGTTACTCTTGGAGGTTGGAGACTCCTAGGCGGTAGGAGTACTCCGGTGAGGAATCAACTTGTGATTTGTCCCCCGGAAAGTTTGTGAAGGTTTGGAGGCCGCCTCAAGGTCTACCACTAGTGGTTGGGAATCACCTTCGTGGTGATATCTCAAGGAGAATAGGGTGAGCCTTCGTGGTGTTGGTGTGCCTTCGTGGTAACACCCATCCCTCCAACGGTGACTAGCTTCCCTCCAAGGAAGTGAACATCGGGATACATCCTTGTCTTCGTGACTTCGGTTATCCCTAACCCTTTCTCCTTACTTGTGGTTACTTTGGTCACTTGACCGTGCATTCACTATATCTTGTTGTCCTCATTATATTGTGGTGGTTCATTATATTGTGTTGGCCATTTCCTTGTAGAGATTATTTAGGCCTACACTTTATATTCCGCAATTCATACTTGCTACTATTGATATACTTTGTGATTAGTGTGAATTGCTAACTTGTGTCATACACTTCCATATATTGTGATATTGCTCAAGTAAGTTTGTGTAACTTACTTGTGCTTGTTAGTATCCTTGTTGTCCTCATTATATTGTGTTGGTTACCATATCGTAGATATTATTTAGGCCAACACTTTATAGTCCGCAATTCATACTTGCTACTATTGTTCTATCTTGTGCTTAGTGTGAATTGCTATCTTGTATCTTTCATTTCCATATCGTGTGATATCTTGAGTAAGTTTGTGTAACTTACCTGTGCTTACTAGTACCCTTGTTGTGCTCATCTTATTTAGAATAAGTTGTTGGTGCACTTAGTTGAGCCTAGTATATTTAGGATTTGTGCTTGAAAAGTATCCGTTTAGTATATTTCCGCATTAGGATATAGCCAAATCCGTAAAATATTTTAAAATGCCTATTCACCCCCCCTCTAGGCGACATTGTGGTCCTTTCAGCGGGCAGTTACGGGCGGCGGCGCAGGACGAGGAGGGGGCGGCCGCGGCGGTGGTGGTGGCGACGGCGGCGCGTGCGGAGAGGCTGGCGGCGGCGGCGTCGGGTCGAGGGAGAGAGATTGGATCGGGGAGAGAGAGAGAGAGAGTGAGTGGAGGAGGAGGCCCGCGAATGGATAAGGGGTCCTATGCCGACGGCAAAGCCATCGGCATTGGTATTTTCTTTTTTTTTTCCTTTTTTTCTCACAATTTCTTTAGCACGGGCCACGTCATCGATCCGGGGCACCTATGCCGATGGCTTAGCCGCCGGCATAGGTATAGGTATTTTCTTTTTTTTCCTTTTTTTCTCATGATTTCTTTAGCACGGGGCACGTCATCGATCCGGGGCACCTATGCCGACGGCTTAGCCGTCGGCATAGGTAATTTTTTTCTTTTTTCTCACAATTTCTTTAGCACGTTCCACGTCATCGATCCGGGTCATAGATATGCCGACGGCTTTGCCGTCGGCATATGTCGGTCTCTTAGAAAACTTTTAGTACCACCTCGCCCAGAGACAAGCAACATGACCAGTTTAAATAGTCGAATAATCCAGACGCAGTAAGCTTCGGTCTTCATTACACTCCTGTTAAGGAGATGAACCATTACTGTGAATCTTCACCCCTTCCGGGCACTGAAGATTCACAGTGACGGTCCATCTTCCTAATGATGGATGCCGGTGCTTTTTATTAATTCAATTATTACTATTTTTGAGTTTGCCGTCTGTGTGAGAACAATGATATAACCGCTTATAAACCGCACCATCTCCGAGCTAGTCTCTGGATATCGAGAGGGAACGTGTCCGGTTTGTGCAGGAAGTGCGGGTACTGTTGCTCCGTTGGCCTTGAAACTTCTCGTGCTTTCAAAGGAGGCCATCGCATGACAAGTGCCAGGCCCCCGCATTTTTCGGACCCGCGTGGAATATTCGAGAAATTTATTGCTCTGCTAGGGTTTCATCGCCGGAAATTGTAGATCTGCAAGGCGGCGCATGAAATCATGCCCTGAAGCGTCATGAAAAATACTTTGTGGTGTCCTTGAGGCATGCGTAGGCCATGTGCAGAGGAGGGAGGGGCATGCCCTCCCACCGGGGGCCGAAAGTACCTCGGTGCCATGCCTGATACAACCATTTAAATCCTCGGAAAATCGTACGATGCCGGAATTCCTCGAGAACTGGCACGGTGTCATCACATGGCCCCTGTAGGGTGTGGTAAAAGTTTGGACGCGTTTCGAATAAGCCTTCCCTGAGGCCGCTTGTACACCGCACCATCTCCGAGCTAGTCTCTGGGTATCGAGAGGGCACGTGTCCGATTTGTGCAGGAAGTGTGGGGCTTGTTGCTCCGTTGGCCTCGAAACTTCCCGTGCTCACAAAGGAGGCCATCGCAAGGTCCGGGCACAACCCACCGCAAGATTCCCTCCGTGTCTTCCCGACGTGGCCGTTTCCCCCCTCCGTGCGACGGCGACAGCGACGTCCGTGAGGGGGGTCACACTACGGAGCCGCGTGTCGGGTGCTTGCACCTGCCACCACACTTCCAGACATGTAAGAGGGCCCAGCGCAAGACCTGGCGGCATAGCTACCCCCCCAAGTACCACGTCATGTCTAACCCTGACACTATTGACCGGCGGATCTAGGCCTTTGACTTTCGCCAGACGGGGTTTGACCGATGGACATTTTCACCTGCCTATGATAGGCCAGCCCATAGGTACACTTCGGATCAAGGTCCGGGCACAACCCACCGCAAGATTCCCTCCGTGTCTGCCCGACGTGGCCGTTTCCCCCCTCCGTGCGACGGCGACAGCGACGTCCGTGAGGGGGGTCACACTACGGAGCCGCGTGCCGGGTGCTTGCACCTGTCACCACACTTCCAGACGTGTAAGAGGGCCCAGCGCAAGACCTGGCGGCATAGCTACCCCCCAAGTACCCCGTCCCGTCTAACCCTGGCACTGTTAACCGGGCGGATCTAGGCCTTTGACTTTCGCCAGACGGGGTTTCACCGATGGACATTTTCACCTGCCTATGATAGGCCAGCCCGTAGGTACACTTCGGATCAAGGTCCGGGCACAACCCACCGCAAGATTCCCTCCGTGTCTGCCCGACGTGGCCGTTTCCCCCCTCCGTGCGACGGCGGCAGCGACGTCCATGAGGGGGGTCACACTACGGAGCCGCGTGCCGGGTGCTTGCACCTGCCACCACACTTCCAGACGTGTAAGAGGACCCAGCGCAAGACCTGGCGGCATAGCTACCCCCCAAGTACCCCGTCCCGTCTAACCCTGGCACTGTTGACCGGGCGGATCTAGGCCTTTGACTTTCGCCGGACGGGGTTTCACCGATGGACATTTTCACCTGGCTATGATAGGCCAGCCCGTACGTGTAGGAGATATGCCCTAGAGGCAATAATAAATGTTATTGATTATCTCCCTGTTCATAATTAGGTTTATGTTCCATGCTATAACTGCTATGGTTCTCGAGTCTACAATAACCACGAGGCTTGAAGGAAGACTCATATGCACGTGTGGAATAATAAACGGTAAAATGTATTCCTAGTCTGGCCTCTAAGACTAGCTCAAGTATTGCATGATGATCCTGTTTTCCTGATCATGGGCATGGCTATGCCGGCAATTTTGAGGGCGCAATGTTGGTAGAACACTTGTGTTGAATCGACCCGAATTGATGTTATGCTATGAGATACATTCGTCATAAGTTTATGGTTTATAACACAGAGATGGTTAACGTTTGCATGATTCCTTAGACCATGAGAGTATCGAGTTTCTTCATGCTTGCTTCATGAACTTTGGGGTTTGTTAAACGTCATCCGTAAATGGGTGGCTATTACGGCGGCTTACGGGTTCATGGAAAAGTATGTCAAGTAACTTGATAGCTCAAGATTGGGATTTGCTCCTCCGGCGATGGAGAGATATCTCTGGGCCCTCTCGGTGTTACGGTATCCATCATCGTCTGGCCAGACACATTGTGATTTGATCACGGGGATGCCAGAACACGGGAACGAGAAAAGAGAACAATACCGGTAACGAGGTAACTGGCATAGTGGACAAGTTGTTGATCCACGGGGATGCCAACATGTCTCACCTCGGGTATTTGTAACATATCGCGACGCAACAGGAATAGCACACGGCAACTGGAGGTTCACTCGAATATTCATTCGTGTGGGTATAGGGGTCAATATGGGTGTCCACGGCTCCGATGTTGATCATTGCTCGGAAGGGGTTCCGGGTCATGTCTATACTTCACCGAACCTATAGGGTCACACGCTTAAGGGTCATCTATCTGCTGAATACTAGACAAGGAGTCCGAGAGAAAGTCACTGAAATAGTTTCGGAGACAGCGGAAAAGTTCCGGAGAGAACACCGAAAAAGTTTCGGTAAAACCGAAAAGTTGTTTCGGATAAAACCATTGATCCAAAAAGGTTTCGGCAAGCACCAGGAATGTTTTGGAGGTTGCCAGATCAGTCTGGTAATTTCTGGAATTTTTTCGGAGAAAAAAACCGAAAAATAGTTTCGGAGCTGTTGGAATTGTTTACCGGGTAAACGAAGATGGTTTTAAATTAAACCACCATACCGGAAATGTTCGGGAGCGTGTCCAGATAATTTTAGAGGGTGTTAGAAATGTTCTGGGACCTTTCGGAATTTTTCAGAAGTAATAGTCGCAGAAAACATCTTGTCCCAGCGTGAGGGGACAAGATCCCACGTTTCGTGGGGCTGTTTTGGGGCGCCTCCCCTTTGGGGGGCAGCCCCTTGTGGCTGGACAAAAGGTGTTGGGGGGGGCCCCCATGGTGGGGGCCAGCCTCCACAAATGGTGGAGAGTGTTGGGAGGAAGGTGGGGCCCCATGGGGGAACACCATGGACAAGGGAACATGTTTTCTCCATGTTTGGTGGGAACATGTTTTCCTTGTTTGGTGGGTGCATGTTTAGTGGGCTGAATTTCAGCCCCCCCCCTCACCCCTTCCACCACTATATAAGGGGGTGGAGAGGAGCTCTCCATCCACACTCCAACTCTCATACACAAGCCATGCATGATCTGGCATTCTCTCTCCCTCCCAGCGAAATAGTTTCGTAGAGCTGAAAGGCTGTCTGGGTTCCGGTGGGAACTAGTTCTGGACGGCGAAGCCCTGCCGGATAGATGACACCGTATGTGTGCAACTCTGTAAAGAGATCGTAGTTTCGGTCTTAGTTCGAGAGTGCCTCCCGAAGGGCTGTCCGTGTGACCGTCCGAGTTTTGGAGGTCCTCCCGAAGGGCTGTCCGAGTGACAGTCCGAGTTTCGGAAGTCCTCCCGAAGGGCTATCCGCGACACCGTCCGGGGGACTGTCCGACTGCCTCCCGGAGGGCTGTCCGCGGGGCAGATGAGGGTATTCATCCTCACGGTTGGGAGGTTGTAAATCCTAGCAGCGGGGATCTGCACCTCCGTTCGTCATCGACTCTACTTCCGCTGCGCTACGAGTCGGTAACGAAAAGATCAAACCTTGTATGCAGTCTCCATAGTGGTCCTGGGCTGGTGCGTAGGTCGGAAATTTTTTGTTTTCTGCTGCGTTACCCTACAGTACGTACACTTCGGATCAAGGGTCGAGCACAACCCACCGCAAGATTCCCTCCGTGTCTGCCCGACGTGGCCGTTTCCCCCCTCCGTGCGACGGTGGCAGCGACGTCCATGAGGGGGGTCACACTACGGAGCCGCGTGCCGGGTGCTTGCACCTGCCACCACACTTCCAAACGTGTAAGAGGGCCCAGCGCAAAACCTGGCGGCATAGCTACCCCCCAAGTACCCCGTCCCATCTAACCCAGGCATTGTTGACCGGGCGGATCTAGGCCTTTGACTTTCGCCGGACGGGGTTTCACCGATGGACATTTTCACCTGGCTATGATAGGCCAGCCCGTACGTACACTTCGGATCAAGGGCCGGGCACAACCCACCACAAGATTCCCTCCGTGTCTGCCCGACGTGGCCGTTTCCCCCCTCCGTGCGACGGCGGCAGCGACGTCCATGAGGGGGGTCACACTACGGAGCCGCGTGTCGGGTGCTTGCACCTGCCACCACACTTACAGACGTGTAAGAGGGCCCAGCGCAAGACCTGGCGGCATAGCTACCCCCCCAAGTACCCCGTCCCGTCTAACCCAGGCACTGTTGACCGGGCGGATCTAGGCCTTTGACTTTCGCCGGATGGGGTTTGACCGATGGACATTTTCACCTAGCTATGATAGGCCAGCCCGTACGTACACTTCGGATCAAGGTCCGGGCACAACCCACCGCAAGATTCCCTCTGTGTCTGCCCGACGTGGCCGTTTCCCTCCTCCGTGCGACGGCGGCAGCGACGTCCGTCAGGGGGGTCACACTACGGAGCCGCGTGCCGGGTGCTTGCACCTGCCACCACACTTCCAGACATGTAAGAGGGCCCAGCGCAAGACCTGGCGGCATAGCTACCCCCCCCCAAGTACCCCGTCCCGTCTAACCCAGGCACCGTTGACCGGGCGGTAAACTGGGCCCAACAGACACGCATGGTGTATCTATGTATGTTTATGTTTAGATAAGGCACATTTAAATTAATCATATTTCAATTTAGAAAAAAATAAAAATATATAAAAAATGTAAAAAATAATACATAGATATGCCGACGGCAAAGCCGTCGGCATAGCTATGCCACGGATCGATGACGTGGCACGGTGCCGCGGATCGATGTCGTGGCCAAAGCTATGCCGACGGCCGCCGTTAGGGCCGTCGGCATATATTTGACGGCGTCAAACGACTGTTAACCACCGGGTGGCCGGGCCCACATATATGCCGACGGCCTGTCTATGCCGACGGCCACCGTCGGCATATCACGACATATGCCGACGGCTTCGTTACGCCGACGGCCCCCGTCGGCATAGACGGTGGTATGCCGACGGCCGAACTACGCCGACGGTTTGCCTTAGGCCGTCGGCATACCGCCATCTATGCCGACAACCCCCGTCGGCATAGTATGGGCCGTCGGGAACGTGACTCATTCTGGTAGTGTGGGGTGGCCTCCACAAATTTGGCGATATGGTGTGGCTGCCACAAAAACGCAATGTGATTTACCGCAAGGACGATCGTGTGGCCATCACGTCAGTGGGTAACGGTCTCAATGACTACCTAGCCTTCCGCTCCAGTCCGACGGCCGACCTCATCAGCGGTAGAGTCATGCAGGAGCTTCTTGAGAAGAAGAACAACACCGTCGCTCGGTGCAAGGAGGCACCCACGTCAGTATCGCTGTTTGAAAAGGCAGCATACGGCTTTACAAACAACGACAACTTGTTCATGGGGTACCCGGTGGTAGGATTCCAGCACCGCATCCAAGCCTCCGGTTCGTGTCTCGATAGCCCAGAAGACGCACTCCTCACCACGTGTCCGTGGGACCCCCGCATCCGGGGAATCTTCTTCTACAACAATGCCTACAGCATCGCGCTCTCTAGGGGATCAGCATTCATCGCCGACATGAAGCAGCTCCGTAACAGCAACCCGAAGGCCTTCTGCGGAATCGACGCCGGTTTGGGTATTCTCCTCCGCTATATCAAGGCATCCTCTGCCTACCTCGGCAAGCCGGAGGACTCGATCGACTTTGATATAACCTACTACCGGAGTTACACCAAGGGCGAACCCAACCCACACTCTGACGTGCTCGAGGAGCTCCAACAGATGGCGCTACACAAATATGGCGCCATCCCACACTGGGGCAAGAACCGCAACTTTGCCTTTGAAGGTGTCATTGCCAAGTACCCTGAGGCCGGCAAGTTCCTAGAGGTGAAGGGCAGGTACGACCCCGATGGGATCTTCTCTAGCGAATGGAGTGACCAGGTGCTTGGCATTAATGGGAGCCCGACCATTATCGAGAAGGGTTGCGCCATTGAGGGGCTTTGCGTCTGCTCAGAAGACTCGCATTGTGCACCTGAGCAGGGCTACTACTGCCGCCCTGGGAAGGTGTACACGGAGGCGAGGGTCTGCTCATTCCAACCCATCTGATGTGTTTAGGTGGTTGCGTTTAAATTATTTCTGCTGCATATCCTTGGATACTTTTGTGAACATTATGCTTTTGCTTGTCAGATTTATGTGTGTCCCGTGGCGAGTAAAAAAAAAGGTGTCCTATGTGAATTTTTCCTTCACTAGTATGATTGTTGGTTGGTTTGATACAGTAGTGTTTTTCATTTTGGTTTATATTTTGTTGTAACTCTGTTCTGTTGTCCTATGACAATGCAATCCGGCTCCCAAGTTAATTAGAATGGTTGTATGGGAAAAATATCTTAAAATTATTTACTATGTGACATGCTGATCTGGTTTTCTTGCACGCAGTTTTACGTCGGCCAATCAATTGTTTTGTCGAATTCATTAATACAGAAAGGGGTGCACATCTAAAAAATATTCACGTGTCTAAAAAAAATGTTCAGTCAATGTAAACAATTTGTACGCGCAAGTTTAAATGTATGTACCATTCAAAACAATGTTCAACGTATTTATTAAATGTTTAACATGTATTTGAAAAAGTATTCATCATATATTTGAAAAATGTTCAATGTGTATAAAACAAATTCAGCGTGTATATGAAAATTGTAAAACGTGTATTCAGAAAATATTCACGTGTATTTGACAAATGTTGATCATGTATTTTAAATAAATGATCAAGCTGTATCAGAAATATGTCTACTGTGTAATCAAAATGCTCAACATGTACGCGAAAAATGTTTAAAATGTATTTGATAAATGTTTAATAAGTATTCCAAAAAAATTCAAACATATATTTGAAAAAAAATGGTCATCGTGTACTTGAAAAATGTTCAATGTGGGTCAAAAAAAATGTTTAATATGTATAGGAAAATGAACAGAAAAAATAAAAATAAAGAACAAAAAGAAAACTTATGAAAACTGAAAAGAAAATCACAGAAAAGAGAAAAGAACAATGCATGGAACCTTCCCAAAACCGATGGAAGATTCCACGAACCGGTGTTGAACCACTCACTAAATGCATTATATTGGTCTGCCCATCCTAACGTTCACCTACTACAAGACAGTACACAGTGACGCAGTAGGTGAGACATAGCTCTCGCGCTATTTCAAGGCGGACATAACACTCGCTTATGTTTGTTAGGGACATGGCCAAGTAGTCGACGAGGTGGAGGCATTGATGTTTCTTTTCCGGTTATCATTGGTTTTTTCGATTCTCTTTGTCTTTATCGGTTTTCATATGTTACTTTTTGGTTCAACACATGTCTACTTTTTTTAGAACACAATGTACATTTTTAGAGCACAAGCGAAACATTTTGTTGATAAATGAACATTTTTAAAATATATGATGTAGTTTTTTTTTTCTTAAATGCACTTTTTTTAACACATTTTTTAATGCAAGGCCAACACTTTTTTGAATACATGGCGAACATTTTTTAATGGCAACAAACACTTTTCCACACAAAATGTACATTTTTCGTATACATCAGGAACATTTTTAAATGAATGTTTAACACTTTTTAAATACAGAATTAGTTTTTTTCTTCTAAATATATGTTTTTGATGCCTACTATTATTTAATGTATGTTGACCATTCTCCGTATACACCAGGAATAGTTTTTTATACATGTTTATCAGATTAAAAATACAAGATTAACATTTTTTAAATACATGTTTTGAGGACCACTTTTTTGTCATACATATTTTACATTTTTTGTATACTGCAGGAATATTTTTGTATACTCGTTAAACATATTTCAAATACCTGACTAACATTTTTTCAGATATATGTTTTCATGTCTACTTTTTTATACAGATTGTACATTTTTGGTATACATAAGAAACATTTTTCTTATACACGTTTTAGCTTTTTCAAATACATGTTTAACAATTTTTCAGATTTTTATATGTCTACTTTTTTTCATACAGATTGTACATTTTTCGTATACATAAGAAACATTGTTTTTTCTTGTACACATTTAAAAAAATTCAAGTACATGATTAACATTTTTTGTCAAATATACATTTTGATGTCCACCTTTTTTATACATATCTACATTTTGGTAAAGATATGAATCATTTTTTTGTACATGTTTAACATTTTTCCATACACATTGTACATTATTCGTATACACCTAAAACATTTTCTTCAAAAAATTAAATAGCTTTCAAATACATGATTAATTTTTTATGAATGGTACAAACATTTTTCAAATAGACGATGTGCATTTTTCTTAGATACATGTTTTGACACTTTTTCCAATACATGTTTAAAAAAAATCAAATACACGTTGAAGATTTTTTCAATGACAATAAACATTTTTTTTAACTACATGATTTTTTTTACTTTGTAAATTTTTTTTGAAATTTCACGGTAATTTTTTGAAAAAACTTGAATTTTTATTTAAAATTTCACGATTTTTATTTTAATGGCAAGAAATATTTTGTAACCTATACAAGCATTTTGTTTACATTGTATAAACATTTTTTTGCCACGGGCATATTTCTGAGATGCTGGAATATTTCTTTAAAAATGTCACGTATAATTTTTTTAATGGTACGAACCATAGTTTTAATATTACATAATACATTGTATATACATTTTTTAAAAACAGGTGAGCATTTTGTTTGAAAGCTATCAACATTCTTAAATTGCGCTAAACGGTTTTCAAATATGCGGTTTAATAAAATTCAAGTAAAATTACCTTTTTAAATAAATGTGTTCAAAATATTTTTTTAAACGAAAAACAAACGAACGAAAAAAGCCACCTAGTCGCGATTTACCTAAGCACTGGAGGGCGAGCCACGGGCGACCGAGCTGCGGAAGTTTTTTGGGTTGAGTCCATGTACTGGACGCTTGAAGCGAGCGCTTCTTCCAATTCGCGTCAAGCGAGACATAGTGCTGCACTTTGGTTTGATCTAGTGGGGTCTCTTGGTTGGGCTGCCAGCTGGTACACATCGTGGACCTTCGGCCCGAGTTTAGCGAGTAATTTCAGCTCAAGCGTCTTTTATAACTCCTAAAAAAACTCAAACTTCGCCTCTTAATTTTCTTTTTTTTGTCTGTGCAACAATATTGACCTTATGAAAGTCCGGCCAAAAGAAAAATGATCGCATTACAAAATGTATTTTTCTCTGTGTGGCAATTTCTTTTTGCTCCATGCAGACATAGTTGTACGCACTGACTATGAATTACCTTTTGTTCGTGATCCGTTTTTCTTTCCTTGAAGCCAAGATGTGTGGCATAGCCCAGTTCAGAGTGTGGGCAGCCGGTGTTGAGCAAAATGGTTAAAGTTACTTAAACTACCTTTGACAAAACAAATTCATAAGGGACATGCAGTTTTTGCTCACGAGCTCGAATGCATCCTTGGAAATAGTAGTAAAAAATGGCAATAAAATGTTGAATGTTCTACATGCAAATGTAATTTTTGTGACGAAAATACATTCCTAATGCTCTGGGTGAAAAAAAAAATCGATGCACCAATAAAAGTATTTTTGAAAACATTTTGAAGCACTGATTCTATTTATTTTTCTTACAACACATTAAGAATGTTTTTCTTCATGAAATTGTGCACGCATGTAGAAGATTCAACAATGTCTGTTGCCCAATAAAAAAATTCACATTTTTGAATTTGTTTATTTTTTTCAGTTCTTTCGGCGGGTGCATTTGAGGTCGGAACACTTTTGCATACAATAGTCAATTTTATCAAGAGGTAATAGCACCACAAGTCCTAGAACTTGTGTAGGATGTGATGGTTTGGTCCTAAAACTTGCAAAAGTTGATTATTTGGTCCTACAACTTGTAGCCGGTGTGCACGCTCGCGTCTATTTGCAAAGAACCCCCTGCCGTTTATGGAAATCAACCCGCAGGACGCCTCGAGCGTGACGAGCACCTGAATTGATTCTGTCGTGGCGATCGGCTGCAGCTCATCCATTCCCCCCCTCCCCCCTCCTCCACCTTCTTCCTGTCGGGCGATCGGCTCCTGCTGACGTCAGCAAGCGTGGTGGCATCGCCGGAGTTCACCGGCGGTCGGGAGCCGCCTCCCTCCGCTCACCTAGTGCGTCCGTGGAGCCCGGAGCGGCAGAGGCCGCCGGCGAGGAAGGTGCCGGTGGTGTACTACCTCACGCGGAGCCGCCACCTCGGGCACCCGCACTTCATCGAGGTGCCGGCGCCCTCCTCCTCCGAGGGGCTGTACCAGAGGTCAGTGCACGGATGCCGCCACATGGCCCGCGCGTGTAGTGCAATCAGTTTGCTCGTACGGCTTGTTTAATGGTGATTGATTGATTGACTGATTGCTTTGGTGCGCAGATGTGATTCATCACCTCAACATGGTGCGCGGCAAGGGCATGGCCTCCATGTACTCCTGGTCCTGCAAGAGGTAAGCAACCAACCAAGCGAGCGGGCGAGATATCCTCTTCTCCAAATCAAAATTCTGAGTTCCCTGAACTTTAGCGAGCTTGATAAGAAGTTCTCTGAATTTTTGGCGAGCTTGACAAGAAGTTCTCTTAATTTTTGTCTTCTCTGAATTTTTCAGGAGCTACAAGAACGGATTCGTGTGGCACGATCTCGCCGAGGACGACCTCGTCCTCCCGGCCACCGACGGGGAGTACGTGCTCAAGGGCTCCGAGCTCCTGGACCAACCTTCTTCAGGTAACCATCTCTGTAGCGGTTTTGCTGTCGCAGAAAATACTTGACAGGTTCATACTTTACCATCGTAGAATGCATTTTGTCCTTGTGTGTTTTTGGCATGGCAACCTAGATTTGATTGATCGGATGGTTCATTTTGTAAAATCATTTGCATTTTGTAGTCATGAGATGTTAGGGTTTGAAATGTGGGTATTGAAGCTGCCCAGACTCTAGATGAGTCCATTTTGCAGTTAGCTCGGTGCCTACGGCACTAGACGATCAGGTCCTGTGTTGCCATGGTGCAGCTGGCACCGGGCATCCATGTAGCAAACAAAATAACAAAGTACAGGGAATCTACTGAAGAAAACTGAGATCAGGACATTGCAAAATTGGTAAAAATGCCTACTAAGACGGAGCGGAAATATTCCTAGTTTAAAAATTTTCCGACCGTTACTGCGTTGCGTGCTAGCTGTCGAGTGGATCCTTATCCTGACAACGGTCTTGTCTGAGAAGGGCATTTATGACATTTCATGTCGGGTTGCCTCCTGGCTATAAATAGCCGCCCCCCATAACCACTAGTTGGTTGGCTGCTCGAGAGAGAGGTTGACACTTGTCATTTGAGAGCAACCCTTCCTCTGACGACTTTGTGAGAACCCAAGTGAGGAAAACCCAACCAGAGCCTAAGTGACTGAGCATCACTGAAGAAATTGATCTGTGTGATCCGACGCTTGTTACCTTTGAGGACTGTCATTCCTCCAGATGGTTAGGCGTCATGTTCTGAGCACCCAAGAGTAATTGTGGCGTGCCGGTGAACAAATCTGTGAAGGTTTCAAAAGTCTACCTTGAAGACTTACCATGAGTGATTGGGCGAGGACTAAGTGACCTTAGCTCAAGAGGAATACGGTGAGGACTAAGTGTCATCTGAGGTAAAACTCAGCCGCCTCAACCAGACGTACAGTTGATACAGCAACTGGAACTGGTCTACCAAACTGCTGTGTCTTCGTCGAGCTCTACTGGTTTCAAATTCCTCACTCCTTTACTTTACTACTATTCCGCTGCTGAATAACTTGTGTCTCACCTTTCTTAAAAATTTAAACTGAAGACTTTCATCATGCTGTCTCATTTTCTTCAGTTCATTTTCTTCATGCTTATCTGTGTGTATGATTGCATGTTCTTCACCTGCTTATGCTTCGTATGCATGCTTTCCATATCTGTGTAGACTTAGTTTCAATTATGTTTCTATTTCTTCACTCTGATTTTCGTCAAAGTCCTCGGAGTTTGACGAATTTATAAAAATCTCCCATTCACCCCCTCTGAGAGTTATCCTGCGCTTTCAATTGGTATCAGAGCAAGGTACACCCTTGTTCTGTGTGATTTTGGTTTAACCACCTGGAGTTTTAGTTATGTCGACCGCAGGAATGATCAAGGTCTCCGCTGCGTGCCCCATCTTCGATGGCACAAACTACCCGTACTGGAAGGTCATGATGCGAAAGCGTCTCCTGGCCACTGACAGCGATCTATGGACAGTCACTGAACTGGGATTGACTGATCTCTGCAAGATGACGAATGCTGAAGACATTCGCAGATACACTCAACTCGATGCTCGGGCCAAATACATCATCTGTTCTCGTCTGACCAAGGATGATTTCACTCGCATCTCCCATCTGAGTAATCCGAAGCTCATCTGGGACAGGATCTCCGACGTCTATGAAGGGGCATACAGACGTGATGATCCCTGGCTTGTGGAATTTGCGAATTCCCTCAGATCCTGGGAACCAGACGATGCCTCCACTTCGTCTGCTGTCTGTCTCATGGCTCGAGGCGCAAAGGTAACCTCACGAAAAGCTTACTTTGAAACTTCCAGTGATGACGACTCTGAGTGTGAATCTAAACTAAGTTATAAGAAACTTGCTAAAATTGCAACTGAGCAACAACATGCCATGAAAAAGATTCAAAAACTGCTAGACAAAAGCGATGACCTGTTGGACGAGAAAATGGATCATAGTCAAGCCTTGTCTGAGGATCTCAGAAGGCTTAAGTCTAAATATGACGAACTTGAAAGCCGTCATGTGTCCCTCTCAGCTGAACATGAGAAGCTGTCCTATGAATTTCTTCAAAGGAAGCAAGATCTCGAGAAGCTGAGAGCGTCTCATGATGATCTTCAAAAAGAAAACGATTCACTCCTCACTCAACAGATCAGTACCGCTCAGGAAGAATTTGTTGCACCATGCCTAAAATGCCTTGAACGTGATAATGCTAATTCTTCAGCTGAATGTTCAAATGCTTCTGTTCTTGCAATTGCTTCAACTGCTACGGTGGCCACTAACCCCTCATCTGAGGATGCCACCAGTGATACTGATGAAAATGCAGGGCTGAAGGAATTGTATGTCACTGGCTTGTACAAAAGCCTCAAATGGCATCAAACCCTGCGTGACGTGCTCAAAAAGCAAATTCTTCACAGGAACCCTAGGAAAGAGGGTATTGCCTTTGAGAGAAAGCTCAATGATGATGGTTCGTATTGGAAGCCTGAGCAGTATCCCAAAACCACATGGGTTGCTGCAAAGGGACCTCCAATAGATCCATCCACTTTATCTGACTATTCTTGTGATTCTTCAAATTCTTCAGATGAGTCATTTGACTCCAACTATAAACTGTTCAAGAATCAGAATGGTGAGGTCTTTGCCAGATTCATTGGTACTAACTGCAGGAACGGTCCACCTGTGAAGAAAATCTGGGTTCCTAAAAGCCGTCTGGAAAATCTTCAGGTGAATGTCATCATGACACCACCGATGAAGAAGAAACTTCCCAGGGCAAATTCTTCACAGGGATCAAAGTCGTCAAATGGACGCAGACCCACTTATGGACGTGCTAATGCCTCTGTTTCGCAGGGAAACAAACAACAATTTGATGAATATGAGCATTATTCTTTGAACCACTATGTTCACAAATTTTCGAAGAATTTCTCTGCTTATTCATTCAACTACCATAACCCTCCTGTGAAGAGAAATACATATTCTTCAATGACTAAGTTCTCCATTAATGCACTTCGCTACATTGCTTCTCAGCCACCCATTCAGATGTGGGTGGTTAAGAAGAAGAACTAATCTTTTCTGCAGGGTCAGGTCTTCAGACAAAAAAATGTCTGATGAATTTGCTGAAGACCTGACAAAATGCCTGTTGGGATGTGGGCTAATCACGATGAAATGAATGTTTCATTTCATACATCCCTTATGCTGCTGGATGTTATTCTTTGATGAAATTGTCTGACGAAATTGATCATCATCATATTCTTCACTTTGAAGCATATGAATTTGTAAGTCAGACTAATGCTTCTACAGGATGATACACCTTCTGCCACTGAATGGGTCTTGGACAGTGGCTGCACGAATCATATGACTGGAGATAGGAATCTCCTCACTGATGCTCCCCTTACTCCGTCTCATCTGAAGCATATCACCTACGCTGACAAAGGAAAAAACAAGGTATTGGGTCTAGGTAAGGTTACTATCTCAAAGGATCGACACATGGAAAAGGTGATGCTTGTCGAGTCCCTTGGATACAACCTCATGTCTGTCTCAATGCTTTGTGATCTTGATATGATTGTCATCTTTGGAAAATATAGATGCATTGTGCTGTTGGAATCTGACAAATCTAAAGTCTTCGAAGGCTTTAGGAGAGGTGACTTGTACATTGTAGATTTCTCTACAGGTCCTCAGCCTGCAACATGTCTAATGGCAAAAGCTTCGGAGTGCTGGCTATGGCATCGACGACTTGGACATGCTGGGATGAGGAATTTGAGCACTCTTGTCAAGAAGAAGCATATCATTGGCGTCCAGGGTGTCAAATTCGTCAAGGATCATCTCTGTGGTGCTTGTGAGTCTGGAAAGATGACCAGATCCAAGCACTTGGCGAAGACAATCATGACCACTACCCGTCCTTTTGAATTGCTTCACATGAATTTGTTTGGTCCCACACATTATGCTACACTAACCAATGCAGCATCTCTCTACGGATTCGTCATTGTTGATGACTACTCTCGTTACACCTGGGTGCACATCATTTCCTACAAGACTGAAGTTCAGGCTGTCTTCAGACAATTCTCCAATCGGGCCATGAAGAATTATGGTCTCAAGATCAAGCACATCAGGAGTGACAATGGCACTAAGTTTAAGAACACAGGCCTCGACAACTATCTTGATGAACTTGGCATCACTCATGAGCTATCCGCTCCCTACACGCCTCAGCAGAATGGAGTCGTGGAGCGCAAGAACAGAACCCTCATCAAGATGGCGCGTACAATGCTTGATGAATACAAGACACCTCGTCATTTCTGGCCTGAAGCAATTGACACTGCATGCCACATCATCAACCGGCTGCTGATGAAGAAGTGGTTGTTCCTCGTCGTGAAGAAAATGAACATCCTGATGAAAATGATGCTGAGGATTCTGCACGGCAACAACAACATCAAGGCCCTCGTCCAGCACATCCACGAGTGGCAAATGAAGTGCAGATTGAGAAGATCCTCGACAACATCAATGCACCTGGTCCCCTCACTCACTCAAGAGCTTCACATTTAGCTAACTTTTATGGGCATTACGCGTTTGTCTCTATTTCAGAGCCCACCAAAGTTGATGAAGCCTTTCTGGAACCTGAATGGATTCAAGCGATGTAAGATGAATTGCATCAGTTCGAGCTCAACAATGTGTGGGAGCTTGTCAAGCGTCCCGATCCACGCAAGCACAATATCATCGGCACTAAGTGGATCTACCGCAACAAACAAGACGAAAATGGCCAAGTGGTGAGGAATAAGGCCCGTCTTGTAGCTCAAGACTACACACAGGTTGAGGGTATTGATTTCGATGAAACATTTGCACCTGTTGCTAGGCTTGAAGCCATTCGTATACTGCTTGCATATGCTAACCATCATGATATCCTCTTATATCAAATGGATGTGAAAAGTGCATTCCTCAATGGTAAGCTTGAGGAAGAAGTATATGTTGCTCAACCACCAGGTTTTGAGGACCCAAAGCATCCTGACAAAGTCTTCAGACTCAACAAGGCACTCTATGGCCTTAAGCAAGCCCCGAGGGCTTGGTATGATACACTGAAGGAGTTCCAGAAGAAAAAGGGTTTCAAACCTGGTTCACTTGACCCTACTCTTTTCACTAAATCTTATGATGGTGAACTGTTCATATGCCAAATATATGTTGATGATATTATCTTTGGTTGCACTAACAAGAAATACAGTGACGAATTTGCACATATGATGCAAGAAGAATATCAGATGTCTATGATGGGGAGTTGAAATTCTTCCTCGGACTTCAAATTCGTCAACAACCCAATGGCATCTTCATATCTCAGGAGAAATATCTCAAAGACTTCCTGAAGAAATTCGGAATGCAAGATTGCAAAGACCTCAAGATACCAATGCCAACAAATGGCCAACTTAACACTGACGAAAATGGTAAAGATTTCGATCAGATGGTATATCGCTCCATCATTGGTTCGCTTCTTTACCTATGTGCATCTAGGCCAGATATTATGCTTAGCGTTTGCATGTGTGCCCGCTTTCAAGCGTCACCGAAGGAATCACACCACCAGGCTGTGAAACGAATTCTTCGATATTTAGCTCACACACCAACGCTTGAATTATGGTATCCCAAGGGCTCGTCACCTGATCTTGCTGGATATTCCGATTCTGATTATGCTGGAGATCGAGTGGATCGCAAGTCAACATCAGGCACATGCCATTTCCTCGGACGATCTCTTGTATGTTGGTCCTCGAAGAAGCAGAACTGCGTTTCACTTTCCACTGCCAAGGCTGAGTACATTGCTGCTGGCGCCTGCTGCTCTCAGTTACTATGGATGAAGCAAACCCTCAAGGACTATGGCGTCAAGGTGAAGAAAGTGCCACTCTACTGCGATAATGAGAGCGCCATCAAGATCGCCCATAACCCTATGCAACACTCAAGGACGAAGCACATTGAGATTCGTCATCATTTTCTTCGTGATAATGTGTTGAAGGGAGACATCGCCATCGACCACGTGAAGACAAAAGACCAGCTTGCCGATATCTTCACTAAGCCCTTGGATGAGAGAAGGTTTTGCATGTTGCGGTGTGAGCTAAACATTCTAAAATCTTCGATTGTCCTTTGATAAGGACACACATCCTAACGCTTATGCATTCTTGATGACTTTGATGCACAACACACGAAGTAACGTTTTTCTTCAATCAATGAAGATTAACCCTCTAAGTGTGAAGAAATTAATGAAGAACTTGATTCTCGGAACCCTACGACAATTGTACGCGGTGTCTGAAATCATCATAGTTCTTATACGGTGGGTAACGCCACCACCCACTTTTGACTTGCATGAATTTGAGTTTTTCTTCGTCATTTGCAATTTCGTCAGAACTTTTCAAATTCGTCATTTGTGATTATTCTTCATTTCTTGAGGAGATTTCTCGAGGTCAGAGACTCACGGGAAGATATCACAACACAACTCTAAACACAAATAAAAGTCATACAAGCTTTATAATACAAGCCAGGGGCCTCGAGGGCTCGAATACATAAGCTCGCGATCAAGCGTCAGCGGAAACAACATAATATCTGAGTACAGACATAAAAGAGAAACAAGTTGCCTTAAGAAGGCTAGCATAACAGCGACACTGATCGAAAGGCGCAGGCTTCCTGCCTGGGAGCCTCCGAATCTACTCCTGGTCGTCGGTCTCCACGTAGTAGTAGGCTCCACCGGAAGTGTAGTAGCAGTCGTCGGCGGTAACATCTGACTCCTGGGCTCCGGCATCTGATCGCAGCAATCGGGTATGGGGGAAAAGAGTAGCAAAGCAACCGTGAGTACTCATCCAAAGTACTCGCAAGACTGACATCGGAACTATACTAATTATGCACTGGTATCAAAGGAATGGGGCTATATCTTTGGACTAAACTGCAGAAATGCCAGAACAGAGAGGGGAAAAGCCTAGCCTATCGAAGACTAGCATCTTCAGCGTCTTGCGGCATTAGAAGAGTGCATATTAGTAGCATAACTTAAAGTAACAAGCATGTAGAAGCAAAGCCCAGAGATCCTTCCTCGACTCCCTGCGAGAAAGCGATCCCGGAGCTTACAATTAATGTAACATGTAATCAGTTCAAGTTGTAGTAGATCGGGATACAACACTGAGCGTCCTGTTACTGTGGACACGGCCATTCGAATAGATAACTTCCCTGCAGGGGTGCACTACTGTTACTCAACACGCTCGATTAACTCTGGTCGGACACACTTTTCCGGGTCATGCCCGGCCTCGGCTGATCGACACGACGTAGTCCTACCTAGGCTCAACAGAGAGGTCCCCGCCGGTCTACATCCTAAGTGCGCAGGGGTCTTGGGCCCATCGCCCTTTGCACTCCGGGTCGTTGTGAGGACGGTGGATACCAGCGCCATCGGCACGATCCGACCATGCCACAATGCTGAACTGGACGTCTGACAGAGCTTTCGGCTGATACATACGACGTAGAGGGCCCCATTAAACCATTATCCCACATGTTGGTAGTGCGTATATGGCCAGCGGCCAACTCAGATCAATACCCAAATCCGTTAGCGAATTATTCGGAGCTCGCGGTGACGATTAGTACTCCTGTCGCCCCGTCTCAAGGAAGTGCGACAAGGGTCAGGCCCATCCCTCTCTAGGGCGGTCTCTGCCTGCCCGGCCGCACGTCGTAATTATCTCGCGGGTACCCTCCAGGTCAACCCGACTCCACATTTCCCGCGGGTACCCCTCGGGGTCGACCCGCCTGTAACAAATGTCTGAGGTAAAAGTTACGGTAATCGTGTGTCCAAACATCAAAGGGAACCCGAGGAATCACCCTCATTGGATTCCTACTCGATGTAATCCGTTAAGGAGAACCAGGAGGAATCACCCTCGATGGTCCCCACTTGAGGGGTTGCACGACAGAGTCATCATCGGGAAGGGGAGAGCGAGGAATCACCCTCTGCAATCACCATCGATGTGCTATACTACAGGGATATCATCAGGAGTGTAGTACGAGGTATCACCCCCGGCACTCGATAGTAGCCCTGCAGAGCCGTACAACTAAGGGGGTGTGCGGTGATATGACGGTCTCTGCACATCGATCACAATGATCGAGGCACTGGTAGCAAAGCGGGGCAACAGGGACAAGGGGAAGGGGTCACTGATGGATCACTAACCAACCTATTCTAAGCAGTTTAGGATGACAGGTAAAGTAACAATAGCAGGTTACAAAAACAGGCTATGCATCAGAATAGGAGCAAGCAAGTACAGTAGCAAAATTTAATGAAAGCAGGAGGGAGAAGGAATAGGCGATATAGGAATGATCAAGGGGGTTTTGCTTGCCTGGAAGCTCTGCTGAAAGGTGCTGGCCGTCAGGGGCGTAGTTGTACTCAGCAGTAGCGTCGGTCTCGGGGTCTACCGGAGTGAAGAGGGGGGAAGAAACAATAAATACACGGCAACAAATGCAATCACAGATGCATGGCATGGCAGCACGTCCTTCGAGGGGTGCCCTAATGCAGCACTACGCAAGTCAGTCAGAGCGGGAAATATCTGGAGGTGTTTTACCAGCTCCGGGCGATTATCGGTATATTAAACCGGAGGGGACGGTTCCATGTTCAGTATGTTAGAGGGGTGTGGCAGGTATGGGAGTAGTATATTCGGATTCTTCACATTTTTCTGATCGTTTTTCATATATAAATTATTTTCATCCAAGTTACGGTTTATTTTATATGAATTTCCAAAGTTTTAAACATTTTCTAGAAATTTCTGGATTTAATTTAATTCAAAATTAAATTCCTAAATACGTTTTATACTCAGACAAAGCCAGGCACAAACAATGGCATGTGGGGCCAGGTCAAAGTCAACAGCCCTGTCAGCTGTTGACTGGGTTAACAGTGAACAATGCATGTGGGCCCCGCCTGTCAGACACACAGAACCTTTTAATTTTGATTTAACTTTTAATTAAAATAGAGGGCCCCACGTGTCAGTTGCACAACTAGCTACTAATTAATTAAACTAACCTAATCTAATCCTAACCCTAACACTAATCGGGCCGGCCCCACTGAACAGGGAGCCAGCCGAGCCGCGGCTGTGCACGGCCATGGCCGGCACAGCGGACAGCGGTGGCAAGCGGGCGGGCGAGCGACGGGTGCGGGCGGCAGCAGGCGGGCACGGGCGGATGGCTGCGCAGGCGCGCGAGGGCGGCGCGGTCGCGCGCGGGGCAGTAGCAAAGGCAGCGGGCAGCGCAGGGCAGCAGCAGGCATAGCAGCCGCAGCAGCAGCTCGCTAGAGCGAGCGGGGGGGGGGCGCTGACGCACGGCCGCGGGTGGACGGGAGCAGCTAGCGCGCGGCGCAGGCGCGGCCGTGGGCGCGGTCGGGCGAAGACTAGCGCGGGCAGGGGCGCGCGGGAGCGCGCGAAGCGAAGCTCCGGCCACGGCAGCCAAGCTCGGGGGAGGGCGTCTACGGGGGGAACGAAAGGCGGAGCTCACCGCGGTTCCATTGGCGTGCTCGGGGAGGTTCGTGGTGGACCGGAGCAGCGGTAAACGACGACGACGTACGCGACGAAGACGAGCTAGATGGCGAGCACACGGGTCGTCCCGGCTCGATTCGTTGCTCGGGGAAGACGAAGTCGAGGGCGGCGGAGCTCCTGGACATGGAGGTGCGGCGCGGGGCAGCCGGTGGCCGTGGTGACGACGACGACATGGTGACGGCCGAGCTCGGGCGCCTCCAGAACGAACAGAGAGGAGGGGGCGAGGGGATTAGAGGCTAGGGTTCGTCAACAGTGCTGGGGAGGGTCTTATGCATCTCGGGGTACCGATGGATGAACGACACGAAGTCAATCGGCGGCACAGACGGCGTGCGCGCGCGGCCATGCCATGCCCTGCCTCCTCTGTACTGAGGTAGGGGAAAAGGCCGTGGTGGACTTGGGCCGTGCCACTGTAGCACTAGGCTTCTAGTGCACAGTGCCAACTTTTCCTTTTATTCTTTTTCATTTATGTTTTATTCTTTCTCCACTGTTTTGCATCAACTTTTGCTATCAAATGATTTTTATAAAATGTGATACTTGTCTCAATAAATACTCTGCAATATACTGTACGGCCACAATAAGTTTGGGATTTAAATGAATCCATTTGCATTTGGTTTAAAAATAAATGGATTAAATTTTGCTGTTTTGGCACTGTTTTAAATAGGTTAGGGCCATTTAACTAATTCAATTAATGTTGATTTTATTTTTGTAATTGCTTTGGAAATTTTTGCAATATTATGAACTATTTTGTTTAATTATTTGAAGAAGTAATAATTTGACTTGCATTTGAATTTTGAATTTAAACTTGAAGTTGGATTATTTTCTAAATGCAATTTATTTAGGATGATCTTGATGACATGGCTAATTAATTAACTTAATGACAGGGTTGAGATCTGGGGATGTTACACTCTCGCGCCCCTGTCGCTCTCAAACCCTAGCGCCGTCACTGGAATTCATCGTCGCTGGAGAGGAAGAGCTTCACTGCCTCGACTTCTTCTTCGTCGTACTCGCGCCGGCCGCGGATTTCTTCACCACCGCCGCCGCCGTAGCTGTCTTTCGTCGCCAAGTTAGGGCACGAAAGATCTGAGCTGACGATTTCCATCAACTTGTCGTCCAGTTCATCGAGTTCATCCTTGGGGTAATTAAAATCTATTTTTACTGCCCAAGTTTAATCTTTTTACTGCCACAAATTCTTCAAGTGCTGTTTTTACCACTTCTTTCCAAATCTTCAACACTTCCCAATTTCCTCAACTGGTTTTATTTTAAAAAATCTCTGAGAACGCATGTGACTCTTTCCAATTTCCTCGCAACTATACTCTGTTCACATGTACCCATGTCTGCAGACGAATCTCTTGGTTCTCATCAAATTAATTCATTTGCAGCATTGCTTGAGGAAAATCTCCAGACTTCTTCAGAAACATCAAAAGTTCAAACCCCTCAGTTGAAGAAAATGGCAGATGGCAGAAAGCCTCAGAAGGGAGGCAAGAGGAAAGAGGAACAAACTGCTTTTGAGATTCCTGATGAAATATATGCAGGGTACTGTACACCCGATGAAGAAACTCATGGCAAGGAAACAAAGGAGCAGCACAAAACGCGCATGCAAAAGATTAAGAGGTACTGGACTTATTAGTGGAGGAGCTACAGTTTTGTCACTTCCAAATACATGAAGGACTTTGCCGTAAAGCCACCTTGCAACAGAGCACCGTTGGCTCCTGGTCAAACAGCTGATCCCACAAGCATCAAAAGGGGTGAAGAATTCCCCAAGGAATGGGCAAAGCATCAAGCAAAATTGCAGAAGCAAGCTCAAAGAGCTGTTGAAGAATTTAACAGGGCCACAAAAGCTTCACAGGAAGCGGGTGCTGGCTCAAGTGGCGGAGTGCCCAAGAAATCTATGCAGAAGAAGCCGGCTCAAAAGCCGAAGCCCTCAGCTGATGTGCCCTCACGGCCAAAAGCTTCAGCTCCAAAATCTTCAGTGGCTAAAACATCTGCAAAGCCCTCACAGCCCAAGCCGTCATCAAAGGCTTCAACGCCCAAGGCACCTACTGCTCCAACCTCTTCAGCACATCCGCCAGCCACAAGTTCCTCATTGGCTGCTGCAAGAGCTTCAACGCCAGTCGTGCTAGCGTCATGCCAGTGCTCTGAAGGCTTTCAAACAGCCCCAATCGCTGCATCAAGTGCCTCAGCATGTGGGCATATATCCTCAAACACGCCAATGCTGAAGAAAAAGGCAACAGCAGGCCGTGGAACAAGGCCCAGCCCCAAGAGCAAGGTCGTAGTGCCTCAGGCTGACGAACATGATATGGCTGACGAAGATGAACTTGCTGAATATGTCCAAAGAAGAATGGAAGAGGCCGCTCGTGCAAAGAATTCCTCAGTCCCCACATTTTTTAGTCCTCGGACCATTCTTGATTTCATTGACATTTGGTGCCAGAATCCTAATACACCTCTTGACGATTTGAATCTGCCGCCTGGACCAAGCCATGTCTTATCTGCTTTTGTCCTCGATGAGAGGCACAAGATTGAAAAAGCTAAGCTTGTGAGGAAGGAGATGAAGAAAACGCAGAAAGAGCTCAAGGACCGAATGCTCTCTATATCCCCTCAGCAACTGGTTACAATGCAAACAGAGATTCAACGCTTGTCTGAGGAATATGAGCGCCAGGTTGAGCACTACTGTGGAGTGAAAGACAGATTCATCAGCGCTTCCAACAAAGTTGTTGATGATTATAACAGAAGGGAAGCTGCAAAGTGTGGACAAGCACCTCCAACCAGTTCTTCAGCTCCACCGCAAGAACCCACCAGGGCAACTGCATCTGTTGCGCCTGAAGAACCTGCCAGGGCGACTGCATTAGTCGTGCCTGATGAAATTGTACCACCCAGTTCCTCAGCAGCAACACCAGAACAGTCTTCATATTTGAAGCATCTCACACTTCCTTCTGCATCAGAAGTGAAGAAAACAAAGGCTGCTGAGAAGAAAAAAGCATCAGCAACCCCTACCGCAGAAACTGTGAAGAAGTTGAAGACGGCTCCAATGTCTTCAACTGCACCAATTGATGCTATCCCAATTTCGTTGGCACCCCCAACAAGAAACATGGAAAAGTTCCAGATTGTTCCCTTCGGTGTGGATTATGTTATCCCACCTGAAGACGATACCGATACCCACTCTGCTGCTTCCACAGAGCAAGTGGATGAAGAAATTGAGATTGAAGCAGAAGCTTCTTTCCACCTGGTATCATCGTCTCCAGTCCAAGTGACTGATGAAGAAACTGATGAAGACGTGGATGTGGGTTCTACAACGCCAGTTATCCATGATGACTTCTGGGATGTCGCTCATCCGAACTCACCCCTCACCACGCCGCTCACGCAAGTGCCTCAGTCACCTGCTGTAACTGACGAAATTCAAACTGGTTCTGAAGGTCGCCAGCCATCCCTCCAAACCATTGATGAAGAAGTTCCAGCTGCATCAGCTGAAGAAATTGTGCAAACAATGGTCACTGATGATATTGCACCACCACCCCCTCAGCACGAAGATCCAGCTCCCTCAGCCGATTCCGAAACTGTACCAGAAGCAACAGCTGAGGAAGTTGCTAAATCTTTGGCCATCACGGATCCAAATGATTCAACTGGCTATCCCAGGCCTATCCTTGATGTGAGGCCAAGGAAAATCAATCTTCAACCTGTGCCCTCAATGCCTAAAGTTGGCAAAAGCGTCAGAAGGCCAAAATTTGACAATGCTGCCTTCTTTGAGGAGAAGAATTTCTTCATAGGCGAGTCTCCATATGACTCTGCCAAGATATGGCGTCAGAGATTTTGGACAAACACTCAAATGAACTTCTATTCCTCACTGCTGTTTGACAAGAACAAGGTATTCCCGCATCGTCATATTCCTCACGTGGATATGGAATCATTACCATGTTTTCGGCCAGTTCTGGCTGTTCTTCACGATGTCGGTCTACTCAGTTTTGTCACAGATGTATGCGACTGGAATGAAGAACTCATTCTTCAATTTTATGCCACCTTGCATCTATCTGGTGATGTTGATGACATTCACTCATGGGCGATCGACTGGATGAGTGAGGACACGCAATAAGGCTCCTGCTGATGAATTGCTCCGAGCTCTTCCTGTTGATTTCCCCTCAGCTGAAGCCAGAAAGATCTATGAAGAACCGGAATTGCCAAATCATCTGATGCAAGTACTGATGAAGCCTTTGCCTCA
This sequence comes from Elymus sibiricus, assembly GCA_039707655.1. Taxonomy (NCBI): domain Eukaryota; kingdom Viridiplantae; phylum Streptophyta; class Magnoliopsida; order Poales; family Poaceae; genus Elymus; species Elymus sibiricus. Next base: position 364,088,566 of record CM077670.1, on the reverse strand, counting down.
AGGAGAACCTTAGAGAACCACCTTCTTAGTGAAGAATTTGCTATTCGTGCCAAGGACAGTATATCGCATTCTGGCCAAAACCCTCAGTCCCATCAAAGGCCACAATTCTGAGACTGAAGAAGTTGTTGGCATTATGAAGAACTTGCTACTCAATATCATTCATGGGATTCCCATTGACATCCATGATTTCTTCATGAGGACTTTGGCCACAGTCGCACAATCTCCATTTGACTCGAAGCCTTATGCTCCCTGGCTCATGAGATTCATCTGCATAAGATCATCAATCAACTACAAAGCTGATCGTCAAAATCATCTCAGTTTTCTGCCAGACGTTGAAATTCTTCAAAGCACAATTACTTCAGTTCCTGGCAAAGGGAAAGTTGTTATTGATGAAGGAGTACATTCCCTTGATGGCCAATTTCGTCAACCTGTCTCACAGTCCACTGGTTATGATTCTTCAAGCCATGGCACTGACGCAAATGCCACAAAGCAAAAGCCTCAAGGCGAAGCTCCTCGAGTGATGACTGATCGTGAACTGCTCATAAGTCTTCATCAGAAAGTTGACAGAAATCACAATTGGGTTAAGCGTCAGCTCCACGCCATTCTGGGAAATATGACTGTGACGCAAAACTCTGTGCGCAAAAATCATTATTATCTGCATGAGATCTTCGACCGAAGTTGGGCCATTCTTTCACATCTCAAAACCCCTGATGAACTTGAAGAAATGGAATTTCAAATGAACTTTGATTGGGCCAATCCGCCCAAGAAGAAGTTCAAGAAGGTTCAAGTTCTTTCGATGATTCCAAGCTCTGTGTCTTCTTCACGTGCCACTGATGAAAATGAAGACGTTGAAGACACTGCTGCAAGTCCTTCTTCAACCCGCGACCCCGACAACAAGGCTGGCGCTCCCTCAACTGCTTCATGAGCTCCTTCTTCAGGGCGCGTTAGTCCTCAGTTTCGTCTACTTTTGGTCATATGATGACAAAGGAGGAGAAATTTGAGCGTTAAGTCTTCAAGCGGGTCTTATAAACTATGGGGTGGATTATTTTGCGAAGTTGCAACTCTTGTGTTCATTCGATTTGCTCTTTGAAGAGTTGTAACTTAAACTGTTGGTGGTCTGACTCTGCTCTGTGATGGTTTATCTGCATGTATGCTTATGCTCTTTAATTCCTCAAAAATTATGTGTGCATGCATACTGCAATTCGTCAGACACCAATTTTCATCATGCATTCAAATTCTTTAATATCTTATGATCATGCATGATTGGATTCCAAGATATAGGGGGAGATCTCCACAATTTCAACCTGCCCTGTGCATTTGCAATCAAAAGAAAATTCTTCATATGCACATCTTCAGGGGGAGTTCCTCAATATCTTGTAACCAATGTCTTCACATTCAGTACTTACACTTCCATTATTTTACTCCCGTTAAAAACTTAACTGATTTGTCATCAATCACCAAAAAGGGGGAGATTGTAAGTGCATCAAGTGCCCCCTTAGTGGTTTTAGAGTATTGAAGACAAATAGGTTAAGGGACTAATATGTTTGTGAGTGTACACAGGAGAAAATAGTCCCTGAAGACTTGGTTTAACCACGGAAGACGACTCCTAAAAATGTATTTCTTCAAGTGAAGAATTTGGTGCGGCCTTTGAGGAAATTGATGTGAAGACTTTGGAGCTTGAAGACTTTGTTTTCATAGTTTTTTTTTCTTCTTATTTGAGTCATAAGAAAAACCGTACTGTCAAAGGGGGTCAAGGTGAAACATATTTCATACTTCAAAGTGATGCTCAAAACTATACAAACCTAAGCCGCTTCGAGTGAAGCCTTTGAAAATCTCCGGAACAGCTGACGAATTTGACAGTGACAGTGACGAAGTTCATCTGGTCTCTGACGAATTTGGTCAGGCTGGGGAGTTAAGATTTCGCTAGTGCGATCTGCCTATCGTGAGAAAATTGAGTGCCTTGACGAAATTGAGAGTTCAATTTTCCGACCGTTGCTGCGCTGCGTGCCAGCCGTCGAGTGGATCCTTATCCTGATAACGGTCTTGTCTGAGAAGGGCATTTATGACATTTCATGCCGGGTTGCCTCCTGGCTATAAATAGCCGCCCCCCATAACCACTAGTTGGTTGGCTGCTCAAGAGAGAGATTGACACTTGTCATTTGAGAGCAACCCTTTCTCTGACGACTTTGTGAGAACCCAAGTGAGGAAAACCCAACCAGAGCCTAAGTGACTGAGAATCACTGAAGAAGTTGATCTGTGTGATCCGACGCTTGTTACCTTTGAGGACTGTCATTCCTCCAGACGGTTAGGCGTCATGTTCTGAGCACCCAAGAGTAATTATGGCGTGCCGATGAACAAGTCTGTGAAGGTTTCGAAAGTCTACCTTGAAGACTTACCACGAGTGATTGGGCGAGGACTAAGTGACCTTAGCTCAAGAGGAATACGGTGAGGACTAAGTGTCCTCTGAGGTAAAACCCAGCCGCCTCAACCAGACGTACAGTTGATACAGCAACTGGAACTGGTCTACCGAACTGTTGTGTCTTCATCAAGCTCTACTGGTTTCAAATTTCTCACTCCTTTACTTTACTACTATTCTGCTGCTGAAGAACTTGTGTCTCACCTTTCGGAAGAATTTGAACTGAAGACTTTCATCATGTTGTCTCATTTTCTTCAGTTCATTTTCTTCATGCTTATTTGTGTGTATGATTGCATGTTCTTCACCTGCTTATGCTTCGTATGCATGCTTTCCATATCTGTGTAGACTTAGTTTCAATTCGGTTTTTATTTCTTCACTCTGATTTTCGTCAAAGTCCTCGGAGTTTGACGAATTTCTAAAAATCTCCCATTCACCCCCCCCCCCCCCCTCTGGGAGTTATCCTGCGCTTTCAGTAGAGGACCACACCACGTAGCTGGCTGGCGAGATTCTTCAGTTGCTCAACTGAAAATGCAGTACTAGCAGATATCCTATTGCTTCATACTGCTCAACGGTGTTTGTTGCTATCCTAAAAGAGTTGTCACTGTTATAGGAGGGACCGATCCCGATCCGTGAATTGCCACTGCGAATGCCGGCACAGTTCATGTGCCGATCCCGATCCCGGCTAGACCATGTTTTGTTTCACCCTGTTAAAATCCAAAAAATTTAGGTAGCATACGTCTGAATTTAGCAGGAGATTTGGTCGTTGCACAACAGTTGTTCCAGTTCAGAGGCAGTAACTTTTCCTTGTCATTTGCCTAGGATCTTACTTACTTACCATGCGAATTTCATCAGTTTTCAGTTTATTCATTCATGTGGTGTTCTTGACTATGGACGATCTCGCAGGGGCGGCGAGAACCTCTGCGAATGTGCGGGACCCGACGAAGAGGACACTGCACCGTGCTCGAGGTGCCTACCCCGGACGCCGATACTATCGTCCTTCCTGCATCCGAAGAGCGAGGTGCAGAAGTCCCCGGTGTCGGACTGCCGGAGGAGCTCCTCGGCCGGGCCGGACTCGATAGACGGCGGGAGCAAGCGGTTCACCGACGCGTCGTCAAGGGTAGAGTCCTTCAGGAAGGAGAACAAGCAGAAGCTCGTCAAGATCGAGGAAAGTTAAGTGCTCCAACTTTTTGTCACTGCACTGGGTATGCACTCGAGGCTTTGATTTCCCCTTGCAACATATCGAAGATCCCGCGCGATATGCGATGATGGTATTGAGGTTTTTGTTGTGGATCGTGTGCGCAGGCTGTACTAGGTTGATTCAGACGAAAGGCAGGGGGTTCTTTGCAAATAGCCGCGAGCTGACCGGCTCGGTCCAGCTGGCTCCACTTGGCGACTGCTGATTGGCCCAGGACCAAATGTGCACATCGGCTGCAAGTTGTAAGACCAAATAATCAACTTTTGCAAGTTTTAGGACCAAGCCATCACACCCTGGACAAGTTGTAGGACTTGTGGTGCTATTACCTCTTTTATCGATGGTGGCCTGATCTTGGGCAGGGGCTCCGTCTCCATCCACGCAGCTACGTACGAAGTAGCCGCTACCTCGAGCATGCGCCGGTGGTAGTACATGGAAGGTGCCCAGTGCCAGTCCTTTTCAGGCCTTGTCTGTCCCTGGATCTGTGTTGTTTTTCTGTATGTACAGGTCCGTCCGACGAGCAGCGCAGCCTGGTTCCTTCCTCGTGTCGGTCCATTAATGACCCATCGCAGTCCATTGCCTTCTCATGGCGCAAACCGTACCACGTACTAGCACAAACTACCACCCAGAGCACGAGCATAGCGTCAGCTACTCCTGGTCACACCGGCCCCAACAGGTGCCTACTACGTACGTAGTCTTGTGCCGCTGGCTGCTCTCCGGCCGGGGTCCGGGCATGGCACGGATGGTAACTAACACGTCGCGAGGCAAACAGCAACCCCATTGATTCATGCGTGCTCCTAAACAGTTGTATCATCCTAATTGTACACACACAGCCACAGGCACGTACGTACGGCGCATAGATTCTAGGCGCATTGGCCTTCTAATAAAGTGTATCGCCTGTTTGTATATCGCTTTCAAATCTAGTGATCGCTTCTCAGGGGGCTTCCTAGCCTTATCCTGGGCATGCAGGCGGCTCCGGCCGTCTTGTCCACGTAGCCACGAACCAGCCGGTACACCGAAGCTGCCCGAATAGTGTCCACCCTTTTCGGGTATTCGCTGTCCTTTTGGACACGAATCTCTGTTGTTTTGCTGTACATATCCAACGAACGCAACAGCTAGCTACTCCTAATCACGTACTCCGGCCGGCCCGGGGTCCGGCCACGGACGGTAACACGTCGTCCATCGTGCGTGAGCCAAACACTATCCGGTAGTCAGTCCTGCTACTGCTAGCTCCTGCTCCTGATCGACCATCACGACAGTGCGGCCTTCTTTGTAAGTACACATGCATGGCCACGCGCATCATATTCTTCTCGCTAGCTAGCTAGGTATGATAGACAGTATATATGCATGTCGCTTTCATTACTTACTGGTTGGAGTTGAGAGAGGGTTGTTTGAAAATTGAGCGATCGAAGAGTGTGGAAATGGCCACGTCCGTCCTGTGGGATGGGATGTGATCCTTCATGGCGCTCACTCGAGCCGCGCGCCGGCCCCTAGTAGCCACCTAAATATATGGTTCACTCGATCGGCATGGCCGCATGGCTCCAACTTCCAGCTAGCTACAGTAGCATCGACCTTCAGACCTTTCTCATCACTCGATGAACGCTAGTAGCCAGATTCCTAGACCAGTTACAGGGAATCATCATCTGACTAGTATAATGTCAGTACGTACGTACCTACCCACACATGCGTCCACGGTCCATGGAGACACCCACCACCCACTAGTTTAGTTAGTCGACGATGATCCATCGTCCATGCATGCACGTTCTCTCGCTCGCTCGCCAGCCCTCTCTCTCTGAGATGATTGATCGTCTGATGTGCTACTGGTATCTAATGGCGCGCGAGATCATGTGGCCGAGCTCCAGGCCACACAACGCCTGGTGTAAACAATGGCGACACCTGATAAAAGGTGTGTGTATGGACGAATGTGTACGTGCTGTATACAGTGGATGCGTGCGCTTTAAGCTCCTAGCTGTGGGAGGCCACTGTTTAGCTGGCTGTATATATATCTGCTCCTGGCCGATGATTGGAGAGGAAGGAGACTTGTGCTAACGCCTGGCATGCATGCATACACTGCATACAACAAAGATGCACCGGCCGTTCGTGTGTGCTTTCTATATCCAAAACCAAAAGTAACACGTATACTGATGCACGACTGCGCGCGGTGATGATTGATATCCTATCACCCATCCACTTCCACCTGGCTTAATTAGGTTCTTTCGTTTGCATACTGGTCGCACGACATGCGTGCAGTCGGTGGGTAGGCCTTGTTGGTTGAGAGTCCAGACACCGGCTGCAAACCTACAAAGAGGTTGCAGGTTAGTCGGTGGGTGCGTATATGCATGCACTTTTTGCACGGTAGTCACAAGGGATCGACGAAGGTTCATCCACAGACCATGCATGCACGGAGCAGATCGATCGGCAGTAATCAATACTATCTCCCTGAGCTGAAAACTGTGCGTACAGGCAAGGACATTTCGCACGGTTGCCATGCACGAGTAACTAGCGAAGAATGAAGGTTTATCGAATGCCAATATCTCCCTCTGCTGAACTTGGATGTTACAAAACTGTGCATGCATATACATAGCTGACCATTACCACTCTAGCTAGCTAGGTGTTGTAGGCGATGCTGAATTAACTAGGCACCGCATGTATACATGTACTACCACTGATATGTTGTTTAATTAGTGTCCGACGACATGCTCACATGCATGTTTATGAGGAGAAGCTGGAGAGGTGGACAATACAAAGTACTACTTGAACAGTGACGTTGGTGCCAAGTGAAGTGAAGCTGCCACAGTTGAGCTTTGGATGACACCGCATGCATGCATGCAATCAAACAGCTTTTCAATCAGGCCCCTCCCATGCTAATAAGATGACACGTCGCCGGCCGGAGATATTAAGCCCAGGCCCCAGGAACAGCTCGTCGCGGCACCTCACATGCATGCAGCCGTACGAGGCGCGCGGCGATGAAGATTAAAACGCAGGCCACCTCCCCAATTAACCTCTTCCGCCGCGTACGCACGTCCACGCTTGCACGCACCTGCCAATATTCCGGCCGTCGTACGCAGAATCGAATCGCAGATCCCATCTTAATTAGTTATAAGCAAGAACCTTTGCTAGTAGTACAGTGTAGGCTTAGTTATTGTGCTTATAGGTACGTGCTTAGCTTAGCGTCCTGGGGGTAGCCTTGCTGGTCACAATCACATGTGCGCATGATCGATCCATCAATCACCACCTGGTTAAGCAACATTAGCGTTTGTTTAGATGGGAACAAGGGACCGAAAGGTGCTGGAGCATTACGCACTTGCCAAGCTAGGCACTAGCTACTGGAAAAGCATGCATACGACGCGTACGGTGCAATTGCCGTTGTTCTTGTAACTTTTTACCATAATCTAACATCAAATTTCAACTCGATGAAACCGTCTATTTTTTTCCTGTAAAACACCATCTCATGAACGAAAGAATGCAAATTCAAGTTTCAAGATTCCGACGGTGATAATGGCAAGGCTAATTAACAGCCTGATTTGAGGTAGCTAAGGGCAACTCCAACACACGACTCCAAATCATCCGGCCGTGTCCGCTTGGGGGTAAACGGACAGAACAGGCGGCCCAACGCGCGGGAACAAACGGACCAATGTCCGTTTTCGGTCCGCTTTCGATCCATTCCCGACCCAACTTTGGCCCGCGTTTGCGGCCAAACGGACACGCGCGGACGGGCGCGACGTGTGCCCTTGTCCTCCCCTGGTCTGCCCGTCGGGGACACATGTGCCCCTTTTTCTATTCCCCTCCCCCCCCCCCACTCCAGCCGCACCCGCCGCCCCACTCCCCTCTCGTCCCTAGCCGCTACCGCCGCCATTTTTCTCGGCCGTGTAGCTGCCCAGCACGGCCGCGCGCTCGCCCCCATTTTCTCGAGACCCCGAGCTGTACCACCCAGGCCGCCTGATTTCAGCGCATCCGGAGGCCGGATTTGGAGCGGATCCGGCCGGATTTGAGCGCTCCCGGCTGCCGGAGGCCGCGCGGTGCCATGGACTGGCCGGGAGCCGGACCGCACAGTCCCGGCAACGCCACCAGGCCACATGCAGGTATTGACTCCGCCTCTAGCCGCTCGGATCTACCCCATCGCTGGTTCGCCGGCAAATACACCAACGGCCGTCGTCCAGGCTCGGTGCTGGCCCAAAGGCTCGTCGGCGCACCGTTGCCGCTCGTAAAGTGCGACGACTGTCCACGGAAGGTCGTGCGCCGCGTGTCTACGACGCCGGAACATCCCAGATGGGTGTTCGTCAAGTGCAAAAACGATGGGGTATGTGCTAGTTTAGCTTCGATTGTGCTCCCAGATTCAGTGCATTTTGCTTATACTCAAATTTTTATTGTGTAGGAAGGATGCAACTTTTGGTATTGGGAAGAAGAATACATCGATATATTGATAGAACGAAATTTGATAGATGTTCGTGCATTTCTTGCTAGAATAGAGGGTAGAGATGAGACTAGATGCGAAGAAGCAACGTCTACTTCTTTAGACTCGAAGAAAAAAGAAGCATGCAAGATCGAGAATCCGCAGATCAACAATGAATGCATCAAGAAGATACTAATCCAGCTTGCGGGAGCAGTTATGGAAATTCGATATCTTTTAAAATGTCTTCTTGTAGTTCTTGTTCTCTTTGGTCTTGCTATTCTAGTCAAGATTTTGTGAATGTACTCCAATGTATCAAAAATTCGCTGATGAAAATAATAAGAAATGCGGCCAAAAAAATGTATACGGACAAGATGCGGCCGAAGATGCGGCCGCGCGTTGGGCGCCCGGCCTGCGCAAACAAAAATCCGGGCGGACACGGCCCCATAGCCACCCCCAAACGGACGAAATCCCGACAAAACGGACGTCCGTTTGGGGTCGTGTGTTGGAGTTGGAGTTGGCCTAACTAGCCACCATGCATACCGTCAGTTTTCTCTTCGTCGTTTGCTTTTGCGTGTTGAACTACCAAAACATCATATATTTAAAAACAGAAAGTAGTATTTAGCTTTGACCTGAATTTTGTTACAAAGCTAGTGAGCTAGCACAAGGATGACAGGGACGATGCATAATACTAAGAACCATATATATAGCAGCAAGCTGACATGGGTGTACGTACTTGTGTTCCCACCAAGCACGGCTTCGTCTTTGTGCTCAAATTTTTATCTTGCAGTCGCTCGAGGACGGTGCCATGTTCCATCACATTCACACACGCTATGCTTTCGTCGTGAGTAAATTGCTCAAAACCACCACATTTGTGCTTAGGGTACTCCAAAACTACCGTTTTTGCTAAAAATAACAAAAGACCACCAACTCTGCGACAAGTGAGTAACAGATTGCACTAAACGAGCTGCAAGCCGCGACTAATAGGAAAACTGACAAGGTTGGCCCACCTGTCGGGTCCACGTGGCATACCTACATGGATAATACGCTGATGTGGCCAAGGGTCCCACATGTCAGCCCCACACCTCTTTCTTCCTGCTCACATCTCTCTTCCCCTCTCTCTCCCCCGTCGCAGACAGCAAGCTCGACGGCTCGAGTGACTCCGGCCCTATCCCGGCGGCGATAGCCCCTACTACACCGCGCCCCCGCCGCCTCTGCACGCGACAGTACCAAGCAGAGCCTCCCTTGCCCTCTGCCGCGCATACAGCAAGGGCGGCGCGCACGGCGCCGGGCGAGCAGCCCAGCCATGGTGCTCTGCGTGGAACGCGTCGATTCAGCAACCTCTGGCAGCGGAGGTGGTCCCAGCCCAAAGCGTGCCGCTGACTGTGACTACGCCGGCAAAGCCCTCGGCACGGACGGCCCTGGCCTGAAGCCATCGCGGTCTGTAGCATGGTCCTGAGCGGCAGATCCTGGGCGCTGGTGTTGCGGGTGCCAATGTTTTGGTTACCGAACGAGACAATTTTACCGAGGGTGGCGGTAAACGTGGTTACCACGGTTACCGAGAAATACCGAGCATATTTCGAACGAAATTTACAAATGAAATTTGTATTCAAATTATTTGAAGATAGTATAGAATGAGTATGAAGTTATATTTGTCAGGAACGAGCTACTAGCCCAGTGGAAAGGAGTATACGTGCGTGCTATGATCTATGAGCTCCCGAGATCGACTCCTGGTTCTTTTGTTTTTGACCTTTGTACTTACGTATTCTGAAAAAATACAAAAAAGAGCAATAGTGTAGTGGTTACTCGAACCCGTGATCACTCGATACAGGAAATAGAGCGCTACCAACGCGCCAATACAGGGAGGCTTGAAAAAACTGAGACGTTAGGGTACTTGATGACACCTTGAGCGTTTAAATTCAAAAAATTCAAATTTTCGGTATTTTTTGCTCGGTATGAGGGTTTACCGAGGGGCAACGAAATAATCGGTAACCGCGCGAAATGTCGAAATTTCGTTCGGTAACCAAAACCTTGGCGGGTGCCCAAATCCGAAGCGGGGGCTGGATGAGGAGCTCGAGCGGTGGCACAAGAGCTCGAGCGGCGGCCATTGCTCCTGCAACGCGGGAAGGCGGATGTGCGTGCGGCACGGCCACCGCCAGCGGGCCCTCCTGACGGCTCCTCCCTTTCCTCCCGAAGGCCGCCTCCTATCAACCCGCTCGCCCAGCGGGAGAAGGGCGGGCCGAGTGCCCGTGTCCCAGCGGGAGAAGGCCGGGTTGGGTGCGCGTGTCCCAGCGAGATCACCGCAGTCATGGCCGCACATGAGATGCACCACCGCGGCCCGCCGCTTCCGCCGGAGCTCCCGTCGTCGGGAACGGATCCGCGACCAGAGAGAGGAGGACGGGGAAGGAGAAGAGGATGGGGAAGAAGAAGAGAGGGAAAAGGAGGTGGGTGGATGACATGTGGGACCCACATTCCACCTCAGCAAAGTGTACACATAGACATGCCATGTTGGACCGACAAGTGGGTCCCGCCCGTCAGTTTTGCTGTTTGTGCGAGCTAATCTGTGAATCGGTGCGATCTGTTACTCACTTGGCGCAGAAGTGGTGGTCTTCTGTGATTTTTGGCAAAAACGGTAGTTTTAGAGTACTCTAACCACAAATGTGGTGGTTTTGAGCAATTTACTCTTTCGTCGTCTATTTTTTTTTTTTTTTGAAACGTCACCGGGTGGTCGTCTAATTATCATTAATGAATCCTCTCGCACTCTAGCTACATGGTTAGAGCGCGACGCACTTGCACCACAGTGATTATAATAGTCTCGTGTATAGTAGTGTCATACTTGCTGGCTTGATCTTTGGGGAATGAATTTTGTGGAACAGAACATAACAGGCCACCATGAAAACGTGCGTGTCGGTGACACGCAGGACTGCTTGCATTGCTTCCTTCCTTTTTTCTACCTGATCGTGATCAGCCATTAATCTATAGTAGTAATACTCCTCCATGCAAGCGCCAAGACTAAAGCACGGTATATACAATTGATCTCTATGGAGTACAGCTACTAGTATTAGTGGAACCATTAGATTAGCTTAGGTAGAAGGTTAAAATAAACATTAGTTAGTTAGAACATGCAAGATTTGCTGTACAGCCGTGTGTGGTGCAAAAGGTAGCACAAAGAAGTTCCGCTGATTAAGTAAGTTGTTGGCCAGTTGCATCGATGATCGATCACTAACTACCGACACTGAAAGCATCCAATCGAGTAAAAATGACAAGTTAAATTAGTGGTGGCAAGGAGTTAAACACCGACGCAGCTGAATGCAGGGAAGGACGAGTCGACGACGACAGGGACAGGCACGGTCAACTTAATTAAGAGCCGCCACGATACGTCCAGTCAAATCCTTCCTGGATTTCCGAAGAAGCGATGGTCCGGTCAAAGCTAACCCCTACCTCTGTGTTTGGAGATACGTCCATTTGAGCGACACCTTGGAAAGTTTTTGAATAAGTAGGGGGAAGGATGAAGGTTGTATTTTAGCAGTGAGTAAATGCTAACATTTTTCTTAGATAGCGAGTCCATGCTACTCACAGGTTGAAGAAAGCGATTTGACCATCATTTTTCATCCAGCGGGTTAAACCAAATCGACTGACCCTAATTTTTTTCTTTCAGGCGACTGTGATCTAGTCACTTCCTTTTAAGATTTTCCTCCTGATGAAACACAGTTGCTGCCGCCCGTCCTGCCAATCGGTCGATCGAAAAACATGGAAAAGCCAAAGATATCATGCGTCATAGGTCTAGCATGGCGAATCAAGCAAAGGTGAAGCTGCGACGGACGAGGTGAAGCTGCTCTGCGTGGGTGCGCGCACGGGGCGTGAGGTGATGTATGATCCGCGTCCCGTCGCCGCTGCTTTCCGAGTCTTTGACGGGCGATATGTCGTTCCCGGCGCTCAAAAGGCCACAGCGTCGCCGTCGTAGGATCGATCGCTTTGACACAAGAACATCGTTGTGATTTCGAGATGATCGAGCAGGCCGACCGGGAGATAGATATGGTTTGGCACTGACCGCCGGCTGTGTGTGTGCAACTTCTCTTGTGCTTTTGCGCCTGCTTGCTCCACACAAGAACCTGCACATATATGTATGAGCGTTGAGCGATAGTCACATATATCTACTTTCTCCGTCCCATAATATAAGATCGTTTTGCAATCCGGTCAAGGAAATGTACTAGTAACGGCATACATGTATGTATCTATCTATCTATCTATCTATCTATCTCGATCGGGGTGTTATCCTGTTGAGCAAGAAGGATTAGTTCGGTTCCCCGTCACCTACTAACCCGGCCGGCTACCAATGGCGATCAGCCCTGCCGATTGCTTGTTTCGTCGGCGCTCTTGACAGCCCCCAATAATCATCCACGTACACACATACGCACGCCCTAATTGAGTCACGCCAAACAACTGCTTAATAATTTCCGGACAACAAAAGTCAGAATTCACTACCGCCGACAATATTTCCCGCAAAAATAAAATAAAAAACAGTGCCAAAATAGCTGGCCAACAGCCCTATCACATACTAATACCATCGCTAGAGTGCTGGTGACCTCCTAGCTAGCTAGTTAAACCCTGGTTGATTACAAAAAAGCTCACATTTTGCGTAGCGATCGATCATACTCCCTCCGTCGTTGAAGAGTTATTTACCCAAAACCACCACACTTGGGGCTAGGGTAACAACTTGATACCAGATTTGAACCATGGCATAAAAAAACCACCGAAATTGCGCCTAATGCGTAACGCGGAGCACTGATGCTGGAATTTGGTCGCGAAAACAGCAACACCGACAGGTGGGTCCCGCCTGTCGGGCCGACGTGGCAAAGACTAATCCAAGTCAATGTTTGACCTGCTGAGGTGGACGGGGGACCCATCAGTCAGCCACTCATCGTCTTATACTCCTTTTATCTTCTTCCTCTTGTGTTACCACTAGTAGAAAACAGGGCTTTGGTTCAGGCCAGATAAGAGCATCAATCCCGGTTCTGTTACGAACCGGGACCAATGGGTGCATCAGTCCCGGTTCGTGAGGCCAGGGTGCCGGCCGGGCCACGGCAGGCACCAGTCCCGGTTCGTCTGACCCCTTTGGTTCCGGTTCCAGACACGAACCGGGACTAAAGGGCCTCGCTCCTGGCGCAGCCCTTTTAGTCTCGGTTGGTGGCAGGAACCGGGACTAAATGTGTGTCTTCTGTCCCGGTTCTAGCCACGAACCGGGACTAAAGAGATGCCTATATATATGCTCTCCCCTGCCCGCTCACTCCTCTGTTTTTTGGCCGGCCGGTGTGGGAGGTGTGTGCTGCTCTGCTCTCACCTCCTATGCACATGAGGTGTTCGATGAAATGCCTGAGTCACACTTAAGCTTTCTCCTCTCCAAGCTCGACCTCCAAGCTCCATTTTCCCCAAGATTTGTCTAGGTTTGGCGGTGCACCATTGTCCCCGTCCCCGTCCTCACCGCCGTCGATCGCCCGTGCCGATCTCGTCGCCGGCACCACCGTGGTGAGCCTCTTGTTCTTATCTTCTTTTTAAAAGAAAAAAAATTCTTACTTGTTGTATGAGTTATATAGCTACTTGTATAATTTTCTTACTTTTATTATTGTTTGTTATTATATAGTGCCATGGTTTTGGTATCCGCCCCCGTCGGCTCTCGTCCGGTCTATGATTCGGATGTGGTATATTATCTTTTATAACTATTTGTTTCATTTAGTGTTTATGAGAATTATGCCGACCAACGTGACATAGATGTTTTTATCTAGGAGGTATGTGAACCGGAAATTCCAACCGACCCTCTTGTCGAGAGATTAAATTTAGTTGAAAAAGAAAACAATTATTTGAAAAAAAAATTTGAAAAGAATTGAAGAGAAGAAGATGAAATTGGAGTTGCATGTTGCCGATGTCATCGATGATCACAAGATGCAGATGGATGCAATGCGCTTGAAGATTAGAAAGATTAGAAAATATGCCATTGATAATGAGGCTTGGTATCATTATGCTGTTGGATCAATTGTTACCTTCGTTGCGATTATGATCGCATTTGTTGTTGCATTTAAATGTTTTACATAGTTGATAATGAGAACTATGTATGAACTTTATGTATTTATTTTTTCAGTAATAACATTTGATCACTACAGTACTTTGGTTTTAATGTGATGATGAACTTGTATTAATTTGGTCACTTCTCTATTCATGATGTTCTGTAATGGTTTTTGATACACTTAATTATATAATGCACGCAGATGAACCGGCAATAGATGTACGGTGACCGACGCACCTCCGAGTACATTGATGGCATGCATAATTTTTTCGAAGTGGCTGAGGCAAACAAGCAGAATGGTTTTATGTATTGTCCATGTACTGTCTGTGGGAATACGAAGGATTACTCTGACTCGAAAACCCTTCACTTGCACCTGCTTGAGAAGGGTTTCATGCCACACTATAATGTTTGGACCAAGCACGGAGAAATAGGGGTTATGATGGAAGACAACGAAGAAGAAGAGGATGATGACAACTATCCCCCTGAATACGGTGATACTGCAACGGGGGAAGCTGAAGATCAAGATGAACCAGACGATGTGCCCGATGATGATCTTCGCCGGGTCATTGTTGATGCACAAAGAGAATGCGAGAGTGAAAAGGAGAAGTTGAAGTTCGATCGCATGTTAGAGGATCACAAAAAACGGTTGTACCCAAATTGCGAAGATGGCAACACAAAGCTTGGTACCACACTGGAATTGCTGGAATAGAAGGCAGAGAATGGTGTATCTGACAAGGGATTTGAGAAGTTACTGAAAATAATGAAGAAGAAGCTTCCAAAGGATAACTAATTGCCTGACAGTACGTACGGAGCAAAGAAGGTTCTCTGCCCTCTAGGATTAGAGGTGCAGAAAATACATGCATGCCCTAATGACTGCATCCTCTACCGCGGTGAGGAGTACGAAAATTTGAATGCATGCCCGGTATGCGGTGCATTGCGGTATAAGATCAGACGAGATGACCCTGGTGATGTTGAGGGCGAGCGCCCCAGGAAGAGGGTTCCTACCAAGGTGATGTGGTATGCTCCTATAATACCACGGCTGAAATGTCTGTTCAGAAACAAAGAGCATGCCAAGTTGATGCGATGGCGGAAAGAAGACCGTAAGAAAGACGGGAAGTTGAGAGCACCCGCTGACGGGTCGCAGTGGAGAAAAATCGAGAGAAGGTGGGGGGACTATGCAGGTGACGCAGATAGCATTAATCCTTTTGGGGAGCAGAGCAGCAATCATAGCACCTGGCCCGTGACTCTATGTATCTATAACCTTCCTCCTTGGTTGTACATAAAGCGGAAGTTCATTATGATGCCAGTGCTCATCCAAGGCCCTAAGCAACCCGGCAACGACATTGATGTGTACTTAAGGCCATTAGTTGAAGAACTTTTACAGCTGTGGAATGGAGAAGGTGTACGTGTGTGGGATGAGCACAAACAGGAGGAATTTGACCTACATGCGTTGATGTTTGTAACCATCAATGATTGGCCTGCTCTTAGTAACCTTTCAGGACAGACAAACAAGGGATACCACGCATGCACGCACTGTTTAGATGATACCGAAAGTATATATTTGGACAAATGCAGGAAGAATGTGTACCTGGGACATCGTCGATTTCTTTCGACCAACCATCTCTTAAGAAAGAAAGGCAAGCATTTCAAAGGTGAGGCAGATCACCGGAAGAAGCCCGCCCTCCATACTGGTGATGCCATACTTGATATGGTCAAGGATTTACAAGTAATCTATGGAAAGTGTCCGGGCGGACAATCTGTTCCGAATGATGCTGAGGGACGCGCACCAATGTGGAAGAAGAAATCTATATTTTGGGACCTACCCTATTGAAAAGACTAGAGGTCCGCTCTGCAATCGACGTGATGCACGTGACGAAGAATCTTTGCGTGAACCTGCTAGGCTTCTTGGGCGTGTATGGGAAGACAAAAGATACACCGGAGGCACGGGAGGACCAGCAACGTGTGCACGAAAAAGACGGCATGCATCCAAAGCAGTATGAAGGTCCTGCCAGCTACGCTCTTACCAAAGAAGAGAAGGAAATCTTCTTTGAATGCCTACTCAGTATGAAGGTCCCGTCTGGCTTCTCGTCGAATATAAATGGAATAATAAATATGGCAGAGAAAAAGTTCCAGAACCTAAAGTCTCATGACTGCCACGTGATTATGACGCAAGTGCTTCCGGTTGCATTGAGGGGGCTTCTACCGGAAAACGTTCGATTAGCCATTGTGAAGCTATGTGCATTCCTCAATGCAATCTCTCAGAAGGTAATCGATCCAGATATCCTACCAAGGTTAAAGAATGATTTGGTGCAATGTCTTGTCAGTTTCGAGCTAGTGTTCCCACCATCCTTCTTCAATATCATGACGCACGTCCTAGTTCATCTAGTCGATGAGATTGCCATTCTGGGTCCTGTATTTCAACACAATATGTTCCCCTTTGAGAGGTTAATGAGAGTCTTAAAGAAATATGTTCGTAACCATGCTAAGCCAGACGGAAGCATCTCCATGGGCCATCAAACAGAGAAGGTCATTGGGTTTTGTGTTGACTTTATTCCTGACCTTAAGCCGATTGGTCTCCCTCAATCGCGGTATGAGGGGAGACTGACTGGAAAAGGCACGCTAGGAGCGGATGCAATAATATGTAGGGACGGGCATTCTTGGGCTCAAGCACACTACACAGTTCTACAGAATTCTACCTTGGTGACCCCGTATGTCAATGAACACAAGAATTTTCTGCGCTCCAAACACCCGGAGCAGTCTGACGACTGGATTACATGTGAACACATCAAGACTTTCGGCAGTTGGTTGCAAACACATCTCATGGGTAACAACATTGTTGGAGATGAGCTGTACTCGTTGCCAGGGGACCATCTTCGACTGTATTGACTTACCAAGGGTACGAGATAAATGGGAATACATTTTACACGATCGCCCAAGATCAAAAGAGCACCAACCAAAACAGTGGTGTCCGCTTTGATGCAGCAACCAACAGGGGAAATGACACATATTATGGTTACATAGTGGACATATGGGAACTTGACTATGGACATGATTTTAAGGTTCCTTTGTTTCGGTGCAAATGGGTCAATCTGTCAGGAGGCGGGGTACAGGTAGACCCGCAGTACGGAATGACAACAGTGGATCTCAACAATCTTGGGTACACAGACGAACCATTCGTCCTATCCAATGATGTGGCGCAGGTTTTCTATGTGAAGGACATGTCTACCAAACCGAGAAAAAGAAAAGATAAGGAAGCGAATACATCATACGATCAGCCAAAGCGCCACCTAGTTCTTTCAGGGAAAAGAGACATCGTGGGAGGGGAGGGCAAGACAGACATGTCTGAAGATTATGAAAAGTTTCATGAAATTCCTCCCTTCAAAGTGAAGGCTGACCCAAGCACCCTGTTAAACGATGAAGATTATCCATGGTTACGGCGCAATAAGCAAGGGACACACGCGAAGAAAAAGTGAAGACTTTCTCTCCACAACTATTCTGATGATGACTTTGATCTAGAATATCACTGCAGTTAAATGTCAAGAAATGAAATGCCTTTTGTAACATATGAGTTTTCGTCTGAAACCGTGATACTTCGAAAGAGATTGTCCATTTTGTACACGAAGTGCATCCAGTTTTTGCCGTAACCCTCTCAACTTTTTAGCACATGCTATGTGGGTGAAATGATTATACCATGCCAACTTTCAACCTTTTCAGAGTTCATTTGTACTGCTTTTCAATTTCAGGGTCATTTAGCTAAAAAAACAGTAAATGCATGAAAAATAGCAAATGAAGTCAGAAAGGGTTGAAAATTGATGATGTGGCTTTGAATGATGCATGTTGAACGCACAAAAATTCTGGAGTTGAAATAAGTTAAAAAATGAAATGTCTTTGTAACATATGAGTTTTCGTCCGAAACCCTGATACTTCGAAAGAGATTGTCCATTTTGTATACGAAGTGCATCCAGTTTTTGCTGTAACCCTCTCAACTTTTTAGCACATGCTATGTGGGTGAAATGATGATACCATGCCAACTTTCAACCTTTTCAGCGTTCATTTGTACTGCTTTTCAATTTCAGGTTCATTTAGCTAAAATAAAACAGTAAATGCATGAAAAATAGCAAATGAAGTCAGAAAGGGTTGAAAATTGATAATGTGGCTTTGAATGGTGCATGTTGAACGCACAAAAAGTCTGGAGTTGAAATAAGTTTAAAAAAATGGAATGCCTTTGTAACATATGAGTTTTCGTCCGAAACCCTGATACTTCGAAAGATATTGTCCATTTTGTACACGAAGTGCATCCAATTTTTGTCGTAACCCTCTCAACTTTTTAGCACATGCTATGTGGGTGAAATGATGATACCATGCCAACTTTCAACCTTTTCAGAGTTCATTTGTACTGCTTTTCAATTTCAGGTTCATTTAGCTCAAAGAATGAATTAATAGCAAAAAGAATGAATCAAAAATCTTTTATAAAACTCTAATAGCAAAAAGAATAAACTAAAAAGCTTTCATAAAATTCTAATAGCAAAAAGAATGAACTAAAAAGAATCAATTAAATATAATATTTTTCAATAGCAAAAAGAATCAACTAAAAATAATCAAAATAATATTAACTAAAATTATCAAAGTATTTATTTGTTAAAAACTTTAATAGTAAAAAGAATTTCCATAAAGTATTTTTTGTTACAAACTTTAATAGAAAACTAAAAAGCTTTTATAAAACTCTAATAGCAAAAGGAATCAACTAAAAAGAATCAATAAAAAATAAAATGTATGCAACTAAAATTATATAAAATTTATGCAACTAAAATTATATAACTAAAAATAACATATGCAAAAAATAACATTGAAAAATCAAAAACATAACATATGCAAAAAATAAAAAAAGGCCCACCTACTAGTCACCGCGGCCTGCATACGACTAGAAACCCTAGAGATGGGCCAGGATGCAGGCCCGCAGTGGAAGCAGGCCCAACAGGGCGTCAGATAGGCATTTACTGCCTGCAGTAGAGAGGAGCTCGAGAGGGAAGCGGCAGCAGCGCTTATAAACAACTCCGAGCCCCTCTCAACTAGCGAGGTGGGACTAAAGTTTTGGATGCGACAGCACAAACCATTGGTCCCGGTTGGTGGCTCGAACCGGGACGAAAGGCCCCCCTTTCGTCCCGGTTCGAGCCACCAACTGGGATCAAAGGTCTCTGCTTCCCGCCTTTTGGGCTGCTGAAATTGACCTTTAGTCCCGGTTGGTGTCACCAACCGGGACGAAAGTGGGGCCTTTCGTCCCGGTTGGTGACACCAACCGGGACCAATGTTTTTTGTATATAAGCAGCACTTAGCAGTTTCTCGAAAGATCAATTCTTTCTTCCCCGATGTCCCCAGGCTGCTCCTCGTCGCCGTCGCTCCCATCGCCGTCGAGCCCTGCCCCGCCGTCGCCGTCGCCGCCCCCGAGCAATCTGCGGCGTCTTCTCTCGTATTTGTCATCAAGGATGACCAGCGTGAGGAGGCAAAGCTCTAGGACACCGTGTCTCGGCGAAACTATGGTGGTGGCCACGCTAGTGCAGAGCTGCGTCGACGGCTAGCTCTCGGACGGCACCGGGGAGGGGGCTGGAGGATGGGAGCGAGCTCCAAACGAAGGGAAAGGGAGAGGAGGATCTGGACGTCGAGCTAGGCTACGCCTAGCTTGAGCAAGGGCTCGGCTGCCATGGCCATGGACCTCTCAGTTCGCACGGGCTCGACCGTTCACAAGCTGCTCGACGCAATGCTCCATAGAAATAGAGATGTGATGAAGATGACCATGTAGTCAATGACAGGCGGGGCCCGCATCTCATCTGCCACCTCAGCTGGTCAAAGTTTTATTGTGCTTGGTCTTTGCCACGTCAGCCCGCCAGGTGGGACCCACCTGTCGGTTTTGCTGTTTTCGTGATCAAATTCCAGCATCAGTGCTCCGCGTTACGCATTAGGCGCAGTTTCGGTGGTTTTTTGTGCCCTGGTTCAAATCTGGTACCAAGTTGTTACCCTAACCCAAGTGTGATGGTTTTGGGTAAATAACTCGTCCTTAAAAGAGTGCACTTCCAACTTTATTGAAGGGTCCTCCCAGCTAGCATCGGCCTTAAAAGAGCTTTCCGATCACTCGATGAACGCTGGCTAGATTCCAAGACCAATCACAGAAAAGCATCTCACTAGTATAATAACACCGGTACGTACGTACGCACACATGCGTCCACGGTCCATGGAGACACCCACCGCCCACAAGTTAGTCGACGATGATCGTCCATGCACGCACATTCTTTCGCTTGCTCGCCAGCCCGTTGATTGATCGTCTGATGTGCTAGTATATATCTAATGGCGAGATTATGTGCCCGAGCTCTAGGCCACACAACGCCTGTTTTAAACAATGGTGACACCTGAGAAAAGGTGTGTGTATGGACGAATGTGTACGTGCTGTACAGTGGCGGAGCTCATGGGGCAAAGGGGGCCATTGCCCCCTACAATAAAAAATTCTTAAGTGTACCCTTAATTATTAGTTTTTTATATCAAAAATTTCTTAAAGTTCATGCATAACTTATCTTTTTCGCCCTCTCAACTTTGATTAGCCTCCTCAACAATCTTCATCAAGCTTTGCCACTGGTGCAGTAGCGTGCGGTCTACTTCGTACCTTTGGCCACTGTTTAGCTGGCTCTCTATCCGCCCATTACCGATGATCGGAGAAGAAGGGGTCTTGTGCTAACACCTGGCATGCATGCATACAACAAAGATGCACCGGCTTTGTACTATATCCAAAAGTAACACGTACACTGCACTACTGCGGTGGTGCATGATTGATATCCTATCATCCGTCCATCTGGCTTAATTAGGTTCTTTGCATACTGGTCGCAGAAGATGCCTGCAGTCGGTGGGTAGGCCTTGCTTGGTCGATCCAGGCGAGACACCGGCCGGAGACTTGCAAAGATATTTGATGCCTGCATATGTATAAGCTAGCTTAGCACGCTTTAACAGCAATGTACGTACGTAGTTGGCTCAATTCGTCAGCTTTATGGTACGTATATGCATGCACTTTTTTGCACGGGGGTCACTTGTCACAACGAATCAACGAAGGTTCATCCACAGACCATGCACGGAGCAGACCGATCAGCACAATCAATATGTCCCTTGGCTGAACTTCACCTGAAAAACTGTGCATACAACACGAATCAAAGGATTTCCACGGTTGCCACGACGAACTAGCGAAGGTTTATCACAGGCCGATATCTCCCTCTGCTCAACTTGATCTGAAAGTTTTGTGCATACGTAGCTGATATCATTACCACTCTAGCTAGGTGTTGTTGGTGATGCTGAATTAACCAGGCAAGGCCTGTGATCTGTTGTTTAATTAGTGTCTGACACGCTCACATGCATGTTTATGGACGGAAGTTAGAGAGGTGGACATATATAAGTACTCATTGCGTTCCACATTGTAGTGACTATAAATTTTTTGAGAAGTCAAACTTTATAAACTTTGATTAAGTTTGTAAAGAAAAACATATACATCTAGAATATCAAATACATATTCTTAGATACATCACAAGACATACTTTCATATTGTATATATTCGGTACGGTAGATATAAATAGTTTTCTTTATAAATTTGACCAAAGTTTGTAGTTTGACTTTCTAAAAAAACCATATGCACTACATTATGAAATGGAGGGAGTGCTAAAGTACATGAACAGTGAACAGCGCACACGCACAGTTGGGTTTGGGCAAAGTGAAGTGAAGCTGCCACAATTAAGCTTTGGATGACACCGCATGCATGCAATCAAACTTTTTTAATCTGAACATGACACGTCGCCGGCCGGAGTTATTAAACCCCAGCAACAGGATCGATCGCGGCACCTCACATGCATGCAGATGCGGCCGTACGAGCCGCGCGGCGACGAAGATTAAACAGCGGGCCACCTACCTAATTAACCTCCCGCCGCGTATGTCCGTCCACTCATGCATCCGCCAATATTCAGGCGTACGCAGAATCGAATCGCAGATCCCATCCTAGTTAAAGAACCTCAGCCAGTAGACTATAGCTAGCCCTAGTTGTTGTGATTAGCGTCCTGGGGGTAGCCTTGCTGGTCACAATCACATGTGCGCATGATCCATCACCACCTGGTTAAGCAACATTTGTTTAGTTGTTTCGGTGGGAAGAAGGGACCGAAAGGTGCTGACGCGTTAGGGCATCTCCAATACACTAAACCGGACGCCCCATCCGTCCACGAACACTGATGCGGGACCCGGCCATCCAACCGTAGCCGTCTTCTTTTCCTCGGTGTTAGCGGCGGCGGCGAGCACGGCCGACGCGGAGTTGGCGACATCGTTGTCGGTGCCCCAGTCAAATTCCTCCGCCGCCGCGCCAACCTATGTGAACATTGCTTATTTCTCCGCCTGCCGGACGAGTTGCCGCCATCGCTCGCGGCGGAATTGCCAAGAGACGTCGTTGGCCAGACTGGACGGGCGAGGGACAGCCTGGCGATGGTGGTGACGCCGGCTTTGGAGAGCTTGCCGACAAGCCAGCCTGTATCCGGCTGGCTCGTCGGGCCACCCAGCCGGCTGCAATGCCAGAGAGCTCCTTCTTCTGCTCGCCGGAGAGGTCGTCCCATAGGACTTTGGAGCCGGAGGCCATAGCGGGTGTGGTGCAAGGAGGAGATGGGGAGTGGAGGTGTGGTGTGGTTCTTGCCCGGTGCCTGGCCACGATTAAATAGCAGGCGGATGTGAGGCGCCAACCGGAGAGGTGTTTAATGCCGGCCGACACAAGGACGTAGGTGTGGCGCTCGGGGCGCCGGACTAGGTTCCTCGGCACATGTGCTGGTTTAATGGAGGTAGGCGGGCAGAAGAATGCCAGATCAATGCGGAGAGAAGGCGTGCGTAATGGGCGTGACGTGGGCGGTACTCTTGGCCGGCGCGCCGCTACAATGCCGTCTCTAGTGAGTGGTCACGTCCGCTCTAGATCGGAATGAATGTGGTGCCGACGCTCTGGCGGGAAAGGGCGCAACTAGAATTTGGAAGGAGGTGTTCTCCTAGCTGAATCTTCATGACGATCAGGCATAGCTTCCACGCGGTAAGGGCTTGGTGGGAAGGAGTCATCAATAATTCGCATCAAGAAAAGGCTCGCTCATCATTGATTCACCTTGTTGGATGGGAGATTTGAAAAGAAAAGAACGTGCGTCTTGAGAAATAAAGCGGCGTCATTGACGAATGACGCCGATAGTTAGCATTATTAAGAAGGAGGAGGAAGCATCGCTTGGGGTTTTTACGGGTGTCACGCACTTTTTTTTCGAAAAGGGGGTTAACCCCCGGCCTCTGCATCAGAACGATGCATGCGGCCAATTTATTAATAAGCAAATAGTTCAACAAAGTCTCCAAGTTTCAAAAAGTAAAAATGCTCACAAAGAGCTAAAAACAGGGGATCGGGATAGCCACAACCGGCGGCATAAAAATAGATAGGAAACTAAACACCTATCCTATTACATGACCGTCATCCAAACCGGTTGAAGATAGCCCGTGCTACCGTCTCCCAACGGATAGACCCAGTAACCATACGCTCCCTGGCATCCATCGGAGTGAGTAGCGACCACATACGGATCAACGTAGTGGCCCGGAAGATAACCTGCAAGAAATGAATATTTGTTGTTCTGTTAAAAACCAAATCGTTCCTGCAGTTCCATATAGCCCATAATAAAGCACATACGCCTACGCGAATGTGTCTCGCTGTTTCTATGTCAACTCCATTTAGCCACGTCCCAAATAACGTGTGGATGCTAGTAGGAGGAGCAATGTTAAACGCTATATGGACAGACCGCCATAAAATTTTGGCCATTGGGCACTCAAGAAAGAGGTGTTTGATAGATTCATCATGATCACATAAGCTACATCTTCGAGATCCTGACCAGTTACATTTTGCCAAATTGTCCTTAGTGAGAATGACTTGTTTGTGGACAAACCACATGAACACTTTAATTCTTAAGGGCACTTTGACTTTCCAAATATGCACAGATCGAGGGATAGAGGCCGAGTTGATAATATCCAAATACATGGATTTTACCGAAAACACTCCATTCTTGGTTAGTTTCCAGTGCAACTGATCTGGCTATTGAGAAAGTTGGACATCCATCAATCTTCTCACAAGATGTAGCCAAGCTTCCCAATGGTTTCCCGCTAAAGTCCTTCTGAATTGAATATTTAGAGGATTGGACTGTAATATTGTTGCAACATAAGCGTCTCGACGCTGAACAATATTATAGAGAGAAGGATATTGCATAGCTAGAGGCGTCTCTCCTAGCCACGTATCCTCCCAGAATCTCGTGGAAGTACCATTGCCAACGATAAACTTTGTCCTGTGGAAGAAGGCTGATTTCACTCTCATCGGTCCTTTCCAAAAGGGCGAATCGGTTGGTCTGACCGTCACCTGTGATAAGGTCTTAGAATGAAGGTACTTACTACGCAGAATCTGGGCCCATGTGGCATCGGTCTCTACAGATAACTTGTACAGCCACTTGCTGAGTAAGCACCTGTTCTTCACCTCTAAATTTTCAATGCCAATACCACCCTGGTCCTTTGGCCTACAAATAATATCCCATTTCGTAAGTCTGTATTTCCGTTTTAGCTCGTCACTCTGCCAGAAAAAACGCGATCGATAGAAGTCCAATATTTTCCGTACCCCTACTGGTACTTCAAAGAAGGACAAAAGAAACATTGGCATACTCGTGAGCACAGAATTAATGAGAATTAGTCGGCCTCCATATGACATAAGTTTGCCCTTCCAGCAACTTAGTTTCTTTTCAAATCGATCTTCAATGCACTTCCATTCTTTGTTAGAGAGCTTGCGATGGTGAATCGGTATGCCCAGATATGTGAAAGGCAGCGAGCCTAACCCACATCCAAACAGTTGTTTGTAAGCTTCTTGTTCGTCTTTAGCTCTCCCAAAGCAGAACAATTCACTTTTATGGAAGTTAATCTTTAACCCTGACAACTGCTCGAATAAACATAACACAAGCTTCATATTTCTTGCTTTCTCCAGATCATGCTCCATGAAGATGATAGTATCATCTGCGTACTGTAGAATGGACACTCCACCATCCACTAGATGCGGGACGAGACCACCTACTTGGCCATTTTCTTTAGCTCTTCCTATCAGAATTGTCAACATGTCTGCCACTATGTTGAACAAGATAGGTGACATCGGGTCTCCCTGTCTTAGACCCTTGTGTGTCTGGAAATAATGACCTATATCATCATTCACTTTTATTCCGACACTACCCTTTTGCGTGAAAGAATCTACCTACTTTCTCCAGGATTGATTGAACCCTTTCATTCGCAAGGCCTGCTGAAGAAATGGCCACTTAACCTTGTCGTACGCTTTCTCAAAATCCACCTTAAAAACCACCCCATCTAGTTTTTTCGTGTGGATCTCATGGAGCGTTTCATGAAGGACCACAACCCCTTCAAGGATGTTTCTGTCCGGCATGAAGGCTGTTTGAGATGGTTGCACCACACTGTGTGCAATCTGCGTCAGCCTGTTAGTCCCCACCTTGGTGAAGATTTTAAAACTGACGTTAAGAAGACATATCGGTCGGAACTGCTCAATCCGTACCGCCTCTGTCTTCTTCGGGAGCAAAGTTATCGTTCCAAAATTTAAGTGAAATAGCTGCAAATGCCCAGAAAACAAATCATGGAACATTGGAAGCAAATCACCCTTAATAATATGCCAGCACCTTTTATAAAACTCTGTCGGAAAGCCATCCGGCCCAGGCGCTTTATTATTCTTCATCTGTGAAATCGCCTCAAACACCTCTTTCTTCGAAAATAGGGCGGATAAAATCTCATTCTCATCCGTCGCAAGTTGAGGGATATCCTCAACCCTCGACTCATCTAAGGACACAAAACTATCCTCAGGAGCCCCAAACAACTGCTTGTAATAATTGGTAATGTATAATTTTAGGTTCTCCTGACCCAAGATCGTCCCCTCATCTTGCTCAAGCTGAAATTTTTTCTTCTTGCGATGCTTGCCATTCGCAATCATATGAAAGAATTGTGTGTTATCGTCCCCTTGGACGACTTTTCGCACTTTAGCTCTAAGTGCCCACTTCAATTCTTCCTCTCGCAGCAATTCTTTCAGTCTCAGCTCCGCCTCCACTTTAGCCTCCAGCTCTCTGGTATCTAAAATAGAGGACTCGGCCTTTAAATCTAAGGCATCTATAAGGTTAAGGAGCCTTTCCTTTTCGACCTTATAGACGCCGCTCAAATGTTTGGCCCAACCGCGAAGGAACTGTCTTAAGTGTCTAATTTTATTCTGCCATTTTTCTACGTTCGATCTCCCTCCTGAATCCTTAGCCCACTCCCGTGCTACCAGATCGAAGAAACCTTCTTTCTCAAACCATGCTAATTCAAAAGAGAAGATATTTTTATTCCCCACATGAGTCGCCTCCCCAGAGTCAACAAGAAGTGGGGTATGATCAAAGATCGCTCGCGACAACGCCTGAACCGTCACCAGAGGAAACTTCTGCTCCCAATCCACACTGGTAAGAACACGATCCAACTTCTCATAAGTTGGATTTTGCAGTGTGTTGGCCCAAGTAAATTTTCTACCAGAAAGCTCGATCTCCCTGAGATCCAGACTTTCAATAATAGTGTTAAACATGAACGACCATCTGTTGGAAATATGCCCTAGAGGCAATAATAAATTGGTTATTATTATATTTCCTTGTTCATGATAATCGTTTATTATCCATGCTATAATTGTATTGATTGGAAACTCAAATACATGTGTGGGTACATAGACAACACTGTGTCCCTAGTAAGCCTCTAGTTGACTAGCTCGTTGATCAAAGATGGTTAAGGTTTCCTAGCCATTGACATGAGATGTCATTTGATAACGGGATCACATCATTAGGAGAGTGATGTGATGGACAAGACCCAAACTACGAACGTAGCATATGATCGTGTCAGTTTATTGCTATTGTTTTCTGCATGTCAAGTATCTGTTCCTATGACCATGAGATCATGCAACTCGCTGACATCAGAGGAGTACCTTGTGTGTATCAAACGTCGCAACGTAACTGGGCGACTATAAAGGTGCTCTACAGGTATCTCCGAGGGTGTCTGTTGGGTTGGCATGGATCAAGACTGGGATTTGTTACTCCGTATGACGGAGAGGTATCTCAGGGCCCACTCGGTAATACAACATCACAATGAGCCTTGCAAGCAATGTGACTAAAGTGTTAGCCACGAGATCTTGTATTACGGAACGAGTAAAGAGACTTGCCGGTAACGAGATTGAACTAGGTATAGAGATACCGACGATCGAATCTCGGGCAAGTAACATACCGAAGAACAAAGGGAACAGCATACGGGATTAACTGAATCCTTGACATAGAGGTTCGACCGATAAAGATCTTCGTAGAATATGTAGGAGCCAATATGGGCATCCAGGTCCCGCTATTGGTTATTGATCGTAGAGGTGTCTCGGTCATGTCTACATAGTTCTCGAACCCGCAGGGTCTACACACTTAACGTTTGGTGACGATTAGTATAGTTGAGTTATTATGTTGGTGACCGAAGGTTGTTCGGAGTCCCGGATAAGATCCCGGACATGACGAGGATCTCCGGAATAGTCCGGAGGTAAAGATTGATATATGTGATAATAGTGTTTTGATCTCCGGAAGGGTTCCGGAATTCGCCGGAAGAAGTTTCGGATGTTTACCGAAGTGTTCGGGTGCAAGAACACTTTATATGGGCCAAGGGATAAAAGCCCACGAGGTATTTGAAAGTGCAAAAGTAGTTTTGCTGCCGCGTAAGCGGTACTACCGCTTGTTGAAGCGGTACTACCGCCCGAGCGGTACTACCGCTTGTGTGAAGCGGTACTACCGCCCAAGCGGTACTACCGCTTGTGTGAAGCGGTACTACCGCTTGTGCGCGGTACTGCAGGGATCCGAGTTGGACTCTTTCCCTGCGGGCCAAACCGACCTTGTGCGGGCAAAACCGACCTGGAGGAGGCTTTTACTCCAAGTTTAGACCCCAAGGCTCAACATATAAATAGAGGGGCAGGGCTAGCACACGGGACACATCAAGATTTCCCCAAGCCGTGTGCGGCAACCCTAACCCTCTAGTTCCTCTGTCATAATCTCCGTAGCGCTTGGCGAAGCCCTGCAGAGATTGTTCCTCACCACCATCACCACGCCGTCGTGCTGCTGGAACTCAACCACTACTTCATCATCGCTCGCTGGATCGAGGAGGTGAAGGCGTCATCAAGCCGTACGTGTGTTGAACGCGGAGGTGCCGTCCGTTCGGCGCTAGTTCGTGATCGGATCGAGGGACGACTTGCGATTTGGATCGCGGAGACGTTCGACTACATCAACCGCGTTTCTTAAACGCTTCCGCTTAGCGATCTACAAGGGTATGTAGATTCACTCTCCCTCTCGTAGATGCTCATCACCATGGATAGATCTTGTGTGTGCGTAGGAAATTTTTTGTTTCCCATGCAACGTTCCCCAACACCATCTGCCGTCATAGTTATCATTGTTCTTTTCATCCCGCCTTCTTATAATGTTAAAATCGCCCCCAACCAGAATTGGGAGCCGTTCATCTCCGCAAATACGAACTAGGTCAGCCAGAAAATCTGGCTTTAGCTCAGGCTGCGCAGCTCCATACACTGCCACCAGTGCCCATTGGAACCCATCAACCTTCGACCTAACCCGAAATTTAACCGCAAATTCTCCCAGAACAACGTTCCGAACCTCCAAAGTTTCGCACTTGACCCCAAGTAAAATCCCACCGGATCTTCCTCTTGGGGGTAAGCAATGCCAATCAAAATCAACTCCTCCCAATAAGGTGCCAAGAAACTGAGAGGTAAAATTGTCTCTACCAGTTTCAGAGAGGGCTATGAAATCTAACTTGTGCTCTATAGATGCATCCGCCAGAAACCTTCGTTTAGCCAAGTCTGTCAGACCTCTGCTATTCCAAAAGATTCCTTTCATTTTTCATCATAGAATTTTTTAGCAGTCCGGATCCTAGCACTTCTGCGCACAGCCGAAGCCGGATAAATCTTCCGGTTCCACTTGCGCTTAGGCATGTCTTGCTCATCAACTCGGTCCATACAACCGAGCTCAGTGAGTTTACATGCCTCTAGATCGACGGGAGTTGAAACCTCCTGAGATTCAAAACTCTCGTCCTCCTCAGACCGGGCGGGAGAAGGCACAAGGTCCTCACAAAGACTATCAAGAACCCTAACACCTAAAGCATCAATTTCTGAGTCATTTAAAGGTTTAACAGCCGCTAAGTTTCTAATCATCTCCAGGGCTCACTCCGCCTCAAGATCAAGTAGGTCATTAACAGATTTAGCAATTTCTTTTCCATTACTACCTAGCGAAACTCCCAACTGATTTGCATTATTTATAATATCGACCTCAGAAAAATGCAAAATGGAATTGGAAGTATTGACTGACAAACCTGTAGTGACCTCAATGTCACGAAGCTTGGCCGCTCGCATGGCGCGCCCCAGCTGCAGGTCATCAACGTCAGGCCGATCCTGGAGACGGCTGCTCATCCGTCGACCTTTAGACCTGGGATCCGGAATCCCTCCGAAGGCGACGACCTCGTCCCGCGAAGGCCCGCTCGGGGTAAGGCCTCCTGCCCGACCCCCAACCGGCGTCTTAGTTGGTGAAGATGGTGTGGGCGCGGTAGTGGGCGTACCTCCAGCCGGTACTGTGGGAGTGAGTGAGCGCAGAGCCTCCTGCTCGGCTGCCCCACTCCCCATCATACCGCCGGAGCGACCCGGGAGCGCCACGGGAGAGGTGGAAGCGAGGGTCTCCTGCCCGCGCCCCTCCCCAGCCTCGGCGTCCGTCTCTGTGCCCGGAGCACCGCCGGCCTGGAAGGCCACCGGCGCGCTCATCCTCTCCATCGAGGCGGTGTCCCGAGTGACCGCTATGGGGGG
Organism: Elymus sibiricus; assembly: GCA_039707655.1. NCBI lineage: Eukaryota > Viridiplantae > Streptophyta > Magnoliopsida > Poales > Poaceae > Elymus > Elymus sibiricus. Next base: position 364,058,555 of record CM077670.1, on the reverse strand, counting down.
AGTGGGAGCCACCTGCCCACACCCCTCCCCAACCTCGGCACCGACCCCGGCGCCCCGAACACCTGCCGCCACGGGCACCATTGGGCTGGGCGCTCTCTCCACCGAGGCGGCCCCCCGAGTGCCCACCGCAGTGTAACCACAAACAAGGGCCTCCTACCCCACAGTATCCACATCAGCAGCAGCCAGCGGCGTAACTCTCTCCGGCCCGGAAAACACCCTAGGCGGAGAGCGGTGCGTCAGTGGTGATAAAGAATCATGAAGCATCACCGGCGGTAGCTCGAGGTCCGCCGGATCATCCATCTCAAATCTGTTGCTCCATAACCGACTGGGAGCAGAACACGATCCAAAGGACCCAAAACGAAGTGTATTCATCGGAGTCGTGGAAGATGACATCCCCTTGGCAGACTTATCCGCCTTAGCAGACTGCGAGTTCGGCCCCTTAGCCGACTCCCGTGGTGCATTCTCAGACCCCTTGTTCTGATTCCCAGGGGCTCCATCCCCCTCAGTCGTATCCATATCCTGTTGCTCATCCCCCTCCTGTAGCACCGGTGTATCCTCGATCTCAATCTCTAGCTCGTACGTGACCCCCGCATGTGTCCACTTGACCACATCCGGCACAAACTCAATACTAACCACACTGACAAGTAGCCTCGCCACACCATGTGCACGAGTGAAAGGCATATCTACCTGTTTTGTCTTGCCAATGAGAGATCCCAAGCTCCAGGTTACCAAGAAGTTGTTCAGCGGTTTGGGTGGTGCACCCGAGAGACGTACCCAAATCTGATCTAAAGGAGTACCCTGTGGTTCTTTCTGCTTCCACTCGTCGAAAGCCATGATGATACTAGTATTCGTTACTCTGCACATGCCAAACTTAAGAATATGTAACTGATCCTCCTTAGTAGGAAAATCTACCTTGTAAGTCTGGTTCTCCAACTTGACAAGGTTCCACTGAAAGTTACCCGGTACCAACTCCCGCAACTGCTGCACAATCTGTGCCTCTGTCATGGACCCATTAGTCACCTTGACAACTGCTGGGAAGGAGCTCTCCATCACATGCATCGATGGTGCCACATCAGGTGACTCAAAGAACATCAACTCCTGACAACAAACTCCGTATATATTGACCACCGGTTTAGGAACTGAAAGAATCGGACACTCACCGGACATATGTTTCGACCTGAGGCAATAATCACAAAGCTCTGTAGTACAGTCTGCGACAAAGTGTCCCGGCTCGCCACATCTATAGCATGTCAGCTTCTTCTTCTTAATGGCCCACTTAGATAGTTTTTCACCATCCGATTTGTCCATTCCCTTATCAGACCCACCATCAGCTGTCTTAGCAGCCCCTGAACCGACCATCGGAATGTTGACCGCTGCCAGAGCCCGGACTGTGTCTACAGCAACCTGGGGCAAAGTAGGCGAGGCCGTCGGCACAGCAGCCGTGGCATCAACCGGCTCGGCTTGGGCCACATCAGCCGAATCGACATGCGGTGGTGGAGGTCGAGGTGGAGGCGGGCGCTGGCCCCCTCCTCTCCCACCGAGGAAGCCTCGGTGACCTCCCTGGTTATATCTGTTGTTAGGTCCGGCTACCCCTTCGACGAAATTTCCGGGAGGTCCTTGGAAGCCGCGCCCAGGTCCTCCGCCATTGTACCACGCAAACCCGCCACCACCTCCAGTGGATGACGAGCCGCGGTGTTGGCCTTCGCCATAAGCGTCATATCCGTCGTCGCCCCACTGACCTCGAGGTGGGTACCGATAGCCGTCTCCGCCGAAGTTCTCCCGGCCTCCGCCCATTGTTCTGGCGCCCAGCAACCGGACCAGCAGCCAGCGGCCGCGCGTCCCGCGGCGCCTCCTGCTGCCTTGAGATACCCCGTCCCGGGGCCTGGGCGGCGGCGGCCCTTGCTGGTTGAGCTGCAGCGGGTGGAGGCGGCCCCGGCTTGGGAGGAGGCTGACCACCGCGGCCGGCCATGAAGATGCCGACGGCCTGCCTGATCCGAACGGCCCGCCCAGTCCCAAGCGGAGGAAACCCCGGCGTCGCTACGCGAGGAACCCTAGCGGACGAAGGCAACACTCGTGCATGCGGCGGCTCTCGTTCCAAAGCGATTACATGCAACGAGGGTTCGATCGACGTACAAGGTTTCGTGGCTTGGGTCCCTAGCTGAGCCGTATACCCAGGTTCATTAGAGCCCACGACCTCCGAAAACCTCGACCCCAACTCCTGGCCCAACAGCGATTTCAAACGTGCCCTTCTGGTCGTTCTGATTTCGTCGGCCGACGTAACCTTCGGCGGCGGCGGCCGCCGCCCCGGCGTCCGCCTCATCTTCCCTCTCTTCTTCTTAGTAACCAATGTCCAATCAGCCGGAATGAAGTCTGACAACGTGTGTAGTGTTCGGGTTACCTTCGGGATCGGCCCGATCCATGGCTTGAGCATTGGCTTTGCCTGCTTCAGTATCTCCTTTGTCCGGCAATGAACAGTTGTCCGGCGATGAACGGTTGTGGAAACGATCCCTGACGGCTTCTCCGCCACAGAAGTTTCCACCGATGCCAATGCCGCCGTAGTCTTGCCCTTGCCTTCCTTGCCTTCGGCGACCTCATCCACCTGGCTTTCCTCGTCGTCCTCGTTATCCGCGAGTACCCAGAAACGGCCTCCGACCCGTGATCCGGCTTCCCGGGTGTCACGCACTTGAGTAATGTAATTCCGCGAGGGTAATTTGTTAGCTTTGTGCCGCTTTGACAGTGTTTACTTTAAACTCCTTTTCTTAGTCAGTGAAAATGGAAAATATTTTACCTTGTTTTGAAAACAAAATCAAAACAGCACGGTAAGGTCTCCTTTGTTTGCTTCTTGGGCTGATGATCGGCTTCCATTTTTTGACAGTTTTGCGTGCAACGTGGTGTTCAAAGGGGTGCAGGGTTAGTAACTTTTTAGCAAGGCGCAACAACGCCAAATTAAAATGGGCCTAGCGCATAGGAACCAAAGCAAGATGACAAGGGTGTAGCGGTGTTCCCACCAAGCACAGCACAGCTTTGTCTGTGTGCTCAATGTTTTCTATCTTGCACCGAGCGAGGAACGTGCCATGTTCCATCACACACGTTTCAATGCTTTGGTCGTCTAATTGATCATTAGTTAGTCTTCCATCGCACTCTAGCCAGTTATTAGTGCACCTAGCTTGCTCGGTTAGAGCGCGACACACACTTAGACCACAGTGATTAGTATAGTCTTGTGTAGGAGTATAGTAGTGGTGTCGTAGGATGGATGGACGCATGATTGCTGGCTCGATCTTAGGGAATTGAATGAATTTTGTGGAAGAGGGCACCATGAAAACGTGCCGGCCTGTCGGTGACACTCAGGATCGCTTGCTTGCTTTTTACCTGATCGTGATCAGTTAATTATTAATCTATACTAAGAGTACTCCTGCCATACAAGCGCGGTACAATTGCCCTGTGCTAGTATTAGTGGAGCCATGCATTAGATTAGCCTAGGTATAGTAGAATGTTAAGAAAAAGCATTAGTTAGAACTTATTAGTAGAAAACATGCATGATTTGCAGTACAGCCGTGTGTGGTGCAAAAGCGCAAAGAAGTTGCGGCAGTTAGCTAAGTCGTTGGCCGGTTACATCGACGGTCGATCGCTGACTGTGACAGTGGACACTGAAGCATCCGATCGAGTAAGAACAAGAGATGAAATTAGTGGCGGCAAGGCTGAATCATGTCATTCCTCCTGAAGCTAGCAGTCGTTGTTCCTGTGAAGGACGTACGAGTCGACGACAGGGCCGGACAGCAGGCGCCAGCAGGCACGGTCGACCTAATTAGGAGCCGCCCACGATGCGTCAAGTCAAATCCTTCCTGGATTTCCGAAGACGCGATGGTCCGGTCAAAGCTAACCCCTACATCCTCTCTGTTAATTTTGCAGTGAGTCCATGCTGCTAAATGAGCATAACTAATTGGCCTAGCCTTTCAGGACCGACCTCCTAGCTAGCCCAGTGATTTAATTTCACACACACAGAGATGTTAATTAAGTTAACAGCAGCGCGCCCTTTGAAGTAACCACCGACCACGCATGCAGCTGTGGCTTTGGCTTTTTTTAAAAACTTTCCTCCTCCTGTTGATACACAGTTGCTGCCGTTCGTCCTGTCGATCGAAAAGCCAAAGATATCGTGCGTCATAGGTCTAGCTAGGCCTAGGCGAATCAAGCAAAGCATATCTTCTATCTCTAGTCTAGGCTCTACACATGTACTATTGACCCCTAAATCGTCTCCTTCTAGTTTGTGTGATCCAGGCCTTCTCCCAGCGTGTGCATGCATGCATGTGCATCCAGACACAGAAACCTCTCTCTCTCTCTCTCTCTCTGTATGGGTAACGTACGTGAGAAGCTAATAACAGAAACCTCGAAAGGCTGATGACGATCCTGCATTACTTTTGTCACGGACTAACCAGTTGGAAGAGATGGTGGTAATTGCGACGGATGATGCGACGAGGCCAAGCTGCTTTGCGTGAGTGCGCGTGCTGCGCGCACCAGGCGTGAGGTGATGTGTGATCCGCGTCGGCGTCGCCGCTGCTTTCTGAGTATTTGCCGGCCGCGGCCGGAATCCAAGGGCGCCGGCCGGAGTTTACATACGTAATTGGTGGCCTAGGTAGGCATGCATGCTACGAGCGCCGAGCGCGCGCGCGCGGCTGACCGCCCGCCCAACTATTGGACCTGCACGCGCGCTGACTCGTCGCCGCCGCGCCGGTCGACGCGCACGCGGCACGGACAGAGCATGCCACGCGCGTGCGTGCGCATCCCGATCGGCGATCGGTTGCGCGCACCCACCACCCCTTCTCTCGTACGGCACCGCCCCGTTCTAGCCGGGACAGAGCGCGTGCTGGAAAACAAACGTCTCGCTCGCGGACGCCCAACTTTCTCCCACCGCGAGCTACCTAGCTAGCTTCCGTGCAACGGCGCGTACGGAGCCCGGGCCGGGCGATATTTCCTTCCCGGCGCAAGAAAAGCTACGGTGTCGCCGTCGCACAGGTGCGATCGCGCGCTCCGTTTCGGGGTGTGTCTGGTCGATGAAGACCACAGGCACATCGTTGGAAAGAAGATCGATATGGTTTGGCGCTGGTCGCCGGCTATATATATACGTGCAGGTTCTGTTGTGCTTTTGCGCCTGTCTGCTCCAGAAAACGACTCACAGCTACAAGTATGAGCGACGACAGTAACAGATAGCTAGCTGGTCATGGAAAAGTACTGGTAGCCGCACATCTATCTATCTGACCTGACCATCTCGATCGTTATCCGGTTGAGATACGGATTCGGTTCCCCGTCACCAACTAACTCGGCCGGCCACGAATTGGCGATCAACCCTGCCGATTGCTTGTTTCATCAGTGCTCTTGATCGACCCCAATAATCATCCATGTACGCACGCCCTAACCAAGTCACGCCTAACAACTGCTTAATCTACGGAAAACGATGGTCAGAATTCACGAGTGACAACAATATAGTACGCGCGTCTGAACAGCTGACCAACAACCATATCACATTCTAGTGCTGGTGGCCTTCTAGTTAAAACCCTCGCTCATCAACAAATGGCTCACTGATTTGCGTAGCGATCGATCATATCTAGCTTCCTCATAAGAAAATAAAGCGCTCCCTGCCAACTTACACGAGTTGCTCGCACACGGAAAGGTATCTACCCAAGATCTCGTATCACTCGCAACTTGCAAATGCGTCTTCCCTGCCCACTGCTAGCGCTTAATCAGTTGACACTTGCCGGTGCAGTTGGAGAAAATTATAACAACAAAAATCACCACCGTTATTATAGTAATCTATATCTAAAGGTTGGTTGCATTATTTGGAACACGGTACCTGCACTGCAACTCAAGGCCCAAAAACCATTAAAAAAACAAGAATTCTGTGTATTATCAGTTTCAAGAAATTGAAATTGGGGGTCATTCTGCCCTAAGTTTTTTTTGAAGTCCATATTGCAACACTAAACTTACCACCAGTTTTAAGATACAACCTCGAACTTCTAAGCCGGATGTTCTACACTCCGAACTAACTACTCGAGTTAGGAATCAACCCCATAATCCGGTTTGGACTCAGTTTAGTGGTTTTGACCACGTTGGCTACTGACGTGGCGAGGTGGATAAACATGGTCCCATGTGTCATGTTCACACTTTTGTCCCCTATCTCTTTCATCTCTACTTTCTCCCTCTTGTCTTCTCATGAAAAGGGGAATGACCACGAGACCGACGCCACCAGTAGCAACACGGGTGGCACCAACCTCTCCATCCGCCGTCTTTCGCCTGCATCTGCCAGTGCAACATTAGCTAGCTCTCACCCGCATGTCTCCCTATTTGCTGCAGATAATATGTCGACATGAAAAGTTGCATAGGTGTGGTGGTAACATTCATGGCTGCGATGAAGCGGGCGCAAGAGCACTAGGGGCATAGGGGCGTCGTTGTTGACGACAAGGTCGAACTAGAGAAGCGGGTTGTCTCCACCCTACCCCTTGATCTCGGATATGAACAATTTGCCATGAAAGAAATGATGGCAAATTGTCTGTAAAATTCTCATGACGCATACAAACTACTTTGCAACAAACTAATTTGCCAGGACACATAAAAAAAAGCATGCGAAAATTTATGTGTTACCGTGATGAATACACACTACTTGACATGTGGTAACTTGTGTGTAAAAATTGCCATGTTGCAAACACGCTAATTGATAACTGGACAAATCTTGACATGGCAATTCCGGGAAGCAACCATGAGTATCGCCAAAAACACATCACATTATGGTAGTAGGAGATGCAAAAACAAATAATCTAGGATCATCAATCATCACAGATTGTTTTTACCATCACACTACTAAGGCCGTGGAGTGTGGTGGCTCCAATTGAGAAGCTCGTCGCCGTTCGAAATGAACTATACCGCTCAATCCCCATCCACACCACACCGCGGGATCCCGCCTCTACAAACCCACTAAAATCCCGTTGAAAAATAAGTAAAAAACAGGGGACACGAAGTTCGACACAAATCCATACCTTACTGGTGTGGTCATCGATGTTCGCCGAGCATGGCAGTGTCGACCTGAAAACGGAAGGACCAGCAACGTCTCCACCCGCTCGTCATCTAGCGCACGCGGCGATTCCTCGTCGTCCTCCATCTCCCATAGCAGTTCCTCGACGGTCAGCAGTTGTGGCACCAATAGGTTAGAGATGGGCTGCGACGACGACTCTCAGTCGTCCACCGTGGAACGCGGCGGCTCGTCGTTGCCCTCAATCTCCCATGGCGCCTCCTCAAAACACCCCTGCCACCACGACAACGACAAGGCGCATGGCAATGGATGCGCTATAGAGAATAGAGGAGGAGGGGGTGGAACTTGTTGTCGGGCCTTTGGGCAGGAGAAGGATCTCTCGGATGCGGCGCCGATAGAGGTGCGCGAGCGGCGGCGACGGGAGCAGAGACAACGTCGGCGATAGGGCATCGAGGGTGACAGCGAATGGGAGGGGAAAGTTTGGGGAGGGGGCGGGATAAGACTCAGCACCCTCATAGGAGAAAACGAGAGTGCGTGAACGTTCATGGGTGGACATCAGTGAGCGAATGGATGATTTCTCTGCCGTGGCAAACTAGCGAGCATTAAGATCCGTGTGAGTGATTGGACGGTCGAAATAGCGTTCGCTCGGAATCCTTATAGCACAGTTCATTAGCTTTAGAGAGAAGAAGGGAAAAAAAACGAAAGGTTGGAGGGTCTTCACCTTCCTGGCTTCCTAATCCTTTTCAGGCGGCTCCATCTTCTTCCACGTAGCCACGCACCCGCCATTACGTGCGGCTACACCGAATCTGCCGGAATAGTGTCCATCCTTTTCAGGTGTTGCTTGTCCTTTTGGACATGGATCTCTGTTGTTTTGCTGTACATGTCCAACGAACGCAACAGCTAGCTACTCCTAATCACGTATGCGCTTTCCGAAGCCGGCCCGGGGTCCGGCCACGGACGGTAACACGTCGTCGGCCGTGAGCCAAACACTGTACGGTAGTCCTGCCAGCTCCTGCTCCTGCTCCTGATCGACCATCACGGCTGTGCATGCGGCCTTCCTTGTAGTGCGTACGTTCGTACGTACACATGCAAGGCCGCTCATTCTTCTGGCTCAGAAAGGGGTGTTTGAAAATTGAGAGATCGAAGGGTTTGGAAACGGCCACGTCCGTCTTGTCGGATGGGATGGGATGGCATGTGATCGTGCATGGCGCTCACTCGCGCCGGCCCCTACTAGCTAGCTAGGCACCGGAGTATGGCTCACTCGTCGTGGCTCCAAATTCCCAGCATCGACCTTCACACATGCGTCCATGGAGACGGCCACTGATTACTCCAACTAAACAATACTACATGCAAAATATATAAGCCAGCCAGCTAGTAGTCCATGCACGTTCTCTCTCCGATGATTGATCATCTGATGTACGTAGTATCTAATGTAGCGGCCGGATCATGTGCCCAAGCTCCAGGCCACCCAACGCCTTGTCTAAAAAATGCATGGCATGGCCGGAGCCACCGTGTGTGACACCTGAGGAAAGGTGCATGTGTGTGGACGAATGTGTACGTGCTGTACACAGTTGATGCGTGCGCTTTAACGCTTTAGTTTCCTCGCTGTGGCCACTGTATATATATATCTGCTCCTGGCCGATGATTGGAGAAGGAGGAGTCTTGTGCTAACACCTGGCATGCATACTCCGGCCGTACGCGTGTGTTTTGTAGTATATCCAAAAGTATCACGTACACTGCACTACTCACATACTCCGATGATTGATATCGTATCACCCAGCCCACCTGGCTTAATTAGGTTCTTCGCATACTAGTCGCAGAACGTGCGTGCAATTGGTAGGTCGATCGAATTGAGAGTCGGGACACCGGGGAGAGTGCGTATCTGGTGATACGGACCATGAAATGCTCCCATGATACGAGACCATGTGAGCCGTTGGATGTGTACTGAAGGCACAGGATTGAGCAGCCTTACTTTCCATTGTCAAATATACGACACCCTTGGTTATTCTGTAATCAAGGTACAAGTGCATATCCTGCCTAGGTTTAGCCGGCTTTGACAACACTATAATTTGCTCGTATTGCTAGGCCAGCTAGCTTTAAGGTACCTACTTGCGTGGACGTACGTACGCGGTGGAAGATCTAGCTGAGGTACTTTTTGCACGGTTGTCACAACGTACGAACCAACGAATGTTCATCCAGACTAGAGAGCAGACCAGCAGCACTGGTCAATACTACTCCCTCCGTTCCTAGCTCAACTTGAGCTGCAAAACTTTGCATAACTGATGTAGTTACCACACTGGCTACAGGTGGTGATCTGGATTACTAGGTGTAAGGGGTACGTACAGCCGTACAGGCATGCCTAGACATTTTTCACGGTTAATCTGAAAAAACTATGGGTGCATATTTTATTTTATTTTGCGGAAAAACTTCCGATCTATTCATCTTCAATCATGTCAGTACAACAAACATCAGAAATAATAAAAATGACATTTAGGTTTGTTGACCACCTAGCGACAACTACAAGCACTGAAGTGAGCTGGAGGCACGCCGCCGTCATCGTCCCCCCCCCCCCCCCCCCCCCTCGCCGGAACTGCACAAAATTTGTTGTAGTAGACAGTCGGGAAGTCGTCGTGTTAAGGCCTCAAAGGAGCAGCGCACCAGAACAACAACCGTCGCCGATGAAGAGTAACGTAGATCGGAAGGATCCAATATGAAGACGAACAAACGTAGGCGAACGACGACTAGATCCAAGCAGATCCCCCAAAGACAGATCCATCGGAGACACATCTCCACACGCCCACCGACGATGCTAGATGCACCACCGAAATGGGGGCTAGGCGGGGAGAATCTCATTTCATGTTCAGAGAGGCTCCGCCGTCTCGCCTTTCTAAGCATGACACAAACCCTGATTAAACTTAAAGAAACATCACAAGGTTGATACAGTAATTACCTCACAAGGTGACGCTGAATTAACTAGCAGCCAGGTGTATGTATCACTGATCTGTTTTTCATCAATCAGTGTCTGACACGTCCACATGCCTGTTTATGAGCGGAAGCTGGAGAGCTGGACAACAGTGAGTACATGAACAGTGCGGTTGGGGCCAAGCGAAGGGAAGCGTGGGCAAGGTCGGTGACCGTTCAAAAAAAAAGTGAAATGAAGCTGCCACAGTTGAGCTTTGGATGACACCGCATGCATGCGTAAATGCAATCAAACAACTTTTAATTCAGGCCCCTCCCAAGCTAATACGATGACACGTCTCCGGCCGGCCGGAGATATTAACCCCAGCAACAGGATCGATCGCGGCAGCTCACATGCATGCAGAGGCGGCCGTACGAGGCGCGCGGCGATGAAGATTAAACTCGAAGCCACCTCCCTAATTAACCTCTTCCGCCGCGTACGTACTACGTCCACGCATGCACTCACCTGCCAATATTCTTTCCGGCGTGCGTACGCAGAATCGAATCGCCTCGCAGATCCCATCTTAGTTAAACACGAACCTTAGCTAGGCTTAGTTGTTGAGCTTAGCGTCCTAGTTAGCCTCAGTGCTCACATGTGCGCATGATGGATCGATCACCACCTGGTTAAGCAACCTTTGTTTACTCGTTTGGACCCAAAGGTGGTGGAGCATTTTACGCACTTGCCAAGCTAGGCTCTAGCTACTGGGAAAGCATTATACGCGTATGGTGCAATTGCCCTTGATCGGCTGCCTTTCCTAGCTTTCTAACAAAATCATCCAAGATTCAACTTAATAATTTGACTCCTCAATAAAATTGTCTATTTTCTAAAGCACATGTACCTATAATCATTTCAGCAGAAAAGAAAAAACTACTTTACATGGAGGCACAACTCTAGAAATGAAAAAAAGGAGTAGGGAAAAAAATCGAAACTCTGGAAATGATCGATTTAATTAGCAGCCTGATGTGGACTCGCCACCATGCAGCCATGGTTAGTTCTCCTTTGTTTGCTTCTTGGGCTGAATTTAACTAGCTTCCATCTTTTGACAGTTCGATTGCAGGCTAATTTTTTAGCGTGGGCAACAACGCCAAAGTAATCATTTCACTTTTTACATTCATGTTTCACTATTGTGATAGATTTTACCATTTTCCAAAAAATTATCAATTTATACCCACATTGATGCACTTTGTGACACATTTTACCCGTAAGCAAATTTTGGTGGTATTTGGTGCTGACTAGGCATGCCACATAGGTGTTTTTATTTTATTTTTCGCTGGGTTTTTTTTTCGAGTGAACCGGTCGAGCGCAGTAAACCTGGTCGGTTCTTTCTGATTTGCTCTCGAGGTGTGTCCCAATGTCAGCGAGGGAGAATGAAAAATAAATGGCTAGTGCGCTCGGCCCTAGCTCAGCCATTTATTTTTCAATCCCTAGCTCAGCCATTTATTTTTCAAATATATTTCATTCTTCCCCGCTAGCAGGTGGGACCTACCTTGAGAGCAAATAAGAAAAAAAAAACAACCATGTTTAGTGCGCTCGACCGGTTCACTCTTGAAAAAAACTAGAATCAAACCAGTGAAAAACAAAAAAAAACGCCTACTTGGCATGCCAACTCAGCACCAAATTGGAGAGAAAAAAAATTGGGGGTAAATTCTGTCAAAGGGGGGTAAAATGTAGCACAAAGTGCATCAATGGGGGTTATAGATTATTACTCCCCCCGTTCCTAAATATAAGACCTTTTAGAGATTCACTATGAACTACATACGGATGTATATAGTCCTATTTTAGAGTGTAGATTCACTCATTTTAGAGTGTAGTCCATAATGAAATCTCTAAAAGGTCTTATATTTAGGAACGGAGGGAGTATTATTTTGAAAAATGAATAGTCACAAACGTGAAACATGGAGGTGAAAAATGGAATTTACTCAGTTAAATAAAATGGGCCTGGCTAGCACCAGGATGACAGGGACGATGTATATTCCATATAGGAACCAATGCAAGATGACAAGGGTGTACTTGTGTTCCCACCAAGCACGGCTTTGTCTTTGTGCTCAATTTTTATCTTCCACCGATCGAGGAAGGTGCCATGTTCCATCACACGCTATGCTTTCGTCGTCTAATTATCTTTAATGAATCCTCTGGCACTCTAGCTACATAGTTAGAGCGCGACACACACTTACACCACAGTGATTAGAATAGTATCATAGGAGGATGGATGGATGGATGCATGCTTGCTGGATCGATCCATCTTGGGGAATGAATGAATTTTGTGGAACACAACACAAGAGGGCGCCATGAAAACGTGCCTGCCTGTCGGTGACACTAGGGACCGCTTGCTTGCTTCATTGCTTTTACCTGATCTCCATCAGTTAATTATTAATCTACTACTAGTACTCTCTTGTCAGGACTAAAGCACGGTATATGCAATTGCCCTGCACTAGCATTAGCTCAGGACATGCATGATTGCAGTACGGCCGGGTGTGGTGCAAAAGGTAGCACAAAGAAGTTGCGCTGATTAAGTAAGTTGTTGGCCGGTTACATCGACGGTCGATCGATAACAGCCGACACTGAACTGAAGCATCCGATCGAGTAAAAACAAGAGATGAATGCATCTAGTGGGCCAGTGGCGGCAAGGATTTAACGACGACAGCTGAATCATGTCATTCCTGAAGCAGTCGTTGTTCCTCCTGCAGGGAAGGACGAGTTAACGACGACAACAGCGACACCAGGCTCATGCATGACCGCGCATGAACTAACGGTCAACTTAATTAAGATCCGCCCACGATGCGCCAAGTCAAATAATCCTTCCTGGATTCCCGAAGAAGTTCTCCGTGTGTTTGGTGTAATTAATTTTCCAGTGAGTCCATGCTGCCACCACTAACTGAGCATGTAGTAGTAACTAATTGGCCTAGCCTTTCACAAGACCGACCTCATGGCTATAGCTAGCCCATTGGTTTCACACATAGACACACGTTAATTTTAAGTTAACAGAAGGAACGACCGACCACGCAGCTGTGACTTTGGCTTTTTAAAATTTCCCTCCTGTTGAGACACAGTCGCTGCCGTCCATCTTGATCGAGATCGGAAAGCCAAAGATATTGGGCGTCATACGTCTCGCTAGGCAAATCAAGCAAAAGCATATCTCTAGGCTCTATGTAGTATAGTATATAGAGATAACAGTGTGATTTCGTTTCCAGCGTGCATGCATGTGCATTCCAAACACAGAGCGCGCGACCGGGAAGGAAAATATCGCCCGGCCGTGACGAAAAGCATTAGTAGAAAAGCAGATCGATATGCACTAGTAGAAAACAGACCTTTTGTCCAAAGCATTAGTCCCGGTCTGATTTTGAACCGGTATTAATGTGACCATTAGTCCCGGTTCGAGACGGGCATCATTAGTCGCGATTCGTTCCGGACCTTTAGTCCCAGTTCGTAACACGAACCGGGACTAAAGGGGTTGTGCCAGGCTGGTGTCAGCCTGAGACCCCACGATTACCTTTAGTCCCGGTTCGTGGCACGAACCGGGACTATAGGCACCTTTAGTCCCGGTTCGTGCCACGAACCGGGACTAAAGATCCCCTATATGAATTCGGCCAGCCCGAGCACAGTACTCCTTCCTGTTTTTCCCCTTCTTCCCCTCCTTTGTTCTTCCTCTTCCTCGAGCTCATCCTCCATTTTTGCCAAAATTTGTCAAGATTTGGAGGCACCCCATCCATCCAAGTGTTCACAAAGGTTAGCAACTTTGTCCTTTCATCTCTCATTGCTAGATTAGCTCTTGCAATGCTCTATAAGTATAGTGATTTGTGGGTTTTAGTTTGGGAGTATTTATATGTGGTAGTTCATTTGATTTATATGCAATTTGAGTTCAAATTAACTTATTACTTTGCATGTGTAGGTGTGGTTTACTTAGTGCCTTCCCGTCCCCGTCCTAACCACCGTCGATCGCCCGCACCGTCCCGTCGCCGGCACCACCTTGGTGAGCCTCTTGTTCTTATCATTTTTATAAAAAAAAATCATGTTTGTAAGATTTAGATAGTTACTTGTATAGTTTTCTTACCTATATGGTTGTTTGTTATACATAGTGGCATGGTTTTGATATCCGTCCCCGTCGGCCCTCGTCCGGTTTATGATTCGGATGTGGTATATACTCTCTTTTATAACTGTTTGTTGCATTTCGTGTTTATGACAATTATGCCCATCAAGTTGACATAGATATTTTTATCTAGGAGGTATGTGAACCGAAAATTGCAACCGACATAGATATTCTTGTCAAGAAGTTAAATTTAGTTGAAAAAGAAAACGAGTATTTGAAAGAAAAATTGAAAAGAGTTGAAGAAGAGAAGATGAAACTGGAGTTGTATGTTGCCGATGTCGTCGATGATCACAAGATCAAGATGGATGCAATGCGCTTGAAGATTAGAAAATTTAAAAAATATGCCATTGATAGTGAGGCTTGGTATCACTATGCTGTTGGATCAATTGTTACCTTAGTTGCGATCTTGATCGCATTTGTTGTTGCATTTAAATGCTTTAGCTAGAGAGTTTGTATGTTGCTTTAATTCATAAACCCCTAAAGGATTAAAAGGAAAAATAAACCAAAATTAAAAGAATTAAATACTTTTAGTCCCGGTTGGTAACACCAACCGGGACTAAAGGTCCCCCAGCCCACGGCGCCGGCAGGTGCCACGTGGTGGGCCTTTAGTGCCGGTTGGTGTTACCAACCGGGACTAAAGGTCCCCCAGCCCACGGCGCCGGCAGGTGCCACGTGGTGGGCCTTTAGCGCCGGGCCGTGTTGAATCGGGACTGGGGGGGGGCTTTAGTCCCCACCCTTTAGTGCCGGTTGAAGAACCGGCACTAAAGGCCCTTACGAACCTGCACTATAGACCGATTCTGCACTAGTGATGGATGGTTTGGCACTGATCGCCTGCTATATATATAATACGTGCACGATTCTGTTGTGCTTTCTTCTAAAAACAACATTTTTGTTGTGCTTTTGCGCCTGCTTGCTCCAGAAAAAGAACCTGCACTGCACCTATATGTATATGTATCAGCGCTGAGCGACATCTAGTCGAGCTATCTATCTGGTCAAGGAAAAGTACCACCTATCTATCTATCTATCTATCTATCTATCTCGATCGGGGTGTTATCCGGTTAAGCAACAAGGATTAACTCGGTTCCCCATCACCAACTAACCCGGCCGGCCACGAATTGGCGATCAGCCCTGCCGATTGCTTGTTTCATCAGCGCTCTTGACCCACCCCAATAATCATACGCACGCCCTAATCAAGTCAAGCCTAACTGCTTAATCTACGGAAAACAATAGTCATCACAACTCGCCAGTGCCAACAATATATAAGTACGTACGTCTGAACAGCTGACCAACAACCGTATCACAAACTTGTGCTACTTAGTGGCCTCCTAGCTTATCTAGTTAAACCCTGACTGGTCGATTAACCATAAGCTCACTGCTTGCGTTAGCGTAGTGATGATGGATCATATCTAGCCTCCTCATAAGAAAATAAAAGCGCTCCCTGCCAACTAACACGAGTTGCTCGGGCACGTAAAATAAAGGTATCTACGGAAGATCTCGTACCACTCGCAACTTGCAAATACATCCTCCCTGTATGGGTATGGCTGGCTAGCTAGCTTAATCGGTTGACACTCGCCAGTGCGGTTGGAGAAAATTATAACAACCAAAAAAAATATTTGCCACCGTTAGTATTGTATAAGAGCATCTACGAGCCGGCTTCACAAACCCGGGACCATATACATCCAGACACGTCTGCGGACAGTGACATGTAACCCCTCATTTCTCAGGCATTACAATCATAGTCTTCATTTATTGATCCTCGTATCCATACTTTTACATGTAACGTAAAATTCATCTACATACATAGCTACCGCTCCGGCACGTCCTCCTCGTCTGCTAAGAGCTCTCCACGCCGTCCGCGTCGTGGATGTAGCGGCTGTTTGCGTCGACCTCGAGCTCCGACCGGATGGACTCGAGGATGGCCTGCTGCTCCGCCGTCCGCCGCTTTGGCGACCTCGAACTTCGCTGGCGCTTCCTCCACTACGAATCTTGCGCGCTCCGACATCGGATCCGCCCCGCCCTCCTTCTCCTCTTCGTTTCACGGTTTCACCTCTTCCATCTCCGCGTCTGGCGCCTCCTGCTCCTCCCTATCCTCCTCTGAAGAGTTCGGAGGCAAGCCGGCTGCAATGGGAGCGGCGTGTCGTGCCTGGGCGGCCTCCATCTCCGCCCGGATCTCGTCTCGGCGCTGCGAGGTCAGCAACTTGTAGTAGGTAATCTTTTCACGGACCATGGCTTACCGGTGGACGGCGAGGTCGGAGCGGAACAGGGCTCGAACGGGCCCGGTTTGAGGGGTCCGTTTGGGTCGCATTTTCGTGACCGGCCACTGATTGGGTCGTTTGCCCAGACGTATATAGGCGATTTGAGGGGTCCGGCTATAGATGCTCTAAGATTTGCATTATTTGGACTGCGGTACCTACACTGCAATCATGTCCCAAAAACCATACAAAAACAAGACTGTTGTGTACATTATCAATTCAGTTTGCACTACTAGAAAAACGGCTATAGCTAATATGGACATTAATGGCGCACCATGTATGTGGTGCGCCACTGCTATATAGCAGTGGCGCACCAGATATGGGTGCGCCATTAATGTCCATATTACTAATGGCGCACCTGGTGTGTGGTGCGTCACTGCTAAGTTTCTCCTGGGCACACCCCCCTCCGCAGACTTACCAGTGGCGCACCACCACCCGGTGCGCCACTACTAACAATTTTTTTTTCATTTTTTTTTCAAAACTAGTAATGGCGCACCGGGGTGTGGTGCGTCATTACTAGTTTAACTAGTAATGGCGCACCACACCCCGGTGCGCCATTACTAACCCTGGTAGGTGTGGCGCACCCTACGTAGTGCGCCATTGCTATCCCCACCACTCTCCCTTATCCCCTTATCTCTCTCTCCCTTATCCCCACATCTCTCTCTCTCTCTGGTAACCCTGCAGCCGCCTCGCCTCACTCGCCGGTCACCCCACCCTGCCCCGCCCCGCCTAGCTCGCCGCCGGCCACCCCGCCCCGTCTCCCTCGTCGGCCATCCCGCCCGCCCCGCCTCGCTCGTCGGCCACCCCGCCCCGTCCCGCCTCGTTCCCCGTCGGCCACCCCGCCTCGCTTGCCGCCGTCGTCCACCCCGCCCTCTCTGCTTCTCCTGTTCGTTCCCGCCGTGGAGCAGATGGAGCGCTGGGCGCCGGAGCGGAGGGAGCATGGGGGAGCACCCCGCCTCGCTTGCAGCCTCGGCGAGCTCTGGATCGAGGCATCCGCCTCCTCCCGTGCCGTCCGAGCTCGCCGGAGGGAGTACCAGCAGCCGTGCCGTCCGAGCTCACCGGAGGGAGCACCAGCAGTCGCCGCCGTCCGAGCTCGCCGGAGGGAGCAAAGCAGCCGCCGCCGTCGTTTTACTACGCCACCAGAAGCTCCATCGGAACATGCGAACCACCCCGCTCCAAGTCCCCGCCGCCGCGACTGTGCTTCCAGGCGAGGAGGATGAGCACCTCGACCCAATACCTCTCCCGAGCCCCTCACGTGCGTCCTCTCCCCTCCCTCCATCCCGAGCTCTCTCTCTCTTATTTAGTTTGTTATATAAGAGGAAGGGGTAAGGGACTGTTAGTTAAGAACAATTGCATCTCTGTGTTTTCAGCAAGAAAGAGAATGACACAGTTAAACATTCAGATTTAAGCAATAGATCAATGGAACATTTGTTCTGCAGTCTAATAACGAGATAAGATAAAAGTTCTTTTAATTTACTGAAATTAACTTTTAGTTGAGTGATGCGCTAAGGTCAACCTCTATACATGCACATCCCTGGACTGAAAATACACTCAGGCACCAATTTCGGACAGTACAAAATTGATATGATGCTTGCTTTGTGAGTAAGTATCTTATTGCACAATGTCTCCGAATAAAATGCATGGTTAGAAATAAACTGAACCAAACTATTGACATCAGAGAGCATACAGTTATGAGTTTAATTTCTCAGTTACAGCAGTAATTGTACTGTATTTGTAACCATACATTCTTACCACGCCAATAATTGTTCTTTACATTAGCCATACAATTGCACAAATAGACCATATAAAATGGGATTCTGTCATATGTAAACCATATAAATAGAATTCAAGCTGATTTGATTATGTTTCATCTCCATAATTATTTTCTCTTGGTCCAGAGAACATAAGCTGGAACATTTAAATTAATTTTCTGCTCATTTTGAGACGATATAAGGATTTCTGCTATTATACTGATAGTTAATGACAGCAGCACCCCAAGAATATGATGTTCTCTAGCAAGAAATTTGTTATTTCCTTACACTACTTTATTTTTCCATGTTTGCTTTAATCACCTATTTATTTATTTGAACAAGCAGCAGTTAGCCTTTGTTTACTTAACATGAATGTTGTTGTAATCATGAATATGTCCTGAGAATTAGTGTAAGAATGAAGCCATTGTCGGTAGAATGTCTGCAGATGTAGCTCTTTCACTCGTGTAAAAGTTAGTCCTAGAGGTCATTAAGATTATTGTAGTTTCAGTTTTCTCTGACGAGGCATATTCTGTTTACTATATGTTCTTCTGACCTATCAACAGAAGTGTATGAATTCATTAAATGTTCCTCGCAAGGTGTTCTCTTGGGGTACGTCGAAATGCAGCACGTGGAGAGAAAAATCAGTTCAGTATCTTTCAATTAGGATGCGTGCAACATTGGGATTTATATACAGTACGTTTTCCTCTTTCCGTACTTATGTGGTTCACACAGATTTTGCACTCTTCACAAATATCGTTGATTTTCTATGCTTATGTGTTTTCAGGCTTGCCCATACTCCTTTTAGTGTTCCTGTATATCATCTTTCTCTGTTGAATTTTTTCTGCAGTTTGTTAGAATCTTGCGGAAGTAAAGGAACATGTGAATGCAAGCAACACGTCAGTATATGGTTCTCTGAAGGTAATCCAGTTCATGTCTAAAAAAGATTAAATCCATCATATTACCAGACAACTAAAACTGTGTTATGTTGCTACTCTTTTCCTTTGGATTTTTGTAGCTTCATATTCAATTAATGCCTCAAGTCCGAATGAGACTGCATGTTTTGTCTAATTGAAAAATTACAGAGAAAATGATGCTTATATTCAAGGAGCGGTTTTTAATCTGTGCTTGGTGATCAATTTATAAACAAGATACATTCATGACCATGCTCCATGATGTAGGAATAGGAACCAAGTTCAGTATAATCCCTAGGTAACAACTGTAAGTTGTGCACAACATGAAATGGTTTTTTTGGCATAATATTCGGGGTTGAGGGCATTTGTTAATCACATAGTTATAGCATTCAGTCCAGATAACATCTGCATGTGTTGTACTTTCGAATTTCTGTTTCCATATTCAGTCTCATCTCAAGAAAATTATACTTAATATTGTTTTTGCTATATGCAGGCGTATGCATCAAGTTCTACATTTTCAGGATCCTCTGCTAAGAAATATATTTTTGCAGTACTTGAAAAAATAGTTATATGTAGAGAATATGTAATTCTTGCTTTTGTGCTGTCAAAATTCTTGAGCAAAGATCTTTGGAGTGATTTCCGGTCATCTTTTTCAGGAAAGCGTAAGTGTTCTGAGAACCCTTTCTTCAGTGTTCTACCTTCTCGAATCGTTTGCAGGTCTATGGGAAAAATATATGGTTCTAATTCCAGGCATACTTAAAATCTTTCTTAAGATATGGATGTGGATTTCTTCAGTGTTTTCCCGTACAGATTTCCCTTTTTGATCTTTGTAGACATACTGCCACAATGATTTTATGATTTAGCAACTTTATTTTTATTTTCTTCTGCAAGAAATGTTCGAGGAATTGGACTGTAGCTGTTAATTCTTTTCTTGATATTTGTTTGGCAAGTTTGTTAGCATCAAACTCTCTTTAGAACTTGCTTCACAGTCTTGGTGGCAGTTTGACTCCCTCCTTCTGTAGGCTCACTTTGTTTCAGGTTATCAACTTCAGTGCCTCATGTGCTTATAGTACTGTAAATAAGTTTTTTTTGTTTTTTTTGCAAATGCTCATATGCTTATGGTACTGTAGATAAGATTTATTTGTTGGTTGTCTGACTTTTGTTACAGAACATGTGCCAATTGTAATTGTGTTTAATAGAATGATTTGTGCAAAACCTTATCCGAGTAAGAATGCAAACCATTATAGGTGCTGAGTAGAATCAAAATTGATACCAAGATGGAGCCTTTTTCCAGTTTAGTATTTTTGTAGAAAAACTGTATTATCCAATGAATTAATTGGAGCAGGACATGTTCTCTATTTTAACTCAATCCTCTGATCTCTTTGAATTCTTGATCATCATCATTGTTCTATTATTAATTAGATGGAGATGGTGGCCGGTGCAAAAATTCCTCCATCGTTATGTCATTGTAAATGACAGTGAGATAAAGGTTGTATCATCAGGAGATTCTACACTCCCAGGCATATGATTAGTCGGTTGTTCAAAGACATGCAAAATGTTCAGAGGCTTAAAGAATTTCTCTTAACAGTAGCACCACTAAGTCTTCCTGTAGGTGTAGATGTGGGTTGTAACAGTTCTAGTTCTGCATAAAAAATGACAGTATTGACACCATGTAATCTTACTCATACAATATTCACACCATGTAATTCTGGAAATATATGCTCATATCTAGTTCTGCATAAAAAATGACAGTATTGACATGTTATAAATAGTTTGTTTGTCTTTCTGTTTATTTTGTTACATTTTGCAGTGATAAAGTGAAGAAAAAGAAGAAAAGATTACTAGAAGATTAGTTTTAGGATTTTCTTTTATTTCCTTGTAATTTTCCTTTTATTGGATACTTGTAAAGACATTGTAATATTCTTATTATAATAAAAAATATGATTCTATTTCATTTTTTGTTTTTAAATTATTTTTCCTTATAGGCTGTTTTCTGTAAATTTGGATTTTTTTTTGTTTTCCAAATACATTACTAGTGGCGCATTTCAGCCCTTATTAGTGGCGCACCTTCCTTTATTACTAGTGGCGCACCTATAAGGCTATTAGTGGCGCACCTGGACGGAATACCAGTGGAGCACCTAAAGGTTAGTAGTGGCGCACCTGTAGCAATAGTAGTGGCGCACCTGTAGCAATAGTAGTGGCGCACCACATGGTGCGCCACTAGTATTTGGAATAGTAATGGCGCACGAGAGGTGCGCCATTACTATTTATTACTAGTGGCGTGTTAATAGTGGCGCACCTATAGTGCGCCATTAATAGCCAAAATAGGTGCGCCACTGATAGGGTTTTTTCTAGTAGTGTTGTATTCCAAAGTACAATTTGTGATCATGATTTCCTATTACATATTAATGATGTGCGTAGATGTGTCTCCGACCAATCTCATGGTATTCGATCGGTGTTAGTTTGATCCAGTTTTCGTCTGTCCTCTTCAGCTCTGCGGACTGCTTGCTTCATCAATGCTCTTGACCCCAATGATCATCCACATACGCACATACGAACGCCCTAATCTACGGAAAACAATAATATGGTGCATACGTCTGAACAGCTGATCAACAACCGTATCACATAATACTAGTGATGTGGCCTCCTGGCTAGTTAAACCCTGGTTGATAAACGAAAAGCTCATTGCTTGCATAGCGATCGATCGTATCCAGCTTAATCATAAGAAAAGAGAGCGTTCACTGCTGCCAACTAACACGAGTTGCTCCGGCACGGAAAGGTATCTACCCAAGATCTCGTATCACTGGCAACTTGCAAATACGTCTTCCCTGGCCATGGTTGCTGGCTTAATCAGCTGACACTTGCCAGCGCAGTTGGCAGAAATGAAACAGAAACGATTACCACCCATAGTAATGTGAGGGTTGCATTATTTGTACTCCCTCCGTAAAGAAAATATAAGAGCATTTAGATCACTAAACGCTCTTATATTCCTTTATTTATAGAGGGAGTACTTCAGTACCTGCGACTCATGGCCCGAAAACCATATAAAAACAAGAATGTTGTGTCACCTCAGTTTCAAGAAATTGAAATTGGGGCTAAGTTCGAAAAAGATTACAAAAGTAATGTTTGACCAATTTTTTTGTTCAATAGTTACCCCATTAGCATATCCATTTTTTTGCGGGGTGTTATATCCATTTACGACATAAGATTGGTGCCACCTCAATTTGTATTACAAAGTACTCCCTCCGTTTTTATTTACTCTGCATATTAGATTTGACTGACCAAGTTTATAGAAAATAGTATTAACATTTACAATAACAAATCTATATGATGTGAAAGTATATTCAATAATGAATCTAATTGTATTGATTTGTTATTGTATATGTTAATATTTTTGTCTATAAACTTTGTCAAAGTTTAAAAAGTTTGACTTTGATCAAAGCTAATATGCGGAGTAAATAAAAACGGAGGGAGTACTTTTTGCGGTCATGTTTTTTTTATTGCACAGTTTTTTTTTTTGAACACGGTACAGACGCAAGCGCTCATATACACGCGCATACACTCGCCCCTATGAACACACACACGCACACCCTACCCCTATGAGCACCTCCGAGAGAATGGGCCGGCATATCATCTTGAAATTTACGAAGTAACCGTAGGCACCTCGTCATCGACGGGAACGTCTCCTCCCACTGAATACGCATCGCCGGAAATCCTGAAATAAATCCAGAAATAAATGCGAGCACCAGGATTTGAACCCTGGTGGACTGGGGATACCACAGTTCCTCTAACCATCCAACCACAGGTTGGTTCGCTTATTGCACAGTATTAATAATGCAATTGTCAGTCAAATATTTGTCCTAATGAAACCAACCACGCAAACTATTTTGAAACCAAACAAGCATTTAGATGGGCCCAAACAAACAAAGATGGGATATAGTAGTAGTAATAGCTAACGTTATCTTCTTTTTTCTTTATAATAAATGCACGACATGGGAGCGGACTGTTCGCAGAGCGTCAGGTATCATACCACAGCGGGCGCGGAATGATACGTACTACGTACCTCAAATGATACGATGCGATGTGTATTGCCGAAAAAGAGGAGGAAAGTGATGCTACGGAGGTTGCGCATGTGCTAATCCAGTTTTTTAAATGGAAAAATGCCGCTGTTTGCTGCCAATATCGACTCCATTGACTCGGGCTGTGGCCATGGGCCGGGCGCGACCCGGCCACGGCCACGGCCAGGAGAGGACGCACGCGAGACCGCGAGAGGCGACGCAGACAGACAAACCGCTCCAGACCAAATGAAAAATCATTTCGGCGTGGATTTCCGTGGCCAGGGAGAAGAGAACAAGTCTTTATGTGCATTTCTCCTTACTTTATCATAGTGCTGATTTGGGATGGACCAGTTTCCCATAGATTACGGGATATGTGTTCTTTAGTTTATTGGGTGGAGAAACAAAAAACATCCATTGCACCATTTGCGGACAGTTTTTGAATATCCGTTGTTCCTACATGTCTTTGAGAACATGGTACAAATGTTTTTTTTTTGCGGGAATAACATGGTACAAATATGTAGATGAAGAAGTTTTTATTAGTAATTTACTTACGCTTTTCTCTTTTTTGCGGGTAAATAATTTACTTACATTATTATTTTTACTTATGTATGTAATAATTTACTTACGTTGAAGTGACCGGTAAACGTAGCAAAATGTGCATGTTGCAATTAAGCTTGTTTTAATGCAAATAAACGACCGATAAGTTCGCCCAACAAAACGTTGTCATGTCCAGTACTCATTTATCGTCCTGCAAGTGTACGGTGGCAAACACGGTCTCACTCAATGTGCGTCCGAAAGGCCACATGATGAAGTTTGGTGGTCTTGTTGCGTCCCGCCCGTCATGGCCCACAAGTCCCACCCCCTTCGTCTACTCCTACCCTCTTCGTCGGCGGCAGGGCATAGTCGGGTGAAGCACGCACGACGCTAGTGGCGGTGAGGTCTGTCCTCCCTCTCTCGTATGGCATTCTAGGCGACCGGCGCGGGGCGGCCTTGCCATGCAGGGGCTCCGATCCAGGTAAGGTTTCCAACGGCAGTGGCGCGGATCCGGCAGCCTCATGGCGAGGCGGTGGTAGCTAGTGTGGTGCGCCTCCCACACGATAACTCTGATCGACGATGGCGGGGATGGGTGGCTCTGGACAACAGTGGTGTGGCGCTCATGGCCCGGTGTCCTTGCTCCTCTGCCCTTCCGTGGGCGCTCTGGTCTGGTGGCTGGTGTCAAGCCCAACCACGGAGCCCGGTATTAGAATACGATATTTGAACAACACAGAAAATTTAGAAAATAAAATTATGAATACACATACACATGTATACTACGTATGTGTGAAATTTTGTAACAATATACTTTTCACATGTGGCACGCAAAAAAAAGACAAATATGTATTTGAAATGGGCCGAGTTTTTTTGTTGGGCCAAAAACTTGTTTTTCTATGTAGCCTACAAATCACTATATTTTCAAACAAAATTTCACAGGCCCGTACTGCACACATATAAGTTTTCACATTTTTTTTAGAAAAACTTTTAAATATGGTTTGTGATTTAAAAAAAATTCCGCGGCAGCCATACATCTGCACTCGGTCCACAACACCTTATAACCATCACCTGAATATCATTTTGCATGTCTCGTGATCAATTTAAGGCAATTGAACGTCATTAACTTCATCACAAAAAGGAACAAATACTCCAAACTCATTAATTGCCACAAATTGTTCCAGATAGAGTAACATACTCGTACATGCGCATCTCATAGGCGATAGGTTAACGTTTACTTCGTACAACATGATTTACATAAGATTGCCATGAGATTAGTTGTTGTAGTGTACAATTACAATTGTTTCTTCTTGTGTGCGTACCTCTTAAACATGTCACGATTCTTGCAAATATTGTACTAGCTATCTGTCTCAGTGAAACTGCATATTTCCCGTCGGTCTGTAAAAAGTATAAACTTTTATCAAAGCCTTTTATGCAAAGTTTTGAGTTACCCCAAGCACAGTTCTTACTTCGGTCCCCAGTATTGATTTGCCATTCGTACCATGTGTCCCTTGTATACTACATTAAATTGTCACAAAGTGTGTCATGTGAAAAATGCAGTCACATACATGTGCATCTCAAAGGCGATAGGCTGAAGTTTTGTTTGTACACCATGATTTACCTGAAACTGGCTGGAGATTAGTTAGTAGTGCTGCATACATTTACAATTGCTTTTTGTTGGGTGTGTGTGCCTCTAAACATGTCACGAGTCTTGCAAAAATTGTAGCTATTTTTTTTCATCATAGTGAAAACTGTAAATTCCCCGTCGGTTTGTAAAAAAAAAACTTTTAGAAAAAGCATTTTAATGCAAAGTTTCGAGTTATCCCGAGCACAATTCTTATTTCTATCACCCCATTGATTTGTCAATCTTACTTTTTTTATGAATACCTTGTCATTCCGACCCATACCCTTTGTATACTACATTAAATTGAGGTCTCATTTCTATCACTAATATTAACTCTCTGTCCTCACTTCTTTCTCCAACAATAAATTAGACAAATTAACGTAATTGATACGAGCACGTAAATTAAATAGAAAGATACTAGATGTAAAATATGAAGAAAAAAATGGCAGTGCACGCTCGTGATCCTGTTGCTGCCATTCTCTGGGTTTTCGACGGTCCAAGCCGCCTTCTGTGTGCTATTAACTTGGGATTTTGTTTTCATCCGCAGTATGCATTTGTGGCGGTCACCTCCATCGCCAGCATTTACTCTAACATACAAATGCACACAGTCAACACGATGGTCAGTCAAACGGAAGAAGCCATAAAACTCAAATGAACCCATTATTATTACGAAATGTCGCTTTGCACGCATCATCGTCACGCGACGGCCGAAAACGACACGAAGCTTCGAACCCGTCACGACTTGGAGAAACCAACACGGGACTTGGCCTCTAAACCCCTCTTGAAAAGTAGGCGACGACGGGTCACCTAACCATCTCTCACCGTCCCAAAATAAAAACTCAACTGGACGATTATTCTTCTCTCCGGAAAAAAGAGATTGAAAAAATAATTCGGTGATTATTCATCATCATCATCATCATCGAAATACTCCTAGAAAAATGCAAGGAAGAAAGGGTGAGGGAGGGAGGCAGCCAGGCTCAGCCGTCGGTTCCGTGCGTGGAAATGAATCCCGTCCCCGACCCCAACCGATCCCAGAGATCGCTCATGTGCTGTTGTGGCCTCTCTCCTCTTTATTGCGGGTGCTGCCCTCGCCCTCCCTCGCTCGCTCGCTCGCTCGCTCAAGGTCCACTCTACTCGCCTTGCCGTGGTGGATGGCTGCTTGGTTGGTTGGTTCCACCCAACCCCGAACCCACGAGAGATAGCGGCAGAGCGAGCGGCGGGGTAGTACCACTACCACTGCATCATCCATCCGTCCCCAACGCCACAGGAGAGAGAAAGAGAGAGGGCAGTGGCAGGACGCCAGCGGCAGGCAGAGGCTGCCACGCAGTGGGCGCGCCATAAAGGACCCGACGGACGGACGGACGGCGTCCACCGAGATCCGAGAGCGAGCGCCGCGAGATCCGCTGCCGGATTCGCCCGCCGCCTGCTGCGCCTCCGCTAAAGCTGGGTTCTTCGCGGCGTGCTGGTGGTGGTGAACTGGTGGAGGTACCTCGGCTCGGTCGCGTGGGCGTGGCGCGGGTGCCCATGGCGAGGACGCGCTCGCTGGATGCGGGCGAGGAGGAGTTCTTCGACTCCAGGGAGGTCGTGTCGCCGGCGTCCGTCGCCTCGCCGGCGAGCTCCGGCCGCCACAGCGGCGCCGGCGACGGCGAGGGGTGGCTCCCCGGCGGGGCCCTGTTCGAGGTCTGGGCCACGGCCCCCTGCAGCGTCGAGGAGCGCCGTGAGCGGTTCGTCCGCTCCCTGGGCCTCCTGGATCCCGGCGAATCGGAGCCGCGCTCCAGGCCCCGCGCCAGCGAGGAGATCGTCGTCTTGGGGATCCCCGGCGCCGAGCCGGCCTCGCCCGCCCCTCACCTCGCGCGCGGGGCCGGGGAGGACGAGGCGGGGGCGCCCGTCCGAAGCGCCGGCGAGGAGGGCCTGGAGTGCGTGTTCAAGAACCTGGACGACGGCACGGTCTTCGTGGTCCACGAGCTGGGCAAGGACGGCAGCTTCCGGAGCCTCAGGGAGCGCCGCTCCAACCGGACGGTCACCGCCGCGGAATTCGAGAGGATCTCCGGCTCCTCCCCGTTCATCCGCGAGATGATGCGCCGGGTGGACGACTCCTCGGACGAGCCCTCCACTCCGGAGAAGTCCGCGGCGAGGAAGAGGCGCCGGAAGAGGAGGTTCGGGTGGCTCCGGAGGCTGGGCATCGGCGCCTGCGTCGTCGACGCGGAGGACGACGACGAGGTGAATTCGACCTCCTCCAGTTCCTGCCGGAGTTGCGCCGGGAAGCCTGGCAAGGCTGTTGACAGGGTCAAGGTCAGGCCATACAAGAAGCGGTCAAAGGAATTGTCAGCGGTGTACAGGGGCCAAGAGATCAGGGCGCACAAGGGCGCCATTGTGGCCATGAAGTTTAGCTCCGACGGACAGTACCTGGCCACCGGAGGCGAGGACGGGGTGGTGCGGGTGTGGCGGGTGGTGGAGGGTGAGAGGCCCGACGAAGTCGACTTCGCCGAGGACGATCCTTCCTGCGTGTTCTTCACTGTCAATGAGAACTCTGAATTGGCCCCTGTCAACTCCAGCGAAGGTACCAAGAGCAAACAGGATAAGAGTTCAAAGGGGCAAGCAGATCCGGCCTGCGTTGTGATCCCTCACCGGACCTTTGCGTTGTCTCAGGTCCCTGTGCATGAATTCTATGGGCATGATGATGCCATCTTGGATCTCTCATGGTCGAAAAATGGGGTGAGTGGCAGTTCTGATTGTGTGTTTCCATGTACTTGAAGGATCTACTACAAATGTTGTTATGCTGATCTAATCATCTATCTACACTTGGTTTTGTGCAGGACTTGCTTTCTGCATCTATGGATAAAACTGCTCGACTGTGGCGGGTCGGGTGCGATAGTTGTCTCAAGGTTTTCTTCCACAATAACTACGGTAAACCCTTCCCCCATGAGCTAATGTATTTCAAAACCTGCCGCTCTTCACCATATGATGCTGACATCAACTTTGTTATCTATTATGCAGTGACATGTGTTCAGTTTCACCCTACGAGGGACAATTATTTTATCAGCGGTTGTATCGATGGATTGGTTCGCATCTGGGATGTTCGTAAATGCCTAGTCGTAGACTGGGCTAATAGCAAAGAGATAATAACCGCAGTCTGTTACCGGCCTGATGGAAAGGTTAGCTTGAATATCCTTGTACAAGTCTGTTTTTACCAAGTGACCATTTGTTGATTCACCGAGATGCTTATATTTCTGCTGGTTTCATTCAGGGGGTAGTGGTTGGGACCATAACAGGAAATTGCCGCTACTACGATGCATCAGGTAATCATGAGTTGGTTTGTTTGTGAGATTTGAGTTGTACTTCCTGATGATTGGCGAACTAATGATTTTGGAAACAGTAGCTTCAGTCGACATCCTCATTTGTTTGTTAATATGTCGATATCGTTTGCTTTCATGAGGACATCCAAGATGTGTATGCACATTAGTAATGATAGGGATACCTCATTTTGTCCTTGCTATAAAAATAGCCAATGCAGGATTGTTGCTATCCTCTAGTTGCTAGGCAAGTCATCCTGTTTGTACTTATGGATGTAGTTTGCTTGATTTTATTATTAGTAGAGACGAGATAATGCTCAGGGATTTTCATCTATGCTAATCCAATAGTTGTTTCCTTGTTTTTCCCTGTTTACGCTCCTCTTTGTCCTGATGTATAAACAAGAATGTGCCATTAACGGATATTAAATATTGGCATCCAACAGTTGGAAAATTAGGGAAACAAAAGAAATACTCTGTATATTTGGCGTTGAATAGGTGGCATGTGCTGTCGACAATATATTACTCCCTCCGTCCCATAATGTAAGACGTGTTTTGACACTACACTAGTGTCAAAAAACGTCTTACATTATGGGACGGAGGGAGTACTTAATAGGATCATTGTCATGTTGATGTAATACAACAGTGGCTTCTGTTTTGGCGGGAGTGGAATTCCAACTTCTAAGATTGAAATGGAAAAAAATTAATGAAAATTCTAGTCAAAACTCTATATTTCTGAATGTGGGTATTCCTGTACTGTCAATGAGTGAACAGCAGTTAAAATATTATTTGGTAATAGAATCCCAGAATTTATAATGCTCCTTTGGAGTAATTATGTTGTCCTGCTTCTATATAGATCTTGGAGAACACATAGCACCTTACATTTACCATCGTTGCATTAAAAGTTCATATTTAGAATTTTAATTATGATACCATCAACTCAGTGTTTAGGATATCTGGAAAAGGCAGTATAGTAAAAATAATTGAACTTGCTAGTAAGGCAGCAAACTGTTGTAATGTTGTTAACCCGATCGATTTTGTGGGACACAAAGAATCTTAATTTCTTTATCTGATGTTTTTTTAATATGCTGAAGTGTTCATTGTTTGCAAAATCATATCAGTATCTTATTTCTAATTTATTTTCCTTCTTTACACAGAAAATCGTCTAGAACTGGAATCTCAGGTCTCTCTGAATGGCAGAAAGAAGTCTCCACTTAAAAGAATAGTTGGTTTCCAGGTACTGTCTTAAAATCTGTTGACTGCACTGGAGATTTTTTTGTGTGTCATACATATCTGGAATCTACTTATTGCTGCAAGTGATTCTTACATTATCTTTTTCTTCAAAATTTATGTTGACAGTACTGCCCATCTGATCCAAAGAAGTTGATGGTAACATCTGGTGACTCACAAGTTCGCATTCTTGATGGGGTTCATGTAATCTCCAACTACAAAGGTACTGTCACCCTCTTCTAGTCTAGAGTTAATTCAAAATATTCGTGATCCTTAAGTTGACATTTCTGTCTCCTATTTCCAGGATTACAAAGTTCAAGCCAAGTTGCTGCATCATTTACCCCAGACGGAGATCACATTATCTCTGCTAGCGACGACTCCCGTATCTACATGTGGAATCATGCGAACCAACTTGCCCCAGTCACAAGCCGCGTGAAGACAGTGTGGTCATACGAGCGTTTCTTCAGCAACGATGTCTCCATTGCCATACCGTGGAACGCCTCACAATCAAGGAATTCTATTTCACTGGCCTGCAACATCCCTTCTTTGCGGCAAGAAGTCTCAGGCGACCTCTGCGACATACAGGAGAGTAGCACATCACGCTGCCAGACTGAAGATTGCCTTGAAGATGATAACATGTTCCGGTTACCATCAGGCAATTTCACTCTTAGCAGGGCGTTCCTTGCGGAGTCTGCTCCAAGGGGATCAGCCACGTGGCCGGAGGAGCATTTGGCATCCAACTCCGCGACGGCGTCTACGTTGCGTAAATCTCAGTACAAGTTCCTGAAGACGTCTTGCCAGAATGCTGCCACACACGCCTGGGGCCAGGTCATAGTCACCGCAAGTTGGGATGGCCACATCAGGTCATTCCAGAACTATGGCTTACCAGTGCAAGTTTGACATCGCGTCTTCTCGCCATTGCTTCATCAGTGGATGTCCTGGAAGTGGCACCTCACCGAGTTCACAGCGAATGCTTTGATGCCCCGCCTTGAGAAGCCTGGCTGGCCCGAGCTTGACGCTCGTCCGGTATACTGTTACGGTACAAAGCGTCACATGGCTGGTTTCTTGTGCTAACATGCTTGTGGACCATAAGTTGTATGTAGCCCGGGTGGTCCTCCAAGATCCCGCCAGCGTCGACGCTGTTGTAGCAGCAGGCCCAGGCCCGGGGAAGACCCTTCCTTTGCTGAATTATGCAAATCCTTGTGGTGGGGTCTGTGCATCCAACACCTCTTGATGCTGTTTATTTTCGCTGTTCCGGAGCCCTCATCCGTAAATATATAGGAGTGGATGAACATATGTTTTGGCCAGTTTCGACTTCCCTCGCCCGGGTCGATCGACGGGGGCGAGCGGGGAGCTAGCTAGGGTTCGGTCTTGGGGATGGAGTGCACATATTGGATTCATTTCATTTGTTGTTACATGTTGTGTGAGTTTAATGATGTTGTACTGTGCGCATTGACGCCTCGATTTCAGTGTGCTGGTGGACATGGTCAGGTTGGGTACGGGGGACCTCTCCCACCCTCTAGATGATAGATAGATAGGGATGGTGCAGTTGCAATTGGGGGGTCTGATGGGAGCCCTAACCCCAGGGACCAGCCAGAGCCTGTCTGGGTATGGTTATGGTATGGGACTCATCTGTCTCTCACTCACTCACTCACTCATGTCTCATCTTCAATACCTTTGATTGATTAAAGCTGGCTGGCTGAGTGAGTGCTCAGATCTTGACCTTTTACCTCCTGCATTGCATTGCCATGCCAGATCTCCCTCACTTATTATCTGCCCTGATGATATCCTGACTCCTGAGGAGGAAGGTGAAACTGGCCTTTCCAGTTACCAGTGGTACTTTCTTGGCCGTGCAGTTTTCACCTTGGAAAGCTTCTTGACCTTGACCTCCAGCTCTGAACCAAGAGCAAATCTCTGCGTGTGATCGCCAATGGCCTGCTGTTTGGTTCACTGCATCAACTCCAACCAGGCTTGCTGGATGCAGCCTTTTCTGGTTTTGAGCTGTTTGATTTTGTGTAAGCACTGTTCTGCTGAAAACACCTCTGGGCCTGACTATGGAGGAACGCTCAAATTGACCGTTTTTCCAGAGCCAGACCCGAGCGACGCACTGGAGCGCACCTGGGTGGCTCTGGCGGTGCAGCTCGGTGCCAGGTGGTGCACTCCTGTACCTGGTTTGCAAGTGTTCTCCTGATCACCTCCTTAATGTCCTTCACTTAAGTCCCTTCTCTTCTACACAATCGTGTTTCGATTCGAGATAATCTGTACACGAAAAAGATCGGATCATAGTTTCGTTCATTGTACATGCTGAATTTCGTGTTCATATTTGAAGCCTCTTTGGACGAATTTCAACAAATTCGTGGCACACAGTCGACCGTTTGAAATTTTCTTTGATGAGTAGCTTCACCTCGTTGTTTGACATGACTTTCGTGTTGAACGTTTTCTGGTTCACAAATCATAGATGAGTAGATCTATATGTCACTAATGTACTGTGTATGTCAATGTCAGGCTCCTAATCTCGTTCACGCCTAATCTCGTTTAGTCCATTCTAATCTATACAACCGTGTTTTGATTTGAGATAAGTTGTAAACAAAAAAGATGCACATCGACATTGTGGTTCTATTCAGGCGATCGGTTCGTGATTTCATTGACTGTAAATGTTTAATTTTGTGTTTTTACGTTTAAAGCTATTTTGGATGGATTTTGTCAAATTCATCGTGCACGGCCGACCGTTTGAAATTTTCTTTGACCAGTAGCTTCATCTCGTCGTTTCACATGACTTTCGTGTTGTAAGTATTCTATTTCGACGGTCATAGACGAGTACGTATACATCTCAGTAGTCCCTTCTAATCTCCCTGGTGTACTGTACAACGATGCTTCGAACTCGTGTGGGTGTGCTGTCACATGTGTGTGTGTGCTGTTCATGCGAACGTGTGGGTATGCTGCCACGTGTGTGTTGTTCATGTGAACGTGTGCGTGCACTCTAATGTAACCTCTGTGTTCACGTGTAGTTGTTAACTCC
The DNA here is from genome assembly GCA_039707655.1 of Elymus sibiricus. Classification (NCBI taxonomy): domain Eukaryota; kingdom Viridiplantae; phylum Streptophyta; class Magnoliopsida; order Poales; family Poaceae; genus Elymus; species Elymus sibiricus. Next base: position 364,025,828 of record CM077670.1, on the reverse strand, counting down.
TAATTACGACGCATGTACGCAACCAAACAGCCACTGTAAAATATCCTGAACGTGCAAAATCCTGAACTTCCTTGTGGCTCCTGTCGGGCACAGCAGCCACTGTAAAATCTTGAGAGATGCAAAGGCGGTGTGCCATGTTGCCCATGAGATGAGATGTGCAGTGAAAGCGAGCAACGGCGCCAAAGCATGGCCATGGCCGTGGGCAGCCATGAAGTAGGTACTCTCCGGTGTATGTCAGTCGGCTCATCACCAGCGCCCATACGGCCCAGGATGGAGTGCTTAACAACCTCTCCTCTCCATGCGCGCGCAGTGGTTCTGACAGGGGTGGATGTGAGAGAGATGAGATTTCATGAAGTTGCCCATGCCATGCAGATGCAGCAGTGAGTGGATGTGAAATGAGATTTCATCGTCGATCTCGATGCGGTCGGCATTGCTTCTTTTCGTCCAACAGTGGACTTGGATGGATGGGGAATCACGTCGTTTCTGAATGTGCCGCGGCCGATTTTCATGTTTTGACACTTTTCGAAAAGTTTAGCCAGATCTGATCCTGATTCATAAAAATTTCGAGATCTGACCATTTTTCTACCGCCATTGACCTTGACGGTAGGATTGCACAACCTACCGCCAGGGGCTCTGACGGTAGAAGTTACCGACACCGTCATGTATGTTTGATGTGAAGAAGACCCTACCACCATGGTCTCTGACGGTAGGCAGTTATACCCTACCGCCGTAGTCCTCGGCGGTATGGTCTGCATGCCGGTGAAGTGTGCCGGTCTAAGTTAACTGAATATCGTATATTACTCGGCTGCATGCAGTCATGTTGATGCGAGTAGCTAGCTAGCTCGGCTGCATGTTGATGCGTAGGTAGCTAGCTCGTCTGCATGCTACTAGCTAGGCTGCATGTTGATGCGTAGCTAGCTAGCTCTAGGGCTGCATGTTGATGCGTAGCTAGCTCGTCTGCATGCTATGCGATGGAGAGGCAGACACGCATGTGCAGCAGCGCAGTGCGCATGCGGTATACAGTGCGGTGCGGTGCGGATACCCTACCGCCAAAGACCATGGCGGTAGGTTACAATAGGCTATCGCTAAAATCCCTGTCGGTAGGGTATTTTCCACATCGGACGGTCATGACGGCGCAGTTAAATCCTACTGCCAAGGCTCGTGACGGTAGACAGTTATACCCTACCGTCAGATACTACGGCGGTAGCAAAAAGAGTCAGATCTCGAAATTTTTTGCAACCGGGGTCAGATCCGGCTAAACTTTTGCAAAAGGGTCAAAACATGAAATTTGGCCACGTGCCAGCCTGAGTGAGTCCGGGGGAAAGGACGGACGGACGGACGGATTCTGATTCTGACGGCGAGTGTGCGCGAGCGTGAATATCCAGACCTGCCCGATGGCTCCTGTCGGCCGGGAGAAAGCTTGTCAACAGTACCACCACTGTAAAATCTTCAGAAAAAATGCAGCAGCAACGCCTCTCTTGCTGCTTTTAAGAGCAAGTGTTTGTCTCGGGGTGGCAGGCAGGCGCCACCTGGGGGCTGGTGGCTCCTGTCGTGCCCTCTCGGGTACGCCGCCGCGCCGCCGGCCGGGATGGACGGTGATGGGTCAGTGCAACGCGCCTGTGGTTTGGAAGAGATTGCGTTTCAAAAAAAGAAGGCCATGTCTCCTCTTTCGCTGCCTGACGGGCGACAGAGCAGAGGCACAATGGTAGTTCGCTATCGTATGCCACGACGTTCATGCAAAGAATTTACATCCGTGGATCAGGCATGCATGGTAACGTGAAAATGCAGGCAGGCAGGCACAGGATGTCTGCTGCGTTGCGGATAACAACTGTTGAGCTCTGCTATTTAGGTGCCATCCTGCCTTTTTGCACGACTCCAACAGTAGAGTGGAGGTCCTGTCTGATCGCCGTCGTCGTCGATCGGGCTATAAACTGCCACACACGACACACGCGTGAAGTGAACTGACGATTTTGACCACCCAATCTCAGTCTCTTTCTTTTTTCCTTTTCAAGGAACTGAGCAACGCTCCCGATTCCATTTCTCAAATTGATAAACATGTAGTTACAATCTCTCACACAAAAGAGAGGGGGAAACTACGGTCAAAATGAAAGCAACATACAAGCACTGGCGTTCAAAGAACCAGCAATATTACTCCCTCCGATCCATATTAATTGTAGTTATTGATTTAATACAAATTATCGCTGATTTAGTATAACTTTGTACTAATATGGATCAAAGGGAATACTTCCTTTTTGTCACGACTCTATTACGAGGATAAGAGGCCCCCACCCCATTCTCCTATGTAACACCTTAGTGGCCGTCAGGACTACCAGAAGCCCTGCCCGCATCACTGCATTTTATGAAGATTTGCTCTCTAAAAATTAGCTAAAAAAGACATGTAATGAGAACTAGCAAAAACTGAGCTAGTAGGATTGGATGGGTGAACATTCCTAAAACATGCATCATTATGAGTTTTGCCATACAGTCCAAATCATATCAGCTACACCAATGAAAACTAAAATTCCTAATTCTCATCCCCCCCCCCCCCCCCCCCCCCCCTAGATCCCAAATTAAAATTATTGCACCAGCTAGGAACCTCATCAAAACTCTGAGGAACCAAATTTAAATGATCACTACAATAAACATTTCACATTACCTACCCATCTCCTATGAAGCGGCGGCACATCTCTAGTTCGTACTCTTTTTTTTCTTCTAAAAACTAACCACATAAATATTTTAACTTTTATAGCCACTTTACCTTTTCATACATCCTCCTTAAGGGCAAACAACGTGTCTAGCTCGATCAAATCTCAGTAATTTCATATATGAAGTAGCTCGGATCAATACTCGGTTTTGGATATCCGAGATGGGTTCAAGCAGGATTTAAGGAAGAAAAATCTTGTTGTCGGAACAAAACCCTAACAATGTAATTTGAACGTAGTATTCCATAGCTGAGGTGTGTTCAAATTGTAGCTTTGTATGTGGGAAAGCCATATTTTTTAATGGTTTTTATCCTAAATGGGCCGTTTACAAGTCAACACTACATAGTCATTCTCTAAGAGCAACTATAGCAGAGTTGCCACATTGGCAGGCTCCATATTCATATGGAGCGTGCTTCATATTGAACCGTCGAGGCAAGCGCAATGCCAGAATCTCTATATTGGCAGCCTTTATAATCCCGTGACTCACTTGTCAATGAAATATCTCCTTTTCCAACCTTCCTGCCATCCCACGTGAGATGGGAAACCTGAAATTTCTTCCGCGTCACACATAATTGCAATATGGAGCGCACTCCAAAAGGCAGCCCCAAAACGTCATATATGATGACTGGGAGGCCAGATATGGATGACATTCGATAAATTATGACGATCATTGACAAGATGACGACTGGGAGGCCAGATATGGATGACGCTTGATAAATTATGACGATTCCACACAAGATGACGACTCTGCTAGAGTGTCCTTTTTGGCCAATGATGACTCTGCTAGAGTTGCTCTAAACACCACGATTTGTGCATGTACAAAATGATTTAAAAATTAATCAAGGGCTATGAGTATCAACAGACAAATATCTGTATCTAAGTTGACGTCTTAATTTTCTTGTAAAAAAAGAGTTGACCTCTTAGTTAATTATTATCTCGGTTCCAAACTAATATAAAATTCTGGTTTGTTCTAAATCAAATTTGTTTAAGTTTGACCATGTCTACAGAAAAATATATTTAACATCTAAAACATAAAATTACTCTCATACAATTCTTTATGAAATATATTTTCGTACGATGTGTATTTGGTGTTGTAGATTTTAGCATATTTTTACATATAGTTTGTCAAGTTTGATTTAACACAAACCTAAAACTTCCTTGGAACGGAGGTGGTAATTTGTAACCTGACGATGATGCGGCACTTCATTAATCCCACACAGAATTTGTTATGGCTCGTGCAGCGGGGGGAGAGTAAACTCGTTCCCTGTCACTGACCTGCCGGGCCTACGGGACATAGCCCAGGCGATGCGATCCTAGCCGTTAATCCGCTCCCATCTCCCAGCAGAGCATCAGGAAGCGACATCCCCGGCCCAGCGAAGTGCAACAGCGCGGCTGCGGCGGCGACAGGCAGAGATGGCCGGCGGTGGCGCCGCCGCGTCGGCGCTCTCGAGCCCCTGGAGGACGCTGCTGCAGCGAGCGCTGGACGCCAACGCGCACCTCAAGCACTCCACCTTCTTCCAGCTCGTAAGCTCCCATATCTCTCCCGTTCCCCTCCCCCTCCCCTTCGATACCCTAACGGACGGTCGATCGTTTCAGGCCACGGTGGGCGGCGGCGGCAGGCCGGCGAATCGCACCGTCGTGTTCAGGTGCCCGGGTGCCATGTTGTATAGCCCCCCGCCTTTCCCCTGCAGCTCTTACTGGTTTTGATCTGGAATTTTGGCCTTGCTAGGGGGTTCCAAGAGCACTGCGACAAGATTCAGATTAATACGGATGCGCGGAGCAACAAGGTCGCTGCTGCTATTCCCGTGCTTTCTAACCTTTTTATTATATATACATAGTTGTTTCTCGCTGCCCACTGATTCCCTTGCTGGTTTCAATGTGCGATTTGCGAACAAACAGATTGGGGAGATCAAGGAATGGCCCCTCGGCGAGGTTGGTTGTGAAGAACTTGCAGAATTGCGTGTCACAGTTTTGAGCAGCACAAGTGCCAATTTCTTGTCGAGAAATGCCTGATCTTGAAATTCTTGCAGATATGCTGGTATTTCACCGATTCGTGGGAGCAATTCCGTATCAGCGGTATCATAGATGTGATCGATGGTTCCAGTCCAGATCCTGCCAAGCTCCAGGTTAGAGCTGAGTAGAGTCTGCCTTGTGCTCTGTTCTGCGCAGTGGAGGTGTCTCGCAAACGAAAGGATAACTGAACATAACTGTTCTAGTAGTTTACTTTTGTATAGTTTCTCGCATGTGGTGTTTGATCATCTCATCGAGAGACGATAGCTTAACATCGTATTAGTGTCTCCACAACTTTCACCTTTCAAAGCTTTTGGTATTGCTCAGAAGGAGCACACTCTGTTCTATTGCATTGCATATAGTTTTTTTTTTCTTGATGAAACACAACAGCACAGCTTTCAATTATATTAAGTCCTCTTTTATAATCCTTTTGCTCAACATCGGTTGTTTTATCGCACAGCAACGAGAGAAAGCTTGGTTCGCCAGTTCAGTAAAGTCAAGATCGCAATACTTAGGACCATGTCCGGGGATTCCGGTCGCAAATGATGACCACATTATGGATGTTCATATCGATCCATCAGCTGGCCCAGTTGACGCCTATTGTCTTCTGACTGTTGATCCAGAAAAGGTAGGTTAAGCATGCTCACGTTTCCATATCGGTATCTGCGCCTACATTGAAATACAGAATCAGTTATACATAAATTGGTTAAAATATTGCAGATTCATATGCGTCTATTGTGTTGCTTAATACTCTTGGTTTTCATATTCAGGTTGATTACGTGAACCTGAAAAGTAATCAGAGATTGATGTTCACTAGAACCCGAGAAGGAGATGAGTCCAGTGATTGGATGGCCGAAAATGTTAGCCCATAACGATCTTTTTGTTATAAAGGGTGAGCATAAAGGTGTTATTAGCTGCCACTAATTTTATTTGGGGATTTTCCATTGCAAGAGACCGTCTTCATTCCTAAATATATTTTCTAGCCTGTCAGAATGCATGTTTGGCAGAGCACCCATGGATTACTTGTACTGGAGAGTTGAGCTGTGTGCTTTACCTGCATTACAGTCCTTTGTGAACATACAGGATATCTCTAATTAATATCGCAATGTTGAATTTCATTGGTCAGCTGTATATTGTGCAGTGGTTCAAAGGCCTGGAAATACATCGAATCAATCTACATTTATGGCTGTAATTAGAATAATATCACGCACACAAAATAGAAGATCACAAGGAATTGTACAAGTATTAAGGTTTCTCACTGGTGGTTACAGGAGTAGTTTTCAAAATTTAGATACTGCGATATATGCTGGAGTAAATCTGGTTATTTTGTTCGGCAACCGTGAGATACAAGGAAGCTATCTTCCAGGTGATACACTTTGATTACAACAAATTAATGGTGATATTTTTCTTTCAGGGAAGATTAATGGTGAGATTATATATTTCTATGACTCTATACAAACATGTCTCTACCATAACGTCTAAAGATCGCATTTCTTTTTCTTCCCTTTCCGTTGGTTCCATATCGCATTTTGTGTGCGGTGGCTGGTGAGATGGACGCCAATGACGATGCCAATGGTTTCTGCTTCCCCTATGATGTGCTCGTTGACATCCTCCATCGCCTCCCAGCTCGCGTCCTAGCCGACTCCCGGCGCGTCTGCCATGCATGGCGCACCATCATCGATGCCCACAGCCTCCACCTTCCCCACGCCTTCCCGCGCGAGTTCCCTGGCATCTATGCCCACTACTATGGATTCACATCTGACTCCGCCTTGTTCGCCCGGCTGATGTTGCGCTCGGATGAGCCTGGCTATTGACGCCCTTTCATCTGGGGCGATTGGGGCATGTGCATACAACAACATTGCAATGGCCTCCTCCTTGTCCGGGATAGTTACCAGCTAGAATATGCCAATGAAATCTATGTGTGCAACCCAACGACAGTACGGTGTGCCCGTGTGCCAAGGACTCCGATGCCGTGGCCGTGCAATGCTGAGGGAATGTTTCTCGCCTTCGACCCGGCCATGTCACGGTATCACAAGGTATTCCTCCTTCCTTCGAAGAAAACACCCAGCCGTTGGTTTACCGAGAAAGAGCAGTGGGAGTTAGAAGAGGAAGGATCCTATGGTTTTGCTAGACAGTTTGGCGAGCTCGAGGGCAAGGCAATAAACATGGTGCCTTTGCTGGTGTTCTCGTCACAAACTGGGCAATGGGAGGATACGAAGTTTGCACCTGGGCGTTGCGCCCCAGGGCACATCTATGATATGGTGACCACACCGCGTGGTTTCAAAAGGTTGGCATGGTCAGCCTAGTACTGGCATGGGTCACTATGTGCATTGTCACAATGGCGTCCTCTTGATCTTGCGTTGCTCAAAAGGGGTGTACGACATGGTTCAACTGCCAGGGGATTTGGCTCCATACGATGACGAAAAGCGTAAGAAGACATGGGACCTTCCCAAGAGATCTGTTTTATCGAGCTATGAGAGAGGGGTTTGCTATGTGACCCTCAACAAGTACCATCTCCTGGTATGGGCACTGATAGAATCTACCGACGGTCAACTTGAGTGGACGTTGGCACACGAGGCCGACCTTAGACCGCACAGTCATACTATGGAATCTTTGATGAGAAAAGCAAGACCAAGAATGAAAATGGAATGGGAGTTGGTCGAAATGGATGAAAAACTAATTAGCTTGTTAGGAGAAAGCAGTAATGAGAAAATTGACGAGGATCATGATATTGGAGAAGAAGAATACAATGAAGTCGAGGTCGAAGAAGTGGAGAGGAATAATGAGGAAGCTGACAAGGATGATGATATTGGAGAAGAAAGTAACGATGACGAGGTCGAAGAACTTGGGAGCAAAGAGGGCTCCGTGTACTCATGGAACTCGAACGAGCACAACTTCATCGACTTAGACGAAAGTCATACCACCGACTTAGAGGGATACTTGTTCAGGATCATTGGTTTACATCCGCACAAGGATGTGCTCCTCCTAAGTTTTTGCTCAACTGTGGTGGCGTATCATCTTGGCACCTCGAGAATGCAGTACTTAGGTCACATTTTTCCTAAACACCTGACACAGAATGCTGCAAACATCCGTTGTGCCTCAACCTGGTAGTCGGGTCAGGTTGACCTAAACCAAACCCATGCCCGAATACACTATCGGGTGCATCCCTCGCCCACGACCCTACCCATGGGTCTGATGTTAGACCCATGCCCGAACCCATTGGGTCACCCGACCCTATAGGGCACCCATCGGGTTAGAGCAAAAACAATTATTTTTCCGCTATTTGGTCCCAAAAAAAGGTGACACACGAACGGCTACTTGTACCTGAGTTGTGGTTGTGTTATATATAGGCATCCATCCCTTTGCTTTCTGATTCCGTGAGCGAGGTGGTACTAATTCCATCTAGAGTACTGCGCTAGAGCATCGTAGTAAGTACCAAGGGCCAGCCAGAGTCATGGGCCAGATGCTTTTAGCTTGCACGGGTGAAACATGAGCTGGGTGCTTTTCTTTTCAAAGGATGGGCCAGGTGCTTCTAGGAGTATCTTGCATGTGCATGTGGCTCACGCGTGCCATGCAATTTTTTTCTTTTCTTCCTTTGATGACTACGTGCGGACGTGCCTTGTGCATACTTACAAAATAATTACCTTTTTAATACTATAAAATAATTACATAATACTACGTAATTACATTATTAGAGCACCGAATGTATGTTGTCACAGTGTAGCCCACATGTCATATTAATCGGGTAGCCCATCGGGTAACCCGTGAGCGTAGACTTGTACCCATACCCTACCCACCACTAATCGGGTTGCCCATGGGTCGTACCCATGGGCACACATGGAGACCCATACCCTACCCATTCGGGTCGGGTGCCCATGGGCACGCAAACCCGTGGGTCGAATTGCCGGGTTGAGTTGTGCCTTCCCTTATCGCCCTTGCTACTTCGATGCGCTGCCACACCGGAAGTCCCAACCATCTTAGAAACACTGTGATGCAGTTTCAGACTCACCCTATCCTTATTGTGTTTTCTAGCATGTAAATGTATTTTTGGCAGCTCCCGTGCATGTTGTTGACAATAAATAAATATGTTTCAGAGAATTTCAGGGATCCTTATAAGGGAGATGCTGTGCTATGTGCTTTACCTAATCACAGTCATTTGTAAACATACAAGATGGCTCTAATTTACATTTGTGCTTATTGTTTAAGGTTTATCTTCTTTGCTTTCTTAGATGCTTACTTAGCCAGTCTTGTCTTAGGAGATGATTCAAAGCCCGTGATATACCTTGATCTAGACCGGAGAAATGAGAGATACCAAAAAAAATAAAATCCAAATCGTTACTGCAAGTATATAAACTACACAATGAGACTTTGTATGCATAGTGCATCAACGCAATGGTTATTGATTTTTACTGATTGAGTTGCTTGTTTCGATGTGTGGTTGGGCATGCGGTTGTGCAGCCTAACGACTCGAGTTCAATTCCTAGAATTGACAGGTGATGCACAGGGGGTTTTCCCCATTTATTGAGGATCAAGCTTGGTGTGTGGTGGAACTACTCATCAAGAAATATCTTGATACTCATTTAAAAATTATGAGGACCATGTTTATCTTGGTACTCATACTAAAATGGCTCACCTCCTGAAGGACTTTGCCTCATTTTTAGGCCCAAAGATATGTGCGACAGTAAATTTGCCTCATTTTTGGCAAATATGATACTGAAGGACTTTGATTACAGATTAACGGTGAGATTATCTCTGTACAAACATATCTTCACCATAATGTCTTTAGATCACATTTTAGTCTTTTTATTGGTTTCACACATGGACCGTATAGTGTGTGCTCTAGGTGCAAAGTTTGCAGTGCATGCGACCCCACAACCTCCTCCGGTTGGTGTCTGGAACCGGGACTAAAGGTCCCAGCCAAACCGGGACCGGTGCCTGCCGAGGCCCGGCCGGCGTCCTGGCCGCTCGAACCGGGACTGTTGCTCTGATCTGGCCTGGACCAATGCCCTGTTTTGTACTAGTGACTCCCAGTCCCAGCCAAGAAGTCACAGTCATCTTAGAGAGATCATCGATCCTTTGTCTTGGCACGACCCTCGTAATGTTTTTCTTTTGAATAAAAGACACAATTACTATGAGCATATATATGATCTTGGGCTTTATTATTTACTTATTTCGATTAGTTCATTATACTAGTAATTAGACCGATGCACGGTGTACGATGTCGTCCATGGCACAATTTTGGCATGAAATTATTGTTTTCCCTTGTACCACTTCCGATGATTATTGCAAACTGGCCGATAGAATTGACTATGGAGAGGCCTAGTTCTAAATATTTTGGAACCTGGGCAATAAGTTTCTGTAAGATGCGCAGGGAAAAGAAATCCTAGGTCAAATGTTTGCTGTAGAAGCACCAGAACTTCACCAGGTCAATCAGAATATTACTTGCACTAGATTCCCCAAGATTCATACTGTTGTAGTAGGCTGCTTGTGATGAGAATGCAAACTCAGTCAGGTAGTCTGTTTCTCCACTAAGCAGGTTTACTGTCTGTACTGCACCTCGCCGTCAGGTCACCAATCCCTCCATGCGGGCACGATCTGAATTCAAGGCCACAGGCGGACAATGGTCTCTTCTACGTAGAGCACTCTGGTGACTTCTTTGCCGGCTGCACAGCGTTTTGAAATCTCGATGTAATTTTTATTATGTTTGAGATGTTTTGTACTTCCGATGAACTTTTATAATAGATCTGATCCTTTTTGCAAAAAGAAAAGACATGAAAAAGGACAAGAAATAAAAGGAGATAAAAATGTAGGACGACAAGAAAGTGGATTTTTTTTGCTATTGGACCTGCACGACGATACTCCTTGCGCGCGGTGATCCAGCCGGACTCTGTTGATTACGGAGACAAAGATAATGAAGGAAGGAGACAATCTTCCTTCCATGTGATGGACTCTCTAACTGCTTCTGCTCCATATATTGTCATCTATCACCACATAGATCGATCGCAGCATCTTCGTTTCTGGTTCCCAGAGCGCCTCGTACCGAGAGCACTGCGGGTTGATTTTGCACGCAACCAGGCGAGATGGATGACGCGAACCGGAACGATGGCCCCGCCGCCAACGGCGTCTGCTTCCCCTACGACGTGCTCCTCGACGTCCTCCGCCGCCTACCGCGCCGCGCCCTCGCCAGATCGCGGCGCGTCTGCCGCGCGCGGCGCGCCATCGTCGACGCCCACGGCCTCGTCATCCCGCACGCCTTCCCGCGGGATGAGTTCCCCGGCGTATCCGCCAACTACTTCTTGTCCCCGCCACGCTCCGCCTTCTTCGCCCCTCCGGCCTCGCGCTCCGGCGTCGACCCTGCCGCTCGTTTCCGGCGTCCTCTCGCCTGGAAAGATTCGGTGCTGGATCCTTACGTCTGGACAGACTGGGCTTACGTACAGCAGCACTGCAACGGCCTCCTCCTCGTACGGGACAAGTACTTTTTTGGGTCTGTCAACGATGTCCACGTGTGCAATCCAGCGACGACGTGGCGTGTTCGTCTGCCGAGCCCGCCGAGACCATGGACGCGCGACGTCGAGGGGATGTTTCTCGCCTTCGACCCGGCCGTGTCGCGGCATCATGAGGTGTTCATGTTTCCTCAGAAAGAGGTGCCGTCTCTGGACAAGAGAAGGGGGGTGCTCAAGAAAAATGTCTTGTCTCTGCTGGTGTTCTCCTCGCGGACCAGGCGATGGGAGAATCAACAGTTTGCACCGGGACGATGCGCCCCGTGGCACCTCTATGACGTGGTGACCACACCGTGTGGTTCCAAATGGCGGTTTAGGTCGGGTGAATACTGGCGTGGATCACTTTATGTGCATTGTCATAGTGGAATCCTTGTGATTCTGCGTTGCTGGGAGAAGATGTATGACATGGTTAAGCTCCCAGATGATCCACCTGCCGATAACACGGAGGAGCATATGGAAACACTGGAACTGCCTAAGGGATCTGTCTTAGCCAACTATGAGGGAGGAGTTCGCTACGTGATGCTCGACAAATACCATCTGCTGGTATGGGTACTGAGTGAATGGACTGACGGCCAGCTTGAGTGGGTGTTGCAACATGAAGCCGACCTTAGGCCGCACGATTATGCAATGAAACTTTTGATGGGAGAATCAAAACCAAGGATGGAAACAGAATGGGAGGTAGCCGATACCAGAGAAGAACTAAATAGCTTATCGATACATTACAACAATGATGATGATGACACTCTCGGCAGTAGAGAGGGCTCTGAGTACTCATGGAACTCGGACAAACACAACTTCATCCACTTAGACAAAAATGTTGTTGCCGATGACCTAGGCACTTCAAAGTTATCGTGCAAGATCATTGGTTTCCATCCACACAAAAATGCTCTTCTCCTACATTTAAGATCCGCGGTGGTGGTGTATCATCTTGACAGCTCGAGCATGCAATATTTAGTTGAGATTTTTCGTTTCCGTGGCGCTTTCCCTTACCGTCCTTGCTACTTCGATATACTACCTCCTAAGGAGTCCCCGCCATCTTAGAAAAGCCAATGTACAGTTTCAGATGGTCCGTTCTAGTCAGATACTCCACGTCCTAGTAGCCTTCAAAAGGAAGAATTATGGTGGTTAACATATGCTTTTGAGTTTATTTAATCTAATCTATTTTCCGCTGGAAGATCAACACGGCTTTGTTTGGTTAATCAATTTCATCATTAGTGATTGAACACGTGCACCTTTCACCTTGTACTGTAGATGCATCCACTTCTCCGACAAGTATTTTCGGATGGAGGGAGTACATCTTATGTATCCATGGCATAATTGTGCGTCTGAAATCATTTGTTTTTTTCTTGTATCTCTACCGATAATTATGAAAGCAACTACTGTGCTTAACTGGGTTAAGATAGAAAAATCATTGCCCGGTTAGGTTTCTTTCCTGGAGAAGCACATGATTTTTCTTTTGAATTTAAAAAGCACAAGAATTTCATTCTGCACGAGCCAAGCCGATGGCTGAAATTGAATAGGAGATGCTAAGCACATGATTTTTCTTTTGAATTTAAAAAGCATAAGAATTTGATTCTGCACGAGCCAATTAAGCCGATGGCTGAAATTGAATAGGAGATGCTATTTTCCCTGATATTCCTACAGATTGAGCTATTTGAGTATAGGGACGTAAATAGCACTCTTCTTTTTCCCGCAAAAAGAAAATAGCACTCGTCTTTTATCAATGCATAAAACTTTCTTGTGTCTCATCCAAATATAGGCCGACAAACGTGTGGGGCTTCTATTCCCGTCAATTCCTATTTAGCACGTTCAACGCCGCTTAACGCCTTGTCCGTCTATGGTGCCTATGCGCCTGTTCATTTAAACGTATTCTAGCGGGGTTATGTACTTTTGTCCCGGTTTTGGGAACCCTCCAGGCTGGTTTTGAGAAGCGCCTGGAAGCTTCCGGCATGGTTTTTTTTACTGCCGTTTTCCTACTTGGTTTTTTTTGCTTTTTTTCACTCAGTTTTTTTATTCTCGTTTTTTGTTTTTCAAATTAGTGAACTTTTTCTAAAATTCTAAAAAAATCAAATTCATGATTTTTTTCAAACTAGCAAAAAAAAATCATATTTGTGATATTTTTCAAATTTGTAGTACCTTTTGAATCAACGATATTTTTCAAAGTTCTTGAAGATTTTCAACTTCGCAAACTTTTTTCAAAGTCATGAACTTTGTCCATAATTGTGAACTTTCAAATTCATGGACTTTTTTTATATTCCATGAAATTTTTAAAAATTCACATTTTTTGCAATTATGTGAACTTTTTCCAAATTCATAATTTTTTTGAATTCCATGAACTTTTTCCAAATTCACGCTTTGGCAATTGTGTGAACTTTTAAAGAAAGTCAACGGTCAACACTCTCCTAGTTAACCGGTCAACTGGTCAAGGGTCAAACCAGTCGACCAGTTAACCGAGCAAAAAAAGGGCGGAGGCGACCTAGCGAGCAAGCTGCTTGCGTCGTTGAGCCGGACCAAGCGTGGGCTATGAGCGCTGACTAGGAGGTCTTTCTATTTGCCTAAACAAAGAGGTCTCTCTATTTCCTCATCCACTTTTTTTAAGGGATTATTCCCGCATCACGAATGGTATATCTCTCTTATAAGGAGAATAGCATTCGTCTCGCCTCAAGGGTGCGCGCATATGGGTCGGTCCTTTAGCGTAGCTCATTTGTATCGCTGTAGTTCGTTGTTTGCCTAAAAAAGTTTGATGTAGTTCGCTCGTGTTTGTTGTTCGCTATGCTCTGGGCTTTTTTCTTTTGTTTTTCATCAATTTTCTTCATTTCTTTCATGGTTTTCACTGGTTTTTTCTTTTATTTTCCTTCATTTTTCTTTGTTCCTTTCTCGGTTCTCACTGTTTTTTTTTTCTTTCTTTCTTCATTTTTCTTTGTTTCTTTTTTTGGTTTTCATTGGTTTTTTTTTTCTCGGCTCTCACTATTGTTAAATTCTTTTGCATTTGTTTTTCTTCTGTTTTCATTTTCATTTTTCTTGTTTTTTTGGTTTTTTATTGGTTTTTTTGTTTTTCTTTGCTTCTTTGTCGATTTTCATCGGTTTCTTTTATTTTCAACACATGTCAACTTTTTAAAAATATTTAATTAACTTATTTTAAATATATGTTTTGTGCTGTCTACTTTTATTTTAATGTATGTTGTACATTTATTGTATACATCAAAAACATTTTCATACATGTTTTAACATTTTTAAATACAAGATCAACTTTTTTTCATACACATTGCATTTTTTGTATATATTTTTCATATACATGATAAATATGTTTTTCTATACACATTTAACATCTTTCAAATCCTTGATTCACAATTTTAAATGCTTGATTAATATTTTTTAATACATGATCAACTTTTTTCATATACATGGTATATTTTTTGTATACATTTTTCTGTATACATGAGAACCATTTTCTATATACACTCAAAGTGAAAATATTAACCAAGCGGCTAGCTTGGTAAGCTACCCACAAAAAATACAATCAATGAAAACATTCAAAGTTTCTTGCGGCTTGTCGTTTTTTTTGAGAACTCGCGTCTTGTGTTTTGTTTTCTTTTTTATATCGGAACTTGCGAGAGCAACTAACTGAGGGGTACCCCTTGCGGAGCCGCTCAAGGGTCATTTTTGGGTGGCTGAGAACGCGCCACTTGGTGCTTCCAGCTGCTGCCACGTGTCGCATGCTGAGCGCTCCCTCAGGATTTTTTTTCTGTATGCGTTCGGGTTTAATATTTTTTTTCCAGATTTTCGATTTTTTCCTGATTTTTCCTAGGTTTTGGACAACAAAATTTGAATTTTTTTACACGGAAAAATGTGCTTTTTTTTGCTTCCGTGAGAGGCACAGATTTTCTTCTCGTGCAGGCACAAGTTTGCTTCCACGAGAGTAGCTATGCCTCTCGTAAAAGAAAAGAAAAATGCGTTTTTCTTCCGTGAGAGGTACAGATTTGCTTCTCATGGAGGCACATGTTTGCTTCCGCGGGAGGAGCCGCGTCTCTCGAAAAGAAGAGGCACAAATTTGCTTCTTGTGGAGACACATGTTTACTTGGCGAGAGGCACCGAAACGAGAAAAAATAAACATTTTTTTCTTTCAGGAGAGGCATAAATTTGCTTCTCATGGAGGCACAGTTTTGCTTCCGTGAGAGGCATAGCTGTGCCTCACGGAAAAGAAAAAAGAACGCATTTTTTTCTTCTTCAACGAGAGGCACAAATTTGCTTCTCATGGAGGCACAGTTGTGCCTCTCGAAAATGGAAAAAAGTGGAGAAAATTATGCATTCGGCTTGGGTTTTCTGCTTTTTTCGTGAAATAAAATTATCGAAACATATAACGTGAGATCTAGTTTCGAAGATCTCAACGCGAGAAATCCAACGGTGAAAATGGTTTGCGATTTGGACGCACGGTTTAAGTGATAAAATATTTTGAATAAATGAATCTACAAAAAAAGGAAAAACTCCCAGGTAGAGACGCAAGCTGAGAAAGTGGGAGTGACCTTAGTAAAGGGTACTCTGCGTGTTGTCGAAATATATTGGTCCACGAATGTGTTGGGCCTCTATTGCAACAACCTGGGCCTGGCCCATGTGTGTGTTCCGGGCCATCGCGGCTCAACCCATGAGGCGTGTAATGAGTGGGTACATAGGCGTGCGTCTGGCGTGGTGCAAGGCATCGAATGAGATTTGTTAAACAATATTCCTATCTAAGCTTCTTCCTCCTGTCGCGATCTTCTTCTTCCCCACGTCTTCCTATGATCTTGAGCTTCCAGATCCCGGCGTGACGCAGGGAAGTGTACGGGAACATAGCATTTGGTACTCAGAGCCCTGTATCGATCCGCTTCCCCGATCCCCAAAAAATTTCGTCCAGATCTCATCGATCCATCCTGGTTCGGCTTGTAATTCCTAGCAAAAGGTGCAGATCCCCTAGGGTGATTCTGCGCAAAACACTTCGGTGTACCTGCGCTGGGTTGAGTAGATCCGGGTGATTCCACGGCGCGCTCCAGCAAGCCAACGCTCTCCGAATGCATGGCGGTGATACGTCTCCAACGTATCTATAATTTATGAAGTATTCATGCCATGTTTATAACAATTCTATATGGTTTTGGTATGATTTGATTAGAACTAACCCGGACTGACGCTGTTTTTAGCAGAATTGCCATGGTGTTGTTTTTTGTGCAGAAATAAAAGTTCTTGGAATTGGATGAAACTTTTTGGAGATTTTTTATGGAATAAATAAAAAATACTGGAACCAAGACACACTGGAGGGGGGCCACCCAGTGCCCACGAGGCACCAGGGCGCGCCACCCCCCAGGCGCGCCCTGGTACCTCGTGGGGCCCGCGTGGCTCCGTCTGACCTGATTCCAACGCTGACTATAAATAGAGAAACCCCAGAAATAACCCTAGATGAGTTTTTACGCCGCCGCAAGCCTCTGTACCTCCATGATCTATTCTATAGCCCTTTTCCGGCACCCTGTCGGAAGGGGGAATCATCACCGGGGGCTATATTCATCATCCCGGCGGTCTCCATGACGAGGAGGGAGTAGTTCACCCTCGGGGCTGAGGGTTTGTACCAGTAGCTATGTGTTTTATATCTCTCTCTCTCGTGTTCTTGATATGGCACGATCTTGATGTATCGCGAGCTTTGTTAATATAGTTGGATCATATGGTGTTTCTTCCCTCTCTATCTTTGTTGTGATGAATCGAATCTTTTCCCTTTGAGGTTTCGTTATTGTTGGATTGAATATTTCAGATTTGAGAACACTTGATGTATGTCTTGCATATGAATACCCGTGGTGACAATGTGGTATTATATTGATTCACTTGATGTATGTTTTGGCACTCAACTCGCGGATTCCCGAGGTGACATTGGGGTAATCTATGCATAGGGGTTGATGCACGTTTTCATTATCTTTTCTCCGATAGAAACTTTGGGGTGCTCCTTGGAGTTCTTTGTGTGGATTGAATATTATGATTATGAAGTTGTTTGATGCATATCGTATAATCAACTCACGCATACTTGTGGTGACATTGGAGTATCTAGGTGACATTAGAGTTGGTTGATGTGTATCATATGGTGTTATTTTAGTACGAACTCTAGGGCTGTTTGTGACACTTATAGGAATAGCTCAATAGATCGATCGAAAAGGATAACTTTGAGGTGGTTTCGTACCCTACAAACAATTTCTATCTTATGTTCTCCTTTAATAGGAACTTGGGAGTGATTCTTTATCGCACGTTGAGGGATGGTTATATGATCCAATTATATTAGCATTGTTGAGATATTGCACTAGCGAAAGTATGAACCCTAGGCCTTGTTTCTACGCATTGCAATACCGTTTATGCTCACTTTTGTTACTTGCTACCTTGCTGTTTTTATTGTTCGCACTACAAAAACCTATATCTACTATCCATACTACACTTGTATCACCATCTCTTCGCCGAACTAGTGCACCTATACAATTTACCATTGTATTGGGTGTATTGGGGACACAAGAGACTCTTTGTTATTTGGTTGCAGGGTTGTTTGAGAGAGACCATCTTCATCCTACGCCTCCCACGGATTGATAAACCTTAGGTCATCCACTTGAGGGAAAATTGCTACTGTCCTACAAACCTCCGCGCTTGGAGGCCCAACACGAGTCTACAAGAACAAGTTGTGTAGTAGACATCAAGCTCTTTTCTGGCGCCGTTGCCGGGGAGGTGAGTGCTTGAAGGTATATCTTTAGATCTTGCAATTGAATCTTTTAGTTTCTTGTTTATCACTAGTTCAACTTTATAAAAAGAAAACTATAAAAAAAAATATGGAATTGAGGTTGCCTCATATTATTCATCTTTATAATGTCTTTCTTGAAAATGATGGAAAGGAAAATTGTGCTCAATTGTTAGAAGAAGAATTCAATAAAATGTTTGGCATAAAATCTTTGAATGATGAGCATGATTGTAATGTTGCTAGTATGAATTCTTTGAATATCCATGATGCTAGTGATATGCAAAGCCATAAGCTTGGAGATGCTATGTTTGATGAAGATGAAATTTTTAGTCCCCAAAGTTTTGATGAGCAAATTTATTATGATGATAACATGCCTCCTATTTATGATGATTATATTGATAAAAGTGGATTTGGAAAGGTCACAACTTTATTTAATGATGATTCCACTATTTTGGAAGAGGTTTCAATTGATTATGACAATAAAGTTGCTATCTATGATGATTATTGTGATGACATGTATGCTATAAAGAATAATGATAACTATGAAACTTGTCATCATGATTTTAATGTTCAATTTGATTATGTCAATCAAGTATCACATGATAGTTATTTCATTGAATTTGCTCCCACAATTATTGATGAGAAGAAATTTGCTTATGTGGAGAGTAATAAAAATTCTATGCTCATGTATCATGATAAGAATGCTTTGTGTGATGGATATATTGTTGAATTTCTTCATGATGCTACTGAAAATTATTATGAGAGAGTACCATATGCTTGTAGGTGTTGCAATAATATCAAGTTTCCTCTCTATGTGTTGAAAGTTTTGAAGTCATGCTTGTTTTGCCTTCCTATGCTAGTTGATTCTTGCTCCCATAAATTGTTTGCTCACAAGATCCCTATGCATAGGAAGTGGGTTAGGCTTAAATGTGCTAGTCATATGCTTCATGATGCTCCCATTGTGTTTCAATTCTTTACTTTTATGTGAGCATCATTGAAATCATCATGCCTAGCTAAAAAGGCATTAAAGAAAAGCGCTTGTTGGGAGACAACCCAACATTTACCCCTACTGTTTTTCTTGTGTTCACATGATTAAGCTACTGTAGTAATCATGTTTTATATGTTTTCTTTCAATAATGTGCCAACTAAAGCCTTTGGGATAGTGTGAATGCTTGTTGATTTGATTCTGTGCAAAAACAGAAACTTTTGCGTCCAGTGCTGGAATTTCTATTCTGTACTGGTGCGTGAGAAAATTCTGAATTTTTTACACAGTATTAAGATACAAATTGTTTACGTTGTCCTAATGTTTCAGAATTTTTGGAGGTACAGAAGTATGGCTTTTAAATCGCTTACTACACGCTGTTCTGTTTTTTACAGATTCTATTTTCGATGCATAATTTGCTTGTTTCAGTGTTTCCATAGCTTGTATTGAGTAATATAAATTGTGGAAATGATAGAATACAGTAGGAATTATGTGAGAACAATTATGAATCTTGTCTTGACAGTACCTAAGTGGGTGATTTATTTTTATCATACTAACCTATCTCACGAAGTTCCGTTAAGTTTTGTGTGATTGAAGTTTTCAAGTTTTGGGTGAGACATCGATATGGCGAGAATAAGGAGCGGCAAGACCCTAAGCTTGTGGATGCCCAAGGCACCCAAAGTTAATATTCAAGGAAGACCCAAGCAATTAAGCTTGGGGATGCCCCGGAAGGCATCCCCTCTTTCGTCTTCAACACTATCGGTAACCTCACTTGGAGCTATATTTTTATTCGTCACATAATATGAGTTTTGCTTGGAGCATCATTTTATTCTATTGATATTTGCTTTGAGTTATCAATAATCATTTTTTGTATCTTTTAGTTCAGTAAAATGCCAATTATAGCCTTTACCATGCTCAGTTTGCAAGTTTATGTGTTGCTGTTTGAAAATAGAAAGTTTTCTGTTATGTCCAGAATATTCCTGAATAGGTAGAACATGATAAAAATCTGAAATTTTTACACAGAAAGAATGCATGAGTTCTCTGTCACGTGGTAATTTTTCATAATTTTTGGAGTTAGGGAAGTATGGATTCTTATTCCCCCTTTACAGACTGTTCTGTTTTGACAGATTTCGGTTATAGTTGCATTGTTTGCATATGTTGCTTGTTTAATGTTTGTATTTATGGATAGGAGTATTAAATATGCAGAGGCATTTAGTATGCAATGTTTAATTATAATTTTAGTAATTTTCTACAGTAGAGAATGTTAAGGTTTTGAGTTGATTTATACTAACCTATCTCACGAGTTCTTGTTGAGTTTTGTGTGGATGAAGTTTTTAAATATTTAGGAGAAGCCATGATATGAGAGGAATTAAGGAGACACAAGAGATCAAGCTTGGGGATGCCCAAGGCATCCCAAATTAATATTTCAAGAAGTCTCAAGCATCTAAGCTTGGGGATGCCCCGGTAGGCATCCCACCTTTCTTCATCAACAATTATCGGTTAGTCTTGGTTGAGCCTAAGTTTTTGCTTCTTCACATGAGAATAGCTATTCTTGGAATGTCATTTTATTTTGTTTTCTTTGCTGTTTTGAATAAAATACTTAAGATCTGAAATTTTTAAATGAGAGAGAGTCCTCACATAGCTACTTAATTACTTAGCTACTCATTTGATCTTCACTTATATCTTTTTGGAGTAGTTTGTCATTTACTCTTGTGCTTCACTTATATCCTATGAGTAAATTGTGAAAGAATTGAATATAATAAAGTTGAAATTATATGTGCTTCATATGCTTGTATCATGCCTAGTAGTAGTTTCACATTAGGTTTAGAAAGTGAAATTTATTGAAGCTTGACAATCACGATATTGGTCATACAAGCAATTCATGAATGATTAGTATAAGGAAGAGAACTTTCACATATAAATATATTATCTTGGACATCTTTTATGATTGTGAATACCCATTAATTATTTTCAAACTTGAGCAAATTAGTTGAAGTTGGACAAGGAAGACAACGTAATGAGTTATGTTTGGGTATATTTGCATAGAAGTTATATTGTTATGGATCCTCCAACATGTGGTGCTTGCTTAGGATCTTTTGCTAGCCAAAAATTCGTACAAAGTAGAGATACTACTTGTGCATCCAAAAACCCTTAAACCCAGTTTCTTGCCATGAGTGTCCACCATACCTACCTATGGATTGAATAAGATCCTTCAAGTACGTTGTCATCGGTGCAAAAAGCAATAAAAATTGCTCCTAAAATATGTATAATCTTTTATTGTAAGGGAAAATAAGCGTTGTACGAACTTGTGATGGTAAAGAAATAAAAGCGACGGACTGCATAATAAAGGTTGCTATCACAAGGGGCAATATAACGTGACGTTCCTTTGCATTAAGGGCTTGTGCATCTAAAAATAAAAAGCGCATGACAACCTCTGCTTCCCTCTGCGAAGGGCCTATCTTTTACTTTTATGCATTTACTTTTATGTATTTACTTTTATGCAAGATTCAATAAGTATTCATTCACATTTCAACCTCAATTATTCTCTAGTTGGCAAGCATCATGTGGTGGGGAAAGATCTAGGCACATATGGCCAGCCAAATATATTTGATCATGAATTATTATTGTTGACGATTATCTCTATGATAAATAAGTTGGGAGGCGAAACATTAAGCCCCTATCTTTCCCTGTGTTCGATGGATGCCATTTGTTCTAAAAATATGCTTTGAGTACTAGCAATCATAGAAGACTATATGATAATTGAGTATGTGCAGCTCTTACTTAGACTTTGTTGAAATTAAGTTGAATTGCAATTGTTTGGTGACTAAGAACATAAGTTGTTAAGTTTCAAGAGATTGCATTGTTTGAACCATAACATGTGAATTGATTGCTACTTTATCATGATGAGTTTTATGAGATGAGCTACTGTTTATGATATATAATGATGCTAGGAAAAGTGATTGAAATTATCATTGATCAAACTTATGCACTATGCTAGCATTCACACTTCATAAATTATTTCTTTTATCATTTACCTACTCGAGGACGAGCAGGAATTAAGCTTGGGGATGCTGATACGTCTCCAACGTATCTATAATTTATGAAGTATTCATGACATGTTTATAACAATTCTATATGGTTTTGGTATGATTTGATTAGAACTAACCCGGACTGACGCTGTTTTCAGCAGAATTGCCATGGTGTTGCTTTTTATGCAGAAATAAAAGTTCTTGGAATTGGATGAAACTTTTTGGAGATTTTTTATGGAATAAATAAAAAATACTGGAACCAGGACACACTGGAGGGGGGCCACCCAGTGCCCACGAGGCACCAGGGCGCGCCACCCCCCAGGCGCGCCCTGGTACCTCGTGGGGCCCACGTGGCTCCGTCTGACCTGATTCCAACGCTGAAAAATCCTATAAATAGAGAAACCCCCAGAAATAACCCTAGATGAGTTTTTACGCCGCCGCAAGCCTCTGTACCTCCACGATCTAATCTACAGCCCTTTTCCGGCACCCTGCCGGAGGGGGGAATCATCACCGAAGGCCATCTTCATCATCCCGGCGGTCTCCATGACGAGGAGGGAGTAGTTCACCCTCGGGGCTGAGGGTTTGTACCAGTAGCTATGTGTTTTATCTCTCTCTCTCTCTCTCTCTCTCTCTCTCTCTCGTGTTCTTGATATGGTACGATCTTGATGTATCGCGAGCTTTGTTAATATAGTTGGATCATATGGTGTTTCTTCCCTCTCTATCTTTGTTTTGATGAATCGAATCTTTTCCCTTTGAGGTTTCGTTATTGTCGGATTGAATATTTCAGATTTGAGAACACTTGATGTATGTCTTGCATATGAATACCCGTGGTGACAATGGAGTATTATATTGATTCACTTGATGTATGTTTTTGCACTCAACTCACGGATTCCCGAGGTGACATTGGGGTAATCTATGCATAGGGGTTGATGCACGTTTTCATTATCTTTTCTCCGATAGAAACTTTGGGGTGCTCCTTGGAGTTCTTTGTGTGGATTGAATATTATGATTATGAAGTTGTTTGATGCATATCGTATAATCAACTCACGCATACTTGTGGTGACATTGGAGTATCTAGGTGACATTAGAGTTGGTTGATGTGTATCATATGGTGTTATTTTAGTACGAACTCTAGGGCTGTTTGTGACACTTATAAGAATAGCTCAATAGATCGATCGAAAAGGATAACTTTGAGGTGGTTTCATACCCTACAAACAATTTCTATCTTATGTTCTCCTCTAATAGGAACTTGGGAGTGATTCTTTATCACATGTTGAGGGATGGTTATATGATCCAATTATATTAGCATTGTTGAGAGATTGCACTAGCAAAAGTATGAACCCTAGGCCTTATTTCTAATCATTGTAATACCATTTATGCTCACTTTTGTTACTTGCTACCTTACTGTTTTTTATTGTTCGCACTACAAAAACCTATATCTACTATCCATACTACACTTGTATCACCATCTCTTCGCCGAACTAGTGCACCTATACAATTTACCATTGTATTGGGTGTGTTGGGGACACAAGAGACTCTTTGTTATTTGGTTACAGGGTTGTTTGAGAGAGACCATCTTCATCCTACGCCTCCCATGGATTGATAAACCTTAGGTTATCCACTTGAGGGAAAATTGCTACTGTCCTACAAACCTCTGCGCTTGGAGGCCCAACACGAGTCTACAAGAACAAGTTGTGTAGTAGACATCAGGCGGCGGCAGAACTCTCCCTCACGGAGCTGCAAAAGCTCGTGCAGGAGATGATCCTGCAGAGCAGGGCGGTCTTTGAGGCAGGGGCCGCGACGGCGGAGCGTTTGGATGGACTCCAGGACGCCTTCAACAAGTACGCTTCCTCATCAGCCAAGGCGTTCGACGCGCTTGCTACGACCACCACGACGTCGTTGGCCCGCACGGAAGGCACGCTCGGGCGGGTGCTCACCGCGCATACCTCGCTCAATGCTACGATGGCGGAGATGAGGAAATCGCTGGAAGGAGTGGTGCGCCGCGTCGATTCCTTGGAGCAGCCGCAACCCAACTCCACGACCCTGTCACCGCTGACTGCGCGTGCGACAACACATCGACCGGATCGGCAAGGGGGAACACAGCAACAACAATTCTTTGAACCCCGCGGCCCCCGATTCTCGCTTCAGAACCCACCCCTCGATGAGCATTCGAAATCCACAGGACCGTACCATGAGGAGCTGTCGGATGACAATGATGACTTTGATCGCTCACCAGTTTCTCAGTTTCAACACACTCCTGGAAAATTTTCTGCTCGCATCCCTCGCTCTGATTTTCCCAGGTTAGAAGGAGATAACCCCAAGTGGTGGAAGAAACAGTGTGAAAAATATTTCCGGATGTACAACGTCCAACCAGATTTGTGGGTCGATTTTGCTACGATGCATTTTGCAGGAAATGCAGCTCTCTGGTTGCAGACTTATGAAACAATGCATACTATTGATAGTTGGGCAGCTCTGTGTGTTGCAGTTTTTGCTAAATTCAATAGGAATAAGTACTCTCGAGCTATTGATGTGTTCCTTTCGCTCAAGCAAACTGAGTCAGTGGATGAATACGCCCATGCGGTTGAGGAGCACATGCATAAGATGTTGGTATATAATCATTCCTATGATGAAACATTCTTCATCAACAGGTTCATTGAGGGTCTGAAACCAGCTATCCGTGCCCCAATTAAGCTGCAACAGCCCAACTCAGTGGATTTGGCCTACTCCCTGGCTCAAACACAAGAGGCATTGCTCGCTAAAGATATTTCCAAGTACAACAAAAAGTGGGAAAACAGAGCAAACGCCAAAAACTATGTGCATCAGGGCATCATGGGAACAGCCCCAGCACAAGATAAACCTCCTGAGATCCATTATAGAGCTCCGGATCGAGTGGATAACCTCAGAGCACAGCGCCGAGCGCGGGGAGAATGTTTCAAGTGTGGAGAGAAATATGGCCCTGGACACAAATGTCCCACTACAGTAGAACTCCGTGTGTTGGAAGAGTTAATTGAGGCATTGCAAATGTCTGAAATTTCTGACAGTGAATCTGAAACTGAACAACCAGTAGAGCAACCAACTGTAGCCAAGGGAGCAGCAGAGGATGCATTTATGAAATTGTCAGTCAATGCAGCTCAGGGCACTTCTTCCAAGGATAGTATCAGGTTGCAGGGCATGGTAGGCAAAAGACAATTGCTAATTTTAGTTAACTCAGGCAGTTCCACTAATTTCATCAGTGCAGATCTAGTGAAACACTTGCAATGTCCAATGGAAGACATACCAGCTGCCAAGGTTACAGTGGTTGATGGAGGAATGCTACACTGCAACAAACAAGTTCCCAATTTGCAGTGGTTCTGTCAAGGCAATACTTTCAATACCTCGCTGAAAGTGCTACCATTGGGCACTTATGATATTATCTTGGCCATGCAGTGGTTGGAAACAATGAGCCCAATGTGGGTGGATTGGAGAAAGAAAGTCATGAGATTCAAATATCAGGGTGCTAGGACCACTTTAAGAGGAATTAAGGAAAAAGTCACCTCATGCACAGACATCACTGGTAAGCATTTGCAAGGACTGCTTAACACTGGTGCAATGGAACAAGTCATCCAGCTCAATCACATTGTGGAAGCCCCTGAAACTAATCAGTTCATTCCTCCTGCTGTGCAAGACATTTTGGACAAACATCAACAAATTTTAACGCACCTGACAAGCTTCCCCCTCATAGATCATTTGATCACTAGATCCCTCTCCTGCCTGGGGCAAAGCCCATCAATGTGAAACCATACAGATATAATCCCATGCAGAAGAATGAAATTGAGAAACAAGTGACCACCTACTGGAACAAGGGGTCATCCAACAGAGCACTAGCCCCTTTGCTTCACCAGTTCTGCTGGTCAGAAAGAAGGATGGAACCTGATGTTTTTGTGTGGACTACAGGATGTTGAACTCTGTGACTATACCACACAAATATCCTATGCCAGTAGTGGATGAGTTGTTAGATGAGTTGGCTGGTGCCACATATTTCACTAAGCTAGACCTGAGAGCAGGCCATCATCAAATAAGATTAGTGGAAGGAGAGGAACACAAGACAGCCTTTAAAACTCATCATGGCCTGTATGAATTTAAGGTTATGCCTTTTGGTTTAACCAACGCTCCTGCAACGTTTCAAGCTGCTATGAATGAACTATTTGCCCATCTATTGAGACATTGTGTGCTCATCTTCATGGATGGCATTTTGGTATATAGCTCAGATCTACAGACACATCTAGATCATCTCAGTCAAGTCTTCACTATACTACAGGAAAACTAGCTTTTTGTGAAACTCAGCAAATGCTCTTTTGCTCAGACAGAGCTGGAATATTTGGGGCATATTATCAGTGGCAAAGGAGTGCAAACTGACCCCACCAAGATCAGAGCTGTACAGGAATGGCCCAGACCTACTTGTGCTAGAGATATCAGAGGATTTTTGGGCCTCACAGGGTATTACAGAAAATTCATCAAGAATTATGGGATTATTAGTAGGAGTTTATCTGACCTACTGAAGAAAGATACAGTGTTTTCTTGGACACCAACTAATGAAGCTGCATTTCAACATCTTAAGAAAGCACTAGCTGAGGCACCAGTTTTGGCTCTGCCAGATTTCCAGAAGCACTTTACAATTGAAACAGATGCTAATAATCAGGGCATTGGGGCTGTACTAGTGCAAGAGGGCCATACACTTGCTTATCTTAGCAAGGCCCTAGGTCCAAAATCTCAGGTATTGTCCACATATGAAAAAGAGTGCTTGGCTGTGTTATTGGCTGTGGAGAAGTGGAAACCTTACTTGCAGCATGCCCCTTTCACTATTTCCACAGATCATCAAAGCTTGACACATCTACAGGAGCAAAAACTCAGTGGTACAATGCAGCTGAAAGCTTTTCTGAAACTGTTGGGGCTGAAATATAACATTGTCTACAGAAAAGGCATGGATAATGCTGCAGCTGATGCCCTTTCCAGATCTCCTACCCCAATGGAGTTGTCTGCCCTGTCCTTCTGCACTCCCAAGTGGTTAACAGTGGTCACTGAAGGATACCAGCAGAATGATGCAGATAAGGAACTTTTGCAAGAATTGGCCCTTACTGGCTCTAATGATAAAGGATACTCTCTGCATCAAGGGGTCATAAGATACAAAGACATAATTTGGTTAGGCCACAACAAAGAAGCACATCAAGCTATTACGCTCTCTTTGCATGACAGTGGAATTGGAGGTCATTCTGGGTTTCAGGGCACTTACCAGCGCATCAAGGGATTGTTTGCATGGCCAGCAATGAAGCAGGACATCCATAATTATGTGTAGACCTGTGTTGTGTGCAAACAAGCAAAGTCTGAGCATATTAAGAAACCAGGATTACTGAGCCCATTGCCCATTCCCAGAGAAGTTTGGAATTTGGTTAGTATGGATTTCATTGGAGGTCTTCCCAAGAGTAAAAACTTTGACACAATCTTAGTGGTCATTGATAAATTCAGCAAATATGGGCATTTTATTCCCCTCTGCCACCCTTTCACTGCTCTCCAAGTGGCACAACTCTATGTGGATAATATCTATAAACTGCATGGCCTTCCTCAGGTGCTTGTTACTGACAGAGATCCCATCTTTACCAGCAATATCTGGCAAGAGTTATGTAAGCTTACTGACACTAAGATGAACATGAGTTCTGCAAACCACCCTCAAACCGATGGTCAAACTGAGAAATTGAACCAGTGCCTGGAAACCTTTCTCAGGTGCTTTGTGCATTCGACTCCAAAGAAATGGGCCTACTGGTTACCTCAAGCCGAGTACTGGTATAACACCAACTACCATTCTGCTTTAGGAACAACTCCATTTCAGGTCCTGTATGGATATCAACCCAAACACTTGGGCATTGCCAATCTTCAGAGTACTTTGTCGTCTGATCTGTCTGGCTGGCTAGCTGAAAGAAATTTAATGCAAGGGTTGATCAGAGAGCATTTGCTGCGAGCTCAACAAAGAATGAAACATCAGGAAGATCAACATCGCTTTGATCGACAGTTTCAAGTAGGTGTCTGGGCATTTCTGAAGCTGCAATCGTATGTGCAACAGACTGTCGCCAGGCGCTCCAATCACAAGCTAGGATTCAAATACTTTGGACCGTATCAAATCACTTAACGTGTGGGAGACGTCGCTTATCGATTGGCTTTGCCAGAGGCTAGCAAAATTCACCCGGTGGTGCATGTCTCTCTGCTCAAACCGGCAGAACCACCAGCTCCTGACTCTGATGCGGTGGACTCCTTATTTCTATTGGGGGATAAATTGTCCAAGCCTGCTCAAGTGCTGCAATCACGACTGGTTCGCGTAGGAGGTCACACACGCACGCAGTGGAAGATTGCCCGGAGCGGACTTCCGATTGCTATGGCGACCTGGGAATGGTCTTCAGCTACGACTACAACGACAACGGCATAATGGTGAACAGTCGAGGACGAGCTGTTCTTTAAGAGGAGGGGAGTGCAACAACCTGGGCCTGGCCATGTGTGTGTTCCGGGCCATCGCGGCTCAGCCCATGAGGCGTGTAATGAGTGGGTACATAGGCGTGCCTCTGGCGTGGTGCAAGGCATCGAATGAGATTTGTTAAACGATATTCCTATCTAAGCTTCTTCCTCCTGTCGTGATCTTCTTCTTCCCCACGTCTTCCTGTGATCTTGAGCTTCCAGATCCCGGCGTGACGCAGGGAAGTGCTACGGGAACATAGCATCTATTCCCTCGTTCACTAAGAATATAGGCCACTAGGCCGCACAGCACGTGTGGATACTATACTGGGCCAAGTTCAGCGGCCAGATCAACATGAAGCCAGTTCCTTCCACTGAAAAAAAGGAGTCGACTCCTCGCCGCCGGCCACCTCCCCTCTCGCCGCCGCAGTCAGTGGCAGCACCGGCGTCGGGATTTGCTCCAACCCAAAATAAATATCTCAGCGGATTTGCTCCAACCCAAAATAAATATCTCAGCGGATTTGCTCCAACCCAAAATAAATATCTTATGCTCTTTAAGTGATTGAATTAGACACAAAATATTTAGAAACGCTGCAAGTGCATACCTATTGTAAGGGATGTCGCAGATCCTGGAAGGCTGTTATGTATCTTCCTTTGCCCTGTCAACCATCTCTTGCTATCTCTCTTCCAATGAGATGCTGATCCTGTTTTTAGGAATAAATGTCAGGATCCTTAGCAAAAGAACATTTGTGTTGATTTTTTTACCAGTTCCGCAATTAGATCACCACAGGTCTATATCCTCCAAAAGAAAGAAAGTTGGACCATCAACACCTTTCAATATAGCAACTTAATGAGCCCTTTCCAATCAACAACAGTGCCTTTCAACACGGCCTGCAATTTGCGTCAGTGGTTGAAAAAGCTCTATCGAGTCAAGGCCTTGCTTGTCTGACCAAGTTTTTGCAATCGGTGGCTAGGTACTCTTGACTATTATAAGTATCCCTTGCCTTGAGACATACTATGTAAGAGCTCTATAAGAAGTAAACCATGTAGCAGTTACCAGCATTCGATGTAGCAGGCCATATAACACTCTACAAATTCCAAGATCTTAGACAGTGTGAGCAGCCACCACTGTCCATGGCCATGGCATTTCCCCTCATGATACTCACACTCCTCTTCTTGCTTCCAGCGACCATGTTAGCTGATCCTTCCCTCCATAGAAATAATGACACTGACCTAGCTGCGCTGCTAGCCTTCAAAGCACAGTGCTCCGATCCTCTTGGTATTCTTGGTAGGAACTGGAGCACCGGTACATCCTTCTGCCACTGGGTTGGTGTCTCTTGCAACCGGCGTCTGCAGCGTGTCACCACTCTTGTGCTGCCAGGCATACCACTCCAAGGAGCGGTCTCCCCGTATCTTGGTAACCTCTCTTTTCTCCATGTCCTAAACCTCACCAACACAAATCTCACAGGCTTCATCCCTCCTGATATAGGTAGATCGAGTCGTCTCGTTGTACTTGATCTTAGCCTTAACGGATTATCAGGCATTGTCCCTCATACCATAGGAAATCTCACAAAGCTAAAAGCCCTTGTTCTAAGCCAAAATGATCTCTATGGGCAAATACCATATGATCTGCAAAACTTGAATAATCTTAGGAATATTGATCTCGGGACAAACCAGTTAAGTGGTCTGATACCACAGCAGTTATTCAACAACACACCTCAGTTAATTGATCTGAATTTGGGAAACAACAGTCTTTCAGGGCCGATACCACCAGGTGTTGCCTCCTGTCCCATGCTTGAAACCCTTTGTTGCAACGGAATCAGCTATCCGGTCCAGTACCTCCAGCTATATTCAACATGTCTAGACTACAACTTTTGATCGTCACCGGTAATAGCTACTTAACAGGACCCATCCCTAGCAACAAAAGCTTTAATCTGCCCATGTTGCTCAAGTTCGGTATGGGTGGCAACAGCTTTCGAGGCCGTATTCCATTAGTACTCGCATCATGTAGATATCTTGAAGTAGTTTCCCTGTCCGTAGACTCTTTTGTGGACTTTGTCCCAGCATGGTTTGCTAAACTGTCACAACTTACTTGGATTAGTTTAGGTGGAAATGGCCTTGTTGGTTCAATTCCGGGTGAGCTCAGTAATCTCACTCTGCTAAATGTGCTTGATCTCTCATATTGCAATCTAAGTGGAAGGATCCCAGATGAATTAGGGGAAATGAGTCACCTCACGCTTTTACATTTGTCATATAATCAATTAACAGGTTCATTTCCTGCTTTTGTTGGTAACCTATCTCAACTGTCTTTGCTGGCACTAGAGTCGAACTATTTAACTGGATTAGTCCCGGTAACAATTGGGAACCTCAGAACCCTTAATTTTCTGGATATTGGAAGCAATCTGCTCAATGGGACAGTTGATTTCTTGTCCACTCTCTCCAACTGTAGACAACTCCAGTACATCGACATAGGAATGTGTTCTTTCACCGGGAGCATTCCTACTTACATTGGAAACCTCTCTACAATATTATATTACTTTTTCGCAAATGACAACTATTTAACTGGCATAATCCCGGCAACAATATCAAATCTAAGTAGACTTAGTGTATTATCCTTTGCTGGCAACCAATTGAGCTCCACCATTCTGGATTCTTTTACATTATTAGAGAATCTTGAGGGACTAGACCTTAGTGACAATAACATTTTTGGCCCAATCCCAACTAATATTGGCACCCTAACAAGATTGCATGAATTAGGCCTGCAAGACAATAATTTTTCTGGTGTCATACCAAATGGTGTTGGTAACCTAAGTATGCTAGAGCGTATCACGCTTGCAAATAACCAGCTGTCATCAACTGTACCTGAAAGCGTATTCCATCTTAGTCACCTTCGGGAATTAAATCTGTCTCACAACTTCCTTGCTGGCTCATTGCACACTGATTTGAGTTCCATGGAAGCAATGGACATACTAGATATATCTTCCAACAACTTGGTTGGTAACCTCCCGACTTCATTTGCACAACGCGGACTGCTAAGCTACCTTGATCTATCACACAACATGTTGCAAGGTTCGATCCCAGCCTCTTTCAAAGGGTTACTCAACCTAAAAGTATTGAGCCTATCCTGTAATAACCTTTCTGGCACTATTCCAAAGTATTTGGCCAACTTTACTTCTCTGACTAGCTTGAACCTTTCTTTTAATAAGTTCCAAGGAGAGATACCAGATGGAGGTATTTTCTCAAAAAACATCAGTTCTCAATCTTTGATGGGAAATGCTGGGTTGTGTGGTGCCCCACGTCTAGGATTTTTGCCATGCCTAGTTGATTCACACCCATCCAACAAACACTCGCTACGATTTTTGCTTCCAGTTCTCATGATAACACTGGGGGCTATAGCAATTCTCCTATACCTAATGAACAGAAAGAAAAATAGGAAGCAACCAGATGTTACGACTTCTATTGACATGGCTAACGTGTTCGGCCATATGTTAGTATCTTACCATGATATTGCTCGAGCCACTGATGATTTCAACGACGACAACATACTTGGAGCTGGAAGTTTTGGCAAAGTTTACAAGGGCCAACTGGATGATGGTTCAGTTGTTGCAATAAAAGTGCTCAACATGCAAGTCGAGCAGGCCGTGAGGAGCTTTGATGCTGAATGTCAAGTGCTGCGAATGGCTCGGCATCGCAACTTGATACGGATATTGAATACCTGTTCCAACTTAGATTTCAGAGCACCGTTGCTTCAGTACATGGCCAATGGTAGCTTGGAGGCACACTTGCACACTGAAAATTGGGATTCGCTAGGATTCATCAAGAGATTGGACATTATGCTTGGTGTGTCGGAGGCGATGGAGTACCTGCATCATCATCGCTATCAAGTTGTTTTACACTGTGACCTGAAGTCTAGCAATGTGCTCTTCGATAAGGACATGACGGTGCATGTTGCCGACTTTGGCATTGCAAAGTTACTTTTGGGCGATGATAACTCCATGGTCTCAGCGAGTATGCCAGGGACGATTGGTTACATGGCCCCAGGTATGTGTACTTGCTACCATCATGCTTGAGCAAATTATTTTGCAAGACACTAGCTATTACTTTGGTTACTGAACTCTCTTAAAAAAATCTTGAGCAGAGCTTGCATTCATGGGGAAGGCATCACGGAAGAGCGATGTGTTCAGCTTTGGGATCATGTTTCTCGAAGTCTTCACGGGGAAGAGGCCCACAAATCCCATCTTCATCGGAGAATCCAGTCTTAGGCAGTGGGTTTCACAAGCATTTCCGGCGAGGCTCATCAATGTTGTTGACGAGAAGCTGCTGCAAGGTGAAGAGATAAGTAGGTGCGAACCGGGTGGTTTTTATCACCAAAGCAATACTATCATCCTCCACTGCCTCGAACGTCGACTTTCTCGTGTCGACATTTGAGTTGGGTCTGGAGTGTTCAAGCGATTCTCCTGACCAGAGGATGAGCATGAGCGATGTGGTCGCGAGGCTGAAGAACATCAAGAAGGGTTACTCTGCTTCCATGTCAACAATTCAAGGCGCGCATAATCATTGATCCATACAGGAATGCATTTTGGTTGTCCATATGAGTAGCATGTATCTGTACATACTTCTGCCTTTTTTTCCATAGTAAATCAAGCATGGCGCTAGTCCTGCTACAATTAGAGTTACTATAGCAAGCTAGCAGAGTTGTAATATAATGGTTTTCCACACCCACAGTGTCATCATCTATGCTGGTGATGTGTAGTAGTAACTGATCCTTGGGCCAAATCATCATGTTCTTGAATGCATTATATGTGTTCCTTAATGCTTGTATTTATGTTCTTTTAGCGAACTCCCGACTTTATGTGTGAATGATATGTTCATAGATATTGCTGAGCTTATTTTTGTTTGGAGCTGATTCCTACAACGGAACTCCCAACAGCTAGCATGGAAGTATTACCAGTTTTATGCTTCAATTGCAGCTACTGTATTTCCTAATGTGCGCATCGTAGCATGATTTCTGTTATGTTTCAGTCAGAGTCGCAACAGTTGAGTTCATAAATCTGCATTGCGTGATGAATGGTTTATTCTATTGTTGTAGTAGAAGTCAATGCTAATATTGTCCATCATTTTACCAGTTACTACTTGTTTCTGTGTGGCGTGCCTTTGTTTGCTGAGTGGAAAACAAATGGTTATGTTGGTCACAAGACTAAGATACTAGGCCAATAATATTGTAAGTCGATGATGGCTAATGGTTTCGCCAAACCTGTTTATTTTATTCATGAGCTCAGTTAACAGTTACAACATATTTACTTTTCTATGGACTGAATTGAGCAGATTTGCTTTTCATGATGGGAATTGTTAGGACAGTTTTTCATTTCCCTGAGCATTGGATAAAAAAAATTCTTACAAAGATTTGCTTCTCTGTGTTTTTTCATGATGGGAAACCAGCTTTTGCTTACGCCATGTTCTGGACGTGTTTTGTTTTTGAAACAAAAAGACTCCTCGTCGATTTCTGTTAAAGAAACCACCAGTTTTTCAGGCATAACAGCAGAACAAAATAAAGTGATTACAGACTAAGGATGCAAGGAACTGGCCGCCAGGAAAGCCACGCGACATAAAACTACCAGCACTTTGGCACACAGCATGCGGATAGACACAGCAAAAAGGAAAAAAAAACACAGAGGTTCAAACCACTACATCAGATAGTAACTGCAGAGTCATACAGTTTGTTTTAGAGATCCGAAGGTGTGCAAGCCGGAAGAAGTGGAAGCCTTCCCAGGTGAAGAAGATCAGCTTGCTCCTGAGGTGATCCTAGGAATCGTCGTGGCCTGACCGATGTTTCTGGATGTGTTGGTACATCTTTTTTGTCCAAGAGAATGAATTTTTGCCTGACCGTTGTTAATAGTTGGTAGTTGGCATGCAGCAAATATGTGCCGTAACATGACACAGCGGTTGAGCCAAGGTTTGGCTCACGCATAATATTTTTCTTGAGAATCTCAAGAAAAATCCTAAATCATGAACTTCGATATGAGTGCATTGCGGCTGTCTAATTACTTATATATGCAAGTTATCTTTACATGTCTCATTATATCCAGTTCCTATTTATGATTATGCATGGTGATCGTTGTAATAGTGTGGCTTACTGTTAGCCTATCCAGGTTGAACTATAGAGCAGGACAAAGACTAAATTGAACTCCCGCAAAAAAAAAAAAGACTAAACTGAACTTCCTTCTGAAAATGTATTTAACACATTTTTTGGTTGAAGAGAGATAAAATTCCATGGTGCAGTCACCTTCACAGGATCAATAACCAGAGCAATTTTTCAGGTACCGTCGATCACGACTTATCTCCATATATTTCATATTAATGGTCCCACATCCTCTAAATACTAACTGTTCCACCTCAAGGTGCTCACAACCAACACCTAAACTAAAGATGAGCTATCAAACAGACAATCTGTGTACATTGCAACTGATTTACCCTCCTGACTGACAATTAGCATGATGTGACGACGGTGCTTGCGTGAGATCACTAGAAGAACGAAACCAGTAGCCAGAAACCGGAGAAAGAAGAGGCAGCTTGCAACGCCCAGGTGATGAACGCCAGGGTGACCGAAAGCATGAACTGACTGCAGTCCAGCCTCCAGTATTCCGCGCAGAAGTTCATATCCTTCATGAAGAAAATAGTCAGGCTGGCAGAGGCACAGAATCCCGAGAACATGAGAATCGCCACGACCTGCAATGTTCACAATTGATGTGATCACTCACATACCGTTGATCAACCAAAAAGCAATGCAAAGCATATCAGTTGTTAAAATTTCTTGCTCAAATGGACAATTCGTCGGCAAAGTTCGATCGAGCACCTGTGATAAAGAGTCTCTTTAAGGCTGTCTTATTCTCATAAAGGGAGGCAAAATGAAAAATAAATAAATCTCGGTTCAGTTAACCAATAGAGAAAGCATGGGGTGCAGTTTTCCTGAATTCCATTTTTCGTAAGAACTAATTGACATTTAAAATATCTGGGTTCAGTTGTTTCAGTGCACAATAGAAGTAGCTCCATGGACAATAAAGTGACGATGCACGACTTACCCAGTCATCGATAACAATGGGAAATAGCATTTCTGGGGCATGAAGATCCTTTTTATTCCTCAGAGAAAAGATATCCACACAAGCAATGCCCAAACTCCACAGAAGCTGCAGGATCAACACTAGATTCAAGTAGCTGAAATAAAGGGAGACCATAATACACTCGTTAGTTGATGTCAACAAAACACACTTAAGCTCCTACCCAAGCAATTCTCAAGAGTAGTCAAGACATTTAAGACTTTATGCAGTTCATAGTCTCAATGACATGAACTTGATATGAAAAAGATACATCATTGGCGCACACCGACACACGTACAACAGTCAAGACATGTCACAATGCTGACACATAGAACCTAACTTAAACAATCATCATAAAATTTTATCATGGAAGGAAAAAATGTAGGTATTAAATGAAAAACATGAGGCTTCGTTGTGAGTTTTGGATGATACAGACTGGTCC
This sequence comes from Elymus sibiricus, assembly GCA_039707655.1. NCBI lineage: Eukaryota > Viridiplantae > Streptophyta > Magnoliopsida > Poales > Poaceae > Elymus > Elymus sibiricus. The sequence continues at coordinate 363,989,859 of CM077670.1, read as the reverse complement.
CTGACTAGATCGCATGAAGTGAAAGGTTACTTGGAAAAATTTGAGGGACAGGTCAATTGGTAGGGTGGCCTCAACAAAAAATAAAATTGGTAGGGTGGCCTCAACAAAAACCTGCATGGTTCCTAACTTGTGTAAAGCCTCAACAAGTGCACATGCCTAGAAGTTGGGTTGGGTGACATATACACTAGTTATATACAGGGATATTAATAAACTATCAATAATTTTTTGGAATATTCAACTTGAAAACTAGACGGCAACAAGACATTTGATGCTCCCGATAATCAGACTGGAAAAATAAAATGTTACCGCGCACATATTAATCAGACAAACACTGTATCTAGTCATTCACAGAAAACATTAATAGAGGATAACAGAACACTCTTGTTATGGAAAAGAAGACATAAGTTCAGGTAAACTCCCCAGATTATTGACAATTAAATATAAATCTGTACAATGTTGAGTTTGTAGTCCTGCAAACAGGCATGAACTTTGTAATGGGACGAAATCTACTACATAAACCATGCATCTTAGAACTTTAACAAGGAAATCACCTAATGAAGTCTCATTTCCTCTTAGTCGAGAATTTCCTCTGTTCCTGTGAGGCCATGCACTACTAGGTGGGTGACCGACCAGATAAATATCAGTCACTAATTTTGAGAACATTGAAATGGAAGTATGTTTTGAAGTTCAAAAAAATGAGGAAGTGGTAGAGGCCTCCTGATTCTGTCGTATTTCAGTATTTGGTACGTGCAAGTTAAATGTAGATAAATACTAGTACTTGTGTATGCATGATGGACTGATTAGCAGAGATAGTTTAAGAAGTCAATCCAAGTGTTCCCCAAAAAATTGGGCAGTGATTTGTATGTCATGATGCCGAAGGAAAATTTATAGTATTCAACACGAATGCCATCTACGTAACCTTTTGTGTATGAAACTTCCCCAAAAGTTTCTCTTGAAAGAAAGAGAAAAACTCACGCAACCCTAACCAAAATCTTGAAAGACCCAAACTGAAACTTAGTTATGCTTGAACTCGAAGCACCGGTCCAAAAGAAGAGACCCAGAGGGACACTCACATAGCTTGCTACTTGAGTGATTTGCTGTGAATTTTGCAAGAAATCACACGAAGGGGGAAGCAGAAGTACTAATAGTAGGGGAAGAAAGAACAGAAGTAGCATTTGCGGGAGAATGAAATTACAAGTAGGCGCTGTAGTTGGAGAAGCCGGCGGAGCACATGGCGAAGGAAGATGCGACGGCGAAGACGCACTGCGACAGCCGCAGCGCCATGCCGCTCCATGTCCCTGGGCTCCCCACTATGCGCTTCATCGATCCCCTGCCTGCCTGGGCTCTGCTCTTTTCTCTGCGGAGAGGTGAGGTGGAGGAACCGATCGATGGAGTCCTTCCTGGCTAGCCCTTGCTATGTGCACTTGGCTCCTGTCCTGCGGGATGGGAAAGGTGATGGGGATCTGTAGCACTCGTCCCATGTGTGAGATGAGATGGGGGCAAACCAGCGCTCTCCTCCGTGTGGGGTACCTCGTCTAGTACGTGGAAGTTTCGCACACCAACACCATCCTGTGTGTGGGTACTGCGAAATTTCATCCCAATGAATACAACTCACTGCCCATGTTTCCTTGTATGAGTAACAGGCCATTGCCAAGAAATCCCCGTCTTCTCCCAGTTTTGGCTTTGGCGGAGCAGAGCCATGTGAAGTGAACCCAGCTAGCTTTACGCTTTTCCCTTGCATCAGATGGAAAACCGCCTTAAACGATTCTAAGAGAACCTCTAGAAGGGTCGTTATGTCGGATGAATCGGCATAATAACCATAAGTATGACGATTTTCACTAAAAAAAGCCATAATCAACATTCTACGCTCGATCGGCATAATTTTTGGAGGCCACTCTAAATCAATCCCCCGTGAGCCTCCATATTTGACGACTGAGTGAGACAATATAGCGCACTATCCATCCACCCAAATATTGGTGTCACAGACAGGACGCGTGCTTCCTGCCGCCGCCGCCCATATCCCCATCGTCGCTGTTTGGTGCCACCTCCGCCGCCCGGATGGCTACAATTTGTTTCCAGTCACCTCCGCGAGTTGTTCTCGGACCTCCCACGTTTCGCCGCAGCCCTGCGCCTGCTTCTCGCCGTCTGGCTCCGCCGCCACTTTCACGGCACGACCTCAAGGTGTTCGACGACTTGCCCGGAGGTACCCAAGTTTTTTCTTGTACATTTAGTCTAGCTGCTCATAGATTCATATATATGACATAAAATTCACATTTTGTGTAGATGGATCCATTGATAGAGTTTTTTTCATGATCCATCGTCAGATTCGAGATCTCGGTCTAAGGGTGAAATCATGGACGCCGAAGAAGAGGAGTTAATTAATATTGCTGGTTGTTGAATGGATAGCGGTAACCGGAACTAATGGTTGTTGACCGTACGATGATTCACCAAAACAGAGTCGAAGGCCACGAAAAGATCATGCGCGACTACTTTTTGTCAGGTTGCATCTTCCCCGCCTATGTGTTCCAACGACACTTCTGCATGATCAATGAGTTGTTCTTCCAGCAATGGAGAAATGCTCCCGATCTAAGTTTTTTTTTCCTTTCTAGAAGGTGACCAAGGCACTTCGGATGATTGCATATGGCAATCTGGCAAATGCTTTGGATGGGTATCTTTGAATGGCTGTGATTGCCTTCGATTCGATTCGGATGTAGATATTGTCCTTTTCCCTGGAGACCCTAGGTTTATCAAACCCACGGAAGTTGTGCTTTAGCAAGGAGATCTCTGCAAAAACTCGTTATCTTAAGTATTTTCAGTTTCCTGGATCAATTTCGCAGAGGTGATTGAAGACAATAATAAAACAAATAGGCCAGGGCTAAAGGTTTTACCTGCATCTGTATACCTGCGTTCGGGATCTTATCTAGATAGTCAGCATGGCTCTGGTACATATATCTTGTCAACATGTTGTTGTGGGAGATGCGTCCAAATAACTCGACGACTGATTACGACCGCATCAAGGTTCTATTATCCAACCGAAGCCCTTCCGACTCGCGAGGTTACCCCGGTTATTAAGGAGTAATCCAGATCAACACATTGGGCATTTAATGACTACACCATATGTAGCCCCAGAGACTCGCTTCTGGCTATTACCGTACTAATCTAATATTACTGTCACCAACGTTCAACATAGACTTTCACTCCTCTCTGCCCTTAACCTCTCATTGTTCGATCTTTGGTATCTTGGCTGCAAGCCCTAGGATCGAGGTAGAGACAAGAGACAAAACTATTTTTTTTTGACGAACTAGCAGTAGCCCTGCTTTGCATTAATAAGGAGAGTAAAGAGAAATACACTGTCTGTTACAACAATGGTGAGCGAGTAAAGACAAAACCATTTACAACACGTAGAAATAACGTTAACATCAAAGTAGACCAACGATCCCTTACTACATGTATATGGGGCTGCGATACTATGCCTCGGCCTCCCAAGGGGGCTACTCATACATCGTGAATAAACCACATTCATAACAGCAGAAAAAAGTAAATTGATTACAGACTAATGATGCAAAGAATTGGGCACCGGGAACGCCACGCAGGGCTAGAGCAGCAACCTAACACCCCCAGCACTATGGCGCACATCATGCAGGTAGACACAGCAAAAGGAAAAAAGCAGAAGTTTAAACCACCACATCAGATTGTAAGTGCAGAGTCATACAATTTTGTCTTGGAGATCCAACGGTGTGCAAGCCGGCAGAAGTGGAAGCCTTTCCAGGTGAAGATTGAAGATCAGCTAGCTCCTGAGGTGATCCGTGGAATCATCGTGGCCGCGCGACCGATATTTCTGGATGTGTTGGTGCATCTTTTTTGTCCAAGAGAATGAATTTTTGCCCGACTGGTGTTAATTTTTGGTAGCTGGCACGTTGTCTACGTAGCGGACATATGTGCCATAAGATGACACAGCGGTTGAGCCAAGGTTTGGCTCACACATAATATTTTTCTTGAGAATCTCAAGAAAAATCCTAAATCATGAACTTCGATATGAATGCATTGCGGCTGTCTAGTTACTTGTATACGCAAGTTATCTTTACATGTCTCATTATATCCAGTTCCTATTTATGATTATGCATGGTGACCGTTGTAATTGTGTGGCTTGCTGTTAGTCTATCCAGGTTGAACAATACAGCAGGACAGAGAATAAACTGAACTTCCTTCTGAAAATGTATTTAACACATTTTTTTGTTGAAGAGATATAAAATCCATGGCGAAGTCATCTGACAAGTCACAAGATCAATAACCAGAGAAATACCAGTAAAATAAAATAAAATAACCATAGCGATTTTTCAGGTATGGTCGATTGCGACTTACAGTATCTCTATATATGACTTCATATTAATGGTCCCCACATCATGTAAATAGTAACTGTTCCACCTCAAGGTGCTCATAACCAACACCTAAACTGAAGATGAGCTATCAATCAAACAGACAATCTATGTAACAAGTGATGTATGATGCGTGCACGACGTGACGGTGCTTATGAGCGCGTGAGAGAGATCACTAGAAGAACGAAACCAGTAGCCAGAACCCGGAGAAAGAAGACGCGGCTTGCAACAACCATGTAAAGAACGCCAGAGTGACTGAAAGTGTGAACTGACTGCAGTCCAGACGCGAGTATTCCGCGCAGAAGTTCATATCCTTCATGAAGAAAATCGTCAGGCAGGCAGAGGCACAGAATCCCGAGAACATGAGAATCGCCATGACCTGCAATGCATTCACAAGTGATGTGATCACTCGCATACCGTTGGTCAACCAAAAAGTAATGCAAAGCATATCAGTTGTTAAAATTTCTTGCTCATATGGACAATTCATCACCAAAGTTCGATCGAGCACCCGTAACAGCAAGTCTATTTAAGGCTGTCTTATTATTCTCATAAAGGGAGGCAAAACAAGAGCTTAGCCAATAGAGAAGCATGAGTTGCAGTTTTCCTGAATTCCATTTTTCGTAAGAGTAATTAATATTGATAAAAAAACTGGGTTCAGTTGTTTCAGTACATGCCTTCAGTTAATTCAGACGTAGCTGCATGGACAATAGAAGTGACAAAGTGCACGACTTACCCAATCAATGATAACAATGAACAATAGAAAATCCGGGGCATGAAGATCCTTTTTATTCCTCAGAGAGAAGATATCCTGACAAGCAAGGCCGAAACTCCACAAAATCTGAAGGATCAACACTAGATTCATGTAGCTGAAATAAAGGGAGACGATAATACACTCGTTAGTTGATGTCAACAAAACACACTTGAGCTCTTGCCCAAGAGTAGTCAAGACATTTAAGCTCAAGAGTAGTCAAGACATTTAAGACTTTATGCAGTTCATAGTCTCAATGATATGAACTTGATATGAAAAAGATACATCATTGGCGCACACCGGCAGACACACGTACAACAGTCAAGACATGTCACATGCTGACACATAGAACCTAACTTGCACAATCCTGGTTTTTTTTTTATCATGGCAGTAGGTATTGAATGAAAAACATGAGGCTTCGTTGTGAGTTTCGGATGATACAGACTGGTCCCTGACTAGATAGCGCCAAGTGAATGTTAACTCGGAAAGATTCTAGGGACAGGTCAATTGGTAGGATGGCCTAACCTGCATGTTTCCTAACTTGTGTAAGTCCTCAACAAGTGCACATGCCTAGAAGTTGGGTTGTGGACGTATGATTTTTGGGAATATTCAACTTGAGTATTGGACGGCAACAAGAGATTTGACACTGACAATCAGGATTCACTGGAAAACTAAAATGCTGCAGCGCACATATTAGACAAACACTATATCTAATCATTCACAGAAAACCTTAATAGAGGATACTCTTGTTATATATGGAAAAGAACACTTAAGTTCATGTAAACTCCCCAGATTATCGACAATTGAATATAAATATGTACAATGTCGAGTTTGTACTTTGTAGTGCTGCCAACAGGCATGAACTTTGTAATGGAACGAAATTGTACTACATAAACACTCTTAGAACTTGAACTAGGAAATCACCTAATGAAGTGTCATTTCCTTTGTTCCGGTGAGGCCATGTATTCAGTACTAGGTGGGTGACCGACTGGACAAATACGTTTGTCAAGTCGAGGAGAACATTGAAGGTAGTCATGGAGATATGTTTCGAAGTTTAACAAAACGAGGCCTCCTGATTCTGTCGAACTTCGTATGTGCCAAGTGAAATGTAGATAGATACTTATGTATGCATGATGGACTGATTAGTAGATATAGTTTAAGAAGTCAATCCATGTGTTCCCCAAAAAATTGGGCAGTGATTTGTATGTCATGACGCCGAAGGAAAATGTACAGTATTCGACACAAACGCCATCTAGCCTTATGTGTATGAAACTTCCCCAAAAATTACTCTTGAAAGAAAGAGAAAAACTCACGCAACTTAACCAAAACCTTGAAAGACCCAAAATGAAACATAGTTATATGCTTGCTACTTGAGTGATTTGCTCATGAATTTGCAAGAAAACACACAAAGGGGGAAGAGATTCAAAAAATGATTAGCAGTAACAGTAGGGAAGAAAGAAGTACGTAGCATCTGCGAAAGAATGAAATTAGCAGTAGGGGGAGGGAGTACAAGTAGGCGCTGTAGTTGGAGAAGCCGTAAGCGGAGCACATGGCGAAGGAAGATGCGGCGGCGAAGGCGCACTGTGACAGCCGCAGCGCCATGCCGCTCCATGTCCCTGGGCTCCCCACTATGCGCTTCATCGATCCCCTGCCTCTGCCTGGGCTCTGCTCTGCCTCTGCGGAGAGGTGAGGTGGAGAAACCGATCGGTGGAGTCCTGGCTAGCCGGCCGGGCAGGACCTGTAGCACTTGCTATGTGCGATTGGCTCCTGCGGGATGGGAAAGGTGATGGGGGTCTGTAGCACTTGTTATGTGCACTTGGCTTGTGTGAGATGAGATGGGGGCAAACCAGCGAGAGCCTCCGTGTGGGGTACCTCGTCTAGCTAGTACGTGGAAATTTCGCACACCAACACCATCCTGTGTGTGGGTACCGCGGATTAATAATAGTACAAGTCACTGCCCAAGTTTCCTTGTATGAGTAACCAGCCATTGCCAAGAAATCCCCATCTTCTGCCAGTTTTGGCTATGGTGGAGCAGAGCCATGTGAAGTGAACCCACCTAACTTTACGCTTTGCCCTTGCATCAGATGGGAAACCGCCTTAAAGGATTCTTAGAGCAACTCTAGCAGGATCGTTATATCGGATCGATCGGCATAATAACCATAAGTATGACGATTTTCACTAAAAAAAGCCATAAGCAACATTCTACGCTCGATTGGCATTATTTTTGGAGGCCACTCTAAATCAAGCCCGCGAGCCTCCATATTTGACGACCGAGCGAGACAATATAGCGCACTCTCCATCCACCCAAATATTAGTGTCACAGACTGGACGCGTGCTCCCGGCCGCCGCCGCACATATCCCCGTCGTCGCCGTTTGGTGCCACATCCGCCGCCCGCCGCGATTTGTTTCCAGTCACCTCCGCGAGTTGTTCTCGGACCTCCCACGTTTCACCGCAGCCCCTCGCCTGCTTCTCGCCGTCTGGCTCCGCCACCACTTTCACAGCACGACCTCAAGGTGTTTGACGACTTGCCCGGAGGTACCCCAAGTTTTTTCTTGTACATTTAGTCTAGCGGCTCATAGATTCATATATATGACATAAAATTCACATATTGTGTAGATGGATCCATTGATAGAGTTTTTTTTTTCATGATTCATTGTAAGATTCACCAAAAGAAGAGAGTGAAATCATGGACGCAAAAGAAGAGGAGGTAATATTGCTGGTTGTTGAATGGATAGTGGCAACCGGAATGAAGAGGAAGCCTGCAAGATCACAGGTTGGTCGTACGACGATTCACCAAAACAGAGTCGAAGGCCATGAAAAGCTCATGCGCGACTACTTTCTGTCGGGTTGCATCTCCCCCGCCTATGTGTTCCAACGACACTTCCGCATGATCGAACAGTTGTTCCGTAGAATTGTCGACGACTTATTAGAAGCCAATGAGTTGTTCTTCCAGCAACGGAGAAATGCTCCCGATCTGCTGAGTTTTTCCTTTCCAGAAGGTGACCGAGACACTTCGGATAATTGCATATGGCAATCTGGCAGATGTATTGGATGGGTTTCTTTGAATGGATGTGATTACCTTCGATTTGATTCGGATGTAGATATTGTCTTTTTGCCTAGAGACCCTAGGTTTATCAAACCCACGGGAAGTTGTGCTTTAGCATGGACATCTCTGCAAGAACTCGTTATATCAAGTATTTCTAGTTTCCCGAATCAATTTCGTAGAGGTGATTGTTGAATACAATAATAAAACAAATAGGCCGGGGCTAAAGGTTTTACCTGCATCCATATACCTGCGCTCGGGATCTTATCTAGATAGTCAACATGGCTCTGGTACATATATCTTGTCAACATGTTGTTGTGGGAGATGCGTCCAAATAACTCGACGACCGATTACCGCCCCATTGAGGTTCTATTGTCCAACCGAAGCCCTTCCGACTCACGGGGTTACCTCAGTTATTAAGGAGTAATCCAGAGCAACACATTGGGCGTTTAATGATTACACCATATGTACCCCTAGAGGCTCGTTTCCGGCTATTACCATACTAATCTTATTACTGTCACCGACGTTCAACATAAACTTTCACACCTAGCTGCCCTTAACCTCTCATTGTTCGATCTTCTGTATCTTGGCTGCAAGCCCTAGGATGGAGGTAGAGACAAGGGATAAAACCATTTGCAACACGTAGAAATAACGTTAACATCAAAGTAGACCAACGATCCCTTATATTACCACATGTATATGGGGCTGCGATACTATGCCTCGGCCCTTAGCCGGAGGGGGCTACTCATACATTGTAACACCCCTATGTAATGAGCACAGTGATCATCTGTTAATTATGCCAAGTCATCATCAATTACAATGCTTGATCACTTTTGAATCATATCTCATTTCAAATTTCAATTCAAATTGAAATTCAAATATGAGGTGAAAATAAAAGTTGTCCAAATCCAGGAACTAAAACGTTCATAATTTTGGAAATAATCCATTGTGAATTATGCTCAGGAAAACAACATCACCAAATTTTCTTAGATGACTCTAACATCTTGAAAACAGAGCCAACAACAAAATTTTGACACTTAAAATGCAATACAAAATTCATTTGGAATTATTTTGCCTCCAAACCTTTTTGTGGCACTGCCTAATATTGCAACATATTTATTGGGCCAGGATCCACATTTTTGAAAATTGTTTTGGTGGCTAAAATAAATGCAAAGGCTATCTGTTTAAAAAAGAAACAGAAAAAGGCTAAAGGGAAAAAGAAAAGGCCCACCGTACCTGGGCTCTAGTCAACAGGCAGGCCCAGCCCATCCGGCGCCTCCTTCCACCTCCCGCCTCTCTCCCCGCTCTGTAGACGCGCGCGCGTTTGCCGCGCCTGGCCCCCCCTCGCTCGCTTGACACCGCGCGTCGCCGCGCCGCTCCTGCTGGATAAGAGCCCACTGGCTTCCCCCCCCCGCTGGCCTCTCGCTCTCCCTCTCCCCTCTCCAGCGCCGCTCCTCTCTTCTTCTCCCCTCGGCCGACGCGGCCATCGCCGCACGCCCGTCATTTCCGCGGCCGCCGCCTGCGCTTCGTCCGCTCGCCGTGTCCAGGAGTTGCGCAGGCGAGCGCCTCTTCTCCCTCGCCACTGGATCGGAGCCGGCGAGCGCTCCTGCCGTCGCCCTCATCCTTTCCTTCCGCCTCGGGCTCCGGCCGTCACCGCGTCGATCCGCCACCACCGGAGCTACCCCGAGCCCGCTGCCAACCTCTACAGCTTCGCAGTGAGCTCCGCCTCCCTCTCCCTCTCTCCCTATGCTCTCGCGCGCCCGCCAGCGGTCGCCACCGTAACCGTGCTCCGGCCGCCGCCATTGCTGCCATCGTCGTGCTCCCGAGCCCCTGTGGCCTCGCCCGCTCGCCCTAGCCTACTCCTTGTGAGCTGTTGCTGCCGCCCAGCTGCTTTGCGCGCTCGGAAACGTCCCGTAGCCGCGATCCCGATCGCGACCGAACTCCGGCTGCCGCACGCGAGCTCACTGTCGTCGCTACGGCGCATCTCCGGCGATGTCACCACCACCATTGGACGCGTCGCGTTCCCAGCGTCCCGTAGAGCCCAACCGCGCGCAAAACGCCCCACCGTACGCGATTTCCGACCACCTCCCGTGCACGCCTCCGTGAAAGTTGGTCGCCGGCGCAACTCCGGCGACGGCGCTGACTTGGCGCCGACGTGGCACCCTCCCATGCCACTGATAGTGGGCCCCGTGGAGCCCAGTTGACTGGGTTGACCAACTGTGCTGACTGGGTAGCCCGGCCACTGACATGCGGGCCCCACACTGTTTAACGTTTTTTATAAATAAATAAAACGCTAATTAATCTGTTAATTAAATCTATTAGTTAATCAGTCACTGACAGTGGGTCCCACTAACTAATTAGATTAATTAGATAAATTAATCTTCTGTTTAAACTAACTAGTCTATGACAGAGGGGCCCCACCTGTCAGTTTGACCAGTCAAAGGTCAAAGTTGACTGCTGACATCACGCTGACATCATGCTGACATCATATTTCCTTTTCTGTCGAATTTAATTAATTAAAACAATTTTCGAAAATGTTTAAAACTTTGAAAAATCATAAAAAATAAACTGTAGCTCGGATCAAAAAGTTTTCTACATGAAAGTTGATCAGAAAAACGAGACGAACCCGAATATGCCCTTTGTTTACCTGTCACATGCCCACAACCATGCAAACATGGAACCTTCCCCTCCGGTTCATCTGTCCGACAGATGCCCGAAGCCGGGAAAATATCCCCAGATATTTTCCCGCTCCGTCTGCAACGTGTAGTGCCACATTAGGTCACCCCTGGCACAACATACTGCCATGACATGCATCTGTGTTGCATTGTTTGCTTTTATTTATTGTTTCTTCCCCCCTCTTCTCTCCGGTAGACCCCGAGACTGACGCTGCCACCGAGTACGACTACGCCCCTGACGACCAGTCCCTTTCAGCAGAGCTTCCAGGCAAGCAAACCCTCCCTTGATCATTCCAATATCGCCTATTCCTTCTCTCCCATGCTTGAATTAGAATTTGCTACTGTAATTGTTTACTCCTATTCTGATGCATAGCCTGTTCTTGTAACCTGCTATTGATACTTTACCTGTCATCCTAAACTGCCTAGTATAGGTTGGTTAGTGATCCATCAGTGACCCCTCACCCTTGTCCCTGTTGCCCCGCTTTGTTTCCAGTGGCTCGATCATTATGATCGATGTGCAGAGGCCGACACATCACCGTACACCCCCCCATAGTTGTACGACTCTGCAGGGCTACTATCGAGTGTCGAGGGTGATACCTCGTACTGCACTCCCGATGATATCTTTGTAGTATAGCACATTGGTGGTGATTGCAGAGGGTGATTCCTCCCGCTCACCTTCCCGATGATACTCTGTCGTGCAACCCCTCATGTGTGGACCATCGAGGGTGATTCCTCCTGGTTCTCCTTGACGTATTACATCGAGTAGGATTCCAACGAGGGTGATTCCTCGGATTCCCCCTTGATGTGATGAACACACGGTTACCCTACTTTTACTTCAGTCCTCGGTTAAAGTCGGGTCGACCCCGAGGGGTACCCGCGAGAGATGTGGAGTCGGGTTGACCGTGACGGTACCCGCGAGATAATTACGTGGTACGGCCGGGCAGGCAGACCGCCCATGAGAGGGTTGGACCTGGCCCTTGCCATAGTCTACAAGACGGGGCGACGGGACCACATGATCGTGGATCACTGCTCGTTTCCGCGAGCTCTCAATGCACTAACTGTTTGGATATGTGATCTGAGTAGGCCTCTGGCCTTTTCGCACTAACCATCACGCGGTTAGCACCCGACGTCGTACGTTTCTCCCGAAAGCTTTGTGAGACGTCCAGTTCAGCACTGCGGCATGGCTCGGCCGGCGCCATCCAGGAGAGAGGTGGTGCCTGGATCCGCCCTGCGCGCAACGACCTGGAGTGCAAAGGGCGATGGGCCCAAGACCCCTGAGCACTTAGGATGTAGACCGGTGGGGACCTCTCTGCGGAGCCTTGGTAGGACTACGTCGTGTCGATCAGCCGAGGTCGGGCATGACCCGAGCAAGTGTGTCCGGCCAGAGTTAATCGAGCGTGTTGGGTAAGTCGGTGCACCCCTGCAGGGAAGTTATCTATTCGAATAGCCGTGTCCACGGTAACAGGACACTCAGTGTTGCATCCCGATCTACTACAACTCGAACTGGTTACATGTTAATTAATTGTAAGCTCCGGGATCACTTTCTCGCAAGGAGTAGAGGAAGGATCTCTAGGCTTTGCTACTACTTCCTCACAACTTTATATTAGGCTAATCTGCCCTCTTCTAATGCTGCAAGGCGCTGAAGATGCTAGTCTTCGATAGGTTAGGCCTTTCTCTCTGTTCTGGCATTTCTGCAGTCCAGTCCACAGATACAGCCTCCCATTTGATACCGATGCATAATTAGTATAGATCTGATGTAAGTCTTGCGAGTACTTTGGATGAGTACTCACAGTTGCTTTGCTTCCCCTTTTCCCCATACCCGATTGCTGCGATCAGATGACGGAGCTCCGGAGCCAGCTGATCTCGCTAATGACTACTACTACTGGTGGAGCCTACTACTACGTGGAGACCGACGACCAGGAGTAGTTTAGAAGGATCCCAGGCAGGAGGGCTATGCCTTTTCGATCTAGATGTCGTTGTTTTGCTCAGCCTTCTTAAGGCAGACTTGTTTAACTTTATGTCTGTACCCAGACATTGTTGCTTCCGCTGACTCTTGTGTAACTCGAGCTTCTGTATTCGAGCCCTCGAGGCCCCTGGCTTGTAATATAAAGCTTGTATTATTTTATTTTGTGTTTAGAGTTGTGTTGTGATATCTTCCCGTGAGTCCTTAGGCTTGATCGTGTGCATTTGCGTGTATGATTAGTGCACGATTAAGTCGGGGGCATCACAAGTTGGTATCAGAGCCGACTGCCTGTAGGAACCCCTTTCAACTCCTTGGCCGAAGTTGAGTCTAGTCTTTCAAAAACTGTTTTACTAACTTGGCTGTGTGGCTTACGGGACCACGTCGCCAATGGGTGGTATTAGGATCTTTTATTCCTCTTCCTTACTCTGGGATTCTGATCTCTCTTCTTTTCGGGTTAAAAGATTTTGCTAACTCTAGGTTCTCGTGATCACATCCACCCGAAGATTTTAATTAACCCTCCTTTGAATTGTGGGCCAGGATCTGCTTCGCAATGTTCACGGACCGCGGTATCCTTTTATCGAGGGCACCCTGCGTTGTCACTTGTAGATTCCTCACTCCAGTAGTTTTCTCCGACATGATGTAGCCTTTGCTATGTCTCGTTGTTGTATCTCTCCACCGTGTGCTGCGTGCCGCCTAGTTTGTCTTGCTGCGAGTGTTTCCAAACTACTGCTGCCGTTAGTATCCAACTCTATGCTTGGATCTGTATGTCTTTAATGACTGCTAATATGTATCTAACACACTTCTTGTTCATGGCTCATGTTGCATCATGAATGACTCCATACACATGCAGTTATTATTGCTAAACTGCCCCTGTTGTTTTGGCAGGATGGCTGACGATCCTCCACCTCCACCCTATATTGCCGCAATGATGCAGCAGTTTGAGCTGAATCGTCAGTTTATGACTGGGGTAATGGCCCAGCTTCCAAACCAGAATGTTCATCAACAGCCTGCTCCAATTACACTGCAAGAATTTGTCCGCCTCAACCCGTCCATTTTCCGCAACTCCACCAATCCTATGGATGCTGATGATTGGCTTCGTGACATCCTATTTGAGATGGAGTCAGCTAATGTTGCCCCTGATAGTTATGTTGCCTTTGCAGCATTTCATCTGAAGGGTCCAGCTGCTCAATGGTGGGAAAGCCACAGGCGTATGCTGCCTGCTGAAACTGTAACCACTTGGCAGGAATTTCAGTCAGCCTTCCGTGCACGGCACATCCCTCAAGGTCTGATGGACCAGAAGAAGAAGGAGTTCCGCAAACTCACACAGGGTAAAATGATTGTGGATGAATACCAGCGGAAGTTTCTTGGCTTATCCCGCTATGCCGAGGATGACGTTTGCACTGACGCTCGCAAACAGGAGAAATTCCGTGGAGGGCTGCATCCTGATATAAAGCTCGCACTTTTTGCCCATGACTGCGCAGATTTTGCGACGCTTGTCAGCCAAGCTTTTCGAGTTGAAACTGGTCTGACTGAGCACCAGGAGTCGCTCAAGCATACTCGAGATGTTGGCTCATCCTCGGGCCAGCCTGCTCAGAAACGTCAAGTCTGGATCCCACACAATGTTTTTCACCGACCTACTCCAACACCAAGGCCGTCTTATGTCGCACCTCGTCTGCCTCCGCCGCCGAGACAGCTAACGATTCAGGGTGGACAGCTTAATGCTATGGTTCCTCCCCATAATGATGGTTTATGCCGCACATGTGGACAGGCCGGGCACCTTGCTCTCAACTGTCGTCAGGATCAGCCGCAGAATGCATCATGTCCTCCTATTGGGCGTAAGAAAGGCCGTCGAAACCATCCTAATAGAAGACACAGTGCCAGGCCACCTGCTATGAGTTGTGGTCAGGTCGCCCATGTCAAAATCGAAGAAGCTCGTGAGTCCCCAAAAATTGTGATGGGTACCCTTCGGGTTAATTCAGTGCCAGCCTCTGTTCTCTTTGATTCAGGAGCATCACATGCCTTTGTGTCCCAACAATTTGCTCGGTTGCATGGGTTAGGCATGGAGAATTTGTCCACTCCTTTAGAGGTTCAATCTCCGGGATCCAAGTGGCAAACCACAATGATAAGCCCTCACAATCAAATCGAAATTGGAGGTCTACTTTTTCCAGCTTCTCTCTTTGTGCTCGGGCCTTCCAACATAGACATCATTCTTGGTATGGAATGGTTGACAGCCCATAGTGCTTTGATCGACTGTGCCGCCAAGTCAGTCCAACTCACACACCCTTCTGGCCGGGTGATCAACTACTCAGCCCAGATAATCCAGAATGCCGAGAGCTAGATATATGCTCTGAATGCATTGAATGCTTCACCCCTTGAAGGCATCGAGAATGTTCCAGTTGTTCCTGATTTTCAAGATGTCTTTCCAGAAGAACTCCCAGGTGTACCACCTGCTAAGGCTGTCGAATTCGTTATCGACCAGAAACCTGGCACCACTCCTATTGCCAAGCGCTCATACAAGATGCCGCCGCATGAGCTTCTCGAACTTAAGGAGGAAATTGACAAGTCACTTCGTAAGGGTTTCATTCGCCCCAGTTCCTCTGCCTGGGGAGCACCTTCTCTCTTTGTCAAGAAGAAAGATGGTACGAACCGGTTGGTCCAAGATTACCGACCTATCAACCAAGCAACAATTCAGAACAAATATCCGCTTCCGAGAATCAACGATCTGTATGATCAACTTGCTGGTTCCTCAGTATTCTCTAAACTTGATTTGAGATTGGGATACCACCAGATCCGAGTTCGCAAAGAGGATATCCCAAAGACAGCCTTCGTTACTCGCTATGGTTCTTATGAGTACACCGTCATGTCCTTTGGCTTAACCAATGCCCCCGCAACTTTCTCCCGATTGATGAATTATATCTTCATGGATTACCTCGACAAATTCGTCGTGGTTTATCTGGATGATATCTTAGTATTTTCCAAGAACAAGGAAGAACATGCTGAACACCTTCGTCTTGTGCTGGAAAAGCTTCGAGAGCATCAGCTATATGCCAAGTATTCCAAGTGTGAATTCTGGTTATCCGAAGTGACCTACCTTGGTCATGTGATCTCCAAGGATGGTATTGCTGTTAACCCAGAACGAGTTCAGGCTATTCTTGACTGGACTCCTCCGAAAAATGTCAAGCAAGTAAGAAGTTTTCTCGGACTCGCCAGCTATTGCCGCCGTTTTGTCGAGAACTTCTCTAAGATTGCCAAGCCTCTGACTAATCTGCTTCACAAAGGCGTTAAGTTTGAGTGGACAGACAAATGTCAGGAAAGTTTCCAGACACTCAAGGACAAGCTGACTTCTGCACCAGTGCTTGCTCCTCCGGATTCTCACAAGGAATTCGCTATCTATTGCGATGCTTCTCGTCAAGGTTTAGGCTGTGTCCTAATGCAAGAGCGCAAGGTGATTGCTTATGCCTCACGACAGCTGCGTCCTCATGAAGAGAACTACCCAGTTCATGATCTTGAACTTGCTACAGTTATTTATGCACTGAAGTTGTGGCGACATTACCTTCTCGGTAATCGTTGCGAGATCTACACTGACCATCAGAGTCTGAAGTATCTGTTTACTCAACCGGATCTGAATCTCCGTCAGCAGAGATGGATGGAAGCAATCACGGACCATGACTGCGGTATTTCATATACCCCTGGCAAGGCTAACGTAATGGCAGATGCTTTGAGTCGCAAGTCCTATTGCAACAACCTCATGGTTCAGCGAGCTCAACCCCGGCTTCATGAAGAACTTCGCAAGTTGAACCTTCATATTGTTCCACAGGGTTCTCTTAATACCCTGGTTCTGCAACCCAATCTTGAGAAAGCTGTTAAGTCTACACAAGCAAAAGACGCTGAAGTTGATCTGATGAAAATGGATCTTGACCTTGAAAAGTCCAGAGATTTCTCGCTTGCTGAAGATGGAACCTTGTACTTCAGAGATCGCATTGTGGTACCTCGATTCGAACTTATGACAGACAAAGTTATGAAGGAGGCACATGATACACCACTGTCTATTCACCCAGGTAGTACCAAGATGTATCGCGACCTCCGTCAAAGGTACTGGTGGTCTAAAATGAAGCAAGACATTGCTCGATATGTTGCCGAGTGTGACGTTTGCCGTCGCGTCAAGGCAGAACATCAGAAGCCTGCTGGAATTCTACAACCACTTCCTATTCCTGAATGGAAATGGGATAAGGTTCAAATGGATCTTATCACTGGTCTTCCCAGATCACAAAAGGGTCATGATGCTATTCTTGTCGTCATCGATCAACTCTCCAAAGTTGCACATTTTCTGCCAGTCACGGAGACAATCACTGCTAGTCAGTTAGCAGATTTGTATATCTCCAAAATTGTATCACTCCACGGTAATCCCAAAGACATCAGTTCAGACCGTGGCAGCCTCTTCACCTCAAAATTCTGGGATAGTTTCCAACAAGCTATGGGAACTCATATAACCTGGAGCTCAGCTTATCACCCCTAGTCCCAAGGCCAAGTTGAACGAGTCAATCAAGTGCTTGAAGATATGTTGCGTGCTTGTGTCATCTCATTTGGCAAGAAGTGGGAGGAATCTCTCCCGTATGCTGAGTTCTCTTATAACAACAGCTATCAAGCTAGCTTGAAGATGCCCCCCTTCGAGGTATTATATGGGCGTAAGTGTCAAACCCCTCTGAACTGGTCAGAAACTGGGGAACGGTCGCTCATTGGTCCGGATATTATCCAACAAGCTGAAGAGCAAGTCCGTATTGTCCGGGAAAATCTCAAGGCGGCCCAGTCTCGCCAGAAGAGCAATTATGATCGTAAACACTGGGGATCGATCTTTCAACCTGGTGAGCAAGCTTAGCTGCGTGTCACTCCTATGAAGGGCACTCATCGGTTTGGGATCAAGGGCAAGTTAGCTCCTCGCTACATCGGTCCCTTCCGCATTCTCGCCAGACGTGGTCAGGTGGCATATAAACTGGAATTGCCCCCGCGGTTCTCTCACCTCCACGATGTCTTCCATGTGTCGCAACTTCGTCGTTACTTCAAGGATCCACAGCGTGCTGTGGATCAAGAGATGCTCGAATTACAAGATGATCTCTCTTATAAAGAGCATCCGATCCGCATCCTGGATCAAGCTGAACGTCGCACCCGTCAGAAGACAACCAAGTTCCTTAAAGTGCAGTGGTCGAATCATACTGAAGATGAAGCCACTTGGGAACGTGAGGATCGTCTTCATGAAGAATACCTCGATCTTCTTCCTTCTACCTCCTGAATTCTCGGGACGAAAATTTCTTTTAGAGGAGAAGAATTGTAACACCCCTATGTAATGAGCACAGTGGTCATCTGTTAATCATGCCAAGTCATCATCAATTACAATGCTTGATCACTTTTGAATCATATCTCATTTCAAATTCCAATTCAAATTGAAATTCAAATATGAGGTGAAAATAAAAGTTGTTCAAATCCAGGAACTAAAATGTTCATAATTTTGGAAATAATCCATTGTGATTTATGCTCAGGAAAACAACATCACCAAATTTTTCTAGATGACTCTAACATCTTGAAAACAGAGCCAACAGCAACATTTTGACACTTAAAATGCAATACAAAATTCATTTGGAATTATTTTGCCCCCAAACCTTTTTGTGGCACTGCCTAATATTGCAACATATTTATTGGGCCAGGATCCACATTTTTGAAAATTGTTTTGGTGGCTAAAATAAAAGCAAAGGCTCTCTGTTTAAAAAAGAAACAGAATAAGGCTAAAGGGAAAAAGAAAAGGCCCACTGTACCTGGGCTCTAGTCAACAGGCAGGCCCAGTCCATCCGGCGCCTCCTTCCACCTCCCGCCTCTCTCCCCTCCCTGTCGACGCGCGCGCGTTTGCCGCGCCTGGCCCCCCCTCACTCGCTTGACACCGCGCGTCGCCGCGCCGCTTCTGGTGGATAAGAGCCCGCTGGCTCCCCCCTGCCTCTCGCTCTCCCTCTCCCCTCTCCAGCGCCGCTCCTCTCTTCTTCTCCCCTTGGCCGACGCGGCCATCGCCGCGCGCCCGTCGTTTCCGCGGCCGCCGCCTGCGCTTCGTCCGCCCGCCGTGTCCAGGAGCTGCGCAGACGAGCGCCTCTTCTCCCTCGCCACTGGATCGGAGCCGGCGAGCGCTCCTGCCGTCGCCCTCATCCTCTCCTTCCGCCTCGGGCTCCGGCCGTCACCGCGTCGATCCGCCACCACCGGAGCTACCCCGAGCCCGCTGCCAGCCTCTACAGCTCCGCAGTGAGCTCCGCCTCCCTCTCCCTCTCTCCCTATGCTCTCGCGCGCCCGCCAGCGGCCACCACCGTAACCGTGCTCCGGCCACCGCCATTGCTGCCATCGTCGTGCTCTCGAGCCCCTGTGGCCTCGCCCGCTCGCCCTAGCCTACTCCTGGTGAGCCGTTGCTGCCGCCCAGCTGCTTTGCGCGCTCGGAAACGTCCCGTAGCCGCGATCCCAATCGCGATCGAACTTCGGCCGCCGTGCGCGAGCTCACCGTCGTCGCTACGGCACATCTCCGGCGATACCACCACCACCATTGGACGCGTCGCGTTCCCAGCGTCCCGTAGAGCCCAACCGCGCGCAAAACGCCCCACCGTACGCGATTTCTGACCACCTCCCGTGCGCGCCGCCGTGAAAGTTGGTCGCCGGCTCAACTCCGGCGACGACGCTAACCTGGCGCCGACGTGGCACCTTCCCGTGCCACTGATAGTGGTCCCCGTGGAGCCCAGTTGACTGGGTTGACCCAGTCAACTGTGCTGACTGGGCAGTCCAGCCACTGACATGCGGGCCCCGCACTGTTTAACGTTTTTTTATAAATAAATAAAACGCTAATTAATCTGTTAATTAAATCTATTAGTAATCAGTCACTGACAGTGGGTCCCACTAACTAATTAGATTAATTAGATAAATTAATCTTCTGTTTAAACTAACTAGTCTATGACAGAGGGGCCCCACCTGTCAGTTTGACCAGTCAAAGGTCAAAGTTGACTGCTGACATCATAGTGACATCATGCCGACGTCATATTTCCTTTTCTGTCGAATTTTATTAATTAAAACAATTTCAGAAAATGTTTAAAACTTTGAAAAATCGTAGAAAATAAACCGTAGATTGGAACAAAAAGTTTTGTACATGAAAGTTGATCAGAAAAACGAGACGAATCTGAATATGCCCTCCGTTTACCTGTCACATGCCCACAACCATGCAAACATGGAACCTTCCCCTCGGGTTCATCTGTCCGACAGATGCCCGAAGCCGGGAAAATATCCCCAGATATTTTCCCGCTCCGTCTGCAACGTGTAGTGCCGCATTAGGTCACCCCTGGCATAGCATACTGCCATGACATACATCTGTGTTGCATTGTTTGCTTTTATTTATTGTTTCTTCCCCCCTCTTCTCTCCGGTAGACCCCGAGACTGACGCTGCCGCCGAGTACGACTACGCCCCTGACGACCAGTCCCTTTCAGCAGAGCTTCCAGGCAAGCAACCCCCCCCCCCCCCCCGCTTGATCATTCCAATATCGCCTATTCCAGGCAAGCAACCCCCCCCCCCCCCCCCCCGCTTGTAATTGTTTGCTCCTATTCTGATGCATAGCTTGTTCTTGTAACCTGCTGTTGATACTTTACCTGTCATCCTAAACTACCTAGTATAGGTTGGTTAGTGATCCATCAGTGACCCCTCACCCTTGTCCCTGTTGCCCCGCTTTGTTTCCAGTGCCTCGATCATTATGATCGATGTGCAGAGGCCGACACATCACCGCACACCCCCCCCCCATAGTTGTACGACTCCGCAGGGCTACTATCGAGTGCCGAGGGTGATACCTCGTACTGCACTCCCGATGATATCTCTGTAGTATAGCACATTGGTGGTGATTGCAGAGGATGATTCCTCCCGCTCCCCTTCCCGATGATACTCTATCGTGCAACCCCTCAAGTGTGGACCATCGAGGGTGATTCCTCCTGGTTCTCCTTGACGTATTACATCGAGTAGGATTCCAACGAGGGTGATTCCTCGGATTCCCCCTTGATGTGATGAACACACGGTTACCCTACTTTTACTTCAGTCCCCGGTTAAAGTCGGGTCGACCCCGAGGGGTACCCGCGAGAGATGTGGAGTCGGGTTGACCGTGAGGGTACCCGCGAGATAATTGCGTGGCATGGCCGGGCAGGCAGACCGCCCAGGAGAGGGTTGGACCTGGCCCTTGCCGTAAGTCCACGAGACGGGGCGACGGGACCACATGATCATGGATCACTGCTCGTTTCCGCGAGCTCTCAATGCACTAACTGTTTGGATATGTGATCTGAGTAGGCCTCTGGCCTTTTCGCACTAACCATCACGCGGGTTAGCACCCGTCGTCGTACGTTTCTCCCGAAAGCTTTGTCAGACGTCCAGTTCAGCACTGCGGCACGGCTGGGCCGGCGCCATCCAGGAGAGAGGTGGTGCCTGGATCCGCCCTGCGCGCAACGACCATTGAGGTTCTATTGTCCAACCGAAGCCCTTCCGACTCACGGGGTTACCTCAGTTATTAAGGAGTAATCCAGAGCAACACATTGGGCGTTTAATGATTACACCATATGTACCCCCAGAGGCTCGCTTCCGGCTATTACCATACTAATCTTATTACTGTCACCGACGTTCAACATAAACTTTCACTCCTATCTGCCCTTAACCTCTCATTGTTCGATCTTCTGTATCTTGGCTGCAAGCCCTAGGATGGAGGTAGAGACAAGGGATAAAACCATTTGCAACACGTAGAAATAACGTTAACATCAAAGTAGACCAACGATCCCTTACCACATGTATATGGGGCTGGGATACTATGCCTCGGCCCTTAGCCCGAGGGGGCTACTCATACATCGTGAATGAATCACATACAAAACAACAGAACAAGAGTAAAGTGATTACATACTAATGATGAAAAGAATTGGGCGCCAGGAACGCCACGTAGGAACGCGCCAGCACTATGGTACACATCATGCAGGTGACACGGCCAATGGGAAAAAAACAGGCTTAAACCACCACATCAGATTGTAACTGCAGAGTCATACAATTTTGTCTTGGATATCCGAAGATGTGCAAGCCGGCAGAAGTGGAAGCCTTTCCAGGTGAAGATTGAAGATCAGCTTGCTTCTGAGGTGATCCTAGGAATCACCGTGCCCTGACCGATGTTTCTGGATGTGTTGGTACATCTTTTTTGTCCAAGAGAATGAATTTTTGCCCGACCGATGTTAATATTTGGAAGCCAGCACGTTGCCTATAGCGGAAATATGTGCCGTAAGATGACACAGCGGTCGAGCCAAGGTTTGACTCACGCATAATATTTTTCTCAAGAATCTCAAGAAAAATCCTAAATCATGAACTTTCATATGAATGCATTGCAGCTGCTTAGTTACTTATATACGCAAGCTATATTTGTATGTCGAAATCTCATTATATCCAGTTCCTATTTATGATTATGCATGGTGAGTTGGTGACCGTTGTAATTGTGTGGCTTGCTGTTAGTCTATATATCCAGGTTGAAACAATAGTGCAGCGCAAAGACTGCACTGAACTTCCTTCTGAAAATGTATTTACCACATTTTGCTGTTCAAGAGATATAAAATTACATGGCGCAGTCACGTGACAAGTCACATGATCAATAACCAGAGCAAGTTTTCAGGTACCGTCGATCGCGACTTATCTCCATATATTACTCCAAATATTAAAGGTCCCACATTACCTATATAGTTACTGTTCCATCTCCATATATTACTCCACACATTGCAACTGATTTACCCTCCTGACTGACAGTTAGCAGAACGTGACGGTGCTTATGAGCGCATGAGATCACTAGAAGAACGAAACCAGTAGCCAGAACCCGGAGAAAGAAGACGCAGCTTGCAGTGACCACGTGATGAACGCCAGGGTGACCGAAAGCGTGAACTGACTGCAGGCCAGCCGCGAGTATTCCGCGCAGAAGTTCATATCCTTCATGAAGAAAATCGTCAGGCTGGCGGAGGCACAGGCTCCTGAGAACATGAGAATCGCCACGACCTGCAATGCATTCACAACTGATGTGATCACTCAGATAGACCTTTGCTAGCTCAACATTCCAAGAACTCCTGGAGTAAAAAAATGATTTCACGGGGTATTTGGATTGTGCTCGTGAGATGTAACTTCGGCTAAGAGAAATGGCAGCCATCAGTTCTAACTTCTACTCCAAACAAAAACCTTTGATAAACTATACCGTTGGTTAACCCAAAAGTAATGCAAAGCATATCAGTTGTTAAAATTTCTTGCTCAAATGGACAATTCGTTGGCAAAGTTCGATCGAGCACCTCTGACAACAAGTCTCTTTAAGGCTATGTTATTCTCTTAAAGGGAGGAAAACAAGAGCTTAGCCAATAGAGAAGCTTGAGTTGCAGTTTTTCTGAATTTCATTTTTCGTAAGAACTAATTAATATTGATAAAAAAACCTGGGTTCAGTTGTTTCAGTGCATGCCTTCAGTTAATTCAGGCGTTGTTGCATGGACAATATAAGTGACAAAGTGCACGACTTACCCAATCAAAGGTAACAATAAACAATAGAAAATCCGGGGCATGAAGATCCTTTTTATTCCTCAGAGAATATATATCCTGACAAGCAAGGAAGGAACTCCACAAAATCTGAAGGATCAACACTAGATTCATGTAGCTGAAATAAAGGGAGACCATAATACACTCGTTAGTTGATGTCAACAAAACACACTTAAGCTCCTACCCAAGCAATCCTGAAGAGTAGTCAAGACATTTAAGACTTTATGCAGTTCATAGTCTCAATGATATGAACTTGATATGAAAAAGATACATCATTGGCGCACACCAGCACACGTACAACAGTCAAGACATGTCACATGCTGACACATAGAACCTAACTTGAACAATCCTGATAAATTTTTTATCATGGGAGTAGGTATTGAATGAAAAACATGAGGCTTCGTTGTGAGTTTCGGATGATACAGACTGGTCCCTGACTAGATCGCACCAAGTGAAGGTTAACACAGAAAAATTCTAGGGATGGCCTAACCTGCATGTTTCCTAACTTGTGTAAGTCTTCAACAAGTGCACATGCCTAGAAGTTGGGTTGTGGACATATAATCTGTGGGAATATTTATCTTGAATATTGGACGGCAAGAAGAGATTTGACACACTGACAATCAGGATTCACTGGAAAACTAAAATGCTGCAGCGCACATATTAGACAAACACTGTATCTAGTCATTCACAGGAAACATTAATAGAGGATACTCTTGTTATGGAAAAGAACACTTAAGTTCATGTAAACTCCCCAGATTATCGACAATTGAATATAAATATGTACAATGTCGAGTTTGTAGTGCTGCAAACAGGCATGAACTTTGTATGGAGCGATATCTACTACAGTACTGCTACTACATAAATACTCCTAGAACTTGAATTAGCAAATCACCTAATGAAGTGTCATTTCCTTTGTTCCGGTGAGGCCATATATTCACTACTAGGTAGGTGACCGACTGGACAAATACCAGTCACTAATTTTGAGAACACTGAAGGTAGTCATGGAGATATGTTTCGAAGTTTAACAAAACCGGGGCCTCCTGATTCTGTCGTATTTCGTATGTGCCAAGTTAAATGTAGATAGATACTTGTGTATGCATGATGGACTGATTAGCAGATAATAGAATAAGAAGTCAATCCATGTGTTCCCCAAAATATTGGGCAGTGTCATGATGCTGAAGGAAAATTTATAGTATTCGACACGAACGTCATCTAGCCTTTTGTGTATGAAACTTCCCCAAAAATTACTCTTGAAAAACTCACGCACCTTAACCAAAACCTTGAAAGACCCAAAATGAAACATAGTTATGCTTGCTACTTGAGTGATTTGCTCATGAATTTGCAAGAAAACACACAGGGGGAAGAGATTCAAGAAATGATTAGTAGTAATAAGTACGTAGTATTTGCGGAAGAATGAAATGAGCAGTAGGTGGAGGGAGTACAAGTAGGCGCTGTAGTTGGAGAAGCCGAAAGCGGAGCACATGGCGAAGGAAGATGCGGCGGCGAAGACGCACTGCGACAGCCGCAGCGCCATGCCGCTCCATGTCCCTGGGCTCCCCACTATGCGCTTCATCGATCCTCTGCCTGGGCTCTGCTCTGCCTCTGCGGAGAGGTGAGGTGGAGAAACCGATCGATGGAGTCCTGGCTAGCAGGCCGGGCAGAATCTATATTCTGTAGCACTTGCTAAGTGTCGTGTGGGATGGGAAAGGTGATGGCTATGAGCAGGAACCGGGCAGGAGCTCTTACGTGCACTTGGCTTGTGTGAGATGAGATGGGGGAGGTGAACCCATGTTGAAGAAATCCCGTGCTTTGCCGGTTTTGGTTAGGGTGGAGTAGAGCCATGTGAGCCCATCTCTTTTTTTTTTTTTTTTTTTGAAAAGGAGGTTGAAACCTCTGTCCTCTGTCTTCATTAAAATTGATGCAAGGCAATGGAGCAGAGCCATGTGAACCCATCTTTTTTTTTCCTTTTCCAAAAAGGAGGTTGAAACCCCAGCCTCTGCATCAGTATGTGAACCTACCTAACTTTATGCTTTACCCTCGCATCAATGGAAAACCGCCTTAAATGATTCTAAGAGCAAACTCTAGCACGGTTGTCATATCCGGCCGATCGATATAATAACCATAAGTATGGTGATTTTGGCTGAAAAACTCTTAGCAGAATCGACATCCCATGCTCGATTGACATAATTTACATAATTTTTGAAGGCCAGTCCAAATCGAGCCCGTGAATCTTCATATTTGACGAATTGCCGAGATGATATAGCGCACCCTCCGTCTACCCAAATATTAGCTCCACAGATATTCAGAACGCGTGCTCCCTACGGCCGCTTCACATATCCTTGTGTCACCATCGTTTGGTGCCACCACTACCACCCGGACCATCACGATTTGGCCCCGGTCGCCTTCATCGAGCTGTTCCCAAAACTCCCACGCTTCGCCGCAGCCCCGCACTTGCTTTCCGCTGTCCGGGAGCATCATCACTTCCACTGCGCGGCCTCAAGGTGTATGATGACTTGGCCGGAGGTAAATTTCCCTAACTTTTTTCTTGTAGACTTAGTCTATAGCGGCTCATAGATTCATATAGCTGACACAGTATTCACGCATATCCATTATTGGATGAAGCTCAAGGGGCAGTATGTGTGGGACGACATGTGCCGGCTCTGATTATTCCCATATCATTGAATTTGATCTATCCATGAAAAACTTGTTCAACATCCGGATATCTCGTTGAATTTAAACTATTGTTGTACTAGAGATATTTGCATGCTTTTTATGGATGATTTATGCTATTTTCTATCCGAATTTTGATAAATCCGTCGTGTTTGATGAAATTCGTCAGGTTTGTTGAAATCCAGTTTGAAATGTATGCGGCTACGGTTGGATGGCCGACTCCCGCATCTGTGTCCACGAACTAGTCCCCCGCCGGTCCACAAAGGGATGATGTGTCCAGTCTAGGGGTCAGCTTTGGAGATGCCCTAAGTCCGAGGAGCTCCTCTCTAGCTCTTCTTATAGCCCAACTAATCTCTGAATGTTAACGATCAAGTAGAATACTCTCTCTTTTTTTTTTACATGAAACATAGTAGGATTCCGTGTCTAAAAGAAAATCAGAGTCCTATCCTGTGTATACACGTACGCGAAGGTTTTGAAGGATGCGCGTAGGTACACGTACGGGAGTTGTTTGTCAGCCGTCATACACAAGGCACCTTTCTTCCGGACTTACGTTACAAAGTTCATATCCAGACGCGCGCGTTTGTCTTCCCACACCGCCTCGATCGCGTCCCTGCAACCTCGGGCCGCGCGATCGAACACACGACCGTCCCCGATGGACGCGAGCGTCGCCGAAGGCCTGTGCTTCCCCTACAACGTCCTCCTCGGCGTCCTCCGCCGCCTCCGAGGCCGCGCCCTCGCCAGGTCCCGGTGCGTCTGCCGCGCGTGGCGCGCCGTCGTCGACGCCCACGGCCTGCTGCTCCCCCACGTCTTCCCGCGCGACTTCCCCGGAGTCTACACCACCTACAGCGGATGCTCGTCCGACTCCGCCTTCTTCGCCCCGCCGGCCTCGCGCTCCTCGTGCCACCAGCCGCACGACGCGGACGAGCCAGGCTTCGGACGTCCTTTCATCTGGGGCGATCAGGCCTACGTGCAGCAGCACTGCAACGGCCTCCTACTCGTCCGGGACGAGCAAGATTTCAGGGATGTCAGCGACGTCTACGTCTGCAACCCGACGACGAGGCGGTGCGCCCGCCTGCCGCGCCCGCCGACGCCATGGCCGTGCGACGCCGAGGGCATGTTCCTCGCCTTTGATCCGGTCGTGTCACGGCATCACCGGGCCGGTGTTTCTCTTTCCCAGGGAAAAGATGCCGCCTCGATGGCAAAGGGGCCGCGTCAACATAAAACCTAGGAAGCCTTGGTGGACCGAGTTATTCACAGAAAGGAAACCATCTGAAAAGGTAGGTCAACAGGAGAGAGACGTCAATGAACAAGTTGATTATCTCATGCCACTGGCTGAGGCACCCAAGGAAAAGGCAGTGTGCATGCTAGTCTTCTCATCGCGTACCGATTTGTGGTTGAGCCAAGCGTTCGTGCCGGGGCGCTGCGTACCATGGACTGGCTACAATGTGGAGACAGCACAAGGTGATATCAGTATCGAAGATATGGAAGAAGAGCGAACGTGGTGGTCCGCCAAGTATTGGCGTGGGTCACTATACGTGCATTGCCACATTGGTGTGTTAGGTTGATCTCCTTCTGTTCGAACCCAACGGATCGAACGGGCCCCTGACTCGCGCCCTGATCGGGGCGCCCAACCCTCATATGGTTGGTGGGCCCCTGTGACCCGCGCTATATTAACAGAAGTGGGGGCCGGGGCACGGAACACGAAGTTCACCGCCGCCACAAACCCCACCGATATTCCCTACCGGTCTAGGGTTAGTGCGGTGCTCACGGGAAGCAGCCACCACCTCGTCATCTCTCTGTCACCGCCGTCGTCACCATCCCACCATGGCCAACGGCGGGAGCTCCTCAGGCCAAAGTGAAGGTAGACTACCGATCTAACCTAGCCTACCCGATCCACGGATCTAACAATGGTTCCAGAGCCATCTAGGCTTAGTTTTTTTGGTAGAAAGAAATCAAAGCAACAGAAAGAACCCCACTGACAGGGCAAAGAAAAGTTCCTCACCGGAGAAGGCCTTGGGCCGCCGGCAAAGTGCGCCGCCACTCCGGCCGCGCCTGTTCCTCTCGATCCCCACACGCATCGGCAAGCCGAGGTGCGGGGACGAAGAACCACCCTCCCCTCACCGAGATCGGATCGAATCCGAGCAGCAAAGGAATGAACCCTTCGGGGCAAAGGGCATCGCCGCTGTGCCGCTTGACGGCGGCGCGCTCTCCTTCGGGAGTTCGCGCACGCCGGCAAGGGGGGCGGCGGGGGCGCCGCCACCGCAGCTCTGTCTCCGGCCGCCGTCGGGCACAAGGGGAGCAGATGCAGCGTCTCACTCTCTCTCTCTCTGCATCAGGTGGAGTGTGGATGGAAACAGAGAAAGGAGGGGTAAGGGATGGAAGGAGAGGCCCGGCGCGGTGGCTCCGCCGCCGTCGCCGGCGACCGGGGCGGGCGACCGGGGTTCCGCCGTCTCTGGTGACGTGAGAGAGATCGAGAAATCGAGAGGGGCGAAGGGAAACAGAATGGGCTAGGGTTGCGGTCGGGGCCTCCTCTCCCCACGGTTTTGTTCAACCGAATCATGCGCTGGACCGTTGGATGGAGATCGACGGCCGTGGAGAAACCTTAGCTCAGCCTCTGGGCCAGTGGGCCGAAATCTAAAGTGGGCCAAAAGGAGGCCACAGCCGCCCGAGAGTGACGGACCAGGCTGTCTGGCCAGGCCGCCACCGCTCGCACACGCTGGGCTGGGCCGGTTTCGGCCAGTACAGGCCAGAGAGAAGGGCGCGGCTGCCGCTCTCTTTTTTCCGCATTTTAATAGTTTTTGTCCAGTTTTTGGGCAACGAAATTTTTGTTTACAGAATAGATAAAGAAAAGAAATGCCTCTGAAAAGTAAAAAGTTCATGAATTTTTTATTCATGTTTTTCCGCTGCTAATAAATAAAAGTGTTTTTTTTAAAGTAAATAGAACTAAAGTGAAATTAAATTTTAAGAGCATGTTAAAGTAATTATGATTCTGTTATTTTTATGACCAACGTTGTTAATAACATGATCATGATTTGTTATTGTTATAAAAGATGCATTTATTTCTAATTTTGCCCAACGGTAATATAGATTTAATTGCATAGACAATTGTATGTTTAATTTGACCAACGTTAGATTAATGCATATGATTGTTACAATGATCTCACTTCAATTGTGATTTCAGGAGGTTACCACTTGATGAGTTGCCTAAAAGAAGTTCCGACACTCCGAGGTGATAACTACACCGAATGGAGAAAGAAAGTTGATTTAGCCTTTGTCTGTGCTGAGGTGGACTGGGTTGTGGATACCCCACAGCCGGTCCAACCTCCAGAGCCAGTCAGAGATGCAAAAGACAATGATGCTGCATGGGAGAAAAAGAAAAAGGATCATGCTCCAGTGGAGATGTTATATTCCATTGAAAACCAAAAGTGGGTCAATGCAAACAAAAAGTGCATGGCATTTATAAATAATACAATTGAGAACGCCATTGTGGGCTCAATTGCAGAGTGCACTTCCGCAGGGGAGTTTCTTACAAAGATAAAGAGCCAGTTCATTGGTTCTTCAAAGATATATGCCACCCAGTTGTTAAAGCAACTAGTGATAGAAAACTACACAGGCGGTGGTCATGGAATAAGAGAGCACATCCTCAGGATGAGCAACATGGCAGCTAAGCTTAAGCCCATGGATGAGGATTTGGAGCTCAAACCTGCGCTCCTGGTCCACCTGGTCATGGCTTCACTGCCAAAAGAGTTCGACACCTTTGTTGTCAACTACAATATGTCACCTGAAAAATGGGACATAGAAAAGACTATAGCCATGTGTGTCCAAGAAGAGGAAAGACTTAAAGCCTCACATGGTGGTTCTCTCAACTATGTGAAGGATCATAAGAAAAAGAATTACAATCAAAATAGCAAAGGTTCCCCTTCAAAGCCACATGGAAAAGCTCCCCATCAGCATCAGCAGAAGTCTCTTCCAGTAGACAAAGATACATGTCTCCATTGTAAGCAGACTGGGCACTACAAGAAAGACTGCCCTGTTTGGCTAAAGTCAATAATGGCAAAGAGAGGTAACAACGTTGTTTCCTTTGTAAATGAATCCTTATATACACAGTTTTTGAAATCTACCTAGTGGATTGACTCAGGAGCAACTGTTCATGTTGCAAATTCTTTACAGGGATTCCATTCGACGCGGACTACGCAAAGAAGCGAAAGATGCATTGAAGTTGCAAATGGAATTCAAGCAGAAGTTGAAGCTGTCGGTGACATCTCCTTGGAGTTAGCTGATGGATTCAAGCTTCTACTTAGAGATGTTTTATATGTTCCTTCATGTCACAGAAACTTGATTAGTGTTTCCTGTTTGGACAAAGATTGTTATGAATGTCATTTTGAACATGGCAAATGTGCCATATGGTTTAATAATACTCATGTGGGTGTTGCATTCCTACACGATGAGCTTTATTTATTATCACTCCGTGAAAAAGTGTATTCTGTGTGCAACGTGAATGAGCATGTTTCCACGTCGAATAAAGAACAAAAGAAAAGAAAGAGAACTCACGACTCATCGAAATTATGGCACTGTCGCTTGGGCCATATTTCCAAGGGGAGAATAGAAAGATTAGTCAAAAGTGAAATTCTTCCTCCGTTAGAGTTCTCAGACATAGAGCAATGCATAGATTGCATTAAAGGAAAGTATGTAAAACAAATCAAAAAGGGTGCAAACCGTAGCACAGGAACACTCGAAATCATTCACACTGACATTTGTGGACCATTTCCTGTGAAAAGTGTGGATGGCTATGACTCGTTCATAACATTCACAGATGATTACTACCGATATGGTTATATTTATCCAATCAAAGAAAGATCTGAAGCGTTGGATAAATTTAAGATATTCAAAGCTGAAGTTGAAAATCAGCATGATAAAAGAATAAAGATAGTAAGATCTGACCGTGGGGGAGAGTACTACGGTCGGCACACTCCATATGGCCAAGTCCCTGGACCTTTTGCAAAGTTCTTACAGGAGACTGGCATAGTGGCACAGTATTCAATGCCGGGCGAGCCTCAGGAAAATGGAGTAGCTGAAAGGCGTAATCATACTCTTATGGATATGGTGCGCAGCATGATGAGTTACTCCACCTTGCCATTGGGATTATGGATGGAGGCGCTTAAAACCGCCATTCACATTCTCAATAGAGTACCAAGCAAGTTGGTGCCCAAAACACCGTATGAGTTGTGGACAGGAAGAGTGCCCTCCCTACAACACTTAAGGGTGTGGGGGAGCCCAGCTGAGGCCAAAGTGTTTAATCCAAATATTGCAAAGTTAGATCCCAAAACAGTGAGTTGCCATTTCATTGGCTATCCAGACAGATCAAAGGGTTTTCGTTTCTACTGTCCAGACAGATATACAAAGTTTGTAGAAACAAGACATGCAGTATTCTTAGAGGACGAAACGATGAGGGGGAGCATGGTAGCTCGGAAAATTGATCTTGAGGAGAAGAGGGTGCATGCACCTAATCCGATGATCCAAGAGCCATTTTTCTCACTACCAGTTGCAACTCCACCCATGACAACTATGGGGGTAGACCCGGAACCTGTCCGTCAGGAGCCGACTGAACCCGTTGTTGAGCATGAAAGGGAGGTGCAGCAGCAAATTTTAGAAGAAGTGCCAGAAGTTGAGGCACAGAATGTGCCAGAAACTGAGGCCCTTAGAAGATCCAATAGAGCAAGAAGATCAGCTATTTCTACTGATTATAAAGTTTATAACACAGAAATGGTTCATATGGAAGGTGATCCTACCACATATGAAGAAGCCATTAGAAGCCCTAACTCATCAAAATGGCTAGAGGCAATGGAAGATGAAATGAAATCGATGAGTTCCAAAGATGTTTGGGACTTAGAGGAAATACCTAAAGGAGCCAAAACAGTGGGCTGCAAATGGGTCTACAAAACAAAGTATGACCCTAATGGGAATGTAGAAAACTATAAAGCCCGACTTGTGGCAAAAGGATTTACACAAAGAGAAGGGATAGACTACAATGAGACTTTTTTCCCAGTCTCATGTAAGGACTCCTTCAGAATCATAATGGCATTAGTTGCACATTTTGATTTAGAGTTACATCAAATGGATGTTAAGACGGCATTTCTGAACGGTGATTTAAAAGAAAAGGTCTACATGAAACAACACAAGGGTTTTATCATGGAAGGCAAGGAAAATATGGGATGCCGCCTGAAGAAATCTATTTATGGATTAAGGCAAGCCTCTAGACAGTGGTATCTAAAGTTTAATCAGACGATTAAAAGTTTTGGATTTAAAGAAAATATTGAGGATAACTGCATTTTTGCAAGGTTTAAAAATGGGAAATATATTTTCCTAATCTTGTATGTGGATGATATCCTGCTTGCTAGCAGTGATGTTAGTCTACTACAAGAAACAAAGAAGTTCTTATCCTCAAATTTTGACATAACAGATCTTGGTGAAGCATCATATGTTTTGGGCATAGAAATTCACCGAGATAGGAACAATGGAGTCTTAGGACTATCGCAGAAAGCATATTTAGAAAAGGTTCTTCAAAAGTATAATATGCATGCGAGTAAAGCCACACCTGCTCCTATAGTCAAGGGCGATAGTTTTGGGAAATTCCAATGTCCCAAGAACCAGTACGAGATCGATCAAATGAAAGCAGTACCATATGCTTCGGCTGTTGGAAGCTTACAGTATGCACAAGTGTACACTCGCCCTGACTTAGCTTTTATCACTGGGGTACTCGGTAGATATCAAGAGAATCCAGGCATAGAGCACTGGAAGATGGTAAAGAAAGCATTGCGTTATGCGCAAGGCACGAAGGACTACATGCTAACATACAGGAGATGTGATTCCCTAGAGATAAAAGGGTATTCAGACGCAGATTTTGCGGGGGACAGAGATGATAGAAAATCCACGTCAGGATACGTATTCACTCTCGCTGGGGGAGCTATTTCGTGGAAAAGCTCCAAACAGTCGATAGTTGCATCATCCACGATGTATGCAGAATTCATAGCATGCTTCGAGGCCACGGGGCAGGCGATATGGCTAAAGAAATTTATACCCGACTTGAAAGTGGTAGATTGTATTCACAAACCACTAAAGATGTACTGTGACAACCAGCCCGCAGTATTCTATGCTCACAACAACAAGTCGAGTAATGCTGCCAAAACAATAGAGATAAGGTGCTATGTTGTGAAAGATAAAATCCAGGATCACACTATAAGTCTCGAGCATATAAGGACAAAGGATATGCTTGCGGATCCGCTTACGAAAGGCTTACCACCCAATGTGTTCAAGGAACACTTAGCCGGCATGGGTTTAAGGGAAAGCCTTATGATTCCTGGATCATGAGAGGCCCAAAAGGAACAGAATTTGTTTCTAAACAAAACGTATGTCGTAGTTGTATGATTCTATCGGCGATTAAGCTGTGACGATGAAACATGCTCTATGTACCAATATGTGATGAAACAAATAAACTAGAAAGTATAAGGTTAAAAGTAAAGTTGAGATCAAGGGGGAGAATGTTAGGTTGATCTCCTTCCGTTCGAACCCAACGGGTCGAACGGGCCCCTGACTCGCGCCCTGATCGGGGGCGCCCAACCCTCATATGGTTGGTGGGCCCCTGTGACCCGCGCTATATTAACAGAGGTGGGGGGCCGGGGCACGGAACACGAAGCTCACCGCCGCCACAAACCCCACCGATATTCCCTACCGATCTAGGGTTAGTGCGGTGCTCACGGGAAGCAGCCACCACCTCGTCATCTCTCTGTCACCGCCATCGTCACCATCCCACCATGGCCAACGGCGGGAGCTCCTCGGGCCAAAGTGAAGGTAGACTACCGATCTAACCTAGCCTACCCGATCCACTGATCTAACATGGTGTACTCATGATTATGCGGATCTCGGAGGGAAAGTATGACATAGTCCAGCTCCCGAGGGACCCCCCTGACTGCGATGAGAGAATGGGATACCATAATGGGACTCTGCCCAAGAGGTCCATCTTAGCGAACAATGAGAGAGGGATATTCTATGTGGTGCTCAATGTGTTACAACTCCATGTGTGGGCACTGTTAGTCACGTGACAACCAACTAGGGTGGACACTGGCACACAAGACGGACATGAATGCACAATATCATATGATAGATCCATGGGGATTTAAACCAGTATGTACATTTGAATCAGTATGTGCATGGGAGGTGATCGAAAGCGAGGAAGAACTACTCAGCTTGGTTGAACATGAAAGTAGCGAGGAAAGTGATGAAGAAGATGATGAGTTTATCGATGGTGAAGAGGATGAAGACGAGGAAGAAGAGGATGAGGAAGACGATGAACACGGGGAGGACGAGGAGGAGGAAGAAGAAAATGATGGAGAAGGTGATGAGATTGTCGACGGGGTGGCGTATCATCTTGAACATAAAAGCAGGGAGGAAAGTGATGAAGAAGATGATGAGATTATTGATGGACTAGCGTATCATCTTGAACATAAAAGTTGTGAGGAAAGTGATGAAGAAGATGATGAGATTATCGATGGAGAAGAGGAAGAAGAGGAGGAGGAAGACAAGGAAAAAGGGGAGGACGACGAGGAAGAAGAAGAACACGATAGTGATTGTGAGGCAAGAGAACATGCAAGCATAGAGGGTTCTGAACACTCGTGGAACTCAGATGAACATAACTTTGTCGACTTGGATGAGAGTGATATCAAAGACAAGAATTATCATGTGTGGGAGTATGGGATCATCGGATTCCACCCATACAAGGACGTTCTCCTCCTCTGTGTCAATGAATTTGGGGTGGCGTATCATTTCAACACCTCAAGACTGCAATATTTAGGTCACATGATTCCCCATGAACATATACAAGCTAGCTGCATGCACAGTGCTTTCCCTTACCGATCATGCTACATCGATGCACTCCCTGTCAGGAAAACCTCCCGTTAGAAATACTAGGGTTCGGTTTGACTCGCTTCATGTCCTTAACTAGTTTCCTGGTTGTGTAATTCCCTCAAAGGACTACATTATTATGATGAGTATATGTTGCTGATTGACTTGGTTATTTCCATGGATTTAAGTTTTATTATAAGCAGGATTGAACTCCTCTAGTTGATACGCATCTCATTCATTGGACAATCTCTTTGGTCAAGATTATTTTGTCTCGTTGTTGCTGATGCTTAATTACCAAGGTGCATGTACATTTTTCTTTTCAAAGCATGCAGAAGAGAGAAGGGATATTACATATTGAAGATAGCACGACCCTTACATCACCAAAGATAGCGCAAAACCAAACGATACCATGACCCTTGCACCGCCAAAGGTGGCATGACCCAACAACACCAAAGCCCAAGCAGCAGCACACAACCCAAGGACACAACCAACTCATACACTAGGATCAAAAGGTCGAAGCAGACTAAGCAAATCGGCAGACTACATCCCAGGTACAAAGGGCATCGTTTGCCGCGGGAACTTGCAACCGAGATCAAAGAAAAGCCCGACAATGACCACCACAAAGCAGCGCAAGGCGCAAGCATCAAGTTGACACTCAGCACCAGAGAAAGCCACCAATTGCACGTAGATTTTACCATAATAGTTGCTACTCTCTTCGTCCTTGAAAAAGTGTACTTCCAACTTTGTTGAAAAGTCAATTTTTTTTATGTTTGACCGTATTTATACAATAATATACACCAACATTTATGCCATCAAATTAGTAGCATTAGATTCATGATAAATATATTTTCATCATATACTATTTGGTTTCACAAACATTGATATATTTTAGCACAAACTCGGTCAAATTTTGAGATAGTTTGACCCTCCAACAAAGTTGGACGTACACTCTTTCAAGGACGGAGGGAGTAGTTGATATTCTGAAATGTGTGCATGATGTTGAAGAAGGAACAAGCACTCGCTCCTCAGCACTATGATATTCTGGTAGTCTCAGATTTATTACCCGTGCCAGTTGTTTAACTGCAAAACTGAATCGATGTTGTGAACTTGTTCTGCTCCACAGCAGTCCTAGACTTTCAATTGGTTGTGGATGATCTACAGCACCTGAACCGCTGAACGAACCAACGAACTCGATGATTAATATTTGGCAGTTGGCACGTTGTCTACGTAGCGGAAATTAGATGACACACAGCGGTCAGTAGAAAACGCTTGTTTAATTTGGCTAACGATATTGCAACATGGCAGAAGGAATGTTTTTTTTTGAACACAGTACAGACGCAAGCGCTCATATACACGCGCATACACTCACCCCTATGAACGCACGCACGCACACCCTACCCCTATAAGCACCTCCGAGAGACTGAGCCGGCATATCATCTTGAAATTTACGAAGTCACCGTAGGCACCTCATCATCGACGGGAACGTCTCCTCCCACTGAATGCGCATCGCCGGAAATCCTGAAATAAATCCAGGAATAAATGCAAGCACCAGTATTTGAACCCTGGTGGGCTGGGGATACCACAGTCCCTCTAACCATCCAACCATAGGAATGTTAAAAATATATATATATGGCAGAAGGAACGGGGCCGGGGTCAAAGGATGAAAGAGTTGCAAAAAAGAAAAGGATGAAACAAATCTTTCATGTGATTGACTATATGATTGAGATTGCCGTTAGGATTCTACGTATCTATATATCTATACAATCAACGGATCGTATCTTGCCGTTTCTTGTTTCCCATTGCGCCTCGAGCCCTCGACCCGACCGGCGAGATGGCCGATGCAAACGACGCCGACGCCGCCGCCGCCAACAGCGTCTGCCTCCCCTACGACGTGCTCCTCACAGTCCGCTCGTGGCGTGCCATCGTCGACGCCCACAAGCTCCTCCTCCCGCACGTCTTCCCGCGCCAGTTCCCCGGCGTATTCACTGCCTACTACGGGTACTGGGCAGAGTACGACTTCTTCGCCCCACCGGGCTGGCGCACCCAGCCGCCGCAGGATGCCGACGAGCCCACCTTCGTGTGTCCTCCTTACTCATATGAGGCCTACATACAGCAGCACTGCAATGGCCTCCTCCTGCTCAGAGACAGGTATGTGTTCGAGTCTGCCTACTATACCTACGTGTGCAACCTGGCGACAAGGCGGGAAGACCGCCTGCCCCTTCCGCCAACGCCATGGAGATGCGACGTTGAGGGCATGTTCCTTGCCTTCGATCCAGCCGTGTCGCGACATCACGAGGTGTTCCTTTTTCCGAAAGAAAGAACTCCTCCGCCATCGCGGGGCATCCTACAGCCAATGGAGACTTGGTGGGTCGACGATGAGCACTTGTGCTTACACAGATTGTTTGGAGAAGAGCAACAGGAAATGCACTCGCTGAGGGTGCTGCGTTTGCTCGTCTTCTCATCGCGGACCGACCAATGGGAGAAGCGGGAATTCTTGCCGGGGCGTTGTTCATCGGGGCGTCTCTATGACCTAGTGAAGGAGCCGCGCAATGTGGCAAAGCGGACATGGTGGTCAGCCGTGTGAAACAAGAGAATTGGGAGAATTAGGCAGTT
Organism: Elymus sibiricus; assembly: GCA_039707655.1. NCBI lineage: Eukaryota > Viridiplantae > Streptophyta > Magnoliopsida > Poales > Poaceae > Elymus > Elymus sibiricus. The sequence goes on along the minus strand of CM077670.1, from coordinate 363,952,284 downwards.
CGGCACACCAAACCCGGTGCGCCATGGTCATGTATTTATATGCAGAAGAATACAGGTACAGATCGAATACAGGTTAAACACAATCTACAGCTGGCTAGGATCTATCTCTAGCTAACCTACTTGACGTACAAGTATACAACAAGATCCGGTGGTTTAACACACCCCCTCAATCACAACCGGACAGGTTGAGATTGTGTCTAAACAGCCGAAGTTGTTGTACTCCAATAGGTTTTGTCAAGTCATCCGCCAATTGGTCTTGTGTAGGAATGAACCGAATCTCCAAGGCCTTGAGTGCAACACGTTCTCGAACAAAATAAAAATCAACCTCAATGTGCTTTGTCCGTGCATGAAACACTGGATTAGCAGAAAGGTACGTGGCGCCAAGGTTGTCACACCAGAGAACAGGTGCACGTGCTTGATAGACTCCTAGTTCACCTAGCAAAGACTGTAGCCAGATGATCTCAGCTATAGCATTAGCTAATGCCTTGTATTCTGCTTCAGTACTAGACCGTGCCACCGTGGCTTGCTTGCGTGAGCTCCATGACACAAGATTGCTTCCATAAAAAACTGCAAAGCCACTAGTAGATCGTCTGTCATCTGCAGAGCCTGCCCAATCTGCATCTGAAAATGCACTGATCAAGGAAGAGGTGGACTTGCGAATACGCAGCCCAGTATGAGAAGAATGTCGCACATAGCGAAGAATTCTTTTAACCGCTGTCCAGTGATCATCCGTAGGCTCATGCAAGAACTGGCAAACTTTGTTTACTGCATAGGAAATATCCGGACAAGTTAATGTGAGGTACTGCAATGCCCCAACCGTACTGCGATATCTGGTGGTGTCATCAGAAGACAAAGGAGTGCCCCCTTCACGAGAGAGCTTATCACTGACCGCCATAGGTGATGTAGCTGGTTTACACTGTGTCATACCTGCTCTGTGAAGCAAATCAGCTGTATACTTCTCCTGTGATAGAACAAGATCCTCCCTTGATCGACGCACTTCAATACCCAAGAAGAAGTGGAGATCACCAAGATCCTTAAGGGGAAACTCAGTGTGAAGATCCTGAATAAGCCGAGTGACAGTTGACGGTGATGAGCTCATGACAATAATGTCATCCACATAAACCAACATGAAAATAATAACACCACCAGAGTTGTAGACAAACAAGGAGGTGTCAGCACGGGATGGAACAAACCCCAATTCCTGTAGACGAGAGCTCAGACGGGAGTACCATGCACGGGGTGACTGCTTAAGCCCATAGATCGCCTTGTCCAGCTTGCAAACATGATGCAGAAAGCGTGAATCGACATACCCAGGAGGTTGACGCATGAACACTTCCTCTTTCAGAACGCCATGCAAGAACGCATTCTGTACATCGAGTTGCCGAAGAATACAGCCACGAGAAACTGCAAGAGACAAGACCAAACGGATGGTAGCAGATTTAATAACCGGACTAAAAGTGTCCTCATAATCAACCCCATATCGCTGCTTGAACCCTTTGGCGACCAACCGAGCCTTATGACGCTCAACAGTACCATCTGCACGGCGTTTAACTCGAAAAACCCATTTGCAGTCAATGAGATTACGTCCGGATGCAGGAGGAACAAGATGCCACGTGCGGTTGCGTTGAAGCGCCTGGAATTCTTCTTCCATAGCAGCGGCCCAGGAAGGATCATCAAGGGCGGCAGAGACAGTCGCGGGCTCCTGTGCATGCGACACCGTGGCAGAAAAACCACGCTTCTTCGGGTCATACGGGATCGTACCGTCCGTACGAACGTACGGCTTGTGGACCCCCGCCTGGGATCGCGTGCGCGCCCGTGGAGTTGGTGCAGGCGTGGGTTGCTCAACGACCAGGGCGGGCTGGAGAGATGGTCGGCCACACTCAGAGACAGGCGGTGGCCCGCCATGATCAGGAGCGGGCGAAACCGCGTGGGGCTCCCGAGAAGATCCCGCGAAGGCTGGACTGCGGACCGTGGGTCCGCCAGGGGAGACCGGATCGCCGCTGGGATCCGTATCAGTCGCCCTGACAGCTGCGGCAGGCGAATCCTCGCCGGGATTCGCGCCTGCGATTAGCTGCGGGATCCGGTGCAGCAGAGGAGCCCGAATTTTCTATGGCCAACTGTTCCTGCACATGCAATGACGCAGTATTTTGCTGCAAAATCGGATTAGTCCAAACAGGTGAATGTAAGGTATCGCTAATTTCTGCATGCTGGTCATCCAAGTCCGTACGTTCCATAGCCTCAGGAGAAAACACAAGGATTTGTTCAAGGAGGTGGTCAGGTGTTTGTTTGGGTGTGTCATTGGAGAAAGGAAAGGAATTTTCATCGAAAATGACATCTCTAAAGATATACACGCGACCAGTGGAGACATGGAGACACCTATATCCTTTGTGCATCATGCTATAGCCAAGGAAGACACATCTTTTGGAACGAAACTGAAGTTTGCGCTCGTTGTAGGGGCGAAGACATGGCTAGCATGCCGAACCAAACGTGCACAAAAAATTATAGTCAGGTGTGTGTCCAAATAATCTTTCTAAGGGTGTAGTGTTATTGATTGTTCGAGTAGGAAGACGATTAATAAGGAAACACGCGGTAAGGAAGGCTTCGTCCCAAAAACGAAGTGGCATGGAGGCATGTGCAAGAAGAGTAAGTCCAACATCAACTACATGACGATGCTTGCGTTCGGCCGAGCCGTTTTGTTGGTGAATGTGAGGACATGAAACATGGTGTTCGATGCCAAGTTGACGAAAAAATGAGTTGAGCTTCTCATACTCACCACCCCAATCCGTTTGCATGCAAAGAATCTTATGATTGAGTAATCGTTCAACATGGACTTGAAATTCAAGGAACACTCGATAAACATCAGCACGGGACTTGAGACAATAAAGCCAAGTAAATTTGCTATAATCGTCAATGAAGTTGACATAGTACTTAAAACCGCCAAAGGAGGTGCACGCAGGCCCCCATACATCTGAGAAGACAAGCTCAAGAGGTTTGGAGGATGACCTATTTGATCTAGAAAAAGGAAGTTGATGACTCTTTCCCTGTTGACAGGCATCACAAACAGGGATTTTATTTTTATTGGACTCACGAAGAAACTCTAAATTTTGACGACGAAGTGCTTGATCCACCACCGGAGAAGCTGGATGGCCTAGACGGTGATGCCACCGTGCATGGGTATGCTTGACGGTGGAGAGAACTTGTGGTGTCCTGCCATGACTACTGGAGATGGGGTAGAGGCCGCCATCAGTGCCCCCTCGAAGAAGAACCCTCTTCGAAGCCCGATCCTTGACAAGGAAAAAAGTAGGATGAATCTCAACACAAACATTATTGTCATTGGCAAGTTTATCGGTAGAAAGCAAACTTCGTGTGGATTGTGGGACATGAAGAACATCATTAAGGATCAGAGGTCTATGTAAAGTGCGAATTTGAGAAGTACCAATATGAGAAATCGGCATACCTGAACCATTCGCTGCATGGACCTGATCCTTGCCGGTGTAGTGTTCATGCAAGGTGAGTTTGTCCAGATCACCGGTTATGTGATCGGTGGCGCCTGAGTCCAGGTACCAGGCCGGATCAAAACCCTGGTCGGTGGAGATGTTGCTGGCGGAGCGCTCCTTGCGGATGAAGGAGTGATCGAAGCGGCGATAGCAGTCGAAGACGTCATGCCCAGCGCGCTTGCAGAGCTGGTAGATCACCTCACTCTTGCCGCCGGTGCGCCCAGAGTTGGGAGTGTTGCAGGAGCGACCGTGGTTGTGGCTGGGATCGCCGCAATTGTGGTTGTGGCCAGGAGAGTTGCAGGTGCGGGTGCCACCGCTGCCGCCACTGCCCCCAGCACCACCGCCGCCGCCGCCACCATTGCGGTTGCGGTTTCCACCAGAGTTGCGGCCGCGGTTGCCGCCAGAGCCGCCGTTGCCGTTTCCGCCGCCAGGGCTGCGGCTGATGTTGTTCACCGAGGAGCCACCAGAGCCAGGGAGCTGAAAGGCGTGGTTGCTGTGTTGGTGACGAATCTCGAAGTCCAGCATGTGCGAGTAGAGATCATTGAGGGAGATCGCTTCGGCTCGAGTGGTGACAGAGGTCACGAGCGGATCATAGCTGGAGTCGAGGCCGCTGAGGAGGTAGATGATGATGTCCTCCTCGTCAAGCTGCTTGCCGGCGGCTGCGAGAGCATCAGTGAGGCCCTTCACCTTGGTGAAGTAATCCACCATGGACAGGTCCCTCTTCTGGATGGTGGCGAGCTGGCGACGAAGCTGCATCACATGCGCCCTGGAGCAGGTCGCGTATGTCTGCTCCAGCGCGCTCCAGACCACCGCCGAGGACGGCAGGAACAGCACCTGAAGGAGGGTGTTGTTGGAGAGCGTGGAGAGAAGGAAACTGAGACAGTGCTGGTCCCGTGTGACCCAGGCGAGGTACGCGGGATGGGGGACCGGCGGAGCACCATCAGCGCCGGGGATCACCTTGTCAGGGGCCGGTTCAGAACCGTCAGCAATGGACATCCAGTGAGCACCACGAAGAGCAGGAAGGATCTGGGCCTTCCAGAGAAGATGGGTGTCGTGGGAGAGCTTGACGGTGACGAGGCCGGTGAGCGATGGCGATGGTGAGGTGGAAGCCATGACACCAAGGGATTGGGTGGTGAGGGCGCCGGCGGTGAGAGTCGTGAGGGCGGAGCTTGTGGAGGCTACGGTGGTGGAGGAGGTTTGGCTGGAAGTCAACGACATCTCAGATGGAGAGAGGATGGGCTGATACCATGTGAAACAAGAGAATTGGGAGAATTAGGCAGTTCAGCACACCAAACCCGGTGCGCCATGGTCATGTATTTATATGCAGAATACAGGTACAGATCGATCTTCTCAGATCGCAACCGAATACAGGTTAAACACAATCTACAGCTGGCTAGGATCTATCTCTAGCTAACCTACTTGACGTACAAGTATACAACAAGATCCGGTGGTTTAACAAGCCGAATATTGGCGTGGGTCTCTCTATATTCATTGTCATAGTGGTGTCCTCATGATCATGCGTTGCTCAGAAAGAACTTATGACATAGTGGAGCTACCAAGCGATCCAGATACCGATGATGATGAGGAGGAGGAGCAGGAAGAGTTGAGGAATACGTGGACACTGCCCAAGAGGTCTGTCTTAGCAAGCTACCAGATAGGAGTTCATTATGTGGTGCTGAATAAACTGAGGCTCCATGTATGGGTGCTCACAGAATCGACGGGCGACGGTCTAGGGTGGATAATGACACACAAGGCCGACCTGAGGCTGCACGATAATGTATTGGATTTTGTTACGGTACAGCCAAGGATGAGATGGGAGGTGGTCGGATGTAGTAAAAGGGACTTGTATGGTATTATTATGAACAGGGAGATAATGAAAAACAATCGGGAGTGCTTGTCCAAATACGATAGCCTTTTTCAGTCCAAATACAATAGCCATGAGAGAAGCAACAACGTTGAAGAGGAGGATAACCATGACAAGGCAGAACTCAATAGTAGAGAGGGTTGTGGACACTAGTGGAACACAGAAGAGCATAACGACATTAGCATGGACGAAAATGTTGTGGCTGCCCTAGGTCTTGAAGGAGATAGCGATGACGAGACAACAAGAGACGATTCTGAGTACTCGTGGAATTCGAACAAGCACAACTTCATCGACATGGGTGAGGGTATTGCGGCCAGCTTAGCTCACGAAGAAGATGGCGAAGAAGAAGAAGAAGATGATGATGATGATGATGATGATGAGGCAGAAGAGGATGACGGTACATACGGCTCTCAGCACACAGATGACATCGGGTGGGGCTGTAGGATCGTGGGATTACATCCACATAAAAATGTGCTCCTACTACATCTAAGCCATGTGGGGGTGGCGTATCATCTCGATACCTCGAGAATGCAGTATTTGGGTTACATGTTACCCAAACGAGCGGAGAAACAAACTAGAGGCATCCACGGTGCATTCCCTTATCGCCCTTGCTTCATCGATGCCCTCCCGGTCTGAAATATGTCCCGCGACAGTAGGATGATCGCACAACAGTTTCACAGGCACCCCTTCCCCACTTTTTCTTTTGATGGAAAACAGTAGGAATTTCGTACTACATTTATTTATAAAAAATTGTTTATGAGTTTCAAAAAGTCAAAATTAAGTTACATACATCCCCCTTTTTTAACCACCAGGCCTATGGTAATGTAATTTGCTGGGAGAAAGAACCATAGGAATGGATGATATATGTTTTCCTTTTATTGATTTCAGTTGATTCAGTTTTATTATATCAGTTGTTAGACTAACTGATGTATGTAATATGTAAATGTTGCATAATGTTGTTCTTGTTTTCTCTTGCCACGTTACTGATAATGATAATTAACTAGTAATAAGGTGCCACTAAACTACCATCTATTTAGTTAGGCATATTGGCGTCACCTGAATTTCACAGGTAAGGACCAGGATGAATAAGGTCGTACGGTCCTACCGGAATTTCAGTTTGCCACTGGATGATCTATGCCAGGTAAATTCATTAGATCAATGCAGAATTGTTTCTGCCATGGCCACGGTCATCGGTTTAGTTCATCTGTGTTATGCTGATGTGGTATATTGAAGTTGGCAGCCTTCCTCTTCCCTGAGCTCGGACAAGAGTTACATTTGTTCCTGGCAAATTGGCGTTGAACAGAAACATCCATCTACCCTTAATTACCTTTAAATCCTACATCAGCACATGCTATATCTTATAGCGGCGGAAACCTGACATGCACCGTTATATAACTTACGTTAAGGAGAGCTTCCGATGTGTTGGTGGTGAACAGGCCATGGACGCAGCGTCTAATTCTGAACCGTGGTTTCATAAGGTGCGATGAACTGATTTTTCAACTCTTATTACAAGTCTGAACCGTGGTATAACAAGACAGCAACAAATTTGTGAGATTTGGATATGCATGTTACTACCTTGGTCCCAGGGAAGAAGGGCGCTATAGGAGGCGGGTCTTTCCACTTCGATTGCAATTCTTAAGAGAGTTTGTTAAATCTCCCCGTCGTCCAGTGGGCAGGTATTTCCACTTCGATCGCAATTCTTAGAGAGTTTGTTAGATCTCCGACCACGGGGATGGCGGCATGCGGCCATGCGGGGGCATAGAGGCTGGCGAGAAGGCGATGCGGCGGGTAGCTCTACTTCGTGCTGCAGCCCGGGAAGCTCTACTTCGTGCTGCCCGCTGCGATGCGGCGGCGGCCGCTGCAGGCGGACGAGATGGCCGCGCTCGCGATCCGCGCTGGCAGGCGACGAGGACGGCCCGCTCGTGTTCCCCGACTCGGCCAGTGCCCCCGCGCCGAGGAGCAGTGCTCCACCTCATGGCGTCCTGAAGGTGTTTGATAAAATGCTTCAAAGAGAGAGGGAGAAAAAAAATTTGTCTATGTGGCGTTTTTTCCTACCAACTCAGTCTGACGAGTGGGCCTGGCTAATTAGTGACGTCATCAAATCGCTTAGCATCTACCGTCAGTGTTTTTTGCCACTGTCAATTCTTCGGTTCGGTGCAAAGTGTCACGTTTTGTAAAGTGATGGTTTTCTGAGAGCTATGCCACAAAAGTGGTTGTTCTGTGCATTTTACTCGCCGTTCTCTTCGCCCAGCTCATCGCGCCACCTTATTGTGGAGTTGATTTTCAGATGTGATATTTTTGGAGCTAGAGCCTAGAGCAGATCAAGCCGAAAGCGTCACCTGTTTAACGATTTCACGCGCGGATTCAGTTACGGGGATCTCGTGATAAACAGCCTAAATTTGTCCTAATCAATACCTGGATTATAACTTCTCTACTACCTTATTATGAAGCAGACCATACATAGACACGTTCTTGCATTAGTTACATATATACTCCCTCCGTTTCTAAATATAAGACTTTTTAGAGATTCAATACGAACTACATACGGATATATATAGACGTATTTTAGAGTATATATTCACTCATTTTGTGACATCCAAGGCACGCTTGGTCCTTCGGCGATGGTCCAGTACATTGACCTTTGGCTCCGACTTCGACACACTCCCCTCTCAGCCAACCCGGACGTGCTTCCGTGGCGATGGACCTCGTCTCGGGTTTACTCGGCCAAGTTTTGATATGATGCCCTGTTTTCTGGTGCTATAGAAGCCCCCCATTGGAGACTCACTTCGAAGACGTTGGCTCCCTTGCGTGTTAAGGTCTTCATTGTTGAAATATATTGCCCGCCTCCCTTCATCAGTTTGAACTTTTGTATGAGTTGGCTGGAGCATGAATTCAATATAGTATTCGAGCCAAGAGGTCTTGAGTTCAAGACCTTGCCAACGCAGTATTAAAAAAAATGATTCTGCGGCCTACATCGATCCCACGTCTAAGGACTAAAATAGCCTAGACGTGAGGGGGGGGGGGGTGTTGGAGTGTAATGTCTGGCCCTCTCCCATAGTTCGGACTGATGGGTGAACTGGTTAGGTGGATAAACTTGCAACCAAGAGGCCCGGTGTTCAAAACCCAGTAACGCAATAAATAATTGCAGCCTGCCCCCGCTTCCGCTGCCCACGTCATAAACTCCAAAGGAGCATAGACGTGAGGGGGAGTGTTGAAATATATTGCCCGCCTCCCTCCATCAGTTCGGACTTTTGGATGAGTTAGCAGGAGCATGAATTCAATATGGTATCCGAGCCAAGAGGCGTAGACGTGAGGGGAGTGTTGAAATATATTGCCCACCTCCCTCCATCAATTCGCACTTTTGGAGCAACTGGCTGGTGCATGCATTTAATATTCATCTGGCTTGCCCTCCAAAACATGTGTTGTACGATCGATCGCCTCACCCGTAGGGGCCTCCTTCATGCCGACCAGTGCGTTCTCTGTGACCAGGAGAGTGAGGATATGCAGCACATCTTCGCAGGCTGCTCCTCCCGACAGGTATGGCACGAGGTCCTCTCTTTGGTGCCGCACAACTGTTTACTAGTAGAATGCCCGTGCGTTGCTACAGGCTACAGTGCATATAAATGAATTAAACATATGTTTAAGGTCGTCTCCAAGGTTGAAAGTCATTTCTCCCTCGTACCTCCGGGCGTGTTCGGACATCAAACGGCGCCCAGCGGGCTCCCCAAAATTCAACCATCTGGACAGTCCGAGCTCGCCAAATCCAGCCCATATGTGGGGGGAGAAATGTGGTTATCCGGACTATCTGCCATGTTATCTCTAACACGTGGTCCCAACACAAAAACCCCACCCCACGATGTGCCTTTGTCTTTTTCTACCGGACCCTCCCCTTCCCGCTTGGTTTTCCGCCGTATCGGGACATTTCTCGCTGGAGCCTTTCCTTTAAAACCGAATGGTGCCCACCTCACCTTCGCCATGGCGCTCTCTTTCCTTCACACCGTACTTCTCCAAGGACTACCAACAAGGAGTCCCCGCCAACCGACCCGCTCTCCGCCCTGATCCCCTCCCCCGTGTTCATGCCGATCCACCACCGCCATCAAGGGGAAGGAGTGTGCCGCCTGTGACGCCTCCCGAGCCAAGAAGGTGGCGCTGCCAGCAGCAAGGGACAAGGGCGGCAACCGCCTGTGACGCCTCCCGAGCCAAGAAGGTGGCGCTGCCAGCAGCAAGGGACAAGGGCGGCAACCGCCTCTCCATCTTAGTGCTAGTACCTCCTGGTTCTATACTGGACCAACCCTTCATCCCCGGGCTCTACCTCGGCGGCGCCACGCTCATGCGTTGCCACGAAAAAAGAAAGTTATGAATAGAAATGTTTGTCCAAAGCATGAAAAATGTCAATGTTTCTCTCTTCTTCCCTCCCTCGCACGCACATGCCTGATTCGTGATACAAATTTATGTATCCGTTAGAGAAGAGCAAAAAAAAAAAAGATTCCCCTCACTTTATATCTCCCATACCTAAAATTGCTTTTAGGCAACCAAATTTACCAATTCTAAGCTCTAATAAACCAAATGAAAAAGAGGGCATATCAAGTTGGAACCTTGAGTTTCCCTTCAACAAAAGTTGGAGTCGTGAGCTAAATATGAGAACCTAAAGAGATAACATTCAAAATGTTCTCAGGTACCAGGGAAAACCATCTAAAAGCAAATAAACAAAGATATTGCTGAAATATAGATATTTGATTAATATTGCATGGATACAACAATCAAGAAAATATAATGAACAAAGGGAAAATTAAAGCGCACGCCAATGAATGAATCAGGTTTCGTGAGGCTCACATGACGACTTTAAAAAAGAAAGTTCAAAAACCAGTTTATCCTTGTCGTTGCATGTCACTGTAAGGCTAGATAACAACTGAGAGATAAATATCAGGCACAATTTACTAAAACTGTTGATAACTAATATGTAAGATGCGAAATATGTTGATAAAATCAGGAAATAGCCTAGCTGGACCCATTTATGAGACAACCACAAACCACTATCAAGAGCACAAAAAATGAAAAAGATTTGTAGAAGATAAGGCTCATATGGAATAATCGCCCGATTCCTCCTCCCATAGCATGACCATGACATGCATTTGCAATTCCATGTATTCTGAATAGATTTCTACCACAGTTAGGCATCATTCAAAATATAACGACATCAATTTCTCTAGGGTATACACTGAAGGCCGGAGTTGAAGATCGAAGGAAAATTCTTACTCACACCTAACTGGGATGCAGGTTGAAAGCAAGGAAGCGACGACATCCCTGTTAAGTCTTTGATGTAATTTAGGTCCGCCAAACCTTCGCATCAAATTTTAAGGAATTGACAAAACATTATGCAAACCTTTCTCTCTACCTCTCTGTCTCTCCCTCTCCCTCGCCCTCTCAGTTGAGTGAGAGCTTAGAGCCTTAGACACTACTGGATTTGCCTTTTAAGCTCACCCATCGATAATGGTGAAGAAGCTCCAGAGCACGGGACAAGGCGCCACTAAAGTGAGCAATGTCAAGCTTGACGTTCTGGCTGGCAAGGTACGCCGATCGCAGAGCCCGACAAGCTTGGCTCCTTACCACCGTCAGGTCCCTCGGCACCAACGGTCGTGCGAAGAAACAATATTGGCACTTTGGCATATTTATTCACACTTAGAGAGAGAACTACATACACATGCACAGCCGCAGGTCTAAAATACAAAGACAAATTGAAGTCTGGAGATTTGACAAATAGAAAGACAAATGTAAATTACCGCACACATTTTAGAGAACTTTTTCCATAAAGGAGATTTGATAAAAGAATGCCATGGCCTCAGCCTACCTTCTAAAAACACATCCAATACCCAGATGGGGCCTTGGATACCATCAATCCTTTCAAGTTGACCTGTAAGAAGCAAATGTTTGGGAAATACCAACGACATTTAATGATTGTTTAGGTAAGAAATATCTCAAAATATGGATTAACCCTTACATAAAAGAGACGACATTCTTGTTCGCATATCAATCATGACGATTGATCCCGTCAAATCTTTGAGGGAACTGCAGATAGGATCCATCATAAAGCACATTGCTTCCTTTATAGCTAGCCATGTTATACACACGATGCAGAAGAAATTGGAAGTATAGTACATGGATACAATCAACATACAGAGGTCATGGACTTGGAAGAAATCTGCAACAAATCAACGGAGACGGAGAGAGATGTGAGAGCTCACCAACTTTCCTGACACAAGAAATTGAAATATTCTTAGTCCATAGATTCAGTAAAGCAATTAAAGTGAAGCGTAACATTCCAGCTCTACAAGACCACTGGCAGTGGTGCATATACTCTCAGTTTTGATCATAATAAGCCAATAAAATGGATTTTGTTTCTTATTATACCATCGGAAAAGTGCATAAATCTGGAAATCGAGCAAAAAGAAAAGAGTTTGCACTGAAGATTATCAACACAAAAAGCATGTATAACTCTTCAGATTTAATCAGTGTTGAATAAGTGGTTCCCTATTCTTTGTTATTAGGGGGTTCACTATAGAGAATTTCATTTTTGTGACTGGAATCTTTTCCAACACTATTAGTGAGAATCATAGCACACATTATCAGCCAGGTATGAAGTTTATGACACAGTGAACCAACATCATCACACGACTTACAACATGCAGCACATGCACTAAAATTTGTCAAATTATTGTACAGAAATATTTAGTCAATATTGTCCTGAAGCTGTAATTACAGAACAGTTTTAGTCAAATGTTTTTCCTTCACCAACCTTCACTGTCTTAGTTTCACAAAAAATGCAACCAGCAGACCGAGAAATGCAGAGACAGAAAATAAGACTAAAGTAATGAGACAAAATGTAATTGCACTGCATGTACAGTGAAGTTTGCCAAGCTTGCAGTGTCAGCGAAAAATGCTAATTGTTCCTTGTTGGTTTTAAGCAACATTGAAACTTGAGGCCTCAAAATACATTACATCAATGTAACACTACTTCAGTGGTTTAAAACCTATCGATGCACGCAACTTGTTCTATGAAGAGTTTATGGCTCATGCCTCATGAGATTTAGAAGAAGAAAATATTATCATCTGTAGGTGCTAGCACTTTGCAGAAGGTACAACCTTAGAGGTTCACTGTCAAATAAATTTCAAATTGCATAAACCGACCTGACAATACAACTCAACAGCCTTCAGGATGTCAACATCATTCATGGGGTTGGCATGGTTACCCGGTGAATGCAACTTTAGGAGGTGAGGAGGTCACCATGGGCAACGCCGTCCTCTTCCATCTACTGGACACAGGCCCATTGCCTAGGGGGGCAGACGTTTAGGCCAGAGAAGTATGCCCCAGGCCCGCGCTTGGTGCCGCCATCCTGTGCCCGGTAACGCCAAGCTGCCGCAGCCCCTCACCCGGCCAGGGATAAACTCGAACCCAAAAACAGAACTGAAATATTTAAACTTGATAAAGGAAAAGAACTGGAATTGTTTATAGGCTATAGATTGGAATTTGGAGTACAGTACACACACTAATAATGCCCGGCAACGCCAAGCTGCCGCAGCCCCTCACGTGACGAAGGATAAATTCTAACACAAAAACAGAACTGAAATATTTAAACTTGATAAAGAAAAAGAACTGGAGTTGTTTATAGGCTATATAGGTTGGAATTTGGAGTACGGTAGACATGCTAATAATGTAGTAAGGCGCGCATCAGATGAGCAAAATTAAATATCTACCAGGTACCATGCTTGCCATGAGGTCTACTAAATGAATTGCGATATCCTAGTGTTCAAACATGAAACTTCGCACTTTATAAATGATCAGCCAAAATCAAACACGAAATCACAATCTAGACAAAGACAGAGATAGGTAGGAAAAACACCAAATAGTTGGATCTAACGATACGCTGTGACGGCCATGGACGTTATATAATATTGAACATTGGTGTTATATAATATTGAACATGGGCGTTACATAATGATTAGCGCAGACAATGCTTGTCGATGGGCAGGGATGGAGCTAAGAATTAAACATAGGGGGGGGTGTAATGTGAGTTCTGCTCTTCTTCTAGGTTGTGAGAGGAGCAACGCTGCCAGTGCAGGGCGAACGAGCGGCTCCTGGTGCTCGACAAGGTGCGTGAGCAGGGCATCAGAGGAGGTGGCCCGACCCTCAACCTGCTTTCCCCACTTAAGATTCAACTCCCATGTGCGGCAATACTCCAATTTCTATAGTCATATTAGTGACCATGAAAGTTTCAAAATTTCAAAAGATCTAATATCAGAAAACCAATCAACAACCCCCTTCAAATGATGTGAATGGAAGAGAAAATATGTGAAAGTTTCTTGCCTGCATCAAGTCATTGCAACTTGAGCATGGTCATGCACGACATGTTCCTTGACGAGATGGAGAGCATGTCTACTGCACAACACATCAACAGATGGTAATGTAAGCTCTACTATCATTATTTTTCTTTGATTTCCGAACATTTTCATGGAGTAGAAGCAAAATCAAGAATGAAATACCAAGGATAAGAAAGAAACCTCTTCAGAAATCAAGTTTGCTGCATCCTCATGGGAAATTTTAAAAACCATGCATAAGACCTTGGGAGTTGCAGGGGCTTGAGAGTTTTGCATTCCAACCTGTTCAAATAACAGCAGTAATTAAGAGATGGAGAATGCCACAGTGCTAATAGTCTATTTAACAAATATAATTGAAAAGCGCATGTCTGCAAAACCCAAAATGAATTTGCAACTTTTCCCGGATGGTTTCCGTAGGGGCAATAGGTACTCTTCAAGGTTACTGCTGAAGTGCTGAACACAGCAGATTCCATCAGCTTCATTTCATCTTCACACAACTAATCAACTTTAATATCTAGCACAACCTTCCCTTTTAGCGTTTTTGCTCAACATTTGAGAACGACAAAAGAACATTTGGAAGAGTTATTTTAAATTTCCAAAACAGAAAGCAGGCTATGGTTCAAGAGATGTGGTGTGTGACATTATTCTTTACCTTAATATAAGGTTGTCTTGTGTGATGATACAGTGTGACTCTTTGAACAAATTATTCACAAAATAAAAGCACTATAACCTACATATTCAGTTGTCCTCTGAAGAAATGGTCATTATTGCAAAACATTTGAAGTGATTTACGACACAATTTATTCAGCCAAATAATATACGTTGACAATCGATTTTCATATTAAAAAAACTCTATGTCTGCATGACTGAATATAACCTATATATTTCCAGTTGATATGAGCAACTTCTGATATATGGAGAATAATCACCCATCTGTTAAATTGCAATTATTCACGCCAATCCGCACTCCCCATTCATTTTGGTCCGAATGTGAGAACTAAAAAGTCCCAAATTCCAAACCTAGCCATGATAGTAAGAGCAAAGGGAACATGATGCCATCTCCTCTGATGCCCTGCTCAGGCACCTTGTCGAGCACCAGGAGCCGCTCGTTCGCCACGCACTGGTAGCGTCGCTCCTCTCACAACCAAGAAGAAGAGCAGAACTCATGTTACACCCAACTATATGGTGAAGTAAAGATGATGCGGGAAACTAATCCGTCGGCAAGTTTCATGACTTGATCCTGCGCCTATTGGGAGGCCTTGATCTGCTCCTCACTGCCACTGTCACCGCTAGCCGGCGCTCCCCACGAATGAGATTCTGCTTGCGCCGGCGGCGGCCAAAAGCAGAGGACCCAGGCCAATCGCTACAGTAATGGAGGCAGGGCAATCCGAAATCATCTTCCGTGAAGGTAAATCCATCAACCAAGATTTATTCAGCATGCTATTGCTATTGTTCATACAAGAAAAATCACAGGCACACACAAATAGGGAATGAACGGGAACAAATGGGAAGAAGGGAATCTCACCTCAGAAAACCCATAGATAACTTGGGCGGCTGCTTGTGGTCGACGGGCATCGCGGTAGCGGCTGATAGGTGCCGCAAGGGGGATGAGGCCTGGGCGGATGGGGCCGAGTAGAGGAGACTGCGGTGAAGGAGGGCCGCCGGGAGAGGAGATCTCATACGGGGGTCGAGGATACGGAGGATAGCGAGATCTTTTTGAGACGACGATAGCTAGGAATTGATTTCACTTTTTTTTCGATGGGACAAAACATCCGGCCCACACATCGGCGCACAGTTTTGCGGGAGGAGCGAGCGAAGATGTACGACTGAAACGAACGACGACTACTGACCTACCATCGCGACCGCAGACTTCTCCTTTAGAAGTAGAGATCTTCCCCACCCGGAGTTACCGTTCCTTGACTAGTTAGTGTCGTATTGTCATCATGCTCCGCCTGCCTTGCGTAAGGGGTTTTCCTCTCTCTTACTAATGACTGCATGGTGGATATGGAAGTACCAAAATGGATGTGTCTTTGATAGACTCGCGGCGGCTATGCTTTGGGCTAGAGCTGGAGCCAGAGGCGTAGCATTTGCGACTCTTGGGCTCAGCACCCCGACACCTTCGTTTGCTAGCTCGTGCACTTATACTAACAAGCCAACTCATGTACATGCTCTCACACTTACTACCTGTTGACACAAGATTTTAGCATGCCCAAAAACACAATTAAGGTGGCCTAAAATGACGAAGTTTCAACATGAAATCTCTTCGTCTTGTCGATGTGGCCGACTTTGATATTTGGATCATCTCAATCCGAGGTCGGATGCAACCTGTAGAGTCAAAACAAGGCTAGGGACAGAAGCTGCAAAGTCATTTCAGACAGACCGAATGGATTTGACTCGGTGAGATCAAATGGATGTCAGAAAATTTATCACGAGGCACCCAGTTCACTCGGTGAGACCGAATGAAACCACTTGAAAAATCCAAGTGAAATACAGAAGAGTACAGAAGGTTGGCCATGGTCACTCGGTGAGACCAAACAAAATCACTCGAAAATTCCGAGTGGAATATAGAAGAGTACAGAAGGTTTGGCCACGGTCACTCAGAGAGACCGAAATACTCGGAGGGTCCGAATGGATCCGGAAAATTGCCAAAGATTCATGTCTGAGTTAGGTTAGGGTTTTTGATGTTTTGGACGAAATTTTGAGTCGTTTTCTTGTACGCCGGCTTGTGTACGTGGTCTGTGAGCTGCACCATGTAACTATTTCACTCTTTCTATCAATGTAATGACACGCAATCTTGTGTATTCGCGAAAATGATACGAGATGGGACGCCTATGGGGAGGAGGACGACGCTAATCTAATGGTTTTGTGCGAAAGGATCTAACGGCCGTAGGGAGACCGATCCGTAGATTGAGCCGGTCGGCGGACTTTTTTTCACGAGGCCAGACGGTCGTATACAAGGCAGCTATGCCCACTACGATTACCATTCGTATTGAGCGATACACGCTTGTATTTGCAACAACTGCATCGCCAGATCCTATTATTCCTCTCTCCCTTGTACCCGAGATCGCCTCGTATCAGCGCCGGGCACCGCGAGTTTCACGTGCGACCCGGTCGGCGTGATGGACGTCAACGGCGTAGCGCTCCCCAGCGACCTTCTCCTCGACATCCTCAGGCGCCTCCCCGGCCGCGCCCTCGCCGTGTCCCGGTGCGTGTGCCGCGCATGGCGCGACCTCGTGGGCGATCACACCCACACCCTCCTCCTCCCGCAGGTCTTCCCGCGCGAGTTCCCCGGCGTCTTCGCCACCTACCACGGCTACGACCCCGACTTCGCCCTCTTCGGCCCGCCGCCGTCGGGCGACGCCCACGTGCCCGGCTACCGGCGTCTCTTCTGGGACCATTGGGATTGCCATGTAAAGCAGCACTGCAACGGCTTGCTCCTCGTCACGGGGAAGCGCTCGTTCAATCGTCACATGATTCCCTACGTGTGCAACCCAGCCACGTCGCGGTATGCCCGCCTGCCATGTCCTCCTACGCGCTGGCCGTGCAGCGTCGAGGGCATGTTCCTCGCCTTTGACCCGGCCGTGTCGCGGCATCACGAGGTGTTCTTCTTTCCCACAGAAAAGCTAGATCGCAACGACGAGGAAGATGAGTGGCCACGCGCCAAACGTCGACCGTGCCCGTGCTGGATCGATTGGGAGGACGCGTGCCTACCGAACTTGTTTGGAGAAGATCAACCATCTGAAGCTAAGGAAGAGCCAGCCGGTTCTGCGAGCCAGTCCAACCCAAAGGTACCCAAGGAGAATGTATTCCACGTGTTGGTGTTCTCTTCACGGACAGGCCAGTGGGAGAGCCGGAAGTTCACGCCAGGGCACTGCGCCTCAGGAAACCTCCACGATGTGGTGACCACGCCGCGCTGTAAGGATCTGCGCACGTGGTGGTCGGCCGAGTACTGGCACGGCTCACTCTACGTGCACTGCCATAGTGGTGTCCTCATGATCCTGCGTTGCTCGGAGGGGACATACCAAATGGTTCAGCTTCCAGGGCATCCTTATGACCGCGAGAGATTGTATCAATGGGAACTGCCAACGAGGTACTTAGGGAGTTGCAATAGAGGGATCCGCTATGCCGTGGTCAAAGATTTCCTGCTTGAAGTATGGGATCTAATGGAGTTGGCCGATGATCAGTTGGGATGGACATTGGCACACCGTGCAGACCTCAAAGCGCATGATCGTATGATGAAGTATCTGACTAGTCAACCGAGGATGGAACCAAGGATGACATGGGGAGTGGCTGAAAGCAACAAAGACTTAATCAGCCTATTCGAACATGGCGACAATGAGGATGGTGGAGAGGAAGAGGACGAAGATAACTATGACGACGAGGCACAAGCTGAAGAGGTTGAACAAGAAGATAATGATGATGACACACTAGGTGAAGAGAAGGAAGAACAAGATAGCTATGTTGATGATGATGATGATGACAACGATGACGATCATGATGATGAGACACAAGGTGAAGAGAAGGAAAAACAAGATAGCTATGTGGATGATGATGATGATGACAATGACGACGACGAGGAGGGTGATGAGGAGGAGGAATTGGAGAGTAGAGACGGTTCCGACTACTCATGGAACTCGGACGAGCACAACTTTATTGACTATGATAACATTACAGTTCCAGACGAAGACCTTTGGGGGTGGGGCTGCAGTATTGTCGGATTCCATCCGTACAAGGATGCGCTTCTTCTCAAATTTAGCGAGACGGTGGGGACATATCATCTCCACACTTCCAGAATGCAGTATCTAGGAGGTTACATATATCCTGAGAAACATCACCAACAAGCTAGAGACATTGACCATGCATTCCCCTACCGTCCTTGCTACGTTGATGCACTCCCGCCCAGAAAAATGTCTCGTTCATCTTAGAAACTCCAGACCGGTCTTGCTGCAGTTTTATTTGCACAATGTAATGTAATTCGCTTGGAAGAAGTACAACTATGACAGAGAATACAGTAGTATACTGCTCTTTACTCGAGTTATTTTGATCAGAAAACCACCGCTTGTCCGACCTCCCAAGCTCAAGGTGATTTTTAGATGTGATTTTTTTGTTGGGGTTGGTTTTCAGATGTGATATTTTTGGAGCTAGAGCCTAGAGCAGAGCAAGCCGAAAGCATCACCAGTTTCACTATTTGTTCAGGAATTGAGATCTCGCGATAAAGTGTCTAAACCGGTCCAAATAAAAAACCTGTATTACTATTTCTCTACCTTATTATGAAGCAGACCATAGACGGGCAGGTTCTTACATTATAGCTACAATATAGTATATAATTAGAAGTTCTCCTTGTGAAAGTCAAACTTTGTGTTTGTATTGTGGGTGAAGTCTGCCGACAACTGCCGCAGCTGCGCCACAAGAACAGGCTCGCCACAGTAGAAAACCCCTGAAGCAGAATTAAATTAAGGTGCGTTAGCGCACGATGATAACTAGTCACCAGCATTTGTAGTACCAGATCAATGTGAAAATGGCAGCGACAAGACTTACCGACGCGTTGGTTCTCATGGTTGACTGCGATACGCTTGAAGACGCTTCGCCAATTAGGCCTAGCAAAGTGGGTCTTGACGCTGGTTCCGGACAGAATGTCGACTCCCTTCTTCGCATGGTTGAGTTCCTGGAGCATGACGATGAGTGCGGAACGAGCATCGCCCTCTTGATACACGCTCGAGCAGTGGTTGTGGAGCTCAATCACTCCATCCTTGTCCTTCTCAGCCACCTCGTTCATCACCCCTCTGAACCATTCAAAGGAGCCCTCTTCCCTTGTGACCCAGTAGGAGTAGGCCCTCTTGGTCATGAACGGTTTCTTCTTTGCCTTGCCACTGCCGTCCGGCTCTGTTCCGCCAACCGATTCCCCACGCTGGATGTGGTTAAGCACATCCTTCACGATGCTGATCAAAGGGGTGGCTCCGATGCCAAGTCCAATGAGCAGCAGCACATCGTATTCCCGATAATCTTGTGCTGGAGCACCATATGGTCCGTCGATCATAAGTTTAGGGAATCTAGTAGATGTCAAACAAAGTTTAGGATCAGAACAAGAGTTTGAAATATATTGTATGGTAATACATTTTTGAAGCAACTGAAGAAGTTCCTTTTCACCTTGCGTTGCTGTCCGTGATTCCCACGGAGAGGTCAGCTCTAAGGAGTCCACTTTCTCCATCAGTGGGAGGCCGGCACGCCTGGTTTACATTTAGGGTTATTATCGGTTCCATCAAGTAGAGCAATGGGCAATGCCATTTATATGAAAAATCAAAACCTTAACAATTCACAATACTTCAGACATTTAAGTTTTTTTAAGCAAGATTACGATACATTTGGAGCAAGAAGTATTGAAGCACCTCCTATAAGTAATGCTGCACACATTGTTTCTGGTAGTGCATGACATGTTTCTCCTGTTACACAAACTTCCAACAGGATGTGGTCACTGGACAAACCAAAGGCCAAAAAAGCTGATTTACCTCAGAGAAGACAGTCCTAAGCCGAGAAGTCCAATCACCCCTTGTGCGAATGTGGACACTCAGGTAATTATCTCCTGGTGCCGATGTAACGGAAAATGGATGCCTGTGATAGAACAATTTTTCCATGCTATTAGTCATCTGCTGATTTCATAATTATACTAATGCAACTTCTTTTTTTCTCAAAGTGTGTGGCGTGGGTACCATTCATATGGAGATACAGCGCCGCAATTTACGAAGATGTACTGCCCACTCCGGTATTTGAAACCAGGTGGCTTGGACATATAAAGAGCCAACACATTCCCAGGATATACCGCAACCTGTTTAGGACACAAAATTTAAAGGCTAAGAAAGAGTGAATTCAGAATTTTCAATAATTTAAGGCTTATTTGCTGTTCAGAAATCCATCTCCCATGTTAAATGGCTTGGCACTTATCAAGGTCCACTATATTTAAAAGAAAAGACAGTGTTTTTTTGTCAGATTGTTTAAGGTTAAAATGGACAAACAAGGAAAAACCATACATATGAAAGGGATTTTTGTCATGGTGGTACCTTCTGAATCTTAACTGAATCATGTCTCCTAAATAACCGAACGATGCGCTCGCATGAATATAAGAAGACAGGATAAGCGATGTACATCCATGTCTGATAATAGTAAGAAAAATTATCAATAAGTATCAATAATTCTGATCATTAGAATTTTCTATTGGCATTATTAGGGTATATAGACATTTACCGTTTTCTTGTACCACTCCTTGGTTAGATACAAATTTGTTCCATGGACGATGAGCAGAGCATACACAATAGCAAACAGGTGGTGTGTAAACCAAAAGGCATTGAAACCAGTCATCTTCTTGAGTGGATTAGTGTCCTTGAGCTTGTTACGTCGGAACCATGGCTGGGCTAATACAAAGGCTATTGACATGAGCACTACCATGACAATACCTGTCCACCCTGCAGTTCCTTTTACAAACCACCAGTAATTTGGTGGCCTTTTCTCCCCAAAGAAAGGCTTCATTGGTTCATATTTTGCATCACTTGCGTGGAGCAGGAGCGGAAAATCACATGTCAGATGAGCACCTGCATGCAAAACTACACCAACTGCAACCCCTGCTGCTATGACCTGCACAATAGTAATGTACAAGTGCTGGCTATGTTAAGTGCTAAATTATCTATCAGACATCGTCAGCAGGTTATTCTCAGCATATGTTCTTACTTAATGCAGAAATACCAGTTATTTACATTACCTTATGGAAGTTTATGTTGTCATTGAAGGGTACAACAGCTCCAATCTTTGTCTTCGATCGGATCCACGTGATTGTATTTCGGCAGACAGGAAAAAGGACCAGGGCCATATTGAACTTGAGGGTCTCGGCGGCACCCTTTGCAGTGGCCACACAGTAGCCCATGATGTTAAATACAGCTCGGTTACGGTACTGGATGAACTTCCAAACGAAAAGGGCGATGCAGATGGAGAGCCAGAGAGCCGCGACCCATATGCGCTTCCAGTTCTCCTCTACAAAGAAGGAAAACTGCTGCCAGTAGTGGCGAAGCGGACTCGTGTCCTTGCTAGGCGCGAGCCTCATGCTAAGAGCTTTGCTAAGCTTGGAGCTGTGGGTGATGGTCGATCTTGCAACGGCTTCAGATGGTGACTGCAGTAAGAGTGCCTCCAAGCTCTCGAGCTGTTAACGTTTAGATCAAGTGGTTAATTAGGAAGAAACCATGCCACGAATCTCTAATTGTTACTACCTCTATTCCTAAATATAAGACGTCTGCCAAAACGTCTTATATTTAGGAACAGAGGATGTACTACCTCTATGTAGCCTAAGTTGTTAGGGTCAAGCTCTTCCATGATGAGTGCTGCGTACTCATCAGCGCGCTCCTTGATCTTGGAAAGTTTGTTTGCTGATGCACTGAGGGCGATAATCTGCGAAAGCGTGCATCATTTGCTTAATATATGCTTCAAATTTACACACTAAGACTAGATTCAGTTTGGGGTCTTCAGCTGTGACTAACCTCCTTGACCTCCTCTACTGTGATTCTTCCATCGGCATTTTTGTCAACCCTGAACAAAGAGGTGGTAAGTGCACCCGTCTTCAGAAGGAAGGAAACCATGACAAAACATTTAGCAGAAGAGAAGTACTAACATGTCGATGAACGTTTGGAGACGGTTGTCGAAACCCTGATCACTGAGTTGCTCCCAGAACTCTTTGAGCTCCGCCTTGGTCAGCACCTCCTTGACTATCCCTCTCTTCCTCGCCAACGCATCGAACATCTGCACCGCAAACTCATCGGACCCGTCCATGCCTGCACACACAATCAAAAGCAAAAGCAATTAGCACTTGAACTATACAGATCCTTTGGAAGGAACACTAGTCTGCATTCACTGAAACAAACTGCTCAAGAAGAAGTTACCAATGCATTTCCCAAATCTGGAACGGAGCAGGACGCCATCAACCTGCAGGTGGTTGAACCGCTTCTCCACAGCGGCCCAACCGTCGCTGCCAACTTTGGCAGTCACAAACTGCAAGCCCTTGAGTGCCACCGCAGCGGTACTCTTGCTTCTGTCGTATCGCTTCCTCGCGGCGGCCACCGCAGCCTCTGCGGCCACTGGCCTGACGGCTTGGACCGACGCTGAATCGCGTTGCACATCGAGCGTGATCTCGACAAGCTCGTCGTCGTCTTTGAACCTGGTGGTCTTTGTGGCCCTGCTTGAACCTTCTAAGCTTCCACTGTTTGGGATCAATGTTGCAGTGTCGGAATCAGTGGCTCGCTTGCCACCAGCTTCAATGTCAGCCATGTCCTTCTTTTGCCTAATCCCAGTACAATTTCTCCTTCCTGCTCAAAGGAGAAGTTAGTTACCAACTGTCTTTTTCAGCGAATCAAAACTTACAGAAGATGTATCTCCACAAATAGAAAGGTAAACCAAAAATAGAAGTTACAAGAGTACTAATAACTTCAGAAACAGGAATAGAAACTATACAAGAGAAGAGATCTCTCTTTCTATTTTCCAGCTGCACAGATCTAGTACTAGCTAGCTAGCATCTCTCCAAGGGGGGGAGTGAAGCAGCATCATCCACTGAAGTAAGAGCATAACAGAAATTTGACTGAACCCCAAGCAGATAAAGAGAAACAAACATACAGTAACTAAGAATCAAGCACAGAGGAAAGAAATACTCTCCTTTTTCCCCCCTCTTTGAAAACTCGAAGGGGAAAAAGAGCAAAGATTGTACCTTAAACCCGGAGCATCTCTCAGCAGAAGAAGGAAAGAGCAAAGAGAAGCCTTAATAAACACACATCAGAGAGACAGAGCTGTCTGGGACCTAAACGCACGAGGGCTTGCTGGTACTGGTCACTCGCTCACTGCCTCACTGGTGTCCTCCGAATGCGACGCGCTGGCCTCGCGACAAATGACACAGCTATAGGAAATTGGTTCTTGTCAGCTATAGGAAACTTAATAAGAAGAAGAAGAAGAAACAGAGTGTTACTGTAAATCTCTCTCTGAATCAGATCCAGAGATATTTTCCAAAACGAAACTTGGAAGGGAACAGAAACAGCAGTAAAAAGCTGTCGGCGACTCCACACACAAGAAGATGATGGTGACTGAGAGCTGGCCTCCGGAGATTTACATACAGTACAGGTTCGTCTTACGGTAACAGAAATTGGAAAGTTACTAAGAAGAAGCAAGCTAATTAAAGAGAGGCTCCCACCCAGCTGCCCAGATCTAGTTAGAGCCTGCGCCAGCCCCCTCAATCAATCAGCAGCACATACACATTTCTTGGTGCCAGAAAGTTTGTGAGAGAGGGGAATGGAAGAGGAGCAGAAGGGGATTTAGTTCTAGGAGGAGGGGAGTGAAGAACGAGTGAAACGAGATTTGACCACGCTGACTGAACCGAGAATCAAGCGCAGAAGAAAGAAAAGCCATTTTTTTCCTTTTGAAAACTCCAAGGGGGGGGGGGGGGGAGAGAGATTGTACCTTAAACCCGGGAGGGATTTCAGCCGCTGACTGGAACCCGGAGCATTTCGCGGGACTCCACCGGAAGAAGAAGAAGAAGAGGTCCAGAGCAGAGAGAACCCACCCCTAGTGTCTTTCCACTCTTTTGCCTACCTGAGTGACCGACCTGCTGCCTGGTAGGGTTGGGGTTGGAGGCCTGCCCATTAACTAGTGATGATGGATGATGTGCCTCGCGACAAATGACACCGGGAAAATGGTTTAAACTTGCCCACAAGTTGATGGGCCTTGGATCCTGCACCCAAAGTTGACTGTCAATTGGTACAATAACCACAACTTGACCGGCCTTGGATTGGATCCTGTACCCAACTAGTAGTTTCCTCCACAATTACTGTATTAAGATAGTAGTTAGAAAGTACTAATCGAACCATATTTAGTAGGTGAAATGCACTGTGGTGGTATTAGTTTCTTGGCAACTGGCAATGTGCATGTGCTGGAATCAATCTGCTTAAATTCCATTAATCTGGATCAACAAGTTGATGACTTCTTTGACATTTAGCAATGCACACTAGTATTTCAGTTTGAATGCTGCACTACTAGTAACCCCTCAAAAAAAAAGAATGCTGCACTACTAGTATAGTATTTCGTTTATCAATGGAGATGCAGCTGATTGCGTCTCGTCGAGAGAAAAATACTATGCCAGTGTCCATCATTTGCATCTTCTTAAAATTAATATGTTAGCCCCATTTGCTTATAATGCATATAAAAAATAAATAAATATTATCAATGTAGTACTGCCTCCAAAAACAACAATTAGCCCGTGCAGTTGGGGTTGCCAGACGATGCAAGGCCCGTGCTTTTGGTGGGGCTCAAGAGCATCTGGTGGTAGGGCGGTAGCCCAAATGGTGGGAGGCATGGGCTCTGTAGGAGATATGCCCTAGAGGAACTAATAAATGTTATTATTTATCTTCATGTTTCTAATTAAGTTTATATTCCGTGCTATAACTGCTATGATTCTCGAGTCTGCAATAACCACGAGGCTCGGAGGGAAACTCATATGCACGTGTGGAATAATAAACGGTAAAAAGTATTCCTAGTCTGGCCTCTAAGACTAGCTCAAGTGTTGCATGATGGTTCTGTTTTTCTGATTATGGGCATGACTATGCCGGCAACTTTGAGGGCACAATGTTAGGAGAACACTTGTGTTGAATCGACCCGATTGATGTTATGCTATGAGATACATTCGTCACAAGTTAATGGTTAATAACACAGAGAAAGTAAACGTTTGCATAATTCCTTAGACCATGAGAGTATCGAGTTTCTTCATGCTTGCTTCATGAGCTTTGGGGTTTGTTAAACGTCATCCGTAAATGGGTGGCTATTAAGTCGGCTTACGGGTTCATGGAAAAGTATGTCAAGTAACTTGATAGCTCAAGATTGGGATTTGCTCCTCCGACGGTGGAGAGATATCTCTGGGCCCTCTCGGTGTTACGGTATCCACCATCGTCTAGCCAGACACAATGTGATTTGATCACAGGGATGCCGGAACACGGGAACGAGAAAAGAGAACAAAAACCGGTAACGAGGTAACTGGCATAGTGGACAAGTTGTTGATCCATGGGGATGCCGATAAATCTCACCTCGGGTATTTGTAACATATCGCGAAGCAACAGGAATAGCACACGACAACGGAAGGTTCACTCGAATATTTATTCGTGTGGGTATAGTGGTCAATATGGGTGTCCACGGCTCCGATGTTGATCACTGATCGGAAAGTGTTCCGGTCATGTCTATACTTCACCGAACCTATAGGGTCACACGCTTAAGGGTCATCTATCTGCTGAATTCTAGACAGGGAGTCCGAGAGAAAGTCACCGGAAAAGTTTCGGAGACAACGAAAAAGTTTCGGAGAGAGAACACCGGAATAGTTTCGGTAAAACTGAAAAGTTGTTTCAGGGTATACCATTAGGTCAAATTGGTTTCAGCACACGCCTGAAAATTCTTGGAGGGTGCCAGAATTGTTCTGGAAACTTCTGGGATTTTTTCGGAGAAAAAACCCGGAAATGTTCCGGAGCTGCCGGAACCGCTTTGGTTGCTTTTCGCAGATGAAAATCACTAACCCGGAAATTGTTTCGGAACGCATCCAAAATTATTTTAGTGGGTACTGGAAATGTTCTAAGACCTACAGAAATATTTTCGGATTTAACGGTCGCGGAAAATATTTCGTGAAAAGTGTTATGAATAGTGAAAATACTATTGGGAGAAAATATCTCACGAATAGTGGAAATACTATTGGGAGAAAATATCTCATGAATAGTGGAAACACTATTATGAATAGTGCAAACACTATTATGAATAGTGTGAAAATATCTAAGGGCATTTGGTATTTTGGGAGCCACCCTACCCCTTGGGTTTTCCTATAAATAGAGATGGAGAGGCACTCTCCACACTCACTCTTTCTCACATACACATGCCATTGCAATGATCTGGCTTTTTCTCTTCCTCCCCGCGAAATAGTTTCGTAGAGCCGAAAGGCTGTCTGGGTTCCGGTGGGAACTAGTTCTGGACGGCGAAGCCCTGCCGGATAGATGACACCGTATGTGTGCAACCCCGTAGAGAGGTCGTAGGTTCGATCTTTTACCCGAGGGGCTGTTCGAGAGTCCTCCCGAAGGAATGTCCGAGTTACCGTCCGAGTTCGAGAGTGCCTCCCGAAGGGCTGTCCGTGACACCGTCCGGGGGACTGTCCGACCGCCTCCCGAAGGGCTGTCCGAGGGACTGTCCGGGGGCAGACGAGGGAGTACATCCTCGCGGTTAGGATATTGTAAATCCTAGCTGCGGGGATCTGCACCGACGATCTACATCGACTCTACTTTCGCTGCGCTACGAGTCGGTAACGATCAGATCAAACCCTGTATGCATCTCCATAGTGATCCTGGGCGTGCTCGCAGTACCGAAATTTTTTGTTTTCTGCTGCGTTCGCCTACAGTGGCATCATGAGCCGTGCTATGCGTAGATGCAGATTACGATCTAGAATACATAGAGATGTATGGGTGTTGCACAATATAATTTGTAGTAGATGAGTTCTACTGCTGATAATTATTTGTGCGGGTAGTAGATGAAATCTGTTACCCGGTGTTCTTGTTGCTTCCCTAGAATTTGCATATTTCTGATCTTGATAACAGCATGGTGGAGTTTCAAAGTTCTGGCAATCCGTGATCCTGATTGATCAACGAAGTGCTAATAGTTCATTGAATTCCACCATAGTTAGAGAGAAAGATGAAATTTCGCAGACAAAAGGGCAATGCAGATATGATCTGCACGGGGGTCATGCGTATGAAGAAGTTCAGTATGGGGCTCGAGATTTTATTATCTCGTGTTTCATACACCTCGCAAAGTTAATCTAGCGACTTGAATAATCATACTTGATGATGGACGTTGGTAGCTTCGGTTTGTTTCGAAACCTTAGAAGCCACGTAAAATAAAATTTTGCATAAACCGATTAGAGGCGTCTAACTTGGTTTTGCAGGATGTGCATGTGATGTGGTATAGCAGTGCTCATATTAATTTGATTATGTATGAGATGACTATACAATGTAAATTAACATGACCTGCGTGTCATGATTCGGCATGATGGCTGGAGCCATATGATTGTCACTTTAATGACCTGCGTGTCAACCTTAAGTAATGCACTTATTTTATTAGCTATAGAGATAGCAATATCATCTGGTGCATCGACAAGGTGGTGGCAATCTTCGCAAAGGTGAACACCGACGCGAATGCCGAAGACGAAGAAATGAAAGACTTCTCCGTCAGAAAGGGCTATACCATATCATGCTATTATGAATTGCCTGAGATGTTTGTCCCTTTGATGCACCCTTCTTGATTGCGCGGTAGTCGCTTTTTATTAGGGTGATCTCTCACTAAAAATATCAAGTAGTTAGTGTTCTCCCAAGTGTAGCACCGTCACGGCACCTATCTCTTCGGGGTATCACATGGACGCATGGGTACGAACGATTAGAGAAGTGTGAGGCGGGTGAGTTGAGACCTCGCATCGAGATCACTTGGTTGTCTTGACGTTCTAGCTTGATCGTCCTGAGCTCGGAACACACCCATCGAAAGATGAACAAGAGTCACATAGATATGTGATTGGCAAGTTGGCCTACCGATTGCAATTCTCATCACTTGAGATGGATGCATCCTTGGCGTTGAATTGTAATATGGGTCTTGTATCACTCACAATCAATTATGAGAGATATTGATTTGAGTGGGAGCGCATTGTAGAATTAAGTTGTTTAATTCTCAGTGCAATTAATTATGGACACTGTCTAAGTATTATATGCATAATAGTTATAGAAGAATGGCTCGCGTTTCCACATTCCCTGTTAAAATTGAATAAGCTGTTAAAATATCTGGTTAAAACTTTACGGTTGGTAGCGTAATGTGAGGATTGTCCTCAAAAGTGCCGAGAAGGACTTTGTCCTATCGCATGCTTTTGGTATTCTCCCGCTAATGCTATGGATAATGTGACTCTTGTCCTTCGATCCAAAAGCTAGAATTCCGTTACGGTCAAGTGCAATATGTTTGCTTCTATGTGACCCGAACTTCAAAAGTTTGGGATAGCTATGTGATATTCATGGAACTGAAGATCATTTTCAGACACAAACAAAGGCTAAAAGGTATGTGATATCCAAAGCAATGTTTGTTTTGCAAAGTATTAGTAAAGTGTTTACTGGGCATTTGACTAATACGAGAGGGATCTAGAAGAACGCCTATCATAT
Source organism: Elymus sibiricus (assembly GCA_039707655.1). NCBI lineage: Eukaryota > Viridiplantae > Streptophyta > Magnoliopsida > Poales > Poaceae > Elymus > Elymus sibiricus. The sequence goes on along the minus strand of CM077670.1, from coordinate 363,923,317 downwards.
GATGAAGGTGAATAATACAACAACTTAAAGAGAAAGGAAATGTCCAAAGGGTGTTAGTGTGACTTACACACCTAGGAAGTCCGGGGCTAACGCCACTCTTAAGTTGACTGCTTCTTCTGAGAGTAGGAGAAATACTGAAAGTTAAACTGTTAGAAGTATAAAGCCAAAAAGAGAGAAGACTGCAATGTCCAGCTCATGTATGAAAGTCATACAAACTATTTGATGTATAGAAGGCTGGTCAAAGAAATAGTTCTTGGGAATTGTGATTAAATTGTTAGTCACTAATTCTTGGATATTGTGAGTTGATCACAAAGATACCCGCTCGATTGCATTCTGTTGCGACTCAATGCAAGAACTACTACGGCCTAAAAGACTTGCCGGAGTGAGGTTTAGATATGCGCCGGGAACATAGTAAAAGTTGCTATACTCGGTAAATTACCTATGTATTTATTTTCATAATTCATTTTAGAGTTTTTATACACTCTAGCCCATTGCATAAAGTATCTTGCAAGAAGGTTGTTCATAAGAGAACTTTTGATGTTCGGTGTTATGAATAACATAAGGGTCATGCTTCCATCATGGATGGGATGTATGTTGTGAATATTGATAATAATATATTACCTCCGTATTTACTTTCTGAAAGGGCATGTAGCCCCTAAGTGTGGTTTTGGTAATTAATGACAATCTCTATGGACTAATGTTTTCAATGAGATATATTTGAAGGTTTTGTCCATAGATGGTGCCTCAAGGATATTGGATGGAATCAAGGATGAAGTCCATATATATGAAGATATATTTGCTCTAAGCTTTGGAATTAAATGACAAATTCCTATGGAGCATCAAGTGCATTGAATCTTATATAGTGTGGTTCTACTAGCATCAAATTCTTGTGTAGTATTTCGATGCTAGTACAACCGGTTTTGATAACATAAACTATCTTTGTGATATTTGAGGCTATCAAAACCACCTCAAGTATACAATTTATTCTCGGATAGATTGCATACTTGTTTTAAATTCATTATATAAACCCTCTTGTTGAGATTGTCATCAATTACCAAAATGGGGGAGATTGAAAGGGCATGTAGCCCCTAAGTGTGGTTTTGGTAATTAATGACAATCTCTATGGACTAATGTTTTCAATGAGATATATTTGAAGGTTTTGTCCATAGATGGTGCCTCAAGGATATTGGATGGAATCAAGGATGAAGTCCATATATATGAAGATATATTTGCTCTAAGCTTTGGAATTAAATGACAAATTCCTATGGAGCATCAAGTGCATTGAATCTTATATAAAGATATGTTCCATGGTGATGCTTGAAGTGCTTTTGGGTTGTTTTGTGAAGAATGCCATCAAAGCATCCGAAGAAGTCCTTATGGTATCCCTCTCTGGATACCCCGTGCTCACGGGCTTGTACCGTGTGCACGGGGTCGAGTGTCAACTCTCTGGATACCCCGTGTTAACGGGGCCTAGGTTTTTGGCTTTCGAGATCCCATGTCCAGTGAGGTTTCAAGTTGGTCCTCGGGAATTTCTATTGAAGCCATCAAGATTGATTTCAATGCCTAATCTATTTATGTTCATGGTGGAGTTCATTGGAGGATCTCAAAGATTGACATATTTGGGCTTTTAAGGATCAAGGGCTTGAGAGAATAATCAAAGAGAAGAATTCAAGTTATGGTTTCAAGACAAGATCATGGTGAGCTCATGTGTTGGGTTTCGGTTGATCAAGTCTTGAAGCAAGCAACTAGAGTGAAGAATTCATTGTGCCTCTCAAGAGCTTGTGATGGAGTTTTTAGAAGGGCAAGTGGTGACCAAGATAATATTCATAGTGGAATTAGATATGGTCATGAAAGAGTCTTTGGTGATATAGTCTTGAAGCAATGAAGGGAAATGAAGAGTTCATTGTGTCTTTCAAGAAACCAATATGGGGCATAAAGTAAAGATGTTGGTTGACCAAGATGAAGCTCGAAGATTATATCTAGATGGTCAACTCACAAAGCGCAAACATTGTACCACATGGGATCAAGTGATCTAGTGGTATGGTAAGTAGTTATGAATTGTGCTTTGTTACCTAACCCATGCTATGTGTTTGTTATGTCTATGTGGGTTAGGTGTTTCTCATGGGCTTGCATCAAAAGGAAAGATTTCAAGTAGCCTATGTGTGGATGACATCAAGTGGTGATGGTCATCGGGTTCGAGGAGTCCAAGTGCAAGATGAGAAGCCGAAGGTTATATGCTTTGAAGCTTGCGGTCCACATCATGATAATATGCATGTGAAGATGGGCTTAAGTTAAGGCTTCCCTCATTGCATTACGAGGAAGCAATTCGAGTATCTTCACCAAGTGGTTGTGGACAAGAAAGGGATTCCAACTTGAGGAAAGCATTAAAGTCATCATCAAGCTCAAGTTGAATATGCAAGGCAAAGGTATAACTTAGCTAGGTTTTCCTAGTTTTGCCGGTCTCATAGTGCTTGGTGGGAGACCGGATTATAGGTTTGATAGCCGTACTATCAAGAGGGACTTTCGGACGAGTAGCTTGATCACGTCGCATGTAGAGAGCTCAAACCTTTGCATAATTTGCATCTTTCTTTCTTGTTGATCTTGGGTGGTTCTCTATGTGAGGACCTTGGGCTTTTCCATAGCTTGAAAACGAGCCCAAGATCATCGAATTCGGAGTTCGTATGCCAAAGTTATGCTTGTTTCAGTGGGCTGCTGCAGGCTGTCCTGGGTACCCCGTGCGCACGGGGCTGTTTGGCCTTGTACCGTGCACACGGGGCCCCGTGGGCACGGGGTCCCAACCCCCGTGGGCACGGGGTGTCCAGGAAGTGTCCGTTGGAGCCCCAACGGCTTGTTTTGGGTTTTGGCTATTTAAGGGCTCCTTCCTCCCGCCGGTTGGGGGTTGGTTTTAACACTTTCTAAACACCATTTTGAGCCTCTTAACACCTCTCCCAAACCCCTATCTCCTCTCTATGTGAAGGGGGATTTGTGGATGGATTTGTGAGTCATTTGTTGATCTCCTCCATTACTACTTCTCTCTTCAATCTCCTACTTTCTTAAGTTGCATCTTGTGAGATTGAGAGAGTGTGTTGAGCATTTGTTGCTTGACCTTGCATTGCATTTGTTGCATTGGTTTGAGCTCCCTGCATCGATTAGTTCGAGTGAGAGTTCGTGAGTTTATTACTCTTGGAGGTTTCCGCCTCCTAGACGGTTTGGTGATTTTCTTGAGAAGATTGTGAAGAGGCCTAGGTGGCCAAGGTTCCTCCGGAAGCTTCCTTTTGTGGTGTGCTCCGGGGAAGGGTGTGAAGTGGCCTAGGTGGCCAAGTTCCTCCGGAAGCTTCCGTATTTGTGGTGTGCTCCGGAGAAGTTTGTAAAGGTGTGGTGGTCGCCTTCAAGACCAACCCCGAGTGAATCGAGGCTCATCCGTTGGGGGTGACTCGAAAGGGAGAATACGGTGAGCCACTTGGTGGCGCCCCAAAGCTTTGGCTTCGGCACCGCTCTAACGGAGATTAGCACTCTCATGAGTGTGAACTTCGGGATAAATCCGCGTCCCCGACTCACTTGTGGTTATCTCATACTCACACCCTTTACTTTCCGCATTTCATACTTGCTCTCATTGATATATCTTGTGCTAGTTGAATTGCTTTGTTGTTCCTACATTTCCATATCTTGTGATATAGTTTGTGCTTGCTAGTTTCCTTAAGTGCCTCTTGTTTAGCATAGGTTGTTGGTGCACTTAGATGAGCCTAGCATATTTAGGATTTGTGCTTGAAAGGTATCCGTTTAGTTCAATTCCGCATTAGGATAAAGCCAAATCCGTAACAGTTTTAAAACGCCTATTCACCCCCCCTCTAGTCGTCATCTAGATCCTTTCACTTTCATAATTCATTTTAGAGTTTTACACACTCTAGCCCATTGCATAATGTTTGTTGCAAAAGGGTTGTTCATAAAAGAACAATTGTTGTTCAGTGTTATGAATAACATAAGGGCCATACTTCCATCATGAATGGGATGTATGTTATGAATATTGATGGTAATATGATACATCCATAACACTGACACTAAATGTCGCAAGACTAAGAGAATACCACACATGTGTGGCACTGCATTTGGTCACATTGGATAAACCCGCATGGAGAAATTCCATAATGATAGATTTTGAAGTCGTTTGATTATGAATCATCTGACACTTGCAATTTTCCTCCGAAAAGTGAAGTGACTGAAATACCGTTCACAGGCCATAAGGAACGAGCAACGAACTTATTGGTGATCATACATTTTGATGTATGTAGTCCGATAAATGTTGTTGCTAGCAGTGGATTTCTCTATCTTCATAAATGACTCAAGTAGATATATGGATATTTACTTGATGAGACGTAAGTCTGGATCTTTTGAAATCATTCATAAGGTTTTCAAAAATGAAGTAGAAATTATTGTAACAAGAAAATTATGTTTCTGCAAACTAGATTGCCGAAAGGAATATTTGAGTTACAAGTTTAGCGAATGTCTGATGAGTTGTGAAAAGAGTTTCATAACTTACACCTCCCGGAACACCACTGTGAGTGGAATGTCCATGAAGATGTAATCAAACCATTTATGACATGGTAAGATCAAACATGACATAAATCAATTTGCCATTATCCCTTTTAAAAGTAATGCTTTAGAGACTGCGGCTTTTATACTGAAAAGAGCGCCATCAGGTCTGTTGAAATTATGCCATGGTATGGTAACCCCAATCATGTTATATCTTTTCTTAACATTTGGAATATGGGGCTTGTGTAAAATATTTACAAACCTATTCCAAATCAGACAAGTGCTACTTTGTAGGTTATCCCAAGTTATTGGGTATTCCTCCCTCACTGTACCGAGGCAAAAATGTTTGCCACAAAGAACGGTGTGATTTTGAAGAAAATGTTTCTTGCAAAAAGGTGAGTGGGAGGACAGTGCGACTCGACGAGATAACAGTATCTTCGTCATCAGATCAAAGGAAAGAAACCTTGGAAGTAATTCCAGAGTTTCCTACTGCGACTGATATAGAAGCCTCTACATGAGATGTATGGACTTCGGTCGAACTTGCAACTGAACCACGTAGGCAAAACTCGTGCAAACCTCTCAGGTGCGCAAGCGAGATATTGTTGTTAGACAACAGTATACCTACGATACACAAGGAAGCGTTGATAGGCCCTGACTCCGGAATTGGCTAAATGCCAATATAATCCGAGATAGTTTCCATATAAATGATTCAAGATTATATCTTGATAAACCCTTCGGAAGACTTAGAGTCTAACGAACATTAATAGAACTATAAACTGATGTGGATAAAATGTTTTATCCATAAAGCTCGACTTGTTGCAATAACAAATTCAAGGAGTTGACTACGATGAGATTGTCTCACCGTAGCGATGCTTAAAGTCAGATCGGGTTAAACTAGCAATTAATACATATTTCAATCTTGAGATATGATACATGGATGCCAAAAGGATTTCCATGTGATGGAAATGCAACCTAGGACTTGCATGTGATACAGTCCGAAGTATTTTGTCTATCCAGAGGATGCTACTAAGTATGCAAACTTCAGAGTTGCAGCAATGGACAGAAGAGAGCAAAATGGAGTTGGAATCTTCGTTTTGATGAAATAGTCAAAAGAGTTTAATTTCATCAATGGATAACGAAGATGCTTGTGGTTACAAGAAAGTAAGTGGGAGCATAATAATATTTCTAAAAACTTTGTGTGCTTGACACATTGTTGATTGGAAATAATATAAATTTCTTGACACGAATTAGGACTTCATTGAAAATAGTTTTTCGATGAAGTGCTTGGGCTAAATAGCCTTGATATTAGGCATATTTATCTGCGAGATAGAATTGCCTAATAGGCTAAGCCAAAAATACATATTGACAAGATGCTAAAACAGTTTAGCATTAAGAACGCCAAGGAGTGATTCTTGCCGAAGTCATATGGAAAGAGTTTTGCAAGACTCGGTGTCCCAAAACACTGATGAGCAAAATACATGATGGAGATCCCACACACTCTTGTGTTTGGATTAATCATGTGTTCCATGGTATGTAAAATAATCAGATATGTCCGATACTCCCAAGCTGTTGCGAGTATAGATACCAAAGTGATCAAAGTACTGATCATGGGACAACAGTGAAAAATGTCATTAAGTACTAAAGTAGCACTGATGACATGTTTTCTCGCAAGCCGAGATTATGAAGTGCTCGTTGTAAGTAATTACATCGATACAGTCTTCATCAATGCTCCATGCGATTTTCGATTTAAGTTAAGGGTTTTGTGTAATACACAATATGGTGGCACGGTAGATGGAAATTGTTCCAAACAGGTTACTGTGGCGATTTCTATAACAAAGGCTAAGTAGGTTGACGCTTTGGAAGTGACAAAGAAGATGTTGGATCATATAGTTCATTCATGAACTTAGTATGGTTCCAAGATGGCTTTGGTTAGTGGGACACTATTGCAGATAGTTGCTCCATAGCTCAGTCTGAGGAATCAAGGTTTGACCTGTGATTCACATATATACAAAGCCAAGTCCACACAAAATATGAATTTTGTGAAAGCGTGAAAACGCGAGGAGATGCAAACATACACACGGAGCTGAAGTGGTCAGATCCATTGGACATCAGGCTATACCACAAACGAAGCATATTTTACACCGGTATGCAATAGGTGTAAAGTGCATTAGCATTGACTAGATTATTGACTCTAGTGCAAGTGGGAGTCTGTAGAAGATATGCCCTAGAGAAAATAATAAATGTTATTATTTATCCCCATGTTCCTAATTAAGTTTATATTCCGTGCTATAACTGCTATGATTCTCGAGTCTGCAATAACCACGAGGCTCGGAGGGAAACTCATATGCACGTGTGGAATAATAAACGGTAAAAAGTATTCCTAGTCTGGCCTCTAAGACTAGCTCAAGTGTTGCATGATGGTTCTGTTTTCCTGATCATGGGCATGACTATGCCGGCAACTTTGAGGGCACAATGTTAGGAGAACACTTGTGTTGAATCGACCCGATTGATGTTATGCTATGAGATACATTCATCACAAGTTAATGGTTAATAACACAGAGAAAGTTAACGTTTGCATAATTCCTTAGACCATGAGAGTATCGAGTTTCTTCATGCTTGCTTCATGAACTTTGGGGTTTGTTAAACGTCATCCGTAAATGGGTGGCTATTACGGCGGCTTACGGGTTCATGGAAAAGATTGGGATTTTCTCCTCCGACGGTGGAGAGATATCTCTGGGCCCTCTCGGTGTTACGGTATCCACCATCGTCTGGCCAGACACAATGTGATTTGATCACAGGGATGCCAGAACACGGGAACGAGAAAAGAGAACAAAAACCGGTAACGAGATAACTGGCATAGTGGACAAGTTGTTGATCCATGGGGATGCCGATAAATCTCACCTCGGGTATTTGTAACATATCGCGAAGCAACAGGAATAGCACACGGCAACTGGAGGTTCACTCGAATATTTATTCGCGTGGGTATAGGGGTCAATATGGGTGTCCACGGCTCCGATATTGATCATTGATCGGAAAGTGTTCCGGTCATGTCTATACTTCACCGAACCTATAGGGTCACACACTTAAGGGTCATCTATCTACTGAATTCTAGACAGGGAGTCTGAGAGAAAGTCACCGGAAAAGTTTCGGAGACAACGGAAAAGTTTCAGAAAGAGAACACCGGAATAGTTTTGGTAAAACTGAAAAGTTGTTTCAGGGTATACCATTAGGTCAAATTGGTTTCGGCACACGCCTTGAAATTCTTGGAGGGTGCCAGAATTGTTCTGAAAACTTTTGGGATTTTTCCGGAGAAAAAACCCGGAAATGTTCCGGAGCTGCTGGAACCGCTTTGGTTGCTTTTTGCAGATGAAAATCACTAATCCGGAATTGTTTCGGAACGCGTCCAAAATTATTTTAGTGGGTACTGGAAATGTTCTAAGACCTACAGAAATATTTTCGGATTTAACGGTCGCGGAAAATATTTCGTGAAAAGTGTTATGAATAGTGAAAACACTATTGGGAGGAAATATCTCACGAATAGTGGAAACATTGTTGGGAGAAAAATATCTCATGAATAGTGGAAACACTATTATGAATAGTGTGAAAAATATCTGAGGTCATTTTGGTATTTTGGGAGCCACCCTACCCCTTGGGTTTTCCTATAAATAGAGGTGGAGAGGCACTCTCCACACTCACTCTTTCTCACATACACATGCCATTGCAATGATCTGGCTTCTTCTCTCCCTCCCCGCGAAATAGTTTCGTAGAGCCGAAAGGCTGTCTGGGTTCCGGTGGGAACTAGTTCTGGACGGCGAAGCCCTGCCGGATAGATGACACCATATGTGTGCAACCCCGTAGAGAGGTCGTAGGTTCGATCTTTTGCCCGAGGGGCTGTTCGAGGGTCCTCCCGAAGGGCTGCCCGAGTTACCGCCCGAGTTCAAGAGTGCCTCCAGAAGGGCTGTTCGTGACACCGTCCGGGGGACTGTCCGACCGCCTCCCGAAGGGCTGTCCGAGGGACTGTCCGGGGGCAGACGAGGGAGTACATCCTCGCGGTTGGGAGGTTGTAAATCCTAGCTGCGGGGATCTGCACCGACGATCTACATCGACTCTACTTCCGCTGCGCTACGAGTCGGTAACGATCAGATCAAACCCTGTATGCATCTCCATAGTGATCCTGGGCGTGCTCGCAGTACCGAATTTTTTTGTTTTCTGCTGTGTTCCCCTACAGGCTCGTGGGCGGAACTCGCGACTCGGGTGCTAGTAGGTGGCCATGGCCGTGTGGGCGGCATGATGACTGGTGGTCGGCGTACTATGCCGGTGGTGCGGCAGGTGAGTTGCTGGTCGCACCCAGGTCGGAGGAGGAGTGTGTGTGCCGGGGTGAAAACCTTGTCAACAATGCATATCCGGTCAAATGATCTACAAAACAATGCTTATCCAGCCAAAAGATCTACACAACAATGCATATGCGAACAAATAATCTAGAAAAAAAATGCATATCCGGCCAAATGATCTACACAACAATGCATATCCGGCCAAATGATCTACACATATTAACCACTTATTTGCTCGATGATTTGCACACCACTTGGCCACCATGCGATGAGTTGCCTCAAGTAGTCGGAATACTTCGACACAACCTCTTGGATGATGTACCATCGATGGTTGGGAGACTTTGCGCCAGGTTGCGAATGAGCACGTCGGAGTAGGGCTCGAAATACTTGTGTTCATGCAACCAAGAGTGAATGATGGCCCAAAATGTTGTGCCCTTTTGCTCCGTGCCATGGATCGGATCAAGGCTAGTGGCCAACCATGCATCGCACAACTACTCATCCCCCCGCATGTTGAAACTTTCTTTTCTATCCCTCTTCTTTGGATTGGCAGCAAATTCATCCGGATCATCGTCGTCGTTGTCCTCCTCCTGCTGTCCGGCGGCACAATGTTGTTGATGTGTGTCCGTGCCCGGCTGGGTGTACGTGTCGGACTGGGTGTAGCCTGGCTGCGTGCCCGGCTTGGTGTACTCCGGCTACGAGCATGGCTTGGGGTATGACCCGGTCTGGGTGGGCTCTGAGTCATCCACCTGCCCGTCCTCGTAGCAACCTCCTCCTCCGCCTTCGTCATGGATGGTCTCAAACATCTCCATGTCTGTGTCGTCATAGGTCGGCTCGCCCGCTTTAGGCATACCAATGAACAGTGTGCGGGCACCCAGCCGCTCCACGCCCGGCGTCCGCGTCCGGACAAGCTGCGGCGATGAACACTCCAAAGAAAGCAGTGGCGCCGCGTTGAAGTCGACGATGTAGGGCACATGCCCGGCGGCGGATGCCGGGGACTGCCTATCGAGTTGCTTGGCAGCGTAGTAGTACGGAGCCTTGTAATGCTCCAGCCATGGCATCGTCTGCACGGTCGGCGACGACAGCGGGGCCTAGTGTCCCAGGCTCCGCCCTCCACCACGTCCGCCACCTGCACGTCCACCACCACAACCACTACCTCCGCCTCCACCGGCCTTCTGCTTCTTGCATGGCGCCACCTTTGCGGTCTTGTCTTTGAGGCAGCGATTTTGCCGTGTCTCCAAGTTGATCTTTCGGGCGAGCGTGATCGCCCGATCCTCCACCACCGCTGTCTCCGACAGCTTCTCCTGCGGGTCCATGCGTCGGCGGCGGCGAAAAAGAGGGAGGATTGGGTGGAGAGCGGCGGGATGGAAGAGAAGAGTGAAGGATTTTGCAGTGGAAATAGTGCGGACCAACTACAAAAGCGTGGGCTCCGCCTTAGTTTTGGATGGGCCTGAGGTGTCGGAGTCCTACATGGCTTGTATTCGGACTCCTGCAAAGCCTCCCCCCTCATTTGGTTCCCATTTGCGGGGAAATTGCGATCCGGACTGCTTCGCAGACCGATAAGGATCGCCGTTGAATGGCTTGCGAGATCCGAACAGCTACGTCCGAACGGATACGGGTGGTTTGGAGGTCGACGTTGGAGATGCCCTGATACCGGAAATAGTTGCACTGAATCCATTGTCAGGTTTGTGCAAACAGTTTCTTCTTCTTTGCCTCCGGTTTGCATTTGTTTATCAGGGAAAGTGGAGGTGCACATGTGTGGCTGCTTGGGAGGGCCTTGAGTTGGATGCATTCTAGCCATGTTGGACTTATATATTACTTGCCTCAATGAATGCGCTGCACATGCTTTCCTTGGGTCATGTACCTTTAATTACTAGTCAAATAGGCCAATCATGCATGATAATCACTAGTTAATGACATGACAGTACTTGAGGCTCCAAGCTGGGGAGGTTGGACTCGTCAAGGCAGGAACAACGCTTCATGCATGGAATATTAGGTTTGTGAGAGAAGGGGTTAGTTAGTTAATCAAATGGCATGTGATACACAATGGCCTCTCACCCACCTTCCCAACCTAACACCAAAGACATACGGAAATGATACAAATCTGACGTCTAACTTCCCACGCGAACGCCCTCCTTCACCGTCCGATGCGATGCACGAATCTCGGGGCAGGGGAGAGAAACACGTCAGATTTTGATCTCGTTCATGACTGCATGAGCACTAATCGAAACAAGAGAGCTAAAAATCAGTGTCGCAAAATCCGCGTTCGGAATCAGGACAGGTGCACGAGAGACGATGGTTCCAAGTAGTAGTAGCAGCAGCAACGTGAAGGGCCTGTATTTTTCATCAGGCCACTAATTAAGCAATCAGTGATCAGTCAAGAGCAGGGATAAACAAATAGTCAGGCCACATGCATGACAGTCGTCGTAGACCTGCAAGAGCGATCATGGAATGGGACTTGATGATGAATATATATGTAGCTCAGCATATGCAGCACTTGCAAAGTATATATAAATAACCAATAATCGAGCTGATGCAAACAAGAACTATATATATATCTTGTAATCATAAGCTTGACACTTCCCAAGTAGCAGCGTGATTAACATGTGTGACTGGTTTGGCTACAGCAAGAGCTTGCAGGTTAGCTAGGATTAGTCATGTCAACTTATTGGTGCAGGCGGCACAACCAGCATGTGTGCTATCTTGTAACACATGTATGAAACCAAGATTTTCCACATGCAGCGACGACCTAACGAATCCTTCAAATAGAAACTGATGAAGCCATAGCAAGGGCTATGCATGAAGAGCTTGAAACTCCAAACAAGAAGCCAATGTTGCTAATTAAGAAGGGAAACAATGTTCCTGCTGAACAGAAAACTGTTGTGGAAAGTGGAAAGTCAAGATGCGGAACAAGTGTTGTCACAAGCTACGGAACAAGATGATGCCACAGTGATGGGAGACACTCATGGTCTCCCTGCTCCTGGCAAAAAAATTCGGTAATGCTAAAATTTGAAGTCAGATTTTTAAGCATGACAAATCGAACGTTTTTTGTGGCAAATTTAGTTGGCGTAAGGATGGCAAATTTAGTTTACGAGCATGACAATTTCCAGGCAAAAACATGAACTGGTCGGATTTATCATGCTTGCCAACTAAACTTGCCATCCTCGACAAACGCAAATTGTCATGAAAACTATTCGATTTGCCATGGTCACAAATCTGACGTCAGATTTGTAGTGGAGTCCAATTTATTTTGCTAGCCGTACATTGTGCATCACAACCGGCCTTGATGTCTTTTAGGAAAGTCTTGTCAGTTGGTTGGGCTTTTCCCATCGACAGTGATCGACGAGCCCCTCCCCGTCCTCATGGGACTGCGCTTCGGTGCCTTAAGGCCGGTGCCTTAAGGCACCTGCCTTTGTGTCTATGACATGTGGGCACAACAGATGGCTGGCCCACATGTCAGTGACCCAAAGGCAGGTGCCTTTACGGCACCCAAGCTGCGTCCCCCCTCAAGGGCTCATCGATCGATCCAAGTGGCCATACTCTCTCTACATGTCCTGTTTGTGCCGCTCTTCTGAATAAAGCATTCCGCCGGCTATCACACACGCACGCTCCTATTCAGAATTTCAGATACTAACGTCTTTGACTTTTTGGCTACGGTTTGTGGCCTCTCCTCTTTCGTCAGGCAGGGTGTAAAATGATCCATCTCCCAAGACCAGCAGCACTTACATTTCTGCTCAAAGTTTCATTCTTGGTCCAGCTAACTCTGTATTTGCATTACAGGGTTACCACAAGTTTGTAGACAATAGGTGCACAAGGCTTCAGATTCGTGACGCCATTTCCCTTCGTCGGCCTTGTACTGCTGCTCTTGGGAGCGCAGCTCACGCTCGTCTGCCATGGCACCGGCCATCAGGACGAAGCACCACCATCTTCTTCTTTGGGGAAGCGTGCCGGTGTCAGCGCGTCTGGGAAGTTCGTCGACCCACCCTGCTGCAGCACGACGGCGTCCTCTTATCTGAGTCGAAGCGAGTGGTGCCGCAGGGGCCAAACCCGCTGCACAGCTGATCGCTAACAGCTAGGAGGCATGAAATTTCTGTAGTCAGGCTCAGGTCTGATAATGCTCCAGAAGAACACTAGCTAGCACAGTGTTGTGCTAATCCAGCGACATTCTTATTGGTGCAACATAGAAATTCAAAACATTTAACCACAATTCTGGATGCAGCTAGGCTTCATTCCATTCGCCCATTTTCGGATCCCAGTGGAAAAAGACATTTTTTGACATTCCAAAATCTTCCTTTTTAACATCAATCTACAAACGAACTGCAACCTTAACAGATGGATCGCGGATGAAATTTCTGAGGTACCGGTTACCATTCACACAAGATCAGAAGCCAGGTTCACAACCTCGACAGGTTACAGAGACATGAGAAACCAACAGGTGTTCCAGGGACCCGCAGCATATTCTTTCAAACTCCACAGGTATCTTGCACACTGAGGCTGAATTAAAGACATGGTAGTAAGTAGAAAAAGGTAGTGATGCATTCTTTCATCAGTAGCTACCAAAGTCACTGCAGTCTAGTAGGTCAAAGCTCTCATTCCTTAATCTCCAGGGCAGCTTCTTCTCTCTACAGGAGGTTTTATCCAGTCACTGGCATAGCTCAAGCATCCGCTCAAGACAGCGTACCTGGTCCTCCCCGGAGACTTCCTCCCCGGCGTACACCCTCTCCAGCAAGTCCGCAGCTTCAGCACCAATTTCCAGCAGCCGCGCATTAGATTCATCGTTGACAGCTCTGATCTTCATGTAGCACTTCATGTACTCGGCCATGTGCCGATGCTCAAGCTCTTCCAGTTCAGCAATCGTGACGCCTGGCTTGTTAAGCATGGCCTCGGCCTCGGCCACATTCTTGATGCGCACTTCTTTGTATTCGGCCATGACAGCCTTTCGTGTTTCGCATAGTGACTTAGGCTTCTCTGGTGGCAGATTGTCAAGGCGCCCGCCATGGTATCCATCAGGCTCGAGCGAGGACACCTCATCCTCAAGCAGGGTAGTATCTTCAGGCTCGGACTTTGACATGGATCCAGCAGGTGCGTTTACCATCTGCAAAATGTTTATTTTAGGATGGATATATGGAACTTTGAGGAACTATTGTTCAATAAGGTTCACAATAGCAAAAGTAAAACACAAACTGTTCCTATTAGAGCAAAAGCTAACAATAATATTTTAGAATAAGTACAAATTGACTGTAGAATGCATGGTCGGTTTAGAGAAATACAACTAGAGTATACAATCTACAATGCAGGGTCTGGGTCCAATTAAAGAAACTAGGACATTATCACAAACCAGCCGCTCTAACAGGAGAAGTGAGTTAGGACCGGCTAGACAGGTGGATGGTTCGCTCCATTATCACAAACTCACAAGTGACTAGGACATGCCAAAAATGTGATTTTTTTTCTTCAAGCTCTGAGCCTCTGACCATACAATTCCGTATCATTGGCATCTAAAGCATGCATTGTGACTCTGATGATCTGAGTAGGCTACAAGCATATATAGAATGATCTTCCATGTGAAAAATAAGTTTACCAACTTAGGACATTTGCAGCTTTCCTTAAGCAGAAAATACCTGCAATACACTCTCATTCTTAAACAACACGCTCTTCCATTGACTAATTAAAGATTTCAACAAGCTACATTTTCATAGAAGGTCTACCTTTGGATCAAAGCACTAACGAAACAGATACCTATCCCGCAGAGAACTGCGAACATTGTTCAATAAGGTCCACAATAGCAAAACTAAAGCACAGACGGTTCCTACTAAACAAACAATCTAACAATAATTATCTAGACAGATAGAAATTAACTGTACAACTGATGGTCCAATGAAGGTACAATCCCTGTTTTACTTCTCTTTTGTGGGGAGAGCTTAAGTGTGGGAGCTACAAAATTAAAATCCCGCAAAGATTTTACACACTTCTTGTTTGTTTTTAAGCCTCTACTGCATACACTGAACAGAGGCAGGACACAGTCAACTACATAAATTCACCACCAAGAAAAAGAAATCAGCAGGCAGCAGCTCTGTTAGCATAAGAAGTGGGTCGGAAGTGCAGAACTGTCTAGAGATATGTTCTAGTTAAAGCAGAGTGCTTCCATATCTGGTCTGAATTAGATATTACAGAGTAGGAGCACAGAGCACTCCTTCTCTGGTCTAAAAACACTGCATAACTCAACATTTCATCACCCGCATCAAGCCCCAACAAAATCGGCAGCAATATATCCGGCAGAAAACTGAGAGACACCAACAAAATCGGCCGCAATCCGGCATGCCTCCCAACCAAAATCACAAAAGGGCCTCAATTTCCAGGATAGAAGGAGCCTGTACTGTACTGCATGCCTTGGAAAATAATGGAACAGCAGGAGCACAAACCCTAGGCTGATCTTCGCGCACCAAGTGACCCGCCCGAGGCAGGATTACCAGCAAAAAGGAAAACGCCACAGATTAAAGAGAGGGGAGATGATTCAAGGGGATCGGGGGCATGCACGCAGGTCCCGAGGGCCGCGGTGTCGCCGCCGTCGAGCGGGCGAGGGCTCTTGTCGCTCATGATGGTGACGTCGTCCTCCGGCTCCGGCGCCGGCGCGTATCCCCACGTCTTCTCCGGCACGAGGGGAGAGGGTGTGTGCGAGGGTTTGGTTTTTTTTTTTTTTTTTTGAGCGGTGTGCGAGGGTTTGGTTAGGACTGGACTATTTCGTAACACACCCACAGCATATCTACTGGGCTTGGCGCCCATGGGCCGGTGTGCATCTGCTGCGGCTGGCTAGTTACGAAAGAAAAGAAATCAGTCTTGCTAAATCTAAGTCCAGTGAGACTTGGTTATGTCTCAGTCGATGCTATATTTCTAAGATCTTACACTGAAATTCATGCAAAATTTTCTTTTTAGCTTTTTATTTTCTCTTTTTTGTTGCGAGATTCTTTTTTTCTTTCTTGCATGTTATGTCACTTGACTGAGACTTGCTTAAGTGATAAAGTCTTAGTCGACTGAGATCTAGCCACACCCAAAAGAAAAAGCTCCTAGTCTTGGCACTATTGTTTCGTCAACTCTCGTTACACGCCACGCTATGCATCACTAGTATATCTTATTCATTCGACCCTTTTTCTGAAACAGAACCTAGATCAATTATAAAGGTTCCTAAAAAGTATAAAGCGCACCGAACATAATAAAATCACATCAAAGAGCCTACACCACTAAACGATCACTACCGCAAGAAGGACTCACATGTGCTTGCTAAGGAAGCCCTAGAACCCGCTGTAGTGCATCTCCAATTTGGGGGTTGCTCATTCGCATCCATCATTTGGGCCAACGTTGCTCCGACACGAGTCAAGTTCTTTGGCTGGAAACAATGCCCCCCGATCGATGACATGGGTGATGTTGGCTGCTGGCTCTCCCGCCTAGCTGCTAATGGATGGTTGTTTTCCTCCTCCCCCATCTCTCTATATATGATATTCCCCTATAAAATCATCATCATGGCTTTTTGTCCTTCATATATAACCCCCCCCCCCTCCCATCTCCCTGAAAATTCAAAAAAACATTGAGGAACCGAAGGAAACAAGGGACTGAACATTGACTAAAGGCAACTACATAAGAAGAAATGGTAGTTTAGCTATCTATCAATATTGAGACTCTCATTTTATACATTGAAATTATTTCTCTTCAGTTTAATAGGGTGAGAGCTAAGGCAAGCCAAATTAAAAAAGGGACTTTGTCAACCTCCAGAGAATGGCAGGACTAACAATAACAAGGCAGATAAAAAATGAGAACGAACTAAGCACAATACCCACTCTAGTTGTGTAAGGAAAGTTTTTCTTAATTTCAATGGTAAGGAAAATTAAAGAGGACTTTTTGAACCTTAAGAAAAGCTAGAAAAAATTATATTAATGATGACTGAAGAGAAAGTAAAAACTAACTAAAGAAAAATAACTGAAAAAAGTATTGTTAGATACCACCTATTTTTGGTTGTTCCACGGTCATCAATCAAATAGAGTAAAGTACTGAACAATGATAGACGATACAGAAATTTATAATTGAAGGCATGAAGGAGTATGCAGCGAGGCTTTATCCTGAGAGCTCATTCCAGCTAGATTGCTGATAATATGTAATAGCTAGCCGTCGCTATATTTCCTTTTCACTCTGCTTTACTGTTTCTCTTCCTTGGCCTTGAGACTGTATGGGTTTAAAAGTTTCTGGCTCAGCTACTCTGGTTCGGCCTGAGCGCTGTGAATAGTCTGCGGGTTTTGCAGCCTCGTTTTCTAATAAAATGAGGCAGGGTAACCCCTTTTTCTTAAAAAAAATGCATGAACAATGATTTGATGACTGTGAAATAAAGAAAAATAGAACATAAGGTTTGAAGACTAGCATATAACTAAACTCACATGATGGATAGACTAAAGAATGATGGAAGCTTAATGACCGAGAAAAAAAATACTAAGCACTAAACATAAGTAAAATGATGGATTTCCACCTATTCTGAAGAAAAACAATGATGGACTGAAAAGTTTATGAACATAAACTTAAGTAGTTACTGAATAGAGAACCCTTAGTTACTCAAGATTGATAAGCAATAACACATACTTTGATGTTTGTGTTGAGTGTACACTAGTGGAAAAAGTGCTAGCCACAACTTTTGTTGGTGGCACGCCATTTTCAAACAACGCCAGCACTATTTTTTTCAAATAGTGGTGGCGTTGGCTTATTTGCTACGACAGTACTAGGGACATAGTGGTGGCGTCGAAAAATAGATGAACGTCACAGGTATATGGGGCCCACAATTTGTACAAGGCGTAATATAGTGCTGGCGTTGTATGACATGGTACGCCAGCACTATTATGTCTAGTTGTGGCGTGTCACGGGTTGCGACGTCAGCACTACATGACGTGGGGTCCATTTTTTTTACTACTTTAAGAATATTGTATTTATTTTATTTCAATTTATTAAGTTAAGAATATTATTTTTATTAAATTAAGATTATTGTATTGCTTTTATTTCAATTGCTTCTACTAATTTAAGAATATTGTTTTGACTTTTATTAAAGTACTATTACTATTTTGTATTACTTTTATTAAGTTAAAAATATTATATTGATTTTATTTTAATTGCTTCTAATAATTTAAGAATATTGTTTTGACTTTTATTAAAGTACTATTACTATTTTGTATTACTTTTATTAAGTTAAAAATATTATATTGCTTTTATTTTAATTGCTTCTACTAATTTAAGAATATTGTTTTGACTTTATTAAAGTACTATTACTATTTTGTATTACTTTTATTAATATAAGAATATTATTTTTATTAAATTAAGAATATTATATTGCTTTTATTTTGTATTACTTTATTTGCTAAATTTAGTTTTTTTGCTTATTGGGCCAAGCCCATAAATTTTTAGGAGGCAGTGGGGGTCAAAGCCGAGGGCAATGCCCCCCTCGCCTCACCCTTACTCTCTCTCTCTGCCGCCGCTCCCCCTCTCTCTGCCCTCGCTCTCTCGATCCCCTTTATCTAGCCGGCGGATTCCGGTCGTTTCCCTCAGATTCCGGCAGGTTCCAGTCGTTAGGTAACAGGTAAATCTCCCTCTCTCTCTGCCCTACTCTAGAACCATTTGATTTCATTTGGTTTGATTACGTTTGACTTGATTTCGTTGGATTTGTATCGCTAGGGTTTCAGCGACGGCGGCGACGGACTGCTAGGGTTCATCCCCTTCCACGACATCGAGTACAAATCGTCGGTGAGTTCATCCCCTCCACGACATTGACTCCAATGTGAAGTGACCAGGGTTTCAGTTTGTTAGAAACTCCAATGTGAAGTGACTAGCTAGGTGCAACATAATTTGACTAGGTAGGGAGAAGTTAATTTGTTAGAAAATATAATGTGAAGTGCAAGATAATTTGGGTTTGCTCTAGGCATTTTGATAGAAATGTTGAAGCAGTGCCAAAACAGTGGCATGTTTGGTTGTCATCCACACTTGTGTGCCACAAGTGATGTTTGGTTGTCATCCACACTTTGTGTGCCATAAGTGTGGCATGCCATTGTTTTTGTGGTGGCCAAATTGGTCATCCACACTTGTGTGCCACAAGTGTGGCATGCTACTGTTTAGTGGCCAAATTGGGTATGTGATTGAAAAAATGTGGCATGCTAGTTCAATTGTATGTGTTTGTATGTGTAGAAACTGCCATGTGTTAGATAATTACGAGTGCATATGTTGAACTAATTTGTCTAACAAATTATTTATGTGTCTAATAAATTAAAGTGCATCAGGTCATGGCCAATTCCGGAGGCAACAACGAGGAGGTGTACGATGTGGACATGCTCAACAAAGATCTCCTACAGGCTCATAACTATACCATCAACAACGTGCAAGAGGTGAATGCCTCGCTAAAGGCGGAGATTAAAGAGCTGCGCAAGGAGACTGTTCGACTCGTTCAGAAGACTAATAAACTGAGGGACGAGAGGGATAAGATGATCGAGGAGAGGGATGAGCTGAAGCAGGAGAGAAAACTCCTCAGGGCAGAGAGGATTGAGCTCAAGATGGATATAGCTCATTTAAAAATAGATGGAGAGGACAATAGAAAGAAGCTTCGCCAGCTGAGCGTAATCCTTGATGAAGAGTAGTTTTTTAACTAGCTAGTCCATCTTAGTTGACGATGAGTAACTAGAGTTGATGAGTAACTTTTTGTGAAGTTTAATTAGCTTGTGAAGTTCATGAGCAGCTTGTGTTAATGAGTATCTATTGAGTAAGTAGCTAGTGTTGATGAGTATCTATTGAGTACAATTATTTAGTTTGTGAAGTAAACTTTTTTTCTATTACCAAAAATCCATTTGCTGGCGTTGGCCAACAATGAACGACAGTGTTAAGATGAACTTACTGCTGGCGTAGGACATATGACACGCCAGCAGCACGTAGAATACTGCTGACATGGGCTGCAACGCCACCACTACTTTTTAGCAATGGCGCCATATTGGTGGCGTTGGATGTCCACGCCAGCAAGGCTGTTTTTGCCACGCCATAGCTAGGCTTTTCTGCACTAGTGGTACCTTTCAATTTCAAAGAACTAAAATTGAATTGGTAATTGTAACGATTGAGACACCTCCTTTGCGGGTCAACAAGGAAGTGCCGAGACCAATAACGCGTCCTGCAACTGCTTGCCGATCCCTTGTTGCTCTCCCACGTGGCACAAAATCGCCCCCTCTGCTGCCTTATTTCTACCATCGACAACGAAAACCGAGCCCGGTGACTACATACACATGCGTGATCTGACTGCTCATGTTGCGGCTTGTCGATTCCTGAGTTGGAACGCCTACTTACAGGGTCACAAGAGGCATGCAGGTAGGATGGATAAGGTGCAGTCAGCACTCCGTCGTGTTTACCTCCTCACACGCACCGTGGACGACAAGTGAATCTAGGGATGCAAATTTGGAACCTTTAGGTACCCTCCGACCCTACTTAGTTCAACCAAATGCTTTGAAGTTGTAAAAATGAATTGAATTCTAAAAATTTAGCTCATTTAGTTGAAGGGTCGGACGGTACCCTCAAAATTTCAAATTTGAATGCCTAATTGAATCACTAGAGAGGAGACATGGGGTACATGTCTTCCCGCACGTTGACGGGAGCTTCCACCCCGCGGACCAACACTATAGTCCTTCTCCTACCTCTCGGCCCATTGTTGCAGCTCGCCAGTCTCCTGGACTGAGATGGAGATGAAATGGAACATATAGAAAATTCGAGAAAGGGGACACCTTAGTTTTTTATAAACTTGGGTGAGTTTTTTCTCCTAAAAAACAAATAAGAAGAAACATCCGAGAAAAAGGCCGCAAACACATCCTGGAAAAACCACGAAATTAGACACATCCACTCGGGCGCTGAGATGCGCATTTCCAAATCCGATTGTCAATTTTTTTGACTTTTGTACGAAATGAAAAGCAGTCAGCTGTTTTCATAGGAAAAACGAGAAGAAAACCATGCTACTACATGACACGACCAGCCTTATCGTTGACATAGCAATGAGCCATGCATGTCTCAATAATGAGACCAACCCAAGGGCTAACTCTCGTTGGCTTTTTTTATAGGAGAAACTCCGTGAGCGCGTCAGAGCCGAGGCTCGAACCCGGGCTACAGTTTGATATAGTACCACAGTACTACAGTACTACAGTTTGATATATTCAAAAACAAAGGAAAGTAAACTGATCTCGACCAGTAGGCAGTAGCCGGTTAGCCGCCCATGCATGACGAAGGATTTATTCATGGCATCCCTCGCTCGCATAGTCAACTCTGCTAACCTTGTTGTCTCGTGTTTAACTACGCAACGGCGGGATGCTCTGCTCGTTCCTGAAGTAGTCGGTGGGATCCACGGCCGCCTTCACCGCCGCCAGCCGCCGGTAGTTGCCCACGAAGTAGCGCTCGCCCCAGGCCTCGCCGCCCTCGAACGTGCCGGCGTCGTCGTTCTGCCCGATGTCCAGGTCCCGGAAGTTGACGTACGCCCGCCTCGGGTTCTTGCTCACGTGCTGCCCCATCAGCTCGTACAGGCCCTCGATCCAGGCCGTCGCCGCCGGGCAGCCGTCCCCGCCCTGCGGCCAGGTCACGATGTACTGCATGACGTACAGCACGCCGTTCCGGTGCGGGTACGGCGTCGCAGCGGCCGGGACGCTGCCCATGAACCCGCCGTGGGGCTCCAGCAGGATGAACCCGGCGCCGGCCTTGGCGAACCAGGGGAAGATGTCCTCCCACGCGGCCTTGGGGATGGCGCGCCGGACGTAATCCGACTTGCCCTTGTTGGACCTGCTCAGGCCGGTCGTCCTGTTCAGCAGCGCCTCCTCAAGCGTGCCGTTCCTGCCGAAGCTGAGGAAGGGCGTGGCCGCCGACTGCAGCCAGGTCATCGGCTGGCAGTCGGCGCTCGTCATGCCCAGCTCAGGGAACTGGTCGCTCATCATCGCCACCAGCGAGCCTCACCCGCCGAGGTACAGGGCCTGGAACATTGCTTGCTGCCCCCGCACGATCACCCTTAGGGTGATGTCGCTGGGTAGACACGGCGCGACGTCCTGCCATCTGGTGAGGACGTCCAAGGCGCCCTGCTCGACCGTCTTGGCGATGTTGAACGCCACCACCGTGGACGGGACCTGCACGAGCTGGACCTTCCACGAGAGCACGATGCCAAAGTTGCCGCCGCCGCCGCCCCGGATGGCCCAGAAGAGGTCCTCCCCCATCAGTGGCGGAGCGTGACAAGCAACAAAGGGGGGGCCAATTTGAAAGATAAAGCAAAATGTGCACGAAAATAGATCGATGCGGCTCACAAGTTCATAAGGATTGCATGGTTTGATGTTTCACCATTGTTAACTGAGCCAAAAATTCAGAAAACATTGTCAGTTTGTCACCTCTTTTCTGAATCAGAACATGTCTGACTGTCCAATACTAATAAAAAAACATAGCACAAAAAAGCATGAATGAATGATGATATGAACCTGTACTTTGTTACTGCTGTACATAGCACAAAAAATCAGGGATACTCAGGCTATCAAGATTTGGCACAATACATGGCTGACGCAGATATTAACTTCAAAAATTACATGGCAATGAAAAGTATTATGCAAGTCTATGAAGAACATCACCGAATCTTCCAGCAATCTTGCTCCTTCGGCACTTTAGCAGAAGTTCACCGACCAGTTCATCAGCAAAGCAGTGGTCCGCAGCACAGCAGCAGGCAGCACGAGAAGCGGGGAAGGCAGTGAGAGAAGGAGAAGCGGCAGCAGCCAGCAGCCAACATCAG
Organism: Elymus sibiricus; assembly: GCA_039707655.1. NCBI lineage: Eukaryota > Viridiplantae > Streptophyta > Magnoliopsida > Poales > Poaceae > Elymus > Elymus sibiricus. The sequence goes on along the minus strand of CM077670.1, from coordinate 363,900,658 downwards.
CAGGCAGCCGGCGCGGCGGCCTGGAGGGCACTCACTGCTGAGGGCAGCTATGATTGGTAAGGCCGGCGGTTGGCAGCAGTGAGCAGCGAGTCAAAGACCTAGAAAGCCACATCCATGCACCATGGCGAATTGGCAGAGAATGTCAAATGCGTGAAGAATAGAGATACGAGCGTGCGTTCGGTGTATTGGGCTCGGATGCATCTTGGCTGGGCCAAATGCTTAGTACTATTTTATTTTTTTCAGTTTTGAAAGGGGGGGTCGTGGCCCCCTTTGGCCTCCACGAGGCTCCGCCTGTGTCCCCCATGCCGGCCCTGTCCAGGAGCTCGCCGTCGGCGTTGACCAGCTTGGCGTCGAGGACCTTGTCTGAGGAGAGGCCGTGCTTGCGCATCATCATGCCGACGCCGCCGCCGCTGAAGTGGCCGCCCACGCCGATGGTGGGGCACTCGCCGGCCGGGAACGCGAGCCGGGAGTCGTTCTTGGCGACGGCGTAGTACAGCTCCCCGATGGTGGCGCCCGAGTCGACCCAGGCCGTGGAGTCGAGCCGGTTGACGCGCACGGCCCGGAGGTTGGCGCCGAGGTCGACCACCGCGAACACCTCGGAAGGCCGCGGCGACCGGTACGATAGGCCCTCGTAGTCGTGCCCGCCGCTGCGCACGCGGAGGCGCACGCCCTGGCCGCGGCCGCAGAGCACTACCTAGTTTAGCAAAAGTGAATTAATTAACCATCCGTCATGGGCGGCTACTACCTAGTGGTCGAGATCAGTTTACTTTCCCTTGCTGAATATATAAAAAACAATGGAGTATCATTGAGTTGCAGGAGTATTTTGTTATCCTTGGCGATTGATGGCAAAATGGAAAATTGAGCGGTTCCGGCATGTACCGGCAGATCTGGAGACGCTCATTGCGGTCTGAAGATTAGTGCAGCACTGTAGTATAAAAAGCGAAGCATTCTGTTTCGGGAATACATAGCTATACAACCTGCAAATAGTGTACACGGCTCCCGCCAATGTCAGCTTTTGGTCAGATGATCCAGGGTCTTGCATGCATGTGCTGCCCATTCTCTCTCCTCCCTCTCCCAAACTAATTCATCCATTTATTTCACCTTTGCTAACTTAAAATCATTCATATCTCTTAAACCAAACTTTCGATTTCAAATCTTTTTATATATTTGAACTCATGTCGCAAAGACCTTTAAAATAAGACCAATTTCGGATACATTTTAAATGAGTTTAAAATTCATGAAACACATTTCATATATTTCACCCGTTTGAAATCTTATGAATAAAATGATTTCAATCAGTTTCACAAGTTCACATTTCAGTTTTATGTTGTTTTTCACTTTCAGAACTTACATTTCGCTTTCCACCGGCTTGTTTCAGATAAATCATATCTACTTCAATTGCACATTTTTGAAAGATCATATTTCACTATTTTAAAATAAACCGTTTCACATTTGGAAATGATCGGTTTCATAAGTTGACATTTCAGTTCATATTGTTTTACACTTTAAGAACCTACATTTCACTTTTCACTAGCTTGTTTCACAAAAACCACATATATTACAAATGCACATTTTTTAAAATAATATGTTTCACACTCTTGAAATAAACTGCTACACACTTCAAAATAATCAGTTTCACAAGTTGGCATTTCACTTCATATTGTTTTACTTTCAGAACCTACATTTCACTTTGCACTGGCTTGTTTCATAAAAATCACATCTATTTCAATTTCACATTATTGAAATAGCTTGTTTCACTCTTTTGAAATAAAACCATTACACATTTCAAAATTTTCAATTTCACAAGTTGAGATTTTAGTTTCACATATTTTTTTTCGCTTTCAGAAGGTGCATTTCACTTTTCACTGGCTTGTTTCATGAAAATCACATCTATTTCAGTTGCACATTTTTAAAATAACATATTTTACTCTTTTGAAATAAAATGTTACACATTTTCAAATAACTAGTTTCACAAGTTGACATTTCAGTTTGATATTTGGGTTAAATTGATTTATGTGAAAAAGGTTGTTCTCACGTATTTCTAGTGAAAATAGGTTTGTTTCATATTTTTCTAGTGAAATGGGTTTTTTCCACATATGAAATGTGAAACGTCAAAATTTAAATGCATTTGAAATGTATCCAAAATTGGTCTAGTTCTAAAGTTCTTGACGCCAGGAGTTCAAATATATAAAAAGTTTCACAAATGAGTCTATAGTTTAAAAGGTATTGTTGATTTAAATTGTATATGATGAAATAAAGTCTATGGATTTGTTTTGCGGGTAGAGAGAGGAGAGAGCTGCATGCGCACCTTCTCTGACAAAAAGTGTACCTTGGGCTCATTAAGCTGACACCAATTTGATTAAAAGAAAAGATACAAGAAATATACTAGCACTATATATCTAGGTGGGCCATACATCTGCACGAATCTCAACAGAAATGAGTGCTCTCAGATGTACCGGCATATAGCGCAACCACGCAAAATGACTTTCCGCGATTGATGGTTGCTGCTATATAAAAATGCGCTTTCGTTTGATTAATTGCGACATGCATGCATGTCGCCAGGATTAGGATGAGCACGCTCATTGAGAGGTTTTCAAAGTACGCAGGAGAGCTGGGGCAAGAATGCCAACAAGTGTACAGCGGTAGGGAGGACAACGCGTTCACCATGCCAGAAAAACCTAGTAAAAGAAATAAAAAGAGACCCCGCCGACGGTCACCAGCAGCTCCCAAGGCTCCTTATGTTAAAAAAAACGGGCGCGTTCTCCACCAGACGGCAATGATCGCCAGCGATTGAGCACGTTTTCTGCAGACTGGCTTGTTCCACAGACCACCAAACCAGTCAGCAATGGAGGCCGACGCGTCCCAGTCCGCCGGATCGAAGCCGGCGATCCCAAAGGCGCCCGCCGCAGGCTGCAAGAGCTGACGATGCTGAGTAAATAGGCAATTTTCCAATATATTTAATCCATGAATAAATCACTAGCATGGCATTGACAGAATTAACAACATGCTGATATTCAATCACGCAAGCACATACTACGCTAACAGTAGATACATCTACGTATAACGTTAGTATGACTACAACAGAAAACAATAGGAGTGGGATAAGCGAGTTATACCCTCCAGTTGGAGGTAGCAACAGCGGCGGCGTCCTCGGCCGCCTTCTCCTTCTCGGCGGCGGTGGACATGATGATGACGAAGACGAAGTAGGGGAAGCAGACGAACGGATATATAGGCGCAGCCAAAGTCGTGACGAGGCGGGCGGCGGAGGAGGAGCGCGCGGGAACCACTTCTCTTCTCAAGCTCCAATAGCATGTGGAAGAGAATCCCTTATAAAAAGGTCCAACTCCTTCTCCACTAGCTGTATGGGACTAAACTTCCCGCCACACACAATGTCATATATCACACATGGGTCTCTAGAGATTTTTCTGAAATTGTTAGAGGGCCCAAAGCCCACCCTATATGTCAACAGACGAGACCAAGTTTACTCTAGAAGCGTCACAGTTTCAAGATTGAGTATGCCCACGGAGCAGAAGTAGCAATTCGGCCATTGTCGTGCAAAGAGTCTGTCGGCGGTGAGAATGCGGTGCTGCACCAACAACCAGGCAAAAATCCTACATTGGGCGGTGCTCTAGTGGCCCAAATATGTTGTCCCAGCAGAAACAACGTTTGATCTGATCCCAGCATAGGCGTGCAGAAATATGTTGTACAGCGCCTACTTTCCCCTCTCTCTGTTACTGTAGAAAATCGAGAGGGAGGAGACCAGCTACCCAGCGTCGACCGCCGGTGAGGCTGCGGGTTCCCCGCCCCTCCTTCCTGTGAACGGAGAGAGCTGAGGGAAACGACACGCTAGGGGCGATCGTCTCGTATTTCTTTATATAGGACATGTACAGGTTACAAGGCCTTGCACGGCAAGAAAGCAAACTATCCTAAACAGCCATGATACGTATATGTATGGCCGGAGATTGTCTCTAATAGATAGCCTACCACCTATACATCAGATCCAACCAAATATACATAAAATGATACGTTAACACTCCCGTTGCTCCGGCGGCGGGAGGGGGAGGGAACCCCGGTCCTCTCCCGGTATGTAGATAGCTCTAGGGTTAGGTTTTCGAGTGGCTTCGTCCGGATGGTGGCGGCGGAGCAGCGTCGAATAAATCTCCCTCAGCTCCGGTTCCCCCACGGCGGCGTCATGGAGCTGGTGGACGTGTCTTCCCGCCGTCTCCGTGGGGCGACGGGATTTGGCGTGGGTGGGCGAGATTGGCGGGACGGTGGCGTCGATCTCGTCGTCCCCTTTTGTTCTCCGGCTTCTTCATCGGCTCGGTGGGGCCTCCTCCAGCGCCTTTTAGAGGCCGGGAGATCTTGTATAGGAGTTTCGTGGTCGGCGGCGGTCGTCACAATGACGATCTCGGCGGCCGGCGAGCGGCGCTGCGACGCTGGTTTTGCCCGTGAAGCAGCTCTCCTGGAGTTTGGACAGTGGAAGGAGGATGACGGCTTTGGATTTTGTCGCTGGCGGCGGTGCCGCCGCTCCGCGGAGACTTCAGGGCTGAGCTCCAAGAGGTGTGGGGATTTGCCCCGGCCGACGTCCCACAGCGGCAAGCACGTCGTCGTTCGCGGCGGCGTCTTTTATGAGGCTCGTTTAGCAGCTAGCCTGCCAGGGCACTTTCTTGGAGCTGGGCTTGTTGGTGGCCTGCATTTCTCTCCTCCGGCGGTCGCTTCGGCGACGACGGCGGATGGGATTGACGGCCGTGTGCCTGGTTGGTGCAGGGACCCAGAAGAACCTTCGTGCTATTTTTCTTTTTTTTGAGTTCTCCCTGTACTGCTCTATGGTGTACTGTCTCTCTGGTTTGTTCTGGAGAGAAGCCACGTCTGGTGTAATCTGTTCTTGTCTTGAATGGACACGTGGTATTTCTCCTAAAAAAAAAACATAGGCGTGTAGTGTGTGTCTTTGTTAAGGTAACTCTGATCTCATCCCAACGTTGATTATCTATATGGATTTTCTGCTCTAAAAATAGCTAGGGAGCACCTATTCATGGGTGCCTGAGAAAAATGTTTGCATCAGATCAGTCACTTTGTTTGTATACCCTTAGATTACTATCAAACGGACAAAAAAGACGTGCTGTCCAGGGGCGAGTCTGCATTTTGCTTAGCCGATCGAAAGCCTCGTGAGTCGTGATGAGCCTTTTTCTCGCCAGCATGGCCACACCATAAATCCATATACTACCTCCGTCCGAATTTATTAGTCCCCTCAACCATGTGAGGTCGTCTTGATTTATAAGGCCCGCTGTGCACATGCTGTTTGCTTCTGCCTCGTTTTCTTCTTTAGTTGTTAATGCATCAATTTAATTCATTGCTTTTTCTCTGGCCGCTAGCCATGCACCTCTTCTTAGTGGGCAGCCATGCATACTGCATGTGCCGATACACGCGTAAGCCGCTGCATGTGCATGCATGTTTTCATGGTGCATGCGAACTGGTAAGGCTCATTAATAGTGCTAATAATCTCCCAACCTTGTAATCAAGTACCTTTTCTTGGTCTTGATGTTTTGGTCTTTGGGACTAATAAACCCGAAGGGAGTAGATGATGTCCTTGTCATGAAGCATAGAGAATCAAACACATGCAGCTAGATAACTCGTACACCACAACATAGAGCAATGTATAACTTGCCTTTTAGAAAATAGCACTTAGCTTTTTTTTCTAGTACAAATTTAAATCATGAACACATTTATTTTGTAAGGAAGAATGAATTACGGGACTGATCTAAATCCTAAAAATAACAAATTTTAAAATGTCTTCATAAATTACACATAATTTTCACAAAACTTACACTCTTCCATACTGTGCAAAACTTGTTGAGGAGCAACGCTTGTCTTATACTCGTTGAAGCAAGAGTACACGTTGTGTGTTAAATTACGTGGATCGAGCACGCTCCTTATATATTGCTCCCACCCCCTCTCCGTTTCGAATGAAAACCATTCTCAGTAACGTGTCTTGTACTCCTTCCGTCCGAAAATACTTTTGGGTTTAAGTTTTAGTCTTTTACATATATTCATTTTAGATACATCCATTTCTAAAAGGCTCATTCATCCGTTTCGAAAGAAAACAGATGACGTCAGCAGGAATCTTTTGGGTTTTCAAACTTTAAAATGTTTTATCTCTTAAATGACAAATCCGATTGAAAATCCGTTTTCACCATTAAATCCGTCGCGACGAGAACTTCAAAACTAGATTCCATATCGATATGTTTCGACAATATTTTTTGATGGTCAAAAGTTGACATGTCTATTGCACATAAATTGCCATGTTGTTTACACTGAAGTTGCCATAATATATTTCAACTATGTTTTCTTCTACGTTTAAAGTAAATTTTGACATGTTATAAAAAAAGAAATTAAGAAACTAAACTTACCATGGTGAATTACTAAAATTTTCCATAATCCATGAAATAATTTTGACATGGTTCATAATTAAAAAGAAATCTGTCGTCAGTTACTTTAAAAATGCATGGTCAATGACTCAAATTTGCCATGAACTAGAAACTAAAATTCCCATGGTGAATTACTTAAATTTGCCATGATACATGTACAAAAATTTGCCATGGTTCATACAAAAAATAATTTACATGGTCAAAATACTAGAATTGTCATGGTCAAAATACTAAAATTGACATGATCTATAAACTAAATCTGCCATCATGAATTACTAAAAATTGCCATGATGCATGAATTAAATTTGCCGTGGTTAATTACTAAAATTGCCATGGTCAATTAATAAAATTTGCCGTGAAAAGTAGTTGAAATACAATGGTAGTTTTAAATCTAGAAAAAAAAAGATGAAACATATCATGGCAACTTTAGTGTAAACACTATGTCAACTTCAGTGTAACATCATGGCAACTTTTGGCCAAAAAAATCGTCAAAACATATCAATATGAGATCTAGTTTTGAAGATCTCGTTGAAACGGATTTAATGATGAAAACGGATTTTTAATCGGATTTTTATTTAAGAGATAAAATATTTTTATGTCCGAAAACCAAAAAGATTCCGCTGATGTCATCTGTTTGATGTGGCAAAATGGATGGTAATGAGGGCGTTTGGACCATGTTGCTTCGTGTCACACGCATTGCACTTATCATTTGGGTTTAGTTTTGATTATAGCATGCGTAGTGTGGTTACATACCTCAACCGAGAATCGCCCTAATTTAGGAAAACTATTATTTATCATATGTGGGCTCCTCCTAAAATCACACGTTCCTTTTTCATCATCTTCACGTTCTGCCGCACGATCCTATCCGACGGTCGATGTGAGACGTGCCATAAGAAAAGAAGCACTCGTGATGTGTCTGTTCAAGCACCCGTAATTGATATTAAATCACTAAAATGTGTTTGCCTCCTTTAGAACGCATGTACAATTAGTTAGTCAGGTGTACAAAGGGGCGACCACATGTCACCTGCTGAATGGAAATGGAATGGTGGGTTGGAATTAACGACGGAAAGATAGACACACGTTCTTATATATATACTCCCTCCATTTCAAAATAAGTGTCATAATTTTAGTTCCCTTGTGTTTCAGGTTTTAGTTCGCACGACACTTATTTTGGAACCGAGAATATTTGCTCAATAGAGTTTCAACTAACGGTCACTTGACTACAATAAGCATGCAAAACAGTTTTTTCGGGCATCTTTTTTGTGTTCTTTGATGATGATTGAGGGAGCACAAAGTGCATCTCTAAATACAGCAAGCAGAAAGAACTTGGCGGTGCCATCCATGATGATTAGGGAATGGCGTCACCGAGCCACGGATCTTTCCAATTGGAGTCCTCGAAACCGGGCCAGGCAATTCAAAAAAAAAAAGAAGAAGGAAAAACCGGCTCCGGGCCCCACTTGTCAGGGAGGAAGCCTCTACAGTGGGCAATCAATAGCGCGGAAATATCTGCGCCCGATATTTTTCCGCCCCAGCGCGCCCACGTCAACATAAAGTACGCCTCCTTCCTCAAAGATGCAAATAAAGTACGCCACCACGCCCCCGGGCTGCTCTTTTCTTCGTCTTCTCTGTAAGATGATTGCGGTATAAGCGTTCCTACTGCCCATAGGCAGCCGCGGTGTGTATATATATTGGGCAAAGTCTTGCCTTGGAGTACAAGAGAAGTTGAGAGATTACAGGAGATAGACTTAGATACGGGAGAAAGAGAGAATCGGGTTGTTGAGGTTACAGGCATATGACTCAAACTCTAACACCCTCCCTTAATCTAAACTACCCCATGTTGAGATTCTTCTTGAACCCCTCAAATGATTTGACTGGCAAGGCTTTTATGAACCCATCAGCAACTTGATCCTTGGATGGAATGAATCTTATATCCAACTTCTTTTCTGCCACTCTCTCTCGCACAAAATGAAAATCAATTTCAATGTGTTTGGTTCTACCATGAAACACTGGATTAGCAGAGAGATAGGTGGCTCCCAAGTTATCACACCATAAACATGAGACACGTTGTTGCTTAATTCCCAGCTCCTTGAGCAATGATTCCATCCAAATAATTTCAGCAGTTGCATTAGCTAACGATTTGTATTCAACTTCTGTACTTGACCTTGACACTGTGGCTTGTTTTCTGGCACTCCAAGAAATAAGGTTTGAACCAAAGAACATAGCAAATCCTCCAGTTGATCTTCTGTCATCACTACATCCTGCCCAGTCTGCATCAGAGAAGGCACTGACAAGTGTAGAACTAGAACGTCTGAACTGAAGGCCCAAACTCACAGTGTGTTTGATGTATCGTACAATCCTTTTGACAGATGTCCAATGAACAGAGGTAGGGGCATGCAAATATTGACAAACCTTGTTCACTGCAAAAGATATGTCTGGCCGTGTCAATGTCAAGTACTGTAGAGCTCCAACATCACTTCTATATTTTGTACTCTCCTCCTCATTAAGCGGCACTCCTTCATATGCTGAAAGTTGTTCTGAAGATGACAATGGTGTAGGTGAAGGCTTGCAGTTTTTCATTCCCATGCGTGTTAGAAGTTCAGTGGCATATTTTTCTTGATTCAAAACTATGCCATCTTGAACCTTCTTAACCTCAATGCCAAGGAAGAAATGTAAATCACCAAGATCCTTCAAGGCAAATTCTGAACTTAGATCATGCAAAAGAGCATTAGTGGCATTTTGAGAGGAGCTTGCAACTATAATGTCATCAACATACATGAGTACAAAAACCACAGTGTTTGCCTTGTTATAAATGAAGAGGGATGTATCTGCTTTGGATGAAACAAAACCAAGCTGCTTCAACTGTGAACTCAACCTTGAGAACCATGCTCTAGGTGACTGTTTCAAACCATAAAGAGCTTTATCAAGCTTACAGACATGATTAGGTGTTTGTTTGTTTTCATACCCTGGTGGTTGCCTCATATAGACCTCCTCTTCCAGAACACCATGCAGAAACGCGTTCTGAACATCTAGCTGTCTAAGGCTCCATCCCCTGGAAACAGCAATGGCTAGCACAAGTCTTATAGTAGCAGCTTTGACAACAGGACTAAAAGTTTCCTCATAATCAATACCATATCGTTGCTTAAATCCTTTTGCAACTAGACGTGCCTTGTACCTATCAATGGAGCCATCTGCTTTTCTTTTGATTCTATAAACCCACTTGCAATCAATAATATTTTTACCTCTTTGACTTGGTACCAAGTGCCATGTTTTATTCTTCATGAGAGCACCATATTCCTCATCCATAGCCCTTTTCCACTTAGGATCTCCAAGTGCATCATTCAATTTTGTGGGTTCTCCTGAAATGCATAACATGCCATATGGTATAGTTCCATCTGTCCTTATTTTGGGATTTTTAATACCTTTTTGTAGCCGAGTCATAACTCTTGAAGTCGTGACGGGAGGTTGTCGCGGTTGCATAGGAGTCTGCACGATCTGACTGGTTGCAGAAGATCCCACAGATCCATCAGCATGTGCAGGCTGAAGAGACACACTGGATCCTGTGGTCCCTGGTGTGGCTGATGATGGACTGGACATGTCCTGGGAGACAGAATTCCCCGGCACAGGAGATCCCGGTGCGGAAAATCCCGAGCCTGCCGCTGTCGGCTGCGCTGTCGGCACGCGCGCGCGCGACGAGGGAGATCTCGCGTCTGGCTCTGTCCCCTGCATGCGGGGCGACGTGGCGGCGGACGACTGGGCCGGACCCGCCTGGTCCTCCTGTCGGGCGAGCGTGCGATCCCGCACGGACCTGCGCCCATGATCCGAGGCCGATCGACGTGCAGGCGTGGCAGGCGCCGCCGAATCCTCCTCGGGTTCCGCGCCTGCTGCTTCTCCACCATACACATCAAATATAGCACCGTTTTGCACCGGATTTTGATCGTTTTGAACTCCGTTTTCTTCTGCCACCTGCACAGGCATATCAAGAGTAGAACTAGAAGGATTATTAGCACATGGGCCAGCACAATTGTTATCTCCCCCTTGATCAAATTCCGAAAGAAGAAGAATTTCTTTACGAAGAAGAGCTCCGGCATTGGGATGAAGTGACTCAAACGGAAAGACGGATTCATCAAACACAACATCTCTGGATATGTAAACCCTTCCAGTGGAAACATCTAGGCATTTGACCCCTTTGTGCATAGGGCTATAACCTAAAAAGACACATCGTTTTGAACGAAACGCAAGCTTGCGTGTGTTGTATGGTCTAAGATTAGGCCAACATGCACAACCAAATATGCGAAGAGATGTGTAATCTGGTTTGACACCAAAGAGACGAGTTATGGGATTCTCAAATTTTATTACTTTACTAGGACGAATATTGATTAAGTATGTGGCAGTAAGAAAGGCTTCATCCCAGAATTTGAGAGGCATGGACGCATGGGCTAGCAATGCTAGTCCCACTTCAACAACATGGCGAGGCTTCCGTTCAGCTGAGCCATTCTGTTGGTGAGCATGTGGACAAGACACATGATGTGAAATTCCAATTTTTTGGAAGAAGGAATTGAGTTTCTCATACTCACCACCCCAATCTGTTTGCATGGCAAGAATTTTAGAGTTCAGTTGGCGTTCAACAAGACTTTGGAAATTACTAAACACTTGAAAGACATCAGATCGTTTCTTTAGCAAATAAATCCAAGTAAACTTGCTATAGTCATCAATGAAGCTTACATAGTAAGAAAATCTACCAACAGAGGTGGGAGCTGGCCCCCAAACATCTGAAAAAATAAGTTGCAATGGAGCAGTAGACACACTAGTAGATATGGGATATGGTAATTGATGACTCTTAGCTTGTTGACACGCATCACAAACTGACTCAACACTAGATACAAAAGGAAGTTTATTTCTACTAAGGACATGCTGAACTATGACTGAAGATGATGACCCAAGCGTCGGTGCCACTTTTCTGAAGATGGTTTGGTGATATTCCAAGCTTGCTTATTTGACCATGATGAAGAAGATGATGATATGATTGGATAGAGACCTCCCTCGCATCTCCCTCTAAGAATGACTCTCCTCGTTGCCAAGTCCTTAATCACAAAAGAATAAGGATAGAATATAATAAGAACATTATTATCAAGTGTAAAGCGATGAACGGAGACAAGATTTTTTGATGCATGAGGGACATGTAAGACATTATTTAGATGAAAAATTTTCTCAGGGGTTTTAACAATTGAGTTACCAATGTGAGTAATATCCATACCAGTTCCACTTGCCGTGTGCACTTGATCACCTCCATAATATCTTTCTCGCATCGTCAACTTATCAAGCTCTCCTGTGATATGCTCGGTAGCACCGGAATCTGCATACCAATTAGTGTCGATGCCATATGAGTTGGTGACGAGGTTGGCCTTTTTCTTTTCCTGATGATCTCGTACCGATGCCAGCAGTCCCCGGCGCCGCCGGCATGATGCTTGTAACATATCTGGCACTCGGGGTAGTCTCCCTCATGCTGTTGCTGATACTGCTGCGGTGGTGGTTGGCGTTGGCGCTGCTGGTAGCCGTTGTTCCCACCGGCGCGAATAGGAGAAGGGGAGGCGCGGTCGGAGCGACCACGCCCTCTTCGCCCGCGGCCTCCTCTGCCCCGAGACTGGCCGCGCCCCCTGTACATGGCGTTGGCTGACGAGCGGAAACCTGCTGGTCCGTCGCCTAGCATCTCCATCCTCTGATCAAAGGCGGAAATCTGCGAGAAAAGATCATCAACAGTAATAGAGTTCTTGATGGCACCAACTGCTGCAACGATGGGATCGTAATCCCGATCAAGTCCGGCGAGGATGTAGTCCACCATCTCGCCATCTGACACCGGACGACCTGCTGCTGCAAGTTCGTCTCCGAGACTCTTCATCTTGGCGATGAAGGCATTGCTGGACATGTTGCCCTTCTAGGTGTTGGAGATGGCAATCCTCAGATTGGTTATTCGCGATTGCGACTGCGCAGCAAATAACGTGGTAAGGGCGGTCCATAGATCAAGGGTATTTTCCTTACTGATGACTTGCGCGAGGATCTCTGGGGTGAGAGGATTCAGCAGGTAGCTTAGGACCTGCTGATCCTTCGCGATCCATGGACCATACAATGGATTTGGCTCTATGGCCGTGGGCTTGTCCGATCTGGTGACCTCCACTGTTTTCGGCGGCACGGCATCGCTGCTGTCGAGAAGATGTTGGGGAACGGAGCATGAATTTCAAAAAATTTCCTACGCTCACGCAAGATCTATCCATGGAGATGCATCGCTACGAGAGGGGAGAGTGTGTCTATGTACCCTCGTAGACCGCTAGCGGAAGCGTCTCACAACGCGGTTGATGTAGTCGAACAATCCTTCGAGCTCCACCGATCGAGTACCGAACGTACGGCACCTCCGAGTTCTACACACGTGCAGCTCGGTGACGATCCTCGCCTTCTTGATCCAGCAAGACGTCGAGGAAGTAGATGAGTTCCGTCAGCACGACGGCGTGGCGACGGTGACGGTGAAGTGATTCCGGCAGGGCTTCGCCTAAGCTCTCCGAAAATATGACCGAGGTGGAAAACGGAGATCGGGGCACCGCACACGGCTATGGGACAATTGTGTGTCTCCAAGGGGTGCCCCTCCTCCGTATATAAAGGAGGGAGGGGGGAGGAGGCAGCCAAGGGGCTGCGCACCAAAGGGGGAGGAGTCCTACTAGGACTCCCCTTAGGAGGTGGCGCACCCCTTCCCCCAATCCTACTCCAAGTAGGATTCCTACTTGGTAGGAGGGGGAGAGGGAGAAGGAAGGGGGGGCCGGCCCCCCAACCCCTGGCCCAATTCGGATTGGCCCTAGGGGGGCGCACCAACCCCCTATGGGCTGGTTCTCCTCCCCTACGTGGCCCATGAGGCCCATGTGGCCCCCCGGGGGGTTCCGGTAACCCCCCGGTAATCCAATAAAGTCTCCGGAACCTTCCGGAACATTTCCGGAGTCCAAATACAACCTTCCAATATATAAATCTTTACCTCTCGGACATTCCGAGACTCCTCGTCATGTCCGTGATCTCATCCGGGACTCCGAACAACATTCGGTCACCAATCACATAACTCATATAATACTATATCGTCATCGAACCTTAAGTGTGCGGACCCTACGGGTTCGGGAATGATGTAGACATGACCGAGACAACTCTCTGGTCAATAACCAACAGCGGGACCTGGATGCTCATATTGGTTCCTACATATTCCACGAAGATCTTTATCGGTGAACCTCATATGACAACATACGTTGTTCCCTTTTGTCCGGCGGTATGTTACTTGCCCGAGATTCGATCGTCGGTATCTAATACCTAGTTCAATCTCGTTACCGGCAAGTCTCTTTACTCGTTCCGTAATACATCATCTTGCAACTAACTCTTTAGTCACGGTGCTTGCAAGGCTTCTGTGATGCTGTATTACCGAGAGGGCCCAGAGATACCTCTCCGATAGTCGGAGTGACAAATCCCAATCTCGATCCATGCCAACTCAACAAACACTTTCGGAGATACCTGTAGTGCACCTTTATAATCACCCAGTTACGTTGTGACGTTTGATACACCCAAAGTGTTCCTACGGTATCCGGGAGTTGCATGATCTCATGGTCAGAGGAACGTGTATTTGACATAGTGAAAGCAATAGCAATAAACTGAACGATCATTTGCTATGCTAACGGTTGGGTCAAGTCCATCACATCATTCTCCTAATGATGTGATCCCATTATCAAATGACAACTCATGTCCATGGTCAGGAAATCTTGACCATCTTTTGATCAACGAGCTAGTCTAGTAGAGGCTTACTAGGGACACAGTATTTGTTTATCTATTCACACATGTATTTAGTTTCCGGTCAATACAATTCTAGCATGAATAATAAACTATTATCATGAACGGGGAAATATGATAATAACTAATTTATTATTGCCTCTAGGGCATATTTCCAACAGTCTCCCACTTGCACTAGAGTCAATAATCTAGATTACATCTCCATGTAATTAACACTTAATCAGTTCTAAAGCTGATCATGTTTTGCTTGTGAGAGAGGTTTTAGTCAATGGGTCTGCAATATTCAGATCCGTGTGTTCTTGGCAAATCTCTATGTTATATGTAGATGCTGCTACCACACTCTGTTTGGAGCTACTCCAAAAAATTTCCCCACTATACTTATCCGGTCTGAGACTCATAGTCTTTCGGATCAGTGTTTATAGCTTGCATCGACGTAACCCGTTACGACGAACTCTTTATCATCTCTATTCCCGAGAAATTCTTCCTTGGTCATCTTAAGGATAATTTGACTGCTGTCCAGTGATCTACTCCTGGATCACTTTGGTACCTCTTTTGCCAGACACATGGCAAGGCACACAGCTTGGCATACTTTATAGAACCTATGGCCGAGGCATAGGGGATAACCTTCATCCATTCTATTTATTTTGCCGTGGTCGAGATTTGAGTCTTACTCAACTTCACACCTTTCACCACAGTCAAGAACTCCTTCTTTGACTGATTCATTTTGAACTTCTTCAAAATCTTGTCAAGGTATATGTTTTGTGAAAGTCATATGAGGCGTCTCAATCTATCTCTATAGATTTTGATGCCTAACATGTAAACAACCTTTACCTAGATCTTCAAGTCTTACTCCACTTCACACCAGCCAAGAACTTATTTCTTTTGACTTGATCCATTTTGAACTTCTTCAAAATCTCATCAAGGTGTGTGAAAATCTTTTATCAGGTGTCTTGATCTATCTCTATAGATCTCGATGCCCAAACCGTGGATAACTCAAAAACAGGTTTTTATTGAAAAACTCCTTTCAATTAATTCTTTATGCTTTCCAGAAATTCTACATCATTTCCAATCACATATACTTATTAGAAATGTTATAGAGCTCCCACTCACTTTGTTGTAAATACAAGTTTCTCCATAAACTTGCATAAACCCAAACGCTTTGATCACTTCATCAAAGCGAGTATTCCAGCTCCGAGATGCTTGCACCAGTCCATAGATGGATCGCTGGTGCTTGCATACTTTGTTAGCACCGTTAGGATCGACAAAACCTTCCGGTTGCATCATATACAATTCTTCCTTAAGGAATCCATTAAGGAATGCCATTTTGACGTCCATTTGCCAGATTTCATAATCATAAAATGCGGCAATTGCTAACATAATTTTGACAGACTTTAGCATCGCTACGGGTGAGAAAGTCTCATCGTAGTCAACTCCTTGAACTTGTCGATAACCTTTAGCAACAAGTCGTGCTTTATAGACGGTGACATTACCATCAGCGTCCGTCTTCTTCTTAAAGATCCATTTATTTTTAATAGCTCGCCGTTCATCGGGCAAGTCTACCAAAGTCCACACTTTGTTCTCATACATTGATCTAATCTCGGATTTCATGGCCTCAAGCCATTTGTCGGAATCCGGGCTCGCCATCGCTTCTTCATAGTTCGTAGGTTCACCGTTGTCTAACAACATGACCTCCAAGACAGGATTGCCGTACCAATCTGGTGCGGAGCGTGTCCTGGTTGACCTACGAGGTTCTGTAGCAACTTGATCCGAAGCTTCATGATCATCATCATCTACTTCCTCTCTGGTCTGTGTCGGTGTCACAGAAATTTCTTCATGTGACGTACTACTATCCAGAGGAGGTACAATTACCTCATCAAGTTCTACATTCCTCCCACTCACTTCTTTCGAGAGAAACTCCTTCTCTAGAAAGGATCCATTCTTAGCAACGAATACTTTGCCTTCGGATCTGTGGTAGAAGGTGTACCCAACGGTCTCCTTTGGGTATCCTATGAAGACGCACTTATCCGCTTTGGGTTCGAGCTTATCTGGCTGAAGCCTTTTGACATAAGCATCGTATCGCCAAACTTTCAGAAACGACATCTTTAGGTTTCTTGCAAACCATAGTTCATACGGTGTCATCTCAACGGATTTAGACGGTGCCCTTGTTTAAAGTGAATGGAGCTGTCTCTAATGCATAACCCCAAAATGATAGTGGCAAATCAGTAAGAGACATCATAGAACGCACCATATCCAATAGAGTACGATTACGATGTTCGGACACACCATTATGCTGTGGTGTTCCATGTGGCGTGAGCTGTGAAACAATTCCACATTGTCTTAAGTGATTGCCAAACTCGTAACTCAAATATTCTCCTCCATGATCAGATCGTAAGAACTTTATTTTCTTGTTACGATGGTTCTCTACTTCACTCTGAAATTCTTTGAACTTTTCAAATGTTTCAGATTTATGCTTCATCAAGTAGACATAACCATATCTACTCAAATCATCAGTGAACGTTCGAATATAACGATATCCACCGCGCGCCTCAACACTCATCGGACCGCATACATCGGTATGCATTATTTCCAATAAGTTGGTTGCTCGCTCCATTGTTCCGGAGAACGGAGTTTTAGTCATCTTGCCAATAAGGCACGGTTCACATGTCTCAAATGATTCACAATCAAGAGATTCCAAAAACCCATCTGCATGGAGTTTCTTCATGTGTTTAACACTGATATGACCTAAGCGGCAGTGCCACAAATATGTGGTACTATCATTATCTTTTGGCATTCGTGTTATGAACATATGTATTACTACGATCAAGATTCAATAAACCTTTCATTTTAAGTGCATGATCATCAATGATATTATCCAAATAAATAGAATAACAATTATTCTTTGAAATTGAATAACCGTCTTGCAATAAACACTATCAGATATAATGTTCATGCTTAACGCAAGCACCAAATAACAATTATTTAGGTTCATCACTAATCCTGAAGGTAGAGAGAGCGTGGCGATGGTGATCACATCAACCTTGGAGACACTTCCAATGCACATCGTCACCTCGTTCTTAGCTAGCCCTTGTTTATTCCGAAGCTCCATGTTTCAAGTTGTAAGCAACTGAACAAGTATCAAATACCCAGGTGCTCCTACGGGTACTAGTAAGGTACATATCAATAACATGTATATCAAATATCTTTGTTGACATTGCCAGTCTTATTATCTGCCAGTTACTTTGGGGAAGTTCCGCTCCCTGTGACATTTCCCTTTGCAATGGGAGCACTAAGTCTCGGGTTTGGTTCAGCCTTGGGTTTCTTCGCGTGAGCGGCAACTGTTTTACCGTTCTTCTTGAAGTTCCCTTTTCTTTCCCTTGCCCTTCTTGAAACTAGTGGTCTTATTAACCATCAACACTTGATGCTCCTTTTTTTTTTGATTTCTACATCCGCAGATTGTAGCATCGCGAATAGCTTAAGGATCTTCTATCCCTTGCATGTTTATAGTTCATCACGAAGATCCAGTAGCTTAGTGATAGTGACTAGAGAACTCTATCAATCACCACTTTATTCGGAAGTCTAACTCCCACTTGATTCAAGTGTTTGAAGTACTCAGACATTCTGAGTACATGCTCACTAACGGAGCTGTTCTCCTCCATCTTGTAGCTATAGAACTTGTCGAAGGTGTCATACCTCTCGACCCGGGTGTGAGCTTGAAAAACAAATTTTCAGCTCTTGGAACATCTCATATGCTCCGTGTTGCTCAAAACATATTTGGAGCTCCGGTTCTAAGCCGTAAAGTATGGCGCACTGAACTATCGAGTAGTCATCTTTTCTTGTCTGCCAGACGTTCATAACGTCCTCAGACGAAGCCGTAGGGGTATTTCACTGAGCGGTGCATTAAGGACATAAGCCTTCTGTGCAGCAGTGAGGACAATCCTCAGATCACGGACCTAGTCTGCATAGTTGCTTTCATCAACTTTTAACTTCGTTTTCTCTAGGAACATAATAAAAACAGGGGAACTACAGCGGTCTATGGATCTACAACATAAATTTGCTAAGACAAGTAAGACTATGTTCATGACAATTGAAGTTCAATTAATCAAATTACTTAAGAACTCCCACTTAGATTAACATCCCTCAAGTTGTCTAAGTGTAACATGATCCACATCAACTAAACCACGTCCGATCATCACGTGAGGTGGATTAGTTATCAATGGTGAACATCTTTCATGTTGATCATATCTACTATATGACTCATGTTCGACCTTTTGGTCTCTTGTGTTCCGAGGCCATGTCTGTACATGCTAGGCTCGTCAAGTTTAACCCAAGTATTCTGCGTGTGTAAAACTGGCTTACACCCGTTGTATGCGAACGAAAGAATCCATCACACCCGATCATCACGTGGTGCTTAGAAGCGTCGAACCTTCGCAACGGTGCATACTAGGGGAGAACACTTATCTTGAAATTTAGTGAAGGGATCATCTTATAATGCTACCGTCGTCCTAAGCAAAATAAGATGCATAAAAGGATTAACATCACATGCAATTCAATATATGTGACATGATATGGCCATCATCGTCTTGTGCTTTTGATCTCCATCAGCAAAGCACCGTCATGATCTCCATCGTCACCGGGTTGACACCTTGATCTCCATCGTAGCGTCGTGACACCTTGATCTCCATCGTAGCGTCGTGACACCTTGATCTCCATCGTAGCGTCGTGGTCGTCTCGCCGGCTATTGCTACTACTACTACTGCTAACTTATAGCGGTAAAGTAAAGCAATTACATAGCGTTGGCATTGCATACAATAAAGAGACAACCATAAGGCTCCTGCCGGTTGCCTGATAACTTACAAAACATGATCATCTCATACAACAACTTATATCACATCATGTCTTGGCCATATCACATCACCAGCATACCCTGCAAAAATAAGTTAGACGTCCTCTACTTTGTTGTTGCAAGTTTTACGTGGCTGCTACGGGTTTGCAAGAACCGTTCTTACCTACGCAAAACCACAACGTGGTGTAGTGATTGCTTTTTGATCTTCTAAAAGAACCCTCTTCATTGAAACTGATTCAACTAAAGTGAGAGAGACAGACACCCGCCAGTCACCTTTATGCAACGAGTGCACGTAGCGGTGAAACCTGTCTCGCGTAAGCGTATGCGTAATGTCGGTCCGGGCCGCTTCATCTCACAATACCGCCGAATCAAGTAACAACTAGTAACGGCAAGCAATATGTATACACCCACGCCCACAACTCACTTGTGTTCTACTCGTGCAAATCACATCTACGCATAGACCTGGCTCTGATACCACTGTTGAGGAACGGAGCAAGAATTTCAAAAAATTTCCTACGCTCACGCAAGATCTATCCATGGAGATGCATCGCTACGAGAGGGGAGAGTGTGTCTACGTACCCTCGTAGACCGTTAGCGGAAGCGTCTCACAACGCGGTTGATGTAGTCGAACAATACTTCGAGCTCCACCGATCGAGTACCAACGTACGGCACCTCCGAGTTCTACACACGTGCAGCTCGGTGACGATCCTCGCCTTCTTGATCCAGCATGAATAATAAACTATTATCATGAACGGGGAAATATGATAATAACTAATTTATTATTGCCTCTAGGGCATATTTCCAACAGAAGACCGGTCACCTGCGCGCCTCGCAGCGCCGGCAAAACTTGCGCCTTCCATAGGAGGTAGTTCCCCCTCGCGAGCTTCTCTGTTGGTGGAGCGCCGAGGTTGAGACCGACAGCGCTAGAGCTCATGGTGATGGCGATGGAGGGGCGCTAGGGTTTTGGTTTGTGTTTGCTAGATGATAGGGAAGAGGCTAGCTCTGTATACCATGTAAGATGATTGCGGTATAAGCGTTCCTACTGCCCATAGGCAGCCGCGGTGTGTATATATATTGGGCAAAGTCTTGCCTTGGAGTACAATAGAAGTTGAGAGATTACAGGAGATAGACTTAGATACGGGAGAAAGAGAGAATCGGGTTGTTGAGGTTACAGGCATATGACTCAAACTCTAACATTCTCTACCCTCTCTCTGCTCTGCTTGCTGGCGCAGGCCAGATATTTTTCTTTCGATGAGAGCATACATCTCGGCCTCCTCATCTCTATCTCTCCAGGAGGAGGACGACGGACGACCAAATCCCACGCATCTTTTACCCTCTTCTCCACCGACCTGCGCTTTTCTCTGGGAAGAAAATCGACGGAAGATATCCTGATTTCTACGTCCTTCTCCCGATTTCTGGTGCCGTGCGACGATAGTTCTTGCAAAGGAGAGAGCTCGAATCTTGTCGATTTCTGTCCTTTTTTTCTCATCAAGGGAAGGACATTACACAGCTGAATCCCCAAGGTTTCCATCCCATTTCACCGGACACATAAACATACCCATGCTTCTTCTTGATCCGATGGGGGACGTGTCGACGATTCAACGGCCACCCGGCAGTGCCGCCAAGGTAATCTAATCTAATCTATCCACGGCTCACTGTTTTTCTGATCCACTGCAAGTAGGACCATATCACTTCGACTTATGTTTGATTTCCTAGTCTCTGATAAATGAAATCGTTGATTAGCTCAGTATTCTCTTGCGATTAGCTCTTGCA
The DNA here is from genome assembly GCA_039707655.1 of Elymus sibiricus. Taxonomy (NCBI): domain Eukaryota; kingdom Viridiplantae; phylum Streptophyta; class Magnoliopsida; order Poales; family Poaceae; genus Elymus; species Elymus sibiricus. The sequence goes on along the minus strand of CM077670.1, from coordinate 363,879,808 downwards.
AATCACCATACAAGTTTAATTCGACTCGAAAAGTACAAACAAAGCCAAGCAAAAGACTCACCTCTCTTTTACTGTGGGACAGCTGTCCATAGTGTTGAGTTAATTTTTGCATGGAAATGGAAATGACCTGTAAAATGGAAAATGATCTTATCTTCTTCTTCAGCAGGGCGATCAAGTTGGAGAGTTGGTGTCAGCTGGATGGACAAACGACAGCCACAACATGTACATAAGCTCCATGGAGGCGTCCTTCATGCAGCAACTCCGTGGCCAACAGTTACAGCACCACCACGCTCACGCTACTGATAGGAACATGACCCATGTGGGCACCCATGGGCTCAAGGGGCTCCAAGTCCAAGATGGAGCTTCCAATGAGCTAAGGTCCGAGAAGAACGTTTCTCGCTCGCGTCGCGTAAGAGGACTGCCCGAGGATCCGTGGGCAAGGCGTTTCAGGCCACACAAAGATTATTCGGGTGTGAATCGTCGCGGTGATGTGCTGTGTGCTTCTGCCGATGATGGTGAATCGGGCACCGATACGGTTCGGAAGACTGCTCGGACACATGGAAGAGAAGTTGACATTTGGGCTGGAGAAAATCTTGTTGGCAACAGCTCAGGTTGTTACACTTTATTATCTTGTTTGCAGATTGTACGTGTTTTCTTCATTTGACACAAGTTCATGACTGTTGTTCAGTGTTCACTCACTGTTAGTCTGATATGAATTAGAAAGTGTCACTTAAGGAAAAAGACAAATAATTATCACGTCGTAAGTCGATAAATCCAATAATTGTGATCCAAGGAATGATGTAATTTTGCATGCCAGGCCGTAGGTATTCGTCATGATATGTGGAAATAGTAAATGGTTTTATGGAATTGTTTGTCATATAAAGCGGCTATAACTGAATTGGCTATCTGGTCGACAACCATGTTTAATGCATTGTCTAGAATAGATCTTTAGTAAATAATTATATGGAACTTCACTTTGGCAGAAGTTCATAACTGTTATTCAGTGTTCACTGTTAGTCTGACAAGCATTTCGTTCCTTCTCTCCAGAAGCCTCTGATCAGAATTTTCCTGAAGACGAGGTTCATTCCATTGCTCAGCCAATCAAATCATGCAAGAAAAGGAGGACTGCCCCTTCCACCGCTGCAGGTTCTTTCATGTCGATGCTCGAATGCAGCGACGAGCGGTGGTGAAGGCCAAATTATGTTTTCCGAAGCCCCGAGGAAGCGACGGAAGACTAGTTGTAGAAATTCTTGCTGAAGCAGTTGTGATAGGTGACTGGTGCGGCTGCTAATATTTTTAACTCGGCGGATAGCTCTTGATCGGTCTGCTCTTTCGGCGTGAAAAGAAGGCAATTCATTGGTAGTTTGTATCATCTAGTATCCTCTCTGCAGAGCATCAGGCTCAAGTTTGCAGATCTGCGAGAGTGGAGGTGGTGATGTGATGCGTTGTGCTGGTGTATTTCTTCAGTATATATTGTCTGCAAGTGAATCAACGGTTGCTTGCCACAGCAAAAATGTATTGGAGAGTTTATACTACAAATCTACAATGACCGTTGATGCCACATGGAGGCAATCAAACTTGTTTGGTTTGGAGACATTTTTTGCCAGGCAATCTCTCTGTTTCTTCTTTTGCCAGGCAATCTAAAACTGAAATATGTTGTGTTTTTGTGAGGTCTTTGCCTTTTCTTTTGGATAATGGGCATTTTCGTTCAACCATATATCGAGGTCTTTGCCTATTGTAGAGCCTATTTAGACCTATTGTAGAGCCAATTTGGTGATCTGCGTAGAAGTCCTGAAGTTGATGCAGAAAGAGAAAAGTTAAAACTAGCTTCGCTAACTGATGGTGTTACAGAGATGGGTGGGTTTTCCTTGAGCAGAAGCCACACCTTCCTTACTTTTTATCGAAAAGGGGAGTACCAACCATTTTTGTAAACATGAATCAAATTCAAGTCACCGAGTACCAGTAAAATAAATGAAGAAAAAGAAAACACGAGCACAACCGGTCGGACCAGAGATTACAGATCTTATCCACATAATCTACGAGTGGCTCACTAGCCAAGCCATTTGAAAGACTGCTTGCCTTAGGGCATCTCCAACGTCGTGCCCTTAAATACCCGCAAACGTCCGGACCGACGCGCCCGGACATTTTTTGCCATCCAACACGGTGTCGCAAACATCCGTGGACGCGTCCGAAATCCCGCAAACCGGCAACAAACCCGGGGAAGGTTTGCAGGCGTCCGGACCTCCGCCACGTACGGGTCTGACAAGAGGTCCCACCAAACCGTCTCCCGCGCGAACCACTCTGGAAACTTTGCTTGCGCATTGATGTTGGCCAGCCGCTCTAGAGCGGACGCGACTCGACGGCCTTGATGCCGGTCAGAGGGACGTCACCGGATGGGAGAGCGGCACCACTTCAATGCGGACGCGGCACGGGGCGGCATCCACTAGTATGACTAGAAGTAACAAACGTGTGTAGCTGCAGCACATATATCATATTTATAATCTGAAGATTTTGATCTTTACTGCGAGGATCTGCCTTTAACCACCCTTACCAAAATATCTGCCTTTAATTGACCAGATCTTCAAATGTGATCTGGTGATCAGGTCATGAACGTGGCGTCCAAGTTTTTTGTTAGAGCTGGCTCTGCATTTTACATTGTCTCTGCATGGGCGTTATATACAAGGCAGCTAGTATTTCGCATTCGCACTGCGATTACAATCGCTAGATCCTACTATTCCTCCGCCGGCCGGCCACCACGACTTTCGCGTGCGACCAGGCCGGCGTGATGGACGCCAACGGCGTCTGCCTCCCCAGCGACCTCCTCCTAGACGTCCTCCGACGCCTCCCCGGCCGCGCCCTCGCCGTGTCTCGGTGCGTCTGCCGCGCGTGGCGCGACCTAGTCGGCGCCCACACCCACACCCTCCTCCTCCCGCAGATCTTCCCGCGTGAGTTTCCTGGTGTCTTCACCACCTACCATGGCTTCGACGCCGAGTTCGCCTTGTTTGGCCCGCCGGCATCGGGCGATGCCCATGTTTCCGGCTACCGGCATCTATTCTGGGACCACTGGGATTGTCAAGTGAAGCAGCACTGCAACGGCTTGCTCCTCGTAACGGGGCATGACAGATACAACACTTCAATGAATCCCATCGTGTGCAACCCAGCCACGTCGCGGTATGCCCGCCTGCCGCAGCCGCCAACGGCATGGCCGTGCAGCGTCGAGGGCATGTTCCTTGCCTTTGACCCGGCCATGTCGCCGCATTACCAGGTGTTCTTCTTTCCCACAGAAAAGCTACAACATGACGATGAAGAGCAGCCCGCCAAACGACCATGTTGGGTCGATTGGGAGGATACGTCCGTACCAAAACTGTTTGGAGAAGAGCAGACATCTGAATCCGAAGAAAAAGAAGAGCAGGACGCGGAGGTGCCAAAGCTATTCCGAGTTTTTGTGTTCTCTTCACTAACAGGCCAGTGGGAGATCCGGGAGTTCGCGCCGGGGTGCTGCGTGTTGGGTCACCTCTATGACGTGGTGACTGCACCACGTTGTAGGGACCAGCGGACGTGGTGGTCTGCTGAGTACTGGCAGGGCTCGCTCTACGTGCACTGCAATAGTGATGTCCTCATGGTCCTGCATTGTTCAAAGGGGACGTACGACATGATTGAACTCCCGGGGCATCCTCTCCATCACGAGGAATTGGATCAATGGGCACTGCCCAAGAGGTACTTAGGGAGCTATGACAGAGGGATCCGCTATGCGGTGACCAATGAGTTACAACTTGAAGTATGGGATTTGACAGAGTTAGCCGGCTATAAGTTAGGATGGACATTGGCACACAAAGCCGACCTTAAGGAGCACGATCGTACCTTGAATTATATGAAGGATCAACCGAGGATGGAACCAAAGATGACATGGGCGGTGGTCGAAAGCAGCAAAGACTTAATTAGACTATTCGACCATGACAACAATGCGGAAAGCATTGATGATTGTTGTGATGGGACTGGAGAGGGTGAGTATGTGGAAAGAGAGGAAGAGATGGGAGGAGAAGAAGAGGCTGGCCAGGAGGAAGATAATTGTAACGAGGCACAAGATGAAGAGGAAGAAGAGAAAGATAGTGATGATGAGAAACAAGGTGAAGAGGAGCAAGAACAAGATAGATACGACAATGGTGAGCAAGCAGAACTCGAGAATAGTGATGGTTCCGACTGCTCATGGAACTCGGATGAGCACAACTTCATTGACTTTGATAATAGTACAATTGCAGAGGAATATGTTAGGGGGTGGGGTTGCCGTATTGTTGGATTCCATCCATACAAGGACGTGCTCCTTCTAAAATTCAGCAAGACGGTGGTGGCATATCATCTCCACACTTCAAGAATACAGTATCTAGGTGATATATATCCTAGACAACATCATTATGGACAATCTGGTAGAGACGTCCACGCTGCGTTCCCCTACCGCCCTTGCTATGTCGATGTACTCCCACCTAGGAAAACATCACGGCCATCTTAGAGGCTACATACTATTGTGCTGCAATTTAATTTACACAATATGTATTCCTAGTCAATTATCTTGCCTTGTGGTTATGTAATTCCTTGAAGAATCCCCTAAAAAAACTATCATGAAGAATAATATGTTTTTTATTTTAGTTATTTTGATTAATACACTATTGGGTTGAACTCATGTACGTGATATGTATCACGTCCATGGGTTAATTTTTGGTCTTGGGTTATGGATATTTTTGCCTTGCTTGTAAATAACATTTTGCTTCTAGCAAAGTATTTGTAAGATGTCGAGGAGAACACTCCATTGGGTGTTGGGACATGTGTTGCGCTAAGAGTAGCACAAATGAATCTTGATGTTTTGAATACTATAATATTGTTATGATACGTTGCACTAAATCATTACCGCTATCACATGAGCCTGCATGTTTCTTGGCAAATGAATTACAGGTTCATGAAAGCAGTTTTTTCTTCTGTGTCTCTAAGATCATCATGCATCTAACATGTTTAAATCATTCAAGAACTCTATGTGACACCTCCTTTGTAGAGGACGTCGGAGGTGGCCGTCAAATTCCGGTACGCAGCTTACATACATCCACTCAGGATTGAGAAGATAGTGGTGTGCCATGACAAATCACTCGCTCCTCTTTGCAACACATGTAGGAAGAACAATCTTTCAGGCCGCCTCTAGGAGCCTCTGTACTGGCCGTCGAATCAATTCGTTTGTTTCTGTTCATGTTTCAAAAAATGCTAAGTATATATTTTTTAAAATTACTTTGCTAAATTTTAGAAAAGTCCAGTGCACACTAAATGTTTATGTAATGTAAAATATGTTTGCGTAATTTATAAAGAAAAATGTTCAGCATGTATACAAAAAATGTTCAACTTGTATTAAAAAAATCGACATGTATTTGAAAAAAAAAGAACAAAAACACCCCAAAAAATCGATGAAAATTGATATAGAAAATACACATAAAAAGGGCATAAAAACGCACAAAAACTTCTAAAACTGGTTTGAACCGGCCCATAGAACCTTCCCTAAACCGCTTGACAAAGCTACAAGAACACAACTTATTAAGAGGGCCTGCTACTGGAAGCCCCAAGAGCGAGACGGTTTTTGGTGTCGTAGTGGTCGAGTGTGATGTTTCGTTCACTGGCTTGGCCAGGTCAATGATGAGGCTGGACTTGGAGATGCACACGTGTGTGTGATACGTTGAATAATTTTTAATTGTTTCATGCTATTATATTATCATTCTTGTATGCTTTATATGTTATTTTATATTATTTTTATGGACTAACCTATTAACTTAGTGCCCAGTGCCAGTTCTGTTTTCTGCATGATTTTTTTTCGTAGAAAAACCATACCAAATGAAGTCCAAACACGATGAAACTTTACGGTGATTTTTTCTGTAACATAAGACCCTAGAAGCTTCAGGGAGAGACCAGAAGACACACGAGGGACCCACAAGCTAACCCCACATGGCCAGGGGCGCCATTAGCACTTGTGGGCCCCCTGAGCCTCTGTTTGACCTAATCTCTGGACTATAAACTCCCTAATATTCCAAAAAAAAACAAAGCGAGACCCGAAATAATTTTATCACCGCCGCAAGATTTTGTTCTTCCACGATCCCATCTGGAGGCCTTTTCCGGTACTCTACCGGAGGGGGAAACCATTGGGGAGGCAAGTTCATCGACCTTGCTACCTCCATGATGATGTGTGAGTAGTTCCTTCAGGACCTATGGGTCCATAGTAGTAGCTAGATGTCTTTTCTCTCTCTCTTTGATCTTCAATACAATGATCTCCTCTGAGATCAATCCGATGTAATTTCTGCAATGTGTTTGTTGGGATCCGATGAATTGTGGGTTTATGATCAGATTATTCATTGATATTATTTGTGTCTCTTGAGATTTATTTGCTGCATAATTTTATAGCTATGTATGCTTTCCGATCTATAAGTCTTCTTTTGCCAATTGGATGAGTAGATCTTCAGAGGAAGTGGTGCATAGTGGTGGGTTCAATCTTGCGGTTAGTCTTGCCCTGTGACAGGAGGGGCCGAGGCACATATTTGTATTGTTGCTACTAAGGATAAACGACGGGGTTTGAACATATTTCTTGGTCTTACTTTGTCTACATTATGTCATCTTGCTTAATGCATTACTCTGTTTGTAATGAACTTAATACTTTGAGATGCATGCTGGATAGCGGTCTTGGGGTGGAGTAATAGTAGTAGACGTCAGTAAGTTTAATGGTCTACTTGTCATGGACATAATGCCTATGTATTGATTATGCCATGAAGAATCACAATCATAACTATGCGCAATTCTCTCAATTGCCCAACAGTAATTTGTTTACCCACTAATGCTACGTTTATGAGAGAGATGCCTCTAGTGAAACTATGCCCCCCGGGTCCGTTCTCCATTATTACTAAGAATCCTACAATTGCTCGTTGTTTTCCTTTATTTTATTTTATTTGTATCACTACCAGATTTAATCCTTGCAACTAGCGAGAACAAGGGGATTGACAACCCTGATACGTCTCTGGCATATCTATAATTTTTGATTGTTTCATACTATTATATTATCATTCTTAGATACTTTATATGTGATTTTATATCATTTTTGGGGACTAACCTATTAACTCAGTGCCTAGTGTCAGTTGCTGTTGTCTGCTTTTTTTTTGTTTTATAGAAAATCTATACCAAACGGAGTCCAAACGCTATGAAACTTTTTGACGATTTTTTTTCTGGACATAAGAGAACCTAGAAGCTTCGGGGGAGGACCAGAAGACCTACGAGGAGACGGCAAGGCAACAGGGCACGCCCTGGGGGTAGGCGTGCCCTGATGCCTTGTGGGCCCCTCGTGGCTCCGCCTGAGTTAATTCCAGTGCTATAAATTCTAAAATACTCCAAAACCCCCAGAGAGCCACCCGAAACAATTTTTTCGCCGCCGCAAGTCTCTATTTTCCGCGATCCCATCTGGAGGTCTTTTCCGGTACTCTGCCGGAGGGGGAATCGATCACGGAGGGCTTCTGCATCACCTTGCTGCCCTTCCGATGAGGTGTGAGTAATTAACCACAGACATACGGGTCCATAGTGATTAGCTAGATGACTTTCTCTCTCTCTCTCTTTGATCTTCAATACAATGTTCCCTTCGGAGATTGATCCGATGTAATCTTCTTTTGTGGTGTGTTTGTTGAGATCCGATGAATTGTGGGTTTATGATCAGATTATTCATTGAAAGTAATAGTGATTTCCCTCAGTAGCAGATAAGTATTTCCCTCAGTAGAGAACCAAGGTTATCGAACCAATAGGAGAACCACGCAAACACCCGTCAGCAGTACCCGCACACACAAGAGCAAATACTTGCACCCAACGCGGGCAAGAGGGTTGTCAATCCCCTTGTACTCATTAATTGCAAGGATTAAATCTGGTAGTGGTAGATAGATAAATTGCAAAGTAAATAAATTGCAGCAAAGTATTTTTGGTTTTTGTAATATGATTAAAATAGACCCGGGGGCCATAGTTTTCACTAGAGGCATCTCTCTCATAAAAATAGCATACGGTGGGTAGACAAATTACTGTTGGGCAATTGATAGAAAAGCGCATAGTTATGACTTTATTCATGTCATGATCATGTATATAGGCATTACATCCGTGACAAGTAGACCGACTCCTGCCTGCATCTACTACTATTACTGCACCAATCGACCGACTCCTGCCTTCATCTGTGGTATTAAGTTCATGACGAACAGAGTAACGCTTTAAGCAAGATGACATAATGTAGATAGAATAAAAGCAATCAATATGATTAAACCCCGTCGTTTTCCCCTTAGTAGCAACAATACAAATACGTGCCTCGCTACCCCTTCTGTCACTAGGTGAGAACACCGCAAGATTGAACCTACTACTATGCACCACTTCCACCAAAGATCGATGAATCAACTTGGCCAAAGAAAACCCATAGATCGGAAAGCATTACATAGCTATAACAATCATACATAATAAAGTTCAGAATATAACTCAATTACTTTCAATGAATAATCTGATCATAAACCCACAATTCATCGGATCCCAACAAACACACCGCAAAAGAAGATTACATCGGATCGATCTCCGAAGAGAACATTGTATTGAAGATCAAATAGAGAGAGAGAAAGCCATCTAGCTAATCACTATGGACCCATAGGTCTATGGTGGACTACTCACACATCATCGGAGGTGCAGCAAGGTTCATGTAGAAGACCTCTGTGATCGATTCCCCCTCCGGTAGAGTACCGGAAAAGGCCTCCATATGGGATCGCGGAAGAACAGGGGCTTGCGGCGGCGGAAAAATTGTTTCGGGTGGCTCTCTGTTGTTTTTGGAATTTATAGAAGTGGAATTGGGTCAGGGGGGTTTACGAGGGGCCCACAATCTCAGGTGGCGCCCCCCCCCAGTGTGAGCTTGTGGCTCTCTCGTACGTCTTCTGGCCTCCTCCCGAATCTTCCTGGGTGTCTTCTGGTCCAGAAAAAATCACCGTAAAATTTTATCACGTTTGGACTTCGTTTGATATAGTTTTTCCCTGAAAAAATAAAATAGGCAAAAACAGGAACTGGCACTGTGCACTGGGTTAATAGGTTAGTTCCCAAAAATTATATAAAATTGCATATAAAGTATGTAGGAGTGATATAATAATAGCATGAAACAATCAAAAATTATAGATACGTCGGAGACGTATCACCGTCTCCTTCTGGTTCGATAAACCTTGGTTCTTAACTGAGGAAAACTATGTCCTATAGTACTACTTCGTTCTTCCTCTTCAGGGAAGCCCAACAACTCTAGAGAGAGTAGCAGAAGAATTTCTGGTGCCGTTGCCCAGGAGGTTTCACCAAACAAACCAGGTGCCTTCACTCACATTTATCAATTTGCTTGTTATTATTTTATTTGCCATTTGCTTTAGTTGCCTTCTCTTTTTCCTCCTCCTCCTCTAAACAATTAAAATACCAAAAAAAATCGTGTTGCTATCTTTGCTTGAATCGCCATCATGTCTACTCAAGAAAATACCAAATTGTGTGATTTCTCAAATACTAATAACAATGATTTTATTAGTACACCTATTACTCCTCCCGCCACTAGTGCAGAGTCAAATGATATTAAAGCTGGCTTGCTAAAAATGAAGATGTGTATAATGATATTGTTAAAGTGAAATTGTTTCCTTTCTCTCTTAGAGATCGAGCTAAAGCATGGTTTTCATATTTTCTGAAAAATAGTATTGATTCATGGGCCAAATGTAAAGATGCTTTTATTGCCAAATATTTTCCTCTCGCTAAGATAATATCTCTTAGAAATCAAATTATGAATTTTAACCAACATAAGCAAGAACATGTTGCACAATCATGGGAGAGGATGAAACTAATGCTTAGAAATTGTCTCACACATGGATTGAGCTTATGGATGATAGTGCAAACCTTTTATGTTGGACTAAACTTTGTTTCAAGAAACCTTCTAGATTTAGCTGCAGGTGGAACATTTACGGGAATTACACTTGAAGAAGTGTAACATCCCCAGATCTCAACCCTGTCATTAAGTTAATTAAGTTGCCATGTCATCATTATTATCCTAAATAAATTGCATTTAGAAAATAATCCAATTCCAATTCAAATTTAAAATGTAAGTCAAATAAAAACTTCTTCAAGTAATTGAAAAAAAATGTTTATAATATTGCATATATTCCCAAAGCTATTATAAAAATAAAACCAACATTAATTAAATTATTTAACTAACTCGAACATCCTAAAACATTACCAAGACAGCAATGTTTAGTCCATTTTATTCAATTCAAAATTCAAATAAAATCAAATTAACTCCAAACCTTTTTATGGCAGTACTAGATATTGCCTAGTATTTGATTTGACTAACTACGTAATTTACAAAAGTCATATTGTGGCCAAACATTTTGCAAACAGTAGGGTTTAGAGGAAATTAGAAAAAAGAAAAGGAAAAGCCCTAACGTTTACTGTACCTACGGGCCTGAGTTGAATAGTAAACGGCCCAGCCCAACTGGCCGGCCTTCCCCTACCTCCTACCGCGCCTCGGGAAAGGCCGCCGCTCGCCGGCCACCGACGCCGCGTCGCGCGGCCATCGAGGCCGTGGCTGGATAAGAGCGGCCTCCGCTCCTCTCTCCCTCCCCGAAACCCTAGCACCTCCCCGTTCCCCTCTCTCGTTCTCCCCCGAGTGAATCGAGCTCGTGCCGAGCGAGCTCGTCGTCGCCGTCGCCGTTCCCCGCACTCACCGAGCTCCCCGCGCCACTCCGACGTACCCAGGAGGACCGTCGTCCTCCGCTACGACCTCCACGCCACAGGATCGAAGCCGGGAGCCCCCATCTTCGCCGCTCGCTTCGATCCCCTCCGCCACGGCCGCCGTACTCCGCCGCGCATCGTCGTCGCCCCCGACCTCCTCCAGCTCCCCTGAGCTCCCCGCTGCAACTGCTGTGAGCTGCTGGCCCGCCTCCACTCCTCCTCATTCCTCCCCACGTCCGGTAGCTCCATTTCCGGCAAGGCCGTGCCTCTGCCGCCGCCCAACGCCATCGCTGCCGTCGATCCCGTCCATCCTAGCTCGCCCCGCCTGTGTAGATCGACGCGGTGCATCACGCTCGTCCTTCTGATGCTCGTGGGTGACCAAATGGTCGCCGGAATGCAACTCCGGCGAGCCTCCGCCGCGTGCTGTAGCCGCCGGCGGCTAAACGCCGGCGTGGCCGACGTGGCCACGTCATTAACCACTAACAGCCGCCACTAATCACCCACTGACACCAGGCCCCACACGGGTTAGTTAGGGCTAAAATAATTGGTTAGTTAAATGAACTCGCTGACACGCGGGTCCCACTGGACCCAGTCAATGACACGTAGGCCCCACCCATTTAATTAACTTTTATAATTAAAACTTAATTAGTTAATTAATATAGTCACTGACATGTGGAGCCTAACTGCTAATTAATCTCTAAATTAGTTTAATTAGACTCTGTTAAGCCATTGTGTATGACATGTGGGACCCACTGGTCAGGTTTGACCCTGACTAGCTGGGTTTGACCGCTGACATCACAGTGACGTCATGCTAACGTCATCAAATACTGTTTCGGATCATTTGAATTTAATAATTCCAGAAATTCCAGAAAATGATTAAAACTTTGAAAAATCATATAAAATAAACCGTAACTCGGATGAAAATAATTTATATATGAAAAATGATCAGAAAAATATGTAGAATCCGAATATCCTACCCACATACCTGCCACACCCCTCTAACATACTGAACATGAGACTTTTTGCCCGTATTCGATAAATGAATAGTGCATAACTTTAATAAAATAAATCTAAATAAATTCCTAAATTAACTAAAGCTGTTAGTTAGGCAATATATCACCTCTGCATACCATTTAGACATGTCATGCATCGTTGTTGCATTATTGCCGTGTATTTATTGTTTCTTCCCCCCCTCTTCTCTCCGGTAGACTCCGAGACCGACGCTGCCCCTGTGATCGACTACGTCCCCGACGACCCTTCTTCCCTTTCAGCAGAGCAACCAGGCAAGCAAAACCCCCTTGATCATTCCTATATCGCCTATTCCTTCTCCCTCATGCTTGCTACTGTAATTGATTACTCCTATTCTGATGCATAGCCTGCTTTTTGTAACCTACTATTGTTACTTTACCTGTCATCCTAAACTGCTTAGAATAGGTTGGTAAATGTTCCATCAGTGACCCCTCACCCTTGTTCCTGTTGCCCCGCCTTGTTACTAATGCCTCGATCTATGTGATCGATGGGCTGAGTCCAGCACAGCACCGCACACCCCCTAAGTTGTTCAATTCTACAGAGTTATCCTCGAGTGACGAGGGTGACACCTCTTAACTCACTCCCGATGATGCCTTTGTAGCACAGCTAGTCGGACGTGGAATACCGAGGGTGGTTCCTCTTACCCCACCTCCGTTGAGGCTTCTGTCGTGCAACCCCGCAAGTGTAAATACCATCGAGGGTGATTCCTCCTGGTTCTCCTTGACGGATTACATCGAGTAGGAATCCATCGAGGGTGATTCCTCGGATTCCCCTTTGATGTGATGAACACACGGATATCCTACTTTTACTACCGTCCCCGGGTAAGTCGGGTCGACCCCGAGGGGTACCCGCGAGAGGTGTGTAGTCGGGTTGACCAGGATGGTGCCCGCGAGATAATTACGAGGCGCGGCCGGGCAGGTAGAGACCGCCCTAGAGAGGGATGGGCCTGGCCCTTGTTGCACTTCCTCGAGACGGGACGACAGGAGTACTGATCATCACCGCGAGCTCCTAATAATTCGCTAACGGATTTGGGTATTGATTTGAGTTGGCCACTGGCCTATACGCACTACCACCACGTGGGATAATGGTTTAATGGGGCCCTCGGCGCCGTATGTATCAGCCGAAAGCTTTGTCAGACGTCCAGTTCAGCATTGTGGCCGGGTCGGGCCGGCGCCATCCAGGATAGAGGTGGTGCCTGGACCCACCCTGCACACAACGACCCGGAGTGCACAGGGCGATGGCCCAAGACCCCTGAGCGCTTAGGATGTAGACCGGCGGGGACCTCTCTGCTGAGCTCTAGGTAGGGCTGCGGTGTGTCGATCAGCCGAGGCCGGGCATGACCCAGGAAAGTGTGTCCGGCCAGAGTTAATCGAGCGTGTTGGGTAACAGTAGTGCACCCCTGCAGGGAAGTTATCTATTCGAATAGCCGTGTCCACGGTAACATGATGCTCAGTGTTGTATCTCGATCTATTACTATTTGAACTGGATACATGTTATTTAATTGTAAGCTCCGGGATTGCTTTCTCACAGGGAGTCGAGAAAGGATCTCTGGGCTTTGCTTCAACATGTTTGTTATTTTATATTATGCTAGTCTGCACTCTTCTAACGCTGCAAGACGCTGAAGATGCTAATCTTCGATAGGCTAGGCCTTCCCCTCTATTCTGGCATTTCTGCAGTTTAGTCCAAAGATATAGCCCCATTCCTTTGGTACCGATGCATACTTAGCATAGTTCTGATGTCAGTCTTGCGAGTACTTTGGATGAGTACTCACGGTTGCTTTGCTCCCCCTTTTCCCCCATACCCGATTGCTGCGACCAGATGACGGAGCCCCGGAGTTAGCCGCCCCAGTCGACGACTACTACTACACTTCTGGAGGAGCCTACTACTACGTGGAGAACGCCGACGACCAGGAGTAGTTAGGAGGCTCCCAGGCAGGAGGCCTGCGCCTTTTCGATCCGAGTCGTTGTTTGTTTTCGCCTTCTTAAGGCAGCTTTGTTTAACTTTGTGTCTGTACTCAGATACTTTTGCTTCCGCTGATGCTTGTATGACTCGAGCTTATGTATTCGAGCCCTCGAGGCCCCTGGCTTGTAATATAAAGCTTGTATGCCTTTTATTTATGTTTAGAGTTGTGTTGTGATATCTTCCCGTGAGTCTCTGATCTCGATCGTGTGCATTTGCGTGTATGATTAGTGCATGGTCGAGTCGGGGGCGTCACAAGAAGCCACAAAGCTTCTCAATAAGATGACGGCAAATTATTCCCAATGGCACACCGAGCGCGCTCCAACAGGTAATAAGAAAGTAAATTCTATTGAGTAAGTGTCCTCCATTAGTGAGAAAGTTGATGCTATCATGTACATGCTTACTACTAAGAGTGATTCCATAGATCCAAATGATGTTCCTCTATCTACTTTAATTGAACGAAATAATGATGCTATAGATGTGAACTTTATCTCGAGGAACAATTTTAATAATAATGCCTATAGAGGGAATTTCAACAATCCTAGGCCGTACGTATCCCGGTAATCCCTCCAATAATTATGGTAATTCCTATGGTAATAATAATAATAATAATAATAATAATAATAAATTTTTAATAATAATAATAGGATACCTTCTGAACTTGAGGACAACATTAAGAATTTATTAGTTCTCAAAAGGTTTTCAGTGCTATGGTTAAAGAAAAATTGAATAAGTTTGATGATATGACTAGAAATATGGATAGCTCATGCATGATGTGGATATTCTTAAGATTAGAATTTTGCCACCTAATAAGGATGAAATGCCTGAATCTTTAAAAGCTATCCAAGTCTCCATCCATTATAGTAGAAAAATGATTGATATGCTTAAAGCTAGAGGTGAACAAATAGAAAGATATACTCTTATTCTCTAGCTGATTATGACGAGGATATAAAAACTATTGGAGTTTCTACTATTGATTATTTATTTAGAAATATAAAACTTGATAATGATGGGACTAAAGACAAGTCAACTTTAAGTTGAAGGCGTCCCAATAATTTGGAGGGTGACGATCATAATGCTATTAATGACAAAAGTGGGTTTGGAGATGTTAAAACTTTAGATAGCGATGTGCCCACTACTTTGGATTACAAGAACTTTAATTTTGACAGTTGTTCTTTAATTGAATGTATTTCCTTCCTTCAATCCATGATCAATTCACCTAATACCTATGAACAAAATAAAGCTTTTACTAAACATATTGTAGAAGCTCTTATCAAAACTCATGAAGAAAAACTTGAATTAGAGGTTTCCATACCAAGAAAATTGCATGATGCATGGGAACACACAATGAAATTAAAATTAAATATTATGAGTGTAATGTTGTGTGTGGTCTAGGAGCTAGTGTTTCAACCATACCAAGATTATGAATTTCAAGTTTTTTTGCTATATTTCATTGATTTAATGAATTTCTAGAGATTTACATCAAGTAATTCAAATTTGAAATACAAGTGTGCTCTAGTTTGGTCCTATAAATTGGGGAAAATATTTTCAAGCTTGCATATTGTGATTGTAGGTAGTAGCCACAAAGAAAGTTGAAACTCCCAACCATTTTCCATGATTAGTCATCCTTGCAAGTTTGACCCTTATCTGGAACAAATTAAAGAAAATGAAAAAAAGTCTCAAAAATTGTAATCTTTTTGCATGAAGCCCTTATAAAAGTTGGTAGAAAAAATGATAAACTGGCAATACCACAAACTAAAAAAACTTCGCCAAATGGCCTATCTCATATGAAGATCAATGGCTTTCAAGCAAAATGACCATGCACATGTGCATTTTCATGGCATAGTCCATGATAACATGACCTTTTTAGCATAAACAAGGGTCTTACCACTGTAATCAGTATTTCCAAAAAAAGTTTCACGGTTTGGTTTGAAAAATATTTTCCCCATTTTTCTAGCTCCCAAAATGACTTTTTTGTGAAATAAGTAACAGAAATAAGAATGTAAATTGCGTCCTTGCAATTTTCACCCAATGTAGAGCACATGGGGTTCCAACTGCCAAGTTTTTCAGAATTTCAGGGTGTTTTTGCTATATTTCATTGATTTAGTGAGTTTCTAGAGATTTACATCAAGTAATTCATATTTGAATTACAAGTGTGCTCTAGTTTGATCCTGTAAATTGGGGAAAATATTTTCAAGTTTGCATATTGTGATTTAGGCAGTAGCCACAAAGAAAGGTGAAATTCCCAACCACTTTCTATGATTAGTCATCCTTGCAAGTTTGAACCTTATTTGGAAAAAATTAAAGAAAATGAAAAAATCTTAAAAAATTAAAACCCTCTTGCATGGAGCCCTTATATGTGCACTAGTTTGTAGGAAAAAATGATAAACTGACAATACCACAAAAAAAGGTTGCATATCGGGTCCTCAGCATCGCAACCCAACTTTACGTAAAATCATAAACTTCAAATAATTACATCAACTTCACGTAATTACAACCTACAACGGTAAGCAAAAGGGACTTCGGTACATGACAATAGCATCCACATATCGGATCCACAGCATTGCAACCTATGACGGTAAACAAAAGGGAGTTCAGTACAAGACTAGTGCAATTACTGGAGGCGCTTCATACGGTGAGCCAAGCGGCGGATCGGGCGGCAAAGATTTTCCTCATACTGATGAGAGAACACATACTGCCCCGTGATATACGTCCATTTTGCATCATTATTTCCTACTATAATTTACCCTATTTCAATGATATATTTCACAATGTGATGCAATTCTAATGCATTTTCTCTCTCAAAATGCAAATAATACAAAGAGAAGGGAATTACCGGACAGCTGGAAATCTGGACCTAAAAAGCAACAGAAAAAAGGAATTCTCTAGAGCTCAAAATGCAGCGTGGATTTTTGGAGAATTATTCAGAATATATGAAGATTTATGAAGCAAGAGTGGGCCAGAGGGGACCCACCAGGGGTCCACATGCCCTGGTGGCATGCCCACCCCCTAGGGCGCACCGTGTGGCCGTGTGGACCCCCGCGGCTTCTCTCCTGATGCCATTTTGGCCAGAAATTCTCATTTTCCCTAGAAATAATCACAGTAAATACCCTCGGGACTTTCCACCAACGTCTGCGAGGCGGAACTTTGTCGGAGCACCTTTTCTCTCTGGCAGGGCGATTCTGTCGGAGAAACTTCCCTGCGGGAGAGGAAAATCGAAGCCATCGCCGTTACGAATACTCCAATCATCGTGGGGATCATCATATTTACCAGCACCCTATCATCTCCAAACCCTAGTTCATCTCTTGTGTTCAATCTTTGTATCAAACCTGAGATTGGTACCTGGATGTGTGTTGATTACACCTTTTAGTTGATGCATAGGAGAATTATTGGTGAAAGATTCTTATGTTCAGATTGTTCTTCATAAATATATACCTACCGATCATGATCATGGAGATCTGAGAAATGTTTAACGTGTGTTTAAAATTTATTCAGAAAAATGGACATGTATTTCAAAATGTTAAAAAAAATAAACCCAAAAAAATCCGACAAAACTAATACAGAATAGCACAGGAAAAAAGAAAACGTAAAAGGCCGATCGAAACTTTCCCAAAACTGATGGCTATTGTACATAGAAGCTTCCCTTGAACCACGTATTTTGAACGTCCCATCCTATCGATCGTTGAAGACGAGACGGTACCCGGTCTCGCAATAAATGAGATAGAGCTCTCGCGGGCTGAGAGGGCCTTGCGCTGGATGCATGTTGGTTGGATGGGCCGTCTGTCTTTTTGATAGGCCACCTCCTCATGCTGGGCCTCTCCTCTGTTATTTGTCAAGGACCAACCCTTCTGTGGGCCATGCACACTCGACATGTTTCTATTTGTTTGTGAGTGGACATCGTCGCTCAAAAACCGGTTTCATGCATTTTGAAAAGGAGGGGTGGATTTTCATGTTTATCTTTAGTTGGGAACAAAAATAGAACTTGGCACTATTTCTAGGGACCCTTTTTGACACAAGGCTCAACTTAACATCTATAATGTGGTACATATGCACCCGAGAGTAGGAATCAATATATTGTCATTTGTTTATTTGTTTGCAGGGAACCTCATGCCATTTTACATGGGCTCATTGCTACTTGTGAGCTGCGTTGGGATGATGCAGTACAGTAGAGATAAGTATTTCCCTCAGTTAAGAACCAAGGTTATCAATCCAGTAGGAGAACCACACAGAACCTCATTTGCAGCACCTACACACACAAAAGCAAATACATGCACCCAACGCGAACAAGAGGGTTGTCAATCCCGTTGGCGGTTACTTGCAAGGATTAATTCTGATAGTGATAGATAGATAAGTAAATTGCAAAACAAAATAAAGGAAATAAAATTGATGGATTATATATATGATGGATAAATGACCCGGGGACAATAGTTTTCACTAGAGGATTCTCTCTCGAACACATAGCATACGGTGGGTAAACAAATTACTGTTGGGCAATTGATAAAAAAGCGCATATTTATGACGGATTCATGGCAATGATCATGTACATAGGCATCACGTCCGAGACAAGTAGACCGGCTCCTGCCTGCATCTACTACTATTACTCCACCCATCGACCGCTATCCAGCATGCATCTAGAGTATTAAGTTAAAAACGGAGTAACGCCTTAAGCAAGATGACATGTTGTAGACAAAGTAAACTCAAGAAATATGAATAAACCCCATCGTTTTATCCTTAATGGCAACAATACAAATACGTGTCTTGTCCCCTACTTTGTCACTAGGATAGAGCACCGCAAGATTGAACCCATTATAAAGCACCTCTCCCATTGCAAGATAAATCAATCTAGTTGGCCAAACCAAACGGATAGATCGGAGAGAAATACAAAGCTATAACAATCATGCATAAATAAGTTCAGAAAAGACTTAAATATTTCTCATGAATAATCTGATCATCCCATAATTCATCTAATCCCAACAAACGCACCGCAAAAGAAGATTACATCGAATAGAACTCCAAGGAGATCGATGAGAACATTGTATTGAAGATCAAAGAGAGAGAAGAAGCCATCTAGCTACTAGCTATGGACCCGTAGGTCTGTGGTAAACTACTCACACATCATCGAAAGGGCAGCAAGGTTGATGTAGAAGCCCTCCGTGATCAATTCCCCCTCCGGCAGAGTACCGAAAAAGGCCTCCAGATGGGATCGCGGAAGAACAGAAGCTTGCGGAGGCAGAAAAGTTATTCGAGGTGGCTCTCTGGTATATGGGGAATATTTGAGAATTATAGGCTTGGAATTAGGTCAAGAGGTGCCACGAGGGGCCCACAAGCCTGAGGGGCGCGCCTCCCGAGCTTGTCGCTCCCTCGTGGCTCGTCTGATCTTCTCCCGAACCTTCTAGGGTCTCTCTTGGTCCAGAAAAAAATTAATCCAAAGTTTTTTCTTCGTTTGGACTTCGTTTGATTTTTCTGAAAAGCCAAAAACAAGCAAAAAACACAGCAAATGGCACTGGGCACTAGGTTAATAGGTTAGTCCCAAAAAATGATATATAATTGCATATAAAACATCCAATATTGATACTATAATAGCATGGAACAATCAAAAATTATAGATACGTTGGAAACGTATCACTCATGCCCTTTCAAGGGTTCAAATAACTTATTAAGTTGCACCCAAGTTTAGCACTCCCCCTATGTAATTTTAGATCACATAGTCGTCTGTTGTTGGAATATGTCATGTGCAAATATTATTAGTAATTTATGTGAAAATATACTTTTATCTCCTTTCAAATACAGGTACAAAAGGGTAATTCTAGTGTTTAGATTGGACTGTTTCCATATGAGAGGTGCAAGCACTAAAACATTGGAGATTGAAAAACTATATTACTGAATCATTTGTTGATAACGTCCGTAACTCATTTCAATTTGAGACTTCAGATACATTTAAATAAAAAATCATCATCAAAGTGTATAAAGTATGCCATTCGAGATCCAAGAGGAAATTGCATTAAGGTCCTCTAACTTGGAGTGTGAGAACAGTATGGTCCAACATGTTAAAAATAATTCAAAAATCATCTAGTAAATTAAGAGTGAGGTTCGTTTTTGGTCCAAACCAGCCCACGTGGGCGAAATTAGCCACAAGAGAAGGTGAAGTGTCATCCAGGGCGAGTTGGGAGGGGGGTTATTGGCAAACTAGATAACACTACGCGCATTGTTGAGGAAATTTATAGAAATTATCAAAAATAAAATTAGAATGTTTGCGAATAATACCACGCAACATTCTTGCCTTATGAAAGGTAGAACACCTAGAGGTAAATAGAGGGTGGATGCATGTTATATTGAACATTCATGAGATCACTTACTTAGATATATAGGATTTGAGGTGGTATTTTTGCGGTTATATACTTATATACCCCTGAATCCTCTCCAAGTCCCCATCCCAGTTGCTCATTGTGTGATCGAACATCCATTTCAATAACTTAGAGGACCCGGCACATGATTCATGTTGGAGTTACGTACCTCAAAGAATGTAGTACTATACATCTTCTCCTTTGGTCATGCACCTTTAATTAGCAGTCAAACATATTCTTGCATGGTAATCAGTAATCAATGAGATAGGATTGTGGACTTAGATCTGTGAGGTTTATGAGACATAATTAAGCAACTGGCATATGATAAACAATGGCCTCTCACGCACCGTCCCAACCTAACACCGCAGACAACGAAGCAAGCATAGGGTGCTCCATCTCCTTATCCTGCACCGATTATGCGCTGACCATCTCTGCATGCAGTCCCATTTGGCTGGCCATAGTGGTGGTATCTTAGCCATTATCATGCACTCGGGACTAGCAAACACGCTGATGTGGCAGGCAATTAAAGAAGAGAGAGAGGATTAGAGTAACATAGGTAGATACCGTATCATAATAAATGTTATGCTACTATGTGTCATTCATGACAATAAATAAGATCATCTATGATACTAATGTATGATACCGTGCACTATGAAGGTAGTATTATACACGAGTATCATATGCATGATACTAATATATGATACTCTCCACTACGAGTAGACAGATGGCCAGTCCCCATCACAGGCCAGCTCTACTGCTCAAATTTTAAGATCATCCCTAATCCGAGCCACATGCATGTACAAATCATGAAAATGTGGAGGCATGACATATGTTGATCTGATTTTATCTGACTTGTTTTTTTAGTGCACTATACTACTCCCTCCTTCCCAAAATATAAGGCGTCGTTTGACTTTTTTGGTCTTCATTGCACAACTTTGACTACGATCTTCACGTATTGTATGTCTATAAAATTAGTATACAGACTTATAAAATAAAATTGTTTTGCAAGACAAATACAACGATGCCATTTATACATGTTCATTCCATGTACTTTGATATATATTAGTGGTCAAAGTCATGCATCAAAGACCGTGCAAAGTCAATCGTGCCTTATATTTTGGGAAGGAGGGAGTAGTACATACTACTCCCTCTCTTCCGGTTTATATCTGAAATCTTATCAACCAAGGTGGATTGTGAGTGGATGACACTAGTCTTGTGGATACAAAACTGCCCAATGAAATATTTCTCACATGTTCGATTGCCAAAGCAGTAAGTGTAGCACCCTCCCTCTCGTTGGACTTGCATGGTGCATGCAGAAAAAAATGCATGCATGACCACTAATTCTCTTTCTCTTAACTGACATCTCAAGGAACATTCAGGCTCATGTGACATTACATTGTTCAAAACATCAAGATTCATTCGTGCTACTCTTAGCACATCACATATTCCACCACCCAAGGGAGTGTTCTTCTCGAGATCTTACAAATACTCACCTATAAGCAAAATGTTATTTACAAGCGAGACAAAAATATCCTTAACTCAATACCAAAATTAACCCATGGACGTGATACATACTACGTACATGAGTTCAACCCAAGAGTGCATTAATCAAAATAACTAAAATAAAGAGCATGTTGTTCTTCATGATAGTTGTACTTCATCCGAAGGGTTTACATAACCACCAGACAAGATAACAGATTAGGAATAAATATTGTGTAGATTAAATTGTAGCAAAATAGTACGTGCCTCTAAGATGACCGTGATGTCTTCCTTGGCGGGAGTGCATCGACATAGCAAGGGCGGTAGGGGAAAGCACCGTGGACATCTCTAGCATGTTGATGATATTGTCTAGGATATATATCACATAGATATTGAATTCTCGAAGTGTGCAGATGATATGCCATGACTGCCTTGCCGAATTTTAGAAGGAGTACGTCCTTGTATGGATGGAACCCGACAATACAATGACCCCACCCCCAAAAGTTTTCCGCTACAACTGTATTGTTATCAAATTCAATGAAGTTGTGCTCATCCGAGTTCCATGAGTAGTCAGAACCATCGGTACTCTCGAGTTCTGCATGATCATCATTGTCATAGCTATCTTGTTCTTCAACCTCCTCACCTCGTGTCTCATCATCACTATCTTGTTTTTCTTCTTCATCATCTTGTGTCTCATTGTAGTTATCTTCTTCCTCTTCCTCTCCTTCCTCATACTCATCCTCTTCGGTCCCATCGACACAATCATGATTGCTATCCTCATTGTTTTCATGTTCGAATATACTAATCAAGTCTTTGGTGCTTTCAACCACCGCCCATGTCTTCTTTGGTTCCATCCTCAGTCGGTCCCTCATATAATTCATGGTACGCTCTTGCTCTTTCACGTCGGCTTTGTGTGCCAATGTCCATCTCAACTGACCATCGGCTAACTCTGTCAGATCCCATACCTCAAGTTGTAACTCTTTGAATATCACATAGCGGATCCCTTTGCCGTAACTTCCTAAGTACCTCTCCGGCAGTTGCCATTGATTCAATCCCTCGCGATCGAGATAGCGGATCCCTCTGCCGTAACTTCCTAAGTACCTCTCCGGCAGTTGCCATTGATTCAATCCCTCGCGATCGAGAGGGTGCCCTTGGAGTTCAACCAGGTCGTACGTCCCTTTTGAACAATGCAGGACCATGAGGACACCACTGTGGCAGTGCACGTAGAGCGAGGCAGCGAGCCATGCCAGTACTCGGCCGATCACCATGTCCGTCGGTCCTTACAACTTGGTGCGGTCACTACGTCATAGAGGTGTCCCAAAGTGCGGCGCCCTGGTGTGAACTCCCGGATCTCCCACCGGTCTGTTATTGAAGAAAACACAAAAACTCGAAATAGCTTTGGCACCTCGGCAGCCATCACAACGGGACAGGACTGGCTCTCAGAACGGGGTGGCTCTTGGGCGTGTGACTCATGCTGCTCTTCTTCTTCTTCGGATCCAGATGGCTGCTCTTCTCCCAACAAGTTTGGTAGGGACGTATGCTCCCAATCGACCCAACACAGTCGTTTGGCGCGTGACGAGTTATGTTGCTGCGCTTCTTCTTCTTCGCTGTTGCGTTGTAGCTTTTCCGTGGAACACCTGGTGGTGCGGCGACACGGCCAGGTCAAAGGCAAGGAACATGCCCTCGACGCTGTACGACCATGGCGTGGCGGGCGTACAACGACGTGGCTGGGTTGCACACGACGATGGTATACAATGATGCGTTGTATCTGCAATCCGCGGTTACGAGGAGCAAGCCGTTGCAGTGCTGCTTCACGTGGCAATCCCAATGGCCAAAGAAGAGATGGCGGTAGCCGGGAACGTGGGCGTTGCCCGACACCGGCAGGCCGAACAAGGCAAAGTCGGGGTCGAAGCCGTAGTAAGTGGCGAAGACGTCAGGGAACTCGCGAGGGAAGACCTATGGGAGGAGGATGGGTGTGGGTGTGGGCGCCGACGAGGTCGCGCCACGCGCGGCAGACGCACTGGGACACGGCGAGGGCGTGGCCGGAGAGGTGCCGGAGGACATCCAGGAGGAGGTCGCTGGGGAGGTAGACGCCATCGGCGTCCATCACGCCGGCCTGGTCGCACGCGGAAGTCGCGGTGGCCGGCCGGCGCTGGTACCTGATAGGAGGCGATCTCGAGTTCAAGATGGAGGAATAATAGGATCTAGCGATTGTAATCGTAGAGGGAAATACTAGCTGCCTTGTATAACATCCGTGCAGGAACAATGTAAAATGCAGAGCCAGCTCTAAGGTAGATCTCGGGTTTTCAACTCTCCTCCCTCGCGCCGCCTCCCCTCGGGCGGCGCCAGGGCCCCCCGATCCCTAGCCGCCAGTCCCTCCCCGCTGCTCCATCCCCAGCCGCCGCTGCCGCCGGCAAGGGCCGCGGTGGCGGCGGGCCCTGCACCGCAGATCCAGGGCGGGTGGTCGCCGCGGCGGACCCTGTAAGGCGGAGGCGGCGTCTCATGCGGGGAGGCCGGGGGCGGCAGTCAGGGCGGCGCCCCTGCTGCGCGGCGGCGATGGGAGCCTCCATGGCAGGCGGTGTGGCGGCTGCGTGCGCATGGGTGGCTTCGATGGCTGCGGATCTGGCGTCCTGTCCAGATCCGTCTCGGTACGGCTTTGGCCGGCCGGTGGCGCGAGGAGGACCGGTGAGGGGCGGATGGAGGCTCCCTGCCGGCGTGCCGACGGCGGTCCTTGTCTCCACGGCGAGGCTCCGTTCGGTTCCAGCCAGCTGTGAGGTTGGGGGGACGCGACTTCCGGTGAAAATCGCGCCGACTTCGGTCATGGCGGACGATGGCGGCGTCTATGACGTCGTTCCCTTCTCGAGGCATCGTTGTTGCAGGTCGTGGCACCCCACCCGTGATGCTCCGGGGGAAACCCTAGATCTGGATCTACCGGATCGGACGATGATGGTACCTTTGATGTCCTTGTCCTTCCTGAGGGCATCGTTTTGGAGCAAGTGCTGGTTGGACGGGACAAGCGGAAGAGCGGTGTCTCATCCACCGCAAGGCCGACGGCGGATCCCGGTGGCATGGCGCTGCGGAGGTTCGGCGACGGGCGCGTGTGGACGGATACGTGCAGGATGGTGGAGTTGTCTGGCGCCGTGGTGGCGTCGACGGCAGGCCAGGCAAGGTCGATGTGTCAGTTACTGTTTTGGAGATGGACCGGTGGAAGATGGCGGCGACAGCCTCTGAGAGTGCGTCGGTCCGGTATGGGACCCAGTCCCGGTGTGTGGCTGGGCTGGGGCATCCGGCTTTAGATGTTAGGGTTTTGTGTGATGTCCGTTTGATATTAGGCCCGGATATTCGGCACACCTTCATCAATGGGATAGGAGTAGCAACAGGTGTTGCCTAGATAGTGGCTTCAGGCTGACTGATGTATTACTTTGTATGGTCTCTATGAATAATTAATAAAATGGCCGCATGCATCGTCCAAATGCAGAGGCCGGGGGTCCATCGTCCTTTTCAAAAAAAAAAAAGCTCTAAGAAACTTGGACGCCACGTTCATGACCTGATCATCATATCACATTTGAAGATCTGGTCAATTAAAGGTTAAAGGCAGATATTTTGCCAAGAGTTGTTACAGGCAGATCCTCGCAGAAAAGATCAAAATCTTCATATTATAAATATGATATATGTGCTGGAGCAGCACACGATTTGCTGCTTCTAGTCATAGTGTAGATCCGCAAACCAACCTGTAGTTGGATGGTCGGGAGGACAATTTTATTCTCAGCCCACCAGGGTTCAAGTTCTGGTACTCGCATTACCCTGGATTTATTTTAGGTAAAATCTCAAGATGATATGCCGGTTCAGTCTCTCGGAGGTGCTCATAGGGGTAGGGTCTGCGTGTGATGTGTGTGTTCGTGTTCGTAGGGGTGAGTGTATGCACGTATCCAATCAATCAATGAGGATAAATTCATTTATTCTCCTCGTGGTTACTTGCAGGAACCGACTCGATAGCCGCTGACCTCAAGGACAACACACCACCGTCGGCGCCATTGCCAAGAAGCTCAAGAAGCTCATATGTCTTTGACATCTGAGGCTCTGATCGAGTGCAGCAAAGTGCAAGCACTTTGCACGTACTCCCTCTGTCCGGGTGTATTAGGCCTCCTCTCATTTTGGGCTAAAGATTGACAAGCAAATTTAACTAATAAAATATAAACTATATGTCACAAAAATGATACTGTCGGAAAGCTCTTTCAAATACAAATCTAACAGTGCACTTTTTGTAGCATATATTTTATATTTTATTAGAAATATAGATGGTCAAAGTTTGGCTCAAAATACTGGGGGCCTAATAAACCCGGACGGAGGTAGTACTGTACTACTCCCTCCTTTTTGGTTTAAAGGGGTCATCTAAAAAATTTCAGATTTTCATTATATTAGGCTCAATTTGAGTCCAATTAAGTTAAAATGCTTTGAGTCTCACACCACATTTAATTCACGAAGATAAGAGTCATGTCACATGAGCCCGGATGTTTCTTGGCAAATGAATTGTAGGTTTGTGCAAATAGTTTTTCTCTTGTATCTTTAAGATCAGCATGCATGTAACATGTCAAATCGTTCAAAAACTCTTCGTGACATATTCATTGCAGAGAACGTCAGAGGTGGCCATCAAATTTCAATACGCCCGAGTTCGAAAAGAAAAATCAATACACAGCTTTTACATACATGCACTTAAGACTTGAGTAGTGACGTACCATGACAAATCACCCACTCATCTTTGGAGTGCACGTAGGATGCATGATTTTTCGGGCGCAACTAAGTCTCGCGTATAGCGACACCGAAGAACGCCTCGCGTCCAGGAGCCTGGACGACCCATTAAAATGTTATGTTCGTTCGTTTCTTTCTTGTTCATTTGTTTCCTTTCATTTTTTCCCCTTTTTATATATTTCATAGTATCCAATTTTTTTTTAAATGACTTTGATAATTTTTTTTAAAAGTTCATTGCACATTAAAAAGTTGGTCATTTAATGCAAAACATTTGTCTGCGTAATTTGTAAGAAAATGTTCATGTCATTCAAACAAATTATTCATTAACTTTAAAAATGTTCATGCATTTCAAAAATATGTTCGTAAATTTTTTAAAATGTTGATAAGATGTAAAAAATTGTTCACATATTTTAAGAAAACTATTTCGTATCATTCAAGAAAAATGTCGTCACATTTAAAAGATGTTCATAACACTAAAAGAAATCTTTCACACGTTTTTAAAAAAAAGTCCATGGTATTTATGAAAATGTTCAATGTGTGTTAAAAAATGTTCACTGCATATTTTACAAATGTTGAATATGTATTCAGAAAAATGGTCAACCTGTATGTAAAAAATATTAATATGCATTTGATAAATTTTTAACATATATTCAGATTAAATAAGTTCAACATGTATCTAAAAAATGTTCAACCTGTATACGAATGATGTTCAACTCGTATTAAAAAAGACATGTATTTGCGAAAATATAGAAAACAAAAAAAAACACAAAGAAACCCGATGAAAAATAATACAGAAAACACATGGAAAACAAAAGGAAAAAATACCGCTCAAATGCTTCTAAAGCCAGTTCAAACTGGTCCATAGAACTATCCCAAAACCGCTTCGGAAAAATACAGGAACACACCTAATTGGGTTGGCCCGCCAGTGGAAGCACTAGAGGTAAGACGGTGTTCGGTGTAACAGTGGGTGAGATATAGCGTTGGCGCGAGTTTTAGTTCAGTGGCTTGGGCAAGTCAACGATAAGGCTGGACATGGACCTGCACTGCTGCACATGTGTGTGTGGCCGGTCCATCACCAGTTTCGATGGTTGAGAGAGGCGCGGCTACGTCTCGCCTCAAGAGACCCATAGTGCGCTGGTGCGGTAATAGTTAGTTTCTTCATTAGATTTGTTCCATTGCTGTGTTCGTTTTTTTTACTTCTATTTTTATTTCTGAAATAAAAAATATTTTACATAATGTTAAACGTTATCATGCATCTTATTTCTTTCATAATGTTTAAAATTTTGTTTGCGAAATTATTCAAAAAAATGTGTGTAACATTCAACAATGTTCGCTCATTTAAAAATTTGTTTATGACAATTAAAATAATTCCTACAAATGTAAAAATGGTTCACGTAGTTTCAAAAAATGTTTGTAGCACTCAAAAATTGTTCATGGCATTTAAAAGTTCACTTGTTTTGAAATATGTTTCGTGACATTTATAGGAAAAAGCTCATACAATGTAAAAATATTCCACATAGTTTTAGAAATATGTTCACGACATGTTCAAAATTGCCCCATTTAAAAAATGTTCATAAACACTTAAAAAAATTTGCACATTAATAAAACGTTCATATAATTTATGAAAAAAATCTCAATATTTGTTTAGAAAATTTTATCTGCGTATTTTAAAAAGTTATTGAAGAAAATATTCAATGTGTATTTGGAAAATGTTTTACTTGTATCTGAAAAATGTTTAACCTGTATATCAATGTTCATTCGACAAATGTTACAACATGTATTGGTATAAATGTTTACAATGTATTAAAAAAATGTCAACATGTATTAAAAAAATACTAAAATGTTCAAAATGTATTCAGAAAATTTGACATGTATTTGGTAATAGACAAACACTAAAAAAGAAGAAAAGAAAAAAAGAAAAAGAAAACCAAAAAGGACCGACAAAACCAGGAAAAGGAAAAAGGAAAAGACCAGTCATAACCTTCCCAAAATTGATAGCAATTGTACATAGAAGATTCCCCCGAACCATGTTATTGGGCCGGCCCGTCCTAGCATTCAATACCTTTAAAAATGTTCATGCGTTTCAAGACATAGCTTTCGCGGGAGAGCAACTTCGGAGCGCTACGAACGAATCGCGCGCGGAGCGCTCCCGCGCGCGAAAACCAGACGATGCGGTTGGTTCCCGGTTTTCCCTTTCCGATTTCAGGTTTCGTACGTTTTGCAGTTTGCCCCTCGTAGTACTTCTGTTTTTGTTTTCCCCTTTCCACACGATAACACACACAAATACCAGGCAACCGCGTGGTTGTTTCCTGTTTCCGGTTTGTTTCCCTTTTGTTTCCCATTATATTTCCGGGAAATGGAGTTTTAAGGGGTAATTACGGGCGGGGGCTTCCAACACTATCAAATGTCAGCTTTCAAGTAAGCAGAAATGAATTTTACATAACATTGCAGCGAGACATCTCCTGCTTGCCTTCGGCTTGTTATACTTTCATAAACATCTTGAAGGGGGGGGGGGGGGGGGGGGCATAGGTCGAAGTGTGTCTTGGTCGTGCAACGCGTTTGTCGTCGTGGTGGCACACGACGCCTCCTGCGCGGGACGTCTCCCACTCGCCTTCGACTCGTTAAATTTTCATAAACATCTTGATGGGGGGGGCATAGGTCGAAGTGTGTGTTGGTCGTGCAGCGCGTTTGTCGTCGTGGTGGCAGACGGCGCCTCCGGCGGGAAACGTCTCCCGCTCGCCTTCGGCTCGTTAAATTTTCATAAACATCTTGAAGGGGGGGGGGGGGGCATAGGTCGAAGTGTGTGTTGGTCGTCGTCTGTTGGACGTCGTCCAGCGCGTTTGTCGTCGCGGTGGCAGACGGCGCCTCCGGCGCAAGACGTCTCCCGCTCGCCTTCGGCTCGTTAAATTTTCATAAACATCTTGAAGGAGGGGGGGCATAGGTCGAAGTGTGTGTTGGTCGTCGTCCAGCGCGTTTGTAGTCGCGGTGGCACACGGCGCCTCCGACGCGAGACGTCTCCCGCTCTCCTTCGGCTCGTTAAATTTTCATAAACATCTTGAAGGGGGGGCATAGGTCGAAGTGTGTGTTGGTCATCCAGCGCGTTTGTCGTCGCGGTGGTACACGGCGCCTTCGGAGCGAGACGTCTCCCGCTCGCCTTCGGCTCGTTAAATTTTCATAAACATCTTGAGGGGGGGGGGGGCATAGGTTGAAGTGTGTGTTGGTCGTACAGCGCGTTTGTCGTCGCGGTGGCAGACGGCGCCTCCGGCGTGAGACGTCTCCCGCTCGCCTTCGGCTCATTAAATTTTCATAAACATCTTGAAGGGGGGGCATAGGTCGAAGTGTGTGTTGGTCGTCCAGCGTGTTTGTCGCCGCGGTGGCAGACGACACCTCCGGCGTTAGACGTCTCCCGCTCGCCTTCGACTCGTTAAATTTTCATAAACATCTTGAAGGGGGGGGGGGCATAGGTCGAAGTGTGTGTTGGTCGTCGTCCAACGCGTTTGTCGTCGCGGTGGTAGACGGCGCCTCCGGCGCGAGATGTCTCCCGCTCGCCTTCGGCTCGTTAAATTTTCATAGACACACTTCTTGAGGTCGAAGTGTGTGTTGGTCGTGCGTTTTGTTGCTCCTGGAGAGGCACGTGCAAGAAGCATCTGGATGCACGGGTGCCGAGCACCTAGTTATTGGCGAGGCACGTGAGGCATGGGTATGCAGTGTCTAGAGGCATGGGTGTGCGACCTCAAGAAGCACGGGAGTGAAGGCTGTGGAGGCACGGTCGCGGGGCTTCTCGAGTCATGGGTATGAATCCTCAAGAAGCACGGGAGTGAAGCCTCCGGATGCATGGCCGCGTGGCTTCTCGAGTCATGGGTATGCAGTGTCTAGAGGCATGGGTGTGCGACCTCAAGAAACACGGGAGTGAAGGCTGTGGAGGCACGGCCGCGGGGCTTCTCGAGTCATGGGTATGAATCCTCAAGAAGCACGGGAGTGAAGCCTCCGGATGCACGGCCGCGTGGCTTCTCGAGTCATGGGTATGCAGTCTCTAGAGGCATGGGTGTGTGACCTCAAGAAGCACGTGAGTGAAGCCTCTGGAGGCACGGCCGCGGGGCTTCTAGAGTCACGGGCGTGAGGTCTCTACAGGCACGGGCGTCAGTTCCTTAGAGGCATGGTTCTGTCGTAATACAGCAAAGGCATGGTTCTGGCTTAGAGTTTCAAATGTTTTTGTGAACGGGTTCAGTTAGGAGGCACGGTTTTTCTTAGGGTAGTGGCACCGCCATTAGATGCATGTTCTCTGTTCAACATGAACATCTAACTGCTAACCAGAAATAAATAATAAGAGATGTATTCAGTGACACGTTCACTGTAAGAGTCATGGTTAAGCCTGTAGAGGCAGGAAGAGATTTATTAAGCACTGTAAAAGAGGCACGGTTAAGCCGTTTTGTCAGGTTTGGATGGAATTAGCATCACTGGCTAATCAAAAGTTTTAGTCTTCATTCTTGCTGAAGATTTTGCTAATCTCATCACCCATTTTATTGGGTTTGATTTCATTCTTCTCGCTAAGTAATAGCATGTATAGTGCCTCTGCCCTCCAGTATTCCTCTTCAACCTATGAAATTTCACTGATAAGAAAAAAAATATTTCCAAAAATTTCTATATATTGTGCCTTAGAGGAGTTTCAAGGAAAACTTATGGTGAAATCATCAATGTCTTCTATGAACTTTTCACCATTGTAGAGGAATGCAAGCTTTGAACAGCAAATACTGATTTGCCCTTTTCTACCATTGGAACATCTTCTACAAAATGATACTGCCATTTTGCATTCTTGGGTTTCATTGTTTCGTTTAGTATGACGTCGAAGACTTCTTTAATCCTAGTTACCTGGAAAATGCATTTTTGCTTTTGTTTTAATAAAGAAAGACCCGGTGCAATTCGTAAAACTGAAAAATTGGTATTTATAAAAACTTACTATTTTCGTTTTCTGAACGTGATATTGCTCAAACTCTTTTTCTCTTTTGGCTGTAGCGGCACTCATTTCATCAAGCTTTTGTTCTGCTTCATCTTGATCAGTAATACCATCAAATGGGTTTTTGTTTTCTTTATCTACTTCCTCAGGAGTTATTTCTCGAGGATCAATAATATGAACTTTCCTCGCATATTTGTCCAACATATATAGGACGTACCAGTTTTCCTTCTCAAGTGGTATGAATATCTGCGTACAAAAGTTTTTTAGTTAGATGATAGTTTAATATAAAGGAATATGTTAAAGGGCATATTTTGATTTTGTTGTAGAGAAAAGGGCTATTACCATGTTTGTTGTTAAGAGCTTATTCTGTTGATGTTCTTTGAGATACATGGGAACTAGTTGATCCTTCCTTCTTTGCAATGCACTTCTAAATTTGTTAACAGGTGTACTGTGATTCTTTAAATCTAGTATATGCTGCATAGAATAAATGTGATAAAAAAGTGTCAGAAAATGTGGCACCCCGGCTCAGAGAACTGGTTTACCTTGTGTTCCCAACCCAGAGATCATGTCTTCTGGAAACACACAACAACTTGGAACAGAACAGAACTGATCTTTATTCATATGATACAAGTACAAGCTTGGAGGTTACATAGCATAGTGAGGTCAGGAGCACTACTCGTGCTATGATAGTATCTACATTATTTATGAAACATTTCAAGGGCCTCATTACTAGTGGGAAATACTACGGCGTAGCGAAACATCGGGTGAGACACTCCATCCCATAGGGACACTGCTGGGACACAACCTAGTTAGCGTAGCACGAACCATCGGGATCTCCACCCTCGGCTTCTCCTGCATCTGGCATGATACGCCAGGTGAGTACTTGGAATGTACTCGCAAGCTCACAACAACCAAAACAGTGCAGCAAACAACAATATGGTAGTGATTGGGATAAATACTTAGGAAACAGGCATACTTTAAGATGCTCGACTTACTATTACTGATTATCAACTTACTCTCCTCCGGGTTCACACCATGACCCCCGGAGCACTCGTGACCCACCGGTCACTTCTGAGCATAAGACAAGTTCTTCCATCATTATTACTGTTGACCATACAGTGTGACTTAGTGCGGACTGTGTCCAATACCGTGGACGCGGCTATTCGAATAGATTCTTACACTCTGCAGAGGTTGCGCACTTTACCCACACCATGGACATTCGTCCAACGAAATTTGCCTAACCTGTGACCCTTCTATCGTACCACCGACAGTCATCCCCCGTCCGAGTCATGCCCTGGGTGGCCCCTGTGTCACTCCTGACACCTGCCACCGTCGTGGCCAAACTAAACTGTCCCAAACGGGGATGCCGGCAAATAACTTAACTTGGGCTCACAAGGTTATCGTCGTCTACGTAATCAGTGTAGCACGCACGCATAACCTTCCCTCTTTGGTGGTACCGGTAAAAGAGCACAAGGTTAGACCAAGTCAAGGCCGTCCCATTCCGGCAGATGTGGCTGCACGGGTAAGTCCGGGTCGGTGGCACTTGATCAACCATCAAATTGACATTCAACATGTGAAGTTGCTTGTCATATTAGTTATGTTGAATAAATGAACTAACATGGCAGGGTTCATGCAAGATATCAAGCAATATGAATTATGGCATTTTTATATTGGATTAAACGCAAAAGAATTTAACATAAAGCCAATACTATTGTAATGCCTTATGCAATGGATGATGTGGCTTGCCTTGCTCAAATGAGATGTGAACAAACTCTTGGTCTTCAACACCAAAGCAATTTCCTTCTGAAAATATTTTTAAATGACAAAAGAAAATGTCACATAAGGCATTTTTGTTGGCCAAAAACGCTGTGCATACTGGAAAAATACCAAATTTTAACAGAAAATAAAGGGGCTCAAGACAAAACTGTTGCAACAAGAATCAATTGATTTGGACTTGTGGTTTAAAAATTAGAGCTGGTCAAACTGGAATTTAAATAGAAAAAAGAAAATCCTGGGAGGGCCACGTCGAAGGCGTAAAGCGCCAGGGCGCCTCCACTTATACCGCTTCGTGCGCGGGCGAGAGAGACAGACAGGTGGGGCCCTCGGGCACGTTTAAAAGGAGAGAGAGGGAACAGAGCACCGCGGCTTTGCCGGCGGTGGTTCTCCGGCGAGGAGGCCTCGGTGGCGGCCGGAGATAGGTGGAACGGAACGAGGGGACGACGGCGAGTCGGCACGTACCCGGTTTGCGGCGAGTGGTGGTAAGACGGCGTCGGGAGCTCCTTCTCCAGAGACGGCGGCGGTGGTGCTTCGTCGGAGTTGCTCGTTCCGGCACGGAATCGACCAACCAAGCACAACAGCGTGACCAGGAGAAGGAGAAGGACTCGGGGAGAGTGGTGGCTGGTGCTGGGGGGACTGGAGAAGGGTGGAGGTGGAGCTAGCTCGGCGGCAGAGCTCCGGCAAGATGCGAGGCCAGAGGGCTTCCCGGCCTTGGCTCGGCGAGCTGGGGTTCGATTGGGTGATGGTGGAGTGTGGTGAAGAGCTGAGACGAGCTGGGCATCGCTATTTATAGGGAAGTGGCATCGACCGTGGCCGAATGCCGCCATGGATTTGCTGGCGAGGAGAGGACGACGTGTTGTGGAGTGAGGGGAAGTGATGGAGGAGGTCAGGGGAGTTAATGCGCGAAGCGACGGCACGCGGGGAAGAAGACAGCCAGCTCACCCACTGTGGCCGCACGGGCGCAACAGTGGCGGCGCTCTGTGGCGGCCGGCGAGAGCGTCACCGGCGAGGGGGAGGGTTCTGGAGGGTCCAGGTGGACGGCGGCGACGATGTCGGCATGAATGGACAAGGTACGGCGACGCGGGCGTCTCGCTCCGATGAGACCCGTGCCTGATGGCGCCCAGAGCGTGCGTTTGGCAGTGCTGGCCGCGTGGTCACCGCGTGCATAGGCGCATGCGGTGCGAGCTGGCCTGCCAAACCGTGTCTGGTGTGCCGACCCTAGGTCACGTAGCCTCCCCGTGCCACTGATCCGGCTAGATACTTCCTAAGCTGAAGGGTAGCATCAAGAATAGTTTCTGGTCAGAAACTTGAGAGGGTTCCAGAGAGGGGATGAGTTGTGGACTGAGCCAAAGGGTTTTTCTGGGAGATTCTAGGTTGGAAGGAGTACATGCTGGAGAAATTTGGGAAACTTTTGCAAAGATTTGAGCATAGCTCATGTACAAACCATATTCTGGTCCAGAAACTTGCTAAAGATGTTGTACTCACATGGATGCACTTCTTGAGGTGAAATTTGGTACTTGTAAGTTGTTTGGTGGTGACAAGATGCTATAAAAATTTCAGAGCCAATGGGCACTTCTAGCTGACACTTCCTTCACAAAGGTTTGAAATGTCCAGAGGCTGAAAAGAATTTCTTTGCTGGAAAATTGAACTGGGCTAAGAGATATTTTTGGATATTGTGGAAAGATATGGCTCCTAGTATCCCAGGGATTTATTTGGGAACTTTCTGAGTCATGGAGATTTAGGTTGCTTCACAAAGGGTCAATTCTGCCCAGAGGGTAAAAGGAATTTTCTAGGCAAAATTTTGTACTGGACAATGAAATATTTTTGGGTATTGTGGGAGTAGATGATGTCAAGAAGATGTGGTATTAATTTGAGATTTTTTTGATCAGCAGAGCTATAGGTTGCTTCACAACCTATAGTGAGAATGGGCATTTCCAAAGGAGGAAATGAATTATTTTAGAAGGATAAAAATTTAGTGTTCGGTCCAGAGGTGTGAGACAAGATATTGGCAAGGTGTTGAGGGTGTTGGGTCACTTAGAAAGAAATTCAAAGAACCCTCAAGTCCAAAGTCAATGAACTATTTTGAAATTCAATCGAAAAGCAAATAAAACCAGAAAAATATTTGCAAAGAAAAAGTGGTCAAAACCAGGGTGTCACAGAAAAATCAAATTTAGAAGATAAGAGACAGAGGTGTCAATATAAAAAAGGGGCGTTGTAAAACAGATGAATGTGTGCTTTTTAAAAATCTACCTCTACAAAGCTTGGGCCTAATAGTAGTCTATCACTCTCTTTTGAAGCTTGTCTGCTTTCCCAGATATCTGCTATTTCATCGAGCACTCTCTTTTCTATATGATGTGGTATGTTTGTCTGTGTTGGTCTTGGACCGAATGCTGCCTTCAGGTATGCCCCAGTAAGAAGCGTGCTTTCGCTTTCTCTACGTATGCGCTTAAATACAGTTTTGCTGTTACAGAAAAAATAAAAGAATATTTGAAGTGAGGGTCAATGACCAACTGAATTTGAGAATCTTTTTCGCCTCAGTCCAAATATTTTGAGGTGCAAAAGAAAACAACTCACTTATTGAATTTTTCCTGCCAGCTGTCACTCATGACTATTTGGTAGAGCTCGGAGGCCTCGTTTGTGTGTTGAAAGGAATGCTCATGTTTTGGGTATGGGTTGCTGCTTCATCCTTTATTCTTTTTTATCCCATCTGTTTCTGTCGGAGCAGGTAGAAAATTGATGGTTGTTATTTTCATGCTAGAAAGATAACAAAAAACCATGTTGTTGTTTTCATGCTAAAAAGGTAGCATGCAAGCTTTCATGATACTAAAAACATAGGTCAACCATGGGTCGTTACAAAAACAGTAAGCAGAAATAGTTATTTTACCTTTGCTGGTTGAAAAAAGGTTCGAAGTTTTTGGTCTGAATTCTTTGATTCTTCTAGGCAATTCCTCCCACTTTATTTGGTTGGTTTTACCAAATATGGCTGTAAATAGGAACTCCGGTTTCCACTCTGCATCTACCTTGCTATGCTGCAGGAAGGTCATTGTATATTCTTTATTTTTCTTGGTGTTCACATGCATGTTGAATTTTTTTGAAGAATTCAAGCAATGCTGCTACTAAAAGAAAATTGTTGCGCGTAGTATTGACTTACATGAAAATCTTCATCGTCCTTTGTCAGATCAATGCCGTTCCAGTATTTTACAAATTGGACCATGAAGTGTCCGCATTGCGTACCCTGTTGTTTCGGCGAGCAAACTCTGGTAGGCCTTTCTGCTATCCTCGCCCAGTTCGGTTCATTTCTTGCTTTTAGTGCCGTTTCTCCATAATGCTTCTTAATCAGTGCATACATCCTCTTAATCTGTGTTTACAGTTTGGTTTTGTCGTTGGATGTGGCCATTAAGAAAAGTAATCCAAGAAAAAACCAAGGTTCAAAGTACGTACCAGTTCTGTATGATATGTATGGTATTGTTTTCAAGACTTTTTGTCTGCGTGTCTGTATTTCATCGAGTCAAGAATGTCGACGGAACTCGTGTACTTGTTCAACACATAGACCGTGTGGTGATAAGCTGTGTTATGAGGAATCATAATCTGCGGTGTTGGGCACAGAGAGATTTGAAGATCATGGTTGTTGGTAAAATTAAATCTCATGTAAATGTGCAGGCTTAAGGAGAATAAATTATGTGTGTATACTTCTATTCAGTATTAATTCTTAACTTACCAGATTTTTCTCTAAAAGTTCTTTCCCTCTTACAAGGGGTTCAAACTCTTTCAATGTTTCTTCCTCATTGAATTCTTGTAGTTCTCCTTCGAAAAGACTGAGACCGAGCACAAGCTGCAAGAAAGAGGGTGTGTACTTTTTGTCAAAACATTTCATCAGAGTAATGATGCAAGTGTTTTTGTGCAAGTGT
This sequence comes from Elymus sibiricus, assembly GCA_039707655.1. Taxonomy (NCBI): domain Eukaryota; kingdom Viridiplantae; phylum Streptophyta; class Magnoliopsida; order Poales; family Poaceae; genus Elymus; species Elymus sibiricus. Next base: position 363,842,837 of record CM077670.1, on the reverse strand, counting down.
ACTTCATACATTTGCAAATTCTGGAGTGAGTATGGCTTTATCGCTTGTGTTGTATTGTTGCTGCTCCGTCCATTCTTCGAACAATGCGTTTGTCATTGAGCCCTCCATTTCTGCATCTCCTTTTCGTAGTTGTTCCTTTCTGTTTTTTCCGGTAATCAAATCGTCTCGCTTTGAGCTCTTATGTACGTTTAGTCTGCAAGCAAAAAAGGCTTACACAAAAATAGAGTAACTGGTTAGGTGGTTTTAAAGAGGAGCCGCACTTGTCTGCTTTTTCTTTTCAGAAGAGAAAGTACTTACTCTCCGCAATCTTCCTGTCCTTCTTCGCTCATTAGATATGCACAAATATTGGAATGTTGACTTTTCCATAGAGCCTGCTCGATGGCTTCAACGGCCTCTTGATCGATATTATGTTTGCTGAGCTGATCTCAGATGATTGAACCATTGAAGGTTCTGGGGAATCTTGCTGCAACCTTGCCAGATGTTGCGTTCCTTTTTTGTTGAATTCATCCTCTTCTGCCTGAATGCGGGCTGTTTTGAATTCATCGAACGGCATTCCTCCCTTTTCAACTACTTCTATGTACTGCTTTAGTTCGTCGTCGGTAAGGCTTGAAATAAATTCATCAATTTTTTGATGCTTTTCTGTCGTTTTGGGGGCTAAGAACTCTAAAGAGACGGTACTTGAGGTGCCTTGTTGATCATTTGTGGATCCTGGGGCAGCATCTTGTTTCCTCTTCTCAAGTACCTTTTGTGGTAAGTTCTTCTGATCGCATGTTCCTGCTAATATGCAATCTTGAGCAACAGGGTGCTTCTTCTGTTTGGAAAGCTGTCCTTGCCTAGTCGGTTCGTCATTCCTTCTGTTATCCTCTTTTAAAGCAGTGCTTGTTTGCTCAAGTTGCTGTGTGCTCAAGATTTTGCTGTTGATGTTTTCCTCGTTAGTGATGACCGTTACCTCTTCATATTGGTGTTCTATCTGGTCGTCTGGGGGTGGTCGATCTGGTTCTATTGGTGGATCCTTCCGTTTGTGTTCCCTCTGTAAGTTGTTGTCTTGTTGAACATGCTGCTCTGCGCAAGTTTCTTTGACGTTTTCCTGGTTGCTTACATGCATAATTTCTTCGTCTTCACTGCATATATCAATAACTTCTTGTTCTTGAGTGGTTCTCTCAACAGTTTTTCCTCGGGCTCAGGAGTTGGGGGAAACTCTTCTAGTACGTCACATTTTGTCCATTGCATTTCTGTGTCTCCGATATCGACTTGATGCTTCAGCATATCTGTTAGAATCAAAAAAATTAAAATTAAAATAATTCTCATTAGTACCTGGTAGGCTGACAAAATTGTGAGGCTTTATTTCTGAAAATTACTTAAGCAAAATATTTCTTATTTGCTTTAAGAGATACTAACCTGTTGTACATTTGATTAATGATAGTATAGTATTGCATCTGTGTTGGCTGATTAGTTGATATAGAATTTTTTTCCTCCACTCTGGGACTTGTTCTTCTGTCAAAAGCACTGTTGTTCCATCTTGGGAGTAGTGCTTCACGTTCATGTACATATAGAATGCGCAGCCCATTCTGCATGTAGAAGAATGATTGGTTATAAGACGTTGGGGCGGTTTGGGTTAAACTGCCCTAACTTCGTGTATTTAGGAATGGAAGTAGTAAATGTTGCAGGAAAAAAAAGTTGGTAGTGTTTACGTCTCTCCTCCCTGAAGCGGCACCTGCATTTTGACCTTTTTGAAATGGTCGATACTTCTTGGTGAAAGCTGGAGCTCTGTGCTCATTTGCTTCAAGATCTTCTTCACTCTGCTTGTTACAGTGTTGAAGAATTGTACTGTCCCGGGATATGCAGTTAGAGAGTCAACGAGTTTGAAGCGCTCTTTTTTCATGTTAACTATGATGGTGAAGTAGTGACCGATATCTTCATCTTTCTTATACCCGCCTATGGAAGCTGGTAGAAAGAACTGCAAAAGGCAAAATAAAAAGAAACCATTTGCAATCCTTCTTAGATTTAGGCATGGTTTTTTGGTCATAAAAGAGAACTGTAGAGCCGTAATTGGATTTTCGTATCTGTAACAGGTGATCTGCTTACCATGTCATAATCTTGCGGGTTTTCTCCTTCTTCTATATTGAAATATCTTTTAAGCCTGGCAGGTAGTAGCTTATTTCTGATATGTGCTTGGTCTTTATTTTTGAAGCACATTGGATCATTGTCGTCGGCTCGCTTTATTGAATGCTGCTTGTTTTGTCATATGTACACAAAAAGGAATTTTTCAGTTCACCTGTAGACAAAGTTGATCGATTGATAGACTGATATTCATTGTTGACATGTTTTTGCCGTGATCTTTACTTACAGTATTGTTTATTGATAGAATCTTTCGCCCTATGCCCTTGAGTTCATTTCTCAAGATCACTAACATGGCACTTGTAGAAAAAGGGCCATTTGTCCCGGTTCGTAAGGGCCTTTAGTCCCGGTTATGGAACCGGGACTAAAGGGTCGGGACTAATACCCAAAACCTTTAGTCCCGGTTTGCTTACGAACCGGGACCAAAGGCCCTCCACGTGGCGCTGCCTGGGGCGGGGGAGGGAGGACCTTTAGTCCCGGTTGGTAACCGGGACCAAAAGGCGGCCACGCGTCAGCAGCTCGCAGTCGCTGGGGTTTTTTTTTTTTGGAAGGGGGGGGGGGTTTGGAGGGTTAATTTAGGGGTTTCATATTGTGTTAGCGAGCTAATAGAGAGAAGTGACCTCTCTTTTTCCGTGCTTGGTCGACGCTAGCTACTACACATATAGAGAGAACTCGACGCTAGCTAGTAAGCAAATAAAGGAAACCATTAATTACACAAGATCGTCATGAACATATATAGAGAGAAGTGACATCTCTTTCTTCGTGCTTGGTCAAACAACAAGTTTTCGTATATCTATCCGACGCTGCTACATATGTACAATATATAACATCCCTTACAACAATTTTAATTTCACATGGTATTCTCCTTGTTCAGGTATGACGTGGTCAAGAAAGAATCCCGCCAATTCCTCTTGAATTGCTCGTATGCGATCATGTGGTAGGAGTTCATCCCGCATCTGCCAGATCTAATTTAAAGAAGGGGTCAATACATATATATGAATGAAACTCAACACAATTGATGGTAATATATAAAATAAAATTGTGAATATTATTTACGTACTTCAAATTGTTTCTCAGAGGAGGCCCGTTCAGAGGTATAGTAGCGAATGAACTCGCATACGTAGTATCCACATAAATGAGTGTTGGGTGCCTGCAACAAGCACTTTACGAGAATAGAGTTCAATCAAACTGATAAGCAAGCATGATAATGGTATTGATGAAACTAGAATCAATGAGAGATGCGCGGAACTAGCTAGTACTACTTACTTTGGGGTGTGTAAATCGCAGCTCCTTCTTCAGATCCGGAACCTTAGCGGTGAACGTTTTCCAAACCCTGGCAGGCAAAGAAAATGATTACTTGATATCAGGAAATGAACGAAAGTTGCCGATATGGTCCCGGTATTGATTGAACTTACTTCTGGAGCATTGCAGTCATGTCCGCATAATACTTGGGATCTTTACGGAGCGAGTCTAAGACAGTTACTAATGCCCCGTCAAGGTTAATGGATAGCAGAATATAGTGGAAGCTGCGCACGCATAACTCATCAATTACATTACTTAACCACGAGTAAGCGGAACCGAATATGCAGAAGACAGTAACACTCACTTGAAGTTGTAAGGAAAGAGTATTTCCCTTTTGTTTTGATGTGTAAGGAACGTTTGTAGTAAGTTGTTCTCGGTATCTTCAGCCGCCTTTCGTACCGACCATTCATTTACGGTATTTGGGCTAATGAACCCAACGTCGAAGATTCCTATTTTTTGGCATTCGACCATCTTCAATCTGCATAATATAGTGAGGATAATTATATATACATGCAATGAACGAGCTGAGCTAGAGACTTAATTATAGAAGTAATACTTACAGACAGTAGCAAGTCATGAGTTGTTTGTCGAGGGCCTTTTGATTATATAATTGAAATAACTCCACAAATTGAATAGGCAGCAGGTCGACTCCAGGGAAGTCATGCTCTTTTTTAATTCCGACTAACAAACTGTCTTTCCCAGACTTCCTGCAGGTTTCCATGTACCAGTCATGCAATTTTTGCATCATCGTTGTTAGATGAGGATGATCAGGTTTGACGAGAGGCTTCTCGTGCTCGTATCTAAAGACGTCTACTACCTCAGCCGTTTCAAACTGTACATCATCGGGCAGGTAATCATCAAGAGTGGTACCGGGCAGTAGCGCCGGATGATTAGCGATATCGCTAGACACCTTGAGCGGGGGGCACGATTGCTTCTCCTGTTCGCCGAGCTGGGGAATTGTTTTCCCACTTCTTCGTTTTTTCGCTCTTGCAGCACTGGAAGTACTTCCCGACTGCTGCGCTTTAGCATGTGTCTTAGTAATTATGCGGTCATAGTTGGAATCTGGCGGAGGCGGTGGTGGTCGCTTCAGGGCATTGATAGTGCGCTTCACTTTCACCGGATCTAGCTTCTCCTTCGGAGGTGGAGTTTTCTTTGCAAAATGGTCCCTCACTTGGGCACGACATATGTCCTCGTTTTCCTGCTCGGTCCTCTCATATGGTAACTTTTCCACAGGCTTGAGAGATGGACCGTATCTGAATTGCCTCCCGCCTCTGCTTGTACTGCTAGCCGCCGGAGCGGCGGCGTCTCTCTTCCGTCGTTGCTGACGAGGCGGAGAAGGAGGCGGAGTGCTCTGACGCGCCGGAGTAGGCGAAGGAGGAGGCGGAGTGCCCTCACGCGTCGGAGGAGCCGGAGAAGGAGGCGGAGTGCCCTGATCACTCGCCGGAGGAGGAGGAGGAGGAGGAGGAGGTGGAGTGCCCTGACTCGCCGGAGGAGGAGGAGGAGGCGGAGGCGTCCAGTTTGGAAGCTTGATGTACTCCTTCTGCCATAGACATGTACTCCTCAGAGCACAAACCAGCTGATTCTCCCCTTCACCTGTAGAGTGGTAAAGCTCGAGCTCCTCAAATCCCTCCATTACTTCATCCACCATCACAACGGCATAGCCATGTGGAATCGGAAGGCAGTGAAAAGTTCCGTTGGGTTGAGGAGGTGCAACAGAGCCGAGAGCCGCCTTGAAAGTGAGGTTATGGCATTTCGTCATAAGCTCGCAATTTTGAGCCTCCGTGATAGTATCCACAGGGTAGATAGGCTCCCTGAAGTCAGTCTGAACGGGCTCCGTGGAAGCCACGCTGCTTCTCCGCTGAGATGGCGGGGTAGCTTCTGGGGTAGCTTCGTGCCGCTGAGATAGTTGGCCGGCAGCTCGCTGGCTCTCAGCTTCCTCTAGCTTTTGTAGTCTTGCACTCATCTTCTGCATGTCGCTCAGCTCCGCTTTCCTCTTTCTCTCCCGGCTTTTGTAACCGCCTGCGTCGGGAAAGCCAAACTTCCACGGAACGGAGCCTGGTGTGCCTCGTGTTCGTCCAGGGTGCTTAGCATTCCCTAGGGCCTCAGTCAGCTCGTCCTTCTCTCTGTCGGGAATGAACGTCCCTTCCTGCGCTGCGGTGATATACTTCTGAAGCTTCGTGACGGGTATTGCAAGTTGCTCGTCCGTCCAACGACACTTCCCTGTTTCAGGGTCCAAAGTTCCCCCAACCCCGAAGAACCAAGTCCTTGAACGGTCTGGCCAGTTCAATGTCTCTGGTTCGACCCCTTTAGCAATCAGGTCATTCTCAGCTTTGTCCCACAACGGCCGGGCTTTGAGGTAGCCACCTGACCCCGTGTGATGGTGATACTGCTTCTTTGCAGCGTTGTTCTTGTTTGTCTCTGACATTTTCTTACTCTTGTCTGATGTCTTGTAGGCCACAAATGCGGGCCAGTGATCTCTTATCTTCTCAAATCGGCCGATGAATTCTGGAGTCTCACCTTTGTCGACAAACTTTGATTTCAACTCCTTCTTCCACCTCCTGAATAGATCTGCCATCTTCTTAAGAGCACACGCCTTGACCAGTGGCTCTATAACGGGCTTATTCGGATCATCCTCTGGCGGTAGGGTGAAATTTGCCTTCAGCAAGGTCCAAAGATCATCTTTCTGTCTATCGGTGACATAATCACCTTCAGGGGCGTCGTCCTTAGGCTTATTCCATTGCTTGATGCTGATCGGGATGTTGTCCCTAACAATAGCTCCGCACTGAGCAGAAAATGCGTCCTTGGTCCGCTTGGGTTTAATCGGTAGGCCATCGTCCGTGAGTGCTGTGATCGTGAACCTTTCATCCTTGCGCAACCTCTTCTTCGGGCCTCGTCTCGTTACCGAAGTTTGGCTCGATCCGGAGGGCTATAAAAGAAGAAAGAAGAGTTAATATATGTACATACCAAAACAATTAATGCATCAATTAGCTAGTCAGCACCTCCGGAGCCAGCATGATCATGTCACCGGAGCCATCATGATCATGTCCTTCCTCCTCCATTGTTCCATCGGTGTCGTTGAGAAACGACAAGACAGCATCACCTCCGGCGAGGATTATCTCCCCCAACAACTGTTCTTGTTCCAAGTCTCTTTGATCCATAGTTTCTGCAAATATAGAAGAATATATATATATATGAGATCAGAAAAAAATTGGATCAACTTGTGCACATCCATAATGGGGGTATTCTTGATAAATCTATGTTACCGGAGTTATCTATGTTACCGGAGGGGGTAGACGACAACGACGCTCACCCCTCATGTCATGTCTGACGTCCCTCCTCATGTCAAAGTTATCGGGGAGGGGGTAGACGACAACGACGCTCACCCCTCATGTCCGACGTCCCCCCTCATGTCGAAGTTATCGGGGAGGGGGTAAAGGTGGCCTCGAGAGTTGGTCGGGCGAGCGGACCGGGAGTAAGTAACTTTTAACTCATTTTAACTCATTTTGAATATATGAACATTTTAACTTTTACGGGTAGGGGCGGGAGGGGGTTGATCGACGTCTCCCCCCCTCATGTCGAAGTTACCGGAGTTTTCTATATGAACAAAAAAAATCCACATGACATGTCCGACGAGCGGACCGCCTCTCTCTCATGCATGTCCGACGTCCCCCCTCGTGACAAAAACTTTCTATAAAAAAAAAGCATACATCTATGAACAAAAAAAATTCTATGAACAAAAATAAAATTGTATCAATGCATATATAAAAACTTTCTATGGATCATCATTGCTCATATATCAATGCATATATAAAAACTTTCTATGGATCATCATTGCTCATATATAAAAACTTTCTATAAACAAAAAAAAACATACATCTATGAACAAAAAAAAATCTATGAACAAAAATAAAATTGTATCAATGCATATATAAAAACTTTCTATGGATCATCCATCCATAGATACATACTGCATATACATACATACATACAGCATCCATACATACATACATACATACTGCATATACATACAAAAAAAAAGGCAGATCCGGCCGGGGCGGCGGTGGCGGCGGCGGCGCGGCAAGCAGAGCAGGGGCACGACGTGGCAAGCAGAGCAGTGGCGGCGGCGCGGGGGGAGGGGGGGGCTCACTGGGGGCGGCGTCGGGGCAGGGGCAGGGGGGCACGGCGGGCGGCGTCGGGGCAGAGGGCGTCGAGGGCGTCAAGGCAGCGGGGGCTCTGCGGCGATGGCGACGAGGATCAGCCTGACGGCGTCGACGAGGCAGAGGGCGGCGAGGGCGTCGACGGCGAGCTCGGGCAGCCTGGCGGCGTCGATGTGCTCGGTGTCGTCGGGGGAAACTGGCAAATTTTCCCAACTCCCGCTTATATAGGGAGACCTTTGGTCCCGGTTGGTGCCACCAACCGGGACCAATGCCCACCTTTAGTCCCGGTTGGTGCCACCAACCGGGACCAAAGGTCCCTTTTCGTCAGCCCAAAGGGCGGGAAGCAGAGACCTTTGGTCCCGGTTGGTGGCACCAACCGGGACTAAAGGGTGGCATTGGTCCCGGTTGGTGGTACCAACCAGGACCAAAGGTTGGTATTGGTCCCGGTTAGTGCCACCAACCGGGACTAAAGGGTGGTGCTGCCCGGGGCCAAAAGTTTAGTCCCACCTCGCTAGCTGAGAGGGCTCGAGAGTGGTTTATAAGCGCTGCTGCGCCAGCCCTCTCGAGCTCCTCTCAACTGCAGGCTTACGGGCCTAATCGCGCACACCTCTGCCTGTGGACCTTCTGGGCCTTCTGCGGGCCTGAATCCTGGCCCAACTAGATGGTTGGGTTTCTAGTCGTATTCAGGCCGTGGTGGCCCACTAGGCGGCATTTTTTTTAATTGTTTTGTACATTTTTTTTTCTTTTTTGCTTTATTTATTTTCTTTTGTTTCTACTTACAGTTTTTCAGTGATTCTTTTTGCTTTTAGGTCACAAAAATTATAAACTTTCTGTTAGTGCCATTAGTTTCCAAATTTGAATAGTTCAAATTTGAATTCTTTTAAATTGGTGTGAATCACTAGTTTGTGAATAACTTTACTATAAAAATAGATTTTTGAGTGATTCTTTTTCCTGCTATTTAATATTACTGTGTTTTATCATTATATTCAATTTGGTAATTTTTAGATAATTTTAAATGTCTGTTTTAACCAAAAACAGATTTTGTTATTTTAGTTTGCTATTAAAGTTTCTAAAAAAATTCTTTATGAAAATTCTTTTTGCTATTAATGTTTTGAACAAAAAATACTTTGATAACTTTAGTTGCATAAATTTTATATAATTTTAGTTTCATAAATACTAGAGGTTTATAAAATATTTTATAGTTGATTCGTTTTGCTATTAGAGTTTTATAAAAGCTTTTTAGTTGATTCTTTTTGCTATTGAAGAATATTATAGTTTTATTTTAGTTGATCATAACAGAATTTTTTAATTAATTATTTTTAGTTCATTATTTTTGCTATTAGAGTTTCATAAAGGTTTTCTAGTTCATTCTTTTTGCTATTAGTTCATTCTTTGAGCTAAATGACCCTGAAATTGAAAAGCACTTCAAATGAACTCTAAAAAGGTTGAAAGTTGGCATGGTATCATCATTACACCCACATAGCATGTTCTAAAAAGTTGAGAGGGTTACGGCAAAAACTGGATGCACTTCATGCACAAAATGGACAATCTCTTTCGAAGTATCGGGGTTTCGGACGAAAACTCATCTGTTACAAAGGGATTTCATTTTTTTGAACTTATTTGAACTCCAGACTTTTTGTGTGTTCAAAATGCACCATTCAAAGCCACATCATCAATTTTCAACCCTTTCTGACTTCATTTCCTATTTTTCATGCATTTACTGATTTTTTTAAGCTAAATGACCCTGAAATTGAAAAGCACTACAAATGAACTCTGAACAGGTTGAAAGTTGGCATGGTATCATCATTTCACCCACATAGCATGTGCTAAAAAGTTGAGAGGGTTACGGCAAAAACTGGATGCACTTCGTGTACAAAACGGACAATCTCTTTCGAAGTATCAGGGTTTCGGACGAAAACTCATCTGTTACAAAAGGCATTTAATTTCTTCACATGTAACTGCAATGATATAGTTGTGGAGAGAAAGTCTTCACTTTTTCTTCGCTTGTGTCCTTTGCTTATTGCGCTGTAACCATGGATAATCTTCATCGTTTAACAGGGTGCTTGGGTCAGCCTTGACTTTGAAGGGAGGAATTTCATGAAACTTTTCATAATCTTCAGACATGTCTGTCTTGCCTTCCAATCCCACGATGTCTCTTTTTCCTGAAAGAACTATGTAGCGCTTTGGCTCATCGTATGATGTATTCGCTTCCTTATCTTTTCTTTTTCTCGGTTTGGTAGACATGTCCTTCACATAGAAAACCTGCGCCACATCATTGGCTAGGACGAATGGTTCGTCTGTGTACCCAAGATTGTTGAGATCCACTGTTGTCATTCCGTACTGTGGGTCTACCTGTACCCCGCCTCCTGACAGATTGATCCATTTGCACTGAAACAAAGGGACCTTGAAATCATGTCCATAGTCAAGTTCCCATATGTCCACTATGTAACCATAATATGTGTCCTTTCCCCTCTTGGTTGCTGCATCAAAGCGGACACCGCTGTTTTGGTTGGTGCTCTTTTGATCTTGGGCGATCGTGTAAAATGTATTCCCATTTATCTCGTACCCTTTGTAAGTCAATACAGTCGAAGATGGTCCCCTGGCCAACGAGTACAGCTCATCAGAAACAGTGTTGTCACCCATGAGACGTGTTTGCAACCAACTGCCGAAAGTCCTGATGTGTTCATATGTAATCCAGTCGTCACACTGCTCCGGGTGTTTGGAGCGCAGAATATTCTTGTGTTCATCGACATACGGGGTCACCAAGGTTGAATTCTGTAGAACTGTGTAGTGTGCTTGAGACCAAGAATGCCCGTCCCTACATATTATTGAGTCCGCTCCTAGCGTGCCTTTTCAAGTCAGTCTCCCCTCATACCGCGATTGAGGGAGACCAATCCTCTTAAGGTCAGGAATGAAGTCAACACAAAACCCAATGACATCCTCTGTTTGATGGCCCATGGAGATGCTTGCTTCTGGCCTAGCACGGTTACGAACATATTTCTTTAAGACTCCCATGAACCTCTCAAAGGGGAACATATTGTGTAGAACAGGGCCCAGAACGACAATCTCGTCGACTAGATGAACTAGGACGTGCGTCATGATATTGAAGAAAGATGGTGGGAACACCAGCTCGAAACTAACAAGACATTGCACCAAATCACTCCTTAACCTTGACAGGATTTCTGGATCGATCACCTTCTGAGAGATTGCATTGAGGAATGCACATAGCTTCACAATGGCTAATCGAACGTTTTCCGGTAGAAGCCCCCTCAATGCAACCGGAAGCAGTTGCGTCATAATCACGTGGCAGTCATGAGACTTTAGGTTCTGGAACTTTTTCTCTGCCATATTTATTATTCCCTTTATATTCGACGAGAAGCCAGACGGGACCTTCATACTGAGCATGCATTCAAAGAAGATTTCCTTCTCTTCTTTGGTAAGAGCGTAGCTGGCAGGACCTTCATACTGCTTTGGATGCATGCCGTCTTTTTCGTGCACACGTTGCTGTTCCTCCCGTGCCTCCGGTGTATCTTTTGTCTTCCCATACACTCCCAAGAAGCCTAGCAGGTTCACGCAAAGATTCTTCATCACGTGCATCACGTCGATTGCAGAGCGGACCTCTAGGTCTTTCCAATAGGGTAGGTCCCAAAATATAGATTTCTTGTTCCACATGGGTGCGCGTCCCGCATCGTCAGTCGGAACAGATAGTCCGCCAGGACCCTTTCCAAAGATTACTTGTAAATCATTGACCATATCAAGTATGTGATCACCAGTACGGAGGGCGGGCTTCTTCCGGTGATCTGCCTCACCTTTGAAATGCTTTCCTTTCTTTCGACATTGATGGTTGGTCGGAAGAAATCGACGATGCCCCAGGTACACATTCTTCCTGCATTTTTCCAAATATATACTGTCGGTGTCATCTAAACACTGTGTGCATGCGTGGTATCCCTTGTTTGTCTGTCCTGAAAGGTTACTGAGAGTAGGCCAATCGTTGATGGTTACAAACAGCAACGCATGTAGGTCAAATTCCTCCTGTTTGTGCTCATCCCACACACGTACACCTTCTCCATTCCACAACTGTAAAAGTTCTTCAACTAATGGCCTTAGGTACACATCAATGTCATTGCCGGGTTGCTTAGGGCCTTGGATGAGCACTGGCATCATAATGAACTTCCGCTTCATGCACAACCAAGGAGGAAGGTTATAGATACATAGAGTCACGGGCCAGGTGCTATGATTGCTGCTCTGCTCCCCAAAAGGATTAATGCCATCTGCACTTAAACCAAACCATACGTTCCTTGCGTCACCTACAAAGTCCCCCCACCTTCTCTCGATTTTTCTCCACTGCGACCCGTCAGCGGGTGCTCTCAACTTCCCGTCTTTCTTACGGTCTTCTTTGTGCCATCGCATCAACTTGGCATGCTCTTTGTTTCTGAACAGACGTTTCAGCCGTGGTATTATAGGAGCATACCACATCACCTTGGCAGGAACCCTCTTCCTGGGGCGCTCGCCCTCAACATCACCAGGGTCATCTCGTCTGATCTTATACCGCAATGCACCGCATACCGGGCATGCGTTCAAATCCTCGTACTCACCGCGGTAGAGGATGCAGTCATTAGGGCATGCATGTATCTTCTGCACCTCCAATCCTAGAGGGCATAGAACCTTCTTTGCTTCGTACGTACTGCCGGGCAATTCGTTATCCTTTGGAAGCTTCTTCTTCATTATTTTCAGCAGCGAACTAAATCCCTTGTCAGATACACCATTGTCTGCCTTCCATTGCAGCAATTCCAGTGTGGTACCGAGCTTTCTGTTGTCATCTTCGCAATTTGGGTACAACCCTTTTTTGTGATCCTCTAACATGCGATCGAACTTCAACTTCTCCCTTTCACTTTCGCATTCTCTCTGTGCATCAACAATGACCCGGTGAAGATCATCATCGGGCACATCGTCTGGTTCCTCTTGATCTTCAGCTTCCCCCATTGCAGCATCACCGTATTCAGGGGGCGGGTAGTTGTCATCATCCTCTTCTTCTTCGTTGTCTTCCATCATAACCCCTCTTTCTCCGTGCTTGGTCCAAACATTATAGTGTGGCATAAAACCCTTCTCAAGCAGGTGGAAGTGAAGGGTTTTAGAGTTGGAGAAAGCCTTCGTATTCTCACAGACAGTACATGGACAATGCATAAAACCATTCTGCTTGTTTGCCTCAGCCGCTTCGAGAAAATTATGCAGGCCCTTAATATACTCGGAGGTGCGTCGGTCACCGTACATCCATTGCCGGTTCATCTGCGTGCGTTATATAGTTCTTATTATTGAACAACATATAACTCTCTAGAGCATCTAATTAAAACACACAAGTAAGAACTTTTTTCTTTTAGAAAGAAGATAAGAAGAAGAGGCTAACCACGGTGTTGCCGGCGCCGAGATGGGCGCGGGCGATCGACGGCGGTGAGGACGGGGACGGGACAGGACGGACCGCCAAACCTAGACAAATCTTGAGGAAAATGGAGCTTGGACAAGGAGCTTCGAGAGGAGAAAGCTTAAGTGTGGCTCGGGCATTTCATCGAACACCTCATGTGCATAGGAGGTGAGCTAGAGCACCACAAAAGCTCTCCCACGGCCGGGCAAAAAAACAGAGCAATGCATTGCTCTGCTCGCGGGCGGGAGCTATATATAGGCCAACCATTGGTCCCGGTTCCAGCCACAAACCGGGACCAATGGTTGTGGGCCAGGAGCAAGGCGCATTGGTCCCGGTTCGTGGCTGGAACCGGGACAAAAGGGGTCACCTTTAGTCCCGGTTCCAGCCACAAACCGGGACCAATGGTTGTGGGCCAGGAGCGAGGCGCATTGGTCCCGGTTCGTGTCTAGAACCGGGACAAAAGGGGTCAGACGAACCGGGACCAATGGCCCACGAGGCCCGGCCGGTGCCCTGGCCTCATGAACCGGGACCGATGCCCCCATGGGTCCCGGTTCGTGAGTGAACCGGGACTAATGGGCTTCTCAGGGGTGGACCGATGCCCTGTTTTGTACTAGTGTGGGCTCGATGGCTACGCTGCTCACTGAATTTCCGATTGTGAAGCTTTCGGCCACATGAGCTAGATTGACATCTAACTTGTTCGTTGTCAGGAAAAGCTTATCTCTGCAATGCATATTTAGAAAAATATTTTAGTTTACACAGTTTACAGGTAAAAACATTGGAAGAATGTGTTCTGTGGTAGTTACATGAACTTACCCTTCTTGCTTTGTCCATGGCCTGCATACAGCGTTGTACATGTCTTCGATGGCTTTGCTCACGGGATCACTATCTTTGCTCCCTTTCTCCTTTGTGCCTGCGATGATTTTAAATTTAATGTAAATAATTTCAAGTGGGAAGATAGTACTTAAGTTTATTTTGTGTTGGCTCTTTTGTTGTTCTGTTTTAAGTTACAGATTGTGAGATAGTACTTAAGTTTCTTTTTTCTTGCCTGTTTCGCTGCTAGAAGATACGCCTTGTCCTTTGTCGTTCCTTTCTTGTTCTATTTCAACTTGTGCTTGGATGTGTTGATGTCCCTTTTGGGGTGTACATTTGAAGCTGGATTCATCAGTACCTTTCCGTGCAGTTTCTGCTGCATCCTCATTTGAGTCCGCTGTGCATTGCTGATGGACTTTTCTGTCTTCTTTTTCAGTGTTGCCTTGGTTCACTGTTGTGTTTGTCGCAGCAACCTCTTTGAGAGGAGAATCGCCCTTGTACGTCGGTGCAAGGTTTTCGTGGATGGTGTCTGATTCTTTCTCTGAAATATCATCCCCTTGTTTTTTCAGAACACTCCGAGGGTTTGCTTCATTGCCTGCATTCGTGTCCTTGTCTTGTTCAGGTTTTTGCGTTGTCATGGAAAAGCGTAGTTAAAAACAAATAAATTCACAACTTTAATTTGATTGTACTTATCGCCTATGCGCTAGCAAAATAGCAAAACATCTAGTGCGTCTTTGAGCTATGTGAACGTGAAGAGGTATTGTTTTATGGAGATTTGTGGTTGTGTTTGCGGAAGCTAAGCTAAAATTTTGTAGAATCATTTTATGCAACTTCACCTCTTTAGTCGTTGTTGCCGCTCTCGTCTCTTCCACCTGTTCTTTGTTGAGTGGAGGTTTTTGGGCCTCCTCTTGTTCTTTGTTTTGCTGTTCATCGCAATTGTCCTCGTTTTTCTGTTGTGGCTATTCAAACATAGAGGTCGGTAAGTGGTGGTGCATTTGAGGTCAGCTATTTTCTAATTTCATATAAGCAGCTTTCGTAACTTTACCTCTTCAGTTGTTGTCGCTGCTGTCGTCTCTTGTACTTCTTGTTCGGTGAGTGAATGTTTTGGGACTTTGTCTTCAGTGGCATCGCTGTCTATCGTTGGAATAACATGTTCCCCTTGTTCATTGCCCTCCTCTGGTTGTGTTTGATGGTCTTGAACGTTGGTGCTCTCCTGTGTTTCTTGCACCTATTCCAACACAAAAAGTAATTAAGTGGATCTGCATTTCTGCCTATGTAGTTATTTTTTATATGTTATAGAAACAGGTTTTGCAAGACCCCTTTTTCTCCAGTGGCAGGACTGTGTACTGCTGGAAAGACGTCTTCTCCTTGTTTCCTGCTGTCCTCTTGTTTTGTGCATTGACTTTCTATGCCAGTTCTTTTGTTTGTTTCTTTTTTCTGTTCAGGAAAAAATGTAAATAAAGAATGGACTTCATTTGTGTCTGTGTAACAATATTATTTTTATGTTACTGAAACAGGTTATGTAACTTCACCTGTTCAGCCGTTGACGCTGGCGGGATGTCTTCTACTTCGTGTTCGTCAGCTGAAGGTTGCTCTTTAGTTGGAGCACTGACTAATATTGGAATGACAACTTGTCTCTGTTTTTGGGCTTCCTCTGGTTGTGCTCCTTGTTGTTCTTTGAGATCGGTGTTCTCGTTTGTTTCCTGCATCTGTTCAGAGAAAAGGGTGATTCATTTCTTATATTTCTTGTGGCAGGGTGTACTAGCTAGTTCTTCCCTTATAAATCTTTGAAAAAGGTTGTTGTTGAATTTTACCTTTGTGTCGGTGGTTGCGATATTCGTGTCTGTGTTCTCTGTTTCTCTGTCAGGTATAACAGTCTCTAGTCTGTAATCAACTTGGATGTCTGGGGCTTTCTCCTATGCATTGGTCATCTGCAATGTTGTGGCAGTAGAAAGCTCTTGTACACCAACTTCCTGTTCAGCGTCGCTTTCATGCGTCTGAGATTCATCATGGGATTCAGGTTTGACACGGGTCGCCTCTTGTTTTTGGTGTGCTTGTAAGACCTGAAGATGGAACATGATGAGTTTGCGGTGCATTTTCTCCGCTCATGATGGTTTCCGGCATGGGGCGTAGTGAGTTGCGGAAGTTTACCTCCTCTTCGTTGTTTTCTTCTTCTTCATCTTGTGTGATGTTGATAGTCGATTGTGGGTCATCTTGTGCTTCGTTGGCAGGACTGCTTAGTTGATTGTTGTCCATCTGAGTCTATAATTCGTTGCAGGTTTGTCAGTTAACTCAGAGCCATATCCAGTTTATAAAGAAAAAGGGATGTTTATACGTACGTGTTTGCTGGTTCCGATCCCGATCGTCTCTTGTACTGCTTTTGGGATCATGCTTGAGGGAGCATTATCTGTCGTGGGGTTGCTTGATTTGTTGCTTGCATCCTCGTGCTTGGTGTTGTTGACATCATCCCGCTGTTAGCGTTCATCTTGGGCTGCCGTGCTGTTGCCACGTGTTTGGGAGTATGAAATACAAATTTTTTTAGTTCAAGTATGAAAACTGGGGTTTAGAGTCAGACGACATCGTGTATTGTAATTATTTACCTGTTTTTCTTGTTCTTGCTCTGCATCTTTTATTTCTGCTGGTACTTTTCTTCCTTGGCTTTGCTGTTCTTCGAAGCTTGTGTTAGATGGTATGTGCTTCTCCTTCTGCCTGTTTCTGCTCCTTTGTCTCTGCCTTGTTAATTCTCGTGTTCTGTGTCCTTGTCCTTGTTCTTCTCTTCTCTTGGTTTTCTTCTGCCGTCTTTCTTTTTCGCATTTGTCCTGCTTCTGTTGTGGCTATAACTTCTTTTGTGCGGTTGTCATCCACTAGTGTAGTCGTGGCTCCAGCGTCTACTTGCTCTACCACCTTCAGGGTCCCCTCGTTTGTTTTGATCTTTCTTGCCTTGGAAATCATGTTCTGAAAGTCTTTGTGTTGTTTGAAAGCTTTCATCAGGGACTTTGTTTGCTGGATCAGTGATTCCCTGGCTTGTTGATCGAAACTTTCCTCTTCATCGGTGCATTGGTGTTCAGCCCTGCTGGTTATCGTGGGTAATAGTGTTGCTTCATTAAGCACACTTTCCAACATTTCATTGATCCTTTCGAATCCTTCTTCTGATCCTTTGCTTGTGCTTGTGTGAAGTTCCCTGCTTCCACTGGTGTTGCCCGGTGCTTGACGCCTGACCTTGGGTGGGGGTGGTAGCAGCTTGGTCGTGTGCTCGTGATGTTTTTGATGCTATGCTGCTATGAGTTGCATTGAAGATGAAGGTGATTATGTGTTTCTTTCTTTCGTATAGAAGATCCTCTCTTCTGTTGCTTTCCATGTCTGCCATTGTTTCGGTATAATGAAATTTGTTAGGATGGGAATATGTTTTTGCAAGGTACAAGGAATTTATAGACAACAGAGCCATACATGTATGTTGCCAAATTCATAGTCATCCGGTCGTGCTTTCCCATCCTTCTTCATGTCTGCTCTATCTATTTTTGTTAGGTCGCTCTCTTTGAGATAGTTTGCTCGTGGTAGTGAGGTCTTGTCCATTCTCTTAGCAATTTTGTTCATTTCTCTGGTGTTGGGTAGCAGCAGGGAGTCGAGGTACATGATTACTGGTCCCTGTGCCAAACCATTGAGGTGCTTTTGGTTCTTAATTTTCTGATCTATGGTGTGATTTTGCCATTCGATAGCTCCTGCCTTTATCCTTTCGACGATGACCTGGCAGAAATCCATCTGTGCCATATCTTCATAATTCATGTCCTTGACCATTATTGCTTGTTTGCTGAAGATAGGAGCGGTTGTCCCACAGACAACCTTGTGGAAAAGAATGAGGAAAAATATTTTTCACTGCTTTCCTGTTTGCTTCTGGCTCGTCTATTTTGACCAATTCTGCTAGCTTCTCAAGCAGTGTTCCGGCTGAGAAATCCGGAGTTTCTAAGTCAAGGTCTAACATCAGTTCCTTCATTGAAGTCTGAGAAGTCTGTGGCCTTGGTGCTGTCTTCTGTTTGCCGTTTGGGTATCGAAAAACCTTATGGATTCCTTCCTTGGTAATCTTGATTTGCTTGTCTTCATCAGCGTCACCGAAGCTTATTGTCATGTTGTCCGTGTTCAAATTTTGGTAGATGTGTGCTGCAAGTGGTCTGGAGATGGAGCCTGTTATTTGGCAGTGCTCTATGCTGCCAAATCCTGCCGTCCTAACATCTTGTCGGTGACGGTCTTTAAGTAATTTCCACGCTTGCTTGACTTGAACGAATGATGCTCCTGCTTTGATTTTACATTTGTCTTCATTGGTTGTTTCCTCTCCTTCATGATCTGTTGGTGCTGCCAATTCTTTTCCGCTTGTCTTTGTCCTCTTTGCGCGCTTCCGGTTTGATTTTGGCTGTTACAGAAAAAAAGTGCTTTGTTAGAAACGACCGTTTGATTTTCAGTGGTGAACAGTGGCAACAAAATTTTGTAGATAAATGTGTTTTTACATCATCGTTGTCATCCTCTTTGGCATCACTGTCGTGCTCTTCGGCATCATTGCTGTCTGTAGGAATGAAATTGCCGTCTTGTTCTGTGTCATTGTCGGCACCATCAGGCTCTGAATCTTTGCTGGCATCATCCTGTTCTTCTTGCACCCGTCGTCGTTTGTTTTCCTTCTTGCTTTCACTTTGTTTCTTGGAGGCCGATGGTGCTGGTGGCGGGAGTACCATTAGAGGCTTTAGCTGTTGCTGCAAAGTACTACTGTCGACGATGAGTTGAGTGTTGTCTTTTCGCTTTTGCCTTTTTGCTCCAGGAGTAACAACAGACTTGGTATCTGATTGCCTCTTTATTTTGCTTGTTGATACATGTTTGCTCTTACCCAGCCTGCTGTAAGTTACCAGTGGTACGGCAGGTGCTTCGCTCTGCATGTTTTGTTGTTGCGTGCTTTTTTCTGATGGGTGAGGAGAGATGCTGTCTCTTTCTGCAATATCAATATTAATTTCAGACAGTGTCTTTTCAATACCACCGTCTTCGTGCGCTGCATAATGATCAGGTAACAAAAAAGGATATAGTTTCGTTCGCGAAAAAAAGGGATACAGTTTTAAAAATATATGTTCCGGGATTATACATAAAGAATCTGAAAGTCATAAAAGAGCCTTTTCCTTCCTTTTCTTGGCTTAAAAAAGGTAATTAGTCCTTTTCCTGATTGAGTCAATCAGGGATAGAAATTAGGATTAACTATGAGGTGTAGTGCTGCTGGGCAAGTGAATGTATTCTGTCCTATGTACTTCTAATAAGTTTAGTGAAGTTAGGGCGAAGGCCTTTATTGAGAGGGAAAATACACATCGGAAATGATATCCCATAATGGGAGGAATATTATTTAGCTGAGTGGAAGATTTACTGGATAAGATAAAATCTTATATTTACTAATTGGAGGCACTAATCGAGGCTCCACGTTAATTCTCATTAACTTAGCAAGTTATCCGTACGATCTCTCCATTAGTTAACCATAGCCGTAGGATAAAATAGCTCAAGAGTCCACGCCATCTGTCCCACATAAGCTTTGGCAGAAAAGAAAAATCTTGCACGGGCTGCCCTGTCCCACATAAGCTTTGGAGAGAAAAAAACTCTTGCACGGGCTGCCCAAAAAACATCTACCTCGCAGTAAAAAAAATGACTCGGCCGATTCCACCCCACCAAGTAACAAACGTGTCGGGGAGAGATTCTCATCTTCCTCATCGCGTGTCTCCTCTGCTATTTCCACATCGCCTAAACTTCCACGCTAGATCCATCTAAATAGGATTTCAACCAACAGCTACCTGTTGCCTTCCTCAACAGCAATTGAATCTAGCAAGCCGGCAGTCGTCACCACATCCTGAACAGCCTACAATATTTGCTGGTGCATGTCGGTAAAAGTATCAGATCCGTTTTCCTGTGCTCATGCCTCCGCGTGGTAGTAGCAGCCAAACTTTTGGGCCATTATCCACACCCGCCAATCCAGAAAGATACATAGCGTCTGACTCCTGGCTCTCTCAGAGCTTAGAGCGTCTCGGCCGTCCGATCGGTTTGCTTGATGCGTTTTCGGGCGTTGGATCGCGAGATGGAATGACCTCGTCCGTCGGATCTATTAGCAGCCTCGTCCGTCTTCGTTCACGGATCTGCGGGTCAACCCCTCTTCTCCTCCTTTCCCCACCTCTTCTTTCCAGACCTAGGTGTAGGATTGTATGGCAATATGCATTTTTGGCCTCGCTCTGTTCTGCTTGTCGATCATGTCTTTTTTGGTAAAGGCCAAAAGTATTTTTGTCTCTGTGCATTGGATGTCTGTCGTTTCCTTTCTTCACTGCTTGTTTTTAGTGGAGCCTAGATATATGCCTTTTGTTCCTTGTCTGGATCCTGGTAGGGCCTATGATTGTTGGTCCTTTCACCTTTGTGCATGGAATGTTGGTGGTTTTGTTCCTTTGCTTGTTTTATTTATTGTTTGTTTTTACTGTGCTCCTATGATTCAACAATAACCGAGGCAAGGGTGCCATGATCTGAGTTTCCAAATCTTGAATTGCAATTATGGTTTAATCGATATTTGCATTAGTGAGGAGCCGGGGTGGCCACGCAAGCAGAAAGGCCACACAAGGTGTTTTTCTCAATCAGATCACATGCATCTCTTAAAAATTATACCATAGCAAGTATGATTTACAGATTATTAGATATTATCGGTCTATGCTTCATGTGTTTGCAGTGTTCCTAAATCTAGATCTGTTGTTTACATATGTGCTGATTTCTGTGACTAAAGAGACTAGCAGTTCTGTCAATGGTGCTAAATACTTGCAGCTAGGAAATACCAGTCCCCATACTGGAAGGCTTGTCTATTTTATGTCTTGAGTTGAAAGAATTATTGTCAGTTCTGTCAAACATATCTATTAAAATAGTGCTTCTCATTATATAGCAGAAATAATTAAATGAGAAGCTAATGCAACAACTCAAGGTAACAGAGAGGAGCAGAGAAAAGCTTTGCTATGGGATGGCATCTTTCTGTCAGGCGCATGAATTCTTATTCTGAACAAGTTAAAATTTGACATGCCGCCGGTTTGTAGGTTATATCCTTTGGATCTATAGGCTATAGTTGACTACATTTTACTCTGTTTTTTTCTGTATATATAGATCAGATGCTTTCTACATGCTCTTGCTCTTCATAGAGAATCTATTTGTCAGGCCTACCACTTTATGAGTTTCAAATAACAACCTGGGTCTTGCAGAATGCAAGTACATGAATTTTAGGCCTATGCTCACTCGCCGATTGTTGTAGGTGTTCTCTCATTGTCGCACTACCGGCCACCTCTCCTCTCCGCTGCACTCAATTCCGTGGCAGGAGCCTGCTTTGTGTGCGGCAACGGCTATCCCAAAAGTGTAGGTGCGGTTGGACAGAGTTGTACTTCCTTGCCGGCAACCTCTCATATTCAGGTATACCATCTCCCTCCCGTCTTTTTCATTTTTTTGTGCAATTCATGATTTATGGACGGGTGATGTGGAATGTCTTCAATGGTAAATTTTTGGATTGTTGTTTCGTGGTCGATACAGCTGCAAAAGCAGATATGCAAATTTGAGACCAGTGATACAGTGCTTACTAAAAATAACGACTCTAATAATTGCACAGAGGATAGGCCTGAAACTTTTATTTACATATTTAGCTTCATTTTCTCTGATAGGGGTATCCTCGAAGTATGGCAACTATTCACTTATTTAATTGTTGTTGGCCTTTTCTTCCTTTACTTGTACTCATTGAAACCTGTTAGCATCTGCATGATTTCCTTCATATTGTTTCCCTTTTGTTTGTAGTGGTGTCAGCTATGGCCTGGAGAGAGGTGTTTAGACACCCTAAGATGGCATGTGTCGCTGAGGAGACGTGATCTTCGAGCAGCCCTCTTCATAGCTCGCAGTCCAGGTCGATGCCAAATTCAACTTCCAGGAGGCTTTTTGTGTTGTGGCTGCAGGTTCGTGTTATTGGGGGAAAATATCTTTTGTTTGTTTCTTATATTGGTGATGTGGGTGAATTGATTTCTACCTGATTTGTTCCTTTCCATCTTGATCTGTGTAGCATTAAGCATTTGAATGGAGCACATATAGGCATGCCCCGGTTCATCTTAGGTGAGTGTGGATCTGCAGCATCCTTCACAATGTTGAAGTGTGATTTTTCCTGGATTTTGGGGATGTCTGCAGTGTAAAATTATAGTTATAGATTGCTCAGATTTTGAATGGAGCTGAAGAAGTGAACTTTATCTTCTATTTATATTTAGCAATTTATGTTGTCATGCATTCCTAATAGCACCAATGAATGGTTAATGCAGACACAATATTATTCCTCTATTTTCTTAAACTTTTATTTATGTAGTCATTTACCCTGCTGCTTCATAAATTATGACTGATATGTCGACTACTGAAGTGGTTGTATCCTGTTTAGTTTTAATTTATCTCTCTAATATTGGTTTTCTAGCTATCTTCCAATATATGTTGTGAATGAATATGCTTAACATCTGCTTTGAAGCTATATGATTTGTAGATGACACTGAGATTATACTTAATTAGTATGTGGATTGAGACTTTGGGATCATAATATCTAACAAAAGAAGCAACGATTTTGGTAGCCAGTGCTCGTCGGCGGGACGGTGCAAGGCGCAACTCCGACGCGGGTCCTTGCCGGTTGGACGGCGTTCAGGTGCAACCCCGGGGCCCACTGAGTACTGCCTCGGCTACAACCTCCCTCGGTGAGCTCCATCTTCCTCCTGCTCCTCTGCTTCGGCTACTGTATCGGACATGGCCGTGGCTATATTGATGTGGTGCTCGTCTGGTTGATGCTCTATGTCCTACTCATGCATCGGTTCCTACTTGAGCTCTGTAGTTGTGGATCCATGCTATTCTAGGGTTTGCAGGCTGCTGTTCATGTTTAGTTGCTATCATAGGAGCTCCTGTGATGCTCTGGTTTACATGTGGATGCCCTAGTCCTATAGCTATGCTCCTGGATGTGCTAAATTGATCAGTGGCGTTCGTGCTAGGGCGATGATGATTAACCTTGGCTGAAATAAGTTTGCCTTTGAGCAATCGAGGCACCTGTGGGTATCAAGTTGGATCCTCCCTCTTGTCTCTAGAATCCTTTTTGATCCTGTGATACTTGTTGTTCTGTCCTTGGATGGTCATTCTTGTTGAGTGATAACCAGGGCAGCTCCACTGTATAAACAGATTGATCTGGTGATAAGAGATGACAGCGGTAGGTTATATGATCGTGGAAAGGCGAATCTGAGCCCACTATGCAATGAACCCTGAACCCTTTTTATTTGTATTTAAAGGTGTTGTTTATTTATGTTCCAGTGTTTATAGCCGTCTTATGTGGTTTACATGTGGATGCCCTGCTCCTATAGCTATGCTCCTGGATTTGCTAAATTGATCAGTGGCGTTCGTACTAGGGCGATGATGATCAACCGTGGCTGAAATAAGTGTGACTTTGAGCAATCGAGGCACCTGTGGGTATCAAGTTGGATCCTCCCTCTTGTCTCTAGAATCCTTTTTGATCCTGTGATACTTGTTGTTCTGTCCTTGGATGGTCATTCTTGTTGAGCGATAACCAGGGCAGATCCACTGTATAAACAGATCGATCTGGTGATAAGAGATGACAGGGGTAGGTTATATGATCGAGGAAAGGCGAATCTGAGCCCACTATGCAATGAACCCCGAACCCTTTTTATTTGTATTTAAAGGTGTTGCTTATTTATGCTCCAGTGTTTATAGCCGTCTCATGTAAAGATTTCTTCTCTCTCATACCTTTATTGCATATAAGCTGTTCTCGATCTTTTATTGTTTGCTGTTGGTCCTTGATTTAATCTGGTTAAGAGTAAGTTGCTCTTTGTTTTTCTGGGATAAACGATGATTTGGCAATGCTATTGGTTCTTCATGAGGAGTTCAAGGAGGATTTCTAATATTATTTTATTGTTAACGAGTCATGCCAGTAAGCTTTCTGTATTTGTTCGCCGTGAGGAGCAATGGGGCATTGCACACTTACTTATGTATACTTCTACCTGGTTATCGTTGGCCTTTTGTATAAAGGCCTTGCTCTAATTATTTATGGTCCTTCTTCCCTAATGTGTATTATGAATGGTTTTTCGACCTGTGGAATGTATTCCTAATCTTGATCTATAGAACCACCTTTCTGAACTTGATGTCTCAGTTGTACTGGACAATGCTTATTTGGCCAGATGCTCATGGGTTAAGTTATTTGATGCATTGCTTTCACTATCAAATTGTCCGCTGTTTTGAGCATCTGGCTCCATACTGTATTGTTTTTTATTTGGTGCACTGGACCAAGAGCGCATGGAGGGAGCTCTTCTCCCCCGCGCGGCGACAGCAACAGGGAAAATCCAGTCCACGGTGCCACCGGTGAACAAGATGAACAAGGTAAACACGAGATGTCGGTCGCTTATAAATTTTGTACTTCTGTAGTGTCGATCTAGGGTTCATGTGAGTGAATCTTACTGTTCTTTGGGCTGTGTATAAAAATGCTCCACGGTTGTCAGTAGTAGCTGTAGTTCTATTGTTGTGAGGGTCTCATGGTCCAATAGAATGCCCTTTTCAGAGAGAATACTCCAGATCTATTGACTGTGATTTAGTTGTGGTATTGATTTTTATTTAGTATGAATACTCACCTAATGAATCTATTAAACGATCTAAATACCACCGATTCACAGATTTGCTTGTGCCACCGTTGTTTTTTTACTTATCGTGTCACTCTTATTTATGAGCCTGGCCTGGCACATTCTGTTTCCAAATATATTTTACCTATCTGTAATAAGAATACTGCATGTGCAGGATACATATATGTTACTTCTCATGTATGTGATAACTTCTTTGGACACATTTGTATAGCATTGGAGCCTCATTTCTGCAGTTCCTTGACACAATGTGATACTCTGCATTGTTAAGTATACTTAATTTGATTTTATAGATAGGGCTGCTACTTTATATTCTGGTAAAGAAGAGGATGATGTTTTGGTCCATGATATTATAATTGATGTGGTTCTTCCATGAACCAGTATGTGATTATTTCCAGCTTTGCAACGGAGTGAGTAACTAGAAACTTTAGCATGTTCTAATTTTAATGCATACGTATCTTGTGATTGTGGAAATAAAAACTTACTAACCTTTGACCGCAACATCAAATGATATGTTATCAATTTTTCATTGAGCTTTGGAAGTTGGATCTACCACTATACATATATGTGAGCTAATATTGAACTTAATGTCGTTTGATTAACTTTTGTAGTCTCATGACCCTACTGAACTCGATGCTATCTTCATTTTCGCATGGACTAAATGTTTCTTTTTTGTCTTGAACCTGAGAACGGCTTTTTTTCCTTTTAGTTAGCCTCTCTGGTGCTATGGGTCGACCCGTTTGATTTCCCATTTTGCTATGACCAGTGGGCATTTCCTGTGGGCTTTCGTCCGCTTATTGAGTTGCTCAGCTTTGTTATAATATTTCTGAGCACTTATAATGTCCATAGTACGCTATGCTTTTAGGACAAAATTTTTCATTGTGTGTTGATGCAGTTATGGTGTCCTTTACGAGATAATTTTATGTACTGGCCATTCTCTTAGGAGATTTTTTGTTTCATTATGTTGGTTGACCATTCTCTTAGATAATTTTTTGTTTTGGTGATCATTCTTTTAATGACCACTGATGTAACTCTGTGGTACTCTCTCTCTCTCTCTCATCTCACCGCTGCTTCTCTCATCGTCTTGGATTGCAGGTCACCACCATCACGGAGCGGGACAAGGTCTGTGCAGTAGCTTGGATGGGATCTCCACCGATTTATCTCCTTCGCTGCTGTAAGCGGAGGCTCTTATATCTGACATATTAATCTCATGCATTAGTTTTGCTTTTGCTCTCTTATGTTCCTGCTCTAAGTGTTGAACCTAATGTCATCTAATTAGCTTTTGTAATCTCATGACCATACCGAACTCGATGCTGCCTTGCTTATGGGATGGACTAAATGCAATTAGCTATTGTAATCTTATGACCGTGTTGAACTCGATGATGCATTGCTTCTGGTACAAGACTGAATGTTTCTTTTTCTCTTGAACCTGAAAATCAATTGTTCTGTTAAATAGATGTGCTAAACTTGCCTTCCTACTAATGCAACATGTGTTTGATCTTTATCCGTTTGGACAAGTCGTTCGGACCGGCACCCTCGCGCCAATTTTAATGCATACGCATCTTGTGATTGTGGAAGTAAAAACTTAATAACCTTTGACCGCAACATCAAATGATATGTTATCAAATTTTCATTGAGCTTTGGAAGTTGGATCTGCCACTATATATATATGTGAGCTAATATCTAATGCAAGTGCAAATATATCTTTTGTTGGGTGGATGTGGTCTCCTTTATTTCACTTAAATAACTGAGCTTCGGAGAAGGCCGTTTTATGCCATTTGATTTCCTTTTTCATGATTTAAAGGAGGAGGTGATATTAGATTATTATTATGGTAGGTGTAATCTTTTTTCTTTGATGGTATTATATACATTATGAGTATGGAGTTGTTTTATTCCAAGTACAGAAGAAATTGAATCTGCCTTGCATGACCAATGTTTTTATCTACGAATGACCTTATTCCATTTTCTACACCTCGACATACAGATCAGCATGTGTGTGTGCCGCGGCTTGGGAGGGACAAAAGAGGAGGTCGCCTTGAAATCGTGGAAGAGCAAGGGAGACCGGAAGAGTGCATCGCTACACTGCTGCCCTGTTTCTCCTTGCTGCTGCCGACTCGCCTTCATGCAGCGCTATTTCCATAGGTATAAGAGTTTTAGTAGTTTCAGCTCCTGCAAGTCGTCATTTTGTACTGAATCTTTCCCTATGTAAATGTCCATCCTGAAACATATTACCAATGAATGCATAAGTATATATTCAATGCTTGTGGTTATAGTTGATATCGATTGTCTTCTTGATTTTGTTTTACTGATGCTTTTGATTTCTGTGTACTTCAAATATGTATATTAGGTATTATCGGAAGCATAATTGTATATATTCTATGTTCCTGCTCTAAGTGTTGAACCTAATGTCGTCTAATTAGCTTTTGTAATCTCATGACCATGCCGAACTCGATGCTGCCTTGCTTATGGGACGGACTAAATGCAATTAGCTATTGTAATCATATGTTTCTATTTATCTTGAACCTGAAAATCAATTGGTCTGTTGAATATATGTGCTAAACTTGCCTTCCTACTAATGCAACATGTGTTTGATCTTTATCCGTTTGGACAAGTCGTTACGGACCGGCACCCTCACGCCAAGGCGCGATCCCGATCTAGTGCTATATCATGGTACTTGGATGTTTGGTATGCAATGTGCTCTCTTCTCTCTAATCAGATCTCTCTCTTTTTTTTTTTTTGCATGGTCTCTCTAATCAGATCTGCTCGGTAAACTAATTGGCCGCCTCACCTAGCTTTTATCCAGTGTACAAACGGTCGGTCTATTAAATTGCATGCATGATAGCAATTAACTTGAACGCCCGGTAATGAAGTTTGTGCGCCAGTGCATGCATGTCTGCATGTTCACGCTTTGTTTAATACCAGCATGGTAGCTATTTCTTTATACCTAGCAGTTAATCTAATTCTCTACGTCCCCTGCAAAAAGAAATCTCTAGGTAGTCCCTGTGTGATGCCTGTGCAAAAGCATATGCTGACAATATAAAAATATGATGGCCCTTCAATTTTGGTAGAGTTTTATGTATATTGCTTAATCTTATTTGTCATACATCTTAAAGTGATAATTATTTTTACAATTTGTAAAACTGATGTCGCTATAGGTATCACAGAAATCATATGTTGTTGTATTGTATTTGCGGCACTTAAATTACAACAGTTCTTTCTGGATTCCAAGAAAACAAATGTTTACTTGAGCTATTGTACGCGTACCATTGTAGTATGTGGCGTGCAAGTAGAGGAGAGGATGAATTTGACAATTACCAATTCTACCTCATATTTGATCTGACAAGGTCAGTTTCTCCATAGCTTTTGTTGTTGAATGTCAAATATATGCGCCATCGGGCATACGTAGCATTTACTATGGTCATATTGATGCTTCAAATCTTATATGTAATTTATTACAACTCCTAATGACATAGAAATATTTGTGCCTATGGTCTGCAAATCTAAGGACTTTCCCATCAATCCTTTTCGGTGTCTCCTCCTAACCACATCAGACCAAGGCCACCTTCATGAGAATAAGTGTGCCAATAAGCAGCTGGTGAACATGATCCTGGCTGAACTCATGAAGAACAGTGTTTTGGGGCTTTAAAAAGGCTTCTGTCGAGGTAGGATAAATGCACTGATCTGTTGTGGTGATAAATTAACACGTCATGTAGAAGCTTAACCAATAGAATTTTTTCGGTATTCCAATCCTTCTGCCTTGCCTAGCACTGTTCGGAAGTAATAATTGTGCCATGCAGAACTGCAGAAGTATACATAAAAACAAGTTTTCACATGTCGATTTCACCTCTTTTTTTATCTACCGACTTCCCATGTTATCCCATATTTCCTTGGAGTTTTCTACAATATGATAACAACATTTAACTCCTTGACGTGTTCTTCAGTACATATGGAGTACAAATTTATAGGGCGATGACATGTATACTTTAGCCAAAAAGAAACGATGTGTAGATGTGAAACATAGTCGATGGCTGAAAGAAATCCTATAATGTTAAATTCTCGGCATATCTGATATGTATCTACAGTCAAATATCCAGTTGTATATATACAGCAAGAAATTTTGTAAAATCTCGGGCTTCTATTATACAGTCGTATATCCAGTTGTTTCTACAGTCAATATCGCAACCCTGATATTGTAAAATCATGGGCTTCATATCCAACATAAACTCCTGTAAGTTGTGATGGTCTTATATAATTTCTACATGCATGAACTACTCATCGACTGTGGGTTGAACTAATTATTATTTTTTATCAAATTCAACTCATGATATTTTTTGGGAGAATTGTTTTGTCTGATTGTATATGACTTTGCATTCACTAAGCATTGTAATAAGTGTATTCTACAGTTCCTCCTTTCTTCAACGTAATGAGTTTGTGTGGAATGTGACCTTCAAGCATACATAATTTTACTCTATTTTTTCCTTAAAGATAAATAACATAAGCATTAATAGCGTAAGCAAGAACTAATACTGATATAAGATCCAAGTTAACAATTTTAGTTCACCATTGTAATTATATCCACTAACAATGGGAAACACAAAATGCTAGCCCGTGCGGATGCACGGGTTGATGACTAGTGTTTTTGAAATAGAAATTTAGATACCGTGTGAACATTTTGAATGTTTTCAAGACTTATAAAAAAAACAAACAGGCAGTTTTAATTGCAGAATAGAATATAATTTTTTATGCTTGTGTTAAGGAGGACAGTTAACTTATTTATGTCGCTATATAGTTTTTGTTAGATGGACAGTGGACACTTTGCTTAAACCTTTGACAGGAACTTGTTGGATGGCAGGCTCTTCCCCAGGCTTCCTGTTTTCCTTTACACCAGTCATTGCAGCATTAAAAATGGCCAGGTGTTAGAAGCATAGTTTTATCTCAAAGCAAAGAGGACATACATTGCGTGAAAAAAAATGTATCGTTAGTGAGGCACAGGTTGTTTCATCACAGAAGCACAGGTGCACCTATTCCTGGAGCACGGTTTTTAATACGAGAGGGCACGTAATTTGAAACAAATACAATCAAGGGGCAGGGAAAATCTCGTGTAATTATCACGTTTGATCTCTCAGGATGCTCCCAGGGTTTGAATCTACAGTGGTGGCCTTGTTAGTGATGGCAGGTACGTTTTAGGCAGTATCCTCCGACCAAGATAATTACACGGGGAGGAGTACCATTTCTATTTCACTCTTGTCCACGCTATTGCTATTTGTTAGGGAAGTTGAAACAGGCTATTCGATAACTGAGTTGTTGCGGCGGCTAGGGTTTCTGTCCGTGAAAGGGGGGAAATCACTATGAGCGACCTTGTGGATTGGAATGAGGTGGATGAATTGTTACCTTCGGTTCCGTGTGTGGGGTTTCTCGCATCCATCGGCTGATTCTGTCGTTGCTCTTTTTTGTTGCGATCTCCGCTGCCGGTCTTGAGAGCGCAGGTCGTCGACGTCAGTCGCCGCCGCCAGGAGGGGATTTTGGTGCTGTCACGGGCACCTTTTGATATCTCGAAGTGGAGGGCGGTTGGCGAAGCGCGGTGGCGGTTGTTCGGTGACGCGAACTCGATTTCGAATTTGGGTTGGTGTGCGGGTTTGGAGAAGGGGGCATAATGAAAGAGGAGAGCGTGCGGGAGTGGCGAAGGTTTGAAGATTTTCCGTGGAGAGGGGTAGCAAGAGAGTAGTAGAGGGAGGGAGAGTTGGAAATGATCGAACCGTCTCCAATCTTCTACCGTCCGTTTGGGCATCAAGATTGGTGCGACCTTGCTGAGCTTGTTTCGTTTGCTTGCTTCTTACTAAACAGTCAGTTGGCGGTGGGACGCTAGCATTTTTTGATTTTAGTGTAGTGACACAACTAAAAAAAAGAAGCACGTGATAGGCACGGGCGAGAAGTATCTCGAGGCACGGGTGCGCAGCCTAGTCATCTGTGAAGCGTGTGAGGCATGGTGTGGAGTCTCCAGAGGCATGGGCGTGCGAGCTCCAGAAGCAAGGGAGTGAAGCCTCCACAGGCACCAGAGGCATGGGTCTGAATACTCAGTTAGAGAGGTACGGTTGTACATAGGCCAGTGGCACAACCGTGTAACTTGCTGCGCCCGGCAGCACACGGTTGTGGCTCCTGTAGGCACCAAGAGGCACGGGGGATCAGCATCTGGAGTCACGTGTGTGCAACACCTAGAGTCACAGTGAGGAGTCTCCAGAGGCATGGGCGTGCGACCTCCAGAAGCATGGGAGTGAAGCCTCTACAGGCACGGACGTGGGGCTGTTGTAGGCATGAGTATGAATCCTCTGCATGCACAGGTGTGAAGTCTCTAGAGCCATAGGCGTGTGGCACCAGAGGCATGGGTCCGAATACTCAGTTAGAGAGGCACGGTTGTACATAGGCCAGTGGCACAGCCGTGTAGCTTGCTGCGCCCGGCAGCACACGGCTGTGGCTCCTGTAGGCACCAAGAGGCACGGGGGATCAGCATCTGGAGTCACGTGTGTGCAACACCTAGAGTCACTGTGAGGAGTCTCCAGAGGCATGGGCGTGCGACCTCCAGAAGCACGGGAGTGAAGCCTCTACAGGCACGGACGTGGGGCTGCTGTAGGCATGGGTATGAATCCTCTGCATGCACAGGTGTGAAGTCTCTAGAGCCACGGGCATGTGGCACCAAAGGCATGGGTCCGAATACTCAGTTAGAGAGGCACAGTTGTACATAGGCCAGTGGCACAACCATGTAGCTTGCTGCGCCCGGCAGCATTCGGCTGTGGCTCCTGTAGGCACCAAGAGGCACGGGGGATCAGCATCTGGAGTCACGGTGAGGACTCTCCAGAGGCATGGGCGTGTGACCTCCAGAAGCACGGGAGTGAAGCCTCTACAGGCACGGACGTGGGGCTACTGTAGGCATGGGTATGAATCCTCTGCATGCACAGGTGTGAATTCTCTAGAGCCACGGGCATGTGGCACTAGAGGCATGGGTCCGAATACTCAGTTAGAGAGGCACGGTTGTACATAGGCCAGTGGCACAACCGTGTAGCTTGCTGCGCCTGGCAGCACACGGCTGTGGCTCCTGTAGGCACCAAGAGGCACGGGGGATCAGCATCTGGAGTCACGTGTGTGCAGCACCTAGAGTCACGACGTGTGGCACGTGAGGCACGGGTGTGTAGCCTAAAGGGGCACGGGAGTGAAGCCTCTACAGGCATGGGCGTGGGGTTTCTTGAGGCGAGGCATGGGTATGAATCCTCTGCGTGCACAGGTGTAAATTCTTCAGAGGCACGGGCGTGTGGCACCAGAGGCATTGGTATGAATCCTCTGCGTGCACAGGTGTGAAGTTTCTTGAGCCACGGGCGTGTGGCACCAGAGGCATGGGTCCAAATACTCAGTTAGAGAGACACGGTTATACATAGGCGAGTGGCACAGTCGTGTAGCTTGACGCATCCTGCAGCACACGGTGCTTCCAGAGGGACGGGTGTGCACGACCAAGAGGCACATGCAATGAGCATCCGGAGTCACGTGTGTGCAGCACGTAGAGTCACGGCGCGTGGCATGTGAGGCACAGGTGTACAGCCTCCAAAGGCACGGGAGTGAAGCCTCTACAGGCATGGACGTGGGGTTTCTCGAGGCGAGGCATTGGTATGAATCCTCTGCGTGCACAGGTGTAAAGTCTGTAGAGGCACGGTCGTGTGGCACCAGAGGCATGGGTCCGAATACTCATTTATAGAGGCACGGTTATAGAGGCACGTTTTCTTCATAATGTTTTTGTGCCTAGTTTAGTTTGAGAAGCACGGTTGTACATAGACTAGTGGCACACACTACTAGGGAAAACCCTAGCAGTAGCGCGGGGTTTTGTAATATTAGTAGCGCGGGTGGGCGCGCTACTGCTACGACGCTACAGCCAACTATTAGCAGTAGCGCTGTTCCACCCGCGCTACTGCTAACAGAGTTTATCAGTAGCGCGTTTAGGTGAACCTCGCTACTGCTAAAAGCTGCAGCGCGCCTATTTAACACGTGCTACTGATAAGGAAGCGCTACTGCTACACACATACCCCGCGCTACTGTTACTATTGTCTGTAAATTTTTTTCTGCAGCATTTTTTCTCTGTTTTTAATAGGTTTATACAATAGCCTGTCATATCATACACACAATAGTCTCATCATATCATACACATGCAAATATTCTCATCAAATCATGCCATCATCATCCAACACAAATGATGTCTCTCATCATTATCGATCTCGAAATAGCGATACAAGTTATGATATGTCTCGAATACATGCAACTACATCGTCATTCCATACACATGTTTCAGCATCCATCTAAAACGATGATATAGAAGAGAAGAGCTATCACTATGAGTAAGAGCGGAATTATGCAGTACATGAGGCGCCGGTTGTGAATCCTCTCTCGCGCTAGCGTGAACCGCAAGTAACTAGCTTCTTCTTCTTGTCTGCTATCAAACCCTTTATGGCTGCCGCCCGAGAACCGTGACACTTGGGCCTGACACTCGGGCCACTCATCGTACACTCCCGGAACCCTCCCTATGTACATGGCATAGCACTTCTTCGCCATCAAGGACCTATGTACCTGTTAGAGAAGCAACAATAATATGCAACATAATATATTTGAGCAACACGAAAAGAAAGAGTTAGCTAATAGATGCAACATATAGTGATCATAATTAATAACGCAGGTTCACCGTACCTAAACTAATTAACTAGATGTACGCAGGTCATCGTACCCAAACTAACAAACTAGCATTACGCAAGTTCAGCAGGACCGTTGACATCACAAAGTTTCATCGCTACAGAAACTACAAGTTCAACCGACACATCATCATCGACATCGTCAATCATTGGAAGTTCCACCCATCCATATCCGGGAGGATGCACCCTAGCTTCGTGAACGGCGTCAGGTCTTGACGTTGCATGCCTATGCGAGTTCTGACGTCAGCTCGCGATATAGGGCCGTGGTGGAACATCCCCTTCTCTTCGACAAGTCGCTTTGGGCCGCAAGCCTGTGTTGCTTCTTCTGCAAAAGGAACGTGAACCGTTTACGAATGTTACTACAACGTGTAGTCCACTTGATCAGAAGCTAAATGTAAGGTGGTAAAAGAATAATTACCAGTAATCTAATCAATTTCCTCGTGATCGGGTCCGTGTACCAAACCTTCTTTTCCTTGTCTCACTTGTACCGGGCCCTGATGAAGTCACGCTCCTGCGGGTCGGTGAACTCCGCGTAGGGGTCTGGGATCCCCGTGGCTTCACGTTCCGCATCCTCCTTATCCCATATGGGCCTCTTGCCAATGTAGCCACGGCTTCCGAGGCGTTGGTTCCCCGTGTTCCTTTGCTACATTGACTTGTATTTCTCAGACTTAATCTTGGCTGCCTCGGTAGCGGAAGTGTCCTTGAACTTTTCTAACTCCTCTGCCGTCAGTGTCGGATTGTCCGCCAAAATCTTGGACAGGGGTTCGTTAGCATCAATCGCTCGTTTCACCCT
The DNA here is from genome assembly GCA_039707655.1 of Elymus sibiricus. Taxonomy (NCBI): domain Eukaryota; kingdom Viridiplantae; phylum Streptophyta; class Magnoliopsida; order Poales; family Poaceae; genus Elymus; species Elymus sibiricus. Next base: position 363,808,833 of record CM077670.1, on the reverse strand, counting down.
CCCTTTCCAGGCGGCCAAATCGTTGCTGAACATGCCCATGGCGTGGTTATTGATACCTTTCATGGCAGCATCATCCCACGGGTTTTCTATGCGGTCATCCCGGCCGGGGAACTGGAATCTCTTGTGCAGCTTCGTTAGGAGCAACTGCTCCAGATGTGGTTTCTTCCTTCAGTCATTGTCGTTGATGCTCGCGGTTTCCCGTAGGATGCATCCGACTTGGTTGCCGTAGCACTTGCGAGCTTCATCCGGCGCTACTGGCTCGAATTTGCCGGGGTGCATCTCTGTGACCAGAATTCTTCCGATGCCGAGTTTGTTAGGGCGTCGTGTCCTCTGCTTCTTCTTTTCGTTACCGGCTTCGGCGCCGGTACCTTCGGCGCCGATCTCGGCGCCGCCATCGGTGCCGGTGCCATCGGTGTCGATGTCGGCGGCAGTACCATCGTCCGCTATGACCAGGTCGCCCTGCAAACCTTCTGTTTGCTGACTAGACAAAAAGTCGAGGTAATCATGTTCACGGTCATATTGTATGTCGTCGGCAGCGTGGTCAGAAGGCCCGGTCTCGTCGTTGTTCGACATGTTTCCTATGATTAAGTCTGCTCGTTTAATTCTTAAACTATAATAAAATGAGTAATGACATAAAAAAACGCCTATGGTTTGCCGGAATGCCGTTTCATTCCCGCCCAAGCAAATGCCGGGCACTCGATATGCCTACTTTCTAGCACAAGTCATGCCGAAATTCACGGGAAATTTCGGCATGACCTTTGCTAAAAAGTGGACATATCGAGCGCCTGAAATTCGCCGGAACGGAAATGAATCAACATTCCGGAAAAACATAGGCCACTCGGATCATTTCCCTGCAAACAAGAAAAGCCAACATAGGCAACAATAGCACATCATCTCCATCATTTGGCACATCATATGGCAACAACAGTAGCTAACATCATTTGGCACTTCAATTATTCAAAATATGTTCACCATCAACAGCCAACATCATGTATATCAAAGAAATTCATGCACTTTAATTATTCAAAGAAATTCACCATAAAGAAATTCACCATCAAAATATGTTTTAAATTCCTAGGTACTGTCCTAATATAAAACAGCTACTATCCTAATAAAAAACCTAGCTAAATTCTTATCTACTACGGTTAACTAATTTTGCATCTTTTCTCCCAATCTTTAAAAAGCAAGCACACTCTCACTCACTTACTAACATTACACTAGAATTCTGTAAACTAAACACCTAAAATACCTAGAATTCATTTAACAGGAACTGAAAACCCAAACCCTAGAATTAACTTAACTAAACACCTAAAATACCTAACCCTAGAATTAAATTAACTAAGCACCTAAAATTCAGTTCACTAAAACAGCTAACCCTAGAATTCAGTTAACTAAAACACCTAATGACCTAAAATACCTAACCCTAGAATTCAGTTAACTAAACACCTAAAATTCAGTTAACTAAAACACCTAACCCTAGAATTCAGTATACTAAAATGAGAGAGAGGAGGGGCGGGGACTTACAGCGGTTGTCGGGGGAGACGGCAGCGGGGAGGTGGAGGTCGGGGGAGACGGTGGCGAGGCGGCGACGAGGCTGGCGCACCGGAGGGGGCGATGTCGAGGAGGAGGCAGGCGCGGCGACATCGAGGAGGAGGAGGCAGGCGCGGCGAGGACGGGCTCCGGCAACGGCGCGAGGAGGCAAGGGAGACGAGGGCTCCGGCGACGGCGTGGAGGAGGGCAAGGGGATGGAATGGGGGGAATTGGGGAAGAAAGGCCCGTGCGGTGCGGTTAACTCAAACATAGCAGTAGCGCGGGTGTGTGTTGGAAATATGCCCTAGAGGCAATTAATAAAGTGTTTATTATCATATTTCTCCGTTCATGATAATGGTTTATTATTCATGCTAGAATTGTATTGACCGGAAACTTAATACATGTGTGGATAATAGACAAATACTGAGTCCCTAGTAATCCTCTACTAGACTAGCTCGTTGATCAAAAGATGGTCAAGATTTCCTGACCATGGACATGAGTTGTCATTTGATAACAGGATCACATCATTAGGAGAATGATGTGATGGACATGACCCAACCGTTAGCATAGCAAATGATCGTTCATTTTATTGCTATTGCTTTCACTATGTCAAATACACGTTCCTCTGACCATGAGATCATGCAACTCCCGGATACCGTAGGAATACTTTGGGTGTATCAAACGTCACAACGTAACTGGGTGATTATAAAGGTGCACTACAGGTATCTCCGAAAGTGTTTGTTGAGTTGGCATGGATCGAGATTGGGATTTGTCACTCCGACTATCGGAGAGGTATCTCTGGGCCCTCTCGGTAATACAGCATCACAGAAGCCTTGCAAGCACCGTGGCTAAAGAGTTAGTTGCAAGATGACGTATTACGGAACGAGTAAAGAGACTTGCCGGTAACGAGATTGAACTAGGTATTGGATACCGACGATCGAATCTCGGGCAAGTAACATACCGCCGGACAAAGGGAACAACGTATGTTGTCATATGAGGTTCACCGATAAAGATCTTCGTGGAATATGTAGGAACCAATATGAGCATCCAGGTCCCGCTGTTGGTTATTGACCAGAGAGTTGTCTCGGTCATGTCTACATCATTCCCGAACCCGTAGGGTCCGCACACTTAAGGTTCGATGACGAAATAGTATTATATGAGTTATGTGATTGGTGACCGAATGTTGTTCGGAGTCCCGGATGAGATCACGGACATGACGAGGAGTCTCAGAATGTCCGAGAGGTAAAGATTCATATATTGGAAGGCTATATTCAGACGTCGGAAAGGTTCCGAGTGATTCGGGTATTTTTCGGAGTACCGGGGAGTTACGGGAATTCACCGGGAGAAGTAATGGGCCTTATTGGGCCATACGGGAAAAGGAGAGGCAGGCCACGTGAGGAGGCGCGCGCCCCCCCTTGCCCAAACCGAATTGGACTAGGGGAGGGGGCGCAGCCCCCTCTTTCCTTTCCCTCTCCCTTCCCCCTTTCCTACTCCGTATGGGAGGTGGAATCCTACTAGGACTAAGGAGTCCTAGTAGGACTCCCCACACTTGGCGCAGCCCCTAGGGCCAGCCTCCTCCCCTCTCCCTCCTTTATATACGGAGGAGGGGCACCCCTTGGAGACACACAATTGTCCCATAGCCGTGTGCGGTGCCCCGATCTCCGTTTTCCACCTCGGTCATATTTTCGGAGAGCTTAGGCGAAGCCCTGCCGGAATCACTTCACCGTCACAGTCGCCACGCCGTCGTGCTGACGGAACTCATCTACTTCCTCGACGTCTTGCTGGATCAAGAAGGCGAGGATCGTCACCGAGCTGCACGTGTGTAGAACTCGGAGGTGACGTACGTTCGGTACTCGATCGGTGGAGCTCGAAGGATTGTTCGACTACATCAACCGCGTTGTGAGACGCTTCCGCTAACGGTCTACGAGGGTACGTAGACACACTCTCCCCTCTCGTAGCGATGCATCTCCATGGATAGATCTTGCGTGAGCGTAGGAATTTTTTTGAAATTCATGCTCCGTTCCCCAACAGTGGTATCAGAGCCAGGTCTATGCGTAGATGTGATTTGCACGAGTAGAACACAAGTGAGTTGTGGGCGTGGGTGTATACATATTGCTTGCCGTTACTAGTTGTTATTTGATTCGGCGGTATTGTGAGATGAAGCGGCCCGGACCGACATTACGCGTACGCTTACGCGAGACAGGTTTCACCGCTACGTGCACTCGTTGCATAAAGGTGACTGGCGGGTGTCTGTCTCTCTCACTTTAGTTGAATCGGTTTCAATGAAGAGGGTTCTTTTAGAAGATCAAAAAGCAATCACTACACCACGTTGTGGTTTTGCGTAGGTAAGAACGGTTCTGGCAAACCCGTAGCAGCCACGTAAAACTTGCAACAACAAAGTAGAGGACGTCTAACTTGTTTTTGCAGGGTATGCTGGTGATGTGATATGGTCAAGACATGATGTGATATAAGTTGTTGTATGAGATGATCATGTTTTGTAAGTTATCAGGCAACCGGCAGGAGCCTTATGGTTGTCTCTTTATTGTATGCAATGCCAACGCTATGTAATTGCTTTTCTTTACCGCTATGAGTTAGCAGTAGTAGTAGTAGCAAGAGCCGGCGAGACGACCACGACACTGCGATGGAGATCAAGGTGTCACGACGCTATGATGGAGATCATCGTGTCAATCCGGTGACGATGGAGATCATGACGGTGCTTGGCTGATGGAGATCAAAAGCACAAGACGATGATGGCCATATCATGTCACATATATTGAATTGCATGTGATGTTAATCCTTTTATGCATCTTATTTTGCTTAGGACGACGGTAGCATTATAAGATGATCCCTTCACTAAATTTCAATATAAGTGTTCTCCCCTAGTATGCACCGTTGCGAAGGTTCGACGCTTCTAAGCACCACGTGATGATCGGGTGTGATGGATTCTTTCGTTCGCATACAACGGGTGTAAGCCAGTTTTACACACTCAGAATACTTGGGTTAAACTTGATGAGCCTAGCATGTACAGACATGGCCTCGGAACACAAGAGACCGAAAGGTCGAACATGAGTCATATAGTAGATATGATCAACATGAAAGATGTTCACTATTGATAACTAATCCACCTCACGTGATGATCGGACGTGGTTTAGTTGATGTGGATCATGTTACACTTAGACAACTTGAGGGATGTTAATCTAAGTGGGAGTTCTTAAGTAATTTGATTAATTAAACTTCAATTGTCATGAACATAGTCTTACTTGTCTTAGCAAATTTATGTTGTAGATCAATAGACCGCGCTGTAGTTCCCCTGTTTTTATTATGTTCCTAGAGAAAATGAAGTTGAAAGTTGATGGAAGCAACTATGCGGACTAGGTCCGTGATCTGAGGATTGTCCTCACTGCTGCACAGAAGGCTTATGTCCTTAATACACCGCTCAGTGAAATACCCCTACGGCTTCGTCTGAGGACGTTATGAACGTCTGGCAGACAAGAAAAGATGACTACTCGATAGTTCAGTGCGCCATACTTTACGGCTTAGAACCGGAGCTCCAAATATGTTTTGAGCAACACGGAGCATATGAGATGTTCCAAGAGCTGAAAATTTGTTTTTCAAGCTCACACCCGGGTCGAGAGGTATGACACCTTCGACAAGTTCTATAGCTACAAGATGGAGGAGAACAGCTCCGTTAGTGAGCATGTACTCAGAATGTCTGAGTACTTCAAACATTTGAATCAAGTGGGAGTTAGACTTCCGAATAAAGTGGTGATTGATAGAGTTCTCTAGTCACTATCACTAAGCTACTGGATCTTCGTGATGAACTATAAACATGCAAGGGATAGAAGATCCTTAAGCTATTCGCGATGCTACAATCTGCGGATGTAGAAATAAAAAAAAAAGGGAGCATCAAGTGTTGATGGTTAATAAGACCACTAGTTTCAAGAAGGGCAAGGGAAAGAAAAGGGAACTTCAAGAAGAACGGTAAAACAGTTGCCGCTCACGCGAAGAAACCCAAGGCTGAACCAAACCCGAGACTTAGTGCTCCCATTGCAAAGGGAAATGTCACAGGGAGCGGAACTTCCCCAAAGTAACTGGCAGATAATAAGACTGGCAATGTCAACAAAGATATTTGATATACATGTTATTGATATGTACCTTACTAGTACTCATAGGAGCACCTGGGTATTTGATACTTGTTCAGTTGCTTACAACTTGAAACATGGAGCTTCGGAATAAACGAGGACTAGCTAAGAACGAAGTGACGATGTGCATTGGAAGTGTCTCCAAGGTTGATGTGATCACCATCGCCACGCTCTCTCTACCTTCAGGATTAGTGATGAACCTAAATAATTGTTATTTGGTGCTTGCGTTAAGCATGAACATTATATCTGATAGTGTTTATTGCAAGACAGTTATTCAATTTCAGAGAATAATTGTTATTCTATTTATTTGGATAATATCATTGATGATCATGCACTTAAGATGAAAGGTTTATTGAATCTTGATCGTAGTAATACATATGTTCATAACACGAATGCCAAAAGATAATGATAGTACCACATATTTGTGGCACTGCCGCTTAGGTCATATCAGTGTTAAACACATGAAGAAACTCCATGCAGATGGGTTTTTGGAATCTCTTGATTATGAATCATTTGAGACATGTGAACCGTGCCTTATTGGCAAGATGACTAAAACTCCGTTCTCCGGAACAATGGAGCGAGCAACCAACTTATTGGAAAAAATACATACCGATGTATGCGGTCCGATGAGTGTTGAGGCGCGCGGTGGATATCGTTATGTTCTCACGTTCACTGATGATTTGTGTAGATATGGTTATGTCTACTTGATGAAGCATAAATCTGAAACATTTGAAAAGTTCAAAGAATTTCAGAGTGAAGTAGAGAACCATCGTAACAAGAAAATAAAGTTCTTACGATCTGATCGTGGAGGAGAATATTTGAGTTACGAGTTTGGCAATCACTTAAGACAATGTGGAATTGTTTCACAGCTCACGCCACCTGGAACACCACAGCGTAATGGTGTGTCCGAACGTCGTAATCGTACTCTATTAGATATGGTGCGTTCTATGATGTCTCTTGCCGATTTGCCACTATCATTTTGGGGTCATGCATTAGAGACAGCTGCATTCACTTTAAATAGGGCACCGTCTAAATCCGTTGAGACGACACCATATGAACTGTGGTTTGGAAAGAAACCTAAGCTGTCGTTTCTGAAAGTTTGGGGCTGCGATGCTTATGTCAAAAGGCTTCAGCCTGATAAGCTTGAACCCAAAGCGGATAAGTGCGTCTTCATAGGATACCCAAAAGAAACTGTTGGGTACACCTTCTACCACAGATCCGAAGGCAAAGTTTTCGTTGCTAAGAATGGTTCCTTTCTAGAGAAGGAGTTTCTCTCGAAAGAAGTGAGTGGGAGGAAAGTAGAACTTGATGAGGTAATTGTACCTCCTCTGGATAGTAGTTCGCCACAGAAAGAAATTTCTGTGACACCAACACAGACCAGAGAAGAAGTTGATGATGATGATCATGAGGCTTTGGATCAAGTTGCTACAGAACTTCGAAGGTCAACCAGGACACGTTCCGCACCAGAGTGGTATGGAAATCCAGTCTTGGAGGTTATGTTGTTAGACAACGGTGAACCTTCGAATTATGAAGAAGCTATGGCAAGCCCGGATTCCGAGAAATGGCTTGAGGCCATGAAATCCGAGATAGGATCCATGTATAAGAACAAAGTGTGGACTTTGGTAGACTTGCCCGATGAACGGCGAGCTATTGAAAATAAATGGATCTTTAAGAAGAAGACGGACGCTGATGGTAATATCATCATCTATAAAGCTCGACTTGTTGCTAAAGGTTATCGACAAGTTCAAGGAGTTGACTACGATGAGACTTTCTCACCCGTAGCGATGCTAAAGTCTGTCAGAATTATGTTAGCAATTGCCGCATTTTATGAAATCTGGCAAATGGACGTCAAAACGGCATTCCTTAATGGATTCCTTAAGGAAGAATTGTATATGATGCAACCGGAAGGTTTTGTCGATCCTAAAGGTGCTAACAAAGTATGCAAGCTCCAGCGATCCATCTATGGACTGGTGCAAGCATCTCGGAGCTAGAATACTCGCTTTGATGAAGTGATCAAAGCGTTTGGGTTTATGCAAGTTTATGGAGAAACTTGTATTTAGAACAAAGTGAGTGGGAGCTCTATAACATTTCTAATAATTATATGTGATTGGAAATGATGTAGAATTTCTGGAAAGCATAAAGAATTAATTGAAAGGAGTTTTTCAATAAAAACCTGTTTTTGAGTTATCCACGGTTTGGGCATCGAGATCTATAGAGATAGATCAAGACACCTGATAAATGATTTTCACACACCTTGATGAGATTTTGAAGAAGTTCAAAATGGATCAAGTCAAAAGAAATAAGTTCTGGGCTGGTGTGAAGTGGAGTAAGACTTGAAGATCTAGGTAAAGGTTGTTTACATGTTAGGCATCAAAATCTATAGAGATAGATTGAGACGCCTCATATGACTTTCACAAAACATATACCTTGACAAGATTTTGAAGAAGTTCAAAATGGATCAGTCAAAGAAGGAGTTCTTGACTGTGGTGAAAGGTCTGAAGTTGAATAAGACTCAAATCTCGACCACGGAAAAATAAATAGAATGGATGAAGGTTATCCCCTATGCCTCGGCCATAGGTTCTATAAAGTATGCCAAGCTGTGTGCCTTGCCATGTGTCTGGCAAAAGAGGTACCAAAGTGATCCAGGAGTAGATCATTGGACAGCGGTCAAGAATATCCTGAAGTACCTGAAAAGGACTAAGGAAGAATTTCTCGGGAATAGAGGTGATAAAGAGTTCGTCGTAAAGGGTTACGTCGATGCAAGCTTTAAACACCGATCCGGAGGACTATGAGTCTCATACCGGATACGTAAAGTGGGACAGTCGGTTTGGAGTAGCTCCAAGCAGAGTGTGGTAGCAGCATCTACATATGACATAGAGATTTGCCAAGAACACACGGATCTGATTATTGCAGACCCGTTGACTAAAACCTCTCTCACAAGCAAAACATGATCAGCCCTAGAACTAATTGTATGTTAATTACATGGAGATGTAAACTAGATTATTGACTCTAGTGCAAGTGGGAGACTGTTGGAAATATGCCCTAGAGGCAATTAATAAAGTGTTTATTATCATATTTCTCAGTTCATGATAATGGTTTATTATTCATGCTAGAATTGTATTGATCGGAAACTTAATACATGTGTGGATAATAGACAAATACTGAGTCCCTAGTAAGCCTCTACTAGACTAGCTGGTTGATCAAAAGATGGTCAAGATTTCCTGACCATGGACATGAGTTGTCATTTGATAACGGGATCACATCATTAGGAGAATGATGTGATGGACATGACCCAACCGTTAGCATAGCAAATGATCGTTCAGTTTATTGCTATTGCTTTCACTATGTCAAATACACGTTCCTCTGACCATGAGATCATGCAACTCCCGGATACCGTAGGAATACTTTGGGTGTATCAAACGTCACAACGTAACTGGGTGATTATAAAGGTGCACTACAGGTATCTCCGAAAGTGTTTGTTGAGTTGGCATGGATCGAGATTGGGATTTGTCACTCCGACTATCGGAGAGGTATCTCTGGGCCCTCTCGGTAATACAGCATCACAGAAGCCTTGCAAGCACCGTGACTAAAGAGTTAGTTGCAAGATGATGTATTACGGAACGAGTAAAGAGACTTGCCGGTAACGAGATTGAACTAGGTATTGGATACCGACGATCGAATCTCGGGCAAGTAACATACCGCCGGACAAAGGGAACAACGTATGTTGTCATATGAGGTTCACCGATAAAGATCTTCGTGGAATATGTAGGAACCAATATGAGCATCCAGGTCCCGCTGTTGGTTATTGACCAGAGAGTTGTCTCGGTCATGTCTACATCATTCCCGAACCCGTAGGGTCTGCACACTTAAGGTTCGATGACGAAATAGTATTATATGAGTTATGTGATTGGTGACCGAATGTTGTTCGGAGTCCCGGATGAGATCACGGACATGACGAGGAGTCTCGGAATGTCCGAGAGGTAAAGATTCATATATTGGAAGGCTATATTCGGACGTCGGAAAGGTTCCGAGTGATTCGGGTATTTTTCGGAGTACCGGGGAGTTACGGGAATTCACCGGGAGAAGTAATGGGCCTTATTGGGCCATACGGGAAAAGGAAAGGCAGGCCACGTGAGGAGGCGCGCGCCCCCCCTTGCCCAAACCGAATTGGACTAGGGGAGGGGGCGCAGCCCCCTCTTTCCTTTCCCTCTCCCTTCCCCCTTTCCTACTCCGTATGGGAGGTGGAATCCTACTAGGACTAAGGAGTCCTAGTAGGACTCCCCACACTTGGCGCAGCCCCTAGGGCCAGCCTCCTCCCCTCTCCCTCCTTTATATACGGAGGAGGGGCACCCCTTGGAGACACACAATTGTCCCATAGCCGTGTGCGGTGCCCCGATCTCCGTTTTCCACCTCGGTCATATTTTCGGAGAGCTTAGGCGAAGCCCTGCCGGAATCACTTCACCGTCACAGTCGCCACGCCGTCGTGCTGACGGAACTCATCTACTTCCTCGACGTCTTGCTGGATCAAGAAGGCGAGGATCGTCACCGAGCTGCACGTGTGTAGAACTCGGAGGTGCCGTACATTCGGTACTCGATCGGTGGAGCTCGAAGGATTGTTCGACTACATCAACCGCGTTGTGAGACGCTTCCGCTAACGGTCTACGAGGGTACGTAGACACACTCTCCCCTCTCGTAGCGATGCATCTCCATGGATAGATCTTGCGTGAGCGTAGGAAATTTTTTGAAATTCATGCTCCGTTCCCCAAGAGTAGTATCATAGCCAGGTCTATGCGTAGATGTGATTTGCACGAGTAGAACACAAGTGAGTTGTGGGCGTGGGTGTATACATATTGCTTGCCGTTACTAGTTGTTATTTGATTCGGCGGTATTGTGAGATGAAGCGGCCCGGACCGACATTACGCGTACGCTTACGCGAGACAGGTTTCACCGCTACGTGCACTCGTTGCATAAAGGTGACTGGCGGGTGTCTGTCTCTCTCACTTTAGTTGAATCGGTTTCAATGAAGAGGGTTCTTTTAGAAGATCAAAAAGCAATCACTACACCATGTTGTGGTTTTGCGTAGGTAAGAACGGTTCTGGCAAACCCGTAGCAGCCACGTAAAACTTGCAACAACAAAGTAGAGGACGTCTAACTTGTTTTTGCAGGGTATGCTGGTGATGTGATATGGTCAAGACATGATGTGATATAAGTTGTTGTATGAGATGATCATGTTTTGTAAGTTATCAGGCAACCGGCAGGAGCCTTATGGTTGTCTCTTTATTGTATGCAATGCCAACGCTATGTAATTGCTTTTCTTTACCGCTATGAGTTAGCAGTAGTAGTAGTAGCAATAGCCGGCGAGACGACCACGACACTGCGATGGAGATCAAGGTGTCACGACGCTATGATGGAGATCATGGTGTCAATCCGGTGACGATGGAGATCATGACGGTGCTTGGCTGATGGAGATCAAAAGCACAAGACGATGATGGCCATATCATGTCACATATATTGAATTGCATGTGATGTTAATCCTTTTATGCATCTTATTTTGCTTAGGACGACGGTAGCATTATAAGATGATCCCTTCACTAAATTTCAAGATAAGTGTTCTCCCCTAGTATGCACCGTTGCGAAGGTTCGACGCTTCTAAGCACCACGTGATGATCGGGTGTGATGGATTCTTTCGTTCGCATACAACGGGTGTAAGCCAGTTTTACACACTCAGAATACTTGGGTTAGACTTGACGAGCCTAGCATGTACAGACATGGCCTCGGAACACAAGAGACCGAAAGGTCGAACATGAGTCATATAGTAGATATGATCCACATGAAAGATGTTCACCATTGATAACTAATCCACCTCATGTGATGATCGGACGTGGTTTAGTTGATGTAGATCATGTTACACTTAGACAACTTGAGGGATGTTAATCTAAGTGGGAGTTCTTAAGTAATTTGATTAATTAAACTTCAATTGTCATGAACATAGTCTTACTTGTCTTAGCAAATTTATGTTGTAGATCAATAGACCGCGCTATAGTTCCCCTGTTTTTATTATGTTCCTAGAGAAAATGAAGTTGAAAGTTGATGGAAGCAACTATGTGGACTAGGTCCGTGATCTGAGGATTGTCCTCACTGCTGCACAGAAGGCTTATGTCCTTAATACACCGCTCAGTGAAATACCCCTACGGCTTCGTCTGAGGACGTTATGAACGTCTGGCAGACAAGAAAAGATGACTACTCGATAGTTCAGTGCGCCATACTTTACGGCTTAGAACCGGAGCTCTAAATATGTTTTGAGCAACACGGAGCATATGAGATGTTCCAAGAGCTGAAAATTTGTTTTTCAAGCTCACACCCGGGTCGAGAGGTATGACGCCTTCGACAAGTTCTATAGCTACAAGATGGAGGAGAACAGCTCCGTTAGTGAGCATGTACTCAGAATGTCTGAGTACTTCAAACACTTGAATCAAGTGGGAGTTAGACTTCCGAATAAAGTGGTGATTGATAGAGTTCTCTAGTCACTATCACTAAGCTACTGGATCTTCGTGATGAACTATAAACATGCAAGGGATAGAAGATCCTTAAGCTATTCGCGATGCTACAATCTGCGGATGTAGAAATCAAAAAAAAAGGAGCATCAAGTGTTGATGGTTAATAAGACCACTAGTTTCAAGAAGGGCAAGGGAAAGAAAAGGGAACTTCAAGAAGAACGGTAAAACAGTTGCCGCTCACGCGAAGAAACCCAAGGCTGAACCAAACCCGAGACTTAGTGCTCCCATTGCAAAGGGAAATGTCACAGGGAGCGGAACTTCCCCAAAGTAACTGGCAGATAATAAGACTGGCAATGTCAACAAAGATATTTGATATACATGTTATTGATATGTACCTTACTAGTACTCGTAGGAGCACCTGGGTATTTGATACTTGTTCAGTTGCTTACAACTTGAAACATGGAGCTTCGGAATAAACGAGGACTAGCTAAGAACGAGGTGACGATGTGCATTGGAAGTGTCTCCAAGGTTGATGTGATCACCATCGCCACGCTCTCTCTACCTTCAGGATTAGTGATGAACCTAAATAATTGTTATTTGGTGCTTGCGTTAAGCATGAACATTATATCTGATAGTGTTTATTGCAAGACGGTTATTCAATTTCAGAGAATAATTGTTATTCTATTTATTTGGATGTCGGAAGTCGGAAAGGTTCCGAGTGATTTGGGTATTTTTCGGAGTACCGGGGAGTTACGGGAATTCACCGGGAGAAGTAATGGGCCTTATTGGGCCATACGGGAAAAGGAGAGGCAGGCCACGTGAGGAGGCGCGCGCCCCCCCTTGCCCAAACCGAATTGGACTAGGGGAGGGGGCGCAGCCCCCTCTTTCCTTTCCCTCTCCCTTCCCCCTTTCCTACTCCGTATGGGAGGTGGAATCCTACTAGGACTAAGGAGTCCTAGTAGGACTCCCCACACTTGGCGCAGCCCCTAGGGCCAGCCTCCTCCCCTCTCCCTCCTTTATATACGGAGGAGGGGCACCCCTTGGAGACACACAATTGTCCCATAGCCGTGTGCGGTGCCCCGATCTCCGTTTTCCACCTCGGTCATATTTTCGGAGAGCTTAGGCGAAGCCCTGCCGGAATCACTTCACCGTCACAGTCGCCACGCCGTCGTGCTGACGGAACTCATCTACTCTCTCGACGTCTTGCTGGATCAAGAAGGCGAGGATCGTCACCGAGCTGAACGTGTGTAGAACTCGGAGGTGCCGTACGTTCGGTACTTGATCGGTGGAGCTCGAAGGATTGTTCGACTACATCAACCGCGTTGTGAGACGCTTCCGCTAACGGTCTACGACGGTACGTAGACACACTCTCCCCTCTCGTAGCGATGCATCTCCATGGATAGATCTTGCGTGAGCGTAGAATTTTTTTTGAAATTCATGCTCCGTTCCCCAACAGTGTGGACCCGCGCTATAGCCAACTTAGCTGTAGCGCGGGGTACCCAAACCGGCGCTACAGCTAACGTAGCTATAGCGCGGGTCCACACACGCGCTACTAATATAGCTAATTTGGCAGTAGCGCCTCTTTGGGTAGCCCGCGCTACAGCTAAGTTGGCTATAGCGCGGGTGCACACCCGCTCTACTGCTATTCCTTTGATTTTTCTTTTCATTTTCTCCTTTTGCTTTTTCTTTTCATTTTATTTTTCTTATTTGCTTTCTCCTTTTTCTTTTTCTTTTCATTTCCTTTTCTAATCCTTTCATTTTCTTCTTTCCTTTCTCATTTTTCTATTTCTTTTCATTTTCTTTTCTTTTCCGAAAGATGACCGAGCCGAGAAGAAGGGGATCGGATACAATGTATATAACTCGGGCGACGATATATATTACACATCATTTGACCGATAACGATTAAGTACATACACAAAATAAATACATATATATAAATGATGGTTTCTCAGCGTCGACGTTTTCGTTTCTGAGTGAGCTTCTTTCCCTTCTTGTTCGTTGCCGAATAATTGAGCCCCTCGTTGTGACTTTTCCTTTTCCATGGAGTACGATCTTTCTTGGGTAATGTAGTATTGATTCTTCTTTTGACGTATGCTTCATCGTCATCGTCATCTTCCCTCATCGGGTTACCATACTGGTCGTAGTCTTCCTCGTTGGCGACTCCATCCATTCCGATGATGTTCCTTTTGCCTCTCCTGACGACAACACGGCTGGAATTGCTGGGGTCGGTTATGAAGAAGCATTGTGTCACGTGCTTAGCGTGTACCCATGGCTCATTTTTTGCGATGGCGTTCACGGTAGCGCTCTTGGCGTCGGGTATAGACATGGTAGTGAAATACCGGTTTTCTCTTCGACGTTCTTAGCCCATCTGACACGGAACATCGTCGCATCGTGCAGTCCAGAGTAGTCAAGCTCCCAGATCTCTTCGACCCTTCCGTAGAATCTTTCAGTTGCGGCGTTGTCGCCGGTCATGCATTCCATCGTCACCCCTGAGTTCTGAAAATCATTGTTTATATCTTTGGCCTCCGTGTGGAAAGTGTATCCGTTGATATCGTATGCCTGATAGGTCGCGAGGTTGGCCGCGGGGCCATGTCCTAAGGCGTATATGAGCAATCCGTCCGTAGAGCCCTCTTCCGGGGGATTAGCAAGAACATGCTTTTTGAACCAAGGTAGGAAAGTGGAGTTGTGCTCTCTAATAACTTTGGCGTTCGTCTTGCATAGCCCCCCGGTCACGGTACTTCTTTGCGATGGTTTCTTTGTGCAGTGTCGCGAAAGGATCTACCACGTCTAGGTGATGTAGCACTACTAAGTTTGCTCTGTCAAAGTCCTTGCGTCGACCCGAGTGGTCCACATGTAGTTCCTTCCGGCCGTTGGTGTGACCTTCTCCTCCGAGACTCCCAAGGTGCTTGTTAACAGGCAAACCAACAACAGGGTCTCCGCCATATAGATAATTCTCGCAGAAAGAGGTGCACTCTTGGGTCAGATAGCCCTGGATGATGCTTCCATCCGGACGGGACATGTTACGAACGAATCCTTTGATGACCCCATTCATCCTCTCAAACGGCATCATGTTGTGCAGGAATGTCGGCCCGAGGTCTATGATGTCGTCCACAATGTGGACACACAGATGCACCATGACGTCAAAGAACGCGGGCGGGAAGTACATCTCAAGCTCATTTAGTATCACAACGATCTCTTCCTGTAGCCTTCGGAGCTGCTTCACACTGATCGACTTTCGAGAGATAACGTCGAAAAAGTTGCAGAGACTAATAAGCGTGTCACGGACGTGCTGGTCCATTATCCCTCTAAGGGCAACAGGAAGTATCTGCGTCATCATCACATGACAGTCATGAGACTTCATCCCGCTGAACCTTTTCTTCTTGGTTCCGGTAAGGCACTTGAAGAATTGATCGATCTCCTTCGGACTTAAGGTAAAGCAAGAAGGGGGGCAATAATTCTCTTCCTTCTTGTTGACTTTTTTGCCCTGGTCCCGCGCCTCCGTCTCCGTCTCCTCTGACTTTTTACGGGGCGGCATGTGGAGATCTGCCCTGATGTTCAAATCTTCCAAGTCTCTTCTTGCCTTCGGCCCATCCTTGGTCTTATCCGGCATGTTTATCAGTGTTGCAAGCAAGCTCTCAAGGACATTCTTCGTGATATGCATTTGATCAAGGCAATGACACGTGTCGAGTTTGGGCCAGTACTCCAAGTCCCAGAAAACAGACCTCGTTTTCCATACCTTCAGCAGCGGCTCTGACACCTTTTTCATCTTTCCCGGCGTGGGGCACTGTTCCCAATTTTTCAACAGCTCATCGATTTCGGCACCGCTCCTCTTATGTGGAGATCCTCGATGCTCAGCCTCACCATTGAATAGATCTCCACGGTTTCTCCATGGGTCGTCCTTCGCGAGCCATCTTCGATGCCCCATGTACACGATTTTCCCAGACCCGCCATCTTTCGTTAGCTGCTGAGACGTTGTATCATCCATGCATCACGTGCATCCGCAATTTCCGTGGCACACCTGGCCTGCGACATATCCGTAACCGGGATAGTCGTGCACCGTCGTCATCAGCGCGGCTTTCATATAGAAATACTCGCCTTTGCTGGCGTCCCATGTCTTGGCCGGTGTTTTCCATAACGTGTCTAACTCCTCTTGAAGTAGCCCCAGATACAGATTAATATTATTTCCCGGTTGTTTCGGCCCTTGAATCAGCATGCTCATGTGTATGTACTTTGTCTTCATGCACTTCCAGGGGGGAAGGTTGTACATCCATACAAACACGGGCCATGTGCTATGGTTGGTGTTCTAGTTGCCAAACGGATTCATGCCATCGGTACTCGTGCCAAGCACGATGTTCCTTGGATCACCTACGAAAAATCGATATTCGGCGTTGAACGCTCTCCACTGGCTTGCATCTGCGAGGTGTCTCAGCTTCGGATCATCTCCATCGTCGGGCTTCACCCTCTCCGCGTGCCAGCGCATGAGCTTTGCTTCCTTAGGATCTATGAAATAACGCTGCAGACGGGCAGTGATCGGTAGGTACCATACAACTTTCTGGGGAGATTTCTTTCCGGCCTTCTTGTATCGAGAAGCATTGCACACCGGACAGTTGTTTTTTTTCCGCATGCTCCTTCTGATAAATGATGCAATCGTTGATGCATGCATGGTATCTAATGTGCGGCAGATCAAGAGTGCACACGATCTTCTTGGCCTCATCGACACTAGTAGGACACAGGTTCCCCGCGGGAAGAACCTTCTTTAGATACTTGAGAAGCTCATCGAGGCTTCTGTCGGTCCATTTGTTTTTAGCCTTTGTCTTTAGAAGTTCGAGCGTGAAACTAAAGCGGGTCACCTCGGGATCGCAACCATCATACAATGGAGTATGAGAGTCTACATCCAGTTGCTCCAGCTTGGCCTCCTCTCTACAAGCAGCTCTGTCGTTAGTCGTCTTCTTGCGAAGCAGGTCTTGAACATGAGGGTCCCGCACGACTGAACTTAGTAGCGACGAATGCTCCGGCGTGTCCGCGTCTTCTCTGTCAAGTCCGGCCACTTCTCCGCCCCCATGTCCGGCCTCTTCTCCGCCCCCATGTCCGGCCTCTTCTCCGCCGCCATGTACGGCCTCTTCTCCGCCACCATTATCGGTCATCTCTTCGTCTGGTCCAATGTCGTCATTGGCTGCCCCATCGACGTCATCATCTTCACTTATCCACCGAGTATAGCCATCCATGAAACCAGTCATGAGCAGGTGCGCTTTCAAATGGCCTTCCTTAAAGGGGTCGAGCAAGACTCCTCCTTTGCATCTTCGACACGGACAGAAAATCTCCTTCCGGTTATTTTCATACATGTCGTGCACCGCGGATCGCAACCATCTTTCCACCATCGTTCCACTGACCTTCATGATCGCCTGCATGGTATAATTAAGAAGCAAAAGGATTATAAACGCATCCATGCATGCATGCATCAAAGTCATACAAAAATTCGACATGGCCTTCCCTAAAAAAATGACATATAGAGTTTGCCCGAAATTCGCCGAAACGGAAATAAATCGACATTTCGGCAAAACATAAGCAACTCATGTCAAGCACGATCCGACAAATACACATAGGCGGCAACTCATGCCACACGCAGATTCCCACCATCATAGCGCAAACACACATATTTCCATTCTTGCAAAGCACAAATTTTACTCACCTATCGTCCCGAGAGAGGGATCGAGCACACGGTAGCTAGATGGCCGGTGCCGCTATCTAGGGATCGAAAGTAGTGGACAAAGATGCATGTCTTACTTCTAAAATGGGTAGATCTAGTTGGTAGGAGATGCTCTACCTAACTAGTGGAGAGGGAGGGAGAGCTAGCTAGTGAGACAAAGGTATGAGTGGGGAAAGGGAAGGAGGGAGAGACAAATAAAGTGAGGAAGAAGCTAGAGAAAGAGAGGTCATTAATGGAGGAGATGGTGGATGGGGGCATTAATGGGGAGAAAAGAGAGATAGGATAAGTAAGAACTAAGTGAGGGAGCTAGAGGAGGGAGAGGGGAAAGGGGGAGAGGGGAAAGGGGGAGGGAGAGGGTGGGGAAAAAGGTGGCTGTTACGCATACCAGTAGCGCGGCATTGCTAACAGCGCTAGTGCTAATATCTATAGCAGTAGCGCGTGTCGGTGGCCCATCGCTACTGCTAAGAGGGGCCCACCTGCTGGCACCGTGCACACATAGCGGTAGCGGTGGGCCACCGACACGCGCTACTGCTACGGTCATAGTAGTAGCGCTGGTTTTTGTCAGACGCTACTAGTACGGGCAGCCCCGGTGGGTGACGATGGGACCACTTAGCAGCAGCGCTGGTTCACAGGCCAGCGCTACTGCTACTTTCCTAACTGTAGCGCTGGTAAGCGCCACGCGCTACTACTAAGTAGCAGTAGCGCTGCGACCCAGCCCCGCGCTACTGCTAAGGTTCTATCTATAAGCTTTCTCCTAGTAGTGACAGTCGGGAGATGCACCGTAAGAGCCATGGTTAAGCTTGTAGAGGCACGGAGGAATTATATGAATAAAAGATTTAGTAGGCACATGATCACAATACGAGGCATGGTTAAACCGTTTTGTGAGGTTTGGATGGAATTAGCCTCACTTGCTAATCAAGAAGTTTTAGTTTGCATTGTTGTTGAAGATCTTTCTAATTTCATCACCCATATTAGTGGGTTTCACTTCATTCTGTTCGCTGCGTAATAGCATGTATAGTGCTTCCGCTTTCCATTGCTCTGTTTCATCCAATGAAAAGTTCAGCAAAACAAGAAAAAAATATATCTTTGAATTAGTGCACGCAGGTTTATTATATCTAGCAGAAGTAAAATATACTCCAAAGTTTTTATATAGTGCGTCTAGATTAGTTTCAACGAAAACTTACGTCAAAATTATCTATGTCTTCCATGAAGTCCTTGCCATCGTAGAGAAATGCAAACCTTAGAACAGCGAACGGTGATTCACCTTTCTCAACTTTTGGAACACCTTGTACAAAGTGAACGTCCCATTTGCTCTTTTCCTTTTCCATTTGGTTTTTGAATATGATGTTGAAGACTTCTTTAAACCTCGGTACCTGCAATTGCATTTTGTTTTAGTTTTAGAGAATCATGCAGTGCAACTCATAAAATGAAATAGTGTTATTTACACCACTTACCACTTTGTTTTTATGGTTGTGGTATTTATCATGGTCCTTCTCTTTTTTGCTTTGAATGGCTGCCATGTCATCAAGTGCTTTATTTGTTTGATAAGTACGCAGATTTTGTAGTTTTTCTAATGCTTATTCCTTCTTGAATTCTTTGAGAGAGGTTTCTTGAGGTTCAATAATGTGTAGTTTCCTCGTATATCTGTCCAGCATAAATAGTATGTACCGGTCTTCCTTCTCGAGTGGTATGAATACCTATGTACGAAAAAAATATGTTAGATGAGAGTTTAGTATAAAGGAATCTGTTAAAACACATATTTTGATTTTGTTGTAGGGAAATAGCTAATACCATTTTTGCTGTGGAGAGGTTCTTCTTTTGATGGTCTTTAAGATATATGGGAACCAATTGATGCATCCTATCCTTGAAATTAGTTTAAAGTTGGAAACAGATATAGATGTATTCTTTATATCCAGTATATGCTACAGACGATAAATATGAGATAAAGGAGTTAGAAAAGGTAAATTGGTATCAATAGATAAAATAGTCATTGCAAATAGACAAATTTATGTTATGTTTGTGGTTTTTCGAAATTTACCTCTGTGAAGCTTGGGCCTAATATTAGTCTATGGCTTTGCTTTCAATCTTGTCTGCTTTCCCAGATTTCTGCTATCTCATTGAGCACCCTCTTTTCAATGTGGTCACGTTTGTTCTTCTGTGCTGGTCTTGGACCAAATACTGCCTTGAGGCTGGCTCCAGTCAAATACGTGCTTTTGCCGTGTCTATGTGTCCGGCTCTATATATGTGTTCTGGTGACAGGACAGTAAAAGAAATTTTCCTTGTGAGAGTTAGTGACAAACAAATTGATAAACAAGAATTTAAGAATGTTTTTAGTTTGGTGTGTTCTTTCTCCGACTGTGGCCTCACTCCAACTAATTTGAGTTGCATAAGGAAACAACTCACCTTTTGAATTTGTTCTGCCAGCTCTCAGTCATGACTATTTGGTAGAGCTGAGACACCTTATCCATTTGTTGAAAGGAGTATTCATGTTCTGGATATTTCATGCTGCTTCCTGCTTCATCCTTGGTTCTGTCAAAGCAGGTAAAAATTTATAGCAGTTACTATTAGAAGTAATATGCAAGCTTTTGTCATGCTGAAAAGATAGACCAACCATGAGTTGTTGAAAAGAATAAACAGAAAATAGTTATATTACCTTTCCTGGTCGAAAAAAAGTTTGTAGTTTCTGGTTTGAAATCTTTGATTTTTCCTGAAAGTTCATCCCACTTTATTTTGTTGGTGTTACCGAATATGACTGTGAATACGTACTCTGGTTTTCATTCGGCATCCACCTTGGTAGGCTGCAGGCATGTCATTGGATGTTTTATTTTTTCATGGTCTCCACGTATATGTTGAATTTTTTGAAGAAATCAAGTTATTATGCAAATTAAGTAAATTGTTGCGCATGCTATTTACTTACATGAAAATCCTCTCTGTCCTTGGTCAGAATAATGCTGTTCCAGTATTTTACAAATTGGACCATGAAGTGTCCGCATTGCGTACCCTCTTGTTTCGGCGCGCAAACTCTGTAAGGTCTGTCTGCTATCCTGACCCAATTCAGTTCATTGCTGGCTTTTAGTGCTGATTCTCCGTAATGCTTCTTCATCAGTACGTACATCCTTTTAATCTATGATTACATTTTGGTTTTGTCGTTTGGATGCGCAGTTGAGAAAAGTAATCATATTGTATTATCGTCAGAAAAAAAGTAAAGCAAGGTTCAAAGGACATACCAGTTCTGTATGATTCCTATGGTGTTCCTTCCAAGTCGTATCGTTTTTGAGTATGTAATTCAATGAGTCAAGTATGTCGATGGTACTCCTGTACTTGTTCAACACATACAGCGTGAAGTGATGAGCCGTGTAATGAGGTATCATGCACTAGTACAAAACGTGCCTTTAGTCCCGGTTGGGAAGGGCCTCTAGTCCCGGGTCACCAACTGGGACAGCCCAATCGGGACTAAAGGCCCCCACCCTTTAGTCCCGATTGGTCACAAACTGGGACTAAAGGCCCTCCACGTGGCCGCGCTCGTGCGCTGGGGCTGGGGACCTTTAGTCCCGGTTGGTGACACCAACCGGGACTAAATCCCTGCCACTTTAGTCCCGGTTGGTGACACCAACCGGGAGTAAAGGTTTAGGGGTTTATGGGTTTAGGGTTTATTGTTTATTTTTCCTTTTCATTTTGTGTTTTCCATTTAATTCTTTTTCATTTCAAACATATTTTACGCTACTACGTACTGTACACGTTATGCATATATAATAGAATTTCTCGTAGAACATCATAGAATTTCTCATACGACTATGCATACACATATATATATATACAATTTGGTATATACAATTTCTCCTACAATTTGCAGATCATTACATGCAGGCATTAGGTGAAATGGTATACTCCGTCGGGAGATATGACCTGCTCAAGCAAAAATCCCGCCATTTCCTCTTGAAGTGCTCGTATGCGGTCCTTTGGTAGGAGCCTATCCCGCATCTCCAACATCTTTAAAGAAGGAGATCAATATGAATATATTAGTTGTGTGTATATATATTAGATCATGATAAAAAAATGTGAATAGTGTTTACGTACCCAAAGATATCTTTCATCTTTGTTCTTTTCGGTAATAGAGCGAATGTTCTCGAAAACGTAGTATGCACATACATTTGTCCCCTTTTCCTGCCTCATACAGTACTTTACGAGAATAGAATTCAAGCAGATAATAATCAAGCATGCATGATAATGGTATTCAAACTAGAATTAAAGAGATGCGCAGACGTACCTAGTACTACTTAATTACCTTGGCCCGTCGCCATTTCGGCTGTGGTTTCCATTGACCGACAACCTCTTGGATGAACTTTTTCCAAACCCTGCCCGGCAAAGAAAATGAATAAACGAGTTATTATTTACTTGATATCAGGAAATGAACTAAAGAGGTCGACATAGTGTGATAATGATTGAAATTACCTGTCGAGCATCAACTTCAGGCTTCTGTATTCTTCAGGGTCTTTACCTAGTGAGTCCAGTACTTCAACAGTTCCCTCGTCAACTCTAATGATTAGCAGGATCCAGTGGAATTTGCGCACACATTTGTATAAGCGGGTATGCATAACTCATCAACTACACTTAACATCGAGTAAGCAAAAATAGAATTTGTAGTACAAGACAGTAACACTCACCTGAAGTTGTAAGGAAAAAGTATTTCTGGTCTGGTATTTAGTTCCTTCAAAAACATTAGCAAGCTATTCTCTATGTCTTTGGAGTAGTCTTGTATTATTTTTTCATTAACGGTATTTGGGTCAATGAACCCAATGCCATAGACTCCATCTCTGTTCATTTCAAAAATCTTCATTCTGCATAATACCACAGAAAAGAATATAGTGAGGATAATTACAGGCAATGCACGAGCTGATCTACAGACTTAAATTACAGAAAGAAATCACTTACAGACAATAGCAACTGACGAGAGATTTGTCGACTGCGTCTTGATTGAATAACTGAAAAATTTCTGGAAATTCAATCCACACATCATTTCCATGGAAGTAATGCTCTGGCTTGACTTTCACCATGAGGCTCTCTCGCCCGGCATTTACTTCTCTCGGGTACCATTGATGCAATTTGCGCATTTGCGTTGGTAGAAGCTCCTCCTTGTCAGGCCTGACCAGAGGGTTCCCGGGGACATATTTACATGCTAGTTCCTTCGAATCCATCCTGGGGAGTTCCTCGATGCCTAGGAGTTGTTCAACAGTGATACCCATCTCTCTAGCCGCCATCTCTGTATCAGCGTCGATTACCGCCTTATCGGTACTCACCTTGAGCGGGGGGGTCAATTGCACTGCCTGTTCTCCGAGCTGGGGAACAGTTTTCCCGCTTTTATTACTACCTGTAAGGCTCGACTGCTGATTTTTTTTGATGATCATATGACTTGCTAATAGAGCGTTCATAGTCTGATCGCCTTTTCTCCACAGCCGGTTTAGCAAGATTCAGAAAGTGTTGTACGACTTTCTCAGGAATTTTCTCCTTCGGCGGTGGGGGCGGTTTCGGTGCAAAATGGGCCTGCACTTCGGAAGCCACTTGGGCTTTGGTTTCGTCCTCAGTCATCTCGTAAGCCAACTTCTTTTTGGCAGGAGGCTCGGGTTTCTTCTTTGGTGCTCTCTTCCTCTTTGGAGTCGGCCCACGCGGCGGAGATCAATATCGCGT
The DNA here is from genome assembly GCA_039707655.1 of Elymus sibiricus. NCBI lineage: Eukaryota > Viridiplantae > Streptophyta > Magnoliopsida > Poales > Poaceae > Elymus > Elymus sibiricus. The sequence goes on along the minus strand of CM077670.1, from coordinate 363,785,272 downwards.
ACTCGCGCTGGGCTCCGTCTCGAGGTGGGGTGGATTCGGCTGACGCGGCGGAGATCGATATGGTGGCGGACTCGCGCTGCGCTCCGTCTCGAGGTGGGTTGGAGTAGGCTGACGCGGCGGACTTGGAGGAGGAGTCGATGCCCTTGGCGTCGAGTTTGGAAAGACGATGCAATCCTTTCTCCATACAATGATACCACGTATGGCTTCTCCCAGTGTCTGCTCCCCTTAACCTCCAGGAAAGTCAAGCTGTAGTGAGTCATATGCCGACAGAACTTCATCCACCCCGACACGAGCATAGCCAGGTGGAATCGAATGGCCGTGGAAGATTGCTTCAGGGGGATTTGGTAAAGCATAGCCGTCTGCCACCTTTATGGATATGTTCTTCAGTGGAAGGTGTAGCTCACAACTTGTCGTCTCTTTGATATCATCCACGGGGTAGCGAGCCAGCAGTGCATCATCGGCCGGGACCCCCGTGGAACCCACACTGCTTTTCGGCATAGATGGGACGGTGCAATCCAATGCTGGATCTGCTTGCTGCTGCCGCTGAGACGCCCTTTCCAGGCTAAGTGTGTCGATCTGCTCCTGCTGCCGCATGAAAGCGCGTTCCAACTCAGACAGCCGGTCTGCATCCTGCTTCTTCTTGTCTTCCTCCTGCTTCTTCTTTCTCGCACGGCTTCTGTAACTGACGTTCCAGTCCGCAAACCCCTCAACCCACGGAACAACACCTTTGCCTCGTGTTCGTCCCGGGTGTTCAGGATTCCCGAGGGCGCGTGTAAGCTCGTCGTTCTCTCTTTCGGGCTGGAACACCCCCGTTCGAGCCGCTTCTATTGCATCAAGTAAAGCGTCCGAGGCTTCTTTAAGACTTGCCTGCTCAATAATCTCCCCTGTCTTTGGGTCCAACTTCCCCCCATGCGCATAAAACCAAGTCCTGCACCTGTCGGGCCAACCCAATGTTTTTGGAGTGACCCCTGCAGCAATCATCTTTTCCTCAGATTCATCCCACTTAGGCTGACCAGTCTTGTAGCCACCTGGCCCCAGAACATGGTGAAACTGTTTCTTCTCAGCATTAATCTTGTGTTTCCTCGACCGTTCCTTAGCTGCTTCCGATTCCTTGAACTCCACAAATAAGTCCCAGTGATCTTTTGCCTTCTCCAGTGCTCCAGTGAATTCTGGAGTCTTCTTTCCTGCTTCGACGTACCAGGCCCATAATCTTTTCTTGTGGTTGCAGAACTGTGTGGCCATCTTCTGAAGAGCACACTTCTTGACTTTCTCCCGTTCTGCATCTATTAAATGCTCTGGTAGGGTGAAATGTGACATGAGCGTTTCCCAAAGCAGATCTTTTGCTCTTTCGTCGACAAAACTAACTCCTCGATCTCCCTTTGGCTTATTCCATTCTTGAACGGAGATCGGGATTTGGTCCCTGACAATGACTCCGCACTGACGAGTAAATTTGTCCGCATTCTTTTTAGGAGCAAGCAGTTCGCCATTTGGTTTGATCTCATCGAAGTTGTACTTTATGCCAGCCTGCAACTTTTTGGCCGGGCCTCGTACTGCCCTGCTTGTAGAAGATTTGCTCGATCCGGAGGGCTAAAAGAAGAAAGATTCGTTAATATATATATATACAAATCAATTAATACATGTAATGATCACCAAATGCCTTAATTATATATACCTCGCTGGTCTTTGTTAATTGAAGATCATTTCCTTCGCCATCATTGTTTGTGTGGACTTCGTCTGTTGGTTCTTCCTCAAATATTCCCTCACCGGAATTGTTCAGATATTGTGAGCCGTCATCTTTAGGTTCACCCTCTGGGTTTCGGATCATGTCGAACATGATATGCTCTTGATCATGGTCGTCTCTACCGCTAGCGTCCATAGCTTAACTAATCCAGAAGAAAGATAAAACAATTTAGTATTCAAATTAGAATGCATCTCGAATAATATCACTAATACATCTCGAATAATACAGTTAATGCATCATCGAATATTATCGAATATAATCTCGAATACACTCGAATATTATCACGAATACATCTCGAATATTATCACTAATACATCTCGAATATTATCTCGAATACATCTCGAATATTATCACTAATGCATCATCGAATATTATCGAATATAATCTCGAATACATCTCGAGTATTATCACTAATACATGTCGAATATTATCATATAACATCTCTAGCTAATACAGCTCGAATATTATCGAATAATCCACTTGACTCGCGGTTCCTGAGGCGCGGGCGGTGGACACCCAAAGAGAAGGAACCATCATAGGATCATAGCTCGGGTGAGATCCCTGAAGAACCTGCCAGGTATTGGAGAACCTGATGTCCAACGCAACCATGTAGCGACGGACGTGCTCGTCCTCCTCCCTGACACGGCGACGTACCACCTCCTCGGGGGCCGGCTGCCGCCGCACCGATAGTGGCCCACGCGACTGCCACCAAAGACGCTCCGGGTCAACGACGGGAGCCCGATTCCTCACCAAGTTGTGCGCCCCGGAAGGTAGCACCTCCCAGTGCCAGCCCGGCGGAGCCCAGTCCCGGACATGGCGCATCTCAAGCAGGTTGTCGCCGCCGAGTCGACGACGAGGATGCGGGCCGGGCATCATCGACGTCGAGAACAAATTCTTATGAAAACAAATTCCTATGCAATAATTATCATTTTATAATGCTACTCATATTTAATAAACTTTTACAACTATAGTAGATGGGCAAATTTGAACAACATTTTATAGCATTGATCCATCTAACATTCTTCTAATTAACATTCATCTACACACAAAAATACATAATAAATCCATCTAATAAACATTCATCTAATTAACATTCATCTACACACAAAAATACATAATAAATCCATCTAATTAACATTTCTTTCAAAAAAAGAGAACCTAGGATCTTCTCAAAACACAATTGCCATTCACAAAATTCCATCAAGCATTTCTTCTATCTTAGGACAGTACCCAACATCATTTCTTTCATTAAAACTTCTTTTATTAATATTCAAACAATTACAAAACCAAATTCTATCAATTCATGACCTCCTTTGGTTTTGCAAAGGAACTATATTCCCCCTAACATTTCTAGTCCAGCAAAAACTATCTCAGCTAGATGCTAGTACCCACACTTCATTTCTCCAAAAATAATCTGTCCACTAGTTCAAAACTTTCAAGTTTCATTCAAATGAAATTTGGACCAGATTCAGTTTCCTTGCTCAAAACCCAACCTCTACTACTCCAACAATTCTGAAATTTTTACAGCACCTCAACCATGCATCAGAGAAGCACCACAAAAAAATTTAAAATTTTGAAAAATGCCTAGCTACTGTTGGCATTGCTATCGAACACTTGCTGTGCACAAATTCAGAAATTGGGCAAAGTTCAGAGATTGCACTGCCGTGCACTTCACTCTTCCTCTCCTTCCTCTCCTTCACAGCTTTGCCTCTGGCTCGTGTGCATCCACGGGATGCGGCAGGGGGCGCGGGGTTGCCGGAGCCGACAGTAGCGAGCACATCCGTGGCGGCGCGGGCGGCGGAGCGCGACGGGGACAGAGGGAGGGGGAGGCCTGGGCCTTACCGGCGTTGCCGAGGAGAGGGGCGGCGAGCCTCGGAGGAGACCGGCGAGGAGGAGGTCGGAGACGAGGAGCGGCGATGGCGACGAGCAGTGTGGATCGCCGGAGAACTTGGGCAGCCTGGCGGCGTGGTGATCGATTTGTCTCGTGGGCGGTGGAAAACGCTAAGTGACAGTTATATAGGATCAACCTTTAGTCCCGGTTGCAGCCACGAACCGGGACTAAAGGACCTTTAGTCCCGGTTCGTGGCTGCAACCGGGACTAAAGGTCTGTTTTTGGGCCCAAATTAAGCGCGGGAGGGGGCCTTTAGTCCCGGTTACAGCCACGGGCCGGGACTAAAGGTTTGTTTTCGGGCCCAAATTAAGCGCGGGAGGGGGCCTTTAGTCCCGGTTGGTGGCTCCAACTGGGACTAAAGGGTTGGTCCTGGCATGGTGGAAGTTTAGTCCCACCTCGCCAAGCGAGAGGCACTCGCACCAGTTTATAAGCCCCGCTGCGATAGCCATCTCGAGCTCCTCTCTAAAGTAGGCACTATATGCCTAACGTTCGCCCTACCCTGTGGGCCTTGCTAGCCCTGCGGGCCTGCATCCTGGCCCATATATAGTTGGGTTTCTAGTCGTATGCAGGCCGTGGTGGCCTAGTAGGCGGTCATTTTTTTTTCTTTTTTGCATATGTTATGTCAACTTTTTAGTCCCGGTTGGTGGATCCAACCGGGACTAAAGGTCTTTTCCAGTTTTTTTTGTTTTTTGCTTTATTTTTTTTTCTTTTGTTTCTACTTACAGCCAAATATTTAGAGTTTTTGAGTGAATCTTTTTGGTTTAGGTCACAAAAATTATAAACTTTCTGTTAGTGCCAGTAGTTTTCAAATTTGAATAGTTTAAATTTATTCTTTTGTGTGAATCACTAGTTTGTGAATAACTTTACATTAAAAATAGATTTTTGAGTGATTCTTTTTCCTGCTGTTTAATATTAGTGTGTTTTATCAGTATGTTCAATTTGGTAATTTTTAGGTTATTTAAATAGGTGTTTTAATCAAAAACAGATTCTGTTTAGCTCTTTTAGTTTTATAGCTAAAAAAATCATTAAATGCATGAAAAATAGCAAATGAAGTCAGAAAGGGTTGAAAATTTATGATGTGGCTTTCAATGGTGCATGTTGAATGCACAAAAAGTCTGGAGTTAAAATAAGTTTAAAAAAATGAAATGCCTTTGTAACATATGAGTTTTCGTCCAAAACCCTAGTACTTCGAAAGAGATTGTCCAGTTTGTACACGAAGTGCATCCAGTTTTTGCCGTAACCCTCTCAACTTTTTAGCACATGCTATGTGGGTGAAATGATGATACCATGCCAAGTTTCAACCTTTTCAGAGTTCATTTGTAGTGCTTTTCAATTTCAGGGTCATTTAGCTCAAAAAAATCAATAAATGCATGAAAAATAGCAAATGAAGTCAGAAAGGGTTGAAAATTGATGACGTGGCTTTGAATGGTGCATATTGAACGCACAAAAAGTCTGGAGTTAAAATAAGTTTATAAAAATAAAATGCCTTTGTAACAGATGAGTTTTCGTCCGAAACCCTGATACTTCGAAAGAGATTGTCCAGTTTGTACACGAAGTGCATCCAGTTTTGCCGTAACCCTCTCAACTTTTTAGCACATGCTATGTGGGTGAAATGATGATACCATGCCATTTATTTGTAGTGCTTTTCAATTTCAGGGTCATTTAGCTCAAAAAAATCAATAAATGCATGAAAAATAGCAAATGAAGTCAGAAAGGGTTGAAAATTGATGACGTGGCTTTGAATGGTGCATATTGAATGCACAAAAAGTCTGGAGTTAAAATAAGTTTATAAAAATAAAATGCCTTTGTAACAGATGAGTTTTCGTCCGAAACCCTGATACTTTGAAAGAGATTGTCCAGTTTGTACACGAAGTGCATCCAGTTTTTGCCGTAACCCTCTCAACTTTTTAGCACATGCTATGTGGGTGAAATGATGATACCATGCCAAGTTTCAACCTTTTCAGAGTTCATTTGTAGTGCTTTTCAATTTCAGGGTCATTTAGCTCAAAAAAATCAATAAATGCATGAAAAATAGCGTTCCATCGCGTTTCAAATGCCAAAACACATATATACCCTAACTATTACAAAGATTCCCTCCGGTTTGTCCGAAGTGGGACTTTCCAGATAAGTCCGGAAACTCACTAGAGAAGAAAGTGATGACGGTGAAGCCGGTCACATCCCAGAGTGGGATATTGGAGTATAAAACTTTTTCTTCGCTTTGCGCCGTAACCATGGACAATCTTCATCATTTAACAGGATGCTTGGGTCAGTCTTCACTGTGAAGGGAGCAATTTCATGAAACTTTTCATAATCTTCTGACATGTCTGTCTTGTCCTCCACTCCCACGATGTTTCTTTTCCCTGAAAGAACTATGTGGCGCTTTGGCTCATCGTTTGATGTATTCGCTTCCTTATCTTTTCTTTTTCTCGGTTTGGTAGACATGTCCTTCACATAGAAAACCTGCGCCACATCACTGGCTAGGACGAATGGTTAGTCTGTGTACCCAAGATTGTTGAGATCCACAGTTGTCATTCTGTACCGCGGGTCTTCCTTTACCCCGCCTCCAGTCAGATTGAACCATTTGCACCGAAACAAAGGGACCTTCAAATCACGTCCATAGTCAAGTTCCCATATCTCCTCTATGTAACCATAATATGTGTCCTTTGTCCTATTGGTGTTTGCTGCATCAAAGCGGACACCACTGTTTTGGTTGGTGCTCTTTTTATCTTGGGCGGTCGTGTGAAATGTATTCCCATTTATCTCGTACCCTTTGAAAGTCGATATAGTCGAAGATGGTGACTTGGCCAGCAAGTACAGCTCATCTCCAACAGTGTCGTCATGCATGAGACGTGTTTGCAACCAACCGCCGAATGACACCATGTGTGTACGTTTGATCCAGGGCTCAGACTGTTCTGGGTTCTTGGAGCGTACACTATCCAGGTGTTCCTCGATATACAGAGCCACCAAGATGGAATTTTGTAGAACTGTGTAGTGTGCTTGCGCCCAAGAATGCCCGTCCATACATATTACTGAATCCTTTCCTAGCGTGCCTTTTCCACCCAGTCTGCCCTCATGCCGCGATTCGGGAACACCAATCGGCTTAATGTCAGGAATAAAGTCAACACAAAACTCAATGACCTCCTCTGTTTTATGGCCCTTGGAGATGCTTCCTTCTGGCCTAGCACGGTTATGAACAAATTTCTTTAAGACTCCCATGAACCTCTCAAAGGGGAACATATTGTGTAGAAATACAGGACCTAGAATGGCAATCTCGTCGACTAGGTGAACTAGGACGTGCGTCATGATATTGAAGAAGGATGGTGGGAACACCAACTCGAAACTGACAAGACATTGCACCAAATCATTCTGTAACCTTGGTAGGATTTCTGGATCGATTACCTTCTGAGAGATTGCATTGAGGAATGCGCATAGCTTCACAATGGCTAATCGAACGTTGTCCGGTAGAAGCCCCCTCAATGCAACCGGAAGCAATTGCGTCATAATCACGTGGCAGTCATGAGACTTTACGTTCTTGAACTTTTTCTCTGCCATATTTATTATTCCCTTTATATTCGACGAGAAGCCAGACGGGACCTTCATACTGAGCAGGCATTCAAAGAAGATTTCCTTCTCTTCTTTGGTAAGAGTGTAGCTGGCAGGACCTTGATACTGCTTTGGATGCATGCCGTCTTTTCCGTGCATACGTTGCTGGTCCTCCCGTGCCTCCGGTGTATCTTTTGTCTTCCCATACACGCCCAAGAAGCCTAGTAGGTTCACGCAAAGATTCTTCGTCACGTGCATCACGTCGATTGCAGAGCGGACCTCTAGGTCTTTCCAATGGTGTTCATCCCAAAATATAGATTTGTTCTTCCACATGGGTGCGTGTCCGTCAGCGTCATTCGGAACAGATTGTCCGCCAGGACCCTTTCCAAAGATTACTTTTAAATCCTTGACCATATCAAGTATATCATCACCAGTACGGTGGCGAGGCTTCTTCCGGTGATCTGCCTCACCTTTGAAATGCTTGCCTTTCTTTCTTAAGAGATGCTTGAAGAAATCGACGATGTCCCAGGTACACATTCTTCTTACATTTATCCAAATATATACTTTCATTCTCATCTAAACAGTGCATGCATGTGTGGTATCCCTTGTTTGTCTGTCCTGAAAGGTTACTAAGAGCAGGCCAATCATTGATGGTTACAAACAGCAACGCTCGTAGGTCAAATTCCTGCTGTTTGTGCTCATCCCACACACGTACACCTTTTATGTCCCACAGCTGTAAAAGTTCTTCAACTAATGGCCTTAGGTACACATCAATGTCGTTGCCGGGTTGCTTGGGGCCTTGGATGAGCACTGGCATCATAATGAACTTCCGCTCCATGCACAACCAAGGAGGAAGGTTATAGATACATAGAGTGACAGGCCAGGTGCTATGATTGCTGCTCTGCTCCCCAAAAGGATTAATGCCATCTGCACTTAAACCAAACCATACATTCCTTGCGTCATCTGCAAAGTCCCGCCACTTTCTCTCGATTTTTCTCCATTGCGACCCGTCAGCGGGTACTCTCAACTTCCCGTGTTTCTTACGGTCTTCTTTGTGCCATCGCATCAACTTGGCATGCTCTTTGTTTTGGAACAAACATTTCAACCGTGGTATTATAGGAGCATACCACATCACCTTGGCAGGAATCCTCTTCCTGGGGCGCTCGCCCTCAACATCATCACCAGGGTCATCGCGGCTGATCTTATAGCGCAATGCACCGCATACCGGGCATGCATTCAGATTCTCGTACTCCTCACCGTGGTAGAGGATGCAGTCATTAGGGCATGCATGTATCTTCTGCACCTCTAATCCTATAGGGCAGACAGCCTTCTTTGCTTCGTATGTACTGTCGGGCAATTCGTTGTCCTTTGGAAGCTTCTTCTTCATTATTTTTAGCAACTTTTCAAATCCCTTGTCAGATACACCATTCTCTGCCTTCCAATGCAGCAATTCCAGTGTGGTACCCAGCTTTTTCTTGTCATCTTCGCAATTTGGGTACAACAATTTTTTGTGATCCTCTAACATGCGCTGCAACTTCAACTTCTCCTTTTCACTTTCACAGTTTCTCTTTGCATCAGCAATGGCCCGACCAAGATCATCAGCGGGCTCATCTGATGCCTCTTCTTCAGCTTCTTCTTCTTTATTCTCTTCCCCCATTGTAGTACCATCGTATTCAGGGAACTCGTGATAGTTGTCATCATCCTCTTCTTCTTCATTCTCTTCCATTAGAACCCCTCTTTCTCCATGCTTGGTCCAACAGTTATAGCCGGACATGAAACTGGACGTAAACAGGTGGACGTGAATGACTTTTGAGCTAGAGTAATCCCTATCATTATTACAGACACCACATGGACAACACATAAAACCATTCCGCTTGTTTGCCTCAGCCGCACGCAGAAAACTATGCACGCCATTAATGAACTGGGGAGAGCGTCGGTCATCGTGCATCCATTGCCGACTCATCTTCATTACACAACACCGAAAAGACCAAATTAATACAAGTTCATACATAAAGTTCATACACACTTATTCTCATAAAAAAACATAAAACTATCTAGCTAAAGCATTTAAATGCAACAACAAATGCGATCAAAATCGCAACTAAGGTAATAATTGATCCAACAGCATAATGATACCAAGCCTCTTTATTAACGGCATATTTTCTAATCTTTCTAATCTTCAAGTGCATTGCATCAATCTTGATCTTGTGATCATCGACGACATCGGCAACATACAACTCCAATTTCATCTTCTCTTCTTCAATTCTGTTCAATTTTTCTTTGAAATGCTCATTTTCTTTTTCAACTAAATTTAACTTCTCGACAAGAGGGTCGGTTGCAATTTCCGGTTCACATACCTCCTAGATAAAATTATCTATGTCAACTTGATGGGCATAATTGTCATAAACACGAAATGCAACAAATAGTTATAAAGGAGAATATACCACATCCGAATCATAAACCGGACGAGGGCCGACGGGGACGGATATCAAAGTCATGGCACTATGTATAACAAACAATCATACAAGTAAGAAAATTATACAAGTAACTATCTAAATCATACAAATAAGATTTTTTGTAAAAAGGATAAGAACAAGAGGCTCACCAAGGTGGTGCCGGCGACGGGACGGTGCGGGCGATCGACGGTGGTTAGGACGGGGACGGAAAGGCACTAAGTAAACCACACCTACACATATGCAAACTAAGAAGTTAATTTGTGCTCAAATTGCATATAAATCAAATAAACTCCCACATAATTACTCCCAAACTAAAACCCACAAATCACTATACTTATAGAGCATTGCACGAGCTAATCTAGCAATGAGAGATGAAAGGAAAAAGTTGCTAACCTTTGTGAACACTTGGATAGATGGGGTGCCTTCAAATCTTGACAAATCTTTGGCAAAAATGGAGGATGAGCTCGAGCAAGGGGAAGAACAGAGGAGAGAAAGGGGAAAACAGAGAGAATGGGCTCGAGCTGGAAGAAGAAGGGTTTATATAGGGAAGTCTTTAGACCCGGTTGGTTATACAAACCGGGACTTAAGGTCCACCTCTAGTCCCGGTTTGTGATACAAACCGGGACTAAAGGGGCTTGTGGGGCCCCAGCCTGACACCAGCCTGCCACCACCCCTTTAGTCCCGGTTTGTATCACAAACCGGGACTAAAGGTCCACCTCTAGTCCCGGTTTGTGATACAAACCGGGACTAAAGGGGATCGTGCGGGCCCCAGCCTGACACCAGCCTGCCACCACACCTTTAGTCCTGGTTTGTATCTCAAACCGGGACTATAGGTAGAAAATGAACCGGGACTAATGATGCCCATGCCCCCGACCGCTCCTAGCCGTTGGAACCGCGACTAATGGTCACATTAGTCCCGGGCCGTAATCAAACCGGGACTAAAGGGGCGAACGAAAGGTCTATTTTCTACTAGTGATGATCTGCGTAGGGTGTCAGAGAGATAGTTGAAAAAGGTCATGGTTGTTGGAAAAATTAAATTTCATGCAATTGTTCAAGCTTAAGGAGAATAAATCATGCGTGCATACTTTTATTCAGTAATAATTCTGAACTTACCATCTTCTTATTTAGAAGGTTTTTTCCTTTCACAAGGGTTCCAAATGCATTTAGTGCTTCGACCTCGTCAAATTCTCTTAGGTCTCCTTCTTTAGAATCGAGACCGAGCACCATCTGGAAGAAAGAGAGTATGTAGTTTTAGTTAAGAAATTTATCTCAGCAATGGTGGATGTGTTTTTGTGTAAGAGGTATTCATACATTTGCGAATTCTGCTTGTAGTACGATTGTGTCGCTTCTGTTGAATTGTTGCTGTTTGTCCCATTCTTCCAATAACGCGTTTGCCATTGAGCCCTCCATTTGTGCATCTCCTTGTCATGCCTAGTCCATCATGGCTTCTCTGGTAATGTTATCTTCTCGCTTTGAGCTTTTATATACGTTTTCTCTGCAAGCAAAAAAGGTTTAAGCATAATAGAGTCAGTGGTTAGCTGGTTTTAAGAGTAGCTGCACTTCTCTGTTTCTTATTTTTGGGAAGAGAGAGAATCTACTTACTTTCCGCATTCTTTCTGTCCTTCTCGGCTCATTAGATATTTATAAAGTGACATGGCCTTGTCCTTATAAATGAAATCTCCTGGCACAAATGTTGGTATGTTGACTTTCTCAAAGACCCTGGTCGATCGCTTCAACGGCCTCTTGATTGAGATTATGTTTGCTGAGCTGATCTCAGATGATTGAATCTTTGAAGGTTTTGCAGAATCTTGCTGCAACCTTGCCAGATGCTATCTGTTTTTCTTGTTACATTCATGCTGTCGTTGATCATCGATGCCTGTTTTCAAAACATCGAATGACATTCGTCCGTTTAAAACAAGTTCGTTGTATGTTCTTAGTTCGTCTGGGCTAAGGCCTGCGATAAATTTATCATTTTCTAGAGCCTTGGTTAGCACTTCGTGTGATAAGAACGCTAGAGAGACGGTACTTGAGGTACCTTGCTGGTCATTTCTGGATTCTCTACTTGAGGTGTTGCATCCTGTTGTTTGTGTTCCCAATTTTGTGTTGTCGTTTTTGTTGGGTTTTTTTAACAGAGACGACAGCATCGCGTTTCCTCTTCTCAAGTATCTTTTGTTGTAAAATCTTCTTATTGTCGATGTCCTTCTTTTTTTCAGCAACAGAGTGCTTGTTCAGCTTGGAAAGCTGGTCTTGCGCAGTTGGTGTATCCTTCCTTCTGTTATAGTCTTTTAAACCAGTGTGTGTTTGCTCAAGTTGTTGTGCTATGAAGCTGTTGCTGTTGCTGTTGATGTTTTCTTCATATTGATGAGTTTCCTGGTGTTCAATCTTTTCTTCTGGGGCTTGTCAATCTGGTTCTATTGGTGGATCGTCGCGTTCGTGTTCCCTCTGTAAATCAGGTTCTGTTTGCCCATGTTGTTGTGAGTCAATTTCTTCAATCAGTTCCTAGCTGCTTACATGAATAACTTCTTGCTCTTCAGTGCATGTGTCAGTAATATCAATAACTTCTTTCTCTTGACTGCTTGTTCCAATAGTTTTTTCCTTGGGCTCGGGAGTTGGAGGAAACTCTTCTTCTAGTACGTCACATTTTGTCCATTGCATTTCTGTGTCTCCGATGTCGACTTTATGCTTCAGCATATCTGTTAGAATCAAGAAAAAAACTCATTATTAACTCGTAGGCTGAAAAATTATGAGGCTTGGTTTCTAAAAATTACTTAAGCAAAGTATTACTTGCTTGTCTTTAGAAAGACGAACCTGTGGTATAGTTGATTAATGATAGTACGGTATTGTCTCTGCGTTAGCTGATTAGTTGATATAGAATTTTTTTTCCTCAACTCTGGGACATGTTCTTCCGTTAAGACCACTATTGTTCCATCTTGGGAGTAGTGCTTCACGTTCATGTACATATAGAATGCGCAGTCCATTTTGCATGTAGAAGAATGATTGGCTATTATTGTTGGCCTCTGTCATGAAAATACCTTATATTTTATATAAGACGTTGGGGAAGTTTGGGTAAAACTGCCCTAACGTCCTGTATTTAGGAATGGAAGTAGTAAATGTTGAAGGAAAAAAAAAGGTCGGTAGTGTTTACGTGTCTTCTCCCTGAAGCGGCACCTGCATTTTGACCTTTTTGAAATGGTCAATACTACTTGGTGAAAGCTGGAGCTCTGTGCTCATTTGCTTCCAGATCTTCTTCAATCTGCTTGTTACAGTGTTGAAGAATTGTACTGTCCCGGGATATGCAGTTGAAGAGTCAAGGAGTTCAAAGCGCTCTTTTTTCATGTTAACTGTAATTGTGAAATAGTGACAGATAGCTCCATCTTTCTTATACCCGCCTATGGAAGCTGGTAGAAAGAACTGCAAGAGGCAAAATAAAAAGAAACCATTTGCAATCCTTCTTAGATTTAGGCATGGTTTGTTGGACATAAAAGAGAACTGTAGAGCCGTAATTGGATTTTCGTATCTGTAACAGGTGATCTGCTTACCATGTCATAATCTTGCAGTTTTTCTCCTTCTTCTATATTGAAAAATCTTTTAAGCCTAGCAGGTAGTAGTTTATTTCTGATATGTGCTTGGTCTTTATTTTTGAAGCACATTGGGTCTTTGTCATCGGCTGCCTTTATTGAGTGCTGCTTGTTTTGTCATATGTACAGAATTGTCAGTTCACCTATAGACAAAGTTGATCGATTGATAGAGTGATACTCATTGTTGAAACATGATCTTGTTTGCCGTGATCTTTACTTACAGTGTTGTTTAATGATAGAATCTTTCACCCTGTGCCCTTGAGTTCATTTCTCAAGATCACTAGCATGGGCTCGATGGCTTCGCTGCTCACTGGATTTCCAACTATGAAGCTTTCGGCCACACGACCTAGATTGACATGTAACATGTCCGTTCTCATGAAAAGCTTATCTCTGCAATGTATATTTTGAAAATATTTTACTTTACACAGTTTACACGGAAAGACATTGAAAGAATGTGTTATGTGGTAGTTACATGAACTTACCCTGCATTCTTTGTCCGTGGCCTGCATACAGCGTTGTACAGGTCTTCGGTGGCTCTGCTCACGGGATCACTATCTTTGCTCCCTTTCTCCTTTGTGCCTGGAGAGGATTTTAAATTTAATGTAAATAATTTCAAGTGGCAAGATAGTACTTAAGTTTATTTTGTGTTGGCTCTTTTGTTGTTATGTTTTAATTTACAGATTGTGAGATAGTACTTAAGTTTCTTTTGTCTTGCCTGTTTCGCTGCTAGAAGATACACCTTGTCCTTTGTCGTTCCTTTCTTGTTATTTTTCCGCTTGTGCTTGCATGTGATGATGTCCCTTTTGGGTTTTACATTCGAAGCTACATTCACCAGTACCCTTTCGTGCAGTTTCTGCTGCATCCTCGTTTGATTCCGCTGTGCCTTTCTCAGGGTCCGGTTTTTGCTTGACGAACGTCGTTTATTGCTGATGGACGGACGTCGTGTCTTTCTGCGCCGCTGCCATCTGTTCCATCTGTTCTTTGTTGACATGAGGTTTTTGGGCCCACCCCTTGTTCTTTGTTTTGCTGTTCATTGCCACTGTCCTCATTTTTCTCTTGCGGCTGTTCAAACATAGGGGTGAGTAAATGGGAATGCATTTGTGTCTGTGACGGAAGCTATTTTTTAATTTCAAAGAGAGCAGCTTATGTAATTTTACCTTTTCGGTCATTGTCGCCGCTCGAGCATCTGCTACTTCTTATTCGTTAAGTGAAGTATCTTGGGCTTGGTCATGAGTGCCATCCCTGTCTACCGTTGGAATATCTTGTTCCCCTTGTTTAATGGTCTCCTCTGGTTGCTTTTGTTGATGTTGAATGTCGGTGCTCTCCTCTGTTTGTTTGCGGCTGTTGTAAGACAAAAAAGTAGTTAAATGGGACTGCATATCTGTCTCTGCAGCTATTAGTTTATATATATATATATATATATATATATATATATATATATATATATATATATATATATATATATATATATATATGTTGTAGAAACATGTTTTGTAACTTCACCTCTTCAGTCATTGTCTGTGGTGCCGTGTGTCCTTCTTCTTCTTCGTTTTCTGAAGGTTTTGGGTCTTCTCCAGTGGCAGCAGCATTGTCTATTATTTGTAATACCTCTTGCTTTCCAGTGGCAGGGTTGTCTACTACTGTAAAGACATGTTGTCCTTGTTTCTTGTCGTCCTCTTGCTGTGACTTTTGCTGCTCTACGCCAGTGCCTTCATTTGCTTCTTTTGTCTGTTCAATCAAAAATGTAGATAAAGGTGGGACTTCATTTGTGTGTGCTTAACTATTTTCTATTTTCTTATGTTATAGAAGCAGGTCGTCCAACTTCACCTCTTCAGCCGTTGACGCCGCTGGGGTATTTTGTAATTCCTGTTTGTCAAGTGAAGGTTGGTCTTCATTTGCAGCACTGGCTACTATTGCAGTGACAACTTGCCCGTGTTTTGTGGCTTCCCCTGGCAATGGTCCTTGTTGATTCTCGACAGCAGCGTGCTCGTTTGTTTCCTGCGTTGTTCGGAGAAAAAGGTTATTCATTCCTTGTAATTCTTGTATTTTCCATATTATTGTGGTAGGCTGTACTAGGTAGTTCATCGCTTATAAATATTCGAAAATGGGTTGTTGTTGAATTTTACCTCTTTGTTGGTGGTTTGGATGTTTTTTTCTGTGTCTACTCTTTCTTTCTCAGGTATAAGATGGTCTAGTTTGTGGTCATCTGGGATGTTCAGGCCTTGCTGCTCTGTATCAGCCATCCGCAATGTTGTTGCGCTGGAAAGCTCTTGTACACCAATTTCCTGTTCGGTGTTGCTTTGATGCGTCTGAGATTCATCGTGCGGTTGAGGTTTGATATCGGTCGGCTCTTGTTCGTCATGGGTCGACTCTTGTAGTGCCTAAAGATGAAACATGATGAGTTTGCGATGCATTTACTTCACAAATGATGATTTTACGGTATGTGGCGAAGTGGGATGTGGAAGTTCACCTCCTCGTTGTTTTCTTCTTGTTTATCTTGTGTGATTTTAACGGTCGATGGCGGGTCAACTTGTGCTTCGTCGGGGGCTGAGTCCAGCTCGGCGGGACTGCGGAGCTGAGTCAAGTAGGTTTGTCAGTTAACTCACAACTCTATGCAGTTTAAAAGTGGAAAAGGGTTGTTTATACTCACGTGTTTGCTGCTTCCTATCCCGGTTGTCTCCTGTACTGCTTTCGCGGTTGTGCTTGATGGAGCATCATCTATTGTGAGGTCGGATGATTTGTTCATTGGATCCTCGTGCTCGGTGTTGTTGCTATCATCCTGATTTCGGCCTTCATCGTGGCTGGCATGCGTGCCTGGAGAGTATGAAACAAAAAAAAATTAGTGTCAGTATGAGAACAGACTGGCGAAGTCAAGCCACATCGTGTATTGTTAATATTTACCTCTTTTGCTTGTTCGTGATCTGCAACTTTTATTTCTGCTGCTACTTTTCTTTGTTGCTTTTGTTGTTCCTTGACGTTTGTGTTGCTTTGTACGTGCTTCTCCTTGTGTCTCTTTTGTACCTGCTTGTGCTCCTTTGTGTCTTTCTTGTTAATCGTCATCTTTTGTATCCTGGACCTTGTCTTTCTCTCCTTCTCTTCCTCTCCTTATGGTGCCTTTCTTTTCGTGTTTCTTGTGCTACTGTTGTCACTACGGCTTCTTTTCTGTGGTCGTCATCAACTACTCTAGTTGTGGCTTCTGCATGTTCTTGCTCTACTTCTATCAGGTTCCCCTCGTCCCTTTCGTTTTTTGTTGCCTTGCAAATCATGCGCTGGAAGTCACTGTGATTGTCAAAAGCTTTTATCAGGGGACGTTGTTTGTTCTATCAGTGATTCTCTGGCTTTTTGATCGAAATTTTCCTCTTCATCTGTGCATTGGCATCCTGCTCTGTTTCTTATTGCGGGTAACTATGATGCTTTGTCAAGCACGTTTTTCAACATTGCATTGATTATTTTGAAGCCTTCTGCTGATCCTTCGCCGGTGCTTGTCTCGAGTTCCCTGCTTCCCCTGGTGCTGCCCGGTGCTTCACGCCGGACCTTGGGTGGGGGTGGTAGCAGTTTGGTCGTGTGCTGGTGATGTTTTTGTTGCTGTGCTTGTATGAGTTGCATTGCAGGCAAAGGTGATTCCGTGTTTCTTTCGTTTGTGTAGAAGATCCTGTCTGATGTTCCTTTCCATGTCTGCATTGTTTCGGTAGAATGAAATTTGTTAGAATCGAAAATGTTTTTACAAGGTACAAGCAATTTATAAACAAAAGAGCCATACCTGTATCTTGCCAAATTCATAGTGATCCGGACATCCTTTTCCATCCTTCTTCATGTCTACTCTTGCTACTTTTGTTGGATCCTTCTCGATGAGATGGTTCGCTCGTGGTGTCAAGGTCTTGTCCATTCTCTCAGCAATTTTGCGCATTTCTCTGGTGCTTGGTAACAGCAGGGAGTCGAGGTACATGATTACTGGTCCCTGTGCCAATCCATTGAGGTGCTTTTTGTTCTTAAATTCCTGTTTTTCCTCTTCGTGTTTTTGCCATTTTTCAGCTCCAGCCTTAATCCCTTCGACGACAACCTGGCAGTAATCCATCTGTGCCATTTCTTTATAATTCATTTTCTTGACCATTATTGCTTGCTTGCTGAAGATAGGGGCGGTTGTTCCACAGATGACCTTGTGGAAAAGAATGAGGAAAAAGATTTTAACTACTTTCCTGTTTGCTTCTGGCTCGTCTATTTCTACTAATTGTTTTAGCTTTTCAAACATATCTTTAGTTTTGAAATCTGTTTTTTAGGCCTAGTTCTGACGTCAGTTCCTTCATATCTCTGGGGGAAGTCTGCGGCCTTGGTGCTGTCTTCGGTTTGCCGTTTGGGAATCCAAAAGCCTTATGGATGCCTTCCTTGGTAATCTTGATTTTCTTGTCTTCATCAGCTTCTCCAAAGCTTATCGTCATGTTGTCTGTGTTCAGATTTCTGTAGATGTGTGCTGCAAGTGGCTAGTAGATGGAGCCCGTTATCTTGCAGTGCTCTATGCTGCCAAATCCTGCCTCCCGAACATCTATTCGGTGACGTTCTTTAAGTAATTCCCATGCTTGTTTGACGTGTACGAATGTTGCTCCTGCTTTGATTCTACATTCGTCTTCATCAGTTGTTGCCTCTCCTTCATCATCTGTTGCTGCTGCCAATTTGTTCCCGTTTGTCTTTCTCCTCTTTGTGCCCTTCTTGTTTGTTTTTTGGCTGTTTCAGAAAAAGAAAAAAGGGGTTTCGTTAGAAAAGGATCATTTGGTTTTCAGTGGTAATCAGCGGCAAACAAAAATTCCTAGAGAAATGTGTTTTACATGATCGTTGTTGTCCTCTTCGGCATCATTGTCGTCCTCTTCGGTTTCATTGTCCTCTGGAGGAATGAAATCGGCATCGCCTTCTGTATCACCGTCGGCACCATCAGGCTCCGAATCTTTGTTGGCGCCATCCTGTTCTTGTCGCACCCGTGCTCGTTTGTTTTTCTTCATGCTTTCAATTTGTTTGTTGCTCGTGGGTGGTGCTAGTAGCGGGAGTACCATTAGAGGCTTTGGCTGTTGCAAGGTATCACTTTCGAGGATGACATCAGTGTTGTTCTTTCGCTTTTTTCCTTTCAGCTTCAGGAGGAACAACGGCGTTTGTTTCTGATTGCCTCTCTCGTCTGCTTGTTTTTACTCGTTTGCTCTTCTTAGCATCATTTTTATCTGTCTGTCTGCTGTAAGTTACCAGTGGTGTAGTGTTTTTGTCCAGGATTGGCATGGCCGCTGCTTCGTTCTGCTTGATTTGTTGCGTGCTTTTTTCTGATGGGTGAGGAGAGATGTTGCGTCTTTCTGCATTTTGCATGTTAATTTCAGACAGGATCGTTTGAATATCACTGTCTTCGTGACCTGCATAATGATCAGGTAGCAAAAAAGGATATCGATTCGTTCGCAAAAAAGGAAAGAGATATAGTTTTGGAAACACATAGGCACAGTTTTATTTGCAGAATATAATACAATTTTTTATACTTGTGTCAAGGAAAACGGTTAACTTATTTATGTCGCTATATAGTTTTTCTTAGTTGGACAGTGGAGTGGACACTTTGATTAAACCTTTGACAGGACCTTTCTTCATGGCAGGCTCTTCCTCAGGCTTCCTGTTTTCCTTTACACCGGTCATTGCTGCATAAAAATGGCCAGGTGTTAGAAGCAGAGTTTAATCTCACAGCAAAAGATGACATGCATCGTGTGGAAAAAATAAATGGTATGGTTGAAGAGGCACAGGTTGTTTCACCGTAGAAGCACAGGTGCACATATTCCTGTACCACGGTTTTTGAAACCGAAGGCACGTAATTTTAAACAGATATAATCAATGTCCGCAGAAAATGACGTGTAATTATCAAGTTTGGTCTGTCAGGATGCTCCCAGAGTTTAAATCTACAGTGGGGTCATTCTTAGTGAAGTCAGGTAAGTGTTAAGCAATATCCTCCGTCCAAAAATCTGTAACGGGGAGGAGTAGCATTTCAATTGCTGTCTTCCCTACGCTATTCCTATTTGTTAGAGAAGTTGAAACAGAGTAATTAAAAAAAATAGTGTTTCTGCGCCGGCTAGGGTTCCTGACCGTGAAAAGGGGAAAATCACTATGTCCGCCCTCGTGGAATGGAATGGAATGTAGGAATTTTTACCTTCGTTTGTGGGTGCTAGGTTTCTCGCATCCATCGGCTGATTCTGTTGCTGCTCTTTGTTGCGATCTCCGCCGCCGGTCTTCAGAGCGCAGGTTCTCGCCGTCAGTCGCCGCCGCCAGGAGGGGGTTTTGGTGCTGTCGCGGGCACCGTTTTACGGTTTGTGTCTCGCAATGGAGGGCGGTTGGCGAAGTGCGGCGGTGGTTGTCCGATGAGGCGAACTCGATTTCGTAGTTGGGCTAGTCTGCCGGTTTGGAGGAGGGGGCAGAAGGAAGGAGCAGAGCGTGCAGGAGGCGTAGTGTTCGAGATTTTCACTGCGAAAGGGGAAGGAGGAGACCAGCAGAGCGAGGGGAATGATCGAAGCGTCTCTAATTTTCCACCGTTCGTATAAGCATTAATATTTGTGCAACAGTTTGTGGGCCTGTCTACGCTAGTTTTTTGACAACCTGGGTGTTTTTTTTTGCTTGCTTATTACGTGTCAGTCGGTGGGACTCTGGCATTTTTGTATTTAAGTTCAGTGACACCACTAAAAATAAAATAAAAAAGGTAGTGGTACGGCACCCATGTCAAGATAAATGCAAAAACAGTTGTTCATGGGAGCACGGTCGTGCCTTTGTTTTCCAAATGTTTCCAGTGACATGTTTCACCGTGTGAGGCACAGAAGGGCAGCACCCGGGGGCACGGTTTCAAAAGCACAAAAGGCATGTTTGTGCCTCTGTGTTTCAAAAGTTTTCAGTAACCCGTTCACCCTGAGACACACGGCCGTGATGTGTCTATAGTTTTGTATTAAGTAGCGCCACGGTCGTGCCTCTTCGTGTTCCTAATATTTTTCAGTGCCTCGTTTACTCATTGAGGCACGGATGTGATGGCATTATAGTCACGGTCCTGTGTTATGCAGAGGCAGTGTCATGTTTCCATTTTCACGTACACTGGGAGGGGCGCTGATGTGAAGCCAAGGTAGGCACGTTTGTAAAAGCATATGTTTTCATTTTCAAATGAAACAGGCACGGGCGTGCCTCTCTGTGTTGCAATTGTTTTCAGTGATGCGTTCATTGAGAGAGGCTCGGCTGTGTCTCCTGTGGAGGCACGAAGTTGTCTCCAGTAAAGGCATGGCGGTCCGTCTGTTTTTTCCAATTGTTTTCATGGTGTTCCGTTTTAAGAAGAGGCACGTTGATGCCTCTGTATTCCAAATGTTTTTTGGCTGTCACGTGTAACTGTAGGAGCACGGATGCGAGGTCAACAGGGGCACGTCTCCGTATTAAGCAGGGTCATGTTCGTGTGTGTTTGTGTTCCAAATGTTTTAGGCTAACACTCGCGGAAGTGAAGGCCACGGAGGCATGGGTCCCTAATAAGCACAGAGAAGTTCTTGTCTCTTTGTGTTCCAATGTTTCGGCTGGCAGGCACGGACGTGAAGCCCATAGAGGCACTGTTCCATATTAAGCAGAGTCACGTTCGTGCGTCTTTGTGTTCCAAATGTTTCCGCTGACTCGTTCAGTTCGAGAGGCACGGATGTGAAGCCTGCATAGGCACGTTTCCCTATCACGCAGGGTAACGTTCGTGCCTGTCTGTGTTCCAAATGTTTTCGGTGACACGTTTAACTGTGAGAGGCTCGGAGCTGCTACCTCTATCATGCAGTTCTGTGTTATGCAGAGTCACGTTCGTGCATCTCTGTGTTCCAAATGTCTTCACTCAGAGAGGCATGGGCATGAATTTTGTGAGAGAGGCATGGACGTGACACGCCATTCGTGCCTTCTCGTGTTCCAGACGTTTATAGTGGCTCGTTTAAGTGCGTGGCATGGAGCATCTGCATGCACGATTTTAGATGCGATGCACGTTCGTGCCTATTTTGCAAATGTTTTTATAGTTCACTGTGGGAGGCACGAACGTGCGGACACGACAGGCATAGTCCTGTATTAAACGGCGGCACGGTCGTGCCTCTATCTTCTAAATGTATCAGTGATACGCTTCGCTGTGAGAGGCACGGCCGTGACTCCTGTGGAAGCAAGAACGTGACACGGACGTGAAGCATGGAGCTTATGCCTGTGCGATAGTCTTGTTCTGTATTAAGCAAAAAAGTAAATCTCCTTGGATCTGATGGCTCGGAATAATGCCTACGTACGTGTCTCTGCTTAATAAAGAGAAATCCTAAACCATGGGAACGCTATGAACGAACGGTTCATAGCATGCCTCGGAAGAACGCCTCAAACTGTGAGAGGCATGGAGCAGATTCACGTTCTTGCCTCTCTGTTTTTTCGCTGACTCGTTTACTGATTGAGGCACGGACTTGACGCCACTATAGGCAAGGTCCTATGTTATGCAGGGGCAGCGTCGTGACTCTGTTCACATTGCGCTAACGTCACGTTTAGTGTGAGAGGCATGCACGTGAATCCACGTGAGGCACAGTTTTAGAAGCAGGAGAGGCGTGGTCGTGCTCCTCTTTTCCTGATGTTTTCACTGACATGGTGTTTAGGAAAGGCACGACAGTGCAGACATGAGTGGCACGGTTACATGCGAAGCGGAGTCACGGTTACGTCTGAAGAAGAGTCACGGTTACATGCGTTTCAGTCAGAGAGAAATGGCCTTGGCGTCACGACCGAGCCACAAACATGAATTCATATCGGGCACGCTCATGCCGCAGTGTTCCAAATGTTTTCGTTGGGTTATTCAGTCATACATTTTCTGGTGAGGAGATGTTCACTGTGACTCTGTAAGGGGCCCGGATGTGAAACCACGGTCGTGCGTGTGTGTTCCAAGTGTTTTCGGTGATGACACTGTTCATTGTTAGAGGCACGTGCCTGAAGTTATAAGAGGCATTTCTTTCAAGCAAAAGAGGATTTAGAGGCACGAAATTACATCCAGCAGAGGCAGCGTCGTCCGTCTGTGTTACAATAGTTTTGCTGGTAGTTCGGAGGCGTGGGGTAAAATTTTGACTCAAAAATTCAGAAAAAATAAATACGCCTCCGAAGATAGCGTGATGGTTAATAATATATTGAAAATAGAAAAACACACGATCACAGACGACCCCCACTCCGAGCGGTTGCGTCGCCAAAACGACGATCACAAACGCCCTCAACCCACGATCTGTATAACCGCAACGTCGGAGAGATCGTGTAGTCATCGGTTGCCGCCATCCCACGCCTTAAATTCAGACCTTCGCGCAGTCTTCCTCCTCGACAAATACGGCGGGAACGGGGACGGAGTCGTGCACGGCAAACAAGGGCCGCCGTAGGCAGGTGGTAACAGCGGCGACGGTGACGGGCGGCGACGACGACAACGAAAGGGAAAAACAAAACCACGAACGAAAACCCAGGCGGCGACGGGGACGGCGACGCGAGAGAGAAACAGATCTCAGAAACAAATCAAAACTATACTACAAAACACTAAATGTTCAAGGACTAAAGTGAAAAAGGGGAAAACCAGAAAGGAAAACCGGAAACCAGAAATCACGGGAGGGCTCCTCCGCACCCCGGAAAAGTCTCAGGAGCGCTCCGCGCGTGACACTTGTCGCGCGAGGAGCGCTCCCCGACTGACCTTTGCAGGGAGCGCTCCTCAACTAGTGATTTCGCTTTCGTGGGCTAAGAGGCACTACGAGAGCTCCTCCTCAGCGAAATCACTAGTTAAGGGGTACCCCTTACAAAGATCACTCCCACCTCCCAAGGTTGCGACAAGTGTCGAACATGCAGAGTTTTCCCTTTTTGCGTAGATTCGTTTATGCAAAACATTTTATCTCTTAAACCACGTGTCCAAATCCTGAACCGTTTTCACCGTTGGATTTCTCACGCCGAGGTCTTGGAAACTAATCCCATGTTGATAGGTTTTGGCGAACTTCTTTTTTCATGAAAAAAGGGCAAAATAATTCGAGCCAAAAGCATGTTTTTTTTCACTGTTTTTCCTTTTCTGAAGAGCCATAACTGTGCCTCTCATGAAAGCAAATATGTGCCTCTTGCGGAAGCAAAAAAACGCAATTTTTTTTCCTTTTTCGAGAGGCACTAGCGGAAGCAATCTGTGCCCCCACAAGAAGTAAATCTATGCCTCTCGCGGAAGCAAAATAAACACATTTTTTCTCTTTTTCGAGAGGCACAGAAGTACCTCTCGACGAAGTAGATTTGTGTCTCCACGAGAAATAAATTTATGCCTCTCGCGGAAGCAAAAAGTAAATAAAAATAAACATGTTTTTTCTTTTTTGAGAGGCACAGCTGTTCCTCCATGAGATGTAAATCTGTGCCACCACCGAACGAAAAATAAAGAAAACGAGATGTAAATTTGTGCCTCTCACGAAAGAAAAAAATGTGTTTTCCCGCACAGTTTTTTTTCCAGAACTTTTTTGGTCCAAAACCTATGCAAAACCGAAAAAATCATCTAAAACCCCAAAACACATAAAGAACAATTAAAAAAATGAAATCCCCAGAGAGCGCCCAACACGTAACACATGGCGACGGCTGAGAGCACGATAGTGACGCGCTACCGAAAGTGACCCTTGAAGAGCTCCCTCAAGGGGTACCCCTGAGTTAGTTGCTCTCCCTCCTCAGCGCCCACGGCGCCGCCTAGCGAAGCAGCGCTCCACGCAACTGCGGATGGGTCAGCCCAGCAACGTAAGTGAGTAGCTCACTCGACACGCGCACACGTCCTGCTAGGTTCATGGTTGACATGGTCGACCATTGACCAGTTTATCGTTGACTTAAAAAAATCAAGGGACGGTTTTTTTAAAAAAAATAAAAAAGTTTGCGTCTTCAAAATATGTACACGGATTTGTAAGAAGTTCTCAGATTTGAATAAAGTTCATGATTTTGAAAGAAAAATTCAAAATACAAAAAATTTAATTAATTCCAAAGAATGATCATGAACTCAAAAAAGTTTGAATTGTTTTTAATAATTTTTGTGATTTTAGAAATATGTTCATGAATTAAAAAAATCACAAGTAAAGAAATTGAGCATTATTTTCAAAAAAGTTCACGAAATTGAAAAAGCAAAGTTCATGAAAATTAAAATGGGGAAAAAGAAAAATGGAAACAAAAACTAGCCAAAAAAATACAAAAAAGAAAAAGACAGAGAACCGACCCCCCGAAAAAACTGCACTACCGTACAGGCCTAAACCGGCTGGCCTGTTCGTTCGTGGGGTGAGCGCCACCTACGGTTAAGCCTTTAACCGGCATGTGAAGCGTCAAATAGGAGATGCCGTGCTTAACCGGCGCGTGAAGCCTTTAACGACACTACATACCAACCATCTGTGGCCATGCACACTCAACATTTTTTCTTGCTTGTGAGTGGATATCGACATATCATCACTGAAAATCTGGTTTCATGCATTTGGCCTCCGCTCCGCTCGTCAGAAATTAGCCTTTATACTTATATATGAATTTGGGTCACAATAAAACAGATATACCCATGAATCCTCTCCAAGTCTCCATCCCCATTGCTAAATGTGTGATCGAACCATCCATTCCAATAACTGAGAGGGCCTGGCGCAGGATTCATGTTGGGCTTACTTGCCTCAAAGAATGTACACTATAGTACATGTTCTTCTAGGGTCATGCACCTTCAAACAAGCTATTCTTGCATGGTAATCAGTAGTTAATGAGATAGGGCTGTGGACTTCAGATCTGCGAGGTTTATGAGACAATGGCGCATGATAAACAATGGCCTCTCACGCATCGTCCCAACCAAACACCACAGACAACCAAGCAAGCATAGGGTGCTCCATCTCCTTATCCTACACTGGTCTGAATCTATGTGCCCAGTTAGATAGATTAATGGTTGCACCGTATAGTAAAACATATTGACCTCTTTTCAATTTCACTTGGGAATTAATCTACAGTAAGGTTCAAATCTATACTATGCAAGTGAAAGAGAATTGTAGGCTTCTTTCCTAAAAGCGGTGGAGTGGGATTTACTAATCCTGTGTCCAATTTACTCTACCCAAATCATTCCCCCGGGTTTATTTTTTGAGACCATTCTTCAGTTACACACTGTAAAAATGAAATTAAACCCTCTAGCTAGAGCATCGATCATCTCCCAAATATATAGGCCGGGTAAATAGCTAGGCGTTTAACTATATATATGCTGACTAAATGGGGGTTCGCTGGTAAAAGCGACACGCAGATCTTGATGCATAGTTTCAACTTACATGGCCAAATGATATCCCTTTGAGAATCATTAGCAAACCACTTCGTGAGTGAACATATTGTATACTCAAAAGGCACTAACTAAAACAGTGCAAAAAAGAAAAAGAAAAACTGTCTCGCCATTTCGCCAAGTTCCAGGTTCGTACTTGTTAGCAGACACACAATTCGTCTTCTTTTTTGGCATCTTACAGCGCAGAAGGCGGCGCAAAATTGATCTGTTCAGAATGAGGACAGGCGCACGAGAGAGAGACGATAATTCCAACAAGTAGTAGCATCAACCGTGAAGGGGATCAATATTTTTTTCAGGTTTCATACATCAGTCCACTAATAATTAAGCAATCAATGATCAGTCAAGGGCAGAGATAAACAAATAGTCTGGCCACATGACGGTTGCAGACTTGCAAGAGCGACGATATGGGATTAGGTGAAAAAAATGCTGCATTGATAGTATATAAGTAACCGATAATCCGAACTGATGCAAACAAGAACTACTAGTAAGATGCCCGTGCTATGCTACGGAATCACATGAAATAAATCAGAATCACAAAAGTACAAGCCCAAATATGTAGTACTAAGATTTTCATCAAGAGAAGATTAGTCTTTAGCCATATCAAAAAAGTCTTTGTTCAACGACGCTACAAACATCAGAGAGTTACATGGAGCCACACACACCATTTCATTTTGGTTACATCCATCCTTAGCTAACACATGTGAACAACTATTTGCAACCCAACATGCCTCCAAGCTGTTACATTTTACTTTACCCAGAGATCACACCAACTTGATATGTTGTTCAAGTGGTCTTGGCATCACAGTACCTTAAGATTTCACTTCATAAGTGAAACTCAGTTTCAGTTACAACAAGGATCACAAAAGCACTTGCCATCATTGTCCACGACACCGTACACCCAAAATTAAGCAAATTGAAGTAACACGGCTCAAAAGTAGCTCAACCTAGCTTAAGTAAAGCATTATCCTATTATTCTAAGACTTCACTTTTGCTTCAAGACTCCATTCTTCATCTTCTGTTGATTCATGGAGATGATTGTCCAGGAAGATCATTATTGATCCTACAAAAAATTATTTGTAAATATTTAATATACCGTATAAAGCAAATAGCGGATAACTTCAACAAAATTTCCAATTACCTTTGTAGTATGCAGGCCACGATCTAGTTAATTATGAAGACAAAACATCAATATATTAGCAAAATAATGCTGCGCGGTCAAACTTCCTAGTAGGTCCTTGCCCTCAACCCACACTGCAGCCACCTCCGATGACACTGGCACATTATATGTCCGTTGGTCCAACCTCTGGTCAGTGTTTAAGGATATTCGGTACTCCTCAAGTTCCTCGACCTGGCCGAGACTCCTGAATGTCTGAGAATAGGGGTTGTCCCTAAGGATGTTGACCAGCTTTCTAGTGATCTCCTGGTCGAGTCCTGGGGATTGCCGAAAGCGATGTTGTAGGCTGGGATCATCATTGTAGAAATAGACTGTAGATGGTCTGGGCCTGAATCCCTCAACCCAAATGAAAGGATATTGTGGTAAATCTGTCCATGCACACTAAACGTGTACACGCCTGATCGCATATTTGTGTAGTTGTTGTCAAGGTTGACGCCAAGGGTGGTGAAGGAAAAGTTTGAGTTAAAGAACCTAATGTTATCACGAAAATGCCTCGCATCTGCATCCGCGCTTGACCAGAGCCTCATTAGTTCTGGAATGGGTTCTGGGTTTGCTAACTTGATTTTACCATTCTGACAGCAGAAGGACTTTGTCTCATACTCGAACTTCTTGGCGCCACAGTGCTTGCAGTTTGCGACAGGCTTAAGTGTGTGTGTGCTATTAGGGATGTTTGAGTATACTATCTCATATGGATCAAATACACTCGAGCCTATGCCCGAGGCATCTTCTGCTTCATTAGAATCTACATCCTCGCCAACATGCCCGGCTGCACGTGTTCATATCAAGTGCATTAAAGCATCAATACTATAAAAAAAGAATTCGAACAAAGTTTGGTAGAACTACCTTCACCCGTGAAAATGTAGTACTCCTCATCCATGAAGTTATTGACGAATGATTGTAGTTCACCTATCATTTTGAGATTAGACAGTAGCTAATGGAACACTCCTCGAGGCAGCAAAAGATGAGCAGGGGTGGGAACCTTACCCTCAGTTCCAATGGTGAGTGTGGGCGTGTATGAGGACGGGTTTTCCGCTGGTGAAGCACCACATGCCTCGGGTCATCGCACTGCAATGGATTCAACACATGGTGTGTCCCGCCTAGATGCGTAGCTCATCCTACGTTTAGAGAGCAGTGCCTGCCTCTCTTCAGGTGTTATGCTTTGCCTGTGTTTCCTTGTACATGCATTCATCACTTCCCTCTGCTCCGCTGTCAAACTTTGCCTGCGTGCTCGTTGGCCAGCATTCCTTTCTTCAAGTGTTAAACTTTTCCTACGCGCTCTCCTGCTAGCGTTGATCTCTTCCCTAACCTCGGGCGCTAAACATTGACGGCGCACTCTGTCACGATCACGCCTTGCTTGCTTTTGTTCTGGTGTAAGGTTTGTATAGCAAGCGGATTCACGAGAACGCTTCCGCCCTACAATAATTCCACAAGATATTGCAATAAACTCATGCATGCATGACATGTAAACATATGCAGTAACATTACAATACCCTTCGAGCTCTCTCCTTGTTCAAAGCCTTTGATTGATGTGAGGATACTGCGAGTAGGAAAACTTGCAGCTAACTCGTTCAGAACATCTTCATCATCTGAGGATGTTCCACTCAAGATTCTTGAGTTGGATGGCTCATGTATTACCAAGCCTGTTGGAGCGCTCACTGCAATATTACAGCGAGACCTTTTTGTGTTTTTATGTTCATTTACCACTGTTACAAATATTGCAATGTGAGCGATCAATATTTAGGTGATATATTTAATAAGACAAATGTTAAGGGACGGAGTAAGAACCTTCTTTTCCTTTAGCAGACTGTTGGCTTGGACATTGAGGCATTTTGCAAATGAATCTTTGTCTACGAGAAGTTATAAAGTTAGCAATGTAAAAACCTCAAACATAAGATAGGCTATTATACATCAGTATTATGATGGATAATCAATAAAGAGCAAAGCTGACCTTTCCGAAGTTATGGATTTCAATGTAAGATAGCTGATGATCTCAATGTCCACTTAGCAGCAATAATTCACATACATGATTCTTTTTTTTTACTTTGTTATCCTTGGAGCGAAAATATTCATCACTGCACATCTTGCGTAGAAAATTTTTGTATACTTGTATTTTATTACTTAATGGTTTGTGAGGTCATTAGGCAAGAACATAGAGGAAGTTCTAACACTGTGGGTGAAACTTAGAATTCAAGATTTGTGTCTTGTGCATATGTTCAACCAGTGGCGAATCTAGGATGGAAATGCAAGGTAGGCTCAACCTCAAGGGTGCTATTTTTTTGGCATAAAGACAACAGTCAACACACACATATACCGCTAGGATCTACTGAGTCAAGATTTATGCTTAAACTCAGTCAAAACCCAGAAAGAAAACAACCTTGGTCGCTGGCCCCGGCGGGTGAGCCCTCTGCAAATCAGCGGTTGCTGGCTCCAGAAGTTCGTTTGGTGTAGCCTCCTCCCTCTAGAAGTTCTTTTGGTTAATGTATCAGAATCACTGATCTTTGGCAACTTTGCTAGTTTCTACTTTCTAGTGCCCCCATTTTCAACAGCCTGTGGAATTGGTATACATATCAGTTGCTATAATGGGTGGAAAGAGCATGTTTTATAGACTTTTTTCCAAGCATTATCTGACAATAACGGACACTGTAGCAGCATTTGAAATTCTGAATTATACATAATTTAGCCATATCGGTCTTTTAAATACTCAATCATTAGGCCAATGTCATAGCCAGTCCAGTCCCTGGTCATACTTGATCAAGAAAATTACAAAATTGACGAAGGTATAAACTAACAGCCGAAATACTTGAAGGTAATGCCTAAATCTATCAAGATTAGGCCGAAAAGAGAAGCTCAAAATGTAGGCATCTGCAGTAAGATAAGGACCGAAAAAAATGAACCCCTCCCTCCCCCCCCTCCCCCCGCGTCGTCCACTCGGGCGACTTGGGGGCGAAACCCTAGCGCCGCCCCCGTCCCCACCTCCTGACCTCTCTCCCCCCGCCGCCGCCGGTGGCTGCCGCCGGGCTTGGCCCGCGCGGTGGTAGGCGGCGGGGCGGGGGGGAGGGGGGGCTTCCCCGCGCGCCATCAGCTGGCTTCCACTGGTCCACTGGTACAGCGAGCTGCTATACAAACGGTTTTTAACCCCTTTCCGTGACGGAGTTTTAAACCGTCGCCTTGCCTGTGTGTGTGATAGGGGGGTCCTTCCCACACGACCCAGAAACCGTCGGCGATAGGGCCTCCGGTCACACACGCGGGGCAAAAAGAGCTCATGTGCGATCGGGCGAGCCATCGCAGACAATTATACTGGTCCAATCGTTTCTGTTCGTATGTTCATCCCACACAGTGAATCTCAGAAAAACGTTTCCGTTCATATGTACATCACACACAATTTTTATGTAGAAACGTTTGTGCAAGGTGGCATAACGCAAACATTTGTCGGGCGGAAAGCGTGTGTGATTGTTCATTGATCCAACACGGCTACTTTCTAGCAACTGTGTGCGTTGTTTGAGGTCATCGCCCACGGTGTTGTCTGAGAAACCGTCTGCAATTCAAAAACCCAATAAGCAGGCTAATTGGCCTATTATTGATAATGCATTTAGTAATCAAATTGACATTTCATATCAAACACACCATATGTTTCATAGCCGTATTACAGCAACCAGGATTTCATAGTTGCATTACATCAGAGTACAACATCACATAGTTTCAGCACTCAGTTACACCATATAGGCATATAGCTAGCTACGCAATTACACAACAGCATGAAGTTTCACATGCAACATCTAAAACCTTTGAAAAGTAGCATCATATACGGTATATAGAGAGATGAATCTCATATGGAAAACTGCTGAATCTGAAAGCGAATATTGAGCCTTCAATGATGTTGAATGTCCTTACAACTTTACGCCAGTGGCTACGGATGATTGTCCGCCCAACCTTCGTCCTCTTGAGGGAGACTTCAATATTGTACCGTGGGTGTTGAATGAGTACCTTCCTCGCCTCTTGACCATGGAGGTGGTTTGAGAGGTAATCATCGGTGAACTGCTTTGGAAAGAACTGAAAACAAAGATATGCATAAATATATGTTCTAAATTTTGAAATGACGCATAGGAAAAAACACAAGGTAAAAGAGTTAGTACCATCCTATAGTTGACTGATGTCTTCTTCATTGTGCAAATAAAGATCTTGTTGTTATTCAATGCTAGTTTCTTTATCCTAACAATCTTTCTGAGTTTCTTGACTTGACTGATATTCATGTCCATCTCATTTCCCCATATGCAAAATGGATCGAACAGTGGGTCTAAACCTCTGACAGCAGGACCTACATGTGCAAGACCAAATTGTTAAAAACCTAAATATTAGAATGGTTCCTGCAATTGCACAATAATGTGCTATTAGCCAAAGGACCATGCATGTGCAAACCTCGATGGTAAACCTCAGTGCCTCCCATTGTTTCCCTGCAACACATATAAGGCAGATATTGATCAGTTTAAGTGAGAGTCAGCATACTATCAGTAGAATATATTAATGAAAACTTGTACCCACAACAAATGAACATCACACTGCAGAATTGTACCAAAAAGTTAACTGGACACCATAACAAATGAAGCAAGCAGTTAACTGAGAACCACATTGCAGAATAGAACATATACTAGAAGATCATACAGTTAACCAAGCCTAGCGTGCTTAAGAACTACTAGGAAATATAGCATTTGTGTATGTTTCTCATGTATAGAGTACATCCAAATTCGATTTTATTCCTCACATGCATAACAATAAAAAAATTGTACCCACAGGAATTGAAAATCACATTTCAAAATTGAACCAAACAGTTAACTGAACATCACAACAAATGAACCAAACTGTTAACTGAACATCACATTTCAGAAGATCAGATTGCATATTAACATAACAGAGGACAATTCACTAGAAGGCATGATACGTCTCCAACGTATCTATAATTTTTGATTGTTCCATGCTATTATAGTATCAATCTTGGATGTTTTTATATACATTTACAGTAATTATATATCATTTTTTGGGACTAACCTATTAACTTAGTGCCCAGTGCCAGTTGCTGCTTTTTGCATGTTTTTGGTTTTCCAGAATATCAGTACCAAACGAAGTCCAAATGCCACGAAACTTTTTGGAGATTTTTTTCTGGACATAAGAGATACTAGAAGCTTCGGGAGAGGGCCAGAAGCCAGAGGAGGTGGCCACGAGCCACCAGGGCGTGCCCCGGGGGGGTGGCGCGCCCTGGTGCCTCGTGAGCCCACCTCTGCTCCGTTTGACCTAATTCCACCTCTATAAATTCTCTAAAATTGGAAAACCAACAGAGGAGTCCACGAAATACTTTTTCTACCACCGCAAGTTTCTGTTCTCGAGAGATCCCATCTGGAGGCCTTTTCCGGCACTCTGCCGGTGGGGGAATCGATCACGGAGGGACTCTACATCATCCTTGCTGCCATTCCGATGATGCGTGAGTAGTTTACCACAGACCTTCGGGTCCATAGTTAGTAGCTAGATGGCTTCTTCTCTCTTTTTGATCTTCAATACAATGTTCTCCTCGATGTTCTTGGAGTTCTATCCGATGTAATCACTTTTTGCGGTGTGTTTGTTGGGATCCGATGAATTGTGAGTTTATGATCAGATTATCCATGAATATTATTTGAGTTTCCTCTGAACTCTTTTATGCATGATTATTATAGCTTCGTATTTCTCTCCGATCTATTGATTTGGTTTGGGCAACTAGATTCACTACTAGGAAAAGGGCTATAGATGATATGGCCACTAATGGCGCACCGTGGGTCTGGTGCGCCATTAGAATATTCTAATGGCGCACCATGTGTTGGTACGCCATTAGTGTGTAAATTCTAATGGCGCACCAGACCCACGGTGCGCCATTAGAATCTCCAGTTTTTTTTTTTTTTCCAAAAATTCTAATGGCGCACCGTGGGTCTGGTGCGCCATTAGTAACCAGGGTTACTAATGGCGCACCAGACCCACGATGCGCCATTAGAATCTTAGAATCTCCAGTTTTTTTTTTATTTTTCCAAAAATTCTAATGGCGCACCGTGGGTCTGGTGCGCCATTAGTAACCAGGGTTACTAATGGCGCACCAGACCCACGGTGCGCCATTAGAATGTCCAGTTTTTTTTTTAATTTTTTCAAAAAATACTAAACTACTAATGGCGCACCTCAAGCTGGTGCGCCATTAGTAACCAGGGTTACTAATGGCGCACCAGCTTGGGGTGCGCCATTAGAAGCCCCGGGATCTGTTTCACCAAATGCACCCCCCCCCTGTGGATCGCCTTTTCAGTTTTAAAAAAAATAACCGAAAATGATAGAAATGTCAAAAAAATTCAAAAAAATAAGATTCTTATATGATTTGTGGTCTAGTTGTTAGCAAAATTTACAAACATGAATTTCGACTTTTTTTGCAAAATCTCATGAGAATTTGTAAAATGGGCATAACTTTTGCATACGACCTCCGATGAAAAAGTTTTTTATATGAAAAAGCATCTACTCGAAAAGTTACATCCGAATTCAACGGGGGGAACCCCGTTGAAGATTTTCAGAATCCCCAAAAACCCAACAGAAAAAAAGATACGGGGCTTTTAAGATCTGGAGGCAAAAAAATTCAAAAAAAATATTTTTTTTTGAAAAAAATGTTTTTTTTGAAAAAAAATGTTTTTTTTGAAAAAAAATGTTTTTTTTTTCAAAATAATGTTTTTTTTGAAAATAATGTTTTTTTTTTGAAAATAATGTTTTTTTTGAAAATAATGGTTTTTTGGAAAAAAATGTTTTTTTTTGAAAAAAAAAATTTTTTGAAAAAATGTTCAAAATATGATACGTAAAATGACCGGGAAGTTTGAAATATTTTTTCAAAATTTCATCACACTCATGAACATGAACCAACTCCTGGAAATCAACAAGGTTTAATAGGATTGATATGATAGATATATCAACAAGTGCCTGCTAAGTGAGCTGGTGCTGGGGTTGGATAGAACTCAGAAGTTAAGCGTGCTTGGGCTGGAGTAGTGTAGGATGGGTGACCTTCCGGGAAGTTTGACCCGAGATTAAGCCATATTGACCCGAGATTAAGAAAAAACGAAAAAAAATTCTGAAAAAAAATTTGAAAAAAAAAAATTGAAAAAAAATTCTGAAAAAAAATTTGAAAAAAAAATTCTGAAAAAATGACACTAATGGCGCATCACCTCATGGTGCGCCATTAGTATACCAGATACTAATGGCGCACCAGTGGGCAATACTAATGGCGCACCAGTGGTGCGCCATTAGTATACCAGATACTAATGGCGCACCACTGGTGCGCCATTAGAAAAAAATTCTAATGGCGTGGTGCTAGTGGCGCACCTGTAGTGCGCCATTAGTAGGCAAAACAGGTGCGCCACTAGTAGGCCTTTTCCTAGTAGTGATTGATTTATCTTGCAATGGGAGAGGTGCTTTGTAATGGGTTCGATCTTGCGGTGCTCAATCCCAGTGACAGAAAGGGACATGACACATATGTATCGTTGCTATTAAGGGTAAAAAGATGGGGTTTATTCATGCGTGAGTTTACTTTGTCTACATCATGTCATCTTGCTTAAGGCGTTACTCCGTTCTTCATGAACTTAATACACTAGATGCATGCTGGATAGCGGTCGATGTGTGGAGTAATAGTAGTAGATGCAGGCAGGAGTCGGTCTACTTGTCTCGGATGTGATGCCTATATACATGATCATTGCCTTGGATATCGTCATGATTATTTGATTTTATATCAATTGCCCAAAAGTAATTTGTTCACCCACCGTATGCTATTTTCAAGAGAGAAGCCTCTAGTGAAAACTATGGCCCCCGGGTCTACCTTTATCATATATTGAAAATCCTAAAAATACCTTGCTGCACTTTTACTTTATTTATTTTATTTTGTATTTTTGTTTGATCTATCTATCTATCACCATACAATTTAAACTTGCAATTGACCGCCAAGGGATTGACAACCCCTTGTTTGCGTTGGGTGCGAGGATTTGTTGTTTTGTGTGCAGGTACTGCTAACAAGTTGTTGCATGATTCTCCTACTGGATTGATAACCTTGGTTTCATAATTGAGGGAAATACTTATCTCTACTGCACTACATCATCCCCTCCTCTTCGGGGAAATCCCAACGCAGCTCACAAGTAGCAAGGCACCGGAGGCGGCCTTTAGAAAACACCATGAACTGTCATTTAAAGCAGTCAACCGCATGGCGGCGTCCGTGAGTGAGGGGTCGACGGTGGCCTCGACGGTGAGGTGCTCCTCCAAGATCTGGCAGTCAGCACGCATGGCAGCCATCACGACCTCATCCGCGTGTGCGGCCGTGATTTGCTTCACCGGTGCCAGATGCTCCTTGAGCTCCTGGCTATAATGCGTGAATCATGGCTATGGGCGGCGCTTATTTGGAGGATGGGGCAGTGATTTGGGTGGAAGATGTCGCGCCAGCAGTCGAGGCTTGTGGGATGGAGAAGGAGGAGGAGGATGGGGGTGGGGTGTGGATTACCTAACTATATGGACGAGGCCGCGTAGCGGGAAGGAGTGCCACCGGCGAGGAGGCAGCGCTGCAAAGCAAGCAGTGAAGGTTTGAACTTGGAAAGGAAGGAGGAAACAGTGGAAATGTGGCTTTTGGTGGGGGGGAAGGGGCGGGGACCTAGATATTTCCGCAGTTGCCGAAAATTTATGAATGGTACAACGAAAAACTAGCGCGCAAGTGTGGTTGACGCGCGGCCGGTGGATTGTAGCCGACGAACCTTCCTGCGTAAGCCATACATGAGGGATCCCCAAGATATTTTATACTGCATCGCACACGATTGTTGCTAACAAACTATTTGTGGTGTAATTGATTTTTTTCATTTTGATTTGAAAGACAAAATGGGGTTACGGCAGAAAGGTCGTTGTTTGAATTGCTAGAACATTTATCTGAAGTGAACATGCAACTATAGGAGTGTCATGCTAAAATTTGGAATTATTCTGGGTTCGTTTGGCATTTTTATACATTAATTGAGTTTTCTAGGCATTTAATATGCAGAATTCAAATTTGAACTGCAGGCACATGCTCCAGTGCACTAAAATGGGTTGAAAATCGTATATGTGTCCTTGGTTGAACGTTTAGGTCCCATACAAGAAATGGGAGTGAATTTCAAACATCTGGGCGTCGTGGCTCGGCTAAAAACATTGAGAAACATGGTTTTTAAATTCCAGTAAATCCAAAAATTGCCTAAAAATCATGGAACTTGGCATGGTGTCTTGACATGGCACCAACACGCTGTGGTAAAATTTTTGTTCGATTTGAGACAAGTTTTGGTATAAGCTCTATAGTTGTCGAACCGGAGCTTCTCTGAAGAAGGCTCATGGTTCCGATAGGGGATGTGTCACCTTTGTGGGCGAAACGACATACGATGCCTCTTCCTGCTTTGATTTTTTTTACAGAGGCAACAAAGACCAATATGAGTGTCATGCTAAAATTTGGAATTATTCCGGGTTCGTTTGGCCTCTTTTATAAATTTATTGAGTTTCTAGGCATTTAATGTGCATAATTCAAATTTGAACTACATGCACATGCTCCAGTGCACCAAAATGGGTTGAAAAATCGTATATGTGTCCTTGAGTGAATGTTTAGGTCCCATACAAGAAATGGGAATGAATTTCAAACATCTGGGCGTCGTGGCTCGGCCGAAAACATTGAGAAACTTGGTTTTTAAATTCATGTAAATCCAAAAATTTCCTAAAAATCAAGGAACTTGGCATGGTGCCTTGACATGGCACCAACATGCTGTGGTAAAAATTTGTTCAATTTGGGACAAGTTTTGGTATAATCTTCTTACAAACCGGAGCTTCTCTTAAGAAGGCTCATGGTTCCGATAGGGGGGATGTGTCACCTTTGTGGGTGAAACGACATACGCTGCCTCTTCATGCCTTGATTTTTTTTACAGAGGCAACAAAGACCAATAGGAGTGTCGTGCTAAAATTTGGAATTATTCCGGGATCGTTTGGCATTTTTTATACATTAATTGAGTTTTCTAGGCATTTAATGTGCATAATTCAAATTTGAACTATAGGCACATGCTCCAGTGCACCAAAATGGGTTCAAAAATCGTATATGTGTCCTTGGGTGAATGTTTAGGTCCCATGCAAGAAATGGGAATGAATTTCTGTCACAACCCTAGTTTAGTAATGCACTTGGGTTAGTCTTGCTTGCTGCATCATGTCTAAATTCCAATTAAATTTCAAATGGGGATTTAACAAACCCCAGCACCCCTCAAAAAAACTAGGATCAACTGAAAATAATTTCGATGAACCCAAAATGCCCTTCAAAAAAGTTCATCATTTTTGAATTGGTTGAAAACCCCTGCCAAAAATGGTGCACATTTTTCTAGGTTATCTTGGATTTTTGAATTAAATCATAAAGTATTTGGATTTGGGCATTTAAATGCTATAAATATTTTAAATGCTCAAATAATTCTGGAAACAGTTGAGGGCTGTTGGAAATAACTCTAAAAGTGCCCACAATTATTTTCAGGATTTTATAAAATGGTTTAGTATTTTTACTAAATAAAAAACAGAAAGGAAAAATAGAAAACAGACAAAAATAAAAGGAACAGAGAGAGAGAGGAAACCTACCTGGGCCTTACATGGCCGGCCCAGCCCACCTGGCCCGTGCCAGTCACCCCCTACCTCTGCCAGTAGGCAGAGGAGGGACAGCGCACGCGCGCGCGAGGCGCCACGCCTCCTGCTCGCCTGCCTGCATCCCCCTGGACAGCACGACGCCACGGATGTTCTCCTCCGAGCGGTGCCGATCGCCCCGACCTCTCCTTTCTCCCCCTCGCTCTCTCCCTCGCTTTTCTCCACCATGGCCGAAGCCGCTGCACGCTCGCCGCCGTGAACCACCGCGCCCACCGTGCTCCCCTCGCCTTCCCATCTTGTCCACTAGATCCGCCGCCGTCGACAAAACCCCCTCGCAGAGCCACGCCTCATCGGACACCTGGAGACGTCGCCATCGAGCTCGAAGCCGCCGCCTCTGCCCCGAGATCGCCTCCGCCGTTCTGCTCGCTCCGGCCCCTCCCCGAGGTCGCCGACCTGTCCGTCATGATCGCCGTGAGCTCCTCTCCCCGAATTCCCCTCTCTTTTGCCTCGAACGATGTCGTAGCTGTCGCCTCGCTCATGACCGAATGCGCCGCCGCCCGAGCTCGTCACCAACGTAGCTCCGGCGACCATTTGGTCGCGCCAGTGTGCCCACCGTGGTCGCCGCCTCGTGTAGAGCCTCGCTAGCGCCTCCAATCAACTGCTTGCGCACCGCAATGCCAACCACGCACACGCCCGAACGCCGGCTGCCGCTGCGGAGCTCGCCGCAGTCAACTCCGGCCACCACCGGCCCGGCCACCACCCGCATCGAACGGGGCACCGTAGCCCAATCCCGCAGCTCGCCGCCACGTCTGTCGTCGCCGGCGTCAAGCCGCCGGTATATTTGACCGGTTTGACCGGCGGGGTTCACCAGGGGTTTGACCTCTCCTGGGTCAATGACAGGTGGGGCCAGCTCCTGTTAATCCGTTTTAGTTTAGTGTTAATTAACCCTAATTAGTCTCTGTGACGCTGACAAACGGGACCACACGTCAGGTTTGACCTGGCACGGTCAGTTGACCGCTGACGTCACAGTGATGTCATGCTGATGCAATAACTCATTTTCTGGAATTAGTTAATTTAAATAACCAGAAAATTCCAGAAAATGCTTTAAACTTCAAAAATTCATAATAAATCAACCGTAACTCGGATGGAAAAGATTTATATATGAAAAATGATTAGAAAAATCCAATCTATCTGTTGGTACTGTTATCATGCATGTTAAAGCAACTTAAACCTACTGTTTAGGTTAAAACAACAAAATGGTATTTGAAATACCATATAAGGGGGTTGATTTTGAACCCTTGGTTCAAACCAACTCAAACCATTCTGTTGCAAATGAATTAGCTCAAACACACAAATTTTGCCATGTCATTGATCATGCATCATAATGTTGCATATTGCCATGTATTGATTGTATCTTTGGTATGTTCTTCGCGGTAGGATCTGCTCCCGAGGATATTCACGAGTATCCAGCTGAAGGGCAGTACCCTTCTAGCACTCTGTCAGGCAAGCAACCCCCATTGAACATTCCGATACAAACCCATCCTCTCGCTCTTGCTCTCTTTTACTGCATTAAGACAACATCGTTTCAACTGCTTTTTGCTGCGGTAGCTGAACCCCTTTTCCTCTGCATGACCTATCATTGCCACAGTAAATAGTTGAAACCCACTAGCATGTGTAGGAGTTGTTTGAGCTCATGTTGTGTTCCTACCATACTATGCCTGCTATGATTAGAGTTGTGTCAGGTCTGGTTCATCTGGGTGATGGACTGGAGTGAAATGGTTGTGTTCGGTAATGAGAGTGAAGTGTTGAATCTGTTTTGGTAAAGGTATCGATGAGAGGCCATGTAGGAGTACATGGTGGGTTGTTTCATTGGAACCGTCCTTAAGAACTGAGTTCAGTGTATGTGATCCAAGACTAGCTACTACCACACATTGGGCTCCGGGCGCTCCAAGCTCTCTCGACTTATTAATCGCCTTGATCTCCGTCCAGGAGTTGCAACTAGTTTCTGGTGTTTGTAGGATGTGCTGGGGGCCGTACTTAGCGCTGACTGGAGGGGTAGGCTTTGTTGCGGTAGGCACGAGGCATGGTGTACCAAGTGACACCCGAATGGTGCTCTTGGGAACCTTGCACTCATCGTTTGGGGCCGTAGTGGAAACCTCAGCCGGACTTCCTTGCGGAGTGGACTCAAATAGGCGATAAACCTGGACTAGAGACTTGTGTGGTTAGTCAGGCCGTGGCCGACACCCTCGCTGGGCTTCCGCTTGAAGGTTGCTGAGTACATGTCATGTAAACGGCGATAAGTGGTGGAAGCGTGTGTGAAGAACTACACCCCTGCAGGGTTATGATCTATTCGAATAGCCGCGTCCTCGGATATGGACTACTTGGGAACTTATGCTGTTCATAGACAACTTTAACGGTTACTCATAAAAGTATCAAGACAAGTGTGAGTGCCGTGGATGGCCCTCTCGTAGGAAGACGGGGGAGGATCCGCGGTAGTGTATTGTCATGGTGATTAGTGGACTCGTGTGCGCTATCTCATCTTTCAAACTACTAGTAGTCGTAGTACAAGATAGCCAAGAGTCAAAGCTGGCTTGCTGCAATAAACACCACTACCCCTTTGTTGATACTGTTGCATGAGTAGTTAGATCTGATGTAAGTCTTGCTGAGTACCTTTGTACTCACATTTGCTTAATAAACTGCTGCAGAGGAGAACCCCGAGAACACTGACGGATTCTATATAGACCTCGACGTTGACCAGTGACTTGCTACCCAGGTGGCAATGTCGTGCCTGTGAAGGGTCACTGTAGATAGACGGGCTACACTAGCCCCTTTTATCTTTCTTGTTGTCTGTACCCAGACAAGTTAAGCTTCCGCATGTGCTTGTATGTCTGTATGACTTGAGTGTTGGGTCTTGTGACCCCTACCTGTATGGATATGTTATGTATGGCTCTTCGGAGCCTCTTAAATAAATACTTTGAGTCATTGAGTTATGTTGTGATGCCATGTTGTATCTGCACATATCGAGCATATTGTGTGTATGTTTGAAATACTTTGGTATGTGTGGGCTTCGACACCTAGTTGTTTATTCTTGGTAGCCTTTCTTATGGGGAAATGTCTCCTGGTGCTTCCACTGAGCCATGGTAGCTTGCTACTGCTCCGGAACACATGGGTTGGCCGGCATGTGTCCTTCTTTGCTCCTGTGTCTGTCCCTTCGGGGAAATGTCACGCGGTGTTTTACTGGAGTCCTTGTAGCTTGCTACGACTTGGTTGCACACGTTGATGACCGACACGTGCATTGTTGGGTCATGTATGCATGTCCCTGTAAGTTTGTGCCACCTTGGTTTACGACTAGTCATGTCGGCCCAGGTTCTCTGTCATATGGATGCTAGCGACATAATCATACACGTGAGCCAAAAGTCGCAAACGGTCCCGGCCAAGGTAAAGGCTGCAGCCGTGGATTACCGTGCGTGAGGCCGCAAAGTGATATGATGTGTTACATGCTGGATCGGTGTGACTTAGGATCGGGGTCCTGACAGCGTTGGCATCAAAGCCAAGCTGCCTGTAGGATTACCAAGCCAAACTGGTCGATGTCGAGTCTAGAAATGCTTTAGTTATATATAAGGGAATTGATTGTGGAAGGGAACGTAAGGCTCTTTTTACTTCTCTTCTCGTGTAATTCTTTCTGGGTCATCCTCTTCTTTCTACGGGGGTTAAGAACTAGGCTTCTCATCTTTCTATCAGGATCACGTGTTACTAATCCGTAGACTTCTAGGAATGATGGATTCAAGTCTCAGTTCAGCTTCTAGTACCTCCGTGTGTTAACAGTTGGTCTCGGAACCTTGATATTATGATGTTGAGTGGTTATGCTACCGTTTTGTAGGATGTCTCAAAATCTTCTTGAGCATTTACAGCCGTTATGTTGTCCGATTTGTCCTAGAAATTCTAATGCCTTTGCATTATTTCGCGTTTCAGATGGCTTCTCGCACCCCTCATCAGGTTGTCCGTCTGACCCGGTGCATTGATGTGCCAGGTCATACGGTCATGCTGGTTCGTGTCATGATTGAGACCGGTTACCGCTGGTACCCCGAGTACACAGTGGAGGAGCAGTACCGGGACTTAAACCAGAGCCAGTACCTCTGCACTGTCAGGATATATCCCTCGTATCCTGGAGCTACAGATCCTATCCACTGGTCTTATGGACTCAGAGTTACTATCAATATGTCTATTTAGGATGCGGCCTATTCCATGATGACCATAATTCAAGCTAGGCACGCACTGCTTCAGAACACCGAGTTCAGCTATATGCCAGCATCATTCCCAGGCGAGGAGGGCTATCTTACTGGTCTTTACACTGATGCCGCTCATGAGGAGCCGAGACTCCAGACTACTGCACATATATTGGAGGACAGGGATCGTGAGCTCCGTGCCCTTCGAGTGGAGCTCTATGCTACTCGAGCACGTCTCTGGACAGCTCTGGCACAGCTTGCACCCGTCGTCCAGACAGGATACCTTGATATGGATGTGCTGTACCCAGTGTGATCTCAGTTGCCGACCACATGGATTGGCCCGATGTCGGAGGTATCACACCTCCACGTGGACCTCTTCGGCCACTAGCTGTGGGACCTAGACCACATCCGTGTCCTTATGGACCACAGGCTGCACAGGCTAGAGAGTTTCCAGATCCTCACGTTCAGCTTCCGGGTCACAGTGGTAACCTCTACGAGGATTACTACGGAGATGCCTGAGGTAGCTTGTGGTTGTGGTAGTATTGTACTAGTTGTATCCACCACAGTCATGCGTGTCTTGTGGTATATGACTAGGTGTGTATTGAATTCCGGAGGCATAGATAAATAATGTATAGGAGCTTGGAATGCCTCTGATGAGTTGTATCGTCTTTCACCGCAGTTTGTACTCTAGCTTGGGCTTGTACTAAACTATGTTATGGTGTGTACGACCGATGGTATATATACGGCAGTTTGCTTGTTACCATGTTGTAGAGATGTTCATCTCTGCATTCCGTGTCGCCCATTACATTCCGCACACCATGCTAGAGTTATTGTCATCCTTGTCTAAACTGTGGTTTTGTTTCCCAGGATGGTCAATACTCGAAGCAACCCCGCTGCCCATGAGCAGGGTGAGGGCAGTGGAGCTAGGAATGAGAATCTTCCCCATCCACCCTCTCTGGCTGAGGTCATGCTAGAGGCGGAAAGGAACAAGCATGAAACCAACCGTCTGCTTGAGCTCATTGAGCAAAACATAGCCCACCACCAGCGCAATGACATGGTGTCTATCCATGACTTCATCAAGCTGTATCCACCCACCTTCCATCACTCCGTCGACCCACTCGACGCCGATGATTGGCTCTGTAGTATCACACGCAAGCTACGTTCTGCTAACGTAGCTGAAGCTGACAAGGTCACCTATGCTGCATACCATCTTGAAGGTCCTGCTAGTCTGTGGTGGGAGAACTATGAGGCAATGCGCCCAGCTGGTCAGGTCACTACCTGGAGAGACTTTAGTGAAGCTTTCCGCCTGCACCATATCCCAGAAGGTCTGATGGACCATAAGAGGGAGGAGTTCTGTAACTTCACCCAGGGCAAGATGACTGTAGATGCTTACAGTCGGGAGTTTGGAAATCTTGCATGCTATGCCCCTGAAGAAGTGTCCACCGATGCCAA
This sequence comes from Elymus sibiricus, assembly GCA_039707655.1. Classification (NCBI taxonomy): domain Eukaryota; kingdom Viridiplantae; phylum Streptophyta; class Magnoliopsida; order Poales; family Poaceae; genus Elymus; species Elymus sibiricus. Next base: position 363,742,269 of record CM077670.1, on the reverse strand, counting down.
GAAACAGGCTAGGTTCCGAAAAGGACTTAACCCTGAGCTCCGTCGTGATCTTCGTCTGCACGAGTGTCTCACCTTCCAGAGTCTGGTCAACAAGGCCATCAATGCTGAGACTGGACAAACTGACTATGAAGCGTCCCGCAAACATTCCCGTGACTTCGGATCATCCTCCGGTTCTGGATCACAGAAGCGCCGGGTGTGGATACCGAATATGGCACTGCCACCCAGGTTTCCCCCGAGGCCATCCTATGTGGCGCCTCGCCCAAACCAGCCATATACACCACCCAAGGCCTATGGTGGACCAGCCACCAATGCTGCTCCGCGTACCAACAACGTGACTTGTTTTAAGTGCGGAGAACCAGGACACTATGCTCGTGAGTGTCCCAGAACGCTGCTTCCAGCCAGCCAGGAAAGTCTGTTGGCCGTGGAAAGCCAACAGGAAAGATGTACTATGCCAAGCCAACCCCTGCCTCACGTGGACGTGTGAACTACGTCTCAACCGATGAGGCTCATGATGACCCCGGCATCGTTCTTGGTATGCTTCTTGTTAATTGTCATCCAGCATCCGTTCTTTTCGATACTGGAGCATCTTATTCGTTCATAACTGAAAGTTATGCTCAGTTGCACAACACGACATTTTGTGATATGCCCACTTCCATGGTAATTCAAACTCCTGGATCTAAATGGCAAACTTTTAGAGTGAGCCATGGAAATGAAATTCTGGTCGACAAACTCGTCTTCCTTGCGTCCTTACTAGCCCTTAAATCTTCAGACATAAATATCATCTTGGGTATGGACTGGATGGCAGCCCATTATGCCAAGATTGATAGTTCCACCAGATTTGTTCAACTTACACATCCATCGGGTGAGATAGTCAATGTTTTAACCCGAGCGACCGAGCACCAGCTCTACAAGCTAAATGCCAGTCCTCTTCCAGACCTCGAAGATATTCCGGTAGTCCGTGACTTTCCGTATGTCTTTGCAGAAGAACTGCCAGGCGTTCCACCTGACAGGGATGTAGAGTTTGTGATAGATCTTATTCCAGGAACTGTCCCAATTTCTAGAAGACCCTATAAGATGGCACCCTTAGAGCTAGCCAAGCTTAAGAAACAACTCGATGAGTCCTTGAAAAAGGGTTTCATCCGTCCTAGTTCTTCTCCTTGGGATTGCCCCGTCCTCTTCATCAAGAAGAAGGATGGAACGGATCGGATGGTTGTAGATTATCAACCCGTCAACCTGGTCACCATAAAGAACAAGTATCCGCTCCCCAGGATCAACGATCTGTATGATCAGCTCGCCGGATCCTCAGTCTTTTCTAAAATGGATTTGAGGTTGGGCTACCATCAAATAAAAATCAAGAACGGGGACATTCCCAAAACGGCTTTTGTCACTCGTTATGGCCAATACGAGTACACCGTTATGTCCTTCGGTTTAACCAATGCCCCAGCCACCTTCTCCCGTTTAATGAATTCGATCTTCATGGAGTACTTGGATAAATTCATCGTGGTTTACCTCGATGATATACTCATTTACTCCAAGAACAAGGAAGATCATGCCGAACATCTAAGGCAGGTATTGACGAAACTTCGAGAGCACCGCCTTTACGCCAAATTCTCTAAATGTGAATTCTGGTTACCAAAAGTGACCTATCTAGGCCACGTAATCTCTGGAAAAGGTATTGCTGTCAATCCCGAGAGAGTTCAGGTCGTTCTTAATTGAACTCCACATGAATCGGTCAAGCAAGTTAGGAGTTTTCTTGGTTTAGCGAGCTATTGTTGTCGCTTCATCGAGAACTTCTCCAAAGTTGCGAAGCCTCTTACTGAACTCCTCAAGAAAGATAAAAAGTTTGAGTGGACCCCACAATGCGAGTACAGTTTCCAGGAACTGAAAAGACGCCTGACTTCGGCTCCCGTGCTTGTGCCACCAGATTTCTCCAAGGACTTTGTTATCTATTGTAAGGCCTCGCGACAAGGATTAGGTTGCATACTCATGTAGGATTGTCATGTGATTTCCTACGCATCTCGACAGTTGCGTCCACATGAGGATAATTATCCCACACATGATCTAGAACTTGCTGCTGTAGTCCATGCACTCAAAACATGGCGACATTACCTTCTTGGTAATCATTGCGAGATTTTCACCGATCACCAAAGTCTGAAGTACATCTTCACTCAACCGGATTTGAATCTCAGGCAAAGACGTTGGGTTGAGTTGATCACGGATTACGACTTAGGAATAACTTACACCCCGGGCAAAGCCAATGTCATGGCTGATGCACTAAGTCGTAAGTCTTATTGTAACAACCTCATGTTACAACAAGGTCAACCACTTCTCCACGAGGAATTTCATAAGCTCAACCTTCACATTGTTCCTCGATCGAGGATTCCTTTCTACCTTGGTGGCGGAACCTACCCTTACGGATCAGATCATCAAAGCACAGAAGGTTGATCCGGGAATTTCCCGTATCAAGAGAAACATCAAGAAAGGAGTCGCGGGTTGTTTCTCAATTGATGGTCAAGGTGTCGTGTTCTTTGGAAACCGCTTGGTGGTTCCCAAGGTACGAAACTTGAGACGGTTGATCCTTAAGGAGGCTCATGAATCTCCTCTCACGATTCATCCCGGTAGTACTAAAATGTATCAGGACCTACGCCAGAGGTTCTGGTGCACTAGGATGAAGAGAGAAATCGCTCAGTTCATTGCTAACTGCGACGTTTGCCGTCGTGTTAAAGCAGAGCATCAACTGCCTGCGGGCACTCTTCAACCCTTAGATATTCCTGAATGGAAATGGGACAAAATTGGTATGGATTTCATTACCGGGTTTCCCAGGACCAAGAGAGGGAATAATGCTATCTTTGTAGTCATCGATCGTCTTTCCAAAGTAGCACATTTCCTTCCTGTTCGAGAAAGTATAACTACTAGTTAGTTAGCAGATCTATATATTTCTCGAATAGTGTCTCTTCATGGTGTTCCATTGGAGATAAACTCAGACCGTGGAAGTCTTTTCACCTCTCGATTTTGGGTAAGTTTCCAAAATGCTATGGGAACTCGTCTCTCCTTTAGCACTGCTTTTCACCCTCAATCTAGTGGTCAAGTAGAACGAGTCAATCAAATTCTGGAAGATATGCTCAGAGCTTCTGTTATCTCATTCGGGGTGGATTGGGAGAAATGCCTTCCATTCGCCGAATTTGCCTATAACAATAGTTACCAATCTAGCTTGGGCAAAGCTCCTTTTGAAGTTCTCTATGGACAAAGGAGTCGAACGCCTCTTAACTGGTCAGAAACCGGGGAAAGGCAATTCTTTGGCCCGGATATGATTCAGGAAGCAGAGGAGCAAGTTCGCATTGTTCTTGAAAAGTTGAAAACAGCCCAATCTCGTCAAAAGAGCCAATATGATCGTCATCATAAGGCTGTGACTTACGAAGTCAACGAGAAGGCTTACCTTCGGGTTACTCCTCTGAAGGGTACCCATCGTTTCGGTATCAAAGGCAAATTGGCTCCTCGCTACATTGGTCCTTTTCACATTCTTGCCAAACGAGGAGAGGTTGCCTACCAATTGGAACTACCCCCGCATCTTTCCAGAGTTCATGATGTCTTCCACGTTTCTCAACTCAGGCGTTGCTTCTCAGATCCTATCCGCGGAGTGGACCACGAAACGCTTGATCTCCAGGATAACCTTACATATCGAGAATACCCTATTCGTATTCTCGATCAAGCCGAGCGTACCACTCGACAACAAAACATCAAGTTTCTCAAGGTTCAGTGGTTTCATCACTCTTAAAAAGAAGCTACTTGGGAAAGGGAGGATCGTCTTCGACTTGAGTACCCCACACTCTTCCCCAGCACAACCCTAGTTTAGTAATGCACTTGGGTTAGTCTTGCTTGCTGCATCATGTCTAAATTCCAATTAAATTTGAAATGGGGATTTCACAAACCCCAGCACCCCTCAGAAAAACTAGGATCAACTGAAAATAATTTCGATGAACCCAAAATGCCCTTCAAAAAAGTTCATCATTTTTTAATTGGTTGAGAACCCCTGCCAAAAATGGTGCACATTTTTTCTAGGTCATCTTGGATTTTTGAATTAAATCATAAAGTATTTGGATTTGGGCATTTAAATGCTCAAATAATTCTGGAAATAGTTGAGGGCTGTTGGAAATAACTCTAAAAGTGCCCACAATTATTTTCAGGATTTTCTAAAATGGTTTAGTATTTTTACTAAATCAAAAACAGAAAGGAAAAATAGAAAACAGACAGAATTAAAAGGAACAGAGAGAGAGAGGAAACCTACCTGGGACTTACCTGGCCGGCCCAGCCTACCTGGCCCATGCCAATCATCCCCTACCTCTGCGAGTAGGCAGAGGAGGGACAGCACACGCGCGCGCGAGGCGCCACGCCTCCTGCTCGCCTGCCTGCGTCCCCCTGGACAGCACGACGCCGCGGATGTTCTCCTCCGAGCTGTGTCGATCGCCCCGACCTCTCCTTTCTCCCCCTCGCTCTCTCCCTCGCTCTTCTCCACCATGGCCGAAGCCGCTGCACGCTCGCCGCCGTGAACCACCGCGCCCACCGTGCTCCCCTCGCCTCCCCATCTTGTCCACGAGATCCGCCGCCGTCGACTACGCCCCCTCGCAGATCCACGCCTCACCGGACGACTGGAGACGTCGCCATCGAGCTCGAAGCCGCCGCCTCTGCCCCGAGATTGCCTCCGCCGTTCTACTCGCTCCGGCCCCTCCCCGAGCTCGCCGACCTGTCCGTCGAGATCGCCGTGAGCTCCTTTCCCCGAATCCCCCTCTCTTTTGCCTCGAACGACGCCGTAGCCATCGCCTCACTCGTCACCGAATACGCCGCCGCCTGAGCTCGTCGCCGACGTAGCTCCGGCGACTATTTGGTCGCGCCAGTGTGCCCAATGTGGTCGCTGCCTCGCGTAGAGCCTTGCTAGCGCCTCCCCTCGGCTGCTTGTGCACCGCAACACCAACCACGCACACGCCCCGAACGCCGGCCGCCACTGCGGAGCTCGCCGCCGTCAGCTCCGGCCACCACCGGCCCGGCCACCACCCCCATTCGACATGCACCGGCAAGAGCTCTCCAATGAGCCTAGCCACGCATCGAACGGGGCACCGTAGCCCAACCCCGCAGCTCGCCGCCGCGTCTGTCGTCGCCGGCGTCAAGCCGTCGGTGTATTTGACCGGTTTGACCGGTGGGGTTGACCGGTTGACCAGGGGTTTGATCTCTCCTGGGTCAATGATAGGTGGAGCCAGCTCCTGTTAATCCGTTTTAGTTTAGTGTTAATTAACCCTAATTAGTCTCTGTGGCCCTGACAAACGGGATCCACACGTCAGGTTTGACCTAGCACGGTCAGTGGACCGCTGACGTCATAGTGATCTCATGCTGACGCAATAACTCATTTTCTGGAATTAGTTAATTTAAATAACCAGAAAATTCCAGAAAATGCTTTAAACTTCAAAAATTCAAAATAAATCAACCGTAACTCGGATGGAAAAGATTTATATATGAAAAATGATTAGAAAAATCCAATCTATCTGTTGGTACTATTACCATGCATGTTAAAGCAACTTAAACCTACTGTTTAGGTTAAAACAACAAAATGGTATTTGAAATACCATATAAGGGGGTTGATTTTGAACCCTTGGTTCAAACCAACTCAAACCATTCTGTTGCTAGATGCATTAGCTCAAACACACACATTTTGCCATGTCATTGATCATGCATCATAATGTTGCATACTGCCATGTATTGATTGTATCTTCGGTATGTTCAACGCGGTAGGATCTGCTCCCGAGGATATTCATGAGTATCCAGCTGAAGGGCTGTACCCTTCTACCACTCTGTCAGGCAAGCAACCCCCATTGAACATTCCGATACAAACCCATCCTCTCGCTCTTGCTCTCTTTTACTGCATTAAGACAACATCGTTTCAACTGCTTTTTGCTGCGGTAGCTGAACACCTTTTCCTCTGCATGACCTGTCATTGCCACAGTAAATAGTTGAAACCCACTAGCATGTGTAGGAGTTGTTTGAGCCCATGTTGTGTTCCTACCATACTATGCCTGCTATGCTTAGAGTTGTGTCAGGTCTGGTTCATCTGGGTGATGGATTGGAGTGAAATGGCTGTGTTCGGTAATGAGAGTGAAGTGTTGAATCTGTTTTGGTAAAGGTATCGATGAGAGGCCATGTAGGAGTACATGGTGGGTTGTTTCATTGGAACCGTCCTTAACAACTGAGTTCGGTGTATGTGATCCAAGACTAACTACTACCACACATTGGGCTCCGGGCGCTCCAAGCTCTCTTAACTTATTAATCGCCTTGATCTCCGTCCAGGAGTTGCAACTAGTTTCTGGTCTTTGTAAGATGTGTTGGGGGTCGTACTTAGCGCTGACCGGAGGGTAAGGCTTTGTTGCGGTAGGCACGAGGCACGGTGTACCAAGTGACACCCGAATGGTGCTCTTGGGAACCCTGCACTCATCATTTGGGGCCGTAGTGGAAACCTCGGCCGGACTTCCTTGTGGAATAGACTCAAATAGGCGATAAACCTGGACTAGAGACTTGTGTGGTTAGTCAGGCCGTGGCCGACACCCTCGCTGGGCTTCCACTTGAAGGTTGCCGAGTACATGTCGTGTAAACGGTGATAAGTGGTGGAAGCGTGTGTGAAGAAGTACACCCCTGCAGGGTTATGATCTATTCGAATAGCCGCGTCCTCGGATATGGACTACTTGGGAACTTATGCTGTTCATAGACAACTTTAACGGTTACTCATAAAATTATCAAGACAAGTGTGAGTGCCGTGGATGGCCCTCTCATAGGAAGACGGGAGAGGATCCGTGGTAGTGTATTGTCGTGGTGATTAGTGGACTCGTGTGCGCTATCTAATCTTTCAAACTACTAGTAGTCGTAGTACAGGATAGCCAAGAGTCAAAGCTGGCTTGCTGCAATAAACACCACTACCCCTTTGTTGATACTATTGCATGAGTAGTTAGATCTGATGTAAGTCTTGTTGAGTACCTTTGTACTCACGTTTGCTAAATAAACTGCTGCAGAGGAGAACCCCGAGAACACTGACAGATTCTATATAGACCTCGACGTTGACGAGTGACTTGCTACCCAGGTGGCAATCTCGTGCCTGTGAAGGGTCATTGTAGATAGACGGGCTACACTAGCCCCTTTTATTTTTCTAGTTGTCTGTACCTAGACAAGTTAAGCTTCCGCATGTGCTTGTATGTCTGTATGACTTGAGTGTTGGGTCTTGTGACCCCTACCTGTATGGTTACGTTATGTATGTCTCTTCGGAGCCTCTTAAATAAATACTTTGAGTCGTTGAGTTATGTTGTCATGCCATGTTGTATCTGCACATATCGAGCATATTGTGTGTATGTTTGAAATGCTTTGGTATGTGTGGGATCCGACACCTAGTTGTTTATTCCTGGTAGCCTTTCTTATGGGGAAATGTCTCATGGTGCTTCCACTGAGCCATGGTAGCTTGCTACTGCTCCGGAACACATGGGTTGGCCGGCATGTGTCCTTCTTTGCTCCTATGTCTGTCCCTTCGGGGAAATGTCACGCGGTGTTTTACTGGAGTCCTTGTAGCCTTCTACGACTCGGTTGCACACGTTGATGACCGACACGTGCATTGCTGGGTCATGTATGCCTGTCCCTGTAAGTTTATGCCACCTTGGTTTACGACTAGTCATGTCGGCCCGGGTTCTCTGTCATATGGATGCTAGCGACATAATCATATACGTGAGCCAAAAGTCACAAACGGTCCCGGCCAAGGTAAAGGCTGCAGCCATGGGTTACCGTGCGTGAGGCCGCAAAGTGATATGATGTGTTACATGCTAAATCTGTGTGACTTAGGATCGGGGTCCTGACAATTTCAAACATCTGGGCATCGTGGCTCGGCCAAAAACATTGACAAACTTGGTTTTTAAATTCCTGTAAATCCAAAACTTGCCTGAAAATCATGAAACTTGGCATGTTGCCTTGACATGGCACCAACATGATGTGGTAAAAATTGTGTCCGATTTTTCGAAGGCGCACAGATTAACAACCAACAAAGTCATTTTGGAACAAAGAGCTGCCATGTTACAATCGGAAACACAAGTGCTATTCAAACCGTGGGCGTTGTACTAACCATTTACGTGCCGCCACGCGTCCCCATTTTTATTGGCTAGGAGGCGACGTGTGGGGTAGCTATTTGAGTAGAGGGGAGGCGTGGAGCAGACCGCTGCGCAGGCTCACCGGGAGGCGAGCCCTTTGACCTCCATCCGCCTCCCACCTCGCTCCCAACTTCTCCATTAATGGCGCCCGAGCCCCAGTTTTAACGACGTGGCTAGGCCTCAGTCGACTGAGATTTAAGAGAGAGAAAAGAAAATCCGAAAAGAAAATTTTGCACGGATCTTGATGTAAGATCTCACGGACATAGCATCGACTGAGACTTAGCAAGACTGATATATATGAAGATGATGGCACCGGATAATAATAATTGTCTTACATATTCAGGAAGATAATTAAAGATGCCACATGCGGCAACGCCCGAAAGACACAAGGGCAAAAGAAGGAAGACATAGACAACGATCTGGGTCGCTGCTCTCTACTTCACCTCGATCTACTACGCCATCTTCGTCATTTCGTCGACCTTGATCCCCTTCACGTCCTCAATCCGTCGCTTGCGAGCATCCACGGATATCTCCAGGAGCATGTCATGCTCGATGCGGAGATTAGCATTCTCGTCCATAAGTTTCCTGACCATGATGGCCTATAGGGGAACGCGACAGAAAACAAAAAAAATTGGTACAGCGAGCACGCCCAGGATCACTATGGAGATGGCATACAAGGTTTGATCTGATCATTACCGACTCGTAGCGTAGCGAAAGTAGAGTCGATGTAGATCAATGGTGCAGATCCCCGCAGCTAGGATTTACAACCTCCCAACTGCGAGGATGTACTCCCTCGTCGGACAGCCCTTCGGCAGGCGGTCGGACAGTCCCCCAGACGATGTCATGGACAGCCCTTCGGGAGGACCCTTGAACAGCCCCTCGGGCAAAAGATCGAACCTACGACCTCTCTACGGGGTTGCACACATACGGTGTCAGCTATCTGGCACGGCTTCGCCGTCCAGAACTAGTTCCCACCGGAACCCAGACAGCCTTTTGTCTTTATGAAACTATTTCGCGGGGAGGGAGAGAGAAGGCTAGATCATGCATGGCGTTTGTATGTGAGAAAGAGTGAGTGTGGAGAGTGCCTCTCCACCTCTATTTATAGGAAACCCCAAGGGGTAGGGTGGCACTTGAAATACCCAAAAAACCCATCACATGGAGTTTCAAGAAGGGCATAATGGGAAGGCTATTGGAGCTCCATGGAGGAGCTCCTCCCTTGGCCGGCCACCACAAGTGGGCCCCCATGAGGGGCTCTCATCCATCCATATCATCCCTAAGATATTTTGGGACAAAGCCCAAAAAGGTGGCTTTCCATAAAGTAACCATAAAGTGCTTTTTCACTATTCATGATCCGAAAATATTTCTGTGGGTCTTAGAATAATTCTAGTACCCACTAAAATAATTCTGGACGTGTTCTGAAACATTTTCAAATCAATGATTTTCATCAGCGAAAAGCAACCAAAGCGGTTCCGGCAGCTCCGGAACATTTCCGGTTTTTTCCTCGGAAAAATCCCAGAAGTTCCCAGAACAATTATGGCACCCTCCAAGAATTTCCAGGCGTGTGCTGAAACCAATTTGACTTAATGGTATACTCCGAAACAACTTTTCAGTTTTACCGAAACTCTTCCGGTGTGCTCTCTCCGGAACTCTTCCGTTGTCTCCAAAACTTTTCCAGTGACTTTCTCTCAGACTCCCTGTCTAGTATTCAGTAGATAGATGACCCTTAAGCGTGTGGCCCTATAGGTTCGGTGAAGTATAGACAAGACCGGAACACTTTCCGATCAATGATCAATAGCGGAACCATGGACACCCATATTGATCCCTATACCCACACGAATAAATATTCGAGTGAACCTCCAGTTGCCGTGTGCTATTCCTGTTGCTTCATGATATATTACAAACACCCGAGGTGAGATTTATCGGCATCCCCATGGATCAACAACTTGTCCACTATGCGAGTTACCTCGTTACCAGTTTTGTTCTCTTTTCTCGTTTCCGTGTTCCGGCATCCCTATGATCAAATCACATTGTGTCTGGCCAGACGATGATGGATACTGTAACACCGAGAGGGCCCGAGAATATCTCTCCATCGTCGGAGGAGCAAATCCCAATCTCGAGCTATCTCGTTCCTTGTCATACTTTTCCGTGAACCCGTAAGCCGCCGTAATAGCCACCCAGTTACGGATGACGTTTAACAAACCCCAAAGTTCACGAAGCAAGAATGAAGGAACTCGACACTCTCATGGTCTAAGGAATCATGCAAACATTAACTTTCTCTGTGTTATAAACCATTAACTTGTGATGAATGTATCTCATAGCATAACATCAATTCGGGTCAATTCAACACAAGTGTTCTTCTAACATTGTGCCCTCAAAATTGTCGGCATAGTCATGCCCATGACCAGGAAAACAGGATCATCATGCAATTCTTGAGCCAGTCTTAGAGGCATGACTAGGAATACATTTTACTGTTTATACTACCACACATGCACATGAGTTTCCCTCCGAGCCTCGTGGATATTGTAGACTCGAGAATCATTGCAGTTATAGCATGGAACATAAACATTCATTACAAAATTGGAGATACAAAATAACTGTTATTACTGCCTATAGGGCATATCTCCTACACGGCCGTCTTCTCCAACACGGAAGTTCTCTCCTCGTCCTGCTTCGCCCAGCCGGCGATCTTCGCTCTCAGCAGGTCGCGCTCGATGCGGAGCCTCACCTTGTCACCCCGTAGTTCCCGGATGACGCCGGTGGACTTATCCAACGTGGCATAGCTCTCCTCTTGCAGCTTCGCCCAGCGGGGGATGTCATCGTCCATCAGCTTATTGAGCATAGCGCGCATGCACCAGTGAGAGCCCTCGAATGCCCGCGATAGATCCATCCAGGCCGCCGCGACGCGGCAGGATCTCTCTGCTACTTTTGCGGTGCGGCGGGACATCTGTGCCGCTTCCGCGGCGCGGCCGGACCACTCTACTGCTTCGGGGGCGTGGTGGGACCTCGGTGCTGCTTCGGCGGCGCGGCGGGACCTCTCGGCTGATATCGCGGTGAGGCGGGACATCTCTGCTGCTTCGCTCGCCGCTCCGTGGTCATTTCTTGACCAAGAACTCCTCTCACAGGCCTATAGGAGATATGCCCTAGAGGCAATAATAAATGTTATTATTTATCTCCATGTTCGTAATTAAGTATATATTCCGTGCTATAACTTCTATGGTTCTCGAGTCTGCAATAACCACGAGGCTCGAAGGAAGACTCATATGCACGTGTGGAATAATAAACGGTAAAATGTATTCCTAGTATGGCCTCTAAGACAAGGTCAAGTGTTGCATGATGGTTCTGTTTTCCTGATCATGGACATGACTATGCCGGCAACTTTGAGGGCACATTGTTAGAAGAACACTTGTGTTGAATCGACCCAATTTGATGTTATGCTATGAGATACATTCGTCACAAGTTAATGGTTAATAACATAGAGAAAGTTAATGTTTGCATAATTCCTTAGACCATGAGAGTATCGAGTTCCTTCGCACTTGCTTCATGAACTTTGGGGTTTGTTAAACGTCATCCGTAAATGGGTGGCAATTACGGCGGCTTACGGGTTCATGGAAAGGTATGACAAGTAACTTGATAGCTCAAGATTGAGATTTTCTCCTCCGATGATGGAGAGATATTCTTTGGGCTCTCTCGGTGATACGGTATCCATCAACGTCTGGCCAGACACAGCGTGATGTGATCACGGGGATGCCGGAACACGGAAACGAGAAAAGAGAACAAAACCGGTAACGAGGTTACTGGCATAGTGGACAAAGTTGTTGATCCACTGGGATGCCGATAAATCTCACCTCGGGTTTTTGTAACATATCACGAAGCAACAGGAATAGCACACGGCAACTAGAGGTTCACTCGAATATTTATTCGTGTGGGTATAGGGGTCAATATGGGTGTCCACGGCTCCGATGTTGATCATTGATCGAAAAGTGTTCCGGTCATGTCTGTACTTCACCGAACCTATAGGGTCACACGCTTAAGGGTCATCTATCTGCTGAATACTAGACAGGGAGTCTGAGAGAAGGTCAAGGGAAGAGTTCCGGAAAGAACACCGGAATAGTTTCGGTAAAACCGAAAAGTTGTTTTGGAGTATTCCATTAAGTTAAAACGGTTTCGGCACATGCCTGGAACCTTTTGGAGGGTGCCAGAATTGTTCTGGGAACTTCTGAAATTTTTTGGGAGAACAAAACCGGAAATGTTCTAGAGCTGCCAGAACCGCTTTGGTTGCTTTTCGCTGATGAAAACCACTGATCCGGAATTCCTTCAGAATGTGTCCAAAATTATTTTAGTGGGTACTGGAAATGTTCTAAGACCTACAGAAATATTTTCGGATTTAACGGTAGCGGGAAAATGTTTCATGAATAGTGGAAACACTATTAGGGGATGATGCAGGCATGGTGATGCAGGCAACACTATTTGAAAGCCTCCCCATCTTGCCCTTTATGTGGGACATAAAGCATGGTCATTTTGGGTTTTTCAAGTGCCACACTACCCCTTGGTTTTCCTATAAATAGAGGTGGAGATGAGCTCTCCACACTCACTCTTCTCTCACATACAAATGCCATGCATGATATGGCTTTCTCTCTCCCTCCCAGCGAAATAGTTTCATAGAGCCGAAAGGCTGTCTGGGTTCCGGTGGGAACTAGTTCTGGACGGCGAAGCCCTGCCGGATAGTTGACACTGTATGTGTGCAACCCCGTAGATAGGTCGTAGGTTCGATCTTTTGCCCGAGGGGCTGTTCGAGAGTGCCTCCCGAAGGGCTGTCCGAGTGACCGTCCGAGATTCTGTGAGTGCCTCCCGAAGGGCTGTCCATGACACCGTCCGGGGGACTGTCCGACCTCCTCCCGGAGGGCTGATCTAGGGACAAACGAGGGAGTACATCCTTGCGGTTGGGAGGTTGTAAATCCTAGCTGCGGGGATCTACACCGATGATCTTCATCGACTCTACTTCCGCTGCGCTACGAGTCGGTAATGATCAGATCAAAACCTTGTATGCATCTCCATAGTGATCCTGGGCATGTTCGTAGTGCGGAATTTTTTTGTTTTTTGCTGCGTTCCCCTACAGTGGCATCATGAGCCGTGCTATGCGTAGATGCAGGTTACGATCTAGAATACATAGAGATGTATGGGTGTTGCTTAATATAATTTGTAGTAGATGAGTTCTATTACTGAAAATTATTTGTGCGGGTAGCAGATGAAATCTATTACCCGATGTTCTTGTTGCTTCCCTTGAATTTGCGTAGTTCTGGCAATCCGCGATCCTTTCATGCTGCTCCTGAGTATGCTGATTGACAGATCAACGAAGTACTTCAGTGTCTTTGGGTTCCACCATAGTTAAAGAAAGATGGATGTTTCGCAGACTAAAGGGCAATGCAGATATGATCTGCACGGGGTTCTTGCGTATCACGAAGTTCAGTATGGGGCTCAAGATTTTATTATCTCGTGTTTCATACGCCCCGCAAAGTTAATCTAGCGACTTGAATACTCATACTTGATGATAAACGTTGGTAGCTGCGGTTTAGTTGAAACCTTAGAAGCCACGTAAAATAAAATCGTGTATGAACCGATTAGAGGCGTCTAACTTGGTTTTGCAAAATGACATGAGATGTGCATATGATGTGGTATAGTCTTCGTCATATTTAATTTGATTATGTATGAGATGACTATATAAATGTAAATTAATTAACATGACCTGCGTGTCATGATTCGGCATGATGGCTGGAGCCATATGATTGTCACTTTAAAGACCTGCGTGTCAACCTTATGTAATGCACTTATTTTATTAGCTATAGAGATAGCAATATTATCTGGTGCATCGACAAGGTGGTGGCAATCTTCGTGAAGGTGAACACCGACGCAAATGCCGAAGACGAAGAAATTAAAGACTTCTCCGTCAGAAAGGGCTATACCATATCATGCTATTATGAATTGCCTGAGATGTTTATCCCTCTTGATGCACCCTTCTTGATTGCACAGTAGTCGTTTTTATTAGGGCGATCTCTCACTTAAAATATCAAGTAGTTAGTGTTCTCCCAAGTGTAGCACCGTCACAGCATCTTTCCTTTCGGGGTGCGCCATGGATGCATGGGTACGAACGATTGTACGGGTGTAAGGCGGGTGAGGTCAGACCTTGCAGCAAGATCACTTGGTTGTCTTAACGTTCATGGCAGGATCGTCCTGAGCTCGGAACACACGCATCAAAAGATGAACAAGAGTCACATAGAGACGTGATCGGCAAGTTGGCCTACCGATTGAAATTCCCGTCATGAGATGATGATTCTATGGCGATGAATTGAAATATGGATCTTGTATCACTCAAAATCAATTATGAGAGATATTGATTTGAGTGGGAGCACATTGTAGAATTAACTTGTTTAATTCTCAATGCAATTAATTATGAACACTGTCTAAGTGTGATTTGCATAATAGTTGTAGAATAATGGCTCGCGTTTCCACCTTCCCTATTAAAATTGAATAGCTGTTAAATATCTGGTTAAAAGTTTACGGTTGGTAACGTAATGTGAGGATTGTCCTCAAGAGTGCCGAGAAGGACTTTGTCCTATCGCATGCTTTTGGTATTCTCCCGCTAATGCTATGGATGATGTGACTCTCGTCCTTCGATCCAAAAGCTAGAATTCCGTTACGGTCAAGTGCAATATGTTTGCTTCCATGAGACCCGAACTTCAAAAGTTTGGGATAGCTATGTGATATTCATGGAACTAAAAATTAGTTTCAGATACAAACAAAGGCTAAAAGATATGAAATATCCAAAGCAATGTTTGTTTTGCAAATTATTAGTAAAGTGTTTACTATGCATTAGACTGATAAGAGAGGGATCCAGCAGAACGCCTGTCATATAATGAAGGTGAATAAAACAACAACTTAAAGAGAAAGGAAATGTCCAAAGGGTGTTAGTGTGACTTACACGCCTAGGAAGTCCAGGGCTAACACCACTCTTAAAGTTGGGTGCTTCTTCTGGGAGTAGGATAAATACTGAAAGTTAAACTGTTAGAAGTATAAAGGCAAAAAGAAAGAAGACTGGAATGTCCAACTCATGTATGAAAGTCATACAAGTTATTGATGTATGGAAGGCTGGTCTAAGATATAATTCTTGGGAATTATGATTAAACATGTTAATCACTGATTCTTGGGTATTGTGAGTTGATCACAGGAATACCCGTTCGATTGCATTCTCTTGCAACTCGATACAAGAACTACTATGGCCTAAAAGACTAGCTGAAAATGAGGTTGAGATACGCGTTGGGAACATAGTAAAAGTTACTACACCTTCCATCGGTGTATTACCTCTGTATTTATTTTCATAATTCATTTTAGAGTTTTATACACTCTAGCCCATTGCATAATGTTTGTTGCAAGAAGGTTGTTCGTGATAGAACAATTGTTGTTCGGTGTTATGAATAACATAAGGGCCATACTTCCATTATGGATGGAATGTATGTTATGAATATTGATAATAATATGATACATCCGTGACACTGACGCTAAATGTCGCAAGACTAAAAGAATACCACATATGTGTGGCACTGCATTTGGTCACATTGGAGAAACCCGCATGGAGAAATTCCATAATAATGGATTTTGAAGTCATTTGATTATGAATCATCTGACACTTGCAACTTTCATCCAAAAAGTGAAGTGACTGAAATACCATTCACAGGCCATAAGGAACAAGCAACGAACTTATTGGTGATCATACATCATGATGTGTGTAGTCCGATAAATGTTGTTGCTGGCAGTGGATTTGTCTATCTTCTGAAATGACTCAAGTAGATATATGGATATTTACTTGATGAGACGTAAGTCTGGATCTTTTGAAATCATTCAAAAGGTTTTCAAAATGAACTAGAAATTATTGTAACAAGAAAATTATGTTTCCACAATTAGATTGCGGAAAGGAATATTTGAGTTACAAGTTTAGCGAATGTCTGATGAGTTGTGAAAAGAGTTTCATAACTTACACCTCTCGGAACACCACTGTGAGTGGAATGCCCGTGGAGATGTAATCAAACCATTTATGACATGGTAAGATCAAAGATGACATAAATCAATTTGCCATTATCCCTTTTAAAAGTAATGCTTTAGAGACTGCGGCTTTTACACTGAAAAGAGCGCCATCAAATCTGTTGAAATGACGTCATGGTATGTTACGCTCAACCATGTTATATCTTTTCTTAACATTTGGAATATGGGGCTTGTGTAAAATATTTACAAACCTATTCCAAATCAGACAAGTGCTACTTTGTAGGTTGTCCCAAATTATTGGGTATTCCTCCCTCACTATACCGAGGCAAAAAGGTTTGCCACAAAGAACGGTATGATTTTGTAGAAAATGGTTCTTACAAAAAGGTGAGTGGGAGGACAGTGCAACTCGATGAGATAACAGTATCTTCATCATCAGGTCAAGGGAAAGAGACCTTGGAAGTGATTCCAGAGTTTCCTACTGCGACTGATACGGAAGCCTCTACATGAGATGTATGGACTTCGGTCGAACTTGCAGCTGAACCACGTAGGCAAAACTCGTGCAAACCTCTCAGGTGTGCAAATGAGATATTGTTGTTAGACAGCAGTATACCTACGATAATCAAGGAAGCGGTGATGGGCCCTGACTTCGGAATTGGCTAAATGCCAATATTATCCGAGATAGTTTCCATAGAAATGATTCAAGATTATATCTTGATAAAATCTCCGGAAGACTTAAAGTCTAACGGATTGTAGTGGAACTACAAACTGATACGGATAAAAATGTTTTATCCATAAAGCTCGACTTGTTGCTTATAACAAATTCAAGGAATTAACTACGATGAGATTGTCTCACCGTAGAGATGCTTAAAGTCGGTTCGGGTTAAACTAGCAATTAGTACATATTTCAATGATGAGATATGATACTTGGATGCCAAAAGGATTTCCATGTGATGGAAATGCAACCTAGGACTTGCATGTGATATAGTCCAAAGTGTTCTGTCGATCCAAACGATGCTAGTGAGTGTGCAAACTTCAGAGTTCCAGCAATGGACAGAAGAGAGCAAAATGGAGTTGGAATCTTCATTTTTGATGAAATAGTCAAAAGAGTTTGATTTTATCAATGGATAATGAAGATGCTTGTGGAAACAAGAAAGTAAGTGGGAGCATAATAATATTTCTAAAAACCTTGTGTGCTTGACACATTGTTGATTGGAAATAATATAAATTTCTTGACACGTATTAGGACTTCTTTGAAAATATTTTTTCAATGAAGCACTTGGGCTAGATGGCTCAGTATTGGGCATAATGATCTATGGAGATAGATTTGCCTAATAGGGCTAAGCAAAAATACATATTGACAAGATGCTAAAACAGTTTAGCATAAGAACGCCAAGGAGTGATTCTTGCCGAAGTCACATGGAAAGAGTTTTTGCAAGACTCGGTGTCTTAAAACACTGATGAGCAAAATACATGATGGAAATTCCACACACCTTTGTGTTTGGATTAATCATGTATTCCATGGTATGTAAAACAACCAGATATGTCCGGTACTCCAAGTTAGTTGCGAGTAAGATACCAAAGTGATCAAAGTATTGATCATAGGTCAACAGTGAAAAATGTCATTGAGTACTAAAGTAGCACTGATGACATGTTTTCTCGCAAGCGAAGATTATGAAGAGTTCGTTGTACAAGATTACATCGATACACTCCTCACCAATACTCCATGCGATTTTCAATTTAGGTAAGGGTTTTGTGTAATACATGATATGGTGGCACAGGGGGTTGGAATTGTTCCAAACAGGTTACTGTGGCGAATTCTATAACGAAGGCTAAGTATGTTGCTGCTTTAGAAGCAACAAAGAAGATGATGAATCATATAGTACATTCATGAACTTAGTATGGTTCCAAGAAGGCTTTGGTCAATGGAAACACTATTGTAGATAGTTGCTCCATAGCTTAGTCTGAGGAATCAAGGTTCGACCTGTGATTCACATATATACAAAGCCAAAGTCCGCACAAAACATGGATTTTGTGAAAGCATGAAAATGCGAGGACATGCAAAGATACACACAGACCTGAAGTTCTCAGTTCCGTTGGACAAAGACTATACCACAAGAGATGCATATTTTACACCGGTATGCCATAGGTGTAAAGTGCATTAACATTGACTAGATTATTGACTCTAGTGCAAGTGGGAGTCTGTAGGAGATATGCCCTAGAGGCAATAATAAATGTTATTATTTATCTCCATGTTCGTAATTAAGTTTAGATTCCGTGCTATAACTGCTATGGTTCTCGAGTCTGCAATAACCACGAGGCTCGAAGGAAGACTCATATGCACGTGTGGAATAATAAACGGTAAAATGTATTCCTAGTCTGGCCTCTAAGACTAGCTCAATTGTTGCATGATGGTTCTGTTTTCCTGATCATGGGCATGACTATGCCGGCAACTTTGAGGGCACATTGTTAGAAGAACACTTGTGTTGAATCGACCCAATTTGATGTTATGCTATGAGATACTTTCGTCACAAGTTAATGGTTAATAACACAGAGAAAGTTAATGTTTGCATAATTCCTTAGACCATGAGAGTATCGAGTTCCTTCGCACTTGCTTCATGAACTTTCGGGTTTGTTAAACATCATCCGTAAATGGGTGGCTATTACGGCGGCTAACGGGTTCATGGAAAGGTATGACAAGTAACTTTTTGATAGCTCAAGATTGGGATTTGCTCCTCCGACGATGGAGAGATATTCTTTGGGCCCTCTCGGTGATATGGTATCCATCATTGTCTGGCCAGACACAGCGTGATATGATCACGGGGATGCCGGAACGCGGAAACGAGAAAAGAGAACAAAACCGGTAACGAGGTAACTGGCATAGTGGACAAAGTTGTTGATCCACGGGGATGCCGATAAATCTCACCTCGGGTTTTTGTAACATATCACGAAGCAACATGAATAGCACACGGCAACTAGAGGTTCACTCGAATATTTATTCGTGTGGGTATAGGGGTCAATATGGGTGTCCACGGCTCCGATGTTGATCATTGATCGGAAAGTGTTCCGGTCATGTCTGTACTTCACCGAACCTATAGGGTCACACGCTTAAGGGTCATCTATTGATGACCCACAAGTATAGGGGATCAATCATAGTCCTTTCGATAAGTAAGAGTGTCGAACCCAACGAGGAGCAGAAGGAAATGACAAGCGGTATTCAGCAAGGTATTTTCTGCAAGCACTGAAATTATCGGTAACGAGTAGTTTGACAGCAAGATAATTTGTAACAAGTGACAAGTAGCAATATTAACTAAGGTGCAGCAAGGTAGCCCAATCCTTTTGTTGCAAAGGACAGGCCGGAATGTTCTCTTATAATAAGCAAAGTGTTCTCGAGGACACATGGGAATTTCATCTAGTCACTTCCATCATGTTTGTTTGATTCGCGTTCGCTACTTTGATAATTCGATATGTGGGTGGACCGGTGCTTGTGTGCTGTTCTTACTTGAACAAGCCTCCCACTTATGATTAACTCCTCTCGCAAGCATCCGCAACTACGAAAGAAGAATTAAGATAAATCTAACCATAGCATTAAACATATGGATCCAAATCAGCCCCTTACGGAATAGCGCATAAACTAGGGTTTAATCTTCTGTCACTCTAGCAACTCAACATCTAATTACTACTCCACAATGTTGGAAATATGCCCTAGAGGCAATAATAAATTAGTTATTATCATATTTCCCCGTTCATGATAATAGTTTATTATTCATGCTAGAATTGTATTGACCGGAAACTAAATACATGTGTGAATAGATAAACAAATACTGTGTCCCTAGTAAGCCTCTACTAGACTAGCTCGTTGATCAAAAGATGGTCAAGATTTCCTGACCATGGACATGAGTTGTCATTTGATAATGGGATCACATCATTAGGAGAATGATGTGATGGACTTGACCCAACCGTTAGCATAGCAAATGATCGTTCAGTTTATTGCTATTGCTTTCACTATGTCAAATACACGTTCCTCTGACCATGAGATCATGCAACTCCCGGATACCGTAGGAATACTTTGGGTGTATCAAACGTCACAACGTAACTGGGTGATTATAAAGGTGCACTACAGGTATCTCCGAAAGTGTTTGTTGAGTTGGCATGGATCGAGATTGGGATTTGTCACTCCGACTATCGGAGAGGTATCTCTGGGCCCTCTCGGTAATACAGCATCACAGAAGCCTTGCAAGCACCGTGACTAAAGAGTTAGTTGCAAGATGATGTATTACGGAACGAGTAAAGGGACTTGCCGGTAACGAGATTGAACTAGGTATTGGATACCAACGATCGAATCTCGGGCAAGTAACATACCGCCAGACAAAGGGAACAACGTATGTTGACATATGAGGTTCACCGATAAAGATCTTCGTGGAATATGTAGGAACCAATATGAGCATCCAGGTTCCGCTGTTGGTTATTGACCGGAGAGTCGTCTCGGTCATGTCTACATCATTCCCGAACCCGTAGGGTTCGCACACTTAAGGTTCGATGACGATTTAGTATTATATGAGTCATGTGATTGGTGGCCGAAGTTTGTTCGGAGTCCCGGATGAGATCACGGACATGACGAGGAGTCTCGAAATGGTCGAGAGGTAAAGATTCATATATTGGAAGGCTATATTCGGACGTCGGAAAGGTTCCGAGTGATTCGGGTATTTTTCGGAGTACCGGGGAGTTACGGGAATTCACCGGGAGAAGTAATGGGCCTTATTGGGCCATACGGGAAAAGGAGAGGCAGGCCACGTGAGGAGGCACGCGCCCCCCCTTGCCCAAACCGAATTGGACTAGGGGAGGGGGCGCAGCCCCCTCTTTCCTTTCCCTCTCCCTTCCCACTTTCCTACTCCGTATGGGAGGTGGAATCCTACTAGGACTAAGGAGTCCTAGTAGGACTCCCCACACTTGGCGCACCCCTAGGGGGCCGGCCTCCTCCCTCTCATCCTTTATATACGGGGGCAAGGGGGCACCCCAAGGTACAACAATTGTCCCATAGCTGTGTGCGGTGCCCCGATCTCAGTTTCCCACCTCGGTCATATTTTCGGAGAGCTTAGGCGAAGCCCTGCCAGAATCACTTCACCGTCACCGTCGCCACGCCGTCGTGCTGACGGAACTCATCTACTACCTCGACGTCTTGCTGGATCAAGAAGGCGAGGAACGTCACCGAGCTGCACGTGTGTAGAACTCGGAGGTGCCGTACGTTCGGTACTCGATCGGTGGAGCTCGAAGGATTGTTCGACTACATCAACCGCGTTGTGAGACGCTTCCGCTAACGGTCTACGAGGGTACGTAGACACACTCTCCCCTCTCGTAGCGATGCATCTCCATGGATAGATCTTGCGTGAGCGTAGGAAAAATTTTGAAATTCATGCTCCGTTCCCCAACAGTGGCATCCGAGCCAGGTCTATGCGTAGATGTAATTTGCGCGAGTAGAACACAAACGAGTTGTGGGCGTGGGTGTATACATATTGCTTGCCGTTACTAGTTGATACTTGATTCGGCGGTATTGTGAGATGAAGCGGCCCGGACCGACATTACGCGTACGCTTACGCGAGACAGGTTTCACGGCTACGTGCACTCGTTGCATAAAGGTGACTGGCGGGTGTCTGTCTCTCTCACTTTAGTTGAATCGGTTTCAATGAAGAGGGTTCTTTTAGAAGATCAAAAAGCAATCACTACACCACATTGTGGTTTTGCGTAGGTAAGAACGGTTCTTGCAAACCCGTAGCAGCCACGTAAAACTTGCAACAACAAAGTAGAGGACGTCTAACTTGTTTTTGCAGGGTATGCTGGTGATGTGATATGGCCAAGACATGATGTGATATAAGTTGTTGTATGAGATGATCATGTTTTGTAAAATTATCAGGCAACCGGCAGGAGCCTTATGGTTGTCTCTTTATTATATGCAATGCCAACACTATGTAATTGCTTTACTTTACCGCTATGAGTTAGCAGTAGTAGTAGTAATAGCAATAATCGGCGAGACGACCACGACGCTATGATGAAGATCAAGGTGTCACGACGCTACGATGGAGATCAAGGTGTCACGACGCTACGATGGTGATCAAGGTGTCAACCCGGTGACGATGGAGATCATGACGGTGCTTTGCTGATGGAGATCAAAAGCACAAGACGATGATGGCCATATCATGTCACATATATATTGAATTGCATGTGATGTTAATCCTTTTATGCAGCTTATTTTGCTTAGGACGACGATAGCATTATAAGATGATCCCTTCACTAAATTTCAAGATAAGTGTTCTCCCCTATTATGCACCGTTGCGAAGGTTTGACGCTTCTAAGCACCACGTGATGATCAGGTGTGATGGATTCTTTCGTTCGCATACAACGGGTGTAAGCCAGTTTTACACACGCAGAATACTTGGGTTAAACTTGACGAGCCTAGCATGTACAGACATGGCCTCGGAACACAAGAGACCGAAAGGTCGAACATGAGTCATATAGTAGATATGATCAACATGAAAGATGTTCACCATTGATAACTAATCCACCTCACGTGATGATCGGACGTGGTTTAGTTGATGTGGATCATGTTACACTTAGACAACTTGAGGGATGTTAATCTAAGTGGGAGTTCTTAAGTAATTTGATTAATTGAACTTCAATTGTCATGAACATAGTCTTACTTGTCTTAGCAAATTTATGTTGTAGAATGATAGACCACACTGTTACTCCCCTGTATTTTAATGCGTTCCTAGAGAAAGCGAAGTTGAAAGTTGATGGAAGCAACTATGCGGACTAGGTCCGTGATCTGAGGATTGTCCTCACTGCTGCACAGAAGGCTTATGTCCTTAATGCACCGCTCAGTGAAATACCCCTACGGCTTCGTCTGAGGACGTTATGAACGTCTGGCAGACAAGAAAAGATGACTACTCGATAGTTCAGTGCGCCATACTTTACGGCTTAGAACCGGAGCTCCAAATATGTTTTGAGCAACACGGAGCATATGAGATGTTCCAAGAGCTAAAAATTTGTTTTTCAAGCTCACACCCGGGTCGAGAGGTATGACACCTTCGACAAGTTCTATAGCTACAAGATGGAGGAGAACAGCTCCGTTAGTGAGCATGTACTCAGAATGTCTGAGTACTTCAAACACTTGAATCAAGTGGGAGTTAGACTTCCGAATAAAGTGGTGATTGATAGAGTTCTCTAGTAACTATCACTAAGCTACTGGATCTTCGTGATGAACTATAAACATGCAAGGGATAGAAGATCCTTAAGCTATTCGCGATGCTACAATCTGCGGATGTAGAAATCAAAAAAAAGGGAGCATCAAGTGTTGATGGTTAATAAGACCACTAGTTTCAAGAAGGGCAAGGGAAAGAAAAGGGAACTTCAAGAAGAACGGTAAAACAGTTGCCGCTCACGCGAAGAAACCCAAGGCTGAACCAAACCCGAGACTTAGTGCTCCCATTGCAAAGGGAAATGTCACAGGGAGCAGAACTTCCCCAAAGTAACTGGCAGATAATAAGACTGGCAATGTCAACAAAGATATTTGATATACATGTTATTGATATGTACCTTAATAGTACTCGTAGGAGCACCTGGGTATTTGATACTTGTTCAGTTGCTTACAACTTGAAACATGGAGCTTCGGAATGAACGAGGGCTAGCTAAGAACGAGGTGACGATGTGCATTGGAAGTGTCTCCAAGGTTGATGTGATCACCATCGCCACGCTCTCTCTACCTTCAGGATTAGTGATGAACCTAAATAATTGTTATTTGGTGCTTGCGTTAAGCATGAACATTATATCTGATAGTGTTTATTGCAAGACGGTTATTCAATTTCAGAGAATAATTGTTATTCTATTTATTTGGATAATATCATTGATGATCATGCACTTAAAATGAAAGGTTTATTGAATCTTGATCGTAGTAATACATATGTTCATAACACGAATGCCAAAAGATAATGATAGTACCACATATTTGTGGCACTGCCGCTTAGGTCATATCAGTGTTAAACACATGAAGAAACTCCATGCAGATGGGTTTTTGGAATCTCTTGATTATGAATCATTTGAGACATGTGAACAGTGCCTTATTGGCAAGATGACTAAAACTCCGTTCTCCGGAACAATGGAGCGAGCAACCAACTTATTGGAAATAATACATACCGATGTATGCGGTCCGATGAGTGTTGAGGCGCGCGGTGGATGTCGTTATATTCTCACGTTCACTGATGATTTGAGTAGATATGGTTATGTCTACTTGATGAAGCATAAATCTGAAACATTTGAAAAGTTCAAAGAATTTCAGAGTGAAGTAGAGAACCATCGTAACAAGAAAATAAAGTTCTTACGATCTGATCGTGGAGGAGAATATTTGAGTTACGAGTTTGGAAATCACTTAAGACAATGTGAAATTGTTTCACAGCTCACGCCACCTGGAACACCACAGCGTAATGGTGTGTCCGAACGTCGTAATCGTACTCTATTAGATATGGTGCGTTCTATGATGTCTCTTACCGATTTGCCACTATCATTTTGGGGTTATGCATTAGAGACAGCTGCATTCACTTTAAATAGGGCACCGTCTAAATCCGTTGAGATGACACCGTATGAACTGTGGTTTGCAAGAAACCTAAGATGTCGTTTCTGAAAGTTTGGGGATGCAATGCTTATGTCAAAAGGCTTCAGCCAGATAAGCTCGAACCCAAAGCGGATAAGTGCGTCTTCATAGGATACCCAAAGGAGACCGTTGGGTACACCTTCTACCACAGATCCGATGGCAAAGTATTCGTTGCTAAGAATGGATCCTTTCTAGAGAAGGAGTTTCTCTCGAAAGAAGTGAGTGGGAGGAAAGTAGAACTTGATGAGATAATTGTACCTCCTCTGGATAGTAGTACGCCACAGAAAGAAATTTCTGTGACACCAACACAGACCAGAGAGGAAGTAGATGATGATGATCATGAAGCTTCGGATCAAGTTACTACAGAACCTCGTAGGTCAACCAGGACACGCTCCGCACCAGATTGGTACGGCAATCCTGTCTTGGAGGTCATGTTGTTAGACAACGGTGAACCTACGAACTATGAAGAAACGATGGCGAGCCCGGATTCCGACAAATGGCTTGAGGCCATGAAATCCGAGATTAGATCCATGTATGAGAACAAAGTGTGGACTTTGGTAGACTTGCCCGATGAAACGGCGAGCTATTAAAAATAAATGGATCTTTAAGAAGTAGAAGACGGACGCTGATGGAAATGTCACCGTCTATAAAGCTCGACTTGTTGCTAAAGGTTATCGACAAGTTCAAGGAGTTGACTACGATGAGACTTTCTCACCCGTAGCGATGCTAAAGTCTGTCAGAATTATGTTAGCAATTGCCGCGTTTTATGATTATGAAATCTGGCAAATGGACGTCAAAACGGCATTCCTTAATGGATTCCTTAAGGAAAAATTGTATATGATGCAACCGGAAGGTTTTGTCGATCCTAAAGGTGCTAACAAAGTATGCAAGCTCCAGCGATCCATCTATGGACTGGTGCAAGCATCTCAGAGCTGGAATACTCGCTTTGATGAAGTGATCAAAGCGTTTGGGTTTATGCAAGTTTATGGATAAACTTGTATTTACAACAAAGTGAGTGGGAGCTCTATAACATTTCTAATAAGTATATGTGATTGGAAATGATGTATAATTTCTGGAAAGCATAAAGAATTAATTGAAAGGAGTTTTTCAATAAAAACCTGTTTTTTGAGTTATCCACGGTTTGGGCATCGAGATCTATAGAGATAGATCAAGACACCTGATAAAAGATTTTCACACACCTTGATGAGATTTTGAAGAAGTTCAAAATGGATCAAGTCAAAAGAAATAAGTTCTTGGCTGGTGTGAAGTGGAGTAAAACTTGAAGATCTAGGTAAAGGTTGTTTACATGTTAGGCATCAAAATCTATAGAGATAGATTGAGACGCCTCATATGACTTTCACAAAACATATACCTTGACAAGATTTTGAAGAAGTTCAAAATGGATCAGTCAAAGAAGGAGTTCTTGACTGTGGTGAAAGGTGTGAAGTTGAATAAGACTCAAATCTCGACCACGGCAAAATAAATAGAATGGATGAAGGTTATCCCCTATGCCTCGGCCATAGGTTCTATAAAGTATGCCAAGCTGTGTGCCTTGCCATGTGTCTGGCAAAAGAGGTACCAAAGTGATCCAGGAGTAGATCACTGGACAGCGGTCAAATTATCCTTAAGATGACTAAGGAAGAATTTCTCGGGAATAGAGATGATAAAGAGTTCATCGTAAGGGGTTACGTCGATGCAAGCTTTAAACACTGATCCGAAAGACTATGAGTCTCAGACCGGATAAGTATAGTGGGGAAATTTTTTGGAGTAGCTCCAAACAGAGTGTGGTAGCAGCATCTACATAGAGATTTGCCAAGAACACACGGATCTGAATATTGCAGACCCGTTGACTAAAACCTCTCTCACAAGCAAAACATGATCAGCTTTAGAACTGATTAAGTGTAAATTACATGGAGATGTAATATAGATTATTGACTCTAGTGCAAGTGGGAGACTGTTGGAAATATGCCCTAGAGGCAATAATAAATTAGTTATTATCATATTTCCCCGTTCATGATAATAGTTTATTATTCATGCTAGAATTGTATTGACCGGAAACTAAATACATGTGTGAATAGATAAACAAATACTGTGTCCCTAGTAAGCCTCTACTAGACTAGCTCGTTGATCAAAAGATGGTCAAGATTTCCTGACCATGGACATGAGTTGTCATTTGATAATGGGATCACATCATTAGGAGAATGATGTGATGGACTTGACCCAACCGTTAGCATAGCAAATGATCGTTCAGTTTATTGCTATTGCTTTCACTATGTCAAATACACGTTCCTCTGACCATGAGATCATGCAACTCCCGGATACCGTAGGAATACTTTGGGTGTATCAAACGTCACAACGTAACTGGGTGATTATAAAGGTGCACTACAGGTATCTCCGAAAGTGTTTGTTGAGTTGGCATGGATCGAGATTGGGATTTGTCACTCCGACTATCGGAGAGGTATCTCTGGGCCCTCTCGGTAATACAGCATCACAGAAGCCTTGCAAGCACCGTGACTAAAGAGTTAGTTGCAAGATGATGTATTACGGAACGAGTAAAGAGACTTGCCGGTAACGAGATTGAACTAGGTATTGGATACCGACGATCGAATCTCGGGCAAGTAACATACCGCCAGACAAAGGGAACAACGTATGTTGACATATGAGGTTCACCGATAAAGATCTTCATGGAATATGTAGGAACCAATATGAGCATCCAGGTTCCGCTGTTGGTTATTGACCGGAGAGTCATCTCGGTCATGTCTACATCATTCCCGAACCCATAGGGTCCGCACACTTAAGGTTCGATGACGATTTAGTATTATATGAGTTATGTGATTGGTGGCCGAAGTTTGTTCGGAGTCCCAGATGAGATCACGGACATGACGAGGAGTCTCGAAATGGTCGAGAGGTAAAGATTCATATATTGGAAGGCTATATTCGGACGTCGGAAAGGTTCCGAGTGATTCGGGTATTTTTCGGAGTACCGGGGAGTTACGGGAATTCACCGGGAGAAGTAATGGGCCTTATTGGGCCATATACGGGAAAAGGAGAGGTAGGCCACGTGAGGAGGCACGCGCCCCCCCTTGCCCAAACCGAATTGGACTAGGGGAGGGGGCGCAGCCCCCTCTTTGCTTTCCCTCTCCCTTCCCCCTTTCCTACTCCGTATGGGAGGTGGAATCCTACTAGGACTAAGGAGTCCTAGTAGGACTCCCCACACTTAGCGCACCCCTAGGGGGCCGGCCTCCTCCCTCTCATCCTTTATATACGGGGGCAAGGGGGCATCCCAAGGTACAACAATTGTCCCATAGCCGTGTGCGGTGCCCCGATCTCAGTTTCCCACCTCGGTCATATTTTCGGAGAGCTTAGGCGAAGCCCTGCCGGAATCACTTCACCGTCACCGTCGCCACGCCGTCGTGCTGACGGAACTCATCTACTACCTCGACGTCTTGCTGGATCAAGAAGGCGAGGAACGTCACCGAGCTGCACGTGTGTAGAACTCGGAGGTGCCGTACGTTCGGTACTCGATCGGTGGAGCTCGAAGGATTGTTCGACTACATCAACCGCGTTGTGAGACGCTTCCGCTAACGGTCTACGAGGGTACGTAGACACACTCTCCCCTCTCGTAGCGATGTATCTCCATGGATAGATCTTGCGTGAGCGTAGGAAATTTTTTGAAATTCATGCTCCGTTCCCCAACACACAATGCATTCCCTTAGGCCCAACGATGGTGAAGTGTCATGTGGTCGACGTTCACATGACACCACTAAGAGAATCAACAACATACATATCATCAAAATATCGAACGAATACCAAATTCACATGATTACTTATGACAAGACTTCTCCCATGTCCTCAAGAACAAAAGTAACTACTCACACATCGCATTCATGTCCAAGATCAGAGGGGTATTGAATAGCATAATGGATCTGAACATATAATCTGACACCAAATAAACCAACTAGCATCAACTACGAGATGTAATCGACACTACTAGCAACCCACAGGTACCAATCTAGGGTTTTGAGACAAAGATTGAATACAAGAGATGAACTAGGGTTTGAGATGAGATGGTGCTGGTGAAGATGTTGATGAAGATTGGTCCTCCCACGATGAGAGGATCGTTGGTGATGACGATGGCTTCGATTTCCCCTTCCCGGAGGGAAGTATCCCCGGCGGAATCGCTCCGCTGGAGAGCAAAAGTGCTCCTACCCAAGTTCCGCCTCGAGACGGCGGCGCTCCATCCCGAAAGTCTTCTCCTTATTTTTTCTAGGGAAAATGGGCTTATATACCAAAAAATGGGCACCAGAGGCTGGCCAGGGGCCCCACAAGTGTGACGCCCTCTGCTCGACCATGCACTAATCATACACGCAAACGTGCACGCTCGAGATCAAAGACTCACGGGAAGATATCACAACACAACTCTAAACTCAAATTTAAACATAAATCTTCATATTACAAACCAGGGGTCATGAGGACCCGAATACATAAGTCATACACACAAATAATATCTGGGTACAGACATAGTTAGCCAAGTTTGCCTTAAGAAGGCTAGCACAAACAGCGACACTAGATCGAAAAGGCGAAGGCCTCCTGCCTAGGGCCTCCGAACTACTCCTGGTCGGCTGGCTCAACCCAGTAGTACGTGCCTCCGGGGCTCTCCTGGTAGTAGTCTCCTGCGGTGGCATCTGGCTCCGGGACTCCGTCGTCTGATCGTAGCAATCGGTATGGGGAAAAGAAGTAGCAAAGCAACCGTGAGTACTCATCCAAAGTACTCGCAAGACTGACATCAGAACTATACTAAATATGCATCGGTATCAAAGGAATGGGGCTATATCTTTGGACTGAACTGCAGAATGCCAGAATAGAGGGGGAGAAGCCTAGCCTATCGAAGACTAGCATCTTGAAGCAATCTTGCAGCATCAGAAGAGAGTAGAACACAGTAACATATAATAGTGGTTATATAGTAGCAGCGCCCTGAGATCCTTTCTCGACTCCCTACTAGAAAGCGATCCCGAGAGCGATATTAACAGTTTAATATTGAATCAGCATCAGTTTGTAGTTGTAGTGGATCAGGATACAACTCCGAGCGTCCTGTTACCGTGGATACGGCTATTCGAATAGATAACTTCCCTGCAGGGGTGCACTACTGTTACCCAACACGCTCGATCACATCTGGCCGGACACACTTCCTGGGTAATACCCGTCCTCGGGTGATCGACACAACGCATGCAGTCCTACCTAGGCTCAGCAGAGAGGTTAGCATGCCGGTCTAAATCCTAAGTGCGAAGGGGTCTTGGGCCATCGCCCTTTGCACTCCTGCACGTTGCGAGACTGGCCGGGGCCCAGGCGCGATACTGTATACACAAGTGACGTAACTAGCCCACCCCAACAATCAGCCCGCATCTCTGAGTTGTGACATCTGAAGAGCTTTCGGCTGATACATACGACGTAGAGGGTCCCATAACCATTATCCCACGTGGTGGTAGTGCGTATAGGGCCAACGACCCACTCAGATCAAATACCCAAATCCATTAGGTGTATTTAGTAGCTCGCAGAGACGAACAGGATTCCTGTCGCTCCGACTCGGTAACACACGGCTCGCGGGTGCTCTTGGAGCCGACCCGTCTTTATCATATGACAGTAGTAAAGTCCAAGTACCCGTGTGTCCAAAGTATCGAGAAGGAATCCGAGGAATCACCCTTGATGGATTCCCACTCGAAGTATCGGTTAAGGTGAATCCAGAGGAATCACCCTCGATGGATTCACACAAGAGGAGTTGCCCGACGGAAGCTTTATGGGAGGTGATGAAAGAGGAATCACCCTCGGTAACCCACAACCGGATAGCTAATCTACAGAGGCATCATCGGAAGTGAGATAAGAGGTATCACCCTCGGCACTCGGTGGTAGCTCTGCAGTGTCGAACAACTTAGGGGGAATGTGCGGTGATGTGTTGGTCTCTGACCGTCGATCATACTGATCGGGTCACTGGTGGAAAAGCGTGGCAACAAGGACAAGGGTGTGGGGCCATTGATGTATCACTAACCAGCCTATACTAAGCATATAGGATAATAGGTAAAGTATCAACAACAGGTTACAAAACCAGGCTATGCATCAGAATAGGAGCTATCAGAACAGTAATAGGGGCAATTCTAATGCAAGAATAAGAGGGAAAGAATAGGCGATATCGGGATGATCAAGGGGGGTTTGCTTGCCTGGAAGCTCTGCTGAGAGGGGCTGGTCGTCGGAAGGCTACTCGTCTGGAGCGTAGTCATACTCAGCGGCGTCGGCGGCGGTCTCAGCGTCTATCGGGAGAGAAGGAGGGGGAAGAAACAATAAATTCATGGCAACAATGCAATCACTATGCATGACATGCCTAAACGATATGCAGGTGTGATATAATGCCTATCTAACTGCTTTAGATAATTTAGGAATTTATTTGGATTTATTTTATTAAGGTCATGCACTATTCATTTATCGAGATCGGGCAAAAGTTCCATGTTCATCTAGATAGGAGTGATGGTCAAGCATTTTGACCACATATTCGGATTCTTCATATTTTTCTGATCATTTTTCATATACAAATTATTTTCATTCGAGTTACTGTTTAATTTATATGATTTTTCAAAGTTTTAGTCATTTTCTGGAATTTCTGGATTAATTATATTTCGAATTATCCGAAACAGTGTCTCGTGACGTCAGCAGAACGTCAAGATGACGTCAGCAGTTAACCCAGTCGGTTGACTGGTCAATCTGACGGGTGGGGCCCATCAGTCATAGACTGTATCATTTTAACAATAGATTAAATTAACTAATTAACCTAATTAGCCAGTGGGACCCACTGTCAGTGACTGTTCAGTTAACTAATTAACTAACAAATTAATTAATGGTTTAATTAACATTTTTAATTATTTTTAAAAATGTTAAACAGGGTGGGGCCCGCGTGTTAGTGACACTGGGCTGCACAGTCAGCACCGTTGACTGATCAACCCAGTCAACGGGGCCAGTGGGGCCCAGCGGTCAGTGGCACAGGGGCCCCACATGGCGGGCCACGTCAACGTCGTCGGCACCGTCGCCGGAGTTACTCCGGCGACCAATTCCGCGGCGGCGAGCGGCGGGGTTGCGTCGGAAAACGCCAACAGGGGCCCGTTTCGGGCGCGAGGCGGCTCGTTCGAAAGCTGAGGCCGAGCCGCGTCGATCTGCGGCGGTCTCGCGAGCTGGGATGGCCGAAGTGGAGCGCTACGTCGATGGCGAGCGGCGGCGCGTACGGGAGCTCCATCGAAACGGCGCAGCGGCTCGAACGGGAGCTAACGGAAGGTGCTGGCCGCACCACAGGAGTGCCCTGAGCACGTTCATGTGCTCGGGCGGCCATGACGACGACTACAACGACGGCGGCGAGCTCCGGTGAGGGTGTTAGCGACGACTACGGGGACGGATCCGCGCGGAAGAGTGGGGGAAACGAGCGCGGGCTCACCGGGAGCCTGCAGGTGAGCAAAGTGTGCACGGGGAAGGCTCGGTGTCGCCGGAATCGTCGACGAACGCCGGCGACCTGAAGGTTGAAGATGAGCTCGTTGGGCTCGAGGCAGCGGCTCCCGGCTCCAACGGCTTGGTGCAGGCGGCGTAGCGGACGGCGGCGATGCTCTTCGGCACGTCGGCGCTGCGCGGGGACGACGGAGAGCGCGGGATCGAAGCGGCGGCGGCGACGACAGAGGCGAGCGGCGTTGCGAGGAAGAAAGCGAGCGAGAGGAGGGGGAAATCGAGCTAGGGTTTCGCCAGGGGGGTGCACGGGGTCCTTATCCACGCGGGGCACCACCGGATGGCCGACAGCGACGCAAGACGGCGGGTGGACGGCGCGCGCGTGTCCGAGCGCGCCATGGCTTCTGGCGCGCGAGAGGAAGGAGAAGGCCTTGTTGGGCCGGGCCGATTTGCACTGTGCACTGGAAGCCCAAGTGCACAGTAGCCGTTGTTCTTTTCCTTTTTCCTTTTCTGTTTTCTGTCTTTATTTCTGTTTTGAAAAATGTTTGGCCATAAAATGACTTTAGTAAAATGTGGAGTTTTCCCACATATTTACATGGTAATATTTAGCACTGCCAAAAACTGGTTTGGAGGTAAAATGATTTCATCTGATTTTTGAATTAATTAAAACAGATTAAACACTGTTGTTTTATTACTGTTTAAGGATGTTAGAGTCATTTAACTAATTCAATTAATATTGATATTATTTTTATAATTGCCTTGGGAATATTTGCAATATTATGAACTTTTTAGTTTCCAATTTGGAACAACTCATATTTTCAATTTATATTTAAATTTCAATTTGAGTTGGAATCTGAAATGAGATATGATGCAAATGATGATCAAGCACAGTTAAACATGGTGACTTGGCATTATAAAAAGGTGATCACTGTAGCTTAATACATGGGGATGTTACAATTCTCCTCCTCTAAAAGAAATTCTCGTCCCGAGAATTAAGAGGTAGGCTGAAAGAGGGCGGGATACTCTTCACGAAGACGATCTTCGCGTTCCCAAGTGGCTTCATCTTCAGAATGATTTTACCACTGAACTTTAAGGAACTTGATTGCCTTCTGACGGGTTCGACGTTCAGCTTGATCAAGAATGTGGATCGGATACTCTTGATAAGACAGATCTTCTCGCAATTCAAGCATTTTATGATCCACTGCGCGGATAGGATCCTTGAAGCAGCGACGGAGTTGCGACACATGGAAGACATCATGAACTTGAGAAAGGTTCGGCGGCAATTCCAATTGATATGCCACTTCTTCTCGTCTTGCGAGAATACGGAACGGGCCAATGTAGCGAGGAGCTAACTTGCCCTTGATCCCAAAAGTATGAGTGCCCTTCATCGGAGTGACACGAAGGTAAGCTTGTTCGCCAGGTTGATAGACCATTACCTGGTGTTTTCGATCATAGTTGCTCTTCTGACGAGACTGAGCAACTTTCAAATGTTCACGGACAATGCAGACTTATTCCTCAGCTTGTTGGATAATATCCGGACCGAAGAGTGGCCGTTCCCCAGTTTCTGACCAATTCAGAGGGGTTCGGCACTTACGTCCATAGAGAACTTCAAAGGGTGCCATCTTCAAACTAGCCTGATAGCTATTGTTGTAAGAGAATTCGGCATACGGGGGAGATTCCTCCCATTTCTTACCGAATGAGATGACACAAGCTCGAAGCATATCTTCAAGCACTTGATTGACTCGTTCAACTTGTCCCTGGGACTGGGGGTGAAAAGCGGGGCTGAAGGACAGATGAGTTCCCATAGCTTCTTGGAAACTGTTCCAAAATCTTGAGGTAAAGAGGCTGCCACGGTCTGAGCTGATTTCCAACGGAACACCGTGAAGTGACACGATTCTGGAAACATATAAGTCTGCTAACTGACTAACAGTGATTGTCTCCTTGACTGGCAGAAAGTGAGCAACCTTTGAGAATCGGTCAATGACGACAAAAATAGCATCATGACCCTTCTGCGATCTGGGAAAACCAGTAATGAAATCCATTTCGACTTTGTCCCATTTCCATTCAAGAATATTAAGGGGTTGCAGAGTTCCAGCAGGCCTTTGATGTTCTGCTTTGATGCGATGGCAAACATCACACTCAGCAACATAGCGAGTAATGTCTCGCTTCATATCAGGCCACCAGTATCTCTATCGAATGTCTTGGTACATCTTGGTGCTACCGGGGTGAATTGACAAAGGTGTATCATGTGCTTCTTTCATAACATCCGAACCAGAGTCCAGATTATGCTTTCTGGGAAGTACTAGGCGGCCTTTGAAGAACAAGGCACCATCATCATCAACATGGTAGAATGAAGAATTTCCCTTGGAGAGGTATTTCTTAATCTTCTCGACTTCAGAGTCATATTTCTGCCTCGTCTTGATGTTGCACTCGAGGTCCGGTTCAACAACCAGGGTATTGAGATAACCTTGAGGAACAATGTGAAGGTTTAACTTGCGAAGCTCTTCGTGGAGAAGGGGTTGTGTTTGCTGAACCATGAGGTTGTTGCAATAAGACTTGCGACTCAAAGCATCGGCCATTACATTAGCCTTGCCAGGGGTATAAGAAATATCCATGTCATAGTCAGCTATTGTCTCGAGCCACCTTTGTTAACGGAGGTTCAAATCTGGTTGGGTATACAAATATTTCAGACTTTGGTGGTCCGTATATATCTCGCAACAATTACCAAGAAGGTAATGTCGCCACAGCTTCAGAGCATAGATAACTGCTGGTAACTCGAGATCATGTGTTGGATACTTATCTTCATGAGGATGCAACTGACGAGAGCCATAAGCAATCACTTTGCGCTCTTGCATTAGGACACAGCCTAATCCTTGACGGGATGCGTCGCAATATATCACAAAATCCTTGCCGGAATCAGGGGGGAGCTAGCACTGGGGCAGATGTCAACTTATCTTTAAGTGTCTGAAAACTTTCCTGGCATTTTTCTGTCCACTCAAACTTCTTGCCTTTGTGAAGCAAATCAGTCAGTGGCTTATCAATTTTGGAGAAGTTCTCGACGAAACGGCGGCAATAGCTAGCAAGACCGAGAAAACTTCTGACTTGCTTAACAGTTTGTGGAGGAGTCCAGTCAAGAATAGCCTGAACTCGTTCTGGGTTAACTGCAATGCCATCTTTGGAAATCACATGACCAAGGTAAGTCACCTCAGATAACCAGAATTCACACTTGGAAAATTTGGCATACAGTTGATGTTCTCGAAGTTTCTCCAATACAAGCCGAAGATGTTCGGCGTGTTCTTCTTCATTCTTGGAAAATATAAGAATATCATCCAAATAAACCATGACGAATTTGTCAAGGTAGTCCATGAAGATATAGTTCATCAATCGAGAGAAGGTTGCTGGAGCATTGGTTAATCCGAAGGACATGACGGTGTACTCGTATGATCCATAACGAGTAACGAAGGTGGTCTTCGGAATGTCCTCTTTACGAACTCAGATCTGATGGTAACCCAACCTTAAGTCGAGTTTAGAGAACACAGAGGATCCAGCAAGCTGATCATAAAAATCGTTGATCCGGGGAAGAGGATATTTGTTCTGGATTGTTGCTTGGTTAATAGGCCGATGGTCCTGGACCAATCGGTTTGTTCCATCCTTCTTCTTAACAAAGAGAGAAGGTGCTCCCCAAGCAGAAGAACTGGGGCGGATGAAACCCTTTTTAAGTGACTTGTCGATCTCCTCCTTAAGTTCAAGGAGTTCATGCGGCGGCATCTTGTATGGGCGCTTAGCAATAGGGGTAGTGCCTGGTTTCAAGTCGATGACGAATTCAACGGCCCTAACAGGGGGTATTCCTGGAAGTTCTTCTGGAAAGACGTCCGGAAAATCGTGAACGACTAGAACGTTCTCAATTCCCTCAAGAGGTGAAGCATTCGAAGCATTCAGAGCATATATCTGAGCTTCGGCATTCCGGATAATTCGGGCGGTGTAGTTCACTATCTCGTCGGAGGGATGAAGGAGTTGGACGACTTTAGTGGCACAATTGATCGAAGCAATGTGAGCTTTCAACCAATCCATTCCCAGAATGAGGTCTATGGTGGAAGACTTTAGAACGATGGGGGAGACAAGGAACTCTAATCCTTCAATCTCGACGGTGACGTTAGGTGCGATCATGTCAGCATGACAATGGGCCCCGGGAGTTTTAACGACTAATGGGGTATGCATCTTTTCATATTGTATGCCATGCATGAATGCAAATGCTCCGGAGACAAATGAATGTGATGCTCCTGAATCGAATAAAACAGAAGCGGGTACTGAGTTAACGACAAGGGTACCCATCACAGTTTCAGGCTGATCCTGAACTTCTTCAATATCGACCTGGTAAGCCTGTCCACGACCATAAGCAGAAGACCCAGTATTATAGTTGCGGGTCTGGTTGTTGCCACGGCCATTGGCACGAGCAGTAGGAGGAAGTGCCAACTGATTCTGATTCTGGCGGCAGTCCTTGGCAAGGTGACCTGGGCGACGGCACTTGAAACACAGACCATCTTCAGGACGAAGAGGAGCAGCACGTGGTGGAGCAGCTTGAGCTCTCGGCTGCTTCGGTGGTGGAGGAGGCAGACGAGGTGCAGCATAGGAAGGCCTCAGCGCAGGGGCAGTTGGACGTTACATGCTGTTGGGAATCCAGATTTTATGCCTTTGTCCTGAGCTCGAAGATGAGCCAAGATCACGATTGCGCTTGAGTGATTCCCTATGTTCCATCTAAGCGGTCTCAACCTGGATAGTCTTGTTCACCAGGGTGGCGAAGTCGGGGAAGTCATGAACATCAAGTGTAAGCTTGAGGTCTGGGTGGAGTCCATCGCGGAATTTCTCCTGTCTGCGTGCATCTATGGAAATGGCTTCTTCAACATAGCGGGACAGGTTAAGGAATTCCCGCTGATAAGCTTCGACCGTCTTACTGCCTTGAGTGAGGTTGCGAAACTCTCTTTTCTTCCTATCCATGATTCCCTGAGGAATGTAATGGGCACGGAAAGCAGTCTGAAACTCGATCCAGGTAATGACTATCCCAGCAGGTAGTGAACTCCTGTGGGTGTGCCACCATTGAGCAGTGGCACCCTTCAAGAAGTAGGACGCGAAGGTGACGAAGTTGGCGGGGGCGACATTGGCAGACTCCATCTCGTATGTGATGTTGCGAAGCCAGTCATCAGCATCCAGTGGCTGTTCAGAGTTGCGGAAAACAGTAGGGCTGAGACACACAAACTCCTGCAGAGTTATTGCAGCAGGGTGCTGATTCTGAGCATTCTGGTTCTGGTGCGGAAACTGAGCCATGATCCCAACCATGAACTGGCGGTTCAGCTCGAATTGCTGCATCATAGCTGCCATATAGTCTGGCGGTGGTGGCTGCTCGGGAGCACGGCCACGACCACGACCACCTGGTCTAACCATCCTGCTAAAGATTTAACAGGGGGTAGTTTAGTAAAAACAACTGCAAGTGTCTTAGAGACAAACATGATGTAACACGACAATGAACAAGTAGTGCAATAGATACATAACAGTAGTCAATTAAGACATACAGATCCATACACAGAGTCGGTTACACGCGGACAGCATAAGTTCGGAAATTAAACAGCTAGACATACTAGGCGGCGCGCGGGCACGCGGTGAGGAATACAACAACGAGACATAGCAAAGGCTACATCAACGTCGGGGAAAACCACTGAAACAAGGTAACTGCAGGTGCGGACGATGAGGGTCCATGGCAAGAAGGTCCTGCACTCCGTGAGCACTCTGATAAAGAACCCGATCTCGAACTGGAAGAAGAGGTCCACGTGTGGGTGTGTGACCTCCAACAGCAGGCCAATCAATACCTGTAGGCATCTGAGTCCTGCGCGGGTAAAGGATGTACTCTGGATGTATCCCTGCACGAACAGCTGGCAGCAACTGTGTCATAGCATCGTAGAGACGTGCTCGAGTGGCAAACAACTCGACGGCAAGAGCCCGGGCAGTGCGATCCAGAGCCTGAGTGCACTGAATCAAAATCTGCGGGTCATACCGACGTCGCTCGTAAGGGGCACAGACAGCTGTGTAGTATCCGGTATCATCTCCAGCAGGGGCATATGGGATGTATCGGAACTCTGAGTCATCCAAGCGACTATGCTCGCCACGAAGACGTGCGACAGCAGAATGGGCAGCGTCATGGACTGCCATATCAATCGTCACGCCGATACCGTGAAAAGTGTACAACTCGGTGACGGAGTCGTTCCGCTGATCAAAGATACGAACAATGGTATGATACTGCTCCTGGTTGAACTCGCGGAAATCCTCATAAACCATGTACTCGGGGTACCAATGGTAGCCCAGTCTGGTCAGGAGGGCCATCAGGATAGCTGGAAAACCAGTCGCATCACGAGCCCAAGTCCGAAGTACAAGCTGCGTCGCAGGGCGCGGCGGAAACAAGCGATCCATCTGAAATATAGGAAATTCAAGATTGTCAAATGACAGTGAGTGAATTCTTGCATCGTGCATTCAAGGAAGTAATTTGCAGATAATCAAAGCTCCGGGTGGACGTGATCACGAGAACCTAGAGTCAGAGTTAGTAAAATTTTAGCCCGAATAGAAGAGAGAGTAGAATCCCAGAGTAAGGAAGAGGAATAAAAGATCCTAATACCACCCATTTGCGACGTGGGCCCGTAAGCCACACAGCCATGTTAGTAAAATATAGTTTTTCAAAGACAAGACTCAACTTCGACCAAGGAATTGGAAGGGGGCTTCCTACAGGCAGTCGGTTATGATACCAACTTGTGACGCCCTCTGCTCGACCGTGCACTAATCATACACGCAAACGTGCACGCTCGAGATCAGAGACTCACGGGAAGATATCACAACACAACTCTA
This sequence comes from Elymus sibiricus, assembly GCA_039707655.1. Lineage (NCBI taxonomy): Eukaryota > Viridiplantae > Streptophyta > Magnoliopsida > Poales > Poaceae > Elymus > Elymus sibiricus. The sequence continues at coordinate 363,703,071 of CM077670.1, read as the reverse complement.
AACTCAAATTTAAACATAAATTTTCATATTACAAAGCAAGGGTCACGAGGACCCGAATACATAAGTCATACACACAAATAATATCTGGGTACAGACATAGTTTGCCAAGTTTGCCTTAAGAAGGCTAGCACAAACAGCGACACTAGATCGAAAAGGCGAAGGCCTCCTGCCTAGGGCCTCCGAACTACTCCTGGTCGGCTGGCTCAACCCAGTAGTACGTGCCTCCGGGGCTCTCCTGGTAGTAGTCTCCTGCGGTGGCATCTGGCTCCGGGACTCCGTCGTCTGATCGTAGCAATCGGGTATGGGGAAAAGAAGTAGCAAAGCAACCGTGAGTACTCATCCAAAGTACTCGCAAGACTGACATCAGAACTATACTAAATATGCATCGGTATCAAAGGAATGGGGCTATATCTTTGGACTGAACTGCAGAATGCCAGAATAGAGGGGGAGAAGCCTAGCCTATCGAAGACTAGCATCTTGAAGCAATCTTGCAGCATCAGAAGAGAGTAGAACACAGTAACATATAATAGTGGTTATATAGTAGCAGCGCCCTGAGATCCTTTCTCGACTCCCTACTAGAAAGCGATCCCGAGAGCGATATTAACAGTTTAATATTGAATCAGCATCAGTTTGTAGTTGTAGTGGATCAGGATACAACTCCGAGCGTCCTGTTACCGTGGATACGGCTATTCGAATAGATAACTTCCCTGCAGGGGTGCACTACTGTTACCCAACACGCTCGATCACATCTGGCCGGACACACTTCCTGGGTAATACCCGTCCTCGGGTGATCGACACAACGCATGCAGTCCTACCTAGGCTCAGCAGAGAGGTTAGCATGCCGGTCTAAATCCTAAGTGCGAAGGGGTCTTGGGCCATCGCCCTTTGCACTCCTGCACGTTGCGAGACTGGCCGGGGCCCAGGCGCGACACTGTATACACAAGTGACGTAACTAGCCCACCCCAACAATCAGCTCGCATCTCTGAGCTGTGACGTCTGAAGAGCTTTCGGCTGATACATACGACGTAGAGGGTCCCATAACCATTATCCCACGTGGTGGTAGTGCGTATAGGGCCAACGACCCACTCAGATGAAATACCCAAATCCATTAGGCGTATTTAGTAGCTCGCAGAGACGAACAGGATTCCTATCGCTCCGACTCGGTAACACACGGCTCGCGGGTGCTCTTGGAGCCGACCCGTCTTTATCATATGACAGTAGTAAAGTCCAAGTACCCTTGTGTGCAAAGTATCGAGAAGGAATCCGAGGAATCACCCTTGATGGATTCCCACTCGAAGTATCGGTTAAGGTGAATCCGGAGGAATCACCCTCGATTGATTCACACAAGAGGAGTTGCCCGACGGAAGCTTTATCGGAGGTGATGAAAGAGGAATCACCCTCGGTAACCCACAACCGGATAGCTATTCTACAGAGGCATCATCGGAAGTGAGATAAGAGGTATCACCCTCGGCACTCGGTGGTAGCTCTGCAGTGTCGAACAACTTAGGGGGAATGTGCGGTGATGTTTTGGTCTCTGACCATCGATCATACTGATCGGGTCACTGGTGGAAAAGCGTGGCAACATGGACAAGGGTGTGGGGCCATTGATGTATCACTAACCAGCCTATACTAAACATATAGGATAATAGGTAAAGTATCAACAACAGGTTACAAAACCAGGCTATGCATCAGAATAGGAGCTATCAGAACAGTAATAGGGGCAATTCTAATGCAAGAATAAGAGGGAAAGAATAGGCGATATCTGGATGATCAAGGGGGGTTTGCTTGCCTGGAAGCTCTGCTGAGAGGGGCTGGTCGTCGGAAGGCTGCTCGTCTGGAGCGTAGTCCTACTCAGCGGCGTCGGCGGCGGTCTCAGCGTCTATCGGGAGAGGAGGGGGAAGAAACAATAAATTCACGGCAACAATGCAATCACTATGCATGACATGCCCAAACGATATGCAGGTGTGATATAATGCCTATCTAACTGCTTTAGATAATTTAGGAATTTATTTGGATTTATTTTATTAAGGTCATGCACTATTCATTTATCGAGATCGGGCAAAAGTTCCATGTTCATCTAGATAGGAGTGATGGTCAAGCATTTTGACCACAAATTCGGATTCTTCATATTTTTCTGATCATTTTTCATATAAAAATTATTTTCATTTGAGTTACGGTTTAATTTATATGATTTTTCAAAGTTTTAATCATTTTTTGGAATTTCTGGATTAATTATATTTCGAATTATCCGAAACAGTGTCTCGTGACATCAGCAGTCAACCCAGCCGGTTGACTGGTCAATCTGACGGGTGGGGCCCATCTGTCATAGACTGTATCATTTTAACAGTAGATTAAATTAACTAATTAACCTAATTAGCCAGTGGGACCCACTGTCAGTGACTGTTTAGTTAACTAATTAACTAACAGATTAATTAACGGTTTAATTAACATTTTTATTTATTTTTAAAAATGTTTAAATAGGGTGGGGCCCGCGTGTCAGTGACACTGGGCTACATAGTCAGCACCGTTGACTGGTCAACCCAGTCAACGGGGCCAGTGGGGCCCAGCTGTCAGTGGCACAGGGGCCACACATGGCGGGCCACATCAGCGTCGTCGACGCCGTCACCGGTGTTACTCCGGCGACCAATTCCGCGGCGGCGAGCGGCGGGGCTGCGTCGGAAAACGCCCACAGGGGCCCGTTTGGGGCGCGAGGCGGCTCGTTCGAAAGCTGAGGCCGAGTCGCGTCGATCTGCGGCGGTCTCGCGAGCTGGGATGGCCGGAGTGGAGCGCTACGTCGACGGCGAGCGGCGGCACATACGGGAGCTCCATCGAAACGGCGCAGCGGCTCAAACGGGAGCTAACGGAAGGTGCTGGCCGCACCACAGGAGTACCCTGAGAACGTTCATGTGCTCGGGCGGCCATGACGACGACTACAGCGACAGCGGCGAGCTCCGGTGAGGGTGTTAGCGACGACTACGGGGACGGATCCGCGCGGAAGAGTGACGGGAAACGAGTGCGGGCTCACCGGGAGCCTGCAGGTGAGCAAAGTGTGCGCGGGGAAGGCTCGGTGGCGCCAGAATCGTCGACGAACGCCGGCGACCCGAAGGTTGAAGATGAGCTCGTTGGGCTCGAGGCAGCGGCTCCCGGCTCCAACGGCTTGGTGCAGGCGGCGTAGCGGATGGCGGCGATGCTCTTCGGCACGTCGGCGCTGCGCGGGGACGACGAAGAGTGCGGGATCGTAACGGCGACGTTGACGGCGGAGGCGAGCAGCGTTGCGAGGAAGAAAGCGAGCGAGGGGAGGGGGAAATCGAGCTAGGGTTTCGCCAGGGGGGTGCGCGGGGTCCTTATCCACGCGGGGCACCACCGGTTGGCCGACAGCGAGGCAAGACGGCGGGTGGACGGCACGCGCGCATCCGAGCGCGCCATGGCTTCTAGCGCGAGAGAGGAAGGAGAAGGCCTTGCTGGGCCGGGCCGATTTGCACTGTGCACTGGAAGCCCAAGTGCACAGTAGCCGTTGTTCTTTTCCTTTATCCTTTTCTGTTTTCTGTCTTTATTTCTGTTTTGAAAAATGTTTGGCCATAAAATGACTTTAGTAAAATGTGGAGTTGTCCCACATATTTACATGGTAATATTTAGCACTGCCAGAAACTGGTTTGGAGGTAAAATGATTTCATCTGATTTTTGAATTAATTAAAATAGATTAAACACTGGTGTTTTATTACTGTTTAAGGATGTTAGAGTCATTTAACTAATTCAATTAATATTGATTTTATTTTTATAATTGCCTTGGGAATATTTGCAATATTATGAACTTTTTAGTTTCCAATTTGGAACAACTATTATTTTCAATTTATATTTGAATTTCAATTTTAGTTGGAATCTGAAATGAGATATGATGCAAATGATGATCAAGCACAGTTAAACATGGTGACTTTGGCATTATAAAAAGGTGATCACTGTAGCTTAATACATGGGGATGTTACAACAAGCCACCAGGGCGCGCCTGGGGGGGTGGCGCGCCCTGGTGCCTCGTGGGCACCTGGGTGGCCCCCTCTAGTACTTCTTTTCTCCAGTATTTTTTATTTATTTCAAAATAAATCTCCGTGAAATTTCAGCTCATTTGGAGATGTGCGGAATAGGTATCTCTGACATAGCTTTTTCAGGTCCAGAATTCCAGCTGCCGGCAATCTCCCTCCTTATGTAAATCTTGCGTATTAAGAGAGAAAAGGCATTAGAATTGGTCCACAAAGTGTTATGTTAATTAAAAACACTATAAATAACAGTAGGAAAACATGATGCAAAATGGACGTATCAACTCCCCCAAGCTTAGACCTCGCTTGTCCTCAAGCGAAAGCCGATATCGATAATCATGTCCACATGTTTAGAGAGAGAGGTGTTGATAAAAACAAAATACGGACATAGTAGCATCATGATCATTATTATAACAGCAATATTCATTATCATAGAACTTCTCATGAGCAAGTAACAATTCATCACAACAACGAAGTATAATACATAAAATTTCTTGAAAACTAACAAACTATGTTCTCAGTCAACAATGCAATTGCAATTCATCATATTTTCAGGAAGGGTCTCATGTAGGAGCTTTTAGCAAGTCCACATACTCAACCATCATTTAGTCTTCTATGATTGCTAACACTCACAACATATATATGGAGCAAAAAGTTTCAGCCAGACACATAGAAAGATAGGGGCTTATAATTTCGCCTCCCAACTTATTCACCTCAAGGGTAATGTCAACAATAATAACTCATGATCACTCATATCCAACTAGATATATGTGCCTAGATCTTTCCCCACCACATGATGCTTGCAAAAGAGAAAAATAAAAAGAAATAGAGGAGGACACTATTGACTCTTGCATAAAAAGTAAATACATAAAAGTAGAAGATAGGCCCTTCGCAGAGGGAAGCAGAGGTTGTCATGCGCTTTTTGTTGTTGGATGCACAAGCTCTTAATGCAAGGGAACGTTACTTTATATTGCCCCTTGTGATAGCAACCTTTATTATGCAGTCCGTCGCTTTTATTTCTATACCATCACAAGTTCGTACAAAGCTTATTTTCCCTTACAATAAAAGTTCATACATATTTAGAGGCAATTTTTATTGCTTTTTGCACCGATGACAACTTACTTGAAGGATCTTATTCAATTCATAGGTTGATATAATGGACTCTCTTGACATGAAACTAGGTTTAAGGGTTTTGGATGCACAAGTAGTATCTCTACTTGGTGCGGATTTTTGGCTAGCAAAGATATTGGGCAAGCACCACATGTTGGAGGATCTATGACAATATAACTTCTATGTGAATATAAGCAAACATAATTCATTAAGTTGTCTTCCTTGTCCAACGTCAACAATTTGACATAAAATACTCAATGGGGGCTCACAATCATAAAAGATGTCCAAGATAGTGTATTTGCTTGTGAATCTTCTCTTCCCTTATTAATTTTTTCATGAATTGCATCATTGACTAATGCTATGCTTGTTAACCTTCAATAAATTTTACCACTTATACTTTTCTTTATGTAATGTCATTACTTTCCATAAGGTTAGCATATGATCTTTTTCATTATTTTCATTGCTAGGATTGAAACATAAAAGTAAAGAAGCAAAAACTCAAACTACTCTTTATTATATAACTCTCAACTCAATTACATAGATAGATAGATCACGAAACTAGCACTCGAAAATAGATCATACTAAACTTTTATTCAACTAGATCACAAAATAACTAAGGATCGAACTAAAAATAGGTAAAGATAATAAAAGTGATGGTGCTACGATACCGGGGCACCTCCCCCAAGCTTGGCACAAGCCAAGGGGAGTGCCCATACCCATGTACTCAAGTTTCTTTCTTCGGTGATGATGGTGGTGATGAAGTGGTGGGCTTGTCCTTCAGCTTTAGCAGATACTCTAATTTACAGTTGATGCTCCGAAGAGCGATGTTGTGCTCTTCCAACAAAATAACTTCATGAGTGAGAGATGTATTCTGAGCACAAACTGTTTCAAAGACTCTTAGGGCTTCAATTATAGATGGGGAGAGATGATCATAGAGGGGTTGAAGGATATCTCCCTTCTCTGCGGTCTCCTCCATGGGAATGGCTTGCCCTCCTTCTGGAGCCTGGGTTCCCGCAACTTCCTCGACCTTGTCCTCCTTGCCATTGTCTTCCTCTCCCGACGACCACTCGTAGTAAACCTCGCTGTAGGGGCGTTAGCCCGGCGATGGTTGCACAATACGGTGCTTGGTACGGAACTTTTGGGGAGCCATGGCGATCTAGATCTGTCAGAAAAATAGCACGAAACAAGAACAGAGGAGAATCATGCGATACAGTGGTCAAAACATCCGGGAGTATATAAAAGAATTTTTATCTTGCAAAACAAGTATTTCAGGAGAAAACGGAGTCGGGAAGGCTCACGAGGGGCCCACGAGTCACCAGGGCACGCCTGGGGGGGTGGCGCGCCCTGGTGCCTCATGTGCACCTCGTGGGTCCCCTCGGATGTTTCTTATTTTTGTATTTTTTCTAATATTCCAAAACTGACAGAAAGTATTTTTATGGAATTTTTGGAGTCGGTTTACTTACCGTATCACGTACCTCTTCCTTTTCAGGGTTCTGGAGTATTCTGGAAGGTCTCTCTTATGTATTCCTCCGGTATCATAGTTTGAATAATGTTAGTCTCAACATTGATAGGCGTACCTGTGATGTAATGCTTAATTCTTTGCCCATTGACCACCTTCGGATTAGTACCTGCGGCGTTATTGATCTTAATGGCTCCAGAGTGATAAACTTCCTCAATGATATATGGCCCTTCCCATTTAGAGAGAAGTTTTCCTGCAAAAAATCTAAAACGAGAATTGTACAATAGAACATACTCACCCACATTGAATTCCCATTTTTGAATTCTTTTATCATGCCATCTTTTAACTTTTTCTTTAAACAATTTGGCATTTTCATAAGCTTGGGTTCTCCATTCATCTAGTGAGCTAATATCAAATAACCTCTTTTCACCGGCAAGTTTAAAATCATAATTGAGTTCTTTAATTGCCCAATATGCTTTATGTTCTAACTCAAGAGGTAAATGACATGCTTTTCCATAAACCATTTTATAAGGAGACATACCCATAGGGTTTTTATAAGCAGTTCTATAAGCCCATAATGCATCGTCAAGTTTCTTAGACCAATTCTTTCTAGATCTGTTGACGGTTTTTTGTAAAATTAACTTTATTTCTCTATTGCTCAATTCAACTTGACCACTAGATTGAGGGTGATAGGGAGATGCAATTCTATGGTTGACATCATATTTAGCAAGCAGTTTACGGAATGCACCATGAATAAAATGTGAACCACCATCAGTCATTAAATATCTAGGGACTCCGAACCTCAGGAAAATAACTTCTTTAAGCATTTTAATAGAAGTGTTATGATTAGCACTACTAGTTGGAATAGCTTCTACCCACTTAGTAACGTAATCAACAGCAACTAAAATATGTGTATACCCATTAGATGAAGGAAAAGGTCCCATATGATCAAATCCCCAAACATCAAATGGTTCAATAACAAGTGAATAATTCATAGGCATTTCCTAACGTCTACTAATATTACCAATCCTTTGACATTCATCATAAGATAAGACAAACTTACGAGCATCCTTGAAAAGAGTAGGCCAATAAAACCGGATTGTAGTACCTTATGTGCAGTTCTGTCTCCCGCATGGTGTCCTCTGTAAGCCTCGGAATGACACTTCCGTAAGATTTGTTCCTGTTCATGCTCAGGTATACAACGTCTAATAATACCATCCACTCCTTCTTTATAAAGATGTGGGTCATCCTAGAAGTAATGTCTTAAATCAAAGAAGAACTTTTTCTTTTGCTGGTATGTGAAACTAGGTGGTATAAATTTAGCAACAATATAATTAGCATAGTCTGCATACCAAAGAGTATTACGGAAAGCATTTATGACAGCTAATTGCTCATCGGGAAAACTATCATCAATAGGCAGTGGGTCATCAAGAATATCTTCCAACCTAGACAAGTTATCAGCTACGGGGTTCTCAGCTCCCTTCCTATCAGTAATATGCAAGTCAAATTCTTGTAGCAATAGAACCCACCTAATGAGTCTAGGTTTAGCATCTTTCTTTTCCATAAGGTATTTAATAGCAGCATGATCAGTGTGAACAATTACTTTAGAATCAACTATGTAAGATCTGAATTTATCACATGCAAACACAACTACTAGAAATTCTTTCTCAGTAGTAGCATAATTTCTTTGAGCACTGTCTAGAGTTTTACTAGCATAATGGATAACATTTAATTTCTTATCAACTCTCTGTCCTAGAATAGCACCAACAGCATAATCACTAGCATCACACATAATTTTGAAAGGCAAGTTCCAATCAAGTGGTTGAACAATAGGTGCAAAGGTTAAGGCTTTCTTAAGTGTTTCAAAGGCTTCTACACAATCATCATCAAAAACAAATGGAACATCTTTTTGCAAGAGATTAGTAAGAGGCCTAGAAATTTTAGAGAAGTCTTTAATAAACCTTCTATGGAAACCAGCATGACCAAGGAAACTTCTTATACCTTTAATATCTTTAGGACATGGCATTTTCTCAATTGCATCAACTTTAGCCTTATCTACTTTAATACCTCGTTCAGAATTTTTTTGCCCCAAGACAATACCTTCATTCACCATAAAGTGGCACTTCTCCCAATTCAAGACAAGATTAGTTTGTTCACATCTCTGCAAAACTCGATCAAGGTTACTTAAGCAATCATCAAAGAAAGTTCCGTAAATGGAAAAATCATCCATGAAAACCTCAACAATCTTTTCACAAAAGTCAGAGAATATAGCAGTCATACATCTTTGAAAGGTAGCAGGTACATTGCATAAACCAAAAGGCATACGTCTATAAGCATAAGTTCCAAAAAAACAAGTAAAGGTGGTTTTCTCTTGGTCGGCTTGTGATACAGGTATTTGAGAGAAACCAGAATATCCATCAAGAAAGCAAAAGTGTGTATGCTTGGACAATCTTTCTAACATTTGATCATTAAAAGGTAAGGGGTAATGATCTTTTCTAGTGGCTTTGTTTAATTTTCTAAAATCAATTACCATCCTATAACCAGTTACAATTCTTTGTGGAATGAGTTCATTTTTATTGTTAGGAACAACAGTAATGCCTCCTTTCTTAGGGACACAATGAACGGGACTTACCCATCTACTATCAGCTATGGGATAGATTATACCTGCTTCCAGAAGCTTTAATATTTCAGTTCTTACCACCTCCTTCATCTTAGGATTTAATCGTCGTTGGTGGTCGACAACTGGTTTAGCATCAGGCTCCATATTAATTTTGTGCTGACATAGAGTGGGACTAATGCCCTTAAGATCATCAAGAGTATATCCAATAGCAGCACGGTGCTTCCTCGGAGTTTTTAGTAATCTCTTCTCTTCATGCTCTGAAAGGTTAGCACTAATAATAACAGGATATATCTTCTTTTCATCTAGATAAGCATATTTCAATGTATCAGGAAATTGCTTCAATTCAAATACAGGGTCACCCTTAGGTGGACGAGGACCTCCAAGAGTTTCAACAGGCAAATTGTGTTTAAGGATAGGTGGTTGATCAAAGAACATTCTATCTATTTCATTTCTTTCATTCATGTGCATATCATTTTCATGATCTAGCAAATATTGTTCTAACGGATCAGTAGGAGGTACGGCAATAGAAGCAAGACCAATAATTTCATCTTTACTAGGCAATTCTTTATCATGAGGTTGTCTATGAAACTTGGAGAAATTAAACTCATGAGATATACCACCAAAATTAACACTAACAGTTTCTTTAGCGCAATCAATCTTGGCATTAATAGTGTTCAAGAAAGGTCTACCAAATATAATGGGACAAAAATTATCTTGTGGAGAACCGAGGACTAGAAAATCAGTAGGGTATTTTATTTTTCCACATAAGACTTCAACATCTCTAACGATCCCAAGCGGCGTAATGGTATCTCTGTTTGCAAGCTTAATAGTAACATCAATGTCCTCTATTTCAATACGTGCAATACCATTCATAATTTCTTGATATAAGGTAAACGGAATAGCACTCACACTAGCACCGAAATCAGATAAACCATGATAACAATGATCTCCTATTTTAACAGAGACAACAGGCATGCCTACCACAGGTCTGTTTTTATCTTTAGGATCTGGTTTAGCAATTCTAGCTGCTTCATCGCAGAAGTAAATAACATGTCCATCTATATTATCGACCAAGAGATCTTTAACCATAGCAACATTAGGTTCAACTTTAATTTGTTCAGAGGGTCTAGGTGCTCTAATATTACTTTTGTTAACCACAGTTGAAACTTTAGCATGTTCCTTAATCCTAACAGGAAAAGGTGGTTTCTCAATATAAGCAGTAGGCACAACTGGATCAACATGGTAAACAATTGTTTCTTCTTTAACACTAATGGGTTCCTCAATCTTTTCTTTAACAGGGGGATGATATTTAAACCATTTCTCCTTAGGAAGATCAACATGAGTAGCAAATGATTCACAAAAGGAGGCTACTATCTCAGAGTCAAGTCCATATTTAGTGCTAAACTTATGAAAAGCATCGGTATCCATAAAAGATTTAACACAATCAAACTCAAGTGTTATACCTGACTCATTACCTTTGTCGAGTTCCCAATCTTCAGAGTTGCGTTTAATTCTTTCCAGAAGATCCCATCTGAATTCAATAGTTTTCTTCATAAAGGAGCCAGTCAAAGAAGAATCGAGCATGGTTTGATCATCATGAGAAAGCCGAGCATAAAAATTCTGTAAGATAATTTCTCTTGAGAGCTCATGATTAGTGCATGTGTACATCATGTACTTAAGCCCCCCCCCCCAAGCTTGAGCGATGCTTCCTCCTTCACGAGGCCAAAAATTATATAAATAATTCCGATCATGATGAACCAGATGCATAGGATAAAACTTTTGATGAAATTCCAATTTCAATCGATTCCAATCCCATGTTCCAATATCATCACATAGCCTATACCATGTCAATGCCTTTTCCTTCAAAGATAAAGGGAAAACCTTCTTCTTAACTTCATCTCCGGGTAAACCTGCAAACTTAAATAATCCACAAACTTCATCACCATAGATTAAGTGCATATCAGGATGTATTGTTCCATCTCCTGCATAAGGATTAGCTAGCAGTTTCTCTATCATACCCGAAGGAATCTCATAATAAATATTTTCAGTAGGTGCAGTAGTTTGAGGAGCAACTCTTTGTGCTTCCGGTCGAGGTGAAGATACCCCGAACAAGCCCCTCAAAGGATTACTTTCCATAGTGACAAGTGACAATAAATTTTAGCACGTAATATAAATGTTTCCTTACCAAATTCCACTCACCAAAGGCGCTTCACTCCCCGGCAACGGCGCCAAAAAAGAGTCTTGATCACCCACAAGTATAGGGGATCAATCGTAGTCCTTTCGATAAGTAAGAGTGTCGAACCCAACGAGGAGCAGAAGGAAATGACAAGCGGTTTTCAGCAAGGTATTTTCTGCAATCACTGAAATTATCGGTAACGAGTAGTTTGAAAGCAAGATAATTTGTAACAAGTGACAAGTAGCAATAGTAACTAAGGTGCAGCAAGGTAGCCCAATCCTTTTGTTGCAAAGGATAGGCCGAAACATTCTCTTATAATAAGCAAAGCGTTCTCGAGGACACATGGGAATTTCATCTAGTCACTTTCATCATGTTTGTTTGATTCGTGTTCGCTACTTTGATAATTTGATATGTGGGTGGACCGGTGCTTGGGTGATGTTCTTACTTGAACAAGCCTCCCACTTATGATTAACCCCTCTCGCAAGCATCCGCAACTACGAAAGAAGAATTAAGATAAATCTAACCATAGCATTAAACATATGGATCCAAATCAGCCCCTTACGGAATAGCGCATAAACTAGGGTTTAAGCTTCTGTCACTCTTGCAACCCATCATCTAATTACTACTCCACAATGCATTCCCTTAGGCCCAAAGATGGTGAAGTGTCATGTAGTCGACGTTCACATGACACCACTAAGAGAATCAACAACATACATATCATCAAAATATCGAACGAATACCAAATTCACATGATTACTTATGACAAGACTTCTCCCATGTCCTCAAGAACAAAAGTAACTACTCACACATCGTATTCATGTCCAAGATCAGAGGGTATTGAATAGCATAATGGATCTGAACATATAATCTTCCACCAAATAAACCAACTAGCATCAACTACGAGATGTAATCAACACTACTAGCAACCCACAGGTACCAATCTGAGATTTTGAGACAAAGATTGAATACAAGAGATGAACTAGGGTTTGAGATGAGATGGTGCTGGTGAAGATGTTGATGAAGATTAGTCCTCCCACGATGAGAGGATCGTTGGTGATGACGATGGCTTCGATTTCCCCCTCCCGGAGGGAAGTATCCCCGGCGGAATCGCTTCGCCGGAGAGCAAAAGTGCTCCTGCCCAAGTTCCGCCTCGAAGATTGGGGTTTTGACGTTTTATGCATGTTCTGGGTGTTTCCCGGTGAAAAAACCCAAAAACACTAGCCGAACGTGACGCAATGTGCGTTAGGTGTCCGAATTCCTTCAAATTTTGCATGGAGGCCTGCCATGAGCATGCCCACATACTAGCAAAATTTGGTGTCATTTTATGCATGGCAAGAAGCACACCGTTTTCAAAGGTGGTGGTTCGGGTAGGCCTGTAGGGCAAGTCTGGATGCACTTTTTCACATCAATAAAATGGACCCAGATTTTTTTTCCACACACTAGCATCACCATGCCCAGCATCCTTGATAAATTTCATTGAGTTTTGATATTTTATGCATTTTCTAGGGTTTTCCCGGTGAAAAAACCCAAAAACACTAGTCGAACATGACGCAACGTGTGTTAGGTGTCCGAATTCCTTTAAATTTTGCATGGAGGCCTGCCATGAGAATGCCCACATGTTGGCAAAATTTGGTGTCATTTCATGCATGGCAAGAAGCACACCATGTTCAAAGGTGGTGGTTCGGGTAGGCCGGTAGGGCAAGTCTGGATGCACTTTTTTCACATCAATAAAATGGACCCAAATTTTCTCCACACACTAGCATCATCATGCCAAGCATCCATGATAAATTTCATTGAGTTATGACATTTTATGCATTTTTTTAGGGTTTTCCCGGTGAAAAAATCCCAAAACACTAGCCAAACGTCACACAACGTGTGTTAGGTGCCCGAATTCCTTCAAATTTTGCATGGAGGCCTGCAAGAGCATTCCCACATACTGGCAAAATTTAGTGTCATTTCATGCATGGCAAGAAGCACACCATATTCAAAGGTGGTGGTTCGGGTAGGCCGGTAGGGCAAGTCTGGATGCACTTTTTTCACATCAATAAAATGGACCCAAATTTTTTTCACGCACTAGAATCACCATGCCAAGCATCCATGATAAATTTCATTGAGTTCTGACACTTTATGCATTTCATAGGGTTTTCTCGGTGAAAAAAACCCCAAAACACTAGCGGAACGTCACACAACATGCGTTAGGTGTCTGAGTTCCTTCAAATTTTGCATGGAAGCCTGCCATGAGCATGCCCACATACTAGCAAAATTTGGTGTCATTTCATGCATGGCAAGAAGCACACCATGTTCAAAGGTGATGGTTCGGGTACGCCGGTAGGGCAAATCTGGATGCACTTTTTTTCACATCAATAAATGGACCCAAATTTTTTTTCATACACTAGCATCACCATTTTTTACTTCGTGCACCTATTTTTTGAAGGTTAAAAAAAGAAGAAGAAAGAAATGGGTGAGGCCCAGGGCGGAGGGGTGTGTGCGCCGGTTTGTGTGAGGCTACTTCAAGTACAAGAGCTTGTATTCGGCGCAGATGCCAGAAGGAATAGCTGGCGCTCGCTAGATCAGGGCATGGGCCGCGGCCCAATAGGGCACCTCTCCCTCTCATGCCCGCAAGCTCACGAGCCCCTCAAAAAACATTCGCTCATGAGGTTGTTTTTCTGTTCGCTATTTCCTACTGTACATTTGTTTCAAAGAACGCTCATTAAGAAAGAGGAGAGAGTTTAATTACAAGTTGATTTTTAACAGGTTGACCGTTGAATTTTAGATAATTTGTAAAATAAATAATTAGGAATTCAGGAAAGTTCACAAAAAAATTCAAAAAGTTCACTAGATTTGAAGAAAGCTCATTGATTTGAAAAAAGTTGAGAAAAACTTCATCAATTTTGAAAAATTCACAAATGCGAAATAAAGTTCACTAATTTTGAAAAAAGTTCATCAAAATTTGGAAAAAAGTTCATTTTTTAAAAAAAAAAAGTTCATTGATTTTGAAAAAAAAAATCACAAATTTAAAAAAGTTCAATGATTTTGAAAAAAATCATCAATTTTATAAAAAGTGCAACAATTTTCAAAAGAAAATGGCTGATTGGAGAAATACTTCACGAATTTGGGAAAAAAAACTTCATCAATTTTGAAGAAAAATTAATGAATTTGAAAAAAAAATCATCATTTTTGAGAAAAATTCAGTAATTTTGAAAACTTCACGCATTTAAGAAAGAAAAGGAAACAAAAAAAGAAAAGGAAAAAAAGAAAGAGAAAAAGAAAACCAAACAGAAAATAGTGCGCTTTTTCAGTGTTCTATTTTAAGTATAAAAAAACATATTTAGCACATGAGGGCCGCTTGCCTAGTTGGTTATTACGGCTGTGCTGTGCTAGTTTCTGAAGGATCGTGGTTCGAATCCTGCTGTACACATGTTTTTTTTTCGGTTTTCAAAATAAAAAGAGGATGAATGGGCCGGCCAGCGTGGGAGGGTGTGCGCGTTCGTTCATGTACTAAAAAAAAATGTACATCGTATACGTACGGACAAAGAGTTTATAAAAAATGACTATCATGCCCTTTCTTATGAAGGGGTATGGGCTAATCTAAGTTGTCCTTGTGTTTACGAGGGGGTGCACCGAAGCAGAAGTGTCTAAGCCATCCTTGTGTTTATAGGGGGGTGTACCGAAGCAGAAGTGTTTCTTGGGATGTGGACATGAGCGGATGAGGAAGAAGACCGTGGGACCCGCCACTAGGAAGGAGAGGTTCCATCCCGTCCCTCCCGCTCCGGCTTTCGGCCGGGGACGTCGCCGTCTTGCCGCCGGGTGCCATGCATGCAGCATGCTTACGTTACGTTCGTGTGCTGGCTCGCTGTTGCCGTACAGCGCGAGCATGCATATGCATGCAGCCTAAAGAGAAAAATTCCATTGCTGTTGCGCTTGCATGCAGAGCCGTCGTCCTGAAGCGGTATACAATACTTACAGAAAACTAAAGCGGTCAATGTGAAATCAGGTGTGTGCTTGGACACGGCACGGCGGACCAGAACTTCAGCACAAAATTGGTAGTAGGACACTTGAAACTGGAAGAATCGTGTGGAAGAAGGAAGTGGCTAAAGTACGTGCACATCTTTGCTAAATTTTTTTAAATAATACCCTTTTTTACTAAATTTGGAAAATAATACGAAGTTGCTTCACCTACCATGCTCCCATGTACTTGCTAACAACAAATTCGGCTGTGCAATGAGCTGAGGACGCATGAGGTGAAAATTGGAAATGAAGTATGGCCAACGTGTGAGTGCACATGCAACAAACCGAAGTTTCTTCACCTACCATGCTCCCATGTACTTGTTGCTTGTGGGCAGCTTGGAATGGACGCAATCTCGTTTGTGTCTCCATATTTTCTGAAAGAGTCCGTCCTCAATACCTGGACAGGTGAGTTGCTGAGATTTCACTCAATGGGTAACTTCAACACCGTTAATCCTGTTGAAAGGCGGTACATTCCAGACCCAGGGAATATGCGTACAAGTAGAGGTAGACGACAGTGTCAGCGCATCCGGAATGATATGGATGAATCTGAAGCGGGAGGCCCCACTATGCAATGCATTTTATGCAATGAATTTGGCCATAGGGACACTAATTGTCCCACTTTCGTCACTGCCAGTGGTACTGGGCGTGGACGAGGCAATCGGGGACGAGGAGGCAGAGGAGGAAGAGGAGGAAGAGGGAGAGGAAGAAGCTAGGCTGTGTGGCACTAAGTTCTAAATTTGTATTAAGTGTGACACTAAATTCTAAATTTGTATTCAGTGTGGCATTAAGTTCTAAATTTGTATTAAGTGTGACACTAAGTTCTAAATTTGTATTCAGTGTGGAACTATGTTGAAATTTGTATTAAGTGTGGCACTATATTTGAAATTTGTATTAATTGTGGCACTATGTTGAAATTTGTATTAAGTGTGAACTATGTTTAAAATTTGTATTAAGTGTGGCACTATGTTTGAAATTTGTATGTGCAGGAATGGCGGGAATGTCGTTGCTTAATCCGAACATTGATAGTAAACATCGTGCGGCGATAGGTTATGAGCGCCAGCTTGAGCCCCTGTGCACTCGCACTCAAAGGGAAGACTGGAAGATACACCAGGGATGGGTTGACCGGTACGTGCTTTATTTATTTGTTTCAATCATGTATATTGATGGGACACACTAACTGAATTGCCCTGACATGCAGGTTGAAATGGGCTGGCCTATTACCTTTCGCGCGTCTGGTTGAGCGCACGGATACCTCCAGACGCGTCGCCATCGACACCTCTTTGCTCACCTGCTTAGTGGACCGGTGGAGGCCTGAGACCCACACGTTTCACTTCCGCTGGGGAGAGATGGCTCCTACTCTGCAGGATGTGTCACTTTTGCTGGGACTACCGTTGGCAGGTCATGCCATAGGACCGTTGGAGGCACCGGCTGGTTGGGAGCAAGGTTTTGCACAACGTTTCACGGGTCTTTATGACCGTGCTCCGGCTCTGGCATCGGAGCATCACGGACCTAAGTATGATTGGTTGCTTCATTTCCAGGTTAGTTCCCCTGCCTCATATCTTTCAGTTGTCGTGCATCTAGTTTTACAGAAGATACCTTCGCTATGTACTAATGCTTTATCTTTGCTCAATACAGATCCAGAAGTTCCCGGGGTATCCGCAGGTCCCGTTGAATGCGACACAGATCACTCGCAGCCTGGAGGCATATATAATGTGGCTTCTCGGTAAGGTGATGTTCACAGAGAACCATGTCACCACTATAAGCGTGCTCTACATCCCTATTGCACTGGAGATCGCGAGCGCTGAGACGCCGGATCAGATCACACAGAGGAGTTGGGGTTCGGCGGTCTTAGCGGCTACATATCGAGGTATGTGCAACGCCTGCCAGCTTACGGCACCCACGTCAACTGTGGTCGTGGGAGAGGTTCTCTATAGGACGACCGGACATACGTATTCATGAGCCTATGCCCGTAATGTTCGATGCTGAAGGCATCGACATGCCTACTTTCGGTCTGTGTTGGACACGTCGCAAGGTATGTCTCGTGTTATAATTTTCTTCTTTGTGTACACTATGGCTGAAACTAACTTGTGTTTGCCGCAGAGACGCTATGCTGGTGATCAGACTAGGCGAGCATACAGGGCATTAAACGAGCAGTTTGATTTGTACACTGGGGTGATCTGGCAGCCGTACACGCAAGAAGTCATGAATGCAAGATACCCCGACGGTATGTCTGAGCTATGCTTCAGAGATAGTGATTACTGGATGACAAAATCGAAGATCATCTTCGATGTCTTCGCCGAGGAGATGGCCCAGCAGAGGGTTATGAGGCAATTTGGTCTTCAGCAGTTGGAGGAGCCTCCCCCTACAAAGGACCCGGTGCCAGGACACATCCACATGTATTGTCTTGTTATTCAATATTGAATTGTCTTTCACAATTGTCCATAGTGAAGCATTAGTTAATTGTTTAACAAACACCATAATTTTAGGATCACAAGGAAGGGGATTAGCAGGACTGCTGCTGAGTGGCTACTTAGGGTTCAGTCGTACGTTACACAATGGGAGACCGCGAACACACATTTGTGGCATGAGAATGTCGAGTTTGATCTCGATGAATTCAATCTCTATTTGTAGCGGTACATGAGCAGAACACGGTTATGCATCGTTCAACACACTCACCCAGATGATATACCTGCCCCTAGTACGTCCGATATGTACCCGAGCTATGATATTTCGGGCTCTAGGCAGTACGCGGTAAGATATATTCTCTTTATGTAATGCATCTAGTTGTTACATACTTTGCCGTGCATACTTAATAATCGTCGTGACAATTTCAGGCTGAGTTGAGTTACGGACTTGGCGAGGAGGTGTCCAACTATCGGCGTTCACTTTCGGATGCACCACTACTTGTTCCTCGGCCTCAGATGCAGAACTGGATGGCGCACATTGAGGAGAGGCTGCGAGCTGTGTATCGGGCTATCAGGTGCACATGCACTTCGGACGTTCTTCACCAGCAGCCCGTACAACGTCCCCCGCATCACTCCACGCACCAGCAGCAGCCGCGTCACTCGACTGGTCAGCTAGACCCCACACATCACCGACATGACCCGCGTCCACGTCTAGCAGAGCAGTGGACGCCCATGCCACCACGTCCTGACCAGGCAGGTAGTTCGGCGTGGCAGCACCAGCAGGATCCCACGTCAGGCTACGTGTTTCGGCCAGGACCACACCAGCAGGGTCCCACGCCGGGCTTCGTGATGCAACCCCCTCCTACATGTATGTTTCTTCATATTAATTCTTTTCAATATCGATTGGGACTACGTATTTCGTCATTACTTATGTTCCATCCCTCCCGCAGCAGGCTACGGATATATGGCGTCTATGTCCGGACATGACGCGTCTATGTCCGGATCCGGGTGGGATAGTGACCATGAAGATGGGCATAACACACAGGATTACTTGTCGCGGCACAACGAGTGGATGGACATGTATTCGACTCCTGCACCACCTCCCACACAGGAAACACAGTATGACCAGGACGGGTCCGAGCTTCCTCCCCGTAACGTTGGGCCACCCCACAGGTATATGTGGCCGACGCCGGATCCACCACCTCCACGACGTGGCGGACGACGTGGCGGACGACGTGGCTGATGCTTGTGTGGCACTATATCTATCTATGTATGCGAGAGACATATATCTGTCTATGTATGCGAGAGACATATTTCTATTCATTCGCATTGTTAATCGAGTTACATTTTCGGAGAGACTGCTACAAATAATTAAGATACAAGTACATCTGAATTAAACGGTACGACTAAGCTTAAATAATACAGCATACAAACTACATGAAGACATCATCGTCATCCTCCGTCGATGCAACACTCTTGCCCTTCGATGATGAGGCACTCTTGCCCTTCGACGATGAGGCACTCTTGCCCTTCGACGATGCGGGTGTCTTGGCCTTGGTGCTCGGCATGAAGTTATCGTCTTCGTCCTCGCTGTCTTGGGTCCATAAATAAGTATGTTCTGCTGCAGCCTTTAGGAATGCTTCACCCTTATGTTGTTGCTTCTTCCACCTTCCATGCAACCTGAGAAGTTCTTTTCGTATCTCCACAAAGGTCCTTGCAGGCCACCCGCACCTACTTAATGCGTGAGCCAACTCATTCAGTAAGGTGTCACTACTGAGGAGTTCGTCCCATGGAACTATCCTATTGTCTATCTCCAAATTGCTGGCTAACCTCAGAAGACATTTCGACATACTCGGGTGGAAACTACGATCGAAAGGATAATGGGACATCTTTACGAGACTACACTGCACTGCTTAACAACCTTTCTCTGGAGGGGGTTTTATAGGTTGAGAAGAGAAAGATGGCGGGAAAGTGTTGGCGGGAAAGGAGGCTAATGGCGGGAACAGAACGGTTGGCGGGAAAGAAGATGCCGGGAAAGGGTTGGCGGGAAAGAAGATGGCGGGAAAGGAAGGGTTGGCGGGAAGGGGTTGGCGGGAAAAAATATGGCGGGAAATAATGGCCGGAGGGGGTTGGCGGGAAAAAATATGGCGGGAAAGGGTTGGCGGGAAGGGGTTGGTGGAAAAAATATGGCGGGAAATAATGGCCGGAAGGGGTTGGCGGGAAAAAATATGGTTCGATGCAACTATTGGCTGAAAATATTTGGGCTAGTGCACCTGTCGGCTTAGGCTAAGCCGATTGGAACTAATCGGCCGAAGCCGATTAGTTCCAATCGGCTTAGCCTAAGCCGATTAGTTCCCACTTCAGCTCGACTGCAGGTAATAGCGTCCAGTCGGCTTAGGTTAAGCCGACTAGACCTAATCGGCTATACCGTGGCCGACTAGGTCCAGTCGGCTTAGGTTAAGCCGACGGGATCCTATTTTCAGAAAATGTCTAAACCGTGTATTATTTCTCAAATTTATTAAAAAAATGTATTATTTAAAAAAATATCCGCTAAATGTCGTGAAAAATGGACATCTTTTGAGAGCATCTACAGCTAGACTCCTCGAACACCCGCTAAATGTCGTGAAAAATGGACAGATTTGACCATTTTCTGAAACTAGAGCACTACAAACCAAATATGTAAAAAAAATATCACAAAATGGGACATGAAGTATTTGCTCCCGAGCTCAAATGCTCCCTGGCAAACAGTAAAATCAAAAAAAATCAAAAAAATGAACTTTTTTGTGGTAATCTTTGACAAATGTTTTGTATGCTTGCAAAATTTCAGCATGAAATCATATTCGTGGAAGTCGTAGAAAAAAAAACAAAATCGATGTTCCAAACATGCCAGTTTTGAAAACATTTTGGAGTGCTGATTTTTTTTTTTTTTTGCCATGCCTTACACAATGTCATTTCGTGCTGAAATTTTGCAAGAATACTAAACGTTTGTTAAAGTTTACCACAAAAAAACAGATTTTTTTTTGAATTTTTTAATATTTTTTTTATTTTACTATTCACCAGGGAGCATTTGAGCTCGGGTGCAGAATAGGAGACCCTTTTCTGACAATAGCATTCTCCTATTTAAAAGCATTACTTTAGTTGTTTTTAGAATATATATTAATACATTCTTATACCTATATATTTTTAATAAAAAATAAATTGAGGTGTTCTAGTTTTTTCAAGCTTTCAGTCAAGCCTTTGGACAAAAAACCGGGCTATCGGGCCACACTACACATGCCTAGATCTACTTCCATCCGAGATTGAGATGACATTGTTACCTTGCTCAGCTAGGGATTGCACTTGTAAGAGCTATATCCCGCCTACTGTGAGGCTGAGTTTCGGCTTGCAGTAGGCAAGCGGTAGGATGGGCCAGCCCAATTAATATGTGTACTAGCGGTTTGGCACCGGTTCATGCAACCTTCCACCGGTTTTGGGCATGTTCCACAAGGTTTTTTTTTTTGGTCTTTTTCTGGGTTTTTCTATATAGTTTTCATCAGTTTTTCTGTTAGGATTTTTATTTTTGTTTTTCCCTATTTCTTTTATTTTTTAAATACATGTCGACTTTTTTAAATACGAATTGAACATATTCTGTATACACGCATAATTTTTTTTATCTACTTTGAATATTTTTTTCCAAATACTTGCTGATTTATTTTCAACTAATTATTTGAACATTTTTTAAAATAAATATTAAACATTTGAAATACAGTGAACATTATTTTGGATTCTAGAAAAAAATATTATTATATATTTTTATGTTATATTAGCATTTTTAATGCCAGGAACATATTTTTGGAACATGTGAACATTTTTTTTAATGTAACCTGTATTTTTTAAATGGTATACAAAATATTTTTTTTAACTTGCTTGAGCATATGTTTTACATTGTATAAACATTTTTTGAATGTCACAGACAATTTTTGCGTGAACATGCTGGTTGCTTTATATATAAAGCGGGAAGAAAGTCTATTTCGAAAGAGAATCTTGTCTGATAACTCTGATACAGAACTACTATTGACAAAAAAAAGGTTGTTGACGGTGCACTACTCACTTGCCTCAAAGAATGTATCTGCTAGTACTGTACATGCTCTCACTGGGACATGCACCTTTAATCAGAGGTCAAACAAGCAATCCTTGTGTGGTAATCAGTAGTCAATGGGATAGGCTCGTGGACTTTTGATCTGCGAAGTTGAACTCGTGAAGGCACATTGCTTCATGCATGGAATATTAGGTTTGTGTGACAGGGGCTAACCATATAATTAATCAGATGGCTTGTGATAAACAATGGCCTTCCCAACCTAACGCCACGGACAACCAGACAAGCTGCATAGGGTGCTCCATCTCCTGCCGTGCACTGATCTGAACTGAATCCAAACTGATAAATATACGCAATCCCCTACTTAGATAGATTAACAAATGCCGCAGGGTAGGAGTACGTATAGTCAAAATCCTTGACCGTTCTTCAGTTTCAGTCAGACGCTGTAGAAATTAAACCACTCTAGCTAGAGCATCGATCGTCTCCCAAATAAATAGGCCGGGTAAATAGGCGTTTAAAATGGGCGATTTTCTTGTAAAGTGACACGGGAATCTTGCTGCATAATTTCATTTTACATGGTCAAATGATAGGCCATGTAGAATCAGTAGCAAACCACTACTTCCTAACAGAGCATACTGTATACTCAATATGCACCAAGTAAAACAGAGCCAATAAAACGTCTCGCAACTTTGCCAAGTATGATTTCGGATTCGTACTTGTTAGCACACGCATAATTCGTGTTTGTTTTCTGGCATCTCACAGGACAGAAGGCAACGCGAAACTGTTCAGATCATAATCAGGACAGGCGCACGAGAGAGAGAGACGATGATTCCAACTGGTGGCAGCAATATTTTTTAGGTTAGATACATCAGGCCACTAATCAAGCAATCAGTGATCAGTCAATAGCAGAGATAGACAAATAGTCCGGCCACATGACAGTCGTAGACTTGCAAGAGGGATCATGAATCATGATACGGGACTTGGTGATGAATATGTAGTTGAATATATGCAGCATTAGTAGTATATATGTAACCGATAATCCAAACTGATAGAAACAAGAACTATATCTTGTGATCATAAGCTTGACACCTCCCAAGTGGCAGCGTGAGACAACTGATTAGCATGTGTGATTGGTTTGGGTACAGCAAGAACTCGCAGGTTAGCTAGGATTTGCATTGTCCAACTTATTGATACAGGCACAACCAACATGTGTGCTACTTGTAACACAGGTATACAACAAAGATTTTGCAGATGCAGTGACTACCAAATGAATCCTTGATGTGAACAATGATCAATTTCAACTAACAAGTGATCAAGTTTGCGTTGAAAATATTCCAGTAAATGATCAAGGAGTGGTCAAACAGTTGCTGGCGAGAAACAAGGTAGGTTTCTTTTGTAAGGTTGAGTGTGGTCGAAATTTAGAGCCGGTGTAGGGAATCAACTTGATGAGGCAACTAGATGAGTTTCTTGTCAGTTGTTGGAATAAAAAACGCACCAGATACATGCAACAGATGAGGGATCAAATTAAGCTAATGGATACTGGTACTAGCTGTGCATGGTTGGGCATCTTAGATTGACATATTCACATCAAGACAGTTCCCCTGATTCTCTCACCCTGTCTATCTATATCTTTCAACTAGACGGTACACCAATGCTTTTAGAGACATCGGCCATTGTATCTGCAGATAATGATATATTCATTTAGTTTGTACAATCAGCTCGATCACCAAAAATTACAGTATGTCACAGGGGTCCTGCCAGTTCATGCCGATCTTCAGTTATAACAGTTGGTGACTGAATCGGGCGTTCTCTACTAACGAGAGAATAAAATTTATTAGGATACTAGTAATGTGCCCGTGCGTTGCAACGGATCCAAAGTAGAATAACACATGTTCACAAACTTGAAAGAAAAACACTCTAGTTTTGGTGTATATATATCACTAAAAATATGCTCGTATTAGGTTCACTCAAAATATATTCCTCGTGGCTATTTTGATGAGGTGAGAGAGGATGTGGTTGGTTTCAAGATACTAAGGGGTTTTCTGCAAATTGGAGCAGAGAAGTGGGGTCATGTTGCAAAAATGCCACACCTTACCCCACAGTCATTAGATGTAGATCTGATGCTCAGAAATGACGGATGGCAGACACACCATCATCACCAACTGAGTCTTTTATAGGAGTAGAGATATATCCAGGTTTTCATCTGGCCATTGGAACAATTCAGTCAGCAAGAATTGTCACGATGATTTAGAAGGGATCGGATGGTAAACAGCAGAAACATCATTTTGAACAGTGACTAGCTAGGTGCTAGAGAAGGTTGTGGCTTGTGATGCGCCATGCATTACCGGCCAAGCTTTGTGATAGCATTGTATCTGACGTTGTAAGCATGCACTTTTACTTGCCCATTAGATACTAATCTGAGTATTGATGGGGTGTCAGTTGACAAACGCCTGTTGCTGGTTGAATTATATGAAAATTAAGTTACTAGCTGGTAGCTGAGTAAATTACAAATTCAAAAGTGCTCCGTCAGAAAAACACATGTCTTTCCTTATGTTTGTGTGGGTTGAAACTTCTCGTACAATCTTCAGCAGACTACTTACAGAACAAGTCTTAGGTACCCTCTGAAACCCTACCCGTTTTGTCAAGGCATGGTCAATAATTTACTTGATCTAGAGAGCTACTCTCTCTAGGTGTCAAAGTGCATGGGGATCTCTTGATTGAAAGAATCCCAAGATTTTTGCTCCTTTGACCAGAGTAGAGGCGACTTTAACTATTCATTCTCGAATGACGAATGTACTAACATGATGCTACAACTAGGAGCAAGTTCGATGTGTCCAAGTAATCTCAAACACAGGAGCAGTTGTTTGACTGTGTGCGAGTCCAACCGAAGACGACAAGTGCATGGAGATCACCGCTCTTGCTTTGACAAGTGCGGTTCAAATATGCATGTGCCACCTAGTAGTAGTTCCATGCACGGACGCACCCTGTTGATCAACAGCCGGTCATGCATATGTAATCCCTACTGTCTACTGATGCAAGTTAATCACTATTAGTAAGCTTTTTTTAATTAGTCCAGGCCACAAAAGCTGGTTAGTTGTTTAACCTCTCACCTTTGGCAAACGCTGTACTATCACACACCTGATAGTTACCCTACCAAGAAAGAAAGCGTGGCCACGTAGTACTACGCGTGTAGTACAATTTGCAGCATTGCATGGGTGACGGTGCGTACTGTGTGTCTGGACTATGGAAGGAAGGAAGGTAAACCTGCATGGGTTGCACTGCATCCGTGCATGGGCAGAGAAGGCAGTGCAGGTGATCGATGAAGCGACGCATCAGACAAGGCACTGCAGGTGTCCGTGCATGGACAGTGAGAGAAGCCCCTTGTGCGAAAAGAGAGCTGCGACCTGCGCGGCGCCATGCCGACAAGGACAAGGTGGCCGATCCATGCACGTCGAGGACGACGCCCGTGCATGCGGGTGCAACAGCGTAAAGAAGAGAAGACGGCGATGGACCGATGGACATGGGCTGCATGCTCGCGCTGTGCGGCAACAGCGAGCTAGCACACGAACGTAACGTAAGCATGCTGCATGCATGGCACACGGCGGCAAGACGGCGACGTCCCCGGCCGAAAGCCGGAGCGGGAGGGACGGGATGGAACCTCTCCTCTCCTTCCTCGTGGCCGATCCCACGGCCTTCTTCCTCATCCGCTCATGTCCGCATCCCAAGAAAAGGCACGAGTACCCAAGCACGCACGGTGGCGATCGATCGACGAGATAGAGGGACATGGTCACATGGTACGTGGTGAGGCGACGTCACCAGACTTTTGGTCCGCCGTGCCGTGTCCAAGCTGTGGGCGACATCATGTCCTCGCCCGACACAGTGAGATCGCCACTTCACCGCGTCCAGAGGATTAGTTTACTGGAGTCCAAACATGTGTGCACTCGTACGCTCACTAAACAAAACCAAGTGTCACTGAGTTCCATCTTCCATGCATCGGTATATGTTGACCGTCCCCAATGAATGGACTACAGACCACCTGCTATTACTATCACATGCAGTGCATGATGCCATGCATGCACTGCCTGATGATGCAACACTTTTATCGAGAATTACTTACCACGACGTAAAACTCAATCTAGTATATATATATATATATATATATATATACCATCTGCCTGATGATGCAACACTTTTATCCTAGATCGTGCATGCATGTGCCATGCGGGCCGGCCGTCGATCACTAATAAAGCAAAGCGGGAACAGGGGAACATGGCATTTGTGCGGTGTCTGATCGATGGATGTGTACCTACCAGTGTTCCGCCAGAAACGGGCATGGATCAGTCCCAGTCCATTGGCCAAACTTGACGCCTAAACTCTCCCATGCATGCTGTGTTGCTCTTTGACCAGAAGCGGTTCTTCCATCTCGCTCTCTTCATGCGTCCTTTCTGGCGCTCTCTCTCCTCCAAGCTAAGCAATAGCTAACCAGGGCCTACGGAAGTAAATTAGCACAACTACTACAAGTTTTCCATATGACATTTGCATTAGCTCAGCATAACATCACACGAGCCCGTTTTCTAATCTTGTTAATTTGCCTTTTGATACGGTTGGGAGGGATTATTACTGTACAGTACTCCTACCAGTAGAGACTTTTCTTTCTCTCTCTAGACTCTACTACACCGGCCTGCTCTCATGCAACCGGTCCGGTCCAGTCCTCTTTCCCTCCTCCCTCAATAATACTAAACGTACAAAGAGTTACACGCATTTATACGCTGACTAGGATTCTTTTTCTCTAACTAACCTCTTCCCCTGGTTTTCATGGGAGTGGGCCCCTCCTCTCCTTAATCTTCAAAATCAAAATCCAACTACCTGTAAAACCCTTGTAAACCTATGTATGTGTAGCATTACTCCTCCTCCCTCGATTGTCGCTGTCTCGCTTTCAATTCAATGCCCGTGTCGAAACCTGTCTGTCTTTTCTTAACAAGCATTGATTGATTAATCTGCTGCCACGATCCCTGCTCCTGCTTTGATCATGTCAGCATAGCATCGACCAGGCCTGCCAGCCATACTTATTATTCCCCTGCTGCTCTGGTCACAAGTTGATCCGTCGGATGGTGCAGATCGATGTGCCCTTGCACAGACCCTGCTGATCAGGCATGCACCTTAATGTTTGGCCTCTGGCCATTTTGAAGAAACAAGACTAGAAGGAGCATACCTGTATCGTTTGCTGCAGGACTACATACTACTTATTTTCAACATGTACAGCACAACCTGTCGAGACATTAAGGTTGGATTTACTAGCGCTACGTACCAGCGCGGCAGTAGTTGAGCAGTGAATAGTCTGAAAAGGCTAGCTACTGTAGGATCGTCGCGATGTACGAGGAGTTTTAACTGCAGAAAAAGAATGGGCTACAACAGCTAGGGTGGACAGGTAAACAGTGAGTAGGTGCGCAGGTGCGGAGCATGCATGCTCGATCGTCTTGATCCTCTCCTTTCTCTGTTTGAGCATGGAAGCTGGGAGCTTCGACTTGGATCAGATCAGATCAGATCTCAAGCATACGCAGACGCAGGCCGTGTGGCCTTGTCCCCCGAGCCGAGCTGGCTCTATCTCTAGTTTAGCAGACGCAGGAGATCGAAGAGCATCTTCTGCACCTTGCGACCGACGTGATGGATCGAGGCCGGACGGCCACCTTTGTCCGAGGACACGCGCGCATAGTTCTGGTTCTGGAGACACAATGTACTCTCCCAGTACGCACGACTGGTGCGGGTGCGCCATTGATGGGAGACATGTCAAGTACGCCTACGTACGTACGTAGTACATCCCACGCCGCCCTGTGTGTCCCCATGCGTGCCGGCGTCCCGTCCCATCCATCACACGAGCGCTACAGGTGCATGGGTGTACGTGATCGAACGTAGCCGAGCAGGGATGGACGAGCTGGGGAGCAGAGCGGAGCGGCATGGGTCGCCTTCCACTAATCACGTCTCGCCCTACACCGGCCGGCTGGACTGCATGCATGCATGCAGTGCGACCTGCGACGCCTGTCTCGGTCGATCGCAACAGCGTGCCAGCATGCAGCACGCCGCAGGCGGATTTACGTGCGTTCCGACAAGGACATCCACAGTAGAGCAGCGTGCGTAGGTATGCATCCGAGTACTAGTACTACCACATGTGTAGAGTACAGGGCAGTTGACCTTCATGCATACAAATCGCGCGCGGAGAGCTATGCCCGGCTAAACCTAGCTCGATCGAATTTAATGGCGATCGATCAATCGATGGATGGAGCGCATGTCTACATAACTGTGGCACGCGCAGCGCAGGGCATGCCACAGCATGTATATACCCACAGCATAACCATGGAGACGGAGTGATGGCACAGCAGGTGGCTGGCTCTACGGCCTGCATCGTCGTTCACTCGGTCGCTAGCTTCCCTGCCACAAGCTTTTTTTTAGGCACTTGCTGCCTGCATGCTATGTAGTTGGCCCTGTCATAAAACGGGCGATTAAAGGTTCGGAGAAAGGAATAAAACGACCTGGCGCGCGGGCCATTTCTTTCTGTAGAACTGCCAACCTAGTGCAACGTGACATTGAAAACAGTTTCTAATTCATCTACGGGTTTTTTTTTCCCAGGAAAAATCATCTACAGTTGTTGTATTTGGGCGGTTGATTAAATCCAGTCCTTGTTGCAGATTTCTATGTGTTAATTACATTATTGAATACTAATTCTCTTACTTCTAGAATTAAGAGCATCACGTGGTTTTTTTTCTTTAGAATTAAGAGCATCTCTAGCTAAATTCTGGGATTGACATCTTTTGAGGAGTTAAAACCTAACCGAAGAATAAACCCTATAATTTATCAAAATTTGAATGAGAGAGTCATACAACTTCTCAAATTCCAAGCTAGCTCTTCTTGTTGGAAAAATGAACTCAATCGTCGACGCGGCGGCCGATTGACCTTCCGCCTCTATAAATTCGCACGGGCGCCTCACTCAAACCATATCTCTTCCTCGCCGCCGCCCATTTTCACCAAAGTGACCGCCCAAAATCCCCCATTTGTCACCGCCGTTGCTCGAAAATGTGGCCGCCGTTGATTCACCCCCGTCGACTCAAGATGATGATTGGAACAGCCGAGTTGAAAACTCTTGTCATAGTCTTTATTGGTCGGGCGCAGCCGCGACGAACTTGCATCGTTACCTTGTTGAACGCATCATCTCGGTGTTGCCGTGCTGGTCTTCAGTGTTTGGTCTCGACAATCAGGATAATAATACCAGTCCTGGCCATCTCTGGCTGGACGTGTTTGGTCTCGACAATCAGGATAATAACATGGAAAGCAAAGCACACACAAGCTTGTTGCATCGCGTGGAGGCGATTAAGCCGAGACCCACCGATCACAGAGACGACCAAACGACAAGTGAGGTGGTGGTACGCAATGCACGACCGGTCGATGTGCCTGCGCCCATATCCACTCCGTCATTACGACTGGCCAACTGGGCTTGGTTGGTATGTCCCGGCAAGATGCAGGTCTGCTAGCGACCTCTGCCGTCAGCCATAATGCCACGCCAGGAGACGGCACCCGGCACCGAGGCCAACGATGCTTGCTGTCGCGGCTGCAGCGGCGCTGATCGGCCGAGATGGCATGGCAGTCGCCGGCCACGCGCGCACGGACGTTAGCTAGTTTTTCCGTCCTGCCGACCGAGGTGGGTCGCTCCTTGATTCGCACGGTCAATGCGATCAATTAGCCCCGTCGTTCCCTTCCCTTTCCGCAGTGTACTTCCCGGGAGTAGTGTAGAGTATTTTTTCGATCGCCCCCTGTCCTGTCCCGGCGCGAGCGAGGTCCCCGAGCTTTATAAATGCGGGCCGGCGCCATAACTTCCTCCTCCGTCCACAGCCACGCTCCCTACTCCTACCTCTCTTCTCTGGCAAGCTAGCAGCGAGCTAGCTCCCGGACGCGCAGTGCGTCGATCGAGAAGATAGACGTGCGGCGCGGACGCGGTGGCCGGCCGGTTGTGGTAGCCGTGCCGAGAGTGGAGGCCGAAGATGCTGCAGGCGGCCAGGTACCTGCTGGGCTCCCCGGGCACCAGCGGGTTCGGCTCCAAGTCCACCGCCGAGGAGGTCACGGCCGCCTGCCCCGACCTCGGCTCCCTCACCGCCATCATCACCGGCGCGACGTCGGGGATCGGGGCGGAGACGGCTCGGGTGCTGGCCAAGCGCGGGGCGAGGGTGGTCATCCCGGCGCGGAGCGTCAAGGCGGCCGAGGACATGCGCGCGCGCATCCTCGCCGAGTGCCCCGGGGCCGACGTCCTCGTGCTGCACCTGGACCTCAGCTCGCTCGCCTCCGTCCGGGAGTTCGCTCGCCGCTTCCTCTCCCTCGGCCATCCCCTCCACCTCCTCATCAACAACGCCGGCAAGTTCTCCCATGGGCAGCTCGCGCTGTCCGAGGACGGCGTCGAGATGACCTTCGCCACCAACTACCTAGGCCACTTCCTGCTGACGAACCTGCTGCTGGGGAGGATGGCGGAGACGGGTGCGGCCACGGGCGTGCAGGGACGCATCGTGAACGTGTCGTCCAGCGTGCACGGCTGGTTCTCCGGCGACTGGGCCGACTACCTCCAGCTCGTCACCCGCCGCAAGATGTAAGCATCGCATCTTTCATCCCTGCTTCACCTAACTCTGTCGACTGACAGTAAGCGCCATTAGTTAGTTTTATTATCCTCACCTGATCGATCGCCATTGTTTAGTCGCCGCTGCTTGTAATTAACCTTGGCATGTGCATGTGCACGTACGTGCGTCCAGACACTACGACGCGACGCAGGCCTACGCGGTGTCCAAGCTTGCCAATGTGCTGCACACCAAGGAGCTCGCCGCCCGCCTCCAGGAGATGGGCGCGGACGTGACGGTGAACTGCGTGCACCCGGGCATCGTGAGGACCCGCCTGAACCGCGACCGAGAGGGGCTCATCACAGATCTCGTCTTCGTGCTGCTCTCCAAGCTGCTCAAGACCATCCCACAGGTGACCATTAATCTACGGTCACGCCCACCTCATCTCCCCTTAATTAAAAAAACCCGGCCATAGCTAGCTCCATGTGTCGGGCGGGCCCCGAGCCATGCATACGTCTCTGTTGTGCGCCTAGCCCCGCCTGCCGGCGCCGCACCGGAGGGCAAGGCTTTGCCTGTTTTTTCGCAGTTAATGCACCGCCGCTCGTTTCTGACGTACCCTTTGGCGTGCAGGCTGCGGCGACGACGTGCTACGCGGCGGTGCACCCGAGGCTGGCCGGCGTGTCCGGCCGCTACTTCGCCGACTGCAACGAGGCGCTGCCGTCGCCGGCCGCCGCAAGCCGCCGCGAGGCCGCGCGGCTCTGGCAGGCGTCGGAGGCCATGATCTGTGCCTCAAGCAGTCAACACGGCGACACTCCAACTCCAATACCATTACCGGACAGGAACGTCTGAGTATCCGACTGCTTGGTGTCCATCAAGGCATCAACCGTATAAACATATTCCTCTCTTGGTTCGTTCTGCTTCATGCCAGGGATGTAACATGCATATATACATATTTTAGAAGTAGCAGTAGCCAATTAGTGATCGTGTTTCTGTAAGAGAGAGCTGGAACTGTGAGATCAATGTGTATTATACTACCAAATACTAGTAGACTAGAGGTTGATTGACTTGGTGGTCGGTGACATGTACTCCTGTATTTTGTCAGTGAGATTCCGATGTGCATACATGGCCTGTAGCCTGCGCCGTTGGTGTCAGAGAAGTGAGACATGCCACAGTGCCGCGCGCACGCACGCTCTGGAAGTACTCCCACGAGATGGCGATGGTGCTGTGCGTGCGTGCATGCATGGGCGAACAGAACAGAACTCCCGAATTGTCTCGTTCGATTGGACTCGTCGACCGGGCGTTCCATGTGCTCCCGATGCTTTGGACACGGGAGGGGCTCCGCTCGCACGCATCCCTGACTCGGCTGCTTCCTGTCTTCGTCTTCGGATGATTGCTTACGAAAATTTTAAGGCCTTCTTTGATTCGCAGGATTGTGAAAACACAGTAATAGAGAAAAACACAGGATTGGAATGCCATGTTCATTCGAATTTTATATGATTTAAGCTAGTTCTATTGCCCCCCGCCAAAAAAAAAAAACTAGTTCTATTGCATTATAGGGAAAACAAAATTATTTTTCCAAGAGGTTTTGAGTAGATGTTAGATTTCCTATGGAATGTTGTACAAATGAATTCCTAGGAAAAAAATCATATAGGATTATCAAATAATCGACATATGAAAAATTGTCAACGATTATAATCCTCTTAAATTCCTATGAAATTCTTTGGATCAAAGAAGGCCCAAGAATTTCATCGCAGCCGCCAGAGGGATATATATTAGCGTTAAAAGAGCTTAAAAATTGTACACTGAAAATCATCGGTGTGAAAAGAGATGGAAGGAGAAATTTCATTCTTTATGCACAGACTTAAATGGCAGGACAATTTGGATTGTGGTTTAACTCCAATGGCCCTATATTACATCAACATTATATCTCCAATGGCCCAATATTTACACAATGATGCCAGTTATGGAAGAGAGAGGGGGGATCGGAGTGACGGAGCCGTTTCTGAAGAGGGGAGAGTTATGGAGGGGGGCGCTATCGGCAGCGACCGTAGTAGAGGCTAAAAGGGGAAATTAGCCATTGTTTCCACGGGTTTATCGCTCCCTGCAGTAAATTCGATGAGGTGTATTTCAAGTTTGAGCATTCCAGGGGTAGTTCTTGTCCACCCCATCATACGCTGTTCTTCCACTGGTTTCCGCGAGTGTCCTCTGCGCCCTACGGGAAAGTGAGGCGATGGAGACGATTGCTAGAGAAAAATCGATGGAGGAGGTGGAGGTTGAGGCAGGGAAGGAGGGAGGTGTGGTGGCAGGTAAGGAGGGGTTGCGCATGCTGGAGGCGACCATGGTAATTTCGCTGCCCCGGGGGTTGATGCGCAAGGACAAGGAAATTTGTTGAGGAACACACTAGTAGAAAACAGGGCTTTGATCCCAGCTCGATCTACACATTAGTCCCGGTTGCATTACGAACCGGGACTAATGTGAGCATTAGTCCCGGTTCGAGCGGCTAGGGCGCCGGTCGGGGCTTGGGAGGCATCAGTCCCGGTTCAAAAGGGACCTTTAGTCCCGGTTGGTGCCAACCGGGACTAAAGGGGCCGATACCCTTTAGTCCCGGTTGGTGTCTCGAACCGGGACTAAAGGTTAGACCTTTAGTCCCGGTTGGAGACACCAACCGGGACTAAAGGGGTTGAGGCTTTAGTCCCGGTTGGTATCTCCAACCAGGACTAAAGGTTAGACCTTTAGTCCCGAAACCTTTAGTCCCGACTGGAGACACCAACCGGGACTAAAGGGGTTTTGAAAATTTCTTTTCTGTTTTTCCATTTGTTTTCTGTTTTTAGTTTCTGTTTTAAATTGCTTATATCTTTTAGGTTTTAGTGTCTAGTTGGTATAGAAATTTTGAAATATGAATTTTGACCGTTTTTACCACATTAATCTTAGAAAAATCATAACTAAATCATTCTAATTCAGAAAAATACAAATAATATATCAAAATTTGCAGAAAAATAAGATCTATCCGAAGAAACTTCCTGTTTTCTGTTTCGAAAATTTTTAAAATCACAAAATTCCAAAGGGAAAATAGAGTTTTTGGACGTTTTAGACGTTTTAGGGTTTAGGTCTAGGGTTTAGATTTCCAAGTTTAGGGTTAGGTTTTAGGGTTTGAACCTTTAGTTTTACTGTTTAGAATAGAGTTTCGGACGTTTTAAGTCCCGGGTTTAGGGGTTTCGAGAATTTTTAAAATCACAAAATTCCAAAGAAAAAATAGAGTTTTTGGACGTTTTAGACGTTTTAGGGTTTAGGGCTATAGGGTTTAGATTTCCAAGTTTAGGGTTAGGTTTTAGGGTTTGAACCTTTAGTGTTTACTGTTTAGAATAGTGTTTCGGACGTTTTAAGTCCCGGGTTTAGGGTTTTGAAATTTTTTATTTTTTATTTTTTTTCAATTTTTTTCAATTTTTTGGATTTTTTGATTATTTTGAACTTTTTATATTGTTTTGGATTTTTTGATTTTTTTTAGTTTTTGGTGTTTTTTTGAATTTTTTGAGTTTTAAAATTAATAATTGAATTCCGCATAAAGATTCTTATTTTATTACTTATTTTATTTTCATTGAAATTCAATATTATTATTACTTATTTTATTTTGAACTTTTTGTATTATTTTGGATTTTTTTTGTTGTTTTGTAAGAATTTTTTGAAAATTTTGCCTTTTTTTGAAGTTTTTTTGAGTTTTTAAATTAATCATTGTTGTTTGTTAATCATTGTTGTTTATTTTAATAATTGTTTGGAATTCAAAAAATTAAATCATGTGACATCAAGACCTAAGGGTTAATAGGATTGATAGCTTACTATTGTCAGGAAAACAACAAGTGCAGACTTGGAAACTAGGGGCGATAGAACCAGGAAGTTAAGCATGCTGGGGCTGGAGCAGTGAGAGGATGGGTGACCGGCCGGGAAGTTAGACGATTTGGAATGAGTGCTCCACGCTGGAGCAGTGAGGAGGGGTGATTAGAGATTAAATTGTCAAATAATTCAAAGATTTGAAAATCGGAATAAAACTTAAAAAAATTCAAAAAAATTTAAAAAAAATTCAAAAAAATTCCTTTAGTCCCGGTTGGTGTTACCAACCGGGACTAAAGCTCCATCCCCCGCCCCAGCCAGCGGCCACGTGGAGGGCCTTTAGTCCTGGTTCGTAATGCAACCGGGACTAAGGGGGGGGCCTTTAGTCCCGGATGCTTAGTCCTGGTTCCTAAAGGCCCTCTGGAACCGGGACTGAAGACCCGTTTTCTACTAGTGACAAGTCAAATTGACTCAACCGCCAGTGATTCTTTCTCTAACTCCCGAAGAACTTCGCCACGGACTCAGAGAACAATCACTCTGCACGAAGAGATTTCCCTCAAATTCACTTGAAGAAGTAGGTTTATGATTGAGCACATAATGAATACCTTAATAGTAAAGTTTGCCTATGACTCGATAGAGAAAAATGAAACTAGGCAAAGAACTACGGTTCATTCTTCTCGCAGCAGTCAATTGTTCCCCGAACAGCTCACCGAAACAATTCCTCTTCACTTCCGATGTCACATGGCATTGTACTTAGCAGGAATAAGTCCCCGCAGACCGCTGATGAGCGAGTAGACACTAGTAGAAAAACGCCCTTTAGTCCCGGTTCCAGAGGGCCTTTAGTCCCGGTTCTGGAACCGGGACTAAAGGGTCGGGACTAATGCCCAAGACCTTTAGTCCCGGTTGGCTTACGAACCGGGACCAAAGGCCCTCCACGTGGCCGCTCTCTGTGCGTGGGCTGGAGGACCTTTAGTCCCGGTTACCAACCGGGACTAAATGAAAAAAAAAATTAATTTTTTTTTCAAATTTTTTGATTTGTTTTTAATTTTTTTTTCTGATTTTCACAATTTAATCTCTAATCACCCCTCCTCACTGCTTCAGAATTTAATCTCTGGTCTCTAATCAGCACTCATTCCAAATCGTCTAACTTCCCGGCCGGTCACCCATCCTCTCACTACTCCAGCCCCAGCACGCTTAACTTTCAGGTTCTATCTCCCCTAGTTTCCAAGTCTGCACTTGTTGTTTTCCTGACAATCTTAAGCTATCAATCCTGTTAACTCTTAGGTCTTGATGTCACATGATTTAATTTTTTGAATTCTAAACAATTATTAAAATAAACAAAATAAGTACTAATAATATTGAATTTCAATGAAAATAAAATAAGTAATAATATTATTTTATTAATTTTTTTGCCATTTATTCATTTAATATGACATAATTAATATCAGAAAAATGTGAGGAATCCAAATATGAAATCATTTATTTTTTTTAAATTATTATTTTTGATTTGAAATAACTTTTTTTCCTTTTGGAATTTTGAGAATCTGAGAAAACTTCACGGGTAAACCCAGGTGAAATCGAGTCCCAATTTTTCTCTAGTTTTTTTTTATATATTAAACTTTTTTTTCGACGTCGTATGCAAAAGTTATGGCCGTTTTACATTTTTTTTTTGTTTTTTTGCAAAAAAGGTCAAAATTCATATTTCAAAATTTCTATACCAACTAGACACTAAAACCTAACTACATCTCAAAGGATTTTATTTTTTGAAGATTTTATCATTTTTGTTTATTTTCTACAAAATTAAAAAAGGCGGTCCACGGGGGGGGGGGGGGGGTAGAGTTTGAAAATTTCAGAACCCCTTTAGTCCGGGTTGGTGTCCATCCAATCATACCGTCGACTACACATCTGCTAGCACCGTCCCAGCCAGAGTCACAACTAAGGTTAACCAAGCCAGAGTCAACCCTTTCTAACTTCATTTGCTATTTTTCATGCATTTAATGATTTTTTTGAGCTAAATGACCCTGAAATGGAAAAGCACTACAAATGAACTCTGAAAAGGTTGAAACTTGGCATGGTATCATCATTTCACCCACATAGCTTGTGCTAAAAAGTTGAGAGGGTTACGGCAAAAACTGGATGCACTTCGTGTACAAACTGGACCATCTCCTTCGAAGTATCAAGGTTTCGGACGAAAACCCATCTGTTACAAAGGCATTTCATTTTTTTTAACTTATTTAAACTCCACACTTTTTGTCCATTCAATATGCACCATTCAAAGCCACATCCTCAAATTTCAACCCTTTCTAACTTCATTTGCTATTTTTCATGCATTTAATGATTTTTTTGAGCTAAATGACCCTGAAATGGAAAAGCACTACAAATGAACTCTGAAAAGGTTGAAACTTGGCATGGTATCATAATTTCACCCACATAGCTTGTGCTAAAAAGTTGAGAGGGTTACGACAAAAACTGGATGCACTTCGTGTACAAACTGGACCATCTCCTTCGAAGTATCAAGGTTTCGGACGAAAACTCGTCTGTTACAAAGGCATTTCATTTTTTTTAACTTATTTCAACTCCACACTTTTTGTGCCTTCAATATGCACCATACTACAACATGTTAAAATCTACAGAAAGAACTAACTAAAAATAATAAAAAACAACTATATAAGCAAAACATTATTGTTTTAATTAAAATCCTAATTTAAATTATTCTAAAAATAACCAAATAAATCTTACTGTGACAACAATCTAACACGTGACTAGGAGCAAAAAGAATTAAATTAAAAACTTTTTGTAAACTCAAGTTATTCACAATCTAGGGTTTGAAGAAAATTTGAACAAATTCAAATTTAAACCATTCAAATTTGAAAACTAATGGCACAAACATAAACTAGACAAAATTTTGAATCTAATGCAAAAAGAATCACTCAAAAACATCAAATATCTTAAAAGATATAAGCAATTTAAAACAGAAACTAAAAACAGAAAACAAATGTAAAAACAGGAAAAAAAACTTTCAGAACCCCTTTAGTCCCGGTTGGTGTTACCAACCGGGACTAAAGGTCCAACCTTTAGTCCCGGTTGGTGTTACCAACCGGGACTAAAGGTTGGACCTTTAGTCCCGGTTGGTAACACCAACCGGGACTAAAGGGGCTGGCACCATTCGAAGCCCCTTTAGTCCCGGTTGGTCTCTCCAACCGGGACTAAAGGTCCCGTTCGAACCGGGACTGATGCCTGCGCCGCTCGAACCGGGACTAATGCACCCATTAGTCCCGGTTCGTAACAGAACCGGGACTAATGCTCTGATCTGGCCTGGACCAAAGCCCTGTGTTTGTACTAGTGAGAGATGAGTACGGTTCCATTTGCTTCGACAATTGGATCCATCATGTACGCCATAATTTGTACAAGACACGATGTTTACTTTGCGCTAAGTGTTAGTAGCAGATAGCAAAGTGATTCGGAAATGGTTCATTGGGCAGAAGTTAAAAAAATATCTGAAAGCACCTTAACATGACTAAGGAAATGTCCCTAGTGTATAGAGGTATGGAAGAGCTCATTGTAAGAGGTTACGGTGTTGCAAGCTTCATGACTGATCCAGATGACAACAAATCTCACTTGGGTTATGTTTTCACACTCACTGGTGGTGAAGTGAGTTGGAAGAGTGTAACACCCTGGATTTTGCCTTTTTCTTTTATTTGGATTTATTGAATATTTTAATTTGCATTTGAGGTTTTCTGTCAATTCTTTTGGACTTACCACTTGGATTTATTTTTGATTTTCTTCCAAGTGGGTTTTATCATCCATAAACCCTCCCTAGACCTCATCCCTCTCACCATAATGTCATTGGATATTTTTATTTAATGGCATTATAATCATTTTCTCCCAGCAAATGCCTATTTGCTCATATAACTATGAAGCAACCCTCATTCTTATTGCTCTCAAAATTCCAAGAAAATTTCCAAATATTCTTTGGATCATGTCTCTCCTTCCTATGCAAAAATATCCCATGGTCATTTGGAAAATTTCAGCCAAGGAAAATGTTTTTGCTTCTGGACAGAATAGTCACTTTGTGAAGCAACTATATTTTTCCTTGATCTGTTGGGGCTGAAAGTTTTACCACATGACTACCCTCCTAAGTAATACTTAACCCCAAAGTTCCAGCTCTAAACTCCTAGCCGTTTGTCCCCAGTGTTTGGCACAAGTTTCTGTCTAGAAACTTTGCAGCTTGCTCTAGTCACCTCCACTGCGCAGATAGCAAGGCAAGAGCATTTATAGGCACCGCGTTGAAGGGACTACACGATGGACATGGTGTGGCAGCACCGAAAGCACCCCACGTGCCAGTGCACGCGGTGACCGCGTGAGAGCGCGGTGCATTGCATGCGCTCGCCGCGCTCTGTGCATCGGGGCCCTCGGCCGCTGTCCATTCGCCCTCCCCTCGACACCGCACCGTGTCCCAGCTCGCTAGCAAACTCCAGCGCGCCACCTAAGCCTCTCCCTGTTCCTTCCCGACGCCGGCAAGCCGCTCGCCGGAAACGGCCGAGCGCTACGCGGCGGAACAGTGAGCACACATGCCCGCATTCTCCGCGTAGTGCATGCCACTATGCCCGCACGCGTGCACCGCGTAGCCAGTTCTCCACTGCTCCTCCCCACGCCGAGCCCGAGCTTATCTCCTCCTCTCCTCTTCTGCAGCTCGTCGCCGGCGGGCACCCGAACACGGGCGAGATCCACCTATAAATAGAAGCACCCCCGACTCATTCTAACCATCCCACTCACCTTCTCTGGCCACAAATTACTCCCCCACGAGCGCGGCAAGGCCGGGAGGGCCTCTCGCTGCTGTTGATCGCCGGAACCCGCCGCGGATCCCCCACCAACGTGCACTCATCCTAGCCCCTCCCAGCTCCAGCCACTGCTTCCCCCGAGACCGTGGAGACCTCCTGAGCTCGACGGTGCCGCTAGCTCGCCGGATTGTCACCGGAATCGACGAGTCCGGTCAGCTCCGCCGCCGCCGTCTCTGGAGAGGAAGTTTCCGACGCCGTCCGTCCACCCCCGCCGTCACTTTGGGTACGTACGTGCTCGCCGTGCTGCCCTGAGTCCATCCCGCCCAACTCCGGCGACCGCCGTGGCCTCCTCGCCGGAGTATCGCCGGCGACAGCGTCGCCCTCTCTGTTCCCTCCCTCTTTCTTATTTAACCCTGACAGTGGGACCCATCCGTCAGTCTCTCACTCTCTCTCCCGAAGCGGTATAAGTGGAGGCGCATTCGCCGATTACGCCTTCGACGTGGCCGTTTCTGGAATTTCGGTTAAATTCATTGAAATGGATATTTTGACCAGATTTAACCCCAACTTTGACCAGCTATAACTTTTATTCTATAAGTCCAATTGAGTTGATTCTTTTTTGCTACTGGTTTGTATTGATCCAAAGTTTATGTATGCCAAATTTCAGAATTTTTCTTGCTGTTGAGAATTTCTGGTGAAATCAAATGTGTTATGTGACATTTTCTTTTTGCATTTAAAATATTTTCAGAAGAACCTAGTTGTGTTGGAGAAGGCCAGGAGTATTGTGACACTCCTCTGAATCAAGGCAAGCCACAACATTCATATGCAAGGATGGCATTGCAATGACAATGGTTCATTTGAATTAAATTCATCATTTAATTCAATATTAGAATGATTTGCTATATAAAACTTATTCTATAGAATTTGTCCATGACATTTTGATAGTATGCAGTAGGGTACATGTTTTCTTGCTAAGTGTCCAGTAGGTATCATGGCATATACTCTTATGGTAACATGATGCATTCGTTATTCATGATCGTGACCCGTGCATCCATTCACACCCTATGGCTCGAATCATTTCATTTCAATTTAAACTTGATGTTAATTCAACTTGAACATGTTGTTGATCGAGTCATGGTGCCACCGAATCGAGCTCACCAGTGCAACCACACTTGCCTGGATGGGGAGGCCCTAATGCGGTCTATTGTCATGCCTCTCGCCGGTGCCTCCTACGAGGGAAGGTTGTGCTCTGGCGCTACCCTGGCCCGGTAGGCAGTCATAACCTTGAGGACCCGAGTTTTAATGGTACCGAGGTCCTCGTTTGGGACGATGTTTATGTTTAGCCACGACGGTGACAGCCACAGAGGTGGCGGATGTCACGAGTTGGCATCGGGGTCACCCAGGACATAGCCCCAAGGGGAGTTTGTCGGAGTGGCCGGGAGGGTGTCATGCAATAGATTGGTTTTGTCGGAATGTCGTTGGTCCACCCGAATGGGAGCACGAGGCCATGAGTTCCGTAGTGTCCCTGTGGAGTGGAGTTCCGCTACCTTGTCGTTCCGCTGCCGCGCAGTAGTTCCCTTATCATCGAGGCCCCTGCCATGTCTACTAAATAATGTACATAAGAGCAGCCGCACCGTGTGTGCCGCTTGGCCTCGCTCATCATGTAATATGTGAACCTATGTTCCCGCTAAGAAATCAATAAAGCGGTTGTTTTCTGTCCCAAGTTGTTGTGTATTG
Organism: Elymus sibiricus; assembly: GCA_039707655.1. Lineage (NCBI taxonomy): Eukaryota > Viridiplantae > Streptophyta > Magnoliopsida > Poales > Poaceae > Elymus > Elymus sibiricus. The sequence continues at coordinate 363,662,256 of CM077670.1, read as the reverse complement.
CCAGAAGACTTGATCTCTGGGCTGGCAATGCAAGGTAAACTGGTTGCTCTGAGCCGGGGTGCCACAAAGAGTTCGAAGCAAAGCACTGTAGTGGATTCTACAATGGAGGCGGAATACCTCGCATCCTCGCAGCTTCAGAAGATTCAAAGGTGGGATGTTGGATTAATAAGTTCGTCACCGAGCTTGGTGTGGTTTGAACTGCGCTGAACCGGTGGAGATATATTGTGATAATAGTGGCGTCGTGGCTCAGGCCAAGGAGCCAAGGTCACATCACAAATCCAAACATATTGAACGCCAGTTTCACATCATCCGAGACTTTCTGAAGGAAGGATTTGTGAAAGAATGCAAGATCACACAGACCTAAATGTGTCGGATCCAATAACGAAGCCTCTAACACGAGCAGAGCATGAGCAACACCAGAATGCCATTGGTGTTAGAGAACTTATGTAAAGTAGATTACTGACTCTAGTGCAAGTGGGAGACTCTTGAAAATATGCCCTGTAAGCAATAATAAATGTTATTATTTATTTCCATGTTTGTAATTATTGTTTATATTTCTGTGCTAGAATTTCTATGGTACCTGAATGTGAAATTCAGAGGAAAACTCATAAGCATGTGTGGAAACAATAATAAATGTTATTATTTATTTCCATGTTTGTAATCATTGTTTATATTTTTGTGCCAGAATTTCCATGGTTCCTGAATGTGAAATTCAGAGGAAAACTCTTAAGCATGTGTGGAAACATAAACAGAAAATAGGTTTCTAGATTCGCCTCTAAGATTAGCATATGTACTGCATGATGATCCAGCTTTCCTATTTATATGACATAGTTGAAGTAACATGGATGCCCACATCACTGCAAGCACATTGTTGATACGTCTAATTTGCATCATGATTTCCTACTGTTAATTAATATGTTTTTAATCATTATTTCACTTCATGGTACAATTCGTATGCCTTTTCTCTCTTATTTTGCAAAATTCACATGAAGAGGGAGATTGCCGGCAGCTGGAATTCTGGACCGGAAAGGGGTGAAACAGAGATAGCTATTCTGCACAACTCCAAATGACCTGAAAATTTACAGAGAATTATTTTGGAATATATAAAAAAAATACTGGCGAAAGAATTACCAGGAGGGGGCCCACCAGGAAGCCACAAGCCTGGGGGGACGCGCCCTACCCCCTGGGCGCGCCCCCCGAGCTTGTGGGGGCCCTGGCAGGCCTCCGGCCCCCTCCTTCTGCTATATGAAGCCAATTGCCCTAGAAAAAATCAGAAGAAGAATTTCAGGATGAAGCGCCGCCGTCTCGAGGCGGAACCTGGGCGGGAGCTATTTTGCTCTCCGGCGGAGCGATTCCGCCGGGGATACTTCCCTCTGGGAGGGGGAAATCGAAGCCATCGACATCACCAACGATCCTCTCATCATGGGAGGACCAATCTTCATCAACATCTTCACCAGCACCATCTTATCTCAAAACCTACTTCATCTCTTGTATTCAATCTTTGTCTTAAAACCTCAGATTGGTACCTATGGGTTGCTAGTAGTGTTGATTACATCTTGTAGTTGATACTAGTTGGTTTATTTGGTGAAAGATTATATGTTCAGATCCTTAATGCTATTCAATACCCCTCTGATCTTGAACATGAATATGATTTTTGAGTAATTACTTTTGTTCTTGAGGACATGGGAGAAGTCTTGTTATAAGTAATCATGTGAGTTTGATATTCGTTCGATATTTTGATGATGTGTATGTTGTTGCTTCCTTTAGTGGTGTCGTGTGAACGTCAACTACATGACACTTCACCATCTTTGGGCCTAAGGGAAGGCATTGTAGAGTAGTAATTAGATGATGGGTTGCTAGAGTCACAGAAATTTAAACCCTAGTTTATGCGCTATTCCGTAAGGGGCTGATTTGGATCCATATGTTTCATGCTATGGTAAGATTTATCTTAATTCTTCTTTCGTAGTTGCGGATGCTTGTGAGAGGGGGTAATCATAAATGGGAGGCTTGTTCAAGTAAGAACAGCACCCAAGCACCGGTCCACCCACATATCAAATTATCAAAGTAGCGAACGCGAATCAAACAAACATGATGAAAGTGACTAGATGAATTTTCCATGTGTCCTCGAGAACCCTTTTCTTATTATACGAGTTCGTTCCGGCTTGTCCTTTGCTATAAAAAGGATTGGGCCACCTTGATGCACCTTTGTTACCGTTACTACTTGTTACTTTTTACGAATTATCTTTCTACCAAACTATCTGTTACCTATAATTTCAGTGCTTGCAGAGAATACCTTGCTGAAAACCGCTTGTCATTTCCTTCTGCTTCTCGTTGGGTTCGACACTCTTACTTTCGAAAGGACTATGATTGATCCCCTATACTTGTGGGTCATCAATTGTCAACGGATCAATAGTGTTGAACAAACCCAACCGAATCATATATACTACAACAACACATTGTCACAAATGTTATAAGTATAATCATAAAAGTGTTAACGTATACTCACTTCCTTAGCCCATGAGAGTATCGAGTACCTTCATTCCGGGCGTTATACTTTGGGGTTCGTCAAATGTTAGATGTAACATGGTGATGTTATATGTAACATGGTGATTATAACGATTCCTTTCAGGTACATCGAAAAAGTATGTCAAGGGACTCGATAGTTCAAGATTGGGAGTTGCTCATCCGACGGTGGATAGATAATCTACGGGCCAACTCGGTATTACCATATCCATCATTGTCTGGCCAGACATAGCGTGCTGTGATCACGGGGATACCGAAATATAGAAACGACAAAAGAGAACAAACCGGCAACCAATAACTTATTTCACAAGGAAACCAATAAAAGTGTTGCCTCGGGTTTTGTAAAGTATCACGTAGCATAGGGAATCGTGTACGGAAACAAAAAGTTCACTCGATAAATAATTTGTGTATGTGTAGGAGTCACTATGGATGTCCAGATCCCGCTATTGATTATTGACTAGAAGGAGTTCTCGGTCATGTCTACATATTAATGAACCTGCGGGGAAGCACACTTAACGTTTAGTAGTTTGTTGGAGAACTAGGAGATGAAGGAGAATATGAGAACGGGTTTCGTAAGTGTTCCAGATGACTCCGGAAATGTTCCAAGAGATCCTGGGAGGTCCTGGAAATGTCTGGGATTATTTCGGAAGGTCCTAGAAGCTTCCAGAAAGGTCCATAAGGTTTAGAAAACAGTCAAAAGGTTCTAGATGGTCCTGATAGACCAAGGCCCCGATGTTGCGCCACCAAGGGCCCAAGTCGGCTGGATATAAGATTTCGAAGTGGGCAAGGCACCCCTAGGGAGGATTCCTCCCAGATGGGAGTGCTAGGGTGGCCAACCCGGGGAGGACCCTTCCCCCCAGAGTTGGCCAATTGTCACGGCTGCCCCATCCCTCTTTGCATTGTGCCCCGTTTCTCCTCCAATCTAGATGGGATCTAGATCGGAATGCTGCTAGGCTGGTCCTCCTCTAGTTTTCCAATAAGTTCTTTGTTCTGGATGACGAAGATCTGATGAACCACTACTTCGGTATGTGTGGATACCGTAGAGGCATCATTCTTTCGGTGTAGATTGGTGAACCACTTCGTGGGAGAAATTCTCACGGCTAGGAGGTTTAATCATAGCTACGGGAATCTGCATCAACATCTTCACCAACCTCTTCCGCTAGGTGCATTATTGGTAAACATCAGATCTAAACCTTTATGCATCTTCATAGTGATCCCGGATTTTACTCGTAGGTTGGATTTTTTTTTCTACTACATTTACCAACAACATGAGTGATTCCCGGAGAGTTGACTACTCATTCGGCCTACCAAAGATCCACTAGGGTTAATCACAGATTTTATCTATTGAGTAGACGAACACCCATAGCGGAAATGTTATGGCGTGAAGCTCAACTCTCTGATCACTCGCATCTTAGTTATGAGCGGCAAGATGGGTGTATTGGTAATCGCTATCCTAGGCCCCAAATCTTGAATCTTAAACACCAAGCTTGTTCACTTATTAAGTTCATGACCTCCGACCAAGGTAGCTACATTTTTTAATGATACTCCCATGGAGGAAAGTAGCTACTTTATCATACTTAGTGAGACGATAATAAATTATGGAAGTCCTTTGCGCATAAATCATTTTCTCTCTCTATCCGAGAGGCACTTCAGACTTGGTCCACCAACTAACTATCTATCACGACTCGAGTTGAGAACTAGAATTATTACGAAAACTACACGTTGCTAGGGAACGAACTTCAGGGGGGCAGGATTAGGGGTTGGGGCCCACCCCCGGTGAAATTCAGGGGGCCGAGAGGATTTTGTTTGGAAGGTTACGTAGGTCTTTGTAGTCCATTCGTAGATGTAGCATTATCGATGCGTCAATGATGAACATTTCCCGGTAACAATGGTTGTTGTGTCTAATAGTTTAATAATTGAAATTGAGTTGTGAACCTTCTTCTAATCATACGACACAATCGTCTGAACGAATGATGGCATCACAGAAAAAAGATATCAACGTGACACGAGCCCTGTCTCTGATGGAAGTGGAACAACGCCTAGTTCCCGTCACAGTGTCCCACGGAGAACCGCATTTCCCATTTACGGTAGCACGTTATCATCCATCGCATCATCATCATCATCAGAAAGAAATAGTACTTAGGAGAGGAAGAAGTTGTGGCTCCTCACCGTTCCTTCACTGGAAATCATCCACGGATAGACAGACAGGAAGCAGCCATGCGTCTCGCTAGTTCCGGGAAACGTCCAACGCCAAGGGAAAACGGCCAAGGCCACACCTTCCCTTTGCAGAACCCCCACAGCGACGTACAACTGCCGGCCGGCCACGGGTGCAATCATCCCATGACAAGCATCGGGCGCATATGGAATGGCCGGTCGACGAGTCCAATCGAACGAGACAATTCAGCGCCTCCGTTGGCCCATGCACGGACGCGCCTTGTACTTGCACGCGACTGAGATGGATACGATCGGTAGAAGATGTTGCTGAGCGTGCGTGCGGCACTCTGGCATGTCTCACTTCTCTGACATGAACAAAGCATGTGTGCATAGTGGAATCTCACTGACAGAATACAGGATAATACAAATGGAATAGAGTATACCTGTAGTAGTATATGCTTACATGTCACCGACCCACAAGTCAATAACCCTCTAGTCTAGGGTATATATACAATAGGATAGGAGTAGTACTGTATATAATACACATGGATCTCACAGTCCCAGCTCTTTTTTTTTTTTTTTCTTTTGATCGGAACGGCAGGTGCTCTGCCTTTTCATTATAGGAGGGGGAAAACTGTACAGACTGAGAGAAACTCAGCAAGAAAATTCAGAAGAAAATAGATCCAGAACTGCATCAAACAGCCCGGCTATACATGCCTTACATGACTACTCCCTTGCCTCCATAAGGAGGCCTATATCATCTCTAATCAGCAAGCAAACACTCTCAGCCGATTTCCGCTCGTTCCTGAAGATACGCCTGTTCCTCTCATTCCAAATGTTCCATGCCACATAAGTCGCTGCCACGCATTCGTCAATCACTTCTTCTTTTCGCTTGAGCAAAATGGTTTTGTCCCACCAGTCATTGATCGAGGTGGCAAGAAGTGCAACTGCGGCGGCCTTGGGGTACTTGGACGCCATTCCGTGCCAAACCGTCTTGGCAAAGGGGCATCTCAAGATAAGATGATCAGCCGATTCAAGAATCTGATCGCAAGCACATCAAACATCTTGATGATCCCAACCTCTTCTAAGTAGCCTGTCGGCCGTCCAAAGTCTGTTTTGGAGCAAGGTCCAGATAAAGAATTTGATTGTTGACTCACTTCGGGTCCTCCAGATGTGTAGCAGGCGAGGCATTGGAAGGCGTGTGATGAAGTGTTGCTCATATGCCGACTTGGCAGAATACAACCCATTGGCAGAAAGGGTCCATCGAATCTCATCAGTGGTGTCACTGAGTTGGACTTGCTGAACTTGGTGCCAAAGGAGGACAAAGGAGTGAAGTTGGTCGGCTGAGTTCAGTCGATGCAAGCCTATCATCCATTTCCCCTCGTGGAGAGCATCAGCAACAATGGTCCTCTTGTGACGAGCGAGGGATCCCAGCTCTTTCTTACAGATGCTCATCACAGGAACCGTGTCGTCCATGCTCTCGAGTTATTTTGTATCAACTTTCAGTTGACAGTAAATCCAGCACTGCTCCTGCGTCCGGCCGGGGACGGCGGCGGATGGCCAACAAGTGAAGGCCCAAACGGACGCACAGGTGACAGAGTGAATGGTGACAACGGACGTAGTCCCTCCGTCCGACGTTTTCTTATACTAGTAAGACGTTTTTTTGACACTAGTACTATGGGACGGAGGGAGTACAATATAATCACACTGTATTTTTACCACTGCACTTGTCATCACGATGTCCATCAATGGGTATGTGTTTATCTGGATGGAACGCAGAAATTTGGCTCGAGCTGCGCACAGCAAACAGTACTAGTACTGTATTTGCAAATCTACGTACGCCGTCCCGGACATGACAGTTGATCCGTGTCGGGTGCGGGGCCAGGAGACACAACACGAGGTCAAGTCAATTAGCGAGACCTACAAGTGTGTGGGTGGATGTGCATGTGGAAGATTGGTTATGTTAGGTCCACCTGATCGAGATTATGCCTCACCTACAAACCACATGATTGGTTCCCCCCACTGGCCACAGTGCTTAATCAAAACAGGAGCACCCTCCGTCCCGAATTATTGTTTTAAATTTGGGGTATATCCAGATACATTATAGTGACACTTATAGTGTTAGGCACATCCGTATCTAGATAAAATTAACACAAGTAATTTGAGACGTACGTAATATAATGTAAACAACAGGAGTATATATATGTACATTGTAAACAGCAGGAGTATATATACGGAGTAGTAGTACATTTGAAATTGCGTTTTGCTGTTCTTTCAGTTTTGTCAGGTCGGTATGTACGTGGCTTGTACTATGATCCTTATGATATAAATGAGACGTGTATTACCATGCAAAAAAAAAAGATGAAGTACCTATGTCTGTACCGTGTTCTTAAAAAAAGATGGACTGTTCAGCGAATGTTTTTGTTTGAATAAAGCTCTCATTATTCGCTGAAAAAAAAGCAAAGGGTCATCTACTCTTTGACAGAACCAGCGATCAATCGATGCCTGCAGCGGGTCTCCGTGAGCAAATAAAACTTGTAGTACTACCTCGTCCGGGTTTAGTAGGCCCTTTGTATTTTGGGTCCAAGTTTGACCATGTGTTTAACTAAAAATATATAAAGTATAGTCTTCTCAAAGTATATTGTTGGATTTGTATTTGAAAGAGTTTTTCTATGGTATAGTTTTCGTGACATATAGTTTATATTTTTATTAGTTAAATTCATGGTCAAACTTTGGCTTAAAATGAAAGGTGGCCTAACAAACCCGGATGGAGGGAGTACTCCCTCCGTTCTTGAGTGTACTTCCAACTTTGTTGAAAAGTCAAAAAAAAATTATGTTCAACCGTATTTATACAATAATACATCAATATTTATGCCATCAAATTAGTAGCATTAAATTCATGATAAAATATATTTTTATCATATACCTATTTGGTTTCATAAACATTAATATATTTTTGCACAAACTCGATCAAACCAGCAAAGTTGGAATTACACTCTTTTAAGGACGGAAGGAGTAGAGCCGAGAGAATGATGGCACAGGCCGTAGAGCAGTGCAGTCTTTACTCCACAATCTAGGCTTTTTCGCATGTCCTGCGCCGCAGTGGCGCATGCATGCAAACACGCGCCCGATCGATCGATGGATCGCCATTAACGTCGATCGAGCCAGCTCCTGCCCTGCGATCGGCCGTGGACGGAGGTCAACCTGCCCTGTAACTGCGCAGTAGTAAAGGCTAGATCCATCTAGCGGCCGGGCGATCCATCCAGCGACCTCGACGGAGTAATTCGATACGCATGCTCCTCTACAGTGGAGATCCGGCTACTCGACTAGCTCCATGGAGTACTATGTAGCCTTAGCATGGCGAACTGCATGCATGCACACCTAGGATAGGATAGGCCCTGCACGGCGGCAGCTGCAGCAGCAGTAGTCCTCGAGATTCGTGGTATGTCTGTCATACACGCAGCTCAGCTCGGCTTGTGACATCCTTTCCGATTGACATGTGTTCGCACACGAACACGTCACCGTGTACCTCCAACGCCGAGGGTGATGCACCGTAGTTCACGTCGAAGGAGACCCGTCCGGAAGCGCGGTACGCAAGCAGTCCGGCGGGTGCTTTTGAGGACCCGAAACCCCACACGTCCGGGAGGGACCCCGTCTGGGCGCGCGGCGGCTATGGGCTGCCCTAGGTCGACCTGATCGCCCCTAGGGCCTCGTGGATCGCCGCCCTCCAAGAAGAAGAACGAACGAAGAACGAGAAGAAAGATACAAGGGAGAGGGATAAAAAGTAGATGAACACGAAAAAGTAGTAGATTAATTTGTTTAATTGTGTGTTGTTCTTCAATCGGCCGTCACCTCTTACATATATATGAGGCGGCTGGACTTTCCGTACAAGAAAAGGACTCAAATCCCGTCCAAAACATCAAAAGTTAACCTAACTCGGACTAGGGGGGGCCGGAACTTCCGGTCGGCCCGGAACTTCCGGGCTAAAATTACATCAAGTAGCCCTCTTGCACTGCTCCTGCAGGTCGCGTATGGCTTCGGATTGCGATGGTCCGAAAAGCAAAGTTGTAGATCTTGAAACGGAGAAAAACTCGTTAGTTGATCACTTTCTTATCCGAGGCCATCTTGAAGTTGAATTCGGGCCCGCAAATCTGCAAATAATGTTGAAACTCTAGTTCTCGGGGCGCACCGCGTGCAAATTCTCTGTTTAGCCCGGAACCTCCCCGGAAGTTTTGCCCGGAACTTCCGGGGCAGACTTCTGCAGCACACCGTTTTGGCTATAACTTTTGCATACGAACTCCGATTGAGATGTTTTTTATATCAAAATCGACCGTTTCGACGAGACGAAAACAATCCGTGTAGAAACTTTTCTCATATGACGCCGTCTTGGAGGCTTAATTGGCCGAACAATACTCTGAATACAAAATTTTAGTACTTTGAGCATAGTTTCGGTCCTTGGGATGAGATCGGATGGCGATGGCCCAAACTTCAAAGATGTTCATGTCGACAATACGAAACTTTTTCATGTAGATCACTTCTCCACTTGAGGCCATCTTAATTAAATTCTTGACCGTGCCAAAATCTGGTGTCAACGACATGGTCAGCCGCCACTCCCATGCTCGCCTCGTCTGGACCAAGGTACCCGTAGTACGTGTACTTGACATGATCCCCGCGGAGCTCGTGTCACCGACGGATGGATGGGACGAGAGGGCGACGAGACGCCGGGACGCATGGGGACACACAGGGTTTTGCACTGCGTTGCATGGGCCACCTAGTCTGGAGTAGCGTACGTGATAGTGGCCTGCGTATGGATGGAGATCACCATCCGGCCAGCATGCACCTATCGCATGCAAAGTGCGGTCTCCTCCGGGTTCAGCCAGCTAAAATCGAGTGGTAGTACCCCGGGGGACAGTGCCACACGGGCTGCATCCTACAAGATCGATGATCCAAGCTCCCAAAGCCCAAAGAGAGAAAGGGAAGGATCGGACGATCAGGTAATGCATGCTCTGCAACATCCATTTACTACTGTTTACCTGTCCATCTGTTTATGATCCTCGTACGCCGCGACCACGCGCCTGCCTCTGCAAGTCCGCATACAAGGCGCCCTATGCTACTAGCTTCAACAAACTGGCCTGGATCGGTAAGCTGGCTATCAATGCTACCAGTAAGAGCATCTACAGCCGCGCCCTAAACCCGTCTAAAACACCCGAACGGACGGCTCAGTCACGAAAATACAACCTAGATGGGCTTCTCAAACGGGACTCAAACGCCCGGGCTGACCGGCACCCCTCATATCCAGCCCAATAATGGGGCGGATAGGGGACACCTGGGCGCGCCCGGACGCGTCCGCCACGTCAGACTGGCGGTGGGGTCTCACATGAAATCGTCCAGAAACCCGCCGGTCCAACGGACGTCTCCTCCGATGGGGGGAGTGAACGCCGTGTGGCGCCGCTCCGGCTCGGTACCCGAGGACAAACCCGGCTATTTAAGCCGGCCGGCGTCCCCCAACCCTAGCCCATCCACCTCCTCCCTCTCCGCTGTAACACCCCATGTAATTAACCTACAGTGATCACCTTTTGATAATGCCAAGTCATCATGTTTATTAGTGCTTGATCATCATTTGCATCATATCTCATTTCAAATTCCAACTCAAATTGAAATTCAAATTTAAAGTGAAAATAAAAGTTGATCCAATTTGGAAACAAAAATGTTCATTAAATAGAAAATAATTCATAACTAATTATTTTAAGAAAAACAACATCACGTAAATTCACTAAATGACTCTATCATCCTAAAACAGTACCAAAACAGAAATATTTAATCCATTTCATTTAAACCAAAATTCAAATGAAATCCATTTACCTCCAAACCATTTTCTGGTAGTAGTTAATATTGCACTGTAATTATTGAGCTAAGTCACTTATTTTGCAAAACTCAAATTGTGGCTAAACTATTTACAAAACAGAAACTAAAAAGAAAACAGAAAAGATTAAAAAGAAAAAGAGGAAAATCACTGGTGGACTGGGCTTAACTGGCATACAGTGCGGCCCAGCCCACAAGGCGCGGCCTTTCCCTAACCTCGCGCGCGCGGGCGCTCCTGACGACCGGCTCGCCGTGCCAGCCGCACCCTGATAGCCACCACGTCGCTACAGGGTGGCGGTGTGGATAAGACCACCACCGCGGCAACCCTAGCCGCCCTCAGATCTTTCCCCCCCCCTCTCTCTCTCATTCGCTCTCTCTCTCTCGCGCCTGAGAGCTCCCTCCGCCGTCGCCGTCGATCCCGCGTTCTCCGTCGACCCCGCGCTGCACCGCCATGCCGTAGAGGACCGCCGTCGTCCGCTACGCCGCCTGCACCAAGCCATTGGAGCCGGGAGCCTCTGCGTTGAGCTCCTCGAGCTCATCTTCAACCTTCGGATCGCCGGCGTTCGTCGACGATTCCGGCGACGTCGAGCCCTCCCCGCGCACACTTTGCTCACCTGCAGGCTCACGGTGAGCCCGCGCTTCTTTCCCCTCACTCTCCCGCGCGGATCCGACCCCGTAGTCGTCGCTAGCACCCTCACCGGAGCTTGCCGCCGCTGCACAGCTCACCGCCGTTGTTGTAGTCGTAGTCATGGCCACCCGAGCACATGAACGTGCTCAGGGCATCCCCCTGGTGCCGCCCGTGCCGCTAGCTCACCTCGCCGTACCCCGTAGCGCCATTCCCGATCATGGCCGAACTCCGTCGTCCGCCTCGCCGCTCGCCGCCGTAGTTTCCGACCATCTCCGGCCGCGCCGCTACCGTAGATAGACGTGGCGTGGAGTAGCCGTTCGAACGCGCCAAACCCCGCGCAAAAAGACCCCCTGTGCGCGATTTCCGGCAAAGCCTGACGCGCGCCGCCGTAAAAATTGGTCGCCGGAGCAACTCCGGCGACGGCGCCGACGTGGCACGGTCGGGGCCCGCCTCTGGGTCGCTGACAATGGGCCCCACTGGCCCCGTTGACTGGGTTGACCAGTCAACGGTGCTGACTAGGCAGCCCAGTGTCACTGACATGTGGGCCCGCACTGTTTAAAACGTTTTAATATTAAATAAACCGTTAATTAATCTGTTAATTAAATCATTTAGTTAATCAGTCACTGACATAGGGGTCCCACTAGCTAATTAGGTTAGATAGTTAGATTAACCTCTGTTTAATTAAGTGAGTCACTGACCAGTGGGACCCACTGGTCAGGTTTGACTCTCGTCAGCCGGGTTTGACCGCTGACGTCACAGTGACATCATGCTGACGTCACCAGACACTGTTTTGGATAATTTGAATTAAATAATTCCAGAAATTCCAGAAAATGATTAAAACTTTGAAAAATCATATAAAATAAATCGTAACTCGGATGAAAATAATTTATTTATGAAAAACGATCAGAAAAATATGACGAATCCGAATATCCTACCCACATACCTGCCACACCCCTCTAACATACTGAACATTGAACTTTTTGCCCGTATTCGATAGATGAATAGTACATAACGTTGATAAAATAAATCCAAATAAATTCCTATATCATCTAAAATAATTAGAGAGGCAATATATCACACCTGCATATCATTTAGGCATGTCATGCATAGTGATTGCATTTGTTGCCGTGTATTTATTGTTTGTCCCCCCCTTCTCTCCCGATAGACGCCGAGACCGCCGCTGACGCAGCTGAGTACGACTACGCTCCAGACGAGCAGCCTTCAGACGAACAGCCCCTCTCAGCAGAGCTTCCAGGCAAGCAAAACCCCCTTGATCATCCAGATATCGCCCACTCTCTCTCTTTCTTATGCTTGCATTAGAATTGCTTCTGTTGTTATTCCGATAGCTCCTATTCTGATGCATAGCCTGATTTCGTCGTCTGCTGTTGATACCTACCCGCTGTCCCATGATGCTTAGTTAGCTATGCTATTGATCCACCTGTGGCCCTTCGCCTTGTCCGTATGCCATGCTTGTTATTGGGCCGTGATCACTCTGGGTGATGATCACGGAAATGTTTACTTATTGCAATACTTTAAACTATTAAAGTCGGGCTGGCCCCAAGGGTGCCCGCAAGAGAATAATATTAAAGATGGGTCGGCTCCAAGAGCACCCGCGAGCCGTGTGATATCAAGTCGGAGTGACAGGTATACTGTTCGTCTCTACGAATAATTAAATACGCCTAACGGTTTTGGGTATTTGATCTGAGTAGGCCGCTGGCCTTATACGCACTACCACCACGTGGGATAATGGTTTAATGGGGCCCTCTATGTCGTATGTATCAGCCGAAAGCTCTTCAGATGTCACAGCTTAGAGATGCGGGCTGATCGTTGGGGTGGGCTGGTTACGTCACTTGTGTATACAGTGTCGCGCCTGGGCCCCGACCAGCCACGTAACGTGCAGGAGTGTAAAGGGCGATGTCCCAAGACCCCTTCGCACTTAGGATTTAGACCGGCGTGTTGACCTCTCTGCTGAGCCTAGGTAGGACTGCGTCGTGTTGATCACCCGAGGCCGGGCATTGCCCAGCAAGTGTGTCCGGCCAGATGTGATCGAGCATGTTGGGTAACAGCAGTGCACCCCTGCAGGGAAGTTATCTATTCGAATAGCCGTGTCCACGGTAACAGGACGCTCAGAGTTGTATCCTGATCTGCTACAACTACAAATGGATACTTTTACATTATTAAACTGTTAATATCGCTCTCGGGATCGCTTTCTCGCAGGGAGTCGAGAAAGGATCTCAGGGCGTCGCTATTACATAACCACTATTATATGCTACTGTGTTGTACTCTCTTCTGATGCTGCAAGATTGCTTCAAGATGCTAGTCTTCGATAGGCTAGGCTTCTCCCCCTCTATTCTGGCATTCCGCAGTTCAGTTCAAAGATATAGCCCCAATCCTTTGATACCGATGCATACTTAGTATAGTTCTGATGTCAGTCTTGCGAGTACTTTGGATGAGTACTCACGGTTGCTTTGCTTCCTCTTTTTCCCCATACCCGCTTGCTGTAATCAGACGACGGAGTCCCGGAGCCAGACGCCACCGCCGGAGCTTACTACCAGGAGAGCCCCGGAGGCACGTACTACTGGATTGAGCCAGCCGACCAGGAGTAGTTCGGAGGCCCTAGGCAGGAGGCCTTCGCCTTTTCGATCAGTGTCGCTGTTTGTGCTAGCCTTCTTAAGGCAAACTTGAGTAATTATGTCTGTACCCAGATATTATTTGTGTGTATGACTTATGTATTCGCGTCCTCGTGACCCCTGGTTTGTAATATGGAGATTTATGTTTAAATTTGAGTTTAGAGTTGTGTTGTGATATCTTCCCGTGAGCCTCTGATCTCGAGCGTGCACGTTTGCGTGTATGATTACTGCACGGTCGAGCAGAGGGCGTCACAAGTTGGTATCAGAGCCGACTGCCTGAAGGAAGCCCCCTTCCGATTCCTTGGTCGAAGTTGAGTCTAGTCGTTGAAAAACTATATTTCACTAACATGGCTGTTGTGACACCCTGGTTTTCGCTCGTTGTTTTTTTTTCCTTCGCGGGATTTGGCTCCCGTCTTTTTTCGGTGTTATCGGATTTTCTCTCGCTCTTGGGTATATGAAGATGGTCATTTAGCCTTGCCTTTCCTATCCATCCAGAGATTCTCTCCAACCCAACCTTGCCACCCAAGATACATTCCCAGGATTTTGCCGCCGAAACCCTACCTTCCGGGTCACCGGAAGGGAAACCCTAATTCCTTCCGTTACAAAGGAACCCTATTTTCTTTGATCCGTTGCCTCCCAAACTTTTCCCAGAGACTCTCCCACATCTATAAACCCTGGATATGGAAAAATATTGCCAAGTCATTTGCAATATTTTGCATTTAAAATTAATTCCTTTTTCTGCTGTTTAAAGGAATTAAATCCAGGAAAATATCTATCCATCTCCAAAGTTCATGAAAACTTGTGGAGATATTCTTTGTGATCATATTGAGCTCTCATAAAAATATTGGCCATAATTAAATAAGGGAAATTGCATTTTCCTATTTAAAGCCAATATTGCATTTTGGGCACTTTCCAAAGGTACTACCATTTTGGTAGCCAGGAAAAATCCCAAATAATTTGTGGAGCTTCTCCTATCCATATCTTCACCATTTCCATCAAAATACCAATTTCCACAGTTCAATTTTTGAGCACATCTTCCAATTCTTGTTTCTGGATTTATTTTGAGGTTGTGAAGCAACTATATTTTATATGGCTTAAAAAATCTTGAAATTAATCCAGGACCTCAAATTACCTATATGATGTTACTATGAAAAAATTCACATCATTTTGTTTAGCCAATTTCTCCTAAAAATTCCATCTAGTTTCTGTCCAGATTCAAGCTCTGTGAAGGAAGTACCATTTTGGTATATCCAAATGAGCTGAAACTTTTCCAGTACCTTTATACCTCCAAATCATCACCCTACACAAAAATTCAGTTCATGTCATCAAGCCAGATGAGTGCAGCTTCAAAGTCAAGATTCTGGACCAAATTTGGCATTGTAAAGGAAGTGCATTCAAACTTGGTCCAATTTGCCTCAATTTTCTCCAGAAGGTGCTCCTTCTTATCTCTTTACCCTGTGACAACCTGGCGAGCTGATTGGCACATCTGCCTGACCTCAACTTCCTCCCGAAGTTTCTATCTAGAAACTATTCTGGATCCCCTCGACCTCTCTAGAGCCGTTCAGGTCCATCCAGTGATCCACCTCACCTATTTGAGCAATGATGCATCTATTGGACAAGGTGTGACAGGCAGAAGCGGGCCAGAACGTGCCATTGCCGTGGTGACCACGCTTAGGACAGGCCAAAATGGTGGTCAGCGCACTGTTCTCGTCGGCAGGCCAGCTCCGGTGTGTCCCGGCATGTCAAACGGCTCCGCGGCGTCCACCTGCCCCTCTCTAGACTCTTCTCCCCTCCAGTTTCTTCCTCCTCACGCCACGGCGGATGCCGCCGCAGTACTGCCCGCCCGTGAACCGCCGTCGTTTTCCTCTCCGTTGGCCTCTTCCCTCCCGAGCAGTCTCCTCCATCCGAAGCTCGTCAGGACGGCACCACCCAGCGCTCGCCAGCTCTCCGCGAGCTCCAGTGCCCGGCTAAGGCCGCCACGGCGGCCGAGTCTATCCCCTCCGACGTCCCGGCTATAAATAGCCACGGCCCGAGCATTCCCAGGCATCCCCGAGCAACTCAGCCTACTCTCCTCCCTCCTAGAGCCCCACCCCACCACTCATTTGAGCTCAAGGAGCTCCCCTGCTCCTCCACGGCCGTCATTGCCACCGCTGTCTCCCGCTCAAATTCGAGCCGTCCGAGACCCCTCTCTCCCTCCCACTTACACCAGAGAGATCCACCAAGCACCGCGGAGCCGCCCATCCCCTATGTGTCTCCCCGAGACGGCCTTGCCCTCGACTCCATCCTCGGCCGATGACCTCTTCCACGGGCACCCAAACCGCCATCGTTGCGGCCCTCCCCGGAGTTCATGCGGTGCCGGGATGGATGTGGCATCTCGTCCCGAGCACACCCATGTGCCGGGCGTCGCAAACGGTGGCCGGTGGCGCTGGCAATCGTCGGATGAAGCGGCCTCTGTTCCTCCAGCCGGTGCGCGCGAGGAGGGAGATGACCCTGCCAGCGGGGCCCTCTCGTCAGCGGCACAGCCTCTTTTTTTTAGGGGAGCGGTGGCTGTGTGGTTGGGCCCGGCCCAACAGCGGCAGCTTCCTCGCGGTGGCCCGAGCTCCCACCGAAATCGGCCTAAGCCGGCCCAAGTGCATAGTGCACTTTATTCATTTTCGGCTGAATTCCAGCCAGGGGCTTGTTTGTGAGTTTTTTTTACAGATTGGTCCCTGACAGTAAAACCTTCCTATCATTTCAACCGTGACTCCGATCAGGTGAATCCAACGCGCACGTCTTCAGTTCGTCGAGCCCGTTTCGATGGTATCATTTTAATAATGTTTGCACACTGTGAAAATGACCATTTTGCCCCTGCCCTCTATTCAGCCCCTCCGAGAGGGAATCCTTTCCGGCGAATTCTTTCGCGAGGTGATCGCACTCCTCCCGGAGTATTCCTTCACCCCAGGCAAGCCGACCATCTGATATGTGCCCTAAAGCATTGCTCTGTGTTATTCTTGTGTGTTTAAATTAATATGCTTATGCTTGTATGCGTAGTGGTGAGCTGTATGTGACGCTAATGAACCCTTGCCTGCCTTTCTTTGATGACGGCACCACGCCTGTGTTCTGAGCTGCTTTTGGCCGTCCGGGCTGGATGCCGACTTTATGTTCTCTTTTCAACCACTGTCCCGTGTTCTGAGCTGCTTTCCGGCCGTCTCGGGCACTTGTTGAATTTCTTTTTGTAACAGTGACCCTATGCTGTGAGCTGTTTCTCAGCCGTCTTAGGGAACTGCTACACTCTTTTTATCAACACCGTCTCATGCTCTGAGCGGCTTTTCAGCCGTCTTGAGCCGGGGTTGAGTTATTCCGGTAACGTCCCAGATCTGAGTTGTAAAGACCGTTCTGGTGGCTACTGGTTTATTTGCCGGTTTCATGCGAGGGTTCAGATGGTTGTCACTTACAGCTAAGACTTGTAAAGTAATTAAACTCCTGCTAGGTTGAACTTGCTATTTACATTACTCGTTAATGCCCGTCTTGTTATTGCACTAGTGACTCGTATGTAACAATATGGAGATAGGTTGTTATGTTTTCATGGTGCATTATTGTGGTTATCGCAATGATTAAGAAATGTGACTTAATAATGACAACCTCCTCCGTCGGCTGGATCGAGTCATAGTGTCACCTATCCGGACTTATCAGTGCAACCACATTTGCCGGTATGGGACGGCCCTGACTTAGTCTATTGTCTTGCCTCTTGTCGGTACCACCAAAATAGGGAGGATTATGCGTGCGTGCTACCCTGGCCTGGTAGGCAGTGATAATCCTGTGAGCCCAGTTTGGTTTATGTGCGCACGTCCCTGTTTGGGACAGTTTTGTTTGGCCACGACGGTGGCAGGTGTCACGGGGTGACACAGGGGCCACCCAGGACATGACCCTGGGAGGGTATGATTGTCGGTGGGGCCGTAAGAGTGCTAGGCAATAGACAAGTTTTGTTGGAGCAGCACCGGTCCACCCGAATGGGAGCATGAGGCCAGGAGCTCCATGGTGTGGGTAAAGTGCGCAACCTCTGCAGAGTGTAAATCTATTCGAATAGCCGTGTCCTCGGTCATGGACAGTTCGTACTAGGCCACTATTTGGTCTGTGTCGAGTCTAGAGGAACAAACCATATGACATTAATAATGAACCAGAGAATGGTAAGGTTTGTCAGACTTGCAGTATGGATGCAGGGACATCGGATGATGTCAGGTATATGGAATGTTGGCCATGCGATGGCTATGAGATGAGTGGTCGGATGACCGCGTGACATGGATATGATTTGGATCGGGTTTGGATTGGATCCTAAGATTATTCGGAGTATGGATTAATTACTTGATATGCTGTATCTTCGTCATACTACAGTTACATTGATAGTTAACATGCTAGATAATTCCTGTTATAATATGATATTGCTAAGTAATCCTGCCATGACATAATGATTAATGCTGCTAGATGTTTAATCTTGCTAGATAATCCTGTCATAACATGATAGATAATACTATGAAGATAACTAGTGCATGCTTGAATGCCATGGACTGCTTTGCTTGGTGTATATGTTGGTTTGGTTTGCTTGCGAGTACATTCAAAAGTACTCAGCGGACTTCAATGTGGCCAGGTTCACCTAAGGATCCGACGTCCACTAGCGAGGAGCCGGAGTGTTCGCAGGCTAGAAGGGTAACCCAGTCAGATCCCTGTGGATTGGAGCCGCACCAAGACCATGCTGCCTTAGATAGAGCTTTTCCGCTGCCATCACCCTTGTAAGATATCATGTAAGACTGATATATCCATTAATAAAAATGTCTGTGTTCATGATACTTGTTGTAAAAGCACATGCCAGAGTGATTTTCCTGGGCTGGTGTGTGCGGTGACCGTCTGGCTACAGTGGTATTCAGGCGGGGCGCCACAACGGATGGTATCAGAGCCAGGCTGACCGTAGGTTACCCTAGCCAGATTTCATTGCCTCTTGATCAGTAGAAAGCCTAGATGGATTTCAACCATCTTTGCTGAGCAGGCACGGCTACTATTGATCATAAGGCAACCCCCTAGGTTTTGGCTCCATCAGACCCCAACTCTCGTGGCCTTTGCCTCTGGTGGGAAAGGTCCGCACTAGGCAACGACCCGTGAGCCCTAAACCCTTAGGTAAACCAGATATCCCCACCTTGCTTTCTAACCATGGCATTTCTCTTCTCAAATCCAGTTTCCTTTGGGAAACGCTTACAAATTCCATCTTTTCCCTGAAAACCCTAGGATCGTTGACTAAGCCACTTTGGCTATGGTCATGCGTCGAGTTGGATGTTCCCTAAGGAAGTAGTAGGAGCTTGACCCCAATTGCTACCAGGAGCATTGTGTGGTTATGCTTCTAAATCCTTAGAGGTACATCGAGTGCGCTATATTAGTTATACTAGTGGATCTTCGGCCACATGTATAAGGTCCGCAAAATTTGAGCTTTATTTTGCTCTTGGTTTTCACGGTTCTTGCCTCTTTTGTCTGTCCCGTTCTTTCGCTCCGACTGGATCCATCCGCAAGTGCTGTTAAGAAGACCAACACACAATTTGGATAATACCCAATAATCCAAATTCAGCAAGAGTCAAGCCAAGCCAACTGCCCGATATTCAGAACATTATCACCGGATTTATCAAGAATGAAGAATGGGTCAGAAGCAGAATTCGCGTGCAAAAGACAAGGCCAGAATATACATGAGAGAGTTTGCCTCGGAACAAAATCACACCTAAGGAACAACCAGATGAGCTATCAGGAATGGACACCAGTAAGAGCAAATTATTCGGTCCTCGACACAAGGATTATTTCAGCAAGTGGGGTGAACCTTGAGTCTTTTCTCAATGGACTCAAGAATCATTTATTGCCCACCGAAGACATATTGCAAGAATGTGAATGTGCGAAGAGCAACAACAAAACTCTGGTACATTGATACAAATTTCAAAGCATATTCTGGAATTCACCGATGCATATACAAATTTTCTGGGCATGATGAATAAGGTCTGCGAGAAATATGGATGAGTTCATGGCTGCCCAGAATCAATGAGGATTCCAAACACCTGGAAGCTCAGCTAAACCGAATGGAATTATCTGTCAACTACTCACTACCAGCAACAATTGGTTTAAATGCAAAGGGTATTCCGAATTAATTGTCAACATAAAGACGGCATCAGTTGTGCAACCTTTACAGCAACAATGAGCAAACCAGCAGAAGGACAAGCAATGTGCATAACCAACGGAATATCTTCAGTCAAGGTATGGCCTACACCAAGTTCTGGCTCCGCTATGGGTAAATTTTGAATACTTCGGAAGGAAGCCAGAATCGGCCATAGGTCCGACTGCATATCACAGTGCAAGGCTTCTGGTACAAGGAACCCAACCTTCCTCCGCAAGCTACCAGAAGGAGCTTCTAACGCAAGACTCCCAATCTTCCCTTGGCAAGCTATCGTGAAAAGCTTCCGGCATAAGGCACTCAACTTTCCGCAGTAAGTCACATGAGGGAAAGCTTCCGAGGTACGATACCCAGCCTTCTTCAGCACACCACCTTGGCAGAAGCTTCAGGCGTAAGGAATTCAGCCTTCTTCAAAACGCCATCGTGCCCACGACAGTCTTGTCAGAAGCCCGAACTAGTCCGGACACACGTCCGCCTCAGAGCACAATTGATTATGAAAGGATTTACTCTACCCCTGCATATGTTGTGAGCATGCAGTCCAGTGGATCAGTTCATGCAAGCCACTCGTACACGGGAATGACTGTGTTCAGAGAAACATTGGCCCCATAGTTCAAAGCAAGGATATGAGCACAACCACCCCTACGAGATATGCAAGAGTAAATTGTGAGTACAAGCCCAGCAAGCTGGGATATGACCAAGGAGCCGTGTTGGCAGGTCATGACAAGTTCCCCAAAAGGAACCCCCAAGAACAATGAAGTTTCGGACAAACCACCTTCACGATGGTCAATAAAATGAAATTTCACAGACAAGGTGATATTATCAATCTTTGTCAGACTCTTGCATATGCGGCCACAACAATGCACTACTTGCGGTTATAAGTGAGCTTGCCGCATTCATCCTGAATATGGGCCAAGATAAGAGGCTATGCTCCGAAAGATACACCGGATGCTAGCCATATTATGTTCATCTCGACGGTTATAACAAGGACTACAGAGGCTGTATATGGCAGAGCCACCTCAGAGATTACCGTCTATGATTATTTTGTGATCATGCCCGACATTTCAGTTGGAAATCACCTGAGGACGAAGTCAGAATGCAAGAGACAAAAGGGAACACCTCGTACGGAACCCACAGTCAGACTGAAAGAAAGCCATCCCCAGTCACTCGAGGCCATCCGAGCACATGAGCCCTGTATCAAGAAAAGATGACTTGCCTGTGGCAGTCAGGATACGGAGTATCAACACAAAACCCGAAGCAGCTAGCTCCAGGCCATGGAAACCAAGCTATTTGTCGATACTCCGAGCTACCCACCAACCCCAGGCAACAAGCTACCAGCACAAAGGGTTTGTATGACAGGAAAGGATTCAATGCAGTCGTTTGAGAAGGCAACACCTGAGTCATCAGAAGAGGCAGTTAAAATGCCAGTAAACCCATGAAGACAAGACAGCTGATGGATCCAAGTCACACACAGGTAAGTCCCCCTTAGCCGGGAGGTAAGCCCGGAAATCTCGAGGACGAGATTTTCTTAAGGGGGGGTAGGTTTGTGACACCCTGGTTTTCGCTCCTTGTTTTTTTTCCTTCGCAGGATTTGGCTCCCGTTCTTTTTCGGTGTTATCGGATTTTCTCTCGCTCTTGGGTATATGAAGATGGTCATTTAGCCTTGCCTTTCCTATCCATCCAGAGATTCTCTCCAACCCAACCTTGCCACCCAAGATACATTCCCAGGATTTTGCCGCCGAAATCCTACCTTCCGGGTCACCGGAAGAGAAACCCTAATTCCTTCCGTTACAAAGGAACCCTATTTTCTTTGATCCGTTGCCTCCCAAACTTTTCCCAGAGACTCTCCCACATCTATAAACCCTGGATAAGGAAAAATATTGCCAAGTCATTTGCAATATTTTGCATTTAAAATTAATTCCTTTTTCTGTTGTTTAAAGGAATTAAATCCAGGAAAATATCTATCCATCTCCAAAGTTCATGAAAACTTGTGGAGATATTCTTTGTGATCATATTGAGCTCTCATAAAAATATTGGCCATAATTAAATAAGGCAAATTGCATTTTCCTATTTAAAGTCAATATTGCATTTTGGGCACTTTCCAAAGGAACTACCATTTTGGTAACCAGGAAAAATCCCAAATAATTTCTGGAGCTTCTCCTATCCATATCTTCACCATTTCCATCAAAATCCCAAGTTCCACAGTTCAATTTTTGAGCACACCTTCCAATTCTTGTTTCTGGATTTATTTTGAGGTTGTGAAGCAACTATATTTTATATCGCTTCAAAAATCTTGAAATTAATCCAGGACCTCAAATTACCTATATGATGTCACTATGCAAAAATTCACATCATTTTGTTAAGCCAATTTCTCCGAAAAATTCCATCTAGTTTCTGTCCAGATTTAAGCTCTGTGAAGGAAGTACCATTTTAGTATATCCAAATGAGCTGAAACTTTTCCAGTACCTTTATACCTCCAAATCATCACCCTACACAAAAATTCAGTTCATTTCATCAAGCCAGATGAGTGCAGCTTCAAAGTCAAGATTCTGGACCAAATTTGGCATTGTAAAGGAAGTGCATTCAAACTTGGTCCAATTTCCCTCAAATTTCTCCAGAAGGTGCTCCTTCTTATCTCTTTACCCTGTGACAACCTGGCCAGCTCATTGGCACATCTGCCTGACCTCAACTTCCTCCCCAAGTTTCTATCTAGAAACTATTCTGGATCCCCTCGACCTCTCTAGAGCCGTTCAGGTCCAACCAGTGATCCACCTCACCTATTTGAGAAGTGATGCATCTATTGGACAAGGTGTGACAGGTAGAAGCGGGCCAGAACGTGCCATTGCCGTGGTGACCACACTTAGGACAGGCCAAAACGGTGGTCAGCGCACTGTTCTCGTCGGCAGGCGAGCTCCGGCCAGCTCCGGCGTGTCCCGGCATGTCAAACGGCTCCGCGGCGTCCACCTGCCCCTATCTAGACTCTTCTCCCCTCCAGTTTCTTCCTCCTCACGCCACGGCGGTCGCTGCCGCAGTACTGCCCGCCCGTGAACCGCCGTCGTTTTCCTCTCCGTTGGCCTCTTCCCTCCCGAGCCGTCTCGTCCATCCGAAGCTCGTCAGGTCGGCACCACCCAGCGCTCGCCAGCTCGCCGCGAGCTCCAGTGCGCGGCTAAGGCCGCCACGGCGGCCGAGTCTATCCCCTCTGACGTCCCGGCTATAAATAGCCACGGCCCAAGCCTCCCCAGGCATCCCCGAGCTCCTCAGCCTCCTCTCCTCCCTCCTAGAGCCCCAACCCACCACTCATTTGAGCTCGAGGAGCTCCCCTGCTCCTCCACGGCCGCCTTTGCCGCCGCTGTCTCCCGCTCAAATTCGAGCCGTCCGAGACCCCTCTCTCCCTCCCACTTACACCAGAGAGATCCACCAAGCATCGCGGAGCCGCCCATCCCCTCTGTGTCTCCCCGGGACGGTCGTGCCCTCGACCCCATCCTCGGTCAATGACCTCTTCCGCGGGCACCCAAACCGCCGTCGTTGCGGCCCTCCCCGGAGTTCATGCGGTGCCGGGATGGATGTGGGATCTCGTCCCGAGCACACCCATTTGCCGGGCGTCGCAAACGGTGGCCGGTGGCGCTGGCAATCGCCGGATGAAGCGGCCTCTGTTCCTCCATCCGGTGTGCGCGAGGAGGGAGATGACCCTGCAAGCGGGGCCCTCTCGTCAGCGGCACGGCCTTTTTTAGAGGAGTGGTGGCTGTGTGGTTGGGCCCGGCCCAACAGCGGCAGCAGCGACAGCTTCCTCGCGGTGGCCCGAGCTCCCACCGAAATCGGCCTAAGCCGGCACAAGTGCATAGTGAACTTTATTCATTTTCGGCTGAATTCCAGCCAGGGGCTTGTTTGTGAGTTTTTTTACAGATAGGTCCCTGACAGTAAAACCTTCCTATCATTTCAACCGTGACTCCGATCAGGTGAATCCAATGGTATCATTTTCATAATGTTTGCACACTGTGAAAATGACCATTCCGATGGTATCATTTTCATAATGTTTGCACACTGTGAAAATGACTATTTTGCCCCTGCCCTCTATTCAGCCCCTTCGAGAGGGAATCCTTTCCGGCTAATTCTTTCGCGAGGTGATCGCACTTCTCCCGGAGTATTCCTTCACCCCCAGGCAAGCCGACCATCTGATATGTGCCCTAAAGCATTGGTCTGTGTTATTCTTGCGTGTTTAAATTAATATGCTTATGCTTGTATGCGTAGTGGTGAGCTGTATGTGACGCTAATGAACCCTTGCCTGCCTTTCTTTGATGACGGCACCACGCCTGTGTTCTGAGCTGCTTTCGGCCGTACGGGGTGGATGCCGACTTTATGTTCTCTTTTCAACCACTGTCCCGTGTTTTGAGCTGCTTTTCGGCCGTCTCGGGCAGTTGTTGAATTTCTTTTTGTAACAGTGACCCTATGCTCTGAGCTGTTTCTCGGCCGTCTTAGGGAACTGCTACACTCTTTTTGTCAACACCGTCTCATGCTCTGAGCGGCTTTTCAGCCATCTTGAGCTGGGGTTGAGTTATTCCCGTAACGTCCCAGATCTGAGTTGTAAAGACCGTTCTGGTGGCTACTGGTTTATTTGCCGGTTTCATGCGAGGGTTCAGATGGTTGTCACTTACAGCAAAGACTTCTAAAGTAATTAAACTCCTGCTAGGTTAAACTTGCTATTTACATTACTCGTTAATGCCCGTCTTGTTATTGCACTAGTGACTCGTATGTAACAATATGGAGACAGGTTGTTATGTTTTCATCGTGCATTATTGTGGTTATCGCAATGATTAAGAAATGTGACTTAATAATGACAACCTCCTCCGTCGGTGCAATCACATTTGCCGGTCTGGGACGGCCCTGACTTAGTCTATTGTCTTGCCTCTTGTCGGTACCACCAAAATAGGGAGGATTATGCGTGCGTGCTACCCTGGCCCGGTAGGCGGTGATAATCCTGTGAGCCCAGTTTGGTTTATGTGCGCACGTCCCCGTTTGGGACAGTTTTGTTTGGCCACAACGGTGGCAGGTGTCATGGGTTGACACATGGGCCACCCAGGACATGACCCTGGGAGGGTATGATTGTCTGTGGGGCCGTAAGAGTGCCAGGCAATAGACAAGTTTTGTTGGAGCAGCACCGGTCCACCCGAATGGGAGCACGAGGCCAGGAGCTCCATGGTGTGGGTAAAGTGCGCAACCTCTGCAGAGTGTAAATCTATTCGAATAGCCGCGTCCTCGGTCATGGACAGTCCGTACTAGGCCACTATTTGGTCTGTGTCGAGTCTGGAGGAACAAACCATATGACGTTAATAATGAACCAGAGAATGGTAAGGTTTGTCAGACTTGCAGTATGGATGCAGGGACATCGGATGATGTCAGGTATATGGAATGTTGGCCATGCGATGGCTATGAGATGAGTGGTCGGATGACCGCGTGACTTGGATATGATTTGGATCGGGTTTGGATTGGATCCTAAGATTATTCGGAGTATGGATTAATTACTTGATATGCTGTATCTTCTTCATACTACAGTTACATTGATAGTTAACATGCTAGATAATTCCTGTTATAATATGATATTGCTAAGTAATCCTGCCATGACATAATGATTAATGCTGCTAGATGTTTAATCTTGCTAGATAATCCTGTCATAACATGATAGATAATACTATGAAGATAACTAGTGCATGCTTGAATGCCATGGACTGCTTTGCTTGGTGTATATGTTGGTTTGGTTTGCTTGCGAGCACATTCAAAAGTACTCAGCGACCTTCAATGTGGCCAGGTTCACCTAAGGATCCGACGTCCACTAGCGAGGAGCCGGAGTGTTCGCAGGCTAGAAGAGTAACCCAGTCAGATCCCTGTGGATTGGAGCCGCACCAAGACCATGCTGCCTTAGATAGAGCTTTTCTGCTGCCATCACCCTTGTAAGATATCATGTAAGACTGATATATCCATTAATAGAAATGTCTGTGTTCATGATACTTGTTGTAAAAGCACATGCCAGAGTGATTTTCCTGGGCTGGTGTGTGCGGTGACCGTCTGGCTACAGTGGTATTCAGGCGGGGCGCCACAGCTGTGTGGCTTACGGGCCCACGTCGCCAATGGGTGGTATTAGGATCTTTTATTCCTCTTCCTTACTCTGGGATTCTACTCTCTCTTCTATTCGGTTTAAAATTTTACTAACTCTGACTCTAGGTTCTCGTGATCACGTCCACCCGGAGCTTTGATTATCTGCTAGTTACTTCTTGAATGCACGATGCAAGAATTCACTCACTGTCATTTGACAATCTTGAAATTTCCTCTGTTTCCGATGGATCGCTTATTTCCGCCGCGCCCTGCGACGCATCTTGTACTGCGGACTTGGGCTCGTGATGCGCCTAGTTTTCCAGCTATCCTGATCGCCCTCCTGACCAGACTGGGCTACCGTTGGTACCCCGAGTACATGGTTTACGAGGATTTCCGCGAGTTCAACCAGGAGCAGTATCATGCCGATGTTTGTATCTTTGATCAGCGGAACGACTCCGTCACTGAGTTGCACACTTTTCACGGTATCGGTGTGACGATTGATATGGCAGTCCATGATGCTGCCCATTCTGCTGTCGCACGTCTTCGTGGCGAGCATAGTTGATTGGATGACTCCGAGTTCCGATATATCCCGTATGCCCCTGCTGGTGATGATACCGGGTACTACACAACTGTCTGTGCCCCTTACGAGCGACGCCGATACGACCCGCATGTTTTGATTCAGTGCACTCAGGCTCTGGATCGCACTGCCTGGGCTCTTGCCGTCGAGTTGTTTGCCACTCGAGCACGTCTCTACGATGCTATGACACAGTTGCTGCCAGCTGGTCGGGCAGGGATACATCCTGAGTACATCCTTTACCCGCGCAGGACTCAAATGCCTACAGGTATTGATTGGCCTGCTGTTGGAGGTCACACACCCGCACGTGGACCTCTTCTTCCAGTTCGAGATCGGGTTCTGCATCAGAGTGCTCACGGAGCACATGACCTTCCTGCCATGGACACTCATCGTCCGCACCTACAGTTACCTGGTTTCAGTGGTTTTCACCGCGTTGATGTAGCCTTTGCTATGTCTCTTTGTTGTATTCCTCACCGCGTGCCTGCGTGCCGCCTAGTATGTCTAGCTGTTTAATTTCCGAACTTGTGATGTCCGCGTGTAACCGACTCTGTGTATGGATCTGTATGTCTTAATTGACTACTGTTATGTATCTATTGCACTACTTGTTTATTGTCGTGTTACATCATGTTTGTCTCTAAGACACTTGCAGTGGTTTTTACTAAATTACCCCCTGTTAAATCTTTAGCAGGGTGGTTAGACCAGGTGGTCGTGGTCGTGGCCGTGCTCCCGAGCAACCACCACCGCCAGACTATATGGCAGCTATGATGCAGCAATTCGAGCTGAACCGCCAGTTCATGGTTGGGATCATGGCTCAGTTTCCACACCAGAACCAGAATGCTCAGAATCAGCACCCTGCTGCAATAACTCTGCAGGAGTTTGTGCGTCTCAGCCCTACTGTTTTCCGCAACTCTGAACAGCCACTGGATGCTGATGACTGGCTTCGCGATATCACATACGAGATGGAGTCTGCCAATGTCGCCCCCGCCAACTTTGTCACCTTCGCGTCCTACTTCTTGAAGGGTGTCGTTGCTCAATGGTGGCACACCCACAGGAGTTCACTACCTGCTGGGATAGTCGTTACTTGGATCGAGTTTCAGACTGCTTTCCGTGCCCGTTACATTCCTCAGGGAATCATGGACCGGAAGAAAAGAGAGTTTCACAACCTCACCCAGGGCAGTAAGACTGTTGAAGCTTATCAGCGGGAATTCCTTAACCTCTCCCGCCATGCTGAAGAAGACGTTGCCATAGATGCTCGCAGACAGGAGAAATTCCGCGACGGACTCCACCCAGACCTCAAGCTTGCACTTGCTGTTCATGACTTCGCCGACTTCGCCACCCTGGTGAACAAGGCTATCCAGGTTGAGACCGCTCAGATGGAACATAGGGAATCACTCAAGAGCCAACGTGACATTGGCTCATCTTTGAGCTCAGGACAAAGGCGTAAAATCTGGATTCCCAACAGCATGTATCGTCCAACTGCTCCTGCGCTAAGAACTTCCTATGCTGCACCCCGTCTGCCTCCTCCGCCACCGAGGCAGCCAAGATCTCAAGCTGCTCCACCACGTGCTGCTCCTCTTTGACCTGAAGATGGTCTGTGTTTCAAGTGTCGCCGCCCAGGTCACCTTGCCAAGGACTGCTGCCAGAATTAGACTCAGTTGGCACTTCCTCCTACTGGCCGTGGAAATGGCCGTGGCAACAATTAGACCCACAACTATAATACTGGGTCTTCTGCTTATGGTCGTGGACAGGCTTACCACGTCGATATTGAAGAAGTTCAGGATCAACCTGAAACTGTGATGGGTACCCTTCTCGTTAACTCAGTACCCGCTTCTGTTTTATTTGATTCAGGAGCATCACATTCATTCATGTCAGAATCATTTGCATTATCACATGACATTGCATTTGAAAAGATGAACCTACCAATAGTTGTCTGCACCCCTGGAGGCCAGTGTCAAACCACCATGATGGCACACAATGTCACTGTTGAAATCGAGGGACTTGAATTCCTTGTTTCACCCATCATCTTGAAAACTTCCACCATAGACCTCATTCTGGGAATGGATTGGTTGAAAGCTCACATTGCTTCGATCAATTGTGCCACCAAAGTCGTCCAACTTCTTCACCCCTCCGATGAGATAGTGAACTACACCGCCCGAATTACCCGGAATGTCAAAGCTCAGATATATGCTCTGAATGCTTTGAACGCTTCACCTCTTGAGGGAATTGAGAACGTTCCAGTCGTTCGCAATTTTCCGGACGTCTTTCCAGAAGAACTTCCTGGAATACCCCCTGTTAGAGCTGTTGAATTCGTCATCGACTTGAAACCAGGCACCACTCCCATTGCTAAACGTCCCTATAAGATGCCGCCACACGAACTCCTTGAGCTTATGGAGGAAATTGACAAATCACTTCGTAAAGGCTTCATTCGTCCATGTTCCTCTGCCTGGGGAGCACCTTCTCTCTTTGTTAAGAAGAAGGATGGAACAAACCGATTGGTCCAGGACTATCGGCCTATTAACCAAGCAACAATCCAGAACAAATATCCACTTCCTCGGATCAACGATCTTTATGATCAGCTTGTTGGATCCTCTGTGTTCTCTAAACTCGACTTGAGGTTGGGTTACCATCAGATACGAGTTCGTAAAGAGGATATTCCGAAGACTGCCTTCGTTACCCGTTATGGATCATACGAGTATACCGTCATGTCCTTCGGATTAACTAATGCTCCAGTAACCTTCTCTCGATTGATGAACTATATCTTCATGGACTACCTCGACAAATTCATCGTGGTTTATTTGGATGATATCCTTATATTTTCCAAGAATGAAGAAGAACACGCCGAACATCTTCGGATGGTATTGGAGAAACTCTGAGAACATCAACTGTATGCCAAATTTTCCACGTGTGAATTCTGGTTATCTGAGGTGACTTATCTTGGTCATGTGATTTTCAAAGATGGCATTGCTGTTAACCCAGAACGAGTTCAGGCTATTCTTGACTGGACTCCCCCGAAGAATGTTAAGCAAGTCAGAAGTTTTCTCGGGCTTGCTAGCTATTGCCGCCGTTTCGTCGAGAACTTCTCCAAGATTGCTAAGCCACTGACTGATTTGCTTCACAAAGGCAAGAAGTTTGAGTGGACGGAAAAATGCCAGGAAAGTTTCCAGACGCTTAAAGATAAGTTGACATCTGCCCCAGTGCTAGCTCCCCCTGATTCCCGCAAGGACTTTGTGATATATTGCGACGCATCCCGTCAAGGATTAGGCTGTGTCCTAATGCAAGAGCGTAAGGTGATTGCTTATGGCTCCCGTCAGTTGCGTCCTCACGAAGATAAGTATCCAACACATGATCTCGAGTTAGCAGCAGTTATCTATGCCCTGAAGCTGTGGCGACATTACCTTCTCGGTAATCGTTGCGAGATATACACGGACCACCAAAGTCTGAAATATTTGTATACCCAACAAGATTTGAACCTCCGTCAACAAAGGTGGCTCGAGACAATAGCTGACTACGACATGGATATTTCTTATACCCCTGGCAAGGCTAATGTAATGGCCGATGCTTTGAGTCGCAAGTCTTATTGCAACAACCTCACGGTTCAGCAAGCACAACCCCTTCTTTATGAAGAACTTCGCAAGTTGAACCTTCACATTGTTCCTCAGGGTTATCTCAGTACCCTGGTTGTTGAACCGGACCTCGAATGCAACATCAAGACAAGGCAGAAATGTGACTCTGAAGTCGAGAAGATTAAGAAGTTCCTCTCTAAGGAAAATTCTTCATTCTACCATGTTGATGATGATGGTGTCTTGTTCTTCAAAGGCTGCCTAGTGGTCCCCAGAAAGCATAATCTGGACTCTCGTTCAGATGTTATGAAAGAAGCACATGATACACCTTTGTCAATTCACCCCAGTAGCACCAAGATGTACCAAGACATTCGTCAACGGTACTGGTGGCCTGATATGAAGCACGACATTGCTCGCTATGTTGCTGAGTGTGACGTTTGCCGTCGCATCAAAGCAGAACATCAATGGCCTGCTGGAACTCTAGAACCCCTTGCTATTCCTGAATGGAAATGGGACAAAGTCGAAATGGATTTCATTACTGGTTTTCCCATATCGCAGAAGGGTCATGATGCTATTTTTGTCGTCATTGACCGATTCTCAAAGGTTGCTCACTTTCTGCCAGTCAAGGAGACAATCACTGCTAGTCAGTTAGCAGACTTGTATGTTTCCAGAATTGTGTCACTCCACGGTGTTCCGTTGGAGATCAGTTCAGATCGTGGCAGCCTCTTTACCTCAAGATTTCGGAACAGTTTCCAAGAAGCTATGGGAATTCATCTGTCCTTCAGCACCGCTTTCCAACCCCAGTCCCAGGGACAAGTTGAACGAGTCAATCAAGTGCTTGAGGATATGCTTCGAGCTTGTGTCATCTCATTCGGTAAGAAATGGGAGGAATCTCTCCCGTATACTGAATTCTCATACAACAATAGCTATCAGGCTAGTTTGAAGATGGCACCCTTTGAAGTTCTCTATGGACGTAAGTGCCGAACCCCTCTGAATTGGTCAGAAACTGGGGAACGATCACTCTTCGGTCTGGACATTATCCAACAAGCTGAAGAACAAGTCTGCATTGTTCGTGAACATTTGAAAGCTGCTCAGTCTCGTCAGAAGAGCAACTATGATCGAAAACACCAGGTAATGATCTATCAACCTGGCGAACAAGCTTACCTTCGTGTCACTCCGATGAAGGCCACTCACCGTTTTGGGATCAAAGGCAAGTTAGCTCCTCGCTACATTGGCCCGTTCCGTATTCTCGCAAGATGTGGAGAAGTGGCATATCAATTGGAGTTGCCGCCAAACCTTTCTCAAGTTCATGATGTCTTCCATGTGTCGCAACTCCGTCGCTGCTTCAAGGATCCTATCCGAGCAGTGGATCATGAAATGCTTGAATTGCAAGAGGATCTTTCTTATCAAGAGTATCCGATCCGCATTCTTGATCAAGCTGAACGACGAACCCGTCAGAAGGCAATCAAGTTCCTTAAAGTTCAGTGGTCAAATCATTCTGAAGATGAAGCCACTTGGAAACGCGAGGATCATCTTCGTGAAGAGTATCCCGCTCTCTTTCAGCCTGCCTCTTAATTCTCGGGACGAGAATTTCTTTTAGAGGAGGAGAATTGTAACACCCCATGTAATTAAGCTATAGTGATCACCTTTTGATAATGCCAAGTCATCATTTATCAGTGCTTGATCATCATTTGCATCATATCTCATTTCAAATTCCAACTCAAATTGAAATTCAAATTTAAAGTGAAAATAAAAGTTGATCCAATTTGGAAACAAAAATGTTCATTAAATAGCAAATAATCCATAACTAATTATTTTAAGAAAAACAACATCACCTAAATTAACTAAATGACTCTATAATCCTAAAACAGTACCAAAACAGAAATATTTAATCCATTTCATTTAAACCAAAATTCAAATGAAATCCATTTACCTCCAAACCATTTTCTGGTAGTAGTTAATATTGCACTGTAATTATTGAGCTAAGTCACTTATTTTGCAAAACTCAAATTGTGGCTAAACTATTTACAAAACAGAAACTAAAAAGAAAACAGAAAAGACTAAAAAGAAAAAGAGGAAAATCACTGGTGGACTGGGCCTAAGTGGCATACAGTGCGTCCCAGCCCACCAGGCGCGGCCTTTCCCTAACCTCGCGCGCGCTCCCGACGACCGGCTCGCCGTGCCAGCCGCACCCTGCTAGCCACCGCGTCGCTACGTGGCGGTGGGGTGGATAAGACCACCACCGCGGCAACCCTAGCCGCCCCCAGATCTTTTCCCCCCTCTCTCTCTCATTCGCTCTCTCTCTCTCTCTCTCTCTCTCTCGCGCGCGCTCGAGAGCTCCCTCCGCCGTCGCCATCAATCCCACGTTCTCCGTCGACCTCGCGCTGCACCGCCATGCCGTAGAGGACCGCCGTCGTCCGCTACACCGCCTGCACCAAGCCATTGGAGCCGGGAGCCTCTGCGTTGAGCTCCTCGAGCTCATCTTCAACCTTCGGATCGTCGGCGTTCGTTGACGATTCCGGCGACGTCGAGCCCTCCCCGTGCACACTTTGCTCACCTGCAGGCTCACGCTGAGCCCACGCTTCTTTCCCCTCACTCTCCCGCGCGGATCCGTCCCCGTAGTCGTCGCTAGCACCCTCACCGGAGCTCGCCGCCGCTGCACAGCTCACCGCCGTCATTGTAGTCGTACTCATGGCCACCCGAGCACATGAACGTGTTCAGGGCATCCCCCTGGTGTCGTCCGTGCCGCTAGCTCATCTCGCCGTACCCCGTAGCGCCATTCCCGATCATGGCCGAACTCCGGCGTCCGCCTCGCCGCTCGCCGCCGTAGTTTCCGGCCGCGCCGCTACCGTAGATGGACGCGGCGTGGAGTGGCCGTTCGAACGTGCCAAACCCCGCGCAAAAAGTCCCCTGTGCGCGATTTCCGGCAAAGCCCGACGCGCGCCGCCGTAAAAATTGGTCGCCGGAGCAACTCCGGCGACGGCGCCGACGTGGCACGGTCGGGGCCCGCCTCTGGGTCGCTGACAATGGGCCCCACAGGCCCCGTTGACTGGGTTGACAAGTCAACGGTGTTGACTGGGCAGCCCAATGTCGCTGACATGTGGGCCCGCACTGTTTAAAATGTTTTAATATTATATAAACCGTTAATTAATCTGTTAATTAAATCGTTTAGTTAATCAGTCACTGACCTAGGGGTCACACTAGCTAATTAGGTTAGATAGTTAGATTAACCTCTGTTTAATTAAGTGAGTCACTGACCAGTGGGACCCACTGGTCAGGTTTGACTCTGGTCAGCCGGGTTTGACCGCTGACGTCATAGTGACGTCATGCTGATGTCACCAGACACTATTTTGGATAATTTGAATTAATTAATTCCAGAAATTACAGAAAATCATATAAAATAAATCGTAACTCGGATGAAAATAATTTATATATGAAAAACGATCAGAAAAATATGACGAATCCGAATATGCTACCCACATACCTGCCACACCCCTTTAACATACTGAACATGGAACTTTTTGCCCGTATTCGATAGATGAATAGTGCATAATCTTGATAAAATAAATCCAAATAAATTCCTATATCATCTAAAATAATTAGAGAGGCAATATATCACACCTGCATATCATTTAGGCATGTCATGCATAGTGATTGCATTTGTTGCCGTGTATTTATTATTTCTTCCCCCTCCTTCTCTCCCGATAGACGCCGAGACCGCCGCCGACGCAGCTGAGTACGACTACGCTCCAGACGAGCAGCCTTCAGACGACCAGCCCCTCTCAGCAGAGCTTCCAGGCAAGCAAAACCCCCTTGATCATCCAGATATCGCCCACTCTCTCTCGCTCTCTTATGCTTGCATTAGAATTGCTTCTGTTGTTATTCCAATAGCTCCTATTCTGTTGCATAGCCTGATTTCGTCGTCTGCTGTTGATACCTACATGCTGTCCCATGATGCTTAGTTAGCTATGCTATTGATCCACCTGTGGGCCTTCGCCTTGTCCGTATGCCATGCTTGTTATCGGGCCGTGATCACGCTGGGTGATGATCACGGAAATGTTTACTTATTGCAATACTTTAAACTATTAAAGTCGGGCTGGCCCCAAGGGTGCCCGCGAGAGAATAATATTAAAGACGGGTCGGCTCCAAGAGCACCCGCGAGCCGTGTGATATCAAGTCGGAGCGACAGGAACACTGTTCGTCTGTGCGAGTTACTAAATACGCCTAATATATTTGGGTATTTGATCTGAGTAGGCCGCTGGCCTTATACGCACTACCACCACGTGGGATAATGGTTTAATGGGGCCCTCTACGTCGTATGTATCAGCCGAAAGCTCTTCAGATGTCACAGCTCAGAGATGCGGGCTGATCGTTGGGGTGGGCTGGTTACGTCACTTGTGTATACAGTGTCGCGCCTGGGCCCCGACCTGCCACGTAACGTGCAGGAGTGCAAAGGGCGATGGCCCAAGACCCCTTCACACTTAGGATTTAGACCGGCGTGTTGACCTCTCTGCTGAGCCTAGGTAGGACTGCGTCGTGTTGATCAACCGAGGCCGGGCATTGCCCAGCAAGTGTGTCCGGCCAGATGTGATCGAGCGTGTTGGGTAACAGTAGTGTACCCCTGCAGGGAAGTTATCTATTCGAATAGCCGTGTCCACGGTAACAGGACGCTCAGAGTTGTATCCTGATCTGCTACAACTACAATTGGATACTGTTACATTATTAAACTGTTAATATCGCTCTCGGGAACGCTTTCTCGCAGGGAGTCGAGAAATGATCTCAGGGCATCGCTATTACATAACCACTATTATATGCTACTGTGTTCTACTCTCTTCTGATGCTGCAAGATTGCTTCAAGATGCTAGTCTTTGATAGGCTAGGCTTCTCCCCCTCTATTCTGGCATTCTGCAGTTCAGTCCAAAGATATAGCCCCATTCCTTTCATACCGATGCATACTTAGTATAGTTCTGATGTCAGTCTTGCGAGTACTTTGGATGAGTACTCACGGTTGCTTTGCTTCCTCTTTTTCCCCATACCCGCTTGCTGTAATCAGACGACGGAGTCCCGGAGCCAGACGCCACCGTAGGATCTTATTACCAGGAGAGCCCAGAGGCACGTACTACTAGATTGAGCCAGCCGACCAGGAGTAGTTTGGAGGCCCTAGGCAGGAGGCCTTCGCCTTTTCGATCAGTGTCGCTGTTTGTGCTAGCCTTCTTAAGGCAAACTTGACTAACTATGTCTGTACCCAGATATTATTTGTGTGTATGACTTATGTATTCGGGTCCTCGTGACCCCTGGTTTGTAATATGGAGATTTATGTTTAAATTTGAGTTTAGTGTTGTGTTGTGATATCTTCCCGTGAGCCTCTGATCTCGAGCGTGCACGTTTGCGTGTATGATTAGTGCACGGTCGAGCAGAGGGCGTCACATCCGCGCCACCATCCCGAGCCCACCCACCTCCTCTCTCCTGCTCCACTCCTCTTCCCACGCTCTCCGGCTTCGCCATGGTCCGACAAAAGATAACCACGTATGCTATGCTCACGCCGAAGCGCCGGCACCAGATCGAGCAGGAGATCCGAGCGAGGCACGCTGCCCGCATCGCTGCCGGGCTGCCTCCGGACTCGCCGGAGCTGGAGGAGGAGGAGCATGCGGAGGAGGAGGAGGGAGAGGAGCAGCAGCCGGTTCTGATGGAGGTGGCGGATCCGGAGGAGGACGAGGCGGAGCAGCCGGAGGAGGACCTGGCGCCGGCTCCGGGCTTCAACATGGAGGACGCGCAGCAGGAGTTTGCGGTCGCCCAAGCCCCCGAGATGGCGCAGGAGCAGGCCATCTTGGAGTCCATCCAGGATGAGGCCTATATGGAGGCCAACCGATAGTTCACCCGGCAGAAAACGGGAGGCGACCGACGCGCTCTTCGACGAGGTCGAAGCGGAGATGGATGCGGAGGCCGACGAGTAGGAGCCGGAGATGCGGCTGCAGCCCATGTACCCGGAGCCGGGCACGGAGATAGTGGACATCTCCGACGAAAACTAGGGTAGTTGATCTACGTAGTACATGGATTTTATATTTTGCATGCTTTTATATGGATTTAAGGTTTCTAGTATAAGGTATCCGCATGAAGATGAGCAAATTTAAGGACTGACCGGTCCGCGTCCGGGCTTGTCCGAGGGCTTTTGAGGACCCGGATTTTCCTACTCCGGCTGTAGATGCTCTAACCTTCAATTATCAATAGGGAGTGCTGCAAAAGGAAAACAACATTTACCTGTGTAAGAGCATCCACAGCCGGAGTAGGAAAATACGGCCCCCTAAACGCCCACGGGAGCGTCCAGGCGCGCCCGCGGACAGCGCCCTCCGGCCCCTCATATCTTGTGCCCCGCATCCACATATCTTAAATTTGGACTTTCAAATCCATGCAAATCCATGCACGTTGATCATACACGCCAATGTCGCACGTAAATAACAAATGTTGGTGCCGAAAATAAATATTGTTTACATAAAACTTATTTTAAGGGCACAACTCAAACATCATCTCTTTGATTTTCATTGTGGGTCCACATATGCTCCACAAGATCATTGAGCAGTTACGTGTGCATGTGATGATCTCGAAGATTCTGATGCATCTGAAGAAAGTTCATAAGCTGAGCTGCATCTTGATCTTTCAGGATTTGAACTTGTTCTCCAAGCGCTTCAAAATCATTGGTCTGGGAAACACCATCACCCTCATCCTCGACAATCATATTGTGCAAAATAACAAAACATGTCATGAGCTGCCACAAAGTTTCCGATTCCCACATCATTGCAGCTCCACGAACAATTCCCCAACGAGCTTGAAGCACTCTGAATGCCCTCTCCACATCCTTCCTAGCTGCTTCTTACATTGTTGCAAAGTGCTTTTGTTTCCTGCTCTGTGGTTTGGATATGGTCTTCACAAACGCCGCCTACTGAGGATAGATGCCATCGGCAAGATAGTATCCCATGTTGTAGTCACGACCGTTGACGGTGTAGTTGCACGGCGGCGATTCCCCATTACAAAGCCTCCTGAACACCGGAGATCGTTGAAGCACGTTGATGTCATTGTGAGATCCCGACATTCCAAAGAAAACATGGCAAATCCATAAGTCATGTGATGCCACCGCTTTAAGTATGATGGTGGCCTCTTTGGTGTGACCTTGATACATTCCCTGCAAACCTTTGGGGCGGTTCTTTCATTGCCAATGCATGCAATCAATTGATCTGAGCATTCCTGGAAACCCTCTGGCCTCTCCAATAGCCAACAACCTTTCTGTGTCCTACACATTTGGTTCTCTCAGATACTCTGTTCCAAACACCTGCACCACGGCGCGGGCAAACTTGACGGAAGTCTTCAGGCATGTGCTCTCCCCCATCCTGACCATCTCACAGTGCCAAGTGCAAACATCCATAGAGCAGCCGTGCACTTCTGCTTAGCACAGAAATAAAGTTGGCCGCAGCAATCCCTTGTGAGCTTGAAGTAGCCATCGTGTGCCTCCAGTCCCTCCACAATGCGCAAAAACAATGGTTTCCGCATGCGAAAACGGCGACGAAACCATGGATTATCCGGAAAAGTTAGGTTCGGAGCAAAGTAGTCCTTCTGCAATAGCCGTGCTCCGGACACCCTATCCCGATTGATCACGCTTCTCCCTTTGATTGAACCCTTGTAGTTGAGAATATGCTCCATCTGCCGGTCCGTTTCTTCTTGCATGCTCATCAGCATGATCATGTCCACTTATTCGTCCGAATCCGAGGAATCAAAGAACTCGTCTTCAATCATTTGATCAAGCTCCGTCGGTCCATACTCCTCGTCTGGCGAAGCATCGGAATTCTTCGTTTTCCCTAAAAAAAAATCATAAAAAATTCGGTCAGACAATGTATCGAACACATAGAGCGCAAGGGATCGATAGCAGATTAATCAATCAATGCATGTCATAAGCAAAGACAGACAGGTTTCAGACACGGCACGGGCATTGAATTCAAAGTGAGAGAACGACAATCGAGATTACACTACAATGCCATAAAGTAGAGTAGCTACGAGTATCGATCAATGCATGTAGTAAAATAAAACCAGTGCTCGATCTCGAGCGACAGCGGTGATTAGGAAACAGGTCCAAGTGATGCTACCGTGAGCTAATCCGGATGTCATAACTTAACTTTGTGGCATCGTGCTAGTGCAAATTTAATCACGTCCTAGACCCTGGATAGATAAAGGACGCATGCATGAAGAGGGCGAGATGGAAGAGCGACGTCCATGTGAGAGTGTAGGCGTCAAGTTTGGCGCATAGGCTGGGACTGATCTGTTAGGCAGTAGTATGCCATCAT
The DNA here is from genome assembly GCA_039707655.1 of Elymus sibiricus. Classification (NCBI taxonomy): domain Eukaryota; kingdom Viridiplantae; phylum Streptophyta; class Magnoliopsida; order Poales; family Poaceae; genus Elymus; species Elymus sibiricus. Next base: position 363,623,733 of record CM077670.1, on the reverse strand, counting down.
GTACGCACTCTGTATAGTCACCGCGTACACGTACGAGCATCAGTTCGTGTAGCCAGATCGTGGCACACGTCGGGTAGTTATCCACCCCATGATCTCCACTAGGTAGAGGTAGCACTAAGCTGTACATATAACCCCTGCCTGTGATGAATGAATGCGTGGTGTGAGTTCTCCCTAATCTCCCTCGTCAACATGGTATCAAATACCCCAGACCTGCTCAACCCTTTCGCGTAGGTCCCCAATACTTCTTCCGCTGCCATGGAGCGCGCCGGCGCCGACGCCGTCTCCCACGCCGTGCCTCTGGCCGCCGCGCCTCCTCCTGGCCCCGACGCGAACCCCACCGTGCCTTCGCCTCCTCCTGTCTCCGGTACGGCCCCTGCCGCGCCCGCGGCCCCAGTCGCGCCCGCTCTGCCAGCACCGCCCGCGGCCGCTCCACCGGCCGTCGCTGCTGTGCCCTCCTTCCACTCGTCGATCCTGTAGACCGTCGACATCTGGCGACACGTCCCCGTCACGCTCGACCTCCTCGCTGGGAACTACTCCCAGTGGCGCCGCCACTTCGACACGGTCATCGACATGTTCGGTCTTCGTGACCACGTCGACCACGAGGCGGTTTCTCGCCTGGACGAGCCCGAGTGGCAGATGTCTGACCACGTCGTGGTGCATTGGCTCTACACCACCATCTCGCCGGAGCTCCTCGACGCCGTCATGCAGCCGGACGACACCGCGCTCTCCGTGTGGGTCGCCGTCGACGGGATCTTCCGTGACAACCACCTCGCTCGTGCCGGGTACATCGACGCCGAGTACCACGCGCTCGTCCAAGGCGACTTGACTGTGATGCAGTACCGCACCAAGCTCAAGACCTTCACCGACCAGCTGCGCGACCTCGGCCAATCGGTGACGGAGACGCACCTGGTCTTCCATCTTCTCCGGGGGCTCAACCGCCAGTTCCACGCTTCCACCGTACGGATACAGGGTCCTCACGGGTACACCCGCGCCAGCGTCGTGTTCAAACACGGGGGCTGGTTCCCGCGCGGGCTCCTCCGGATCGTCTGCGCCGTCCTCCGCTGTGGATGCCCCCCCCCACCGGTTCTGCCAGCGGCACCCTCGCGGGCTGTCACGCGCGCCCAGCGTGGCATCTTCCGGCCCAATCCGAAGTACTTCGACGCCCCCACCGCGGTCACCTCGTCGGGGGTCTCGCCGATTCCCACCTCCGTTCGTGCTGTTGTTCGCGATCCCCAGTGGCTCGCCGCCATGCGCGACGAGTACGACGCGCTGGTTCGCAACCGCACGCGGGAGCTGGTGCCGCGCCCCGCCGGCGCCAACCTCATCACCGGCAAATGGGTCTTCAAGCACAAGACCAACTCCGACGGCTCCCTCGCCCGCTACAAAGCGCGCTGAGTCGTGCGCGGCTTCCGGTAGCAAGCTGGCGTCGACTACGGCGAGACTTTCTCCCCGGGCGTAAAGCCCGCCACCATCCGCACGGTCCTCATGCTCGCGGCGTCGCGGGGCTGGCCGGTGCATCAACTCGACGTCTCCAATGCCTTTTTGCATGACACTCTGGATGAGGAGGTCTTCTGTCTTCAACCTGCCTGCTTCGTCGACGCGGCTCGTCCCCACCATGTGTGCCGCCTCTCCAAATCTCTGTACGGTTTGAAGCAGGCCCACCGGGCATGGTTCCTTCGCTTCGAGGGCTTCATCAAGACGATTGGCTTCTCTGCCACGCGCTCGGACTCCTCTCTATTCACGCTCCGCCGCGGCGCGGACACGGCGTACCTCTTGCTCTACGTTGATGACATTGTGCTCACTGCGTCCACGCCGGCCGTGCTCCAACGCGTCGTCGCCGGCCTCACCAGCGAGTTCGCCATGAAGGACCTCGGGCCTCAGCACTTCTTCCTGGGCATCAAGGTCACGCGGACGCCGGCCGGGTTCTTCCTCTGCCAACATCAGTACGCGGAGGACGTGCTTGATCGCGCCGGCATGGACACCTGCCGTCCTTCTCCAACACCCATCTACACCAAGAGCAAGCTCCCCGCCGCCAACGGGCCGCGCGTGGACGACGCCTCTGCCTACCGCAGCATCGCGGGCGCGCTGCAGTACCTCACCATCACCAGGCCTGAGATCGCCTACGCCGTCTAGCAGGTTTGCCTGCACATGCATGACCCGCGCGAGTGCCATCTTGCTCTGGTCAAGCGCGTGCTCCGGTATGTTCTCGGCACGACACACCTCGGGCTGCACCTGCGTGCCTCACGCACCCTGGATCTCCGCGCGTTCACCGACGCCGACTGGGCCGGCTGCCCCGACACGCGGCGCTCCACCTCAGGCTTCTGCGTCTACCTCGGCGATGCACTCGTCTCCTGGTCCTCCAAACGCCAGGCGACCACTACTGGAATCAGGGACTTTGCCATCTGCCAGCTCTTTGCCGTCTGCTGGCATACGGCAAAGAGGTTGTTTGCCGTCTGCTTTGGGAAAGCAGACGACAATGATCTGGCTGATGGCAAAGACACTGTTTGCCATCAGCCAGCTCTTTGCCGTCTGCTAGCGGACGGCAAAGTTTCTTTGCCGTCCGCTAGCAGACGGCAAAGAGGTGGGGTGGGGCCCAGTGGAGGCCAGTTAACTGCAAGGGCCCACCCCACCTCTTTGCCGTCTGCTAGCGGACGGCAAAGAAAATACCTACTAACGGCCCTAACGGCCCACCCCCCCTCCACTCTCTCCACTCTCTCCGCCTCTCCCCTCCCGACCCCGACCCCACGCCGCTGCCGCACCCGCTGCCGCCCCCGACCCGCCCCGGCCCGCCGCCCGCCGCTCGCCGCCGCCGCACCCGCGACCGCCGACGACGCCCACTGCCCCGCCCCGTGCCCGCGCGGCCGCGCCCAGGCCTGCCCCTCGCCGCCCCGTCGCGGCCCGACCGCCCCCTCGCCGCCGCGTCGCGGCCCGGACGCCGGCCAGCCCCGTCGCCGCCCCCTCGCCGCGCCCTCGCCGGCCAACCCCTCTGCCCCCCTCTGGTGAGCTCCCCCTCCTGCCCCTTTTTTTTTTCTGTTTTTTTATTATTTTTTCTGTTTAGGTTTTAGATATTTAGACATTTAGGAGTTTAGATACTTAGATGTTTAGGTTTTTAGATATTTAGACATTTAGGTAGAAAGAAACCTAGAAGAAAGAAAAAGAAGAAAAGAAAAAGGAAAAAAAGGAAAAAGAAAAAGGAAAAGAAGAAAAAATAAGAAGAAGAAGAAGAAGAAGAAGAAGAAGAAGAAGAAGAAGAAGAAGAAAAAGAAAAAGAAGAAGAGGAGGAGGAGAAGAAAAAATAAGAAGAAGAAGAAGAAGAAGAAGAAGAAGAAGAAGAAGAAGAAGAAGAAGAAGAAGAAGAAGAGGAGGAGAGGAGGAGAAGAAGAAGAGGAAAAAGGAAAAAGGAAGAAGAAGAAGAAGAAGAAGAAGAAGAAGGAAAAAAGGAAGAAAAGGAAGAAGAGGAAGAAGAAGAAAAGGAAAAAGAGGAAAAAAAGACCCCGACACCCGGACCCTGACCCCGACACGACACCCCGACCCCGACACGACACCTCGACACCCCGACCCTGACATGACACCCCGACCCCGACATGACACCCCGACACGACATCCGACACACCCCGACACGACACCCCGACACCACGACACCCCGACACCCCGACCCGACACCCCGACACCCCGACACCACGACACCCCGACACCCCGACACCACGACAATTAGTTCATGTTAGGTATTCAATTTTTTATTATGTTCATGATGATGATACACTTAAATTATATACATATTATTCATGTCAGGTATTCATTCTTTTTATGTTGTACTAATTTCGTTTACTCTTTGTCATTGCAGGTGTTGACAGATGGTGGGCGCGGGTCGAGAGCGCTCCGAGGCTCCTACCTCGGCGCGTGGTGGCAGGGGTAGTTCCATTCCACCCCAGAGCCTCCGGAGAGCGCTGGATCTCAGTATGCAGACACCACCGACGGTCGCTTCTTCTTCGGCCGGGAGAGGTCGGGGGGGGGGGGGGGGGGAGAAGGCTGGTAGAGGTGGACGTGGCGGCGGGAGAGGTAGGAAGGCTGCTACTACGCCTTCCTCGTCGCCACCCCCAGCTGATTCACCCGACCACAGGAGTGCTCCGTCTGAGATGGAGCCGCCTGAGGTGGACCCGTCTCGGACTCCGGTCCACGAGCCTCGGGGCGACGAGCCTACGGCAGACGCGCCTACGGCCGACGAGCCTCGGGCCGACGAGCGTCGGGCCGCTGAGCCTTCGTCCCACGAGACTCTGTCCCACGAGACTTCGGAGCTCAGCAGGGATCACGCTGAGTCGCAGCCGAACCCATGTGCGGACTCGTCGAGTGGCCGTGCTGAGGGTGGCTATAGTTCTGATAGCTATAGCGAGGGTGAGTGGGGTGAGGGGCGCAAAGTCTACCAGCGTGGTGGTACAAAGCTCCCGCCCACCCCGGCGACCCCTGACCAGAGGTGGTTGATTGCGCCGGAGGGGGAGAAGTAAGTGCATTTACTCTTTTTTAACCTTTTGCCTTCACGTTTCTTTGAATATCTAATGCGTTGGCCTTGTCATACTGCAGGTCTTGGACACACGAGCCTTGTGTCCGCAGGCCCAACACTGTCCTTGGTGTGATTTGTCGCCAGAGCTTCCCGGGGTGGGTCATGTTGCCCGGTGAGGGCCGGGTTCTAGAGCTAGGAATGACCTGGGAGCACTACTTGGCTGCCCCGGCCCCGCCGGGGCATAGGATCGGCGATGTCGAGTGCCACACGGTGGCCGACATTGTGATCCAGATGTTTTGGGTAATTTCTCCTTTGTCGTCTACGTTGTGTTTTCTTCTTTGATTGGCAACCCTAGTGATTGTACTAATCCGTGTTTTCTTGTTTGATTGCAGACCTTCTACAGGTGTGCTGAGGGACAGGAGGAGGCCGCGGCTCGGGTTATCGACAACGAGTGCAGGCGCCTACTTAAAAACTTTCGGCACGAGACTCGGACGCAGGCTGTTCGAGACTACTTCGCCTCGGCTGGTATTAGGAGGAAAAAAGAGAAGTGCCGCGACAAGTATCTGAGTAAGGAGAAGTACATGAAGGTAATTACCTATTCTTAAGGCCTTGTACTTAGTTTCCTTGATTTGATTCATAGGCGTAGCGCTCAAATTTCTCTTGCTTAACTTAGGTGCCTCCGAGATGGTGTGCGGATAGGATGGACTGTTGGGAGGCATTGGTGGATGAGTGGCGCTCTCCCCAATGGCGCTCCACCCACGACACTGCAAAGGACAAGCGTGGCAAAATGAAAGGTGTCCCACACCATCTTGGCAGCGTCAACCTACATCAGTACGGGGAAAAGTGGGTATGTGGTTTGCTTCATGATTCATGCAAATTCATTCTTCATGCTAGCTTGAGCCCTTAACTAATACTCTGTTCCTCTCGTTTAGGCGCGACACAACAAGGCTCCAGTGCCAGAGCTGTTCGACCTCTATGCCATGTCCAATACTGCCTCGTACAAGAAGGCCAACGCATTCTCTAAGTCTGACCTTGATGATCCAGAGAAATTCAGCAACCGCGCCTCCCACCACAAGCTTGTGAGGTACAGAGACGAGGGGAAGGCGAGGAAAGGGCCGGACTTTAACCCGAGCCAGCAACCTCTTGATCCAGAGCTGGTGATGATATCTGGTGGCGGGAGGCACCATGGCTCGTTAGCCATCGGGGATGGACTAATATGTTGTACTAGCACGCTCCCGCAGATCAAGAAGCGCCAGACCAGCTCCGATCCTGAGATAAGGCCTCGTGCACGGCCAATGGAGCTTGAATTCAAGGTTAGTTATACGGACTCAGATACCTTTCCTCCATTACATTGCGTGTGCGGCCGTCGATGATTACAATGCTAACGAGTGGTGTTGCAGGCTGCTATTGAGGCAGAGAGAGCGAAGACCCAGGCTTATATTGAGGAAGAGAGAGCGAAGACCCAGGCGCTTCTAGAGGAGAGGGACCGACAGGCGGAGGAGAGGACGGCTAGGCTAATGGAGGAGGAGAGGAACCGAAACGAGTTGGGTCAACGGGCCCTATACGAGCTCATCATGGTAAGTTTCTTCTGCATATTAGCCAAATCATGCACGTAATGTTCCTTTCATTACTAATTAATATGACTGACTCGAGAAAACCAAATGTGCAGACCATGTGCCAAAACAATGGCACGACCCCTCCGCCGATGCCAGTCATTGCTCCAGCGGGCTCGGTGAGTTTCATTTGAATGGTCATTAGTTACTAGTCTTCACATTTGAGTTGCATCATGCTAACGATACATTGGAAAGGATCTTTGGTGCAGCATAACTCCCGACAAGCATCGACCGATGCTTCTCCGTCTGCCACTGGCGCGACCGGTCCTAGAGCTACACCTACACCTCCGTGATGACGGTAAGTTTTCCCATGTGTTTAGCTTAACAAATGCATACTTAGCTTAAGAAATGACCTATTTATCTCCAAAATGCCGTATACTTAGCTTAGTTTCCTCGAAAATGACATTATAACCTTACTTAGCTCCAAAATGACCAATTTTACCATGGATAGCTCTCAAATGACCTATACTTAGCTTAGCTTAACAAATGACCTATTTAACCTAGGAAAGCTCTAAAATGACCTATACTTAGCATTTGTTCCCCCAAAAATGAATTTATATGCTTAGCTAGCTCAAAAATGACATAACATCCTTAATTAGCTCAAAAATTACCTATTTAACCTAGGATAGCTCTAAAATGACATATACTTAGCATTTATTACTCCAAAAATGATTTTATATGCTTAGCTAGCTCAAAAAAGACATAACAACATTAATTAGCTCCAAAATGACCTATTTAACCTAGGATAGCACCAAAATGACCTATACCTAGCATTTATTCCTTCAAAAATGAATTTATATGCTTAGCTAGCTCAAAAATGACATAACAACCTTAACTAGCTCAAAAATGACCTATTTAACCTAGGATAGCTAAAAAATGACCTATAATTAGCTTTTTTCTTGCAAAAATGATTTTATATGCTTAGCTAGCTCAAAAATGACATAACAACCTTAATTAGCTCCAAAATGACCTATTTAACCTACGATAGCACCAAAATGACCTATAGTTAGCATTTATTCCTCCAAAAGGACTTAATATGCTTAGCTAGCTCAAAAATGACATAATATGCATAAGAAATGACCTATTTAGCTCCAAAATGACTTAATATGCTTAATTAGCTTAGAAATGGCATAATTACCAAGGTTAGCTCTAAAATGACTTATACTTAGCTTTTTTTAGTCCATTTATGACATACTTAGCATATTTAGGTCTAAAATGGCCTATTTACCTAGGTTAGCTCTAAAATGACACTAGTAAGCAATAAGAAGAAAGAAAGAAGAGGAGAAAAAGAAAGAGAAGAAAAATTCTTCTTCTTCTTCTTCTTCTTTTTCTTCTTCTAGTCTTCTTCTTCTTCTTCTTCTTCCAGTCTTCTTCTTCTTCTTCTTCTTCTTCTTCTTCAAGTCTTCTTCTTCTAACTTTCTTCTTTCTCATTTTGCAGATTTGCTTCAGATCACCCGACCCTTGCGTTGATGGAGTGCTTGTCTTTATTTTTTGTTTTGACTTTGTGAAACTTGATACCTATGGATGCAACTTTGTAATATTGATGAAACTATGTATATGTATGGATGAAACTTTGTAATATGTTGAAATTTGGACATATGTGATGATTTGGTATACATTTGTTGGATGATCATATCCATATGGTAGGGATGTGCATGTTGGATGAAAGTATTCTGAAATATATATATATATATATATATATATATATATATATATATATATATATATATATATATATATATATATATATATCATATATATTGCTGTGAAATTGCTTGAATTTAAGAAAAAGCAAGAAAAAGAAGGGCTATATGGCCACTTTGCCGTCTGCTAGCAGACGGCAAAGAGGTTTGCCGTCTGCCAGCAGACGGCAAAGAGGCCACGTGGCAGCAGCCTGTGCAACCAGGGCTGGCCTATTTGGCCTCTTTGCCGTCTGCCAGCAGACGGCAAAGACCTTTGCTTCTTTGCCGTCTGCCAGCAGACGGCAAAGAGCGACGTTAGCCCCCTAACGAGGCTGACACCTTTTGTCTGCCGTCCAGTTGCTTTGCCGTCTGCCAGCAGACGGCAAAGACCTTTGCTTCTTTGCCGTCTGCCAGCAGACGGCAAAGTGACCTTTGCCGGCAGCTGTTCGGCCGGACTGTTGGCCGTCTGCTGGCAGACGGCAAAGGCTTTGCCGTCCGGCATTCATGCCTTTGACGTCCGCTATGGTAGACGGCAAAGTAGCTGATTCCTGTAGTGGACAGTCTCCCGTTCCAGTGCGGAGGCGGAATACCGTGGTGTTGCCAACGCTGTGGCGGAGTGCGTGTGGCTGCGCCAGCTTCTCGGCGAGCCTTCCTGCCGGTCGACAAGGGGACGCTCGTCTACTGTGACAATGTGTCCGCGGTGTATCTCTCTGCCAACCCAGTTCACCATCGCCGCACGAAGCATGTGGAGCTCGACATCCATTTCATGCGTGAGCGCGTGGCCCTTGGCGAGTTCCGTGTCCTTCACATCCCCACGCGCCAGCAGCTCGCCGACGTCATGACCAAAGGCCTGCCCACGGATGTCTTCTCTGATTTCCGTTCTAGTCTTTGCGTCGCTGCCGTCGACGTCACGACTGCGGGGGGGTGTTAGGCAGTAGTATGCCATCGTGTACGCACTCTTGTCCGTTTCTGCCGGTCCATCTGCCGGTCCGTTTCTTCTTGCATGATCATGTCCACTTATTCGTCCGAATCCGAGGAATCAAAGAACTCGTCTTCAATCATTTGATCAAGTTCCGTCGGTCCATACTCCTCGTCTGGCGAAGCATCGGAATTCATCATTTTCCCTAAAAAAAATCATAAAAAATTCGGTCAGACAATGTATCGAACACATAGAGCGCAAGGGATCGATAGCAGATTAATCAATCAATGCATGTCATAAGCAAAGACAGACAGGTTTCAGACACGGCACGGGCATTGAATTCAAAGTGAGAGAACGACAATCGAGATTACACTACAATGCCATAAAGTAGAGTAGCTACGAGTATCGATCAATGCATGTAGTAAAATAAAACCAGTGCTCGATCTCGAGCGACAGCGGTGATTAGGAAACAGGTCCAAGTGATGCTACCGTGAGCTAATCCGGATGTCATAACTTAACTTTGTGGCATCGTGCTAGTGCAAATTTAATCACGTCCTAGACCCTGGATAGATAAAGGACGCATGCATGAAGAGGGCGAGATGGAAGAGCGACGTCCATGTGAGAGTGTAGGCGTCAAGTTTGGCGCATAGGCTGGGACTGATCTGTTAGGCAGTAGTATGCCATCGTGTACGCACTCTGTATAGTCACCGCGTACACGTACGAGCACCAGTTCATGTAGCCAGATCGTGGCACACGTCGGGTAGTTATCCACCCCATGATCTCCACTAGGTAGAGGTAGCACTAAGCTGTACATATAACCCCTCCTGTTTTTTTTGAACGGTCACCGGGGGGGAGAGGATCCCCACCTGAATATATTGCTCAAAAAGGTGCCAAAGCCAACAGTCACCCCTTAAGCTTTGGCTGATCCAGTTTATAAGGGAAACCGGATCAAAAACCTAAACAAGTTGACCCCGTTTACGAGGAAAACCGGGCCGAAAACCGTACAGGTAACAAGGTTACAGAAGATGAGAAAAAAAATTGCCACCCAGGAGAAGGCATGACCTGGCTAGCAGGCAGAAAGACCAACACCACGAGAGACACAAGTAAATGTGGGGTGCTGTCGAGGGATCACAATACCAAGACTCTGCAAACAAACTAACGCACCGCACCGGCGTGCGTACCGAGCCCCACGGCACAACAGAGGATCAACCAAAATCAACGAGTGCCAAACCTTAACACGAACCTTGACTGGGAGATCCGCCACGGGCGATCGAAACGATTAGCGGGTTGGTGAGGCATCATTGCATCGTCATTGAGCAAAGGTGAACCAAGACAACACCTAGAGCCCGAAGCTCGCCGCAACACCACGACAACCAAGGGAGGGTCTTGAGCATGCACATCAACAGGACGGAGACCACGCGAAGGGCAGCCGAAGAGAAACACATGAAGAAGAAAACACACCACCGTCGGCCCCAAGCTGGCCGCACCACCACCAGCAAACGCACCACCCACAACCACAAGCAGTAACAGAAGCCGTTGTTTGGGTCTCCAAGATGACGCCTCCAAGGAGGTAGTGTTGTCGAGGAGACAACACTGTCATCCGATTCGGCAAGCCCGATCTTGGGTTTTTACCCGGAGACCACAAAACAAAGAACTGTAGGTGCTGTAGCTCCACGACGGCACCTCCTACGAGGAAAACGACGTCCGTAGACGCCGCTGCCGCCGGCATCGACATAGCCGATGCAGGGTTCTCACCCGGAGTTTGAGCACATCCCTACAGCAAGACGACAGCCGACCACCACCGTCGTCGAACCCTCCATCGATGAAGAAGCACGACGAACCGCCGCAGCCAGCCGCACCTCGCGAAGACCACCGACGGCCAAACTCAACACTAGACGCCAGATCCACCGATGGCCGGCCGGACGCAGAGCCACCGGACGCAACACGAGCCACCGTGCCCCGCCAAGCACCATGCCGGCAAGGAGCAGAGGGGCGCTGCCCGAGGCCAAGAACCACCATGGTTCCGGGCTGCAGCCATACATCAGGCGCGCCGACGCGCCCCACGCGCCCACCGTGATACGTCCATTTTGCATCATGTTTTGCTACTGTTATTTATAATGTTTTTAATCAATATAACACTTTGTGGAGCAATTCTAATGCTATTTCTCTCTTAATATGCAAGATTCACACAAGGAGGGAGATTGCCGGCAGCTGGAATTCTGGACCTAAAAAAACTATGTCAGAGATACCTATTCTGCACATCTCCAAATGAGCTGAAATTTTACGGAGATTTATTTGGAATAAATAAAAAATACTGGAAGCAAAAAGTACCAGAGGGGGCTGTTAGGGAACGTTGCATGGAAAAAAAAATCTACGCACGCGCAAGATCTATCCATGGAGATGCATAGCTACGAGAGGGGGAGTGTGTCTATGTACCCTCGTAGACCGTAAGCGGAAGCGTTAGAACAACGCGGTTGATGTCGTCGAACAACTTCACGATCCAACCGACCGAGCACCGAACGTACGGCACCTCCACGTTCAGCACACGTTCAGCTCGGTGACGTCCTCGACTTCTTGATCCAGCAAGACGGCGAGGTAGTGGATGAGTTCCGGCAGCACGACGGCGTGGTGACGGTGATGGTGACGCTATCTCCGCAGGGCTTCGCCCAAGCACTGCGAAAATATGACCGAGGGACGGAACTGTGGAGGGGGGCGCCGCACACGACTAAGATAATGTTCTGTCCTTTGGGGCGCCCCCTCTCCTCTATTAATATATGTGTAGGGGCTTGGAGTAGAAGGAATAGTGCCACGTGAACAGTAACCGTGAATAGTACACACGTGGACTTGGACTCCAAAGTCCAATCCTATTCCTACTAGGACTCTCCCTTTTTTCCTTCCCTAGCTGCGTGGGCTTTTGAGGACTTGGTGCGCCTGGCCCAATAAGGCCAGGGCGCCTCCCCTTAGCCCATGCCAGCCCTTTGGGACGTGGTGGACCCACTTGTGGACTTCCGGACCCCTCCGGAATCCTCCGGAACCTTCTGGAAGCTTCCCAGTACAATACCGAAAAAACTGCACCTTTTTCCGGAACCCAAAATATGACTTCCCATTTATAAATCTTTACCTCTCGACCATTCCGAGACTCCTCGTGACGTATGGGATCTCATCCGGGACTCCAAACAATATTCGGTTACCAATTCACATAACTCATATAACACTATATCGTCAACGAACGTTAAGCGTGCGGACCCTACGGGTTCGGGAATGATGTAGACATGACTGAGACGCCTCTCCGGTCAATAACCAATAGCGGAACCTGGATGCTCATATTGGTTCCTACATATTCCACGAAGATCTTATCGGTCGAACCGCAATGATAACATACGTAATTCCCTTTGTCCGTCGGTATGTTACTTGCCCGAGATTCGATCGTCGGTATCTCCATACCTAGTTCAATCTCGTTACCGGCAAGTCTCTTTACTCGTTCCTTAATACATCATCCCGTAACTAACTCCTTAGTCACTTTGCTTGCAAGCTTCTTATGATGTGCATTACCGAGAGGGCCCAGAGATACCTCTCTGAAACACGGAGTGACAAATCCCAGTCTCGATCCATGCCAATTCAACGGACACCTTCGGAGATACCTGTAAAGCATCTTTATGATCACCCAGTTACGTTGTGATGTTTGATAGCACACAAGGTATTCCTCTGATATCCGGGAGTTGCATGATCTCATGGTCTGAGGAACATGTATTTGACATTCAAGAAAGCAGTAGCAATAAACAGAACGATCATATGCTAAGCTAACGGATGGGTCTTGTCCATCACATCATTCTCCTACTGATGTGATCCCGTTATCAAATGACAACTCATGTCTATGGTTAGGAAACCTTAAGCATCTTTGATCAACGAGCTAGTCTAGTAGAGGCTCACTAGGGACACGGTATTTGTTTATGTATTCACACATGTATTTAAGTTTCCGGTCAATACAATTCTAGCATGAATAATAAACCTTTATCATGAACAAGGAAATATAAAATAATAACAACTTTATTATTGCTTCTAGGGCATATTTCCATCAGTCTCCCACTTGCACTAGAGTCAATAATCTAGATTACATAGTAATGAATCTAACACCCATGGAGTCTTGGTGCTGATCATGTTTTGCTCATGGAAGAGGCTTAGTCAATGGGTCTGCCACATTCAGATCCATGTGTACTTTGCAAATTTCTATGTCTCCATCCTTGACATATTCACGAATGGAGTTGTAGCGTCTCTTGATGTGTTTGGTCTTCTTGTGAAACCTGGGCTCCTTGGCTATGGCAATTGCTCCAGTGTTGTCACAAAAGATTGTCATTGGACCCGATGCACTAGGTATTACACCTAGATCGGATATGAACTCCTTCATCCAGACTCCTTCATGTGCTGCTTCCGAAGCAGCTATGTATTCCGCTTCACACGTAGATCCCACCACGACGCTCTGCTTGGAACTGCACCAACTGACAGCTCCACCATTTAATATAAATACGTATCCGGTTTGTGACTTAGAGTCATCCGGATCAGTGTCGAAGCTTGCATCGACGTAACTCTTTACGACGAGCTCTTCGTCACCTCCATAATCGAGAAACATGTCCTTGGTCCTTTTCAGGTACTTCAGGATATTCTTGACCGCTGTCCAGTGATCCACTCCTGGATTACTCTGGTACCTCCTTGCCAAACTTATGGCAAGGCACACATCAGGTCTGGTACACATCATGGCATACATAATAGAACCTATGGCTGAAGCATAGGGAATGACTTTCATTTTCTCTATATCTTTTGCCGTGGTCGGGCATTGAGTCTAACTCAACTTCACACCTTGCAAGACAGGCAAGAACCCTTTCTTTCACTGATCCATTTTGAAATTCTTCAAAACTTTGTCAAGGTATGTGCTTTGTGAAAGTCCTATCAAGCGTCTTGATCTATCCCTATAGATCTTGATGCCCAATATATAAGCAGCTTCACCGAGGTCTTTCATTGAAAAATTCTTATTCAAGTATCCCTTTATGCCATCCAGAAATTCTATATCATTTCCAATCAATAATATGTCATCCACATATAATATTAGAAATGCTACAAAGCTCCCACTCACTTTCTTGTAAATACAGGCTTCACCGTAAGTCTGTACAAAACCATATGCTTTGATCACCTCATCAAATCGTATATTCCAACTCCGAGATGCTTGCACCAGTCCATAGATGGATCGCTGGAGCTTGCACACTTTGTTAGCACCCTTAGGATCGACAAAACCTTCTGGTTGCATCATATACAACTCTTCTTTGAGAAAACCATTAAAGAATGCAGTTTTGACATCCATTTGCCAGATTTCATAATCATAAAATGCGGCAATTGCTAACATGATTCGGACAGACTTAAGCATCGCTACGGGTGAGAAAGTCTCATCGTAGTCAACCCCTTGAACTTGTCGAAAACCTTTCGCGACAAGTCAAGCTTTGTAGACAGTGATATTACCATCAGCATCTGTCTTCCTCTTAAAAATCCATTTATTCTCAATGGCTTGCCGATCATCGGGCAAGTCCACCAAAGTCCACACTTTGTTCTCATACATGGATCCTATCTCAGATTTCATGGCCTCAAGCCATTTGTCGGAATCCGGGATTATCATAGCTTCTTCATAGTTCGTAGGTTCGCTGTTGTCTAACAACATAACTTCCAGAACAGGATTACCGTACCACTCTGGTGCGGAACGTACTCTGGTCGACCTACGAAGTTCAGTTGTAACTTGATCTGAAGTTTCATGATCTTTATCATTATCTTCCTCTCTTATTGGTGTAGGCATCACGGGAACGGTTTTCTTTGATGAGCTACTTTCCAATTCGAGAGAAGGTACAATTACCTCATCAAGTTCTACTTTCCTGCCACTCACTTCTTTCAAGAGAAACTCCTTCTCTAGAAAGGACCCATTCTTGGCAACAAAGACCTTGCCTTCGGATCTGTGGTAGAAGGTGTACCCAATTGTTTCTTTAGGGTATCCTATGAAGACGCACTTCTCCGCTTTGGGTTCGAGCTTATCAGGTTGAAGCTTTTTCACATAAGCATCGCATCCCCAAACTTTAAGAAACGACAGCTTAGGTTTCTTGCCAAACCATAGTTCATATGGTGTCGTCTCAACGGATTTAGACGGTGCCCTATTTAACGTGAATGCAGCTGTCTCTAATGCATAACCTCAAAACGATAGTGGCAAATCGGTAAGAGACATCATAGAACGCACCATATCCAATAAAGTACGGTTACGACGTTCGGACACACCATTGCGTTGTTGTGTTCCAGGTGGCGTGAGTTGTGAAACAATTCCACATTTTCTTAAATGAAGGCCAAACTCGTAACTCAAATATTCGCCTCTGCGATCAGATCGTAGAAACTTTATTTTCTTGTTACGATGATTCTCTACTTCACTCTGAAATTCTTTGAACTTTTCAAATGTTTCAGACTTGTGTTTCATCAAGTAGATATACCCATATCTACTCAAATCATCTGTGAAGGTTAGAAAATAACGATACCCGCCGCGTGCTTCAACATTCATCGGACCACATACATCGGTATGTATTATGTCCAACAAATCAGTAGCTCGCTCCATTGTTCCGGAGAACGGAGTTTTAGTCATCTTGCCCATGAGGCATGGTTCACAAGTATCAAATGATTCATAATCAAGAGATTCCAAAAGTCCATCCGCATGGAGTTTCTTCATGCGCTTTACACCAATATGACCTAAACGGTAGTGCCACAAGTATGTTGCACTATCATTATCAACTTTGCATCTTTTGGCATCAATATAATGAATATGTGTATCACTACGATCGAGATTCAACAAGAATAGACCATTCACAAAAGGTGCGTGACCATAAAAGATGTTACTCATATAAATAGAACAACCATTATTCTCTGACTTAAATGAATAACCGTCTCGCAATAAACAAGATCCAGATATAATGTTCATGCTCAATGCTGGCAGCAAATAACAGTTATTGAGGTCTAAAACTAACCCCGAAGGTAGATGTAGAGGTAGCGTGCCGACGGCGATCACATCAACCTTGGAACCATTCCCGACGCGCATCGTCACCTCGTCCTTAGCCAATCTTCGCTTATTCCGTAGCTCCTGTTTCGAGTTACAAATATGAGCAAGCGAACCAGTATCAAATACCCAGGCGCTACTGCGAGCATTAGTGAGGAACACATCAATAACATGTATATCAAATATACCTTTGCTCACTTTGCCATCCTTCTTATCCGCCAAATACTTGGGGCAGTTCCGCTTCCAGTGACCAGTCCCTTTGCAGTAGAAGCACTCTGTTTCAGGCCTGGGTCCAGCTTTGGGTTTCTTCGTGGGAGCGGCAACTTGCTTGCCGTTCTTCTTGAAGTTCCCCTTCTTTCCCTTGCCCTTTTTCTTGAAACTAGTGGTTTTGTTAACCATCAACACTTGATGCTCCTTCTTGATTTCTACCTCCGCTGATTTCAGCATCGCGAAGAGCTCGGGAATTGTCTTCTCCATCCCTTGCATATTATAGTTCATCACGAAGCCTTTATAGCTTGGTGGCATTGACTGAAGAACTCTGTCAATAACACTCTCAACCGGAAGATCAATTCCCAGCTGAGTCAAGTGGTTGTGGTACCCAGACATTCTGAGTATGTGTTCACTGACAAAACTGTTCTCCTCCATCTTACAGCTAAAGAACTTGTTGGAGACTTCATATCTCTCAACCCGGGCATTAGCTTGAAATATCAATTTCAGCTCTTGGAACATCTCATATGCTCTGTGGCGTTCAAAACGCTTTTGCAGTCCCGGTTCTAAGCCATAGAGCATCGCACACTGAACTATCGAGTAGTCATCAGATTGAGCCTGCCAGACGTTCACAACGTCTGCAGTAGCTCCTGCAGCAGGTCCATCACCTAGCGGTGCATCAAGGACATAATTCTTCTATGCAGCAATGAGGATAATCCTCAAGTTACGGACCCAGTCCGTGTAGTTGCTACAATCATCTTTCAACTTAGCTTTCTCTAGGAACGCATTAAAATTCAACGGAACAGTAGCACGGGCCATTTATCTACAACATAGATATGCAAAGAAACTATCAAGACTAAGTTCATGATAAATTAAGTTCAATTAATCAAATTACTAATGAACTCCCACTTAAATTAACATCCCTCAAGTTAACTAAGTGTTACATGATCCAAATCAACTAGCCCATGTCCGATCATCACGTGAGATGGGATAGTCATCAATGGTGAACATCTCCATGTTGATCATATCTACTATATGACTCATGTTCGACCTTTCGGTCTCCGGTGTTCCGAGACCATGTCTGTACATGCTAGGTTCGTCAAGTTTAACCCAAGTATTCTGCTTGTGTAAAACTGGCTTACACCCGTTGTATGTGAACGTAGAATCTATCACACCTGATCATCACGAGATGCTTCGAAACGACGAACTTTAGCAACGGTGCATACTCGTGGAGAACACTTTTATCCTGAAATTTAGTGAAGGGATCATCTTATAATGCTACCGTCGTTCTAAGCAAAATAAGATGCATAAAGGATAAACATCACATGCAATCAAAATATGTGACATCATATGGCCATCATCTTGTGCTTTTAATCTCCATCTCCAAAGCATCGTCATGATCTCCATCGTCACCGGCTCGACACCTTGATCTCCATCGTTGTGTCGTGGTCGTCTCGCCAACTATTGCTTCTACAACTATTGCTAACGCATAGCGATAAAGTAAAGCAATTACATGGCGCTTGCATTTCATACAATAAAGAGACAACCATAAGGCTCCTGCCGGTTGCCGATAAATTACAAAACATGATCATCTCATACAATAACATATATCACATCATGTCTTGACCATATCACATCACAGCATACCCTGCAAAAACAAGTTAGACGTCCTCTACTTTGTTGTTGCAAGTTTTACGTGGCTGTTACGGGCTTCTAGCAAGAACCGTTCTTACCTACGGCACAAAACCACAACAGTGATTTATCAAGTTTGCTATTTTAACCTTCAACAAGAACCGGCCGCAGTCAAATTCGATTCAACTAAAGTAGGAGAAACAGACACCCGCCAACCACCTTTATGCAAAACAAGTTGCATGTCTGTCGGTGGAAACAGTCTCATGTACGTGGACATGTAAGGTTGGTCCGGGCCGCTTCATCTTACAATACCGCCGAATCAAAATAAGACGTTGGTGGTAAGCAGTATGACGATCACCGCCCACAACTCTTTGTGTTCTACTCGTGCATATCATCTACGCATATACCTGGCTCTGATACCACTGTTGGGGAACGTTGCATGGGGAAAAAAAATTCTATGCACACGCAAGATCTATCCATGGAGATGCATAGCTACGAGAGGGGGAGTGTGTCTACGTACCCTCGTAGACCATAAGCGGAAGCGTTAGAACAACGCGGTTGATGTCGTCAAAAACTTCACGATCCAACCGACCGAGCACCGAACGTACGATACCTCCGCGTTCAGCACACGTTCAGCTCGGTGACGTCCTCGACTTCTTGATCCAGCAAGACGGCGAGGTAGTGGATGAATTCCGGCAGCACGACGGCGTGGTGACGGTGATGGTGACGCTATCTCCGCAGTGCTTCGCCCAAGCACTGCGAAAATATGACCGAGGGACGGAACTGTGGAGGGGGGCGCCGCACACGGCTAAGACAATGTTGTGTCCTTTGGGGCGCCCCCTCTCCTCTATTTATATATGTGTAGGGGCTTGGAGTAGAAGGAATAGTGCCACGTGAACAGTAACCGTGAATAGTAGACTCGTGGACTTGGACTCCAAAGTCCAATCCTATTCCTAGTAGGACTCTCCCTTTTTTCCTTCCCTAGCTGCGTGGGCTTTTGAAGACTTGGTGCGCCTGGCCCAATAAGGCCAGGGCGCCTCCCCTTAGCCCATGCCAGCCCTTTGGGATGTGGTGGACCCACTTGTGGACTTCCGGACCCCTCCGGAATCCTCCGAAACCTTCTGGAAGCTTCCCGGTACAATACCGGAAAAACTGCACCTTTTTCCGGAACCCAAAATATGACTTCCCACATATAAATCTTTACCTCTCGACCATTCCGAGACTCCTCGTGACGTCCGGGATCTCATCCGGGATTCCGAACAATATTCGGTTACCAATTCACATAACTCATATAACACTATATCGTGAACGAACGTTAAGCGTGCGGACCCTACGGGTTCGGGAATGATGTAGACATGACTTAGACGACTCTCCGGTCAATAACCAATAGCGGAACCTGGATGCTCATATTGGTTCCTACATATTCCACGAAGATCTTTCCAGAGATACCTCTCCGAAACACGGAGTGACAAATCCCAGTCTCGATCCATGCCAACTCAACGGACACCTTCGGAGATACCTATAGAGCATCTTTATGATCACCCAGCTACATTGTGACGTTTGATAGCACACAAGGTATTCCTCCGATATCCGGGAGTTGCATGATCTCATGGTCTGAGGAACATGTATTTGACATTCAAAAAGCAGTAGCAATAAACAGAACGATCATATGCTAAGCTAACAGATGGGTCTTGTCCATCACATCATTCTCCTAATGATGTGATACCGTTATCAAATGACAACTCATGTCTATGGTTAGGAAACCTTAACCATCTTTGATCAACGAGCTAGTCTAGTAGAGGCTCACTAGGGACACGGTATTTGTTTATGTATTCACACATGTATTTAAGTTTCCGGTCAATACAATTCTAGCATGAATAATAAACCTTTATCATGAACAAGGAAATATAAAATAATAACAACTTTATTATTGCCTCTAGGGCATATTTCCATCAGGGGCCACCCAGGTGCCCACGAGGCACCAGTGAGCGCCACCCCCCCCCCCCCAGGCGCGCCCTGGTACCTCATGGGGCCCCTGGCCAGCCTCTGGCCCCCATTTTCTGGTATATAAGTCCATTTGCCCTAGAAAAAATAGAGAGAAGACTTTCGGGACAGTGCGCTGCCGTCTCGAGGCGGAACTTGGGCAGGAGCAATTTTGCTCTCCGGCGGAGAGATTCTGCCGGGGAAACTTCCCTTCGGGAGGGGAAATCGTCGCCATCGACATCTCCAGCGATCCTCTCATCGTGGGAGGACTAATATTCATCAACATTTTCACCAGCACCATCTCATCTCAAACCCTAGTTCATCTCTTGTATTCAATTTTTGTCTCAAAACTTCAGATTGGTACCTGTGGGTTGCTAGTAGTGTTGATTACATCTTGTAGTTGGTGCTAGTTGGTTTATTTGGTGGAAGATTATATGTTCAGATCTATTATGCTATTCAATACCCCTCTGATATTGGACATGATTATGATTTGTGAGTAGTTACTTTTGTTCTTGAGGACATGGGAGAAGTCTTGTCATAAGTAATCATGTGAATTTGGTATTCGTTCGATATTTTGATGATATGTATGTTGTTGATTCTCTTAGTGGTGTCGTGTGAACGTCGACTACATGACACTTCACCATCTTTGGGCCTAAGGGAATGCATTGTGGAGTAGTAATTAGATGATGGGTTGCTAGAGTGACAGAAGCTTAAACCATAGTGACGGTGTCCTGGACTAGGGGGTACTCACCACGTCGTCTCCCGACCAGTGGGTCGGGCCGATGACCCCCATGGCGGTTCACTATTGGGACACTTCGGGCAGCCCATGACATATACGAGGAAGGTTCCACAAGACTTGGTGATCAAGACAAGGACTCCACTCCACCGACATAGCCGACTAGGACTCTTGTTATCCTAGGACTCCTCTCCACCGACATTGCCGACTAGGACTCTTGTTATCCTAGGCCTCTTGGTCCCTAGGGTTTAGACCACAACTTATGATCTCGAGGTAGATCAAGCTTGTACTCGATACATCTCCATCAATATAAACAAGAGCAGGACGAAGGGTTTTACCTCCATTAAGAGGGCCCGAACCTGGGTAAACATCGTCTCCATTGTCTCTGTTACCGTCGATCCCAGATCCGCAGCTCGGGACCCCCTACCCCGAGATCTGCTGGTTTTTACACCGACACTGGTGCTTTCATTGAGAGTTCCGCTGTGTGATCGCCGCGGTTCGATGGGAATTCAGATCGGCTCCGACGCGATCTACACGTCGGGACCGAACCTCATCGTCGATGATGGCATCTTTGTTGCCGGCTCGACTAGCAACCTCGGCTGGACCGAGGACAACGCTACATGTCGGATCATCAAGATCGGACTGGTGCCCTCATCAACTTCAACTCCGATCTCTATCAAGATCATGGGGGAATCGTCCTTGGTGCTCGGGGGCTCAACGTCAACATTGCCCTCGCGCGATCATGCAGTTTTTTCTGCACAACGAATTCGTGTTCGCCATCCCTGTCTCCTCGAGCGTCGCTTTGACGATTGCTTCAGTGGAATTGTGCGGAATTGAGTCTAGAACAACCCTGTAAAATTTCGTCGTATTCCGATGGAGGAATCTCCGGCGATCTACGATATACCGGAGCCCTGTCAAATCTGGACGTGAATCTGGACGAGTTTAGGGCGAGTAGTCCAGCGTCCAGCTCGGACATCCTTTGGAAGATCCAACCATTGATCGGCTGCGGAATTCCTATATCTACCATCCCTCAAAATTTCAGCTCGATCCAACGGTTCAAACTCCGGGATGAGTCCGAGGAGTGCATCAATTTTCGGATCTGTTTCCTGCGCGAAAACGAATTCGGCCCGAATTCATCTTTCTTCATGAACGGGAGATTGGACATCCTTTTTGAGGGAATCTTTTCTAGGGTATTGTGTGTTGTTCTTAAACACGTGTCCACAATTTTTGAGTCTTTTCCAAGGCGATCTTCACCGTCGTGCCGATGTCAAATCGGCCCAACCATGTTGCTCCACGGCTGCCGACCTGCGATAGCATCGACTGCGTCGTCGCTTCGTCGAGCCGAGGTCAACCTCATCAGGATCATCACCCCGGCGAGCCGACCAAGAGTTCGGTATCACGGCTAAATCATCACCAACATCGTCGCCCCACGGATTGCACGGGTCAGGCACGCCGGCATCTCCGCGCGGTCACTTCATCGAGCCGGATTTGACCGCGTCAGAAGTTACGATCTGCGGCGGCATGGCCGCGCCGTTGCTTCTTCAAGCCGATGTCCCCCACGCCAACCTGTTGCGACACCTCGGCTGGCATGGGGGCTGCAACGTCATGTTACCGACCTGCTCTGTCAACTCGGCAGGACCGGGGGCTTCACCATCTCTTCATCAACCTATTCGGACGACTTCGGCGTCACCAGCCGACTAGTTTCGTCATCTCGGCTGGATCGGGGGCTTCGCCTCAACATATCGGCAGTGTTGTACTACCACTTCATCAAGCCGAGCTCTTCGCTCGGACACCTCGGCCGGACCGAGGGCTTCGCCATCGCTTCATCGACCTACTCCGGCGTCACCCTGCCGACCTACTTTGTCTCCTCGGCTGGACCCGGGGCTTCGTCTCGGCACATCGGCAGTTTTGTGCTGCCATTTTATTAGCCGAGCTCTTCGCTTGGCCACCCCAGGACCGGCTTGGGGGCTGGGATCTCGACCCATTGCAAGCCCGGACTACGTCATCAACGCCGAGCACATTAACCAGCTAAGTCACTTTCATGCTTAACTTTTTTCAATGTTCAATTTTTGTTTGGTTCATCCAAGCGTTATACTTTTGAGTTAAACACTTAGTTTGTTAAAAACACTCCCTTTACCCATGTTAACTGGGGGCTCTTCAATTTATACGAGCCGTTTTGTAATAAGTGTTTTTCTATCACTCCTTTCTCGACACGAGTGTGTGGTCAATAGCCGGATAGCCTGCTTTCTCTCTAAACCGCTCGAGTTTGGTTCGCTAAGCTGGCCTGAGAAGCACTCCGCCTTCGGGAATAGGAGGTTGAAGCCGAAGGCTGACCCGCTTGAAGTCTTGAGATCGGATGTGTCATGTTAACGCACGACGGAAGGACAAACTAATTTTAAGCTCACTTTTCGGATTGGCACCAAAAAACTTGATTTAGTTCGGACGTCAAGTGTTTACATAAGTTTTTTGGCTTTTCGAGCTTATGACACTTTTAAACTATTTGTATGTTTTTCTTTCAGGAGGCGGGACATCCTCATGACCGAGGTACCCTGCGTAATAATTCAGCTCGGGAGATCTTTTTCGGCCCGCAGCTCGGCATCTTTCCTGCCGACCTATACCTCGGCGTTAGAGAAACGCACATGACATCTGGACTAGTTCCCGAGGAGATTCGATCCTTAGGTTTGTCGGCTGCACCCAACCTGAGTCTCGGGGGATACTGTGTTTCTCCAGCATAACTCTCGCAGTACGACGCCGGACGCCTTTAACGCGTTGGCAATAATAGTGGGGGGCTGCGACTAGAGCCGAACCCACCAAAAGCCAAGGTACTCCGAGGAGTCCTCGGCAAAACGTTCTCAGATATTGCTTTATATGCATCAGTTTCGAATTGTGTCTTCGGTCAATAGTTGGGTTGCCTGGCTCCTGTGCTTACTCCTTACATTCCTGATTGTTTGGCTAAAAGTAAAAGGAGAACCACTGTGATTGTACTTCCGGTTTAACTGGTCAAGTGCCTCAGTGGAGAAAGCCGAAAACTGACTGTCACAATAAGCGTAAACTGGTCAGCGATCCGATGACTATGTTAAACTACAGATCGCTAGAGATTACCTCGTGTTAAGCAGTGGGCCTTTCATTAAATTGGCCGAAGTGTTACTGGTTGACCTCGGCTGACGCCGAACACTAACCGGGTGCTAGTAACTGGCCTCCCAACTTTAAGCTCCTATGACTAAGTGAAAGTTATAAAGCCTACATATCTGATTGCCTTGTTTCCGCTAACACAAACCACCTCCGGGCACCGAGACGTCGGCTAAGGGTTGTCTTGTTATTGCGGAAACGCCCTGCGTAGTATCTACAAAGGGGTGGAAGCCGACGATGGGCCACTTTCAGATTATAAACAGTCGCAACGGAGTCAAAATAACATATAGTATAAAGCTGCAAATACAGCTTAAAGGCTGACAATCAAAACATGTGCCGAGGGCTCCTTGAGGCACCTCGGCGCGGTTACATCAGGACTCCTGGAGAGTCCAACATATCATTAGCGTTTGTATTCAATGTACAAAAGCTGCCTTCCGTAATTATCATTATAAAGCCATAAATATGCATCAATTTGACTTAAGATTTTGGCCAAGCTGGGTTGCCTTGCTCCTGTGCTTACCCCCTACGTTCCCGATTGTTCGGCTAGGGGGTAAAGGGAGCACCTCTGTGAATGTTACTATCGGGTCATCAGACTGGGTGAAGCCGAAAGCTAGGCATCTTAAGAATACAATTGGTCGGCAACGACGGAAATGAAAATTTAGGTTCATTAAAGACCACAGACTTCGGGAAGTTTCCCCAAACTAAATCCTCAATATTTTTTCTCCCACATTGATCGGAGTTGAGGTTTTTACGATCATGGTCAACATGATAGCCTGAGAAAAGGAACTTATAAAGGAACTATTTTTCTTGGAAGATGTTTCTTACGCTTAAACGTAATATAACATAAGCTCTGTTCCACTTTGTTTGTAGAACCAAATAGCCGGATTGCCTTGTTATCCGAAGAGTCTGGTTCGCCTCGGCGGACCAGGAGTAGGAAACACTCCTCGGCCAATGGTCGAGGAGGGAGAAGCCGAAGGCTGGTTAACAAAGTTTGTAGAACAGAAGCATTTGTAATGATGTAAAGTACTTGGATACATAGAATCATTACACATAAATTGTGATTAAAGTCAATTTACTCTGGATATCGATCCTTAAGTCGGCCACCCGTGCCCAAATTAAGGCTCGGGGGCTACCGGGCTTCACGCTTCTCAATTAAAAGCCATTGAAGGGGTACATCGATTCCCTGATCTGGTGTTGCCACCCGACCAGTGGCTCGGGGGCTACTGCATTGCTGATTCAATGCAGGAAAATTGAAAGTCCAAAACAGTTTCCAAGGAGATTACGATCCTCGGGTTGGTCGGCCGCACCCAACCTGAGTCTCGAGGACTGTGCACACCGTGTTTCTGTTCCTAAGTATGCTGCCGAGCTAGGAGTTGATCCTCGGGCTGATTTCGTGAATCGACCTGAGTCTCAGGGGCTACTGGGTCATCGGTTTTATGATTTCCTTCAGGTGCATCTCGGATTTTTGGCCGACACACACCTTAAGGGCTACTGGCTATACATCTCGACAGAGAATAAATTGCGCCAATTGGAAATAAATTCCACCAAAAATCAACTCATGGCCGAGGTGGCGCACCACCTCAAAAGCAGTCCGGCGTAAAGCTCGGATGCAAGTGGCTGGCTCCATAGGGGGCATTTTTTGTATTAAGCTCGGCTGAATTCCTTCAACTTTTTCAAGACCGAGGTAATCTATGACACCTCGGATGCCGATCGGCGTTAGAGCTCGGCTACAAAAAGACACCTCGGATGCAGTCTGGCATTCGGGCTCGGTTGCAAGAGGACACCGCTGCACGGGGAAAAACTTTGAACCCGAGGTGCGGCGTAAAAATAACAAGGCATTGATCAAGGCCGAAAACTTAAAGGGCTCCTCGGATGCCCGACGTATGAACTCTTCGGATTCAGCTCGGCAATCCTCAAGATCGAAGATGGGAAGATTTGTTGAACCAGCTTTCAAGATTGACGGCCGAAGACGAAGAACAGCTCGGAAGAACCGAGGAGCGTCCCCAACTTGAAGACCGGTTCAGGGGGCTAGTGACGGTGTCCTGGACTAGGGGGTACTAACCACGTCGTCTCCCGACCAGTGGGTCGGACCGAGGACCCCCATGGCGGTTCACTATTGGGCCACTTCGGGCAGACCATGACATATACGAGGAAGGTTCCACAAGACTTGGTGATCAAGACAAGGACTCCTCTCCACCGACATAGCCGAATAGGACTCTTGTTATCCTAGGCCTCCGGTACATTATATAAGCTGAGGCTAGGCTAGTCGATAGATCATTATGATATTCATCATCATCCATAGGGTTTAGATCACAACTTACGATCTCGAGGTAGATCAAGCTTGTACTCGATACATCTCCATCAATATAAACAAGAGCAGGACGTAGGGTTTTACCTCCATTAAGGGGGCCCGAACCTGGGTAAACATCGTCGCCATTGTCTCTGTTACCATCGATCCCAGATCCGCAGCTCGGGACACCCTACCCCGAGATCTGCCGGTTTTTACACCGACACCTAGTTTATGCGCTATTCCGTAAGGGGCTGATTTGGATTCACATGTTTAATGCTATGGCTAGAGTTATCTTAATTCTTCTTTCGTAGTTGCGGATGCTTGCGAGAGGGGGTAATCATAGGTGGGAGGCTTGTTCAAGTAAGAACAACACCCAAGCACCGGTCCACCCACATATCAAATTATCAAAGTAGCGAACGCGAATCAAACAAACATGATGAAAGTGACTAGATGAAATTCCCATGTGTCCTTGAGAACGCTTTGCTTACTATAAGAGATCGTTCCGGCTTGTCCTTTGCTACAAAAAGGATTGGGCCACCTTGCTGCACTTTTTGTTACTATTGCTACTTGTCACTTGTTACAAATTATCTTGCTATCATACTACTCGTTACCAATAATTTCAGTGCTTGCAGAAAATACTTTGCTGAAAACCGCTTGTCATTTCCTTATGCTCCTCGTTGGGTTCGACACTCTTACTTATCGAAAGGACTACGATTGATCCCCTATACTTGTGGGTCATCAAGACTCTTTTCTAGCGCCGTTGCCGGGGAGTGAAGCGCCTTTGGTGAGTGGAATTTGGTAAGGAAACATTTATATTACGTGCTGAAATTTACTGTCACTTGTCACTATGGAAAGTAATCCTTTGAGTGGTTTGTTCGGGGTATCTTCACCTTGACCGGAAACACAAATAGTTGCTCCTTAACCTACTGCACCTACTAAAAATATTTATTATGAGATTCCTCCGGGTATAATAGAAAAACTGCTAGCTAATACTTATGCAGGAGATGGAACAGTACATCCTGATATGCACTTGATCTATGTGGATGAAATTTGTGGATTGTTTAAGCTTGCAGGTTTATCCGGAGATGGAGTTAAGAAGAAATTATTCCCTTTATCTTTGGATTGAAAAGCATTGATATGGTATAGGTTATGTGATGATACTGATACATGGGACTGGAACCGATTGAAACTAGAATTCCATCAGAAATTTTATCCTATGCATCTGGTTCATCGTGATCGGAATTATATATATAATTTTTGACCTCGTGAAGGAGAAAGCATCGCTCAAGCTTGGGGGAGGCTTAAGTACATGATGTACACATGCCCCAATCATGAGCTCTCAAAATAAATTATCTTACAAAATTTTTATGGTCGGCTTTTTCATGATAATTAAACTATGCTCAATTCTTCTTCGACTGGCTCCTTTATGAAGAAAACTATTGAATTCAGATGGGATCTTCTAGAAAGAATTAAACGCAACTCTGAAGATTGGGAACTCGACAAAGGTAATGAGTCAGGTATAATACTTGAGTTTGATTGTGTTAAATCTTTTATGGCCATCGAAGCTTTTCATAAGTTTAGCACTAAATATGGACTTGACTCTGAGATAGTATCTTCCTTTTGTGAATCATTTGCTACTCATGTTGATCTCCCCAAGGAGAAGTGGTTTAAATATCATTTCCCTGTTAAAGAAAAGATTGAGGAACCCGTTAGTGTTAAAGAAGAAACAATTGTTTACCATGCTGATCCAGTTGTGCCTACTGCTTATATTGAGAAACCACCTTTTCCTGCTAGGATTAAGGAATATGCTAAAGCTTCAACTGTGGTTAACAATAGTAATATTATAGCACTTAAACCTGATGTTGCTATGGTCAAAGATTTCTTAGTCAATAATATAGATGGGCATGTTATTTACTTTTGTGATGATGCTGCTAGAATTGCTAAACCTGTTAGAAATGAACGAGATATGTTAGACAAGAACAAGCCTGTAGTTGGCATGCCTGTTGTTTCTGTTAAGATTGGAGATCATTGCTATCATGGTTTATGTGGTATGGGTGCTAGTGTGAGTGCTATTCCATTTTCTTTAAATCAAGAAGTAATGCATGATGTTGCACCTGTTGAGATTGAAGATATTGATGTTACTATTAAACTAGCGAATAGAGATACTATTACACCACTTGGGATTGTTTGAGATGTTGAAGTCTTGTGTGGTAAAATCAAATACCCTTCTGATTTCTTAATACTTGGTTCACAACAAGATAATTTTTATCCCATCATATTTGGTAGACCTTTCTTGAATACCGTTAATGCTGAGATTGATTGTGTTAAAGAAAAGGTTCGAGTTAAGTTTGGTGATATATCTCATGAGTTTAATTTCTCCAAGTTTCGTAGACAACCTCATGATAAAGAATTTCCTAGTAAAGATGAAATTATTGGTCTTGCTTCTATTGTCGTACCTCCTACTAATCCGTTAGAGCAATATTTGCTAGACCATGAAAACGATATGCATATGAATGAAAGAAAGGAAATAGATAATATGTTCATTGATCAACCACCTATCCTTAAACACAATTTGCCTGTTGAAACTCTTGGAGGCCCTCCTCCACCTAAGGGTGATCCTGTATTTGAATTGAAGCAATTGCCTGATACATTGAAATATGCTTATCTTGATGAAAAGAAGATATATCCTGTTATTATTAGTGCTAACCTTTCAGCGCATGAAGAAAAGAGATTACTAAAAACTCTAAGGAAGCACCGAGCTGCTATTGGATATACTCTTGATGATCTTAAGGGCATTAGTCCCACTCTATGTCAGCACAAAATTAATATGGAGCCGGATGCTAAACCAGTTGTCGACCACCAACGATGGTTAAATCCTAAGATGAAAGAGGTGGTAAGAACCGAAATATTAAAACTTCTGGAAGCAAGTATAATCTATCCCATAGCTGATAGTAGATGGGTAAGCCCTGTTCATTGTGTCCCTAAGAAAGGAGGTATTACCGTTGTTCCTAATGATAAAAATGAGCTTATTCCACAAAGAATTGTAACTGGTTATAGGATGGTCATTGATTTTAGAAAATTAAACAAAGCTACTAGAAAAGATCATTACCCCTTACCTTTTATTGATCAAATGTTAAAAAGATTGTCTAAGCATACACACTTTTTTCCTAGATGGTTATTCTGGTTTTTCTCAAATACCCGTATCACAACCCGATCAAGAGAAAACCACCTTTACTTGTCCTTTTGGAACTTATGCTTATAGACGTATGCCTTTTGGTTTATGCAATGCACCTGCTACCTTTCAAAGATGTATGACGGCTATATCCTCTGACTTTTGTGAAAAGATTGTTGAGGTGTTCATGGATGATTTTTCCGTTTACGGAACTTCTTTTGATGATTGCTTAAGCAACATTGATCGAGTTTTGCAGAGATGTGAAGAAACTAATCTTGTCTTGAATTGGGAGAAGTGCCACTTTATGGTGAATGAAGGCATTGTCTTGGGGCATAAAATTTCCGAAAGAGGTATTGAAGTTGATAAAGCTAAGGTTGATGCTATTGAGAAAATGCCATGTTCTAAAGATATTAAAGGTATAAGAAGTTTCCTTGGTCATGCTGGTTTCTATAGGAGATTTATTAAAGACTTCTCTAAAATTTCTAGGCCTCTTACCAATCTATTGCAAAATGATGTTCCATTTTTTTGATGATGATTGCATAGAAGCCTTTGAAACACTCACTACTGGAATCAGGATCTTTGCCGTCAGCCAGCTCTTTGCCGTCTGCTAGCTGACGGCAAAGAAGGTCTTTGCCATCAGCTTACATAAAACTGACGGCAAAGAAAGAGCTGACGGCAAAGATAATGTTTGCCGTCAGCCAGATCTTTGCCGTCTGCTAGCTGACGGCAAAGAAGCTTTGCCGTCAGCTAGCAGACGGCAAAGAGGGAGGGTGGCCCACTAACGAGAACCACCTAACGGCCACTTTCTTTGCCGTCTGCTAGCAGACGGCAAAGCTTCTATGCCGTCTGCTAGCAGACGGCAAAGAGGGAGGGTGGCCCACTAACGGAACCACCTAACGGCCACTTTCTTTGCCGTCTGCTAGCAGACGGCAAAGAAAGTGGCCAACCTAACGGCCGTTTCCTCCGGCCCCACCCCACTAGCTAGGCTCTTTGCCGTCTGCTAGCAAACGGCAAAGAGCTTTGACCTAACAAAAACCGGTCAGCGCCCGCGCCCCACCCCTCTCTCTCTCCCCTCTGTCTCTCTCCCCTCACCTCACCCGCGCCGTCCCCGTGCCCGAGCCGCCCCCGCCGCCGACCCCCATCGCCCCCGCCGCCCCCGACCCCCACCGCCCCCGCCGCCCCCGACCCCCACCGCCCCCCCCCCCCCGCCCCCGCCGCCCAGGCCTTGCGGTCGCCCCGGCGCCCCGCCGCTCAGGCCCCTCGCCGCCCCGGCGCCCCGCCGCCCGTCGCCGCTCCTCCCCCCGCCGCCCGGCCCCTCTCCGTCCAGCCGCCCCCCGCCGCCCGGCGCCGCTCCTTCCAGCCGCCCCCTGGTGAGGTTCTTCCCCTTTTTTTCTTTCTTTTCTTTCTTGCTGTTTTTTGATTTAGGTTGTACTGTTAGTAATTTAGGTTAGTTGATTTAGGTTGTACTGTTAATAATTTAGGTTAGTTGTTTTTTTTAGGTTAGTAGATTTTTTGTTAGTAGATTGTAGGTTAGTTTTTTTATATTTTGTCATATTTTAGGTTAGTAGATTTTAGGTTAGTCATATTTTAGGTTATTAGTACATTTTGTGAGATGAAAAAAAAGAAGAAAAGAAGTAAAAGTAGAAGTGGAGAGGAAAAAGGAAAATAAGGAAAATGAAGAAGAAAAAGAAGACAAGAGGAAGAAGGAAAAGAAGGAAGAAGAAGAAAAAGAAGGAGAGGAAAAAGGAAAATAAAGAAGAAGAAGAAGAAGAAGAAGAAGAAGAGGAGGAGGAGGAGGAGGAGGAGAAGAATAGAAGAAGAAGAAGAAGAAGAAGAAGAAAGACGAAGAAGATGAAAAAAAAAGAAGTAGAAGTAGAAGATGAAAAAAAGAAGTAGGAAAAGTAGAAAAAGAGGATCGCCGAGGGAAAAGAGGGTCGCCGAGTGGTCGAGGGGTTGAGGATCGAGGGGAAAAGGAGTCGAGGATCGAGGTGTCGAGGGGTCGAGGGTCGAGGGCAAAAGGGGTCGAGGGGTCGAGGGTCGCCGAGGGGTCGAGGATTTGTCATCCTGACCCCGACACCCCGACCCCCTGACCCCGACACCCCGACCCCGACACGACACCCCGACACCACGACCCCGACACAGCACCCCGACCCCGACACGGCACCCCCGACCCCGACACAGCACCCCGACCCCGACACGACACCACCGACACCCCGACCCCCGACACGACACCCCCGACCCCGACACAGCACCCTACCCCGACACGACACCCCCGACACCCCGACCCCGACACGACACCCCCGACACCCCGATCCCGAAAAAGGTGCTCTTCGGCCTTCCAGAGGCCGACGGGGTCATATATTTGTGAATTATGAGTTAGGTCATATATTTTTCGATTTTGTTATAAAAAACATCATATTTGTGTTGATCAGGTGGATTTAAATGTGCAGTTGTTTCGTCGCTGCGAGGGTCTGGTGTTCGACGACCTCCCCGTGCGTTCGACGAGCTCCGCCCCTGCGTTCGTGGGTGAGCACAAATGACATCTCCTCCTCCCCCCTTCATTTGCTCTGTTCCGGTCTTCGTGCCGATGAAACTTGCTAGCTATAGGTGTCAATCATCAGTATGCGTGACCACTATGCGTCTCCCGTTTGAAAGGGTTACATCTATAAATATGCATGCATTTGCATATTTATAACCGTGATTCTTTCGAATTGTCCAACGTTATCCATGGACAGCCCGAGTATGTGTAGATTGGGTTCGTTTTCCCATATGCTCTGCTCCAGATCCGATGCAGAATTTCGTCAGTGCCTCCCTGTTGTTCTCCGGGTACACATCCTCTCTGCTTATTGCCGAGACGTGTATCAGGAGAACAGCGGGGAGGTGCTGCCGAAATTTTGCGTCGGATCCGGAGCAGAGCATGGGAATACGAACCCAATCTACACATACTCGGGTGGGATTAGGACCTATCTTTACCTACTAGCGTCTAGGTTGCATGGACGTAATAAAACTGACAAACTCTATTAACTGATGAATATGGTTTGCTGAATTATGTATATATTTCTTGTGTGTCCAGTAGCTAGGCAAGATGAGTGATCGTGCGTGGATGTACACCGGTCACACTAGTCAGAAAGACATGACCCATGAATGGCTAAGAAAAACCAAGGGGTTTGTGAGAGCCGCATTTGCAAATGGACAGAAAACAAACTGGTGCCCCTGTGTCCGGTGCGACAACCATAAAAAGTGGACACGGGATGAAATGGGTAAACACTTGCAGAAGTGGGGTTTTACGACTGATTATACGGTGTGGAGATTTCATGGTGAGTCTGCCCAACGTGCCAGAGCTGAGGTGGTTCGTCGTCGCACCGACGAGCATGGTACCGGGATCGAAGACATGGTGCAAGACTTTGATGATGCTCGGGATTCGGATGATGAGATGGAGGAATCTGCAAAGGCCTTCTATGAAATGTTGGAGTCTTCAAAACGTCCTCTCCACGAGCACACTGAGCTTTGTCAGCTGGATGCCATCGCGCAAGTAATGGCTCTCAAGGCTCAGTTCAACCTGGGCAGAGAATGCTACGACGCGATGATGACGATATTTGGACGCTTTCTACCCAAAGGCCATGTATTGCCAGCAAACCTGTACCAGTCGGACAAAATCCTACGTGCGCTTAAGATGCCCTATGAGAAGATAGATGCCTGTGAGAATGGATGTGCCTTATTTAGGCTTGAGTATGCGGGCTTCAACTATTGTCCCATTTGCAAGTCTTCCAGGTATGTTGTGGTAGACAACGGTATGGGTGAGAAGAGTCAGACCAAAATCCCAGTTAATGTTCTTCGGTATATGCCAATCATACCAAGACTTCAACGTCTTTTCATGGTCGAAGAGACGGCCAGACAGATGACGTGGCATAAATTGGGCAAAAGAACCGAACTAGATGCAGATGGGAATCCGATGTTGGGACACACTTCAGACGCTTTTGCGTGGAAGCACTTCGATGCTTTACATAAGGACAAAGCGGCAGATCCAAGGCATCCTCGAGTCGCCATCAGCACGGATGGGTTCCAAGTGTTTGGTATGACGGCAACCCAATACAGTTGCTGGCCTGTATTTGTCATTCCACTCAATCTCCCCCCCGGAGAGATTATGAAAAGAAAGAACATTTTCTTGACGTTGATAATTCCAGGGCCCAACTATCCGGGGAAGAATATGAATGTGTACATGCAGCCGCTTAAGGATGAATTGCAAGAAGCTTGGGATAATGGGATCAAGACATATGACGCCGCTACAAAACAAAACTTCAAAATGCATGTGTGGTACATGTACTCGACGCATGACTTGCCGACGTATGCGCTATTCGTTGGCTGGTGTGTGCATGGAAGGTTCCCGTGCCCCACATGCAAGGCAGCTCTTCAGTTCCGTTGGCTGCAGGCGGGTCGCAAGTATTCTTGCTTCGACTTGCATAGACAGTTCCTGGATCCTGGCCATAAGTTCAGAAAAGACAAGAAAAATTTCATGAAAGGTAGAGTTGTCAAAAACTCTGCACCACCTGCATTGACAGGCCAACAGGCCCTGGATCAGTTAAACGCTCTCGAGCCTAATCCAGAGCGTCCAGGATATTTCAAAGGGTATAATTCGGAACACGCCTGGACTCACAAGATATGCTTGTGGGATCTGCCTTACTTTAAAGACCTCATTTGCCCACACAACATCGACGTGATGCACACTGAAAAGAATATCGCCGAGGCCCTTTTTGGTACATTGTTCGGCATAGAGGGGAAGTCAAAGGATAACCCTAAGGCTAGAGTCGATCAAGAGGCTCTATGTGATAGACCGTTACAAAACATGAGACAACCGAAAGAAAAGAAGAACTGGAGGAAGCCAAAGGCATGGTTCAATCTTGGAAGGCCAGCTATGAGGGAAATGATCTTGTGGGTGAAAATGCAGTTGATGTTCCCCGATGGGTATGCAACGAATCTAAAGAGGGGAGCGAGTCTTGACAAATTGAAAATATTTGGTATGAAGAGTCATGATTGGCACATATGGCTTGAGCGGGTAATGCCGGTGATGTTGCGTGGCTTAATCCCTGAGGATGAATGGCTAGTACTGGCAGAGCTGAGCTATTTCTTCCGTGCTCTTTGTGCGAAAGAACTATCGCCTGACGTGCTAGACGAACTGGAAGAGTTGGCGCCGGAGTTGATCTGCAAGTTAGAAAAGATCTTTCCACCGGGATTCTTTAATCCAATGCAGCATTTGATTTTGCATCTCCCGACCGAGGCAAGATTGGGGGGCCCGTGCAAAATCGTTGGTGCTTCGCAACTGAGAGGATGCAGAAGACGCTTCGAGCAAAATGTAAAAATAAACGTAGAATTGAAGCATCGATGGCCGAGGCATTCATTACTGAGGAGGCCGCAAACTTCGTGACAGCACACTACAAAGCCAAGAATCGTCATTTGCATAATCTGAAGCCTCGGTACAATGATGGCGACCGTGAAAAAGGTCGATCAAACCTCAGCCTATTCAAAGGGAACCTCGCACCAGCCGGTGCTTCGAAAGCAATACCGTTG
The DNA here is from genome assembly GCA_039707655.1 of Elymus sibiricus. Classification (NCBI taxonomy): domain Eukaryota; kingdom Viridiplantae; phylum Streptophyta; class Magnoliopsida; order Poales; family Poaceae; genus Elymus; species Elymus sibiricus. The sequence goes on along the minus strand of CM077670.1, from coordinate 363,589,238 downwards.
GATGTCGAAGAATGGCGGACCATTTCATTGTATATCTTCAACAACCTAACAGAAGTGCGGCCGTACATCGAGTAAGTTCTCGGTACATTGTTTCGCAACTTCTAATTCCTTTGAAATGCTCTTATTCCCGGATATGTGATACAGTCGATACGTCGCCAAATTCTCGGATGGAGCGGTGATCCAAAAGGATTCCATCGAAGAGTATGAGCTTCTGGCAAAGCATGTAGGAGGCTATCCCGGTTTCATCTCTTGGTTCAAACAAACGGTAATTTCCATTAGACCATTTCATTTCTTCGTCTAGTTTGCGGCTAATGCAACAATCCTTTCGTATTAAACTTGTAGGCTAATGCAGAGTCTATGGACTCCGAATTGAGACAAGTCGCAAATGGTTTTGACTATAAGGTCCGTTCATTTGACAAATACGACATCAACGGGTATCGCTTTCGTACCTATGGCAAAGAGCTATCTATGGCCGACCGAAAGTCTACAAATTGTTGTGTCTCTGCTATCGGCGAAGGAGGTACCGAGTATTATGGAAGAGTTGAAGCAATTTATGAACTTCTATTCTATGGTGCAAACCCACCGAAAGTCGTAGTCTTCAAATGTTATTGGTTCCAGCCGAAGGAGACTAGAAGGACTCATGAACATCTAGGGCTAGTCGAAATCAAACAAAGCACCCATTTGGATGTTCCCGATGTCTATATTACGGCTCAACAGGCAACCCAAGTTTTCTATCTACCGTGGGCCTGCCAAAGTGATCCAAATCTCAAAGGTTGGGATGTCGTTTATGAAGTGCCGCCACATGTTAGACCACCTCCCCCCAATGAAGAGGATTATGAACCTCACATTAACCCAGACACATATGAAGGAGAATTCTTCCAAGAAACACGTCTTTCCAAAAAATGTTTCAAGAACCGCTCTACTTCACCTCAGAACATTGAAGTAGACAGCGGCAGTGAATCCGAGCCTGAACCGGAACAAGAAGAGCCGGAACAAGAAGAGGTTACTCCTGCGGATGACCTGTCAATGCTTGACCGATTACGTACAGGAGGCCTTCCACATGTTGATGCATTTATTGATGATGATGATGAGCACGTCATTACTGATAGTGATGATGATGATGCATTTATTGACCCCGAAGCATATATAGACGATGATGATGCATTTATTAATGATGACGATGAAGATTAATATTATAGTTCATGTCAGGTATTCAATTATTATTATGTACATATATATTATTAATTGGTTCATGTTAGGTATTCAATTTTTTATTATGTTCATGATGATGATACACTTAAATTATATTCATGTCAGGTATTCATTTTTTTAATGTTGTACTAACTTCGTTTACTCTTTGTCATTGCAGGTGTTGACAGATGGTGGGCGCGGGTCGAGAGCGCTCCGAGGCTCCTTCCTCGGCGCGTGGTGGGAGGGGTACTTCCATCCCACCCCACCACCTCCGGAGAGCGCTGGATCTCAGTATGCAGACACCGGCGGGCGCTTCTTCTTCGACCGGGAGAGGTCGGGGGGGAAGAAGGTTGGTAGAGGTGGACGTGGCGGCGGGAGAGGTAGGAAGGCTGCTACTACGCCTTCCTCGCCGCCACCCCCAGCTGATTCACCCGACCACAGGAGTGCTCCGTCTGAGATGGAGCAGCCTGAGGTGCAGCCGTCTCGGACTCCGGTCCACGAGCCTCAGGCCGACGAGCCTACGACAGACGAGGCTACGACAGACACGCCTACGGCCGACGAGCCTGGGGCCGACGAGCGTCGGGCCGCCGAGCCTTCGTCCCACGAGACTGGGGATCACGCTGAGTCGCAGCAGAACCCAGGTGCGGGCTCGTCGAGTGGCCGTGCTGAGGGTGGCTATAGTTCTGATAGCTATAGCGAGAGTGAGTGGGTTGAGGGGCGCAAAGTCTACCAGCGTGGTGGTACAAAGCTCCCGCCCACCCCGGCGACCCCCGACCAGAGGTGGTTGATTGCGCCGCAGGGGGAGAAGTAAGTGCATTTACTCTTTTTTAACCTTTTGTCTTCACGTTTCTTCGAATATCTAATGCGTTGGCCTTGTCATACTGCAGGTCTTGGACACACGGGCCTGGTTGCCGCAAGCCCAACAGTGTCCTTGGCGTGATTTGTCGCCAGAGCTTCCCGGGGTGGGTCACGTTGCCCGGTGAGGGCCGGGTTCGAGAGCTAGGAATGACCTGGGAGCACTACTTGGCTGCCCCGGCCCCGCCGGGGCATAGGATCGGCGATGTCGAGTGCCACACGGTCGCCAACATTGTGATCCAGACGTTTTGGGTAATTTCTCCTTTGCCGTCTACGTTGTGTTTTCTTCTTTGATTGGCAACCCTAGTGATTGTACTAATCCGTGTTTTCTTGTTTGATTGCAGACCTTCTACAGGTGTGCTGAGGGACAGGAGGAGGCCGCGGCTCGGGTTATCGGCAACGAGTGCAGGCGCCTACTTCAAAACTTTCGGCACGAGGCTCGGACGCAGGCTATTCGAGACTACTACGCCTCGACTGGTATTCGGAGGAAAAAAGAGAAGTGCCGCCTCAACTATCTGAGTAAGGAGAAGTACATGAAGGTAATTACCTATTCTTAAGGCCTTGTACTTAGTTCCTTGATTTGATTCGTATGCGTAGCGCTCAAATTTCTCTTGCTTAACTTAGGTGCCCCCGAGATGGTGTGCGGATAGGATGGACTGTTGGGAGGCGTTGGTGGATGAGTGGTGCACTCCCCAATGGAGCAACGTCCACGACGGTGCAAAGGAGAAGCGTGCCCAAATGAAAGGTGTCCCACACCATCTAGGCAGCGTCAACCTACGTGGGTTCGGGGAAAACTGGGTATGTGGTTTGCTTCATGATTCATGCAAATTCATTCTTCATGCTAGCTTGAGCCCTTAACTAATACTCTGTTCCTCTCTTTTAGGCGCGGCACAACAAGGCTCCAGTGCCAGAGCTGTTCGACCTCTATGCCATGTCCAATACTGCCTCGTACAAGAAGGCCAAGGCATTCTCTGAGTCTGACCTCGATGATCCAGAGAAATTCAGCAACCGCGCCTCCCACAACAAGCTTGTGAGGTACAGAGACGAGGGGAAGGCGAGGAAAGGGCCGG